>CM074119.1:63509094-66009094 GCA_037177725.1 Cyamopsis tetragonoloba
AATCGTTTTTGTTATTATATTAAAAAATGAATTTTTCGCCTAGTAATTAATTTAGAACATTTTTAACCCAATGTTGCACTTATGGGTTATGTCATTTTTCTGGTGACAAATTTTCTCTACATTTTTTAGTGAAGGTAGTCATGGTGGGTGCAGTGATAGAACTGTCAAAATTAATGACAAGAACTAATGAAAAATTATGACAAGTATAAAAATCAAAAAGTTAATTTAACCTAAATTTTATAAGGACCCTCAATTAAAACTACAAGAATCTAAATTGCAGAATTAATAAATTATAAAAAAAATATTCATTAAGGAAGTAAAATAATTTATCTATTATGGGGTTCATGTTCTTATGGCTTAATTAAGGCCGTTAAACATGGCTTGAACATATACAAAATTTTAGGTAACTTACAGATTAAACAAACACTTAAATGATGCTCAAACCCTGCCTCATGCAGGGGAAGCAAGTGGATGAGCAAGCACAATTCAATTTTAGATATTAGCTCAGTTAGGTAAAATTAGCTAATATTTTCTCCGGTTCTATATATAAGTCATCTTCTAAAAGAAACTTTTTGTCTTAAATATAAGTCACTAATTAACTCATTAATTGAATTTTTCTCTTTTATCCCTTCTTCAATTTTCAAAAATTTAATTAATGATAGAGTGAGAAAGAGAGTGGAATAAGAAAGAGAAAGATATATTAATTTCTAAAGGATTTATTAGCACATTTAAATTGAGGGTATAGTTGAAAAAAATCTTTTTTTTTAGATAAATTTAATAAACTAACTACCATTTCTTGGTTTTATTGATTCGGTTAGAAGTGAATTATATATAGGACCGGAGGGAGTAGGTTGTAGCTTATGGCTTGTGACTTAAATCTTATAACTTATGAGTAAGTAGATGTGTTTGGTAAAACAAGTTTATGCCAAGCTAAAATTATGCCAAATGACCTAAAAAAATAATTATAATATATTAATAATGAAAAGTCCAATTAATTAGGGATAATAGATGTAATTATGCAAACTAACCTACATCTAGTTTACCCAAAGGATCCCTCTATAATAAAAATCAATATGTTTATACAAGATTATAACGATACCCACTCAATAGATATACACATTCTACTTTGTCAAGTGTCTCAACTTGCACTTACAAGCACACCAAGAGAAATCCACTCTTAGCTTGGATACACACCAAAGAATTCCCTTTCTTGAATTTGATACACCTCCTAAAGATTCACTTAGGATTTTACCACTTAAGAGAATTTTCTTAAATTTTTTCACATAAAGCCACAATTTAAGATTTTCTCAAACACTTTCAAAACACTCTTGAAAAACAATTATTTCAAGCACATCAAGTGCTAACATATTGTGTAATTGATAAATCTAGACTCAATCTAAGTTAAAAGTCTCCTAAGGAAAACCCTATAGCAAACCTCACTATAGGCCTTTTAGCAATTTTCCCCAAATATAGAAAATATAAAACACAATACAAAGAATAAAAAAATTGAGTACACCTAGATCTAATCAATCCTTTGTGCAATGATGTTGAAAGAGCTTCTCTGACTTAGATAAGAAAGATGAGTTTCCCAATTGCTTTTAAAAATCCCAAGCCTAGTTATGGGTTTTTTTGAAAGATCTTCTAACCACAATTTTTTCACCCGGAGATAATTTTATATCTAGTAATAATTTGTGTGGATTAAATATTAATTAAAAAGATTATATTTGTTATTCACATTAATTGGATTAATTGTATTGTGATCAACATAATCGATAGAGATATCGTGAAATTCGTTTAGATTACATTCTGATATTGACGTGAGCTCATATGAATGGAAACATAGGCCTAGCCTGCGATGGACACAATGGAAATCCTAGTAGGCGGTTCTATAAATAGGCCTATAGAGAGGTGATGGTTCCCAACACACTAAATTGCCTTATAGCCGCACACTCTTCCCCATTTAGAATTAGGTGTTCCAGTTTCGGACTAAAAAAGTTTGGTTGAGGAAGACCACATCACCACCCTCTACTAATTAACCTCTTTGTTTATTTGTTTGGTTCAAAACTCGTAGAGATTGTGGTTGTGCTTTTGGATAGAGAACCCGTGATCAACCTTCCTTTTTTTCGCTGCATTTGGTCGTCACGGTGATCCTATGGATTCAGGTAACTCTATCATACTTTACTCTATATTTTAATGCAACAGTCTTCTTTTGTTATTGATTTTTCACTATTTAGTTTAAGTAAAATCCAACACCTACCACACAGAAAATAGAAACGAGTTTATGATACAAATGGAAATTAGTTTCCGAGCGAGAAAATAATCACATTACACATAAACGAAAGTTAGAATTTGTTATAAGTTTTCAAAATTGCAAAAAATGCAGCACTCGAACTAAACACACGAACAACAAAAAAAATCAAAACAACAGCCAAAATCACACAATTCATATTAATAAATTCAAACTTTAAACTAATTTAAATCACATATACATAGCCTAAAATCTCACAAATAACTACCCAAATCAAACACAAATTCCCAAATATCCAAACTCTAAACACAAATATGAATAGTTATTTGTAAAATTGTAATCTTGGTATATGTGAATTAGGATTTGAATTTCTTGGTTTGAAATATGTGATTTTGGCTTTAGTTATCTTAATCCTAAGTTTTTTGTGTTTCTAATTCGAGTGCTGCATTTATTTTTTTTGCAATTTCAAAAACTATAATTCGTTTATAACAAATTCTAGTTTCTATTCCGGTAATAGGACGACCGAGTATAGGTATCTAAATATCGAGCGGGTATGAGAATGGTATTAAGTTACTACCCACCCAAGAATGAGGTTAAGTACCATCTTCATTTCTTCCATGCCATACATCCATCCAAAATCTGATATCATCCCCCACTCCCAATTTATTCCTCATATGTGAGTCAAATCAGCCCATAAAGCATTTGTTAACAACTTTATAATAACATTGTATGTATAAAAACTTCATACAACTTATACTAGCAAATCAATTCATGAGATTAAGTCCATACCAAAGTTTATCCGACAACAACACTACCAAAAGAATGTGTTTAGTTGTTGACAAAATTTGTTGTTAAACTTGTTAATTTGGCCGTTAAATGTGTTAACAACTCAATTAGTGAGAGAAATAATTAGGAACGTGTTGGGGAAAAAGTCTCACATTGTCTAAGAGCTATGATAGTCTTTATAAGATCTTAGGCAACCCTCTCCTTGTAAACTAGCTTTTGAGAGTAAGTTAGGCTCAAACCCAAATTCTAATATAATATCAGAGCCAGGTTAGTCGTGAGCCACTCGCAGACATCCAGTCCTACAAACATCACGCACCAGATGTTCAGCCCTAGGGCTGAATAGTGTGTTAAGATGAAGTCTCACATTGCCCAGAATAAGATCTATAATAGCTTTTATAAGATCCTATACAACCATTTCCTTATGAGCTGATTTTTAGGAGTGAATTAAACTCAAACTCAAATTTTAATAATGGTGTTTAACAACTCACAATCTTTCTTTATGGTTGAAGAAAATGATAGTACTATAAGAATGGAAAGCGTGGGTCACAGTGATCACATGATGTATGCATGAAATTCAACAATGCTAAATAGAAGCGTGCAACTCCCTTTTCTCGCTTCCCACTATCTGTGGTCCTTACATAACCAAATACATCTAAGGCCAAAAATATTTTCTATGACAGAAAAAAAAAAGAAATAAAAGATAAAAGAAGTTTCTCTTTCTTTTTCCTTTTTTTTTTTGTTTGCTAGCCTTTGTACTGTGCATTACATAATAATACTACTACAATAAGAGAATCTTTAAGTGTTGTCACCCCTAATAATGTTAAAAGAATGTTTCAATTATAAAACTTACAATAAATGTTTTAATCATGTAAAAAAAACTTATATTAAAGGAGGGAGTACAAATTATACATGTATTTCAAAGCAAAAACAGAGGAGTTTGTGAGGGAAAATTGAAGGAAGTCAGCATTTATTAATTTTGACAAGAAAAAATTTCAAAAATCGGAACCATATATGGGCAGGACCAAAAGAAATCTTGATTCCTATAGAATTAAATTTCTAGGCATATTTATATATATAAATAAATAAATAAATAAATGACAGGCTGATGCCTGTGTTTGGCCTACCAATATTAATGTGTCCACCGTATTGTGTTTTCAATAAGTGAAATTACACCAAAATCAATTCGAATTAAGAAGTTGTTCTTTAAAATTGTGCTCTCCTAATCATCTAAATCAATTTGTTAGGTGCATTCATTTCAAGAATATAAAAATATATAGACTAAATTGTAAAATTGGTTCTCTAAAAATATAAAATTTGGCTGTCATTAAATTTGTCCAGCTAAATTTTTATCACAAAATACGTTTTTCAAATATTTATATGGTCATTATATTAATCCTTCTGTAAATAACGCCATTAAAAACATTAAATAAGTCCTTCAAGTATTGAAAGTCACGTTTTTCTTGTCTACCATTTTAGAATTAATAAAGTTTTTAAAAATCTAAATATAAATTGATATTTTCTTAATAAATACAATTTTCTGAATACGACCATATAATAATACGAATTATAGGGTAGAAATTAGTGTGACTAATTTAAGTGCATTAGTTATGGTTAGTTGGATGTCACATTTATTTTTGGTAATTATAAAAGATGCACATTTATTTTTGGTAATTATAAAAGATGCACATTTATTTTTGGTAATTATAAAAGAAGATGTCACATTTATTTTGAAGATATATTTGGGTACCACATGGTTGGTGCCACTCCCACTCCATGCATGTGAGGTGTTGTGATATTTTTCATACTTTATTTATTTATTTATTTGAATATTTTCATACTTATTACGTATTAGTGATATATACGTTTGATCATAACGGTTTTGATATGCTTGTGATAATGAAAGCCACTTAAATGTTTTTATTTCTATGGTGTTTCTTTTATTTGCTTTGGAATTTTATTTAGAGTTTCTTTGTTGAGTTGGAAGATTGGAGAATTTGGGGAAGTTTTGCTTTATTTAGCTAAATCAATTTATTGTATTAATTTACTTCTCAATTTTTATTTCTCGATTATTTCAACCATGACAAAGAAATCAGCATCAATTGCTTAACTTGGATTAGAAAAGGAGGATTTTTTTTATTTTTTTATTTTTCAAGTGACAGTCTCACAGCTCTCCATGACAATTGAAAGAATACTGCAAGTTAAAAATGTACACACCAGAAAAAAAAATATTAATTAGTTACCAAATTTTAGTTATTACAACTTTTTTTTCATAGCTAAATTATAGTTAAATGGTTACTGATTGACTACTAAATAAAAATTCTTAACAATTTTTTTAGGGTTTTTGGATTCTAGTTTTAACATACGTATAGCTAACTTTATTTTTTTGAATCCAACAAATAGTTATCTATGAATTAGGTACATAAAAGTTTCTTAGCTATGTAATTTTGAGTGAGGGATAATTTTAGAGAAAATAAAAATATATGGTGCCTCTAGAAAAATAGATTGGCGCCACCTTCACTGTTTTTTTGTTCAACTCACCACCTTCACTGCGAAATGAACTCCAATTCAAATGGGCCTTTCCATTGACCAAAAACAAATGGGCCTTTCCGGTTTACCAAAAACTAAATTGGGCCTTTCCATGAAATTTATATCATGTCGGACGCAGGGGTTGACACCACCTCATTTGGGAAAGGGACGCTGGGATTAGCACCATCCCATTTGATAACGGAACCACCACTTTCTGGACAGTAGCGTCCGGAATTCATAAAATAGTAAAAATGAGAAGCAAAACACATTTGTTTTTTCGGACAGCAGCGTCCAAAAAAGTGTTTTCAGACGTTGGTGTTAAAAAATGAATGATGCATTTCCCAAATGAGGTTGCACCCCTCTCGGCAATTACAATTTACACACCTTTTTTTCTTTGCACATCCATACCAGCTTTTCCTTTGTGTTTTGTTCTCTTTTTCACATAAAAATGAGGCCCAAGGCCCAACAAAAAGGAAATGATGAAATGCATAACAATTGTAACAAAAAAACATATGTGGACACACTAGGCAACGTACACAATGTTGTTGGGTGGCTTTGTAATTGTTTAGTTTTAATTGAAAAGATCTAATAAAATCAAATTAGAAAAATGCCTAATGTCATATACCATTAATTTGAAATATAACCTATAATAATATTAAGAAATCAAATGTAAGCTATAAATCAATACATAAATATAGTTAATAATCTTTTATCATTAAAATTAATTAAAAATCAGTCATATATTTTAATCATTTGATATCTTGTAACCTCTATCACATTATATAAATTTATTTATTTTTGTGATAAAATATGCATACTAATTCAAACAGTGATTTTTTTAGCATAGTACATAAAAAGTTTAGTAATCAAGCAAATGTAATATTTGAATTAATTATGCAACCAATGCAAACTTTAATAATTTTATATAAATAATAAAAACTATATTTTATAGCTAAAAGAATTGAAAGATTTAAGATATGAAAAATATCTAATTCATGTAATTTTTCTACCTCATTTCTTTGAAGAAATAAATAAAAAATGATTAACTAAGGTTAACTGATGGAATATTTAATTAGTTTTTGGAATCTTAGTTTACCGTGCTAGTTTTACTTAGAGGGACGTGCTATTTTACATCAAGAAAGGGGTGAAGTGCAATATTCTCAAAACTTAATGGTAGTAAGTGTTATTTAATCATTAACATATGTCATCGGTTCAACTAATTTAACCAATGACCCACTCAATTACCGATCTGAGTTTGGTAAAATTGCTCCTAACTCTTAGCAAAGAACACTCCAACCAGTTATAGAACATCAAATCAATTTATTAGGTGTCTGTTATAAAGTTTTGAAGCCAACAAAGATGATGAGAAAAAATGGAATTGGAATGAAGAAGACCATAGGAAAAATTAGTAAGCTATAAAATTTGGAAAGTATAAAATTCAATTTTTGATGCTGGTGTAACTAGACATCATTTTATGCGGATGTAAAATTTTCTTATGAGCTAATAATTGGTTTAGTTTAAGTGATTTTTCTCTCTTGGTCTTGAGCTATATATGTGAGATTTTGAGCCTTGTTGGGGATACACATGACTTTACTCCTGACTTACCGTTAGCTAACTATTGCAATTCCAAGACCCCACATGCACGGTGCTTCTTCAAGTTCATCCTTACCTTTTGATGATCCATCATTTTGTTGGGATCATTCATAACCGTGTTAAACACATTGTTAAAGAAGTTTTTTTCAATGTCCATAACATCAAGGTTGCGTCTTAATAGGGTATCTTTCCAGTACGGAAGATCCCAAAAAATACTTCTCTTTATCCAATTATGAAGCGTCCCAAACCCCAGTTTTTTTTGCAGGTTCATGCTCTGTCACTTTGAGAAAGTTACGCATAAAATCCCAAACATCTTCCCCAGTTAACATATAAGGCGATCATCCCATTCTTGGTTACCCTTTCTAAAACACTCTTTACTCCTACTAAAAATATGATCGTTAGGCAGAAATAGGCGATGGCAATCAAATGACAAATGTTTCCTGCTGGTGTCCAGCCAGAACGCCTTTGTGTCTTCCATACAACACGGATATGCTAACCTACCGTGTGTGCTCCATCCAGATAACATCTCGTACGTAGGAAAATCATTACTGGTCCACATCAAACATGCTTTCACTAAAAAATTCTGCTTCATAGATATGTCATATGTCCATACACCATGCTCCCACAACAGTTGAAGATCATCAATCAATGGTTGAAGGAACACGTCTATTTTGACATTGGGACTTCTAAGACTAGGAATAAGAAAAGATAAAAACATGTAAGGCTTGGTCATACACATTTCAGGAGATAGATTATATGGAACAACAATTACATGCCAACAAGAGTCAGGGACAAAGATTCTTGAATAAAGGGCGTAAACCCATCGGCACATAGCTCCAGTCTCACATTTCTTGGCTCGCTGGCAAATTCTGGATAACACTCATCAAAGTTTTTCTATGCCAAACCATCCCATGAATGACGGATAACACCCTCTACACTCCTACTCTCATTATGCCACCTCATATGACTTGTCGTTTTTGTCGAAGCGTATAACCTTGGCAATCTAGGAATTATTGAAAAGTAGAATATTTTGCAAGCTGGAACTTCCTTGTACCTCCATATCCCATCCGTTTTAGGAAAATACCTCAAGGTTCCACAGAATTTGCACTCTTTCATACTAGCATCTTCCTTATAATACAACATACAACCCTTCTTACAACAATCAATCATCTGATACTCCAAGCCTAATTTATAAGCTAACTTAGTTGCTTCGTAATAGTTCTTAGGCTAATTCTCCTTGGAGGGGGAGAGATTTACAAACATTTCTGCAAAAATGTCAACACACCTCTGAGGAATGTGACAGTTAGCTCTAGCCGCCAGCAACCTCACCGAAATTGATAACTTCGATTGGGAATACCCTTCATACACGAGTTCATTAGCCTCTAGCAACATATTATAAAACGTCTGGCAACTTTGGTTAGGCATCTCCTCACTCTCCGTGTCTCCCACCCTAACAGCTGGGGTATCAACGACTATCTTAAAGGCATATGTTACCATGTTGTTCATCATATCAATTTCACTACGACCCCCCCTAAACATCTAAACTGCTTTACTGTCCTCCTACGTTGTAACCCCTCGGTCAAACTTCATCGTGTTCAGTCCAAACCTAATATCCTAGCTTAAACCCTTTTTTGAACAAATGAACTTTAAGCTCCGGCTCCATCAACAATCCCCCCTCTGAAGCATAGTAAGAAAATTCCATCGCCTTGATAACAAAATAATCCACTCCCCTTACAAACTTCTAAATCCAAAACTAGCACCCCGGTATCCAGAATTTTCATTAGGGTCTCCTCTATCCACTAACAAACAACAAACAAATCCTAACAACATGTGAACAATTATATTCTAGCTAGTTCCTACATAAAACATACACAAAATTTAGCTTAAACTCCAAAATCGTAAGCTCCTGGCTAGATCCAACCTCTAAGGTCAAGCCCGAAAATCAAAAATTGCAATCAAACTAAATTTATCTCAATTTAATTTAATTCCAATTGAAAGCAAAAAGTGTCAACAAAATCTTGTTGCAAATTTCAAGAATGCTCAAAACCTAAACCTAACACATAATGCTGCAACACAATCTAAACGTAGGTAATTAAGTTAAATAAACCTAGCCTACAAATTTAATAACTATTTCACTAACTTAACTTACAGCCCTAATCTAAATTAATTAATGCTACAAAAAAATTTGATAAATTAATTGTTCTTTTTTCTCCTTAATTAATATATGATTTAAATTTCTAAAAACCCATAATGTATAATCAATAACTACTTAAGTTATGAAAATAGAATTTTGAGTTAAATCCCAATGTAACACTCATAAGCAACACCAAATTTGACTAATGGCAATTAGAATTGCCTCTTACAAGTTAGAACACTATACTAATGGTTTATGATGTCTATTACATTTAAGCAATAAATTTTTCTAGTTAGAAACATCTTGTTTTACACACTAGCTTCTTGACCAAAAACTTTCCAAGAGATTATTTTGCACTCAAGGAAATTAATTAGAAAAAAAACAAGACTAGAGAAATAGCAAAAAGGACCCATTTAAAGACCAATATACCGGCATTGCATGTGCTTATTCTTTTATAAGCACACATGATATAGATTTTGTTAAGAACAAGACTTGAAAACAATCGAATCATTTGATAAAAAAAAGTATATTTCAGTAATCCTTTTTATGTATATCACTAACTAATGCTTCAAATTCAGTTAACCTGGATGTACCTGGCGGTGAAGGAGTGGTGGTGGTCAGGTATGGCAGCGGAGATGGCTTTGGGGTTTTAGGGTTTTAGGTTTAGCTTAAATTCCTCACAAAATAATTAGTGAAAAGGGGAGTGGGGAGGCCGAATAACTTACCTATGGTGGGAATTTGATGTTTGGTGGTCGGACACTGATAAGTGCAAATTAGTGTGTTTATATAATAAGAAATTTGCACTTATCTTCTCATCAAATAACAAGTTTTGTGTAAATTTCACTTCTGATCCATACTTTGTAAGTTCAAAAGTAAAAAGGGAGAAATAACCATTTTTCTAACTCTAGAAGTGTATTTTCAAGTATTTTGGAAGCTAAATAAGAAGGACAATGTGCTGGAACATGCAAGAAGCCAGCGTTCGAGCACTGTGAGGAGGCTTGAGCGCTAGGAAATGGCTGAACACAGGATACCCACTGCCAGCATAAATGCTCTAGCGCTTGAGCGCCACACCAGAGCTCAAGCGCTGGTGGCATTAACCAGCGCATTAACTAGGCATTAAAAACAACGCTCATGCGCTGGAACTGGCGTTTGAGCGCCAGACTCTTGTCCAGAACATCTATAAATACACCTCTGTTGAGTGAAGAAAATGGGAGCGAAATACAGAGAAAAAGTCTCAGAAAAATATCATCCTTAGGATAGTTCTTAGATTCTAGGCAGTTTTCTTTGAGGTTCATGGCTATTCTTGGCTAAGCTCTATCCACTGGGATTGAATGTAATTATTTTGTCTTTTGTTACTTTCAATTGTTAGTTATTTTGTTATATATAAATTGGAGTTCTTCTTTTCTTGGTTCAGCTTTATTGTCTTTACCTTGTTCTTAGTTTATTTGCAAAGTTGAAAAACTTGTTTATAAATGGATTTGGAGAAAACTCTCATAAAACCTTCTAGTCTAGAGATAGATAGAAGTTCTTATGAATGTTTATAATACTCTGCTTAAAGCAAGATTTAGTTCCTAAAGCTTCAAGAGATTGAGCTCTAAAAACTAATTTTTAGAATCAAGTGCAAAGACATTTGCACTTGTGACATTGAGTATACATCTTTTTATATATAATATTTAACTACTGTTGAGATTAACAAAGTTGAGTAATGAAATTCAATCCCAGGTGATTCGTCATTTGATTTGTTTAATATTTTCTCAAAGTTCTTTTTCTTTTCATAAGTTCATACCTCACTATGTTTTTAAAACTTTTTGACTCAATTCTTTAATAAATAAATTCAGTGCTCCTTGTGAATGATATACGTTTTATCACTATACTTGAAACAAGTTAATCATTTGAAGTTTTATAAAATGGTTAACAGAGACTATAATCGAGAAAACGACGGGGTTTGTATGGTGGTTACGGCAGCGGAAGGAAGGAGAAGAGAAGAGAAGGGAAGAGAAAGTGGGGAAGAAGGGTCTCCCCGTCAGGTCTATAAACATAGTAGCGACGGCCATTTTAAAATAGCAGCGGTCGAAATCGCCGCTATGTTGTCCACGTGGCATTCAACCGTTGAAAAGTTGGTTGTCGTTAATTTGAAAATTACCTAGCGAAGCGACAGCCAAAGCCTTTGCTATGCAACTCACATGGCGCGTGCCATTAAATACATTTACTGTGGGCCATAAATGCATGTATAGCGAAAGCGCTGCTTTAGTTTGCAGCGGCTTTCTGCCGCTAATATATTTTTCCCGCTAAATTTAGCGGCGGCTTAGGCCACCACTTTAGCTTGCGGCAGCAGAGCCACCGCTACTGCGCCACTATTTAAATTTTTTTGTTTTTCTCACAATTATAGCGGCTTGGCTGTTGCTAATAGCGGCGGTGTCGGGTCGCCACAAAATTTTTGTAGCTATTTTACTGCATTGTAGTTGTGTGTTGATAAAAATTATTTAAACATACTATAATATCAGTAAATTATTTTTTAATAATTAACAGTTAATAATAATATTAAATAAAAATATTTTTGAGGCCTTATCAAATAGGGAGCTATAGGCGATTGTCTTTTTTGCCTAAAGAAAAATCATGCACAAAGTCTAAGTGCTTTAATGAAAATATCACAACGATGTTAACGAAGATGTAGATGAAAGCACTTAGGGTGTGTTTGTATAAGATTATTTTCTAACGTATGTTGGATAGTTATATTTTGCATTTAAAAAAGCTTTTGGTTATTCTTTTAACAAAAGAAAAAGTTTTTTTGTCCTTCAACTGAAAATTTAACATTGTTTCAAAAAGCTTCAAAATCGCTTTTTACAACAAATATATCCAAACAAAAATCAAATACAACAAAGATAAAATTGACAAAAGAAAAATATAAAGAACCAAAGTAACAGTTTTTTAAATGATAAACAACTAAAGTTGTATTTTAACTAAAATGTGAAATATAGCAATGTTTATTAATTGAATTAATTATACTGACATTTCCTGAAATTTAGTTTGGACAAATTACACTTACTTCTTTTTAATTTAAATAATTATTTCAACTTATCCTGAAAAGTTAAAAATAATTACAGTGACTTTTTTAATATTTTTTTTTTGTATAACTACAAGTTTTTACACCTTTAAAATGAGACTAATTTCGCTACATGAGGCTACCGTCCACAAATTTGGCATTTGGATACGAACAGAAAATTAAATTAAACATGCATTTAATTGTTACGTGAAGCTCTAATTTCATAGTAATAAGTGAAATTTATTTTAGGTTCACAACTTCACATAACATATTAATTATTAAATATTAGGTACATACATATATATACTTTCAAGCCACACTAAAACGTGTAATTGCTACGAGCATAATAATACTCAGTCAAATATCTCACAAAGCTAAGTTCAGTTAATTTTTTTATTACAATCACAATTAATTAAATCCAAATTAATTAAGATGGAGATTTTAATTTAATCATAATAAAGTTTTGAAATTAAAGAAATATATATTTAGATCCTTTCTTGAAGATTTGGCTGCATAGGTTGGACACGAAAAGCAAAAGATGGCATCTGGGCATTGAAATCCCTCATGCTTTCATCAAATCCATTATTCTCCATTTCTCTAGCACCTTCTACTGCCATACGTTGCTGCTGTATTTTCACAATATAATAAATTACAATTCAATAAAAAAAAATATTCATAAAAAAAGTACATTAACTGAGAATTGAACCCGGATACTCAGACAACATGTTTTCATGTGCTCAACAATTGAACTACATGTTTGGGACTTCAATAAATTTATTAATTAAGCAACTATCAATTTTGTATATTTTATTTTATACATTGATAAAAATAAATTAAAATATATTTTTTAGTTTCTCAAACTATTATGTTTGACCTAATTAGTTCTTCAACTTTAAAATGTTTAATTTTGGTCCTCATATAACTTTTTTTAGTTGCCATTTAGTCTCCCTGTTAAT
Organism: Cyamopsis tetragonoloba; assembly: GCA_037177725.1. NCBI lineage: Eukaryota > Viridiplantae > Streptophyta > Magnoliopsida > Fabales > Fabaceae > Cyamopsis > Cyamopsis tetragonoloba. The sequence continues at coordinate 63,522,381 of CM074119.1, forward strand.
GTGTTGCATAACTCTATTAAACAATAATCTTATGGTTTATAAGAAAGTATATTAATTAGGGATTGAACTATGATACTCACACACATGTTTATATAATTGAGAAAAAAAGAACAATAATCCTATATTATGTTCTGGCTTAATTAATTGAGAGATGAGTTAGGGATTCAAATTCTTCTAATCAGAAACCCTTTTCCCCCAATTAGTTTTATATATTTTTTTACATTATTTCTGTTTAAAATTATAAATTAGTAGAATGTTAATTAGTCCATATCATCAATTACAAAGTAATTGACTTAGAGAGACCAAATTATAACTAAAACCAGTTTTATGAGGACTAAAATTAATATTTTAAACATAAGAGACCAAGAGCGTGTTTGAAATAGAAGTCAAATTTAGTTTATATAAAGAATCGATTGTGTGTAGAATCGATTATTGTTATAATCGATTATAAAATAATTAATTTTCGTTTGGGTATATATGTTGTTGAAAAATGATTCTTAAGATAATCTTTTAGGTTTGAATGGTATAAAATTTATTTTTTATAATAGAAATTTAAATTATAGAAGAAAAAATTAAAGCAGATTAAAGCTAAAAGTTTTTCCAATAAATTCCAAATTTTTGTTTCTTTAAAAAAAAAAAACTTTTGATAGTTATATAAAAAGAATAAAAAAATTAATCGATTCTCTCAAAGTCAACTAAACATACTCTTTTAGTTTCTAAAAGCTTTTTTAAAGAATCAAAAGCTAAAGTCATTGATTTTGACAGTTAATATAATATTAAAACAAAATAAACATGCCTAAGTTTCCAAACTTACATATAATATTTTTTTTTGGAGCTCACATATCTTGACAAAATATCATTGGTTTTGACAATTAGACATACTATATATTAATTTTTTAACTAACATATTTATTTGTTAGTAAATGTGAATTTATTCGTTAGTATAAATATTATCAACCTATGTTAACAGATTAGTTCTGTTAGACAAAGTCTATATTAACGGTGACTAATCTAACGTAAGACAAAACAAAACCTTAGTAAATAGTAATTTTTTGTAATGAATCACTAATTCAGTATGATTCATTAGACAAACTATTTATTAGCAATCGAATAAGCAATTTTAACCACTAATTTTCTTGGTTGCTATAATAGACTAATTTTTTCAGTAGTGAATATGTTTGTTTTGTGGCTAGCTATGTATAAAATATGAAGTTGAGATATTTCATGGCAGGTTTTAATTTGATAATTAAGTAACAAATTAAAAATTAAACATGAATAATGCCTAAGAGAGTTATTACCAGGATAAAATTCAGTTCCCTGTTCTCCTCCTCCAACATCTTGTCCTGATCAACATAAAGTAGTAATTATTTGTATATATATTATTAGAATAATATAATCTTGCAAATGTATATAAGAGAATCAAACATACATTTCTCCTGAACATCCTGTATACTTCCATCTGCAAAGAAATACCAATTTATTCATTATTATCTACATATTTTGGCTATTGCAGGACTTAATTACAAAGTGTATTTAATTAAAACAAATATAATTTCCAACAAGTACCTTTTACTTCCATTTTGAGAATTATACAATCTGTTGAAGTATATATTTTTTTTTTTAGAGAAGGGGAGGCAGAGTTTTGCTCCTAGCAACTATGAACTTTCACCTAATATTTTATTAGCACTCTCATTAATTTTTTTTTAAATAAAATATATATTTTATAGATCCTTGAGTTTGTAAGTGTACATATAGCCTCCTAAGTTTGTAAGAATAGTTCACATAGGTTCTAATGAATTGTACGGAGGTTCACTCAAGTCTTTGAATTTACTAGAGTAGTTCACTTATATCGCTAAAATTATCAAACGTCATTCACTTAGGTCCCTAAATTTGCAACATACAGTAGTCCACTTAAGTTCGCGAGATTATTAAACTTAAGTGACCTAAGTAAATAAATATTTGAAAATAATCTCAGGGGCCTAAATAAAACTCTGTGCAACTCAAGAACCTATGTACATGAACTACTTTTATAAACTCAGAACTTATGAGAATTTTTATGTAACTCAAAGACTTATTTAAACTATCCTTGCAAACTAAGGACTAAAGTGGTAATTATTTCGTATGTTACTTAATAATTTTTTGAGTAAAATCTTTCCACTACTGACCCATTAAAACTGGTCAAGGAGTGTTAAAATTAATAATTATAAATACCCAGAAAAAATATATATTAAATTACTTTTGCATTTAAGCAATGTTTGGAGCATTGAAGAGTAGTGTTTAGCTACATCCTACATACTTTAGAATAAACCTTTTTAATTATTTTATTCTAAAATTTTCATGATATGGAGAACAAAATTAATTAAGTAGCTTAAAAATTTATATATATTTGCCTGTTTCTCCCGGACACTGACGAGACCAGTTTCTAAGGTATCCTCTAAACCCATCAACTCCTTATAGTTCAGTGAGTTTATATCCTCACCCTTCATGTGCCTGAAATAATAATAATAATAATAATATGTATATATTCATCATTAATCAAACAAATTTAATTTAGAATAACTAGTGAAACAAACAGAACAAAAACAATTTGAAAAAGAGAGAAGAAGTTAATTACATTACCTGAGCTCAATTTGCATGCTGTCATTCTCTTTCTTGATTCTCTCAATTTCACTGTTCAGGTTCTGTGAATTTCAAAAACATTAATTAATTGTTACAAACCCTAACACACACATAAATAATTAATTATCTTTTTTTTTTCTAAAGAAAGCAGAGTAATTAAACCCCTAATTAAATTACTCTTGAAATTCAAATACACCTTCATTTAGCCATCCTTAAACTAAAAAAAAAAAAAAACCTTATATTAATCAATTTGTGGGGCATAATTGCCAAATTCCCGAGGGTCAGTACCAGCCACGCAACACGAACGGGATTAGTCACAGAAGTTTACTATAGTTTACTCTAGTAAATAAATAAAAAGGAATTAGTGTGGTGGATAAAATTAAAGCCTGAAATAATAGAAATTGACTTATTTGAAGTAGATCTGACTTTCTGTGCAGTTTCTAATTTCCATCAACAATAGATAGATCCATCAAATATATGAGAGACGTTATATTCATCACAAGATCTTTTCATTCCTTTCAGAAGTTTAATAATTTCAATTTTTGCAAAGAAAAGGAAGCAACTGAAAAACCTTTTATTGCCAGATCTGTTCATAGATGTTACATTTCTTGTTGTTCCTGATGCTTATATCCTTTTCAATAATAAAAGAAAAGAAATATATAATAATACTCAAATTTATAGGGATGTAGAAGGTACAATATCCCAAATTTAGATCTACTAAGAGAATTCAAACTTCATGTTCCTTAGCATATTTTTAGCAAAAGAACTATGCCATTTTCCTTTGGACAAACCAATTAAAAAATTAATATATATTAGGAGCTAGCTACGAAATTAAACAAAGAATTATTATTTATTAATATATAGCCCATCATGAAATTTAAAATTAGTAAATAACCAACCTCATGCTTTGCATCCCATAGCCTCTTCCCTGAGGTCTTGTGATATCTCTCCAATATATCAATCAACCTTCAACAAATTAAAAAATTAAACCAAAAAATTTAAAAAAAAAAAAAAAGTGTTTCAATTTTTAGATCAACCAAGAGTATGTATACTACTTAATGAATCTATAGATATATGGTTGATCTTTATTTTTTATTTTTGTTTTCAAGATATCCCAAACCCTAAAAAATTAATTATTTAATTAGGCGTAAACAGATTTGTCCTTTCAAGTGGTATTAATTTGTGAAAAAAATTTATTTATTTATTTCAAAATCTTGCCCTTATCACCATGAATAATCTAGCTAGAAGGGAAAAAAATAAAAATAAAAATTAAATAAAGATGAAGAAGTGATTATTTTACGAAGTTGAAGGGCTGATGTAGTCATGCATCTTGCCAGAAGCAGCAAAGATGATAAGAGAAACTTGAGCATCACATAAAACTGTTATTTCTTTTGCTTTCTTTAGAATTCCATTCTTTCTCTTTGAATATGTAACTTGCCTGTTGCTTGAGTTTTCAATCCTCTTTATCTCAATCTTACCCCTTCCCATAATCTCTCTCTACTTTCTCTCTCTACTTTCTTCTTCTCTCTCTTCTTTGCTTGTGAATGGACATGAATTGGTTGCAATATGGTAGTATTTGTAACTTTGAATGTGATTTTTTCTCTTTTCCAAAATTCACTTAAAATTATATTTATATATATTTTGTTTGAGATATAAAATAAATACTTACCTGTCTTATTCTAATCATGTAGTTTAGCCTGTGAATACATAAGAATATGTGTGTAGATATCTGGTTAATGTATTTTTCTATAAATTAAAAAAATAAATATTTATCGAGATAAATGAGTTTTTTTAGTGTAAAAAAAATTTGTCATCCCAAGGTTATGAAATATTTTTCGTTATCCGAAAATTTCACTTAAAGTTTTAATTTATTTAGCTATGTTTCAAACAATATATAAAAGAAATTATACAATTAAGTGAACTTTTTGAAAATGAATAATAACATTCTCATCGTATCTATTTACTCATAAGAATACTTTTCTTCCTTTCAAAAAAAAAATATTTTTCTTGAAAAAATTAGTTTAATAATTTAACTCTAATACAGTTGTACCAAACGTTTCCTTAGAATTAAGTATATTATATTTACCAAAAATAATTCTCTAAACTTTTATAGTAGTACATGTTTGATATGTTCGATGCTTTCCTTAAACAAAAAAGTCTTGAGTTTGAGATTTTATGGATTGAAAAACAATAAAAATCTGCAGAAAGAATTAGTCTTATTATATGAATATTCTTGACTCGAATAGAATTGAATTTTATTAAAAAAATACGATTAAAAATATTTTAATTTTGTGAATTTTTCTTTATGTATAGTTTTGTATCAAAACTTGTCAACTGTGCATGTCAGATCTTCTCTATTTTTTGAAATGTGCAATTAAATACAAAATCACATTTAACGACAGTTAAAACCGTCACTAAATATGACTTTTGTACTTAAATATACATCTCAAAAAGTACATAGTAACAGAATGCACACTTTGAAAATTTTGTTATTAAACCGCACATAAAACAACGTTTATACAACTAAAATATTTTTAATCCTAATATATATATATATATAGGGTAAAAAAACGCTGATAAAGAAAAACTACCTAAAAGTACTAGAAAATTATTTTGTGTACACTCATTAGGATTGATGTACAACTCATTTACTCAATTGGTTTACTAATTTTTTAATATTAAAAAATTGAAAAGTTTAATTTGACTGATATTAACTGAGTTATAAATGAGTTATACACCCTAACGAGTATATACAAATTATTATTAATGGTAATAAGAGGAGAGTTAGCAACTTACCAAAAAGGGTTTGTGGGCAAAGAACTTTCTTTGGGGCAGAGTGGACAGTGACAAAGGCAACAAAGTAATAGCTTTTTTACTTACTTGATGTTTGATTTGGTTTTGTTGGTTGTCACACCTTCTTAACCATTGGTCTCCTTCCTCATTCTAATGCGTTTATTTAATTTCCCTTTTTTTTTTAATTGTCTTTTCATTTTGATTTGGGTATTTAGAGTGTTCCTTAGTGGTATAGGGTTAAGGATATGTGGACTAGGAATTAGGGTAGGGTAGGGTGTGCTTCACTTGTAAATTTGGGTTTGGCTTGATCAGCAAAATTCACTTGTATTGGATTGGATATGAACATTAATTCTAGGATTTTAAATTTTTTTTTCACTTTTGTTTTCTCTAAAATATGTTTTTAGCACAATTTTTCTTTAATCATAGTATCTCATTTATCACTATGCCAACATGTCATTTAAGATGTTCGATACGTAATAAGTAACTTAGTTTCCCGTAAGAATGAAGATACAAGTTCAAATCCCGAGAAGCGCACTTGTTTGGAGAGGGAGTAACCATAATACTTCATCCCCAAAATTACAAGAGCAATATCTCCCACAATTTTCAATAACAAAAAAATATATATTTTAGCATTTTTTATAGCAATGATAATTCAAAGCCAACAGCTGAATATTAACCAGAATCAGTAGAGTCTTCCCCAACATTTTTTTTTTATACACAAAATCCATCCATAATGTCACCCTGCTTACCCAATCATCCACCAATTATAATTGTTGAGATTTCAAAATTAACTTTTATACATTAACTTTTTTTCGGTTACTTCTCCATTATAAAGAGAAAAAAAAATATTATTCTTATTAATTTGTTCACTTGTATTTTCGATAAAGAATTATACTTGCACTTTTATTAATTCTATTCCTATTTTTAATTAGAGTAGTAATTAATACTTTATTATTCAACCAATAAAATTAAGAGAGATAAATAATAAAAAATATTATAGAAAGTTCAAAAAATATGTCAGAAAAATAAGAATAATTATTATATTTTTTAATATGTATAATATACTTTATGTGGAGAAACGGGAGGAATATTAATTTTTATACATTAACTTTATTATAATTAAAGATAAAGATTTGTTAGCTATTGTTCTAGAGCCTAGAGGCAAAATTTAAGCACTTCATGTTAAACATTCGTTCATACCTAGTTTATTGGAGTGTTTGACATGGACATAAGTGCTTAATTAGTAGGTGAAACTAGAGTTTTTACTTTTTGAGTTCTTGACATTGAACTATAAAAATTGTTTAAATTTTTGTGGTTTGAAGATTACAATTTGATGGTCAAACAGGATGGAGACCAAAGGCTACTGTCCGTGATTTCTGATTTGAAAGCTTCATAAATCTGGTACCTATATATAAGACTCTTTATAAAATTTAAGAAACAATTATTAATTTTTTTTGTTTACCCTTGTAATAAATGAAGAGATAGTGGGTGATCCGTCATGCTTAGAGCATGGCAGTCATAACCTCTAATCTGGACTCAGTATGGTGGTTTAAGCCCTCCGGCCACTCACCTGGCGGTGAGGGGTACCTGAACTCCGACGGTCAAGTCAGTAAGGTCTCACAGTATGGGAAGCTCAGATATCAGATAGTAATCAATACGTACCAAATGAAGATGGATCACATGTATTTATAGAGCTTACAGGGTTACTAAAGTCAAACCTGTCACTGTCATACTTTCAAAAATTGCGGTGATAAGTACGGATCTGTAACTGATTCCACGTGGGGGTGGTACTCCTCAAGCTCCAAGTCGGGTGCCCATATCGTGGTGAACACGACATGGTTCCAACGGCTTGAGTCACCCTCGTGGGACCTGCACGTGTCTCTCCTGCGAAGTTAGTTCATTACAATTAATATATTTGTTGAAAATTTTGATTTTAAACAAAGGTAAATTTGATATATTATACTATTTTTTGATAGGATAAAATATTAAATAAGGTTATTAATAATTTTTTTAATGCTATGAATAGGTTAAATGGTCCTATAAAAATGCCCATAATAAAATGCTACCACCAATCGCCCCACGCAAAAAGACCACCACACCGCGCCTTCATTTGATTTATTTGAAACTTTTTTTTTTCATTCCTTAAGGTATCTATCGGGGATTCATTTGAAATTTTCAAAACGAATAACAAACCAATATAAAAGAATTAAAATAAAAAACTATAATGAAATATGAATTTTCTACCACTTTTAAATTGTGTTTGAAATTATGAGTTTTGCTAGTTTTATTTTGACTAAATTAATACTTTCGTTCTCTAGCTTATAAAAGTCTCAAATCAATCTTTTAACTTTTTATTTTATTTCATTTTCGTACTTTTTCTCCAATTTCGTATATCTATATTGTTATTTAGATGCTTAAGTTTATATTTAGTTTTACTTTGGTCCCTTAAATTTATTTTGATTCACTTTAATTTATTAAATTGTGATTTTTTTACCAAGTTAATTCTTTCCATCAACTCTGTTAGCAAGTTTAACAAATCTGTCAATTAAGTTTTTTTATCTTTCAAATCAACAATTCACATTAGGAGATAGAGTAACAACAAATTCTCCATCTCCAACTATTCACATTAGGAGATGGAGTAACAACAAATTCTCCATCTTTTAAAATTTTGAGTGCCGTTTAAAAATTTACAATTACTTTTGTTACATTATTATATCATATTATTATGAGTTTTTTTTTCCATCAAAAGCAATAAAAAAAACTAAATTTTTTTGTCAAAATAATTAAAAAACTACAAATTGAACATTTGTGAATCAAATTTCTGAGCTACTTTGTTTATAAATTTTTTTACTTTTGGTCATTTATCTTTATGAATTGGTTCAACTCATCTTTTCATTTTTTTATTCGATTTGATCCTTGGTCTCTTATTTTTTTATTCACTTTTACCTTGCTATTAACCACCTGCTAAAAACTAATTGAGCATGACTAACAATATTAAATTGTTACACATGTCAATTTTTAAGTGGTCTCATTAATTAAGAGAAAGAAAGAATGAAAGGCGCAGTGAGTGAAGGGAAAAGTAAATGAATGAAATGAAATAGGTGAAAACAAAACAAGTTAAACACAAGGCAATTAAACTAAGTAGGGTATGTTTAATTTGTATTTTTAGTTTTAATTTTTTATTCTGTTTTATGAAAATAAAAATTGGAAACAAAATATTGAAACGCAAATCAACCATCACTAAATTCCTCTATATGCAAGCTTAACAATAAATTAATAGTAATATATGTCTCCTTCATGCATTTTATTTTTTAAATAAAAAAAATAACATATTATTATTTTAACCCAATTGGCCAAAAGTTGACTAGTTGGAGTTGGTCAAAAATCTTTTTTGAAACCGACATATATTACCGTTCGTTTTTGTTCCTAGTAGATGTTCTTTAATTTAGGGTGATAAAACGCGAAATTAAACACCTAAACAAAGACAAAATACTTAAACCTTATCTCAATAGATGTGTAGGAACAAGATGATGATGGTTTGGACGTTGTTTCCGCCTCTTACGTCAAGTTCATGGCGCAAAATGGCCTGAGAAGAGAGATCGCGCATAAGAGAGAGAGGTCAAGATGAAAAGAAGAATATGATTTCACTTTTTGAAAATAACATAAGAGGTTGTTTGATTTGTATTTTCTGTTCTCTATTTTTTAAAATTTCATATAAGAAAAACTGAAAATATTGAAACCAGAAATTCTCTATTTTCAGCATTTTTAATTTTTTCTCTGTAAAATTCAGAAAATAGAATAAAAATAGAAAATAAAAACAATGTGGTGGGAAAAGTAGCTCTTCATGAGTTTTAGGCCTACAGGACCCGGTCCATATGATACCCGCTCCAAAGTCCAAAGTCCAAAGTCCAAATCCCTTTTCCCACTCGAGACTCCTTTTCATTTTATTTTATTTTTCATGCAATAATAATAATAATGCATAATGCAATGATGCAATAATTCTTCATATTTTTCCATTCCGTTCTCCTTTTTTGAATCCCGCGCAAACTCTCTCCTTTCCAATTCTCTTCCTTCTTCATAGGGCTGTCGTTTCGTTTCTGCCATGCTTCTTGCGCCCTAAATCTCCTTGAAATCCTCGTTACTCGCTCGCCGCGGCGCCAATCGATAACCGTCCCGATGGCGGAGGAGAGAGCTCCTCTCGGTGGCGGCGGCGATTCTTCGTCGAGGCCTCCGTCGTCGTTCGTGAAGAAGGGCGACCGACAAATGTTCACGGTGGAGCTCCGGCCGGGAGAGACCACCATAGTGTCGTGGAAGAAGCTGATGAAGGACGCCAACAAGGTTAACGATGGGTCCGCTTCCGCACCCGACCACCATCCCAATGCGAACCCTGCTCTCGAGTCCAGAATTGCTCCCGTGAGTCCCTTTTTCCATTCCCTTTTCCGTTTTTTCTTTCTTTTTGAAGATTTATTCTCTGAACTCTGAGTGATGGTTGTGTCTCGTTTTATTATCTACATACATACATTGTAGTTACTGAATGTTAGAGTCGTAACATGGACTAAGGATGATATTTTCCACCGCGAGAGTGGCTATTCAGTGAGATGTGAATGTGTTTTTTTCGGCATAGAGTTTTGTTCAGGATAATACTGCCAAACCATTACCTGGCATGATTTCTCTTGAAAAGTCTAGTTTTCTCTTTTAAAGTAAAATTTTCTCCTTTGAAGTAAATTTAGGATTAGGATTGGGACTTTTTGACTGAAATGCAGCGTAAATGTATGCCACGCTGTTTTGTAATGGTTATATTAGAAAACCTTTCGTGCTGTGTAGCTGCTCATACTGAATTATTTGAAAGGGTTTTGTGGCATATTAGAATTGTTGGTCAAAGCCCCAGGTTCAACATCTGTTAGTTTAGGTTGGATGGTAGTTCCTTTTTGAATAAATATGTGTTCTTCTTTTAAATTAGGTGGACTTAATGGAGCTTAATGTGAATTGCTTTCATTTAAAGTGATATAAGTGTAATTGTAGCTAATTTTATGTATCATGGCACTCTTCATATTTTAGTTAGGCAAACTAGTTTTCATTAGTTTAAGCTGTAAGGCATTTATGATCGCATAAAAATACTTGGTATTATATGTAGATGTTTTTCTTCAATACTTTATTTGATGTTCTTTACTTCTAACTTCAGTGCACTTATGACATGCTGAATTTTTTATCAGCTTAAGTTTCTATTTAGCTCTGTTATTATGGCTCTACACGTAATGGTAGTTAACAAACATATACATTTAGATATGCGACAGTTCACCAGCATTTGGTACCAACTTCATGTTTTTTAAGTATGAAAAGTGTTGTTGTTTTGAATCTATCCTCATGATTCATTACTATATGGTGTATATGTCATAAAACAATTTTCTTTATTAGATGATATTTTATGAAATATATTGAGTTGAGGTAATGAAGGCTTGCATTCAGTCTAGCTTGTTGTGTTACAGTATTTTGTTATTTGTCATTTGGATACTTGTATACCAGCATATATTTCAGGATGTTGTTTTGTGAAATTGTATGTGTTTTGTGCTTAATTATTTTTTCGATCCTCACATTTCATTTTTAGGGACAACCTTCTGCGATTGAAGAACAAGATGCTCCTCAGACAAATCGCTTCAGTGCTGTAATAGAGAAGATTGAACGCCTTTACATGGTGAGTGTATGTTGCTTACCTAGATTGTTATTCAACACTCTGTAGTCTGTACAAGGATGAATAAGTTTCTACTGTAAATTCTTATCATGGATGTGTATTATTTTATTAAAATTTTCTAGTTATCTTCCATGTTGGGAATAATGGGATACCAAATCATTTTTAGGGTAAGGATAGTAGTGACGAGGAGGATCTACTTGATGTTCCCGAAGATCAGTATGATACAGAAGATTCCTTCATTGATGATACTGAGCTGGTTGGTATCTTTGTATATTGTTTTGGTTTTCTTGTGGCTCTTTTGACTTTGATTGCTTACCAGAATAGTATTGTCCATTTTTCCTATATTATGGACTGTTCAATTTTTTCTGCAGGATGAGTATTTTGAGGTTGATAATTCTGCAATCAAACATGATGGATTCTTTGTAAATAGGGGGAAATTGGAACGCATGTAAGTGTTGTTTTGTTTGAATACTTGCTTTGCGTGTATGTGTATTTCTTTTCTTTGTCAACCACTCAATTTAGCCAGGCTTTGCACCTTTTTTCCTTTTTGGCCGATGATTGAAATACTGGAGTGGTGAAGTCAATTGATATCGAGGGCAGATAGCGCTCCGTTGTGGCGTGATGCTGAGAGATGAGAGGCAAAACGTTTTTAGGGTTTTTTATTTGTAAAGTGTGTCTGTTTGGGTCACTAAAAGGGGAGTTTTGGTCTTTTCCTCAGTGATGGCCCACTGTCACTTATTTAAAACATAAAAACCCTATTTTTTAATTGTTTGGCTGCTGCACGACGTCTTCACCATTTGTAAAGTCCTAAAGCAAAACACCTGCTGTATCTGTTCTTTGTGCACCATGAAAATGAAACAGGGCTAAAGTGCCTTTTTCCTCCTCCTTCTCAAGCAGAGTTCACTTCGTTTTCCGGTGACACCTGCAGTTCTGTTTCCTTTTGTTTTTTTCTATCACTCTGTTCACAACGTCTGCCTCCCTCAGTTCTGTTCTGCATCTGCCACTTTTAGGCATTTAGGATTCACTTTTTGGAATATTTTTGTTTTGTTTTAGACTTTTGAATATTTGGGTTATTGTTTTTGCATGCTTTGATATGATTATAAACTATGAAATTATGTTACTCATTATGTACAATGAAAGTGTGTGTATATTTAGGTATTTTTAACTTTTTATGCAATTATTTGAGTATAATATGACTTGGCATATTTAGTCATTTTAGTGAACCTAAACTTTGCTGTAGCAGTCATCCTGCTATCCTGCTATAGCGTTTTGGGGGTCGGCCGCAACGCACCGCTATCATGGATTGATAACTATGTTCCTAACTAATAGGAAAATATCATCTACCTATGTAGGCTGCCAGTTAATGTAAAAGTTAAAACAATTTTTATGTAAAGTTGGCCTCACTGAGGTTGTTTTTTAGTAGCATATTTATTTATTTATATTTATTTTATGGTTTTCTTATTTGTATTGATTCTATATGTAATTGAATTTCTTATTTCAAAAGCAATGAAGTATGTACTTGCTGAGTTGCAGTTAACATCAGTCTATTGTTTGATCTTCTATTTTTTATATCTTTACTTGTTATTAACCCCACTTGCATTCAAAGTATTTATGGTTAAAACTTCATATTTTGGGGGGCTTCCAAATAACACGAATGCCTGTGTTATGCAGTAAGTCTGTTCTTCATTTTTCTGACAATACTTCTAACATTATTTTTCTGGCTTATAGTTTAATATGGACACTTGTTTACATATGTTGCTAACAAATTTCTGAATCTATTTAAGTGAAGATTGAAGTAAATAATGATTCTTACAAATTCTTTATTATTATTATTATTGATTATTGATTTTCTGTTTCTTTCTATATTACAAGAAATGAACCTCCATTAGTACCTAACGAGCAAGCAAAGAAAAGGCGCCGAAAAGAAATTTCGAAGAGTCCTGGTGAAAATATTGACGGTGATCATGTATCAAATAAACATCTAAAAGTGGGCAAGACAGCTGCTGGAAAGGGTGCATCATTACCTGTGAAGAATACATTTAGTTCCTCGCATAATTTGGCTGTACCTGGTGAACATCATGAAGAATCGAAATTTCAGAATCAATTGGATGTCTCTGGAATCAGTTCGAAAAGGAAATCTGCTGATACCAGAGCAATATTGGATCCTTCTGTCTGTTTGAAAGTATCAAATGATGATGGGCCTTCTGTTGCAGAGGCAAAAGAGGCTGATAAACAGCAGATAGGAGTGCTTCAGTCTAAGAGTACAAGTGATAAACATAAAGATGCAAGGGGATCTCTTGACACTTCTCATCAGAAGTACCATGAAAAAAGTGAGTATGCACAGTCCAAATCCCAACCTGGAAGAACACCAAGTAGTGTCGACAATTTAGAAAATACAAGTCGGTCAAAAGATGAAGGTGGAATCCCTCAACTACCAGATCTTAACTTGTCTGAAGGAAAATCTGCTATGCAAACACCAGTAAGTTTTCATATTTTTCCTTTCTGTTCTCTTTATTTTAATTTCAGGATAAGAAATAATTCAAAGAAATGAGTGGTACCATAAAAAAAGCTCTCTGCAGCACCTGTATGAGTTCATTTTTTCTGTTCTGCATTAAAATAATTAAATTAGAGGTTTCTAAAACTCAAGCCATAGTTACCCCATGAAGCATGATGCAACTGCTCACCAAATAAAAACACCTCCTTGTAGAATCAATTTCCATTGCTATTAACAGATCAAATATCCTACATTGAAGTGTAAAATGCTTTGTGTCACATATAACAACAATATGTCAATTAATAAGAAGAAGAAATGCTTGGCTGACTCCCTGCATTCTATACGTGAAGAACAAAACTAATGAATTCTTAGTTCTGTAGCATCGTTGCTTTAATCTACTCTCTTGACTTGCTACCTTGACTGTTGTGGGACATTCTTTTCCATTCAAAATAATTGCTACTCAATTAAAGTGATATACTGGTGGTAAGCATTGGCTATTTTATCTATATTCAAATATGGCATGATTTGAAGGGAGAATATGGCAAACTATAATATCCTATTTACACACACTTGGTGAGATAATGTTATATTCACTGATATGTATGTAACATATAATGTAAATGTAATAGTGTTAGTAACGAGTTTGGTTGAATCTCCTGCAGAAATCTGGAAACAAGCTCAAGAAAGATGGTTCTAGTGTTAGGCCAAAAACTACGATGCTTGAGAAAGCTATAAGAGAGTTAGAGAAGATGGTTGCAGAGTGTAAGTTTGAAAACTGTTCTGATGTTTACATTTCTCATAGTTAGGCAACATGTTAATGATGATTTTTTTTTTGTTTTCAAATATTATGGTTGACAGCAAGGCCAGCAAGGCCACCAGCAAGGCCACTAACTATGGAAAACCAAGAGGCTGATAACACATCCCATTCTATCAAACGGAGATTGCCTGGAGAAATAAAACTAACACTTGCTAAAGTTGCTAGATTAGCGGTACTGAAATTTTTTTGCTTTCCTGATGTAATGCTTCCAGATATATATACACAATTGTTTAATTTTTTTTTTCCTGAGGACTTTGAACATTAAAATATTAACTGTGTTTTCTTTGTTACATCAGGCAAGCCAAGGGAAAGTATCAAAGGAGTTAATCAACCGTCTTATGAGTATTCTTGGGCACCTTATTCAGCTCAGAACACTAAAGGTATCCCAGCCTTTTAAACATGACAGATTAATAGATAACCCTTTTAGTATCTATTTGTCAGTTTCTGTCTATAAACCTGGTACCTTTTTTTAGCTGACATCACTGGTGTTGCTAAGATGTTTTTATTTTTGGTGAAGTTGTTTTGAGGCAACTGATCTGAAGAATACTTGATGATTTACAGTTTGTCGCTATTACTATTTTGGGTTAAATATGTTTTGATCCCTGAATTTTAGCGAGAATCTGTTTAGTTCCCGAACTTTAAAAGTCTGTTTTTAGTCTCTAAACTTTCAAAAAGTTCACTTTTTGTCCCTCCGTAAAACTTTCGGTGACGTGATTGAAGGACCTTCACCAGGTACACGAGTCAGTAGATCAGTTTGCCACGTCATCAAAAAAATATACGGAGAAACTAAAAGTGAATTTTTTTCAAAGTTTAGGGACTAAAAATAGATTCTTGTGAAAGTTCAGGGACCAAAAACATCTTTTACCCTACTATTTTTATTGTTAGTAAGATGATTAGTGTACTTATTTCAGCCTGGTAACTTTTGTAACCATTACTGTTGATAATGCCGCGTAGCAGGATCTTTATGGCATCTTTGCTGCTTCCTTCTTTTTTTTCCCCATTTATTGTTGAACCCAAAAGTTGCGTAAATTTGAGACTAAAGATTATATCTCAAACCACCTGTTCTGCTGTCCTCCAAGCCTGAAGTTTTGTGCAATTTCTTGTTTGTTTGATGATTATGATATATTTAACAATTCAATAGTTATGCTTTGGATAGATTTCTGACCTAATCACATTGTGATTTGAGACTAAGTGACTTACTTTTGTGGCCTTATGAAAGATTGATTCTCTTTTCTCGCTTTTTCTTTCCCCTGTTGTTTGAGTAATTCAATATGATGTGTCTATGAAAGTTCTTATCTCTAAATGATAGTTTGCCAACATTTATTTTAAATTTTTAGTGAAAAGTGTTCTCTCTCAAGGAATGAAGGTCCTGTTTGTTTTATATTTTGAAGAGTTCAGAGTCACTGAGGCCTTCTGAATTGATTGTAGTTGTAACTGATCATGTTTGTGTAGTTTTTAAAGCTTACACTCTTTACTTCATAGAATTTTTTTTGGAAAATTAGGATTTTGCTGCTTTGATTTGTATAAATCATTCTAGTAGTAAGAACCGATGATTTGTCCAAAAAATACTGAGTTCTGCTGCTATGAAATGGATTCTGTCAAGTGTGATTAATTTTTAAGTAGTATCTCTATACTCTTACACTTCAAAAGTTACAATCTTCATGGAAATCTGACTAGCTCAATTTGGAAATGTTTTGTTTTACAATCAAACTAAAAAAAGTGAGCTGACCCATGATTCTTAATTTTTTTATAAGTGTCCTCTGTTTATATTCATTGTTCTGTAGACATATATTGTTCCCCATAATGCGTAAATTGAAACTACTTCTCTTCTCATTCAATATCATCCTTCTACAGAGAAACTTAAAAGATATGATCAGTATGGGTTTGTCTGCGAAGCAGGAGAAAGATAATAGGTTTCAGCAGATTAAGAAAGAAGTTGTTGAGATGATTAAGATGAAGGCTCCATATATGGAATCCAAGGTTTGTTTTAGCTGCCCAGCTATTTTTTTCTGGGAAACCGTTGCCCATCTATTTTGTCCCATACCAAATGTTCATGAATTGGGCTCAATGTGTTATGAATACAATATCCATCTTGCTTATCTTAGCTGGTTCATTCTTACTTTCTTTTTTATGTCCCAATTATCTCATCCATAGTTCCATACTGTATCTGTTCTCATTATTTCTTTTGTTTGCTTCTCTTAATGGATTCAAGGCAATTTTGAATTTCCTGTGCAATTCCTTAGTTTGGTTTACCTGGAAAGGGATTTCCTTATTCTTTCTAATTTTGGATTCAAGGCTTTGCTTTCTCTTTTAATGGATGCTTCTTATGTTTGTGCTGCATCTTGATTACAAATTTTCAGGAAACTATCTTGCTTTTGATTAACGGGGGGGGTAACATGGATTGCCTTTTTTTTTTTCTTTTTGATTTAACGCACAATTCCGCAACAGCAGCAAGCCAGAGAATCTGGGGATAAAAAATTAGGTTCTGATGAAAAAGCGATAACCAAAAGGATTTTCAGTATGGACACTGCATTGGAGGAGAAGATTTGTGATCTCTATGATCTTTTTGTTGATGTAAAGAAGCTCGAGCCTTAAATACTTATTTTTGAGATTCCTGTATGGTTTGAAAAAGCTTGTTCTTAACAAGTCCTTTTGCAATTGTTTCAGGGGTTGGATGAAAAATCAGGTCAGCAAATTAGAAAATTGTATGCTGAGGTGATTCAAATTTTCTTAATGCTTCCTAATTATTGATCTAGAAGTGTTATTGGATTGCTTATATATGGAGTTTTATTATGGAACCTATCTGCCTCGTCATCAAGGTTTCAAATTGCGGGTGTGGTCGTGTTATAGTTAATGTCGCATGACTGAGATCTGGCCAGATGCGACAATTCCAGATTGCTATCATGGTCTGATGCTGTTTCAGTGACGGTTGAAACCATGATGTTGTAATGTGATGTGTTGGCACAAAGCGCAATTTGAAATCTTGCTCCTCATTTATGCTAATGTTGAAAGTCCCACATTAGCCAGAGATATGGTTGTCATAGTGTATACGTGATGTGGCAATCCTCCTCCTATGAGCTAGCTTTTGGGATAGGAGGAGGATTGTCACACCACTTATATATTTTATGATGACCATATCTCTAAGCAATGTGAGACTTTTGACAGTTAATATGACATATGAACTGCACATGAATAACATCACAAATTGTTACTTAAATATCTTCTATCCCTTATCTTCAAGGCACTGGGTAGAAAAGGGTTCTCAATTGGTACTTCATGCATGAAGTTCTGGACATTTTCCCCATAATTCTGAGTCCTTACAGACAATTCTCTTCTTTAAGGACCGCCGCGACCCCGGTTGCGACAGATGACCTTTTGTTAATTTGTGTGTTTGTTGAATGTGCAGCAGCTTCTAGAGTCCAAACTAATCTGTTTGCATTTTTATAAACGGTGTAATTTTTTTCACTTGTCTTCAGCTTGCGGAATTATGGCCAAATGGTTACATGGACAATCGTGGGATCAAACGTGCAGTTTGCAGGGCTAAAGACAGGCGTAGATCATTGTGCAGCAAACATAAGGTATGCCTTTTGCAATTAATTACAACTTATGACTAGGGTTTAGTGATATTCCAAAATCTCTAAACAAAAAATAACAGTTTTCAATTGTTCTCAGTTTTAAAATTTAAGGGATTCATGAGCATAGTTTTTGGTCTAGCCTGCAAATACCCATATGGGATGACCAGCTGATCATGATGGAAGTAACTGAAACCTGGAGTTTTAATTCTTTTTCCTCATTGCAAGACTAAAATTTGCATAGGAACACTTAGTTTCTATGTTGATTGGGGTTTTTAATAACATGGTCTGAATTTTTAAATGCAGAAAATATTGTTTAAATAAGTACTAGGTCCTGGGTGTATTAAAATATTTCTCTGATGGCTACGAATGGAAAGTTAGAGTTTGCAATTTCTGAGGGTAGTTAGACATGGTTGTGTTTTCAACATGAATATGAGTAACTATTTGGCTTAGAGATTTTTACATTTTCTTAAACTGCTTTCTGTGTTTTCTCTGGTTTCTCTCTCTCTCTCTTCTTAGTTGATCACTCTTTTTAATGTTATGTTTTTTGTTTTTCTCAACAAAGAAGGCGTTCCTTATGCCATGAGTTGATTGATGATCTCCCATTTATAGAATAGTATTATTAAGGGTGAGATTTTTGCTTTGGAGGTTTATGTAGAAGAGACCGAGCAGGGCTTGGAGTATAATTCACTGGATCTTTTGGACCTCTCAAATAGAGAGTTAACTCGCATGACAACTCTGAAATTTGAAGGGCTTTGCATTTTACCTGTGGTAATTTTGATTGATGGTGTCGCTAGTGATAAGTCCGTTGTTCTGCTCTGGGGCAATGAGGACGGAGGACAACATTTAGGTGTTTGCCTCGGTAATGGACACTGAGTAGTACCAGAATGGTCTAATATTCCCTTACAGGTTGGGACTATGGAAATGTTGGTGGATGGATAAACTCTGGATTTGGGTGAAATAGACATGACCCTAGGAGTAACATGGCTTAAGAAATTGGGCAAAGTCACTGTTGATTGGACAGACATGGGTAGGACATTTATTTGGAATGATTGTGTGATTATTCTGAAAGGAATAATGAATGCAACAGGTCCTACTAAGGCCAGGAAAATCCCGGGGTTTTCTCATGATTGTTTTTAAGTATTGTTGGGCCACGCAGAACACGGGTTAGCTAGGTTGAATGGAGAGAATCATCTTAATTCTCAGTTGATGAGCGACAGATTCTTACTGAACTCCAGAAGGAAGAATTTGACAATTTACTTGAGGAGTGTTTTGCAGTTTTTAAAAAGGCAATTTTAGGTCAAATTATCTGAGACTGTTTATAGTATTTTGTTTATGAAGTCATAGTCTGTTAGGACTTAGGACAAATCTTTTTGCAGGCATTAACACTAATATTGATTTAGAAAACTGAGATCTATTTCTGTCAAGACATTTTTGTAGTTTTCATGGTTCAAACCCTAATGTATGCTTTTCATAGTAATGCAACGCATTAAAAAGAAGTGTATTTATTGCAGCTTAACTAGTGTCGTGAAGTTTAGCAAGATCCTTATTTATTAATAAACCATTTCTTATTGATCATAAAATAGGGGTAAATTGAATGGCATTAAACATTTGATATTTCATGATTTAAATGCTATCAATTCATGTTGGCCATTCACGTTGTTGAAGAACTGGAGAACTTGCATTTTGTTCGTTGTGTACAGATGACTAGCTTGATTTGCTATTTGTCAGGATGATGGTTTTTATTTTATTTCTATCTCTTTGGTTACTCTTATTTTGTTAGGATAAGGAAAAAATTAAGAGGAAAAAGTTATTGGCTCCTCGGCAACAAGAGAATGTTCAACTGGATGCGGATTCAGTTGTTTCACAACAGCACGTGCGAGACAGATTAACTTTAGAATCTAGCAGTCGCGCCTCAGTGAGCAAGGCAGTTTCCAATACAGTTACGGCTGCTCGGGTTTCCGTTCCTCCTGCAAATGGTCCGAAGCAAGAAAAATCTAAGGGAAGTTCAAGCAGCTCCATGGATGATGCTAGGGTAAAGAAGAAAGTGAAGAGAAAGCCAAAACCGGAGTTAGAAGGAAGTCACTTTCCCCCGGAGAAGCTAGCTTCTTTGCAGGTTGAAGCAAGATCCTAGTCCCTAATGCAGCCCACTGGTCTCCCCCCGAAATCGAACCTTCAGCCAACTTCTCTTCCTAGTCTTCAGCAGTCGAGCTAACATGGTATCCACAACACAATGCCTGTGTATAACAGTTTTTTGTTTCTCTTCCTACTTTTTCTCAATCATCCTTCAAAATCATTTTGTATCTTGCATATTGTTACCATTCTTGTAGTTAAATTTTCCTTCAAATATAGATAGATTTGTTGATGTTTGCCATTTGCCCATTTGTTTCTCGCGTCTCTATGCTTCTCGCAGGCAGTGGTGCTTCTGCAGTCAAGCATCCATCCATGATCCATCGAATTTTGATGATAGACAAGAGTTCTTGAAGGGGGATTCAATAGATGATGAGATGTTCTACAAGGAATATGGTTATTGAAGCAATTTTGGGTTTCTAGAGAAAAAAAAAAAAAACTCCCAGTTAAACGCTGAATTGTTAAAACTTATTCTATATATTAACTTTAGTCAATTAATTCTAACCCTATATCTTTGACCATAGGTTTACAGTTAATTGACACCAGTTGCAAGTCTTGACAAAATGGCCGTTTTATCAATTTAATAATATAAGTATGCGATATTTTACCCATTTAATCATAAGTATGGACATTTTACCTATTTAATCATATAATTATGTGATATTATCTTAATGTCCATTTGTATCAAAATTTAGATAATTTAGGCCTTTGATATTTGTTTTTAACAATTTTTTTTTTAAAAAAACAAAACTAAAACTTTTTGTTGGTAATTTTTTAAAATAGTTTTTGAGAATTGTGTGTTTTTAATTTTTTGAATCTACATATTAATTTGCATTAAGAATTTATTCTTTAAAATAATTTTTAAAAACTATATTATAATGTTGTTCTTTTGGTTGTGATTATAATGTTGTTCTAAAATATTAAAAAAATAAAATTGAATTAAACAAGTTTTTGGACATTTATAAATGGTAATCTAACAATAGAAAAAATATAAGTTAAAATATGTTTTTAATCATTTTAAATATCGTGATTGGACCATTACTGTTTGCACTATATCTTGTCCCACTGCTTGCAACCTTTTTTTTCCACAAATATCCTTTGCTTGGAATCTATGATCCGATTTTTTTTTTTCACCACATTATATTGTTTTGACTGGAAGTGAATGTATAATTTGTAAATTGAATTGTTTAATTTTTTTTTAAGTTTATAATTTTTTTGGTGATTCCATATTTTCCATTTTAAATATAATTTAACTATAACAGTAAAAAAATATTAATGTATTTACGATTTAGATGTTAATATAAGTTTTACATTAAAAATACATTAATGTTTATTTTTTTGTTAAATTTAGTCTACATCTTTTTTTATTAATTTTTCATGATACTTAAATATGTTCAGCCTAGTTGTATTTACTATTTAGACACTGATATAATTTTTTACACTAATAATAATACAAACCAATCAAATTAAATTTTAATTAGAAAGAAAAACTAAAATTTCAATCTTCAACATTTTCATTTGTTTTAAATTTAGTCATCATCTTTTTTAACTAGTTTCTCCTTATACATGTAAATATGTTCAGCTTAGTTGCGTTATTTAACATTCATAACCTACATATTCTAAAATTCATTTCAGTCAAAAAATATTTCGGAAATGTGTGTAGTAAGGCAAGAAAAATATGTGGGTGAATTATTATTATCTCACGATTGTCCAATTTTGTCCCTCAAAACAATAAAGTTTGGTCCTCACAAAAACGTTAATGTGTTTGTTTAGTTATTCAGTAAGTTTATTATTTGTTTTAAACGATAATGTGGATTACTCCTTCTGTTATAAAATATGAGCAAAAAATATCTACTACACATCATTTAAGAAAATTAGTTAAACTTATTAAATTTTGTTGAAATCAAGTAAAAAGTATATTTGTTTCTTAATTTACCCCTCATATTAAATCTCTCTCTTAGGGTTAATTTCAACTTTCAACCACTAGTAATTTAACACTAGTATAGGGAAGTAGAAAGTCTCTTCTCTCTCCTAGCCAAATTAATGAATTATAGGGGATAAGAAGTGAAATAAATAAGGACATTTTAGGTATAATTTAATTTAATGTGGTCAAAACAGTTATATTTGCTTATATTTCGTAACGGAGGGAGTATTAGTTATCATTGCAGCATAAGTTAAATGATATTATGAGTGCGTTTGATTTGCTAAAATATACGGTACTAGATAACATAAAAAACTTTATTTCATGTTTATGGTAAAAAGAGACAGCACACAATGTGAGACACAACACACAATAAAAGGGAATGTTTTTTTTGTTACTCACTATGAGGACAAAAAGTTATTCTATGGTACAAGATGATTAAATACAAAAACACTCTCACTCACATTCACTATCTCATAGAGCTTTAACTACATCTCTCCACTCCCACACTTACAACAGGTAGTTACTATAATAATTTTTTTTTATTTCATGCAATATACAATACTAAATTAACTCATATATATATATAATTTAGTAATATTTTTTGAGTTAAAAATAATAAAACATCTAAAATTATATCAAATTATTTGAGAAATTTAATTTTATATATAATTTTTTTAAATATAATATTATAACTGTTTCAAAATTTCACAATATTAATTGTTAGTTTTTTTATGTAAAATAAGTATTTTAAAGTGTAAAGGATATTATAGTAAAATTGACTTTATATTTTTTGTGTTGTACTTTAATGATCAAATAACAAACCACACAAGTAGTTGTGCTGTAACTTATTAAATTGTCCTGTACTATACTTCATGTACTTGTCCATGCATCAAACGCTTCCTATAGGGCTTAGCATAGGGGACATTTAAGTAATTTATAATTATATATTTATGGGGGATTTTTGTTATGAAGGAGATTAATGAAATAAAGAAAATTTGAGATGATTCACTGACCTAATCCATTCTCCATATGTTGGATCACTTATGTTTATCTAACTTGTCAAATCATCATTTAATTGTCAAATTTAACGAAAGATTGATAGAAAGACTAAACGATACTATTTATTTTTCAATATCTATTTGAGTCCAAATCAATTCCTATTTGATGAAATTGAAGAGAAGCATTCAATAACAAAATTAATTCCTCAAATTGAATCAATCAAATCAAGAATAACATTAAGCAATGAAGTAATTATTCAATTAAAAAGAATAAAAGCCCAATAACCAATGCTCCAAGAATTATACCTTGCAAAACAAACAAACCGAAACTTAAGACAAAATAAACATATAATACCAAAAACATGAGTTGCCTCCCATGAAGCACTTGTTTTATGTCACTTAACTTGACGGTCTTGCCCCCATCATGAAGGCTTGAAATTTGAGGCAAGTGATCTATCAAATGTGTCTTTATTAGTTTTGACCACTTGTCTTAAATTGTGCTCTAATGGTGGCTTGCAGCAACTTCCACCCGGATCACATCGCTCCCATCTCATTTCGGGCTTCTCAACTAGTTTAAAATCTCCTTTCAACAACAATTGATTGATGCACAATAAAGGCTTTACCCTTCTAAATTTGATATTCCCCCACCGATGGCAAACGTGTATTCTCTTAAGACTCTTAGCAACTTCTCCTCTTCCAAACCACTAAGTGAGTTATGAAAGATCATTGGAAAATTGTTATTTTCACCAAGAAAAATATAGTGGAGGTGAGAGAGGAGTTGCTTGAGCTCTATTTAGGCTCTTCAATTATTTTCTCCTCCACCTTCAATTTTCTTGTTGGTGGAGTGATTGAAGCTAAGGGAGGACTAGCTTCCAATTTGGCACTACAACCATTGACCTCTTGACTCTCACCATCATTATCATTCAATTGTTTAGACTTTGGAATCATGTCTTCCAAAATAGAGTCAATGTCATTCTTTTTAGAATCACTTGCCAATAAGGAATCTAGTACCTCAATCTTCATGCATTGAGATTTATCATCTGACTATTTTGAGGCATCAAAAACATTGAATGTTACCTTCTCATTTTGAACCTTTAGCATGAGCTCACCTTGCTCTACATCAATGACAGCATGCCCAGTTACTAAGAACGATCTTCCAAAGATGACAAGTATCTCCTCATTTGCCTCCATATTAAGCACTACAAAATTGGTTGGGAAGATGAATTTTTCAATCTTTACCAGTAAATCCTCCACCACACCATAGGGATGCTTTATTGACCCATCTTCCAATTAAAAGGATATCATGATAGGCTTAACTTCTTTGATCCAAGCTTTTGGAGAATTGATAGGGGCATCAAGTTGATGCTTGACCTTAAATCACACAAAGCTCTTCTAACTTGAATGTTCCCAGTGGCACAAGGAATGATGAAGGACCCCGGATCCCAGAGCTTTTGATGTAGCTTCATTTGAATAATTGCACTATACTCTTTGATTAGAGCCACCGTTTCATCCTCTTGAAGTTTCCTCTTCTTGGATAAGAGTTTCTCCATGAATTTGGCATATGAAGGAATTTGTTCCAAGGCCTCCGCAAATGGTATATTAATTTCCAAGCTCTTGAAGACATCTAGAAATCTTGAGTATTGCTTAGCTACTCCTTGCTTCTTCAACCTTTGGGAAAAAGAATATAGGCATATGGAGAGATTTTATCATGATTCACCGTGTCTTCAAGAATTTGCTTCTTGGTCTTCTTTTGAGGCTAACCGTTGTTATCAAAATTTCCAACTTCAATAAAACGAGGTTGGCTCCTTGGCTCATCTTCTTTTTGTAGCTCCTCAATCAAGTGTCATTGTTGAAAGATTCATCATTATCTACCACTTGAGGCTCATTATCTTTCATAATTGTGGAATTTTCAAGAATTCTAGGTGGTGGAGAAAATACTATCTTGCCACTTCTAGTGGTTATGGCATTGCATTGTTCTCTTGGGTTAGCAAAAGTATCATTAGAAAATGCTCCTCGAGGTCTAGGGTAAATACTAAAGTTCAACTTGTTTTAGTATAGCGTAAAGGTTTAACGATCCTTAGAGAGCACTGGATTTTCGAAAACTTTTTAGTAATTATTTATTGAGCGTATTTATGAAGGATTTGTTAACTATTGAATTTAAGTTTCAAAAGCAATTAAATTAAGCAAATAAAATAAAAAGATTGGAATCAAGTTAAGAAGGCTTGAGATTGAATTTTATCGATCTCCCTCTTGTATCCTTTATTTCACTCAAGGATATACATTTAATCAACTCTATAACCTTGGTAAATACACGAAATTCACTAATATTGATTTCTAGAATAAAAGCTTCTAAGATGAACCTCCTATATATCGATTCCTCAAATATATAGCAAGTTATCCACCATAGGTTCAAGTATTAAAAAACAAACAATACATTACACACACACACGTACACGTGTATGAAATTGAGAAAGTATACAAGAGTTTGATGATTTACATTCAACCCCAATAGAGAGTTTAGCTACTCATGGTAGCCATTAATGCAAAAAAAATGATGAAGAAACAACTTCTTGGACTCGAATCAATATGTTTTTGCTTGTTATTGATGCCCTCCACACTTTCTCTCTCTAAAATGCCCTCTAACAATCCTTAAAAAACTAAGATTAAACCATAATTAGGTGTTGAGGAGCTTAAATATGCAATAGGGATCACAATCTCTTGCTCAAGCTATAGCCCTCGCTTGACCAATTGAACGGTAGAGACTTTATTCCACACAGGGCTTGCTCACGCTTAAGTGATATCCCTCGCTCACTTAAGCGACAGAATGGCAGAGGCTTCATCTCCTTCTGGGCTTCTCACATTCAAGCTACAGCTCTAGCTTGAGCTACAGCTTGGTAGGATCATCACCTTGACATTTTCTCTTTTTTCTTCACTTCTCTTCAAGCTCTTCCACTTCCCTTCTCAAAATTACACCTTAAAAACACAAAACCAGGGATCAAATATGAACAAATAAATTATTCAACTCTCAATTAGCTAAGAACTTGCAATGATTCTAAATTTAGGCGAATTTAGATTAAACGTTCACACAATCATAGAAAAAAAGTGCCTAAAAACATCTTCAATTCACCTTAAGTTTGAAACTTATTAAACTTTCCCCCAACTTAAAATCTTGCTTGTCCTCGAGCAAAGTACTAAAATTCAATACAAAAGATAATCCTAACCTAAAATTATGAGCATAATTTGAAAGTAATCAGCAGCATACTGTCAATCATAATACACAAAGCCAAAAGAAAAAATAATGTTTGATCAAAGATCATAGTCTATAAAACAAAGTGAAAACAAGGTACCAATGCACTTTATGTTCACAAAGAATAAGAAGAACAAGTAATCAGCTATGACTAAGGGAAAATTCTTAGACTCTCTTAAGGTGAGTGTTTCTCTGTTTTTTCTCACCGAAGTTCTCAATTTGAGTTTTTCCTTCGTTTATAATCAAACCATGTGCACATGTTCAACAATTGTGAGGAAAATTTTGCTTCATGTGTCTGGGTTTCAATCATGCTCTAATCTCAAAAAATACTTAGGCATCCTCTTTATACATAGAAGTCTGAGGAGATCTAATTATCAATACGTCATTGATAATGTGAAAAAAAAACTCTCTAGTTGAAAAAACAAGAACTTGTCCTTTATAAGTAGAGTCGTCCTATCCAAATCTGTTTTGGATGTCATTCTTGTGTACCCCATGATGACATCCTTGACGCCTACCCCTATGATAAATGATACGTGAAAACTGTAGATAAGCTTCATTTGGGGAGACACATAAATCCCACACAAATGCCACTTGATTAGTTGGGATACGATGACAAAACCGAAGGCTTATGGATGGCTTGGAGTTCGGAATTTATCGACCATGAACAAAGCTTGTGTTATGAAGTTAGCATGGAAATTAAGACATGGTTACACATCCTTATGGAGTCAGGTTATTCAAAGTAAATATGGCAGAAGGGAACTATAGATACCTTCTCTTTGTGTTCCATCACCTGATTCCAAAATATGGAAAAGCATTGTCAAATCCGACCTCTTCTTTGCCAAAATGAGAGTTGATGCATTGGGGATGGCACACAAGTGAACATATGGCAGAACAATTGGCTTAATAACAATGTTAAGATTACTGAACATGTGAATGTCATTCCTACTGAATGGGCCAATGCTACGGTGGATTCCTTTGTGACAACATCAGCAGCTTGTGACTGAAATATTTTATCATCCTTTTTCCCACATAACATCGTTGAAGCTATTAGGTCTATTCCTCCTCCAACCTAGAGCAAAGGCTCAGACCATCGGGTGTGGAAAGCTGACGACTCATGTCATTTCTCGATTAGAAGTGCTTATATGTTGCTCAATGCATTTGATGACCTGCCTAAACAGAGCCTTTGGAAGCACATTTGGACGATCAAAGGACCATTACAATGGAGGACTTTTGGATGGAAAACTCTCCAAGGCCGAATCTCACAAAGCAAAGGCTCCACAAGTGGCGCGTAAGGGATTCTTTCTGCCACCATTGCCAAGACCAAGATGAGACAATAATGCATGTTCTACACAATTGTCCTCTTGTTGAGATGGTATGGACACAATTAGTGCCAACTCAATTACTAGCTAAATTCTTCATGGTTGGTTTTTAAGAATGGATCAAGGGTAACCTCATAAAAAACTATTGAAAGTATTTAAGTTGGTAATGGAAGCAAATATGGCTGGCAACTATCAACTATTTGTGGTATTAGAGAAAAAAGCAGATCCACGACCTGCCTTTGTCGGGTCTCATAACCCTCCATGGGTCATTTTCTCTCGTTTGAGAGAGGTGGATATGGCCTTTGAACGTGCCAGTTCCTAAGAGGAACTAACAAAGACGCCTCAGTTAATTCAGGTAGCTTGGAAATCGGCCTCAAAACCATGGTACATAATGAATACAACGGTGGGAGGTTTGATTCATGGCTATGATGGGATTTGGGTTAGAGGTTTCACCCATTACTTGAGAAATACCAACACTTATACAGTAGTGCTATGGGGAGTGTTCGACGACCTCACACTTACCTGGGACATGGTAATAAAAAAGCTCGAAGTGTAGGTTGATTCGCAAACGACGATTACAACTATCAATAAGTGTCTTTTCGTAACCCATTTAAACTATTCTATTTTAAAGAACATCAAATAAATGCTTAAGAAGAGATGGAAAGTTTGCTTTGTTCATATTTATTGTGAAGTAAATGTTTGCACAGATTCCTTAGTCAATGTGGCTTGTAATTCTTGTAATTTCAATATTATTCACTCCCCTCCCTCCATGTTATTTTCTGCTCTCATAGCAGATGCCTCGAGAGTTTTTACTCCTAGATTAATTTCCTTGTAGTTTCCTTTTGGGCTTTCCCCCTTATTATTACAAAAAAAAAAAAAATTAAAAATCCTGAACTAAAAATTTGCCTATGCATACGCACGGGTTACTGATCCTAGTATATATATTTCTTGAACTGAGGACAAGGTGGATGTGATTAACACCACCTCTATTGGGAGTGGCACTATCCTTTTTAGTATATAAATTTATGATTCTTTCATATAAAAAGGATAGTGTCACTCCCAATAGAGATGATGTTAATCCCATTCTCCTGAGGACAAAACACAAAAAAATGAGAAAGAGATATGAGATGACTCGGGCCAATCATACACGAAAAATCAGCAAATGGATAATTAGAAAAGAAAATAGGCAAATCCTTACATAAACATCACATCAAGCATAAGCATAACGGCAAATGTCCATCGAAGAGACCGGACATTTTGCCTCCACCACCAGAATTATCACTTATCCCCGCCATGTTCCAACCACACCATTTTCCTTTTTTTTACACCCAAATAAGAAACCTCAAATAATAAAAATAAAAAATAAAAAATACATTATTATCATAATCATTTATTTATTATTATTTTTTTTAAAATTTTCGGGGATCGATCGGTGGTTCTGGAACTCCGATGGTAGCATGTGTCGACATGGCATTTCCGGTGGATATCACCGGAGTTCTTTCACCTTCCTATCTGAGCTTCTTCAAGCCTCCTCCGTCGTTGAGCAATGCGAGAATCTTGGGCTTGGGCTTGGGCTTCGAGTTTCAGAGGAAGGAAAGAAGGTTCCGTAGTAGACACTTCAACTTCGTCGTCACCGCACAACTCTCCAAGTCATTTTCCCTCAGTTTCGGACTCGATTCTCGGGTTTGTGTTCTTCTTTTTCTCTACGCTGTTCGTTTCAAGTTTCATGCTATTTTAGTCTCTTTCACTGTACACTGTTCTGGGAATTCAGTGAAGCAATTTTAACCTTCGCACAATTTTCGCTTATCAGTTAAAAGAATATAATTAAAAATTCAAGATATATTAAAATAATTACTAAAATTGACTTCGAATTTTTTATTCGAAATTAGTTTAATGTAAGAATTCGGGTAGGTTAGACCTCTAATTTGGTTACGTTATAGGTGCAAACTTCATTCCACCGTTGTAAAAAAGAAAAAATGATAGTCATGTTGGGATTTTGATCGTTTGCTGTTGAAAATGAACGGATACCATCTTAACCATTGAAAATATCTCTTTATCATTAATAATAAACACATAAATTGAATACTAGACATTAAGCTGCATAAGGTGCAGTTATAATCTAGACTTCAGAGGATCCAATTTGGTTCTTGTTAGAACTCTCTCTGTTTTTTTTTTTTTAAAAAAAATACTCAGCAGGTTAGATTTTATCACAAGATATTGTTTGGTGCGAAGGTGTATTTGATTTTGAGAGTACTTTCTCCCTGTCGGAAGTTCAAATAATAATATAAACATAATTGATGAAATCTTCACTCGGTGTTATGGTTTCTTAAGTAAGCTTGCGCATAAGAAATCAATTATCCTTCTCTTCTGAACGTTGCACAATGTTTCATTTATGTTCATTTTTTTACTCTGCATGCTCATAATGAACAATTTGCTTCTTTTTCTTAGTTACTCTGCATTATGAACAAATGGGCACTGCTGAGTAAGTCTAATGCTTGGAATATTAATTTCATCTCTAGTGGATTTCTTTTGTTAACTGTGTGTGTGCTTTAGTATGCTATTGTTGCTGTCTGTCTTTTATATATTCAGTTTTTATTTTATTTTGGTTTATATG
Organism: Cyamopsis tetragonoloba; assembly: GCA_037177725.1. Taxonomy (NCBI): domain Eukaryota; kingdom Viridiplantae; phylum Streptophyta; class Magnoliopsida; order Fabales; family Fabaceae; genus Cyamopsis; species Cyamopsis tetragonoloba. The sequence continues at coordinate 63,552,597 of CM074119.1, forward strand.
CATTAATGAATTAACTCCCGGAATTCATGTCGTGCACTGACATTCATGTTTTGAATCTGTTTTTGATAATTTGCATTTTAGAACTTGAATTCCTTCCAGTCCCATGATCCATCACAGTTGTCTTGGATGGGTCCAGTTCCAGGTGATATCGCGGAAGTCGAAGCATATTGTAGGATCTTTAGGAATTCTGAAAGGCTTCATTCTGCATTAATGGATGCATTATGTAACCCATTGACTGGAGAATGTAGTGTCTCATATGAAGTTCCATCAGATGAGAAACCACAACTAGAAGATAAAATAGTCTCTGTCCTCGGATGCATGGTATCCTTAGTGAATAAAGGCAGGGAGGATGTTCTCTCTGGAAGATCCTCAATCGCGAATCCTTTTCATGATGCGGAGGTTAACACAATGGAGGATGAGCTTCCCCCACTCGCCATATTCAGAAGTGAGATGAAAAGGTGTTCTGAGAGCTTGCACGTTGCTCTTGAGAATTATTTGATTCCCGATGATGATCGAAGCTTAGATGTGTGGAGGAAACTTCAAAGACTAAAGAATGTCTGCTATGATTCTGGTTTTCCTCGTGGGGAGGGTCATCCTTGTCATTCACTATTTGCTAATTGGAGTCCTGTATATTTATCTGCTTCCAAAGAGGAAACAGAATCGAAAGACACAGAAGCGGCATTTTGGATGGGTGGTCAGGTAACAGAAGAAGGCTTGAAGTGGTTGCTGGATAAGGGATACAAAACAATTATAGATATCAGAGCAGAGAATGTAAAAGATAATTTCTACGAAGCAGCCGTGCAGGATGCTATTTCATCTGGAAAAATTGATTTGGTAAAAATCCCAGTTGAAGTTAAGACTGCACCTACCATGGAACAGGTTGTGAAGTTTGCATCTTATGTTTCTAATTGCAGCAAAAGGCCTATCTATCTTCACAGCAAGGAAGGAGTTTGGAGAACTTCTGCCATGGTCTCCCGATGGAGGCAGTTCATGACTCGCTCTAAATCACAGATTGTTTCTAATCCACCAGTTACTCCTGACATGTTATCCCGTTATACAAATGGATCTGGGAAACTGCAAGACTCTTCGATGACTGCAGAGAGATCCTTTCTGGGGAAGGATACTAATACATTGCAAGAGAGTTTGGATGGATCACATAGTTCTGCTGGAACATTTGATAGCAGTACCTATCATAAGAACACTGAAAAAAAACAAGGTAATGCAGTCTCAAGTGTAGGTACTCTTGATAATAGGAAGCTGCTAGAAACCACTGCTGCTAATGAGAAAGGATCTTTTCCAAGTTCCTACCGCAAAATTAACCCTCTAAACGCTCAAGTTCCTCCATGTAATATCTTCTCCAAAACTGAGATGTCCAAATTTTTGGGAAGCAGGAATATCTCGCCTCCATCTTATGTCAATTATCAAACTAAAAGGTTGGAATACTTACAACAATCAAGCAACATGCGTATTGGAAGACTACAGGGGGATGTGATTGTCATCACTGGTGATAATCCTGCCCCTGAAATTGTGGTTCCAGAAAGTTTGAATGGATCAGCTCATTTGGATCATCCATCTAGAGAGCCCCAGATTACTGTTGGTGGTAACTGGAAGGTAGTGAACGGGAGTGCTTCTAGTTCTGTTAGGACAACAGTGAATGGATATAGTGAAGGGGAAACACGTTACATGAGTGATGCTAATGCATCTAGCACTGTGAACAATGATAATATCACAACTAACTCTCAAAGAATTGATGGTGATATGGTTAAAGCTAAGGTAGCCTTAGATGGTGAAGAATTGGGATCTATTGAAGGAGATATGTGTGCATCTACAACTGGTGTTGTAAGGGTGCAGTCAAGAAAGAAAGCAGAGATGTTCCTTGTTCGAACAGATGGATTTTCTTGTACCAGAGAAAAGGTGACTGAATCTTCTTTGGCTTTCACACATCCTAGCACCCAGCAACAGATGCTTATGTGGAAGTCAACCCCAAAGAACGTGTTGTTGTTGAAAAAGTTGGGGGAAGAACTAATGGAAGAAGCAAAAATGGTAAGGATTTTCTTAGACACTATGGAATATCTTTGGTACATGGCATGCTTTTAAGTAACTTATGTGTACTGTGTCCCTTTCTTGTGTTTAATTTCTAAGGATTCTGTCCGATGTGAAAACTATAGAGCTGAATAAAAACGTTGAGTTAAAGTGTTACATTCACAGCATTTTGGTGTAAAAATGTAAATACAGAAATTAAGTTGCAAACTTTTTTGGCACGGCAAGATTATGGGGTTGGATCTAAATTTTCATTAATAAGAATGGATCAGAGAGAAAGAGGTTAAATCTATGTCCTTATGTAATAAAGGCCTGGAGAATTTCAGAATCAAATCTGTCAGGGAATATGGAGATAGGTTAGTTTTGAGCTTTGAAGGGTATTCCAAGAGTATTAGAAGTTATGAGTATGTATTTTGATTTCATGTAAATAACTTGACTACTACAAATCTCATTACAGTTTCTATGTGTAATCTGCAGGTTGCTTCTTTTCTATATCACCAAGAGAAAATGAATGTTATTGTGGAGCCTGATGTGCATGATATTTTTGCTAGAGTTCCTGGCTTTGGATTTGTTCAGACCTTCTATAGTCAAGATACGAGGTACCGGAGTTTGTAACTTTAAGTGAATTCACTTCAGAGCAGTTTTTTTTATTTTATTTTTTCCTTATACCGCTATGTTTTAATTCAATGTTTGCTTTGCATATCAAATGCCTTTGATTCAGTGATCTACATGAGAATGTAGATTTTGTGGCATGCTTGGGTGGAGACGGTGTTATACTGCATGCGTCAAATCTGTTCCGAGGCGCTGTTCCCCCTATTGTGTCATTTAACCTGGGCTCCCTTGGTTTTCTGACTTCTCATAAAGTAAGCTTTTTCCAAAACTGTAATCCATTTTTCCATAAAATTACATAGGTATTGTTAGGACCCGGATTAGAGAAAGATAACGGAACAAAAAAAGATTAAGAAGAAACCATTAAAGACTACAACAGAAGATATTATTGAGGTAGATGAAGCCGAGAGCTAAGCTCCTTAGAGATAAATCTCTGCTTACCCATTCTTTACAATTTCAAAATCTGGTCCTAACCCTCTCCTTCACATTCTATTTATTACAATATTTCCCTTAACAAACTAATCAATTCCCCTAACAGACTAACCAATCCTTAGAACTAACTAACTGTTACATTTACTAGATTCTTAACAGTTATCTTCTTTGTCATTTGTTTCACTTCCATTCCATTCTGCTCTCATTTGTAGTTTGAAGATTACAAGCAAGACTTGCGACAAGTCATCCATGGAAATAATACACGAGATGGTGTATACATTACTCTTAGAATGCGTCTCCGATGTGAAATTTTTCGTAGAGGTAAAGCAGTGCCAGGGAAAGTGTTTGATATCCTTAATGAGGTGGTTGTTGATCGGGGTTCTAATCCATACCTTTCGAAGATCGAATGCTATGAACATGATCGACTTATAACCAAAGTGAGTGTTATTATGTCCTTATTGTTTGTGTTATAAATATCTATGCATATCTTATAATCTATGATGAGAAAAGTCAATATCTGAAATTCATATGTGAAAGAAAAACACCTTTATAAAGTGGTGGCGTACCTTCTATATGACAAGGATCATGTGTTTCAGGTACAAGGTGATGGAGTCATCGTGGCCACTCCTACCGGAAGTACTGCCTATTCTACAGCTGCTGGAGGTTCCATGGTAAGCTTTTGTTAGAATTTTACTCATTATGAAATTGTTTGGGTGTATTGGCCTTGTATCATTGCCTTGAAATACATTTGTAATGTTTCAGAGACTGAAACTAGTGATGGTAGTGATTTGGTTTAAGTTGTAGTTCTCTTTATTTCTACTTTGCAATGAGACTTAGACAATGCTAAATGAGATGCAGTTCATATACCTGAATATAGTTTGCATTTTTCCTTTTCGTCATTTTCCTTTTTTGCCCCTGTGAAATAAATACATAAGATCTCTTCAGTCCTCCCCTTCCTTTCTTGCCCAAAAGTAGGCTTCGTGTCATTAGTACTTCGTACTTACATTTACCCTATCCCTTGTAAGAGTATACTTTATTTTGGGAGCGTTTGTGTAAATGGGCTTAAGAACGTATACAAGAACTTATCACATGAGGGCTTACTTATGTGTATGACTTTATGTTTAGGGAATATGTTAAAAATAACTTATTCTAAAAATCTTGTATGCAAATCTTATGAAAATAAGCTTAAAAGAGCATACAGGAATGTAAAATTCATTTTTGTATAAGTTCAAATATGCTCTGTCATGAAGTAAACATTTGTTCAACTTCCATATGGTAGATAATAATAAGTATCCAAAGAATTGCATCCAATGTTTGAATTAGTACAGAAACATTATAGAAGTGATCATGTATAACTTTTCTAAATAGAAGTGTAGAACTTGAACCTAATAAATGAAGATCTTCTGATGGCAAGGTATCAGTATAATATGTGAACAGATGCGCTTTATAGTAGAAGTAATCATTGTTTTCCTTTATATTTACATCTAATGAGGAAAAAAAAAAAAAACTGCAGGTTCATCCAAATGTTCCTTGTATTCTTTTCACTCCGATCTGTCCACATTCGCTCTCATTTAGACCAGTTATACTTCCGGATTCTGCTCGACTAGAATTAAAGGTAAAGTTAATCATTCTCTGTAGTTAAAAAAGCATATTGGATGTTCTTGTTGCCAGAATTATGTTACTATTTTATGTAATAATGGCAGAAGATGTTTCATTTTTTAAGTTATGATAACCTATCTCTCCAGCTCGTGTTACAAAAGTTTATTATGATTTCGGATTGAGGCCTTCAAATTTTATTTAGTTACAAAGGATGTGAGTTAGAGTTTATTTATAGCAGATTCCAGAAGATGCAAGAAGTAACGCCTGGGTTTCATTTGATGGGAAGAGAAGGCAGCAACTGTCACGAGGAGATTCGATCCGAATATCTATGAGTGAGCATCCCCTTCCAACTGTTAACAAGTTTGATCAAACTGGCGATTGGTTCAGTAGCTTGATTCGTTGCCTGAATTGGAATGAGAGACTTGACCAAAAGGCTTTATAATGCATGTGAGACACTGGAAACGAAGAACCGATCTGCGTTATCATAACTTGAAGACAGGGCTTGTGTAATTATTGTACAGATTATACATTGAGATTACAAAACTTAGATATAGTAGATATAAGTTTATTACATTGGCTACCATTGTGAAGATAGGGTTTGCCAATGTTTTTTCAACAACATGGTATAATGCCAAGATGTTGTATATACAGAGAATTTTATAAGGCAGTAAATTGTTTTTCTTAGAAGCAACTTCTTGTTATCTGAAAATTTATCACTCTTTGCTAGACTTCTTTTTCTCTTTGGGCAAATATGAATTCTTTGTGATGTACATGCTATATTTTCATGCAACAATGAGGGATGATTGTTAATGGAGGCAATAGCTAATTGTTGAGACTAAAGGGTCTGATACCGAACAAAGAATTGTTCAGAATAGAAAAGGGCTTGCCTAACATATTTAGAGGTCTAAAGAGAAATTTTGAGTTGAGGCCTATCAAAATAAAGCTTTTAAGATTTACTTAAAGCTTTAACTCCTCTTCTTTTCTAGTTTTGAATAACTCGATTCACATTTTCGAATATTTTTATTTTTTAAAATAAACCTTTAGTTACATATCAATATAGAAAAAATACATTAAAATGTTAAATATTGTGAATAAAAAAAAAAGAGTTAGAACAATAAAACCTGTTTGTCAATAGACACTTCTGTCAAAAAGAATTAAAGAAATTGTTGATAGTCTGAAAAATGAATTAGAAAGAAATGATAAACATGAAAATGTTAGAAATACAAATAACTCAACCAAATGACATGGCACAAAACATTACATAAATTGAGAATTGAAGTTGAAAACTTACAATGAAAAGCAAAAGCACTCAACAAGGATACGCTAAGGTGTTTACAAAGTTGGAAACGCTAAGGTGTTTACAAAGTTGGAAATGCAGTAACTTGCTAGAGACAAACACTAGAAGGAACCAGCAAGAAAATTAATTGAGAATAGAGAAAGAAGAAAGGGTGGCTTTTAGGGTACACTAGTTTATAGGTGTTGTACCATCCACCATGATAATGACCTGGAATAGCAGGTTATAACCTCTATCATATTTTAGTTTTACATAGAGTCTTTTATTTGTTTTGTATATTAAAAAATTGTTATCTCTTAAAATTTATATACCTGGTCTTATATATAAAAAAAATATAAAATTAATTTTTTATTTACCTATAAAATATATTCGATAGGACTTTTTAATTTAATAATGTGATATATTTTAATGTTATTTGTAGAATACTTATGTAACTAATAAATTTCTTTGTATCTGAAATTGTTAAGTATTATGTTATTATCTCATAATTGATTGTTACACCTCACATATATAATAGAGGAAATGTCAGAGATAAAGATAAATATAATAACTAGTCAGTTATATTTGTGATAAGATTATTTTAAGTATATCAATTAGTTGTTATTATGTTATTCTTATCTTCGTAGTTTAGTTTCTCTATCGTGAATGTATTCATTGATTTAATGAGATAGTTTAAGGATTATTAATAATATCTTTTCCATTTATTCTATTCCCTTTCACTCCACCATGTTTCCTAATATGGTATCAGAGCGGTATCATCTACCGTGACCTGTGCCACCTTATTTCCACTGCCAATTCCTAAAATATGGAACATTTCATATTCTTTCCTTATTAGTATTTTATCCTTCAATGGAATATTTAATAATTTTTCTTTTCTAGATCTTATCCTTCAACTCCATTTTGAGTTTTTCAATAAATTTATCTTATAGACTTTCATTTATCTTTATCACTTTTCGTTTTCATATTTCTCAAGATTTTTATCTACGGTTATTTTTGTCTACGGTTTAGAACGAGACTCGAGAAGACGCCGCCGAAACAAGATTGACGAGGCCCTATAGAAGGTCGAAGACTTAGAGCGAGCTACGAACCCGACAATTACCATTTAAAAACGAGACTCGAGGAGACGCCGCCGAAACAAGATCGACGAGGTCCCATAGAAGGTCGAAGACTTAGAGCGAGTAGAGCGAGCTACGAACCCGACCGTTACCATTTATCAACCTTTTGGAACGAGACTCGAGGAGACGCTAAGACAAGATTGACGAACCCGACCGTTACAATTAGGGATTTCTATATTGTTCATGTCCTTTCCAAGTTCAGCTTGCGGGAGAGTGTTAGAGATAAAGATAAATATAATAACTAGTCAGTTATATTTGTGATGAGATTATTCTAAGTATATCAATTAGTTGTTATTATGTTATTCTTATCCTCGTAGTTTAGTTTCTCTATGAATAGTGAATGTATTCATTGATTTAATGAGTGAGTTTAAGGAGTATTAATAATATCTTTTCCGTTTATTCTATTCCCTTTCACTCCACCATGTTTTCTAATAGAAAATTAATTAAAATTTCATCAAAAACATAATAAGCTTAATTTGATTATAATACTATATTTTAGAAAATAATCTAAGTTTAATTATTATGTTGTGTGATTTGGTTTGGCTTCAAATATTACAATTAATCAATAAGGGTTGACTTAGATGGTGTGTGTTTAGGTCCATAATTGCGAGGTTATGAGTTCAAGTTTCATCTCATTGAATTTAGCTCCAGTTGGTAGGTGAGGTGTAAATTCCACTATAAATTTTTGTTAAAATTGGTGATATACCAAAATATTACAACTAAAAAACCAAATCAAAACATAACAATATTTCAGTTTTTCAATTTTTCATTATTTTGATTTTTGGATATTTTGCTTTGGTTAGGCCCTCTCCAATAGAGAGGTGCTTAACTAAGTTCTTATAAATTAATTTATTATATTTTGTTGGGTCTCACATGTACACATCAATTTATCAATTTAAGCACCCAAATTACTTCAATGCAAGTTCTTAAATAAGTACTTTGGATGGGTCTACATGTACCCACAAATTAACTATCTCATTTTTTTTAATTTTTTTTTAATACAAATTGAGCCACTCTTTCTATAAGAACCAGGTGCTAATTTAAGCAACTTTGTTAAGCACCCCATTCCACGTCCGAGATGCTTAAATATTAAGCACCCCCATTAAAGATGGTCTTATACGTTTGAAATAAGTTGTATAGGTTCTTAAACATTTCTAATCGTTCGTTGCCATCATTATTGAATCAGGAAGAGGAACTCGAAACTGTTAAGTTGCATTCTCCAAAAACAATTTAAATCATAACAAGGCAACTTCAAAATTAAATTGTTAGGATAAATCGAATAAGGTAATGCTCCCAAATAGTTTGCACTATCAATGAGATTCAAATTCTTATTTTCACAAATTCAACCTCCAGATTTCACATTAAGCACCTCTTTGGCCTCACTGGTCTCACAGACAACAAAGCCCCAAATTTTCCACACCCCTTGATGTCCATGCGAACCACTCCAGGTCACCAATCAACCCTTCAATGGCTTCTCTAGCATTGAACAATGAACATGTTCACAAGCCCAATAGGCGCAAAGCTGTACCCAACCGCCAGCTCACCTGAACGGTTATTGTAGACGGTGTAGTCGCCGTTCAAATCAAGGTCGTCGGCGACATAAGACCTCTGAGAAAAGGTGGACATCACAATAACGGGTGATCGGAACTAAATCGGTGGAGTAAAAAACGTTATTTATAGAGTCTCAAATGGTGGATTGTCAGCAGCAGTTAACCCTATCTCTGGTAGCCACCGTCATCAACCCCAGAGCTAACGTACTACTAAGACGTAAGAACTAATATTTTAATAATGACTGGTTTATCAGGTTGCCCGTTTAAATCTCATACGTTGAATAACTTAATAATATATCCAATGGTAATCTATGAATTATGTATTTGTACACCACCAAAGAGATAGGGTACCTTATATGCATCCAGAAGAAAGAGTTAAAAAGAAGGAATATGAAAAAGAAAAACAAAAGAAAGGAAGAGTTAGAAACGAAGGAACATGAAAGACAAATAGTAACAAATAATTTATGAGTATTGACTATTGATATCAATGAAAGATATTAGTTTAATAATTAAAATTTAAGAAAAATTAAATTCAAAAGGAAGTTTAGGAATTATTAGGCTTAAATCAAGGAAGAGACAAACCAAAATCAGAGCGGTGGTTACTATTGGTACCACACAGGTTTCTTGGTTCACCATATAATTTATTTATTTTTTCGAAAATACCCCTCGCTTAGAACTAGTTTGTGAGCGAGATTTTGAAGTAAAAACCACACCACACCCGAAACAGAAACTAGTTTAGCGAAATATGTATTTATGTTCCGCAAAACAGTAAACTAGTTTTTTCTCGCTCAGAAACTAGTTTCTGAGTTAATGATTTACAAAGTAAATAAAAACTAGTTTTTATCTCGCTCAGAAATTAGTTTGTGAGCGAACGGTTACCATGCTCCTAAAATATATCACAAAAACTAGTTTCTGAGCGAAAAATAAAACTAGTTTTTGTTTCTGATTAATAAATATCAATGACGATACTTGATACATATTTACTACGGAGACAGAAACTAGACAAATTCTAGTTTATGAATTTACAGAGAATTGCATCAATCTCCATTTCAGCAACAACTTATTTCAAACAAACTACAATTTGAAACCAACAAGAAACTTAACAAATTAAATATAAAATCCTTAAATATTTAAACCCTAAACAATAATGAGGATAAAAATTTGAAAGAAAAAACATAAAAAGACCTGAACATGTATTCATTTGGAAGAACCCTAAAGTAAAACGAAGAAGATGCTGTCACCGTTGCCGCTGTTGTCCAAGTCGTCGCCGCTGTCAAGCTAAAGCGCCTGAACCACCGTCGATGGTGGCTGCGAAAATTTGGTCAAAGATGATGAGCGATAGAGAGTGAGAGTCGGCGTGAAAGAGAGAGAATGATTTTTGAATTATGAGGTGGGACAGAAACTAAAATCTGTCTCGGGTGTGTGATGTATTGGGGTTGTGTGGTTTAATGAAAAACAATAGGGTTTTTTCGAATGAAAAAAAAATTTGTGTGGTGAACCAAGAGATCTGTGTTGTGTCAATAGTGGCTACCAATCAGGGCCGGCTCAAGGCCCAAGCAAGTAAAACAACGGCTTTAAGCTCCATAATATTTAGACAAAAAAATAGGCCCCTAAATTTCTTTTTTATAATATAAAAAATTAAAAATATTTAATTTAAATAATATGTTAAGTATAAATAAATGTAATTTAAAAGGAATTATAATAGTGAAAATGTTACATTAATTGATATATATGATTACATAATTAGCCTTATTTTTTCTTAACATATATATTGCATTTTCTTTTCTTAAGTATACCATATTCTATTATTATAATGAAAGACAAATTGTTTAAGTTTAAACACGCTTACTCTCCCAACATGGCTTCTCTCTATAATGTTAATAATTATATTGTTTTAACAAAAGTAAATTTTTCACGACTAAAATCTAACAAATCAAATCCAATGTCGTTAATATTTCAACAAAAATTAAATAATTAACTTTATTATCAATTCACTAAAAGAAACATGACATAAATTAATCATAATAATTTAATAATTAGATGATTTTATATTTTAAAAAAATTTCAAAAAGATTTACAATAAAATTAAATAATTTTAGTTGATTATTACTGACAATTTTAAAAGACTCTATGTCAAAAATTCGCTTTAAGTCCCTAAATTTGTTTACCCATTGAGTTTGGGAAAATCCAACTTCATGGAGCGGAGAGGCATATTTTACACTTAGAATTGGAGTTGTTCGAAGGAGATAACAACATGTTGATGCTACTTGACATAAGATGTAATTTCCTTTGAACGAGTTTTATCATTCATGAGGGAGGACAATAAAAACACCAATTGATGTGAGTCTCAAATTTCAATCAACAAATAAACACCCAATAGAATGAAGTTTCCCTTGGAGTGAATAACATCAACAAACACCAATAACAAGTACTAGAGAAGTATAGAGAATTAAGATGACACCACCAACATTAGTGTAAGCTTGTAACCCGTTTAAAAGCTCTAGATTTGGACAGGGTGGATGGTGCACCTTGGTTACAAATTTGTCTACATCTCCACCATTGAATCCATGATTTTGGTAAACCCAAATTCTCATTCATCATAAACATGACCTTCACTCTCAAATCCTTAAACTTATATTCGTCAGGGGTTTTGTTGTCATCAATGTAAGAAGCCAGTTAAAAACTTGGGCTCCTTAAAGTCCTTTCTTCCAAGCTCTTCATATTTAGGTTCCTTCCACCATCCTCGTGGGATTCTAGCACGGAAACGCACTATTGCTTCCCCACATCTGCTTCACAACAAGCTCCCCAAACTCCCAATGGTGAGCATCTTCTCTATGACTTCATTTGTAACAAAGTCCCAAACACACTCAATGATAAAAGCATCAATATGATCAATTTTGTTTATAAAATTAGAGGTGTGAGGAGAGGGCGAATTCTTAAGAGTTAAAAACTTTAAATACAACTTCCTCATCTTCTAGACGCAAGGTTAACTTTTCTTGTTCAACATCAATGAGTGGCTTTCTATTATACCCCCATAGCAAGGAATGGCCACCCCAAGATGATAGGGACCTCTTCATCGTTTTCCACTTTTGCCAAGACGTCTTCTATTATACCCCCATAGGCATATGATCGACCTATCCGCTAGTTGTAGAGAAACGTTGGTCAGGCTTGGCTCATCCATGGCAAGTTTATTGAAACTAGATTAAGGCATCAAGTTATTACTGGCGCCCTGATCACATAAAGCCCTACCAAAATAAGAATTATCAATAGAACAAGTCCTGGATCTGAGTTTAGGAGGCAACTTCTTTAAAAGAGTTGCAGAGTTTTTCTCAATAAGTGCTATAGTTTCAAAGTCCTCGAGTTTCCTCTTGTTAGATCTACTTCAGAAATTTAGCATGCTTAGGCATTTGAGATTGCCTTAGGAAATGGAATATTGTTTTGCAACTTTGTGAATATCTTCAAGAATTTATATAATTGCTTGTCTTAGAGATTATTCTTCACCTCTGAGGAAAAGGGACTTGAGGTTCCTTAGGAAGGCATCTTTTTATATTTTTTTTATTTTCTTTCAGTAGAAACAACACCCTCCTCTTTCGAGTTTCCATCAGTAGGAACAATATTACCTTCTGGTTCCACGCCCCCATCAGTGTGGGGACTATATTCTTCTTTTGAGCCAACCGTTATAACACTTTACCACTCCTCAAGGTCACTGTTTTTGGTTTCTCCTTCTAGTTAGGCTCTTTTTGGCTCGGGAAGGTACCATAAGCTCTCACTTGATATGCCACTATGTCTACTGACTAACTTAGTTGTGATTGTACATCCCTCATAGAGACACTCATCTGATCCTCCACATTCTTCATGGAGGATTCCATATTTGTCATCCTAGATTCAACTTGAGTAATATAGGATTTCATAGTTTCCTGAAGATCAAGTTGATTTTCTTGCTTTGGGAACCGTTGATTTCTAGAATGAGGGGGCTTGTATGCATCTTGAGTAAACTTCTTTTCGCACCAAAAGCTACCAGAAATATTCTACTAGTTAGAATTGAAAGGCATCGAAATAAGGTTGGCTTCTTCATTCTCAGGTGGATAAGAGGTTCCAACCTGGTCGTCTTTCATGACTTGACCAATGACACCTCAATAACCATTAGGCGTTTTTCTCCAATTACCTACAAAATTCTGAATCCTCTATTTGTTGAGTTAATTCCTCAACTTGACAATATTAGTGTTCAATGCATGGAGCCCAACTTGCTTGTTGAGCAACTTCTTTCACGGTATCAATGACAGTGATTAATGGCCATATCTTCTATTAGAGCATAGGCTTCACCGGGTGTCTTCTTAAAAAGCTACCCATCAGTGAATGTGTCCAACTTTTATTTAGTATCATTGTCAACTACGTTGTAGATGTATTGGACAATATTCCAAGTAGTTATGGTGAAGGCAACTCTTCAAAAGCACATGGTATTTGTCCTAAACGTCAAAGAGTGATTCTCCATCTTTCTGGTGGAAGTTAGCCAAGACTATTTTAAACTTTGCAATCTTTGCAGGAGAATGGAATCTAGTCAAGAAAAACGATGCGATCTGTGCTCAACTCGTGATTGATGACATCTTCAAACACTTTGTTGTACTTGACAGTCACACAGATTTTGAGGAAATATTCGATGTACACATGAGGTTCTTCAATTACCGACCCACCAAACTGTAGAGTGCAGCAGAGCATTGTAATTGATGCCAATTTAAGCTCGAAATCATGTGCAACAATGGCAGGTGGTATGGTGCTGCTTCTCAACCCCTCTAGAACGGGCTTGAAATATTCCATCATCGTGTGCTCCTGTTCAGGTTGATGGTTCTCATTGTTAGCATTTCGGTTCTTCTTATGAGCCGCATTGTTGGCATTTCAGTTCCCTTCATCCATCTCTATTCGTCTACACTTAGTCTCTTATCAGAGTCTATGAGTTATCTTCTCAATTTCATGAAGAAACTGCAAAGTAGGCAACTTAGAGCGCACTAGCATACTAAGTATATGGAAGGAGAAAGTAATAATAATAACATAAAAAATGTCTAAATTAGCTAGATTTTACTTTTTCTGATATCACCAATTGTTCCCATGCAACGACACCAAAACTTTGACATGCGTTGGGTGTGTGTTAGGACAAGTCTGCCATGTCGTGCAAGTAATATAGTGAGAAAATGTCGTTGTACCAAAGGAAGCAACAATGATTACCATATTATTTAGAAATCTTATGATATTTAAATGGTCAATTAATAGTGATAAGGATTAATAAGAGAGAAATAATGGTAAAGAGCAAAGTTAAGAAGAAAGTTGTGAAGACTGTTTATGGGAAACCTATGGCGTTTGGGTTCACTTATACTCACCTTTTATACTTCCTAATTTGACTTAATTACACTACTGATTAATTGCTAACTATCCACTAATTCAACACCTAGCCAATGGTCATGAATTTGTACTTATCTTTTCCCTAATTAATTTTCTAGATGGTCACTCAAGAAATTAAAACTAGAGAAAATATAAAGATTATAGGGGTTACTAATTTGATAACTAGTAAGAAGTGAGAATCATAAGTTTTCCCTTTATGGTTCCTGGTTCATCTACTCTGTAGTTCCCTTAATTATGCAAGAATGATAATCTACAACTAACAACTAGAACTCGTCTAAGATTGATCCATTCTTAATTACACAATTAAATTAACAAAGTGAAACCAGTCAAAACAAAAGAACATAAATTGATTGAATTAGAGATATAAAAGTGTTTACATAAGTTTCCTCGTAGCTCTAGATTGAGTCTAGCTACTCATAATAAAAAAGAAACATGCAAAATCCAACAAACGATCCATAGAAAACAATGAAAGAAAGTAAAAGAGATAAATTCTCTTGTAGAAACGTTGGATCGTTGATCTTTCATTGCCGTTAGAATGAAAAAAAGGTATGAAATTTTGCGCAAAAGAGACCTTAAATAGAGTTTGGCTGCGTAAGATACTTGACACAACCGTGTGCTGGACCAAGGCAGCAAAAAAACAACGTCAAAAGTAACCAGGCAGAGTGCACACATCCAAGCTTCCCATGCACACGACCGTGCTTGTGACTAGGGGGCCAATTACAACGTTTCTTTAATGGCATGGACAAGCTAGCTTGAAGCTTGACCATACCACTTTCTAGACTTGTAGTTTCCAAGAAAAAAGGATAATGCACTTTTTGATATGTGTGGTGTCAATTCTAGCCAGCAATTTTTCACCCAATCTTGATATGGCTCAACTTATTTCAATCCAAAAGTTGACTAGCCCATAGGCTTGCCACTCATTTTTCTATTTTTCTATTATTGTTTATGATGAGTTTTATTCATTTATGAATATTAAATACTGAATATATAATTGTGATTTTTCATAAATATCATGTATTCAGTTTTTTAATATATTATTAATGTTATTATAAATTTTTAAAAGGCTAAAAAAAATGATAGAGGGATCCCATGGAACAGCTTGTTTATTCCGCTACTCACAATGAGAGCAAGCCTAGGAAAATTGTAATTTGCAAATGAATTTGTACAACTCTTCCTAACTTTTCCAGACTATAATTGCCAATGTGCTGGGTCAAATTAACCTGAATTGATACCATTATTAAAAACTAAGTAATTTTGAGTTTCAACTACACATAAATCATAACCAAAATTAAAAAGCAGTGTAGAAAACTGCTTATGGTTTTTCAATCCTAGATGTATTCATGAAAATATGTTCCTCTTTTAGTCATCCATGATAACATGAATTATTTTCTAATTAACTTCAATTTGCAAAGAAAAACATAAATTTCTAGTGACTTAAAATGGAGACCGTGCATGACTTGGTAGTTGAGAGATGAAAAGTTGCATTTTTCATGAAAAGAGTATATTTCCATCCAAGAGAAGGAAGACTTCCTCCCAGTCTACGCTGTCTAACTTTTCAATAAAGAATTGGATTTTTCTGGTTGTCATTTTTCTTAGATATTTTATTTAATATTTTTATCATGCAGTCCATTATAAATATTTTTTTCCTTTTAACAAAAAGATAAAATATATACTTTTATCACCTTTATATTTATTTTCACGTGTTTTGTTTTTTGTTTGTAACAGTCATTTTACTCTATTAAGTATTTTTTTATAAACCAATAAAAAATACAATAATAAAAGAGTGCCTGGAGTAATCAAATACATATTAAAAATCAAACAGTAAAATAACAAAAGATTTTTTTAAAGATAAAAGATATATTATATATTTACTCACTGTAATTTACCTTCATTTACACAGATACATATGCAATATCAAAACTGCATCACGTAACAAACGCAACAAATTCTCAGCTTTAATTTAATAAACAAGAAATTGGATCTATACCACCAGAAGCAAAATTGAGCCCAACCACACTATTGCCAGCAAAACATTGTTTTTATTTCCTCCTGTGTCTGTATAATCTTCTCCAAACAGCCGCTAACCAAATTATACGGCTTCTTAAAAAGATAGGACTTCATAGCCATCCGATAGGCTAAAACATTATTTTCTACCAAGTCTGGACCAATATCACGAAATAATTTTGATAAAATCCAGAAGTCTAGTTGCATAATGTTTACATTTAAAAATAATAGCATACCTTCTTAACTTACAAATGATTGCCATCCAAATAATATTTTTTTTATTTGCTATGCAATATCCCATAAAGCCTAAGCGATGTCCCATAGAGTATAAACTCTACATCCCACCCATGATGTTATTTATATCCGCATACAAATAAATAATGTTCTAGTATTCTGTCGGAATCGCGGAAACTTTCCTCCGAATACAACTAAAAAAACACGTACATTCAAACAAATGTTAATCGATTCGCAACTCAACAACAATTACATCCCAACTATGCCTACTAGCGCAAAGGACTGAGATTGTAATAAATATTTATGTAATGGATGTCCAGTTAACGAGGAGTTATCCTCTATCTTATTAATCCATTCTTTTTCAAATTGTGTTTTATTGGATTGGATTTATAGCTTTCTGCATTTTATGTGATAAATTGAAATACATGGTTATCTTGTGTTCAATTGATTAATTAACTAATGTTTAGTTCAATTATTATATTACTAGAAATTTTATGATGTTGATATAATGTTATTTTTTTTGCACATTAAATATTTCAATTTATGATTTTTAATAATTATATGAATAAAAAAATATTTTTTTAACTCTTACGATAGTATTGTTTTCATTTTTTTAAAGATCGATTGACTATGTGAGCATTCATATACCATCAATGATAAAATTGAACGTTTGAAAAAGATATAGATGAGAAAAGATGTATTATTGAAAACTAAATCAATCTATTACTGAGGAAGAGAAAGTCTATTTAAAGATAAACCTATTATTCTAATTTATGATTTTTAATAATTATATGGATAAGAAAATAAATTTTTTTTTAACCCTTTATATACTATTGTTTTAATTTTTTTAAAGATCGATTGACTATGTGAGCATTCATATACCATTAATGATAAAATTGAAGGTTTGGAAAAGATATAGATGGGTAAGTAAGTATTATTCAAAACTATATCAATCTATTACTGAGGAAGAGAAAGTCTATTTAAAGATAGACTTATTATTCTAATTTTTCATATTGTATGTGTTATGGACCTAGCCCGCGAGACATGCACGTGCTAGGTCCACATGAATGGGTAAGGCTATTGGCCACATGTCGTGTGAGCCACGACATGGGTGTCCGACATAATGCTCGGGCATCCCTCCCACACGTGGGGTTAGTTACAGATTCATAATTAGCATCGTGATTTACGAGGACGTGACAGTGACATGTTTGACTTTAGTATCCTGTGTATCTCTATAAATATCGCTAACCTATTTTCATTTGGTATATTTTTTACTCACTTAATATCGGAGCTATCCCCTCTGTGGAAACTCACTAACTTGATCGTCGGAGTGCTTGCAGATACCCACCCTCACCGCCAGGTGAGTGGCCGGAGATCTAAAACCACCGCGCCGGAGGCTAGAATGGAGGTCATCGCTGCCATGCCTAAGTGCATGACGGATCATTGGTGCCGTCTGTGGGGAAGAAACGTTTTCTTTTCTAATTTTCTCATCTTACATCCTCTCTTTGTGGTTTTCTGGTTCTTGCAGGGAAAAAGACTCTCAAAGTCAGATATCGAATCTCTCTCTTGATCCAATCACTATTAATAGATTGATAAGGTGAATTCTGAACAATTAATCGGTTGGAACGTGGATTCTAGCCAATTACCTGAACATATTTCAAGTTTCTTAGCATTTTTGCTAGCTACGTGACTCACGTACATTTACATGTTTTAATCGATTAATTCTGCTAATAATCTACAATAAACCTCTTAATCCTATATTGCTGTATAAAAACAGGTAACATATCATATTGACAAATCATTCAATGCTGACAAGATAGTCAGCACAAGGCCAAGAACCACCGCTCGTGGCGGAGAGTTTTCAGAAGAACAACCTTCTGCCAATGAACCAACTCCACAGCAGCCAGATGGAGTGAAGATAGCTGATCCGGCCATGTCGAAACAGAGGATGGTAACTAGACGGGATGAATGACCTCACGGAGATGGTCAAAAGGCAAGTTGAGGTGATTGAAAGAATGAACAGGGAGCGAAAAGCATGGCAGCAACCGTAACAATTCCAGACAATTCTCATCAACCTCGGTTTGGGACAACAAGCTCCTCAACAACACGAAATACAACATGATAAACAGGATCAACACGCTGATAAGCAAGTCTCCATGGTGGTGGGGCCGCGTATCCCGCCGGCTCAACCTGTCGTCATCCCACCTCAGGTTCACGAGATAGATCAAGTCAAGCGGGTTGATGAGTACGACATTCAGGTCGACGGATGTCATAACCCATTCGCCCATGTGATTATGAATTTCGAGATGCCAGGAAACTTCAAATTTGTTTACAAATTGACCCGTATGACGGGATGACAGACCCTCAAGATCATGTCGAAATATTTCAACAAACAATGGTCTTCCAAGGGAGCAAAGGAACCAGTAATATGTCGAGCCTTTCCGTTAACCCTAAAGGCTGCCTCCCGAAGATGATTCTCATCATTACTAGCTGGGTCCATCTCGGGATGGAAGATTCTTCACAAGTAGTAAACAATAGTTCAAAACAGACCACCAACTTGAAAGAATAAACCAAAAACTTGATGAGCCTTTAGGGGATTACATCATCCGCTTCAACGCAAAATCGCTTGAGGTAGGTGATGTCGCACCTAATGTGATGCTATATTTCTTTCGACAGGGCTTAAAGCCAGGAGGATTCGCCGAAGACTTAGTAGGAAAAAAGCCGGAGAGCATGGAAGAATTGAAGCAAAGGGCTGAAAAATGGATCCAAATTGAAGAGTGGGTTACGAATAATAAAGCTGAAAATCAAGTCGCGAAGCAAGAACGAGATAAGAGGGATAAAGGAAAAACGGCTTATCATGGAAAGTCCAGAAGTAGCAAGAAAAGTTAGAACTTTAATGGAATGAAGATACATTATATTTATAGAGAAAATTAAATAATTAAATACTCAAAACTAATTCATTGATAAACTTTTTTTAGGCTTCGCTTGCCCATCTTATTTTTTTTTCTTTCTTATAAACGGCTTTTAAGTAAAAGTTGAAAATAAAAACTTTAAGAAAAAAGCTTAAAACTGTTTGACATTTTCATTATTTTATATTTTTTAAACTACTTATAAGTAAAAAGCGATTTCGGATTGATGTGAAATTTATCATTTTTAATTGGTATCAACGGATCTAACTCATTAATATTTTATTTTATTATATGTAAACAACATTATCTACTATATCTATGACTTAATGCAAACCATCCAAATCTCCAACAACTAATGCATTTCCAATTAAAGAAAAAAAGGTAAATATGTGCAAAGTTGCATAAAATACTCTTATAACATTTTTAACTTCTATATTTTTCATTTTTTTCTTCTTCCTTTCAACCTTTTAACTTTTTATCACTAAGAAAAGCATAATATTAGGCCCCAAAATACTAAAATAGGGCTAATCTTAAATTTTTCCTTAGGCCCCATAATTTCTACATATGGCTAATCTTAAATTTTTCCTTAAGCCCCATAATTTCTAGATATGATTCCTGCAGTACAGTAATTAAAGAGTTTGAATTTTATCCTGTAAGGCCAGCACAGCTAACAAGGATATATGTGTTAGTGTGTGGTACATGGTTCAATCCCTAATTTAGTAATTTCCTTATAAACAAAAAAAAAAGAGTTCGGATTTTCACTGTAAGCCATTTCCATAACACTGTACCCGTATGCAACAAAATCAAACTTTATCTCAAGTATTTCTGCTATAATCGTATATGATATATTACAATTTACAACTGTATACAAAAAGGTAAAAAAAACTTCAAGATATCATTGAACTGATTGAAGGCAAATTTGAACCTTCAAATACCAAGTGGCGGCAAAGAATTTCTGACTAACACCTAATTTTTATCCAAAGACCACCTTCCCAAACAAATCAACAAAGAGTTTCATTCAATCTATATTGTGCTCATAGTTGTAGTAGAAAAAGATGAAAAATTAGTGGTTGATCTTCCACTTCTTTGCAAACCAAGCAAAAGAGAAGATTGAAATGATTCATGACCAAGTGGAACTGGCCTATCTGGTAATGTAGGAATATCAATATCACCTTCTAACATCTTAAGTGCCTCAGAGATTGTAGGCCTTAAAGCCACCATTGCATGAGCACAAAGAATCCCAACAAGAACAAATCTTTCCATGATTTTCTCTGGCCCTTCTTGTCTTATAGACTTATCGAAAATTTCCTCAATTTTCCCAGATTTCGCGAGTGACCAAGCCCAATCAGTGATCAAAACCACAGAAGAGTTCACATTCAAAGTGTCAAGCACTTTTCTCCCACTCATGATTTCGAGAATCACAATGCCGAAACTATACACATCACTTTTCTCTGTTAATTGACCGTACAGAGCATACTCTGGCGCCAAATAACCGTATGTTCCGGCAACCCTTGTGGTTAAATGAGACTGCCCTTCATTCCCCTGCTTAGCCAAACCGAAATCCGAAACTTTCGCTTTCATTTTCGAATCCAAAAGAATGTTAGTGGCCTTAATATCACGGTGATAAATTGGCGGTTTAATTTCATAGTGCAAATATGCAAGCCCTTTAGCCACATCAAGAATTATGTTCTTCCTTTGTGGCCAAGTTAACCTATTGGAAGACAATTGGTAACTTAAACTTCCATTAGGCATAAAATCATAAACCAAAAACCTCCTCTTACCTTTCAAATTATCACTAGCAACACAACACCCCCTCAAAGCAAGAAGATTCCTATGCTTAATTTTACTAATAATCTCCACCTCATAACAAAACTCTTCATCCCCTTTACTTTCCAAATCAAAAATTTCCTTAACAGCAACCAAAGTCCCATCAGAAAGAGTCCCTTTATACACAACCCCATCACCCCCTTGACCAACCATATTCCTCTGCGAAAACTTACCCGTGGCTCGTTCGAGTTCCGATATGTGAAACCACTTAGCACCAGCATTAGGCAGAACACTAGCCCTAACACTATTCTCAACTGTCCTATGAAAAACATCCTCCTTCCTCCTCTTATTCCACTTCCTATACATCAAAATCAACAGAAACCCTAACAAAACCCCAACCACAGCACCCAATAACCCAAAAACAAGTTTCAAAACCTGTTCTTTACTAGATTCCTTTTGAACAGAAATTGGCATACCTAATACACAACCAGCAGTTCCTACATCAGTTGGACCAAAATTATTAACAATAGCAGCAGCATAAAGAACTGTAAAGTACCAACACTTGGTCGCATTCGGATCGATACTCGTAAGCTGAGACGTCACCTTCAATCCAGCATCAGAGCAAATGCTACACCGTGTTGGATCGCTAAGATCCCCATTGCAGGAAGTATCCAAAGGGGTAATAAGCCCTAATTTCTGCTTCCAATCCTTGGTCGTTTCGATTCCCGCGCAATTGGAACTGTTGGTGATGAATTGGGTGGAATTGTGGAAACAAGAAGGGACCAAAGAGGGTTGAATCGAAAGGGATTGAAGCTTGAGTTTGAAATCGGATAAGCAATTTGAGGAAGTGGGTTCATCTGGGAGTTGGAAGAGTGAAGTGGATTTGAGGTGTTGAGCGAGACCTATGCCGAAGAGGCTGAGAAGGGATTGGCAACAGTGTTGGGTGTCGATTGGGGTTTTGCAGGATGTGGTGTTCCATGGGAAGGTTTCAACGTAGCTGAGGTCCATAGGGCATGATGCGGATGCGGATGAAGTGAGATCTATGAGAAAGAGGAGGGGAATTAGGAGGAAAAGGAAAATTCTGTTTTCCATTTTTGGAGGATTTGTTCGTGATCAGGTTACGAATTAAGACTGGTTTTTTTTTGAAGCATTGGAGGCTTATAATACCAACTGTAAGAGGAGGACTCATGTTTTACTAGTCAACATGGGTTGCTAATTGCTATGGTCAAAAGGCACGTTTATATAAAAAAATAATATTAGTATTTTTCATATTAGTATTAGTATACTAAAGACAAAATGACATTTTCGTTCCTTAACTTTTTGCACCGATTTATTTTGGTTTTTTAATTTTTTTTATTTTGGTCTCTTGATTTTTATTTTGGATTCAATTTGGTCTCTATCATTAAATTTGGACATATGTATTATGACTTGATGAAAGTAACGATATGGACCAAATTGAATCCAAAATAAAAGTTAAGGGACCAAAATAAATAAAAAAAAATTAAGGGACCAAAGCGAATTGGCACAAAGAGTTAAGGGACCAAAAGTGTCATTTTACCTATACTAAAATAGTCTCTGACTTTGTATTTTATAAGTCAGTTTAGTCTCTCGTGAAATCAGTTATTTTAGTCACTGACTTACGCTGTTATTGGTCATTTTAATCTCTGACTTTCACTACATCAGTCATTTTAATCTCTAACTTGATTAAAATGAATGTTTATATAATTAAAGAACTAAAATGACCTACAAAATATAAAATCATAGACTAAAGTGAATTATCCGTAAAAATCAAGAACTAAAATAAATTATTTCTCACAAAATTAAAAACCAAAATAATACATCAATCAATCGTATTGAATTATTATATAAGTATTAAAAAACAGTGGAAGTTCTGGACTTGGAACTCGGAAGGTAACGAAATGACGTGACGTGATGCGGCTAGCTTCTTGTTGCTGATATACATACTCGGAAGGTCAAATTCTTACTGCCAATTTTGAATTTTCTTTAACAATCTTTTATTGTTATGTAACAACTTGTCTGTTGATAACGACGTTTACCTTAACTTTCTAGTTTCTTTAGTTAAACAGAGTCATTTTATTTGGGATTACCATAATCTTTTTATTCTATTAATTATTAAATGAGTTTTTTTTAACTCTGTCCATGAGTACTCACTAAATTTTTTAGCATTTATTATTTAATAATTTTTTTTAATAAAATTTTATTAGTTGTTAATCATTGTTATCTTGTACTCATAAATATAAATTAAAAAAAATTCTTATTAAGTTTCTTTTTCTTTTTCTCTCTTACCTTCTTTCTCTCCGTCTAACCGTCTTGATTTAAGGATAATGGTAATTTAAGGGTCACCTTAAATTCTACTAGTTAAACAAAAGTCTAAATAAACACGCATAACATGGTCTATAATCTATACAAATAATAAACTACTCCCTTCGTCCCAAATTGTTTGGTCTTTTAGGAAAAAAAATTTGTCCCAATTTGATTGTCCCTTTAGGATATCAATGTAGTATTAATTTTTTCTTTACAATTTTACCCTTAACTAATTAAAACATATTCCTACTTTATTACCAACCACTAACCTTTAGGTTTTACTTTCCCAAGTAAATTTTTTCATTTCCGATGTATTAATTATAGTAGTTGACACTCAAGAGACTACTGCTAATATTAATAAGGCATGTAAGTGTAATTAATTACTAGTTGAAAAAGTAGTACTCCAATAAAATTAGTTGATGGGCAAAATAAGAAATTCAATCTAAAATTTACTAAAATTTAAATTAATAATTATATTTCTTAATCCATGTATACAAATTTAAAAAACCAAACATTTTGAGACGAAGAGAGTAGCAAGTTTACCATGCATGAGACAGAGCTATTTTCTAGGGATAAAAAAAGTATTTACACGCTATCATATCATCTTTATATAATCTTATTATAATATATAAAACAAAAAAGTCTGCAATCAAACTTTGAAGCTTCTTCTTAGTAATCCCACGTACAATTTCGTGCATGCCAATTACATTAATCCATTTTTTCGCGAGGGTAATATCTTTATCTTTATAATATAAATAATATAAAAGTAACAAAGTCTACGATTAAACTTTGGAGCAGTGTTATCAGATTCGAGTCATTAATTGACTCGAGGTACTAGGTTAATGGGTCAATTCGGAGGTCAATGTTGATTCGGATATATATATTAAATTAAAAAATATATATAAAGAACTTCATATTTATACTTTAAATTTTACATGTTCAAATAAAAAATAAACAAAATTCCCAAAATAAATATATTAACCAACAAATTGATTTTATGTTTATAATTGATAAGTCAAATTTAGAGAGTATAAAAAATATCATATTAAATTTGTAACTTGAGTTACAAACCAAATTTCATATTATTAATTAAAGCATATCAATATTTTAAAATTAAATCACGTATATGAAACATTTTAAAATAGTATATGAATATTATTATTGGTATTTATATTATAAATATAAAAGAATTTTAAATTTAAAAGTTTCATAATTATATATTATAATTATTGATTATTAAACTTATATTAGTACATGGTTTGTGGCTTAGTGGTATGCTGCTCATAGGGAGTGAGGTTCAAATCTCACTTCTGCATTTTCTCGAATTTCACAGGTCAACCGGTCGAACCGGCTGAGTTGACCCGGGTTTAATAACATTGCTTTGGAGTCTTTTTTTTTTTGTAGTAATCCCACCTAAAATTTCATGCAGCCCAATTACAGTAATTAATTTTTCCGCTCATCTGAGGGTAATATTGACAAATCATTTGAGGACTAATTTATGGCACCTTTTACCAATATTATACCTTGATAAGTAATCAATTTATTTTTTTCTTCTTTCTTGAGACCCTTTTTCTTTTCAAAGACTCTTTTCATAGAGCCTTTTCTTCTTCCTTTATTCCTTTTCTTTTCATCTTCTGTTTTTTATTTTTCAGCTTGACAATTTCTTCTAGTTTTCTCTTTCTTCACCCTAATTTCACTATTGCACCAAAACCCTAATTTCCATCTCAATTTCTTTCTTTTTTACTGCTCCTCTAAGGCTATCTTTTACGCTGTGTGGAGGATCTGAGATTTGATGAATATTCGTTGCTAGGTCCATGTGTCTATGTGCCTTTAATCATGTCAGGGCTAGCAACTAAGGTGTAGAACCACCATTGGATGTAGAATCATAGAAGGAAGCGGTGACTCGATCATGACCCTTATTAATATATTTGAAAATGTATTTGATTGATCTTGATTAGTTACACCATTCAACATTTATGTGAGCACTGTAGCGTAGTAGCAAATATCTATTCTATGGAACAACAATTCTATTGTTAATTATGTGTTTTCCTTTTTGGAGAGTCACCCCATTATCCCTTCTTCTATAAACTAGATAACCATCGTCTTCAAGAGTCGTCTTCTCCACAAATTTCTTGGGAAAATACTTTTTACACTTTACATTTTGCATGCATGGAAATTCTTGTTTTGGTACCCACATGGGCCATGGACCATTACACACCGGATTACACTGAACTAATCTGGATCTATTTCCTTTGTTTGGAATCTCAGCACAAATAATTTTATCAATGTCACTTAGATTAGAATATTTGTATTAAGATGCATGAAGAACAATATGTGTGCATGAGGTAATCCACACTTTTGGATTTCTATAGTGTATATCATTAATAGAGAAAAAAAAAAAATCAAACATAAATTTAAGTCGATAGTAATCCAATTGTACTCATTGGAACACGTCATTTAATAGTGGAGTTTCAACCTTATCATATTCCAATTCTAATTTTTCCACATTCTCAATCTCAATATATAAATTATTAAATATTAAATTAAATATATTAAATTCTCACGTAGATTTAAATATAATTAGAATTAGAACAAACCCCACTGTTTTCAGAAGACTTTATTCAACCTCACCACTTTATAATTTTAATTTTTCTACATTCACATCAAATATTGAATTTATATTATTGAATATATTATAATTCTAATTACTATATCAAGGAAAGTTTATTTTAATTCTAAGTTCTTTATCTTCACACTATATATATATATATATATATATAAATATAACTAAATTATAAATTCTTTATCTCTATATCTAGTGAATTTGATGGAACTAAAATTAAATTGATTTTCAAACTAGCTTTAAAAAATAATTTTTTTATAGCCATAATTTTGGCTGTTGATTACCGTATTAAGTAGTCACAGAAATTAAATTGAGTTTTAAACCAACTTTTTATAAAATAAACTTTTATATCAATAATTTGGTTGTTGATTACTGTATTAACTAGTCACATGAATGTTAAAGAGTGCATTGAACTGCGTTTATTTTCTTTTCCTTTCCTAATGCAATTATATAATGGGGCGTATATTTTACCATGTTGATTATATCATAGACAAAATTATAATTATAGTCCTCATTCAACTAGGTTTTCTATATTTTTTTATTCATTTTTGTCCTTAATCTCTTTGTTTTAGTTCATGTTTACCATCTCCGCGTGTAATCCATTACAAACTAACGAAATTATCTTACATGGCACAACGAGGTAATGTGTCAAAATATAAATGGTTACTTAATAAAATAATAATATAAATAATATATTTCTTTAATAAATATGTTTTTCTTATTTTTTTAAAAAAAAACCTTTATTTTCTTTTTCCTCAATCACTCCATCATAACCCTACCTCCACCATCGTCGGCAGCTCCACCACGCACTGCAGGTGATAGGAAGATAAAATTCCTATAGAAAAATTACTCTATACTAAAATAACTAAAATAAAAAAGATAGAAAAAGATAAATTTATCATCCTTTCAGCAGGCAGCCCCACCATGCAGAGCTGGTGGCTCCACCACCAAGAACAGAGTCAACACTAACATGCTTTTTCTTTCCTCGATTTTTGAAGTAAACAAGAGAGTAAATAAATGGAAAGCTTGAACTGATTTTGTGCTTTTGTTAGATTGAAGCTCAACTGACGCAGATTCCTCCTGATTTGGTGTCAATGAAAATGATAAGGAAAAGCTTTGAGGATTTGAATACTAAAATCGAAGTTCATTCGCCCAAATTGGGTGAATTAGTGAAGACATCTTTTGCAATTGCGAAGTGTTTTTAGTAATTATTAAACTGTGGATATGTGAGTTCATTGAAATTAGAATGTGGCTCATTGGCATGTGGGAACAATGGAAACAAAAATCACCTGCACCTGCATCTACTTCATTATCATACTCAAACACATTAACGTTACTTGATGACAATGAATTTGGGATTCGTGGTGAATAAAGAGTGGTTCTTCATCTAGCATTTTGGTATTTCAAATATTTCTCATTTTAAAACTTTTCTATAGACACAATCTCTCTTGTGCCCAACTACAACACAAAAAAAAAATTAGATGATATAACACATCATGAAATCCAAGAAAAAAAACAAAAACAGTGCACTGATCATTTTCGTATTTGTGAGTTAATTTGCTTTAAATATTTTATAATAAATATAAATAACATATATCAATGAGTTTGATGGTACTTATGATAATGATAATAACATTGAAAAGTATCAAATTATAGGACACATGTATATTTATCCATAGATTAATACACTTTTATATATATATATATATATATATATATATATATATCCCTAAAAAACTATCAATTATAGTGGAATTGGAGGATATGCTCGATTCAAACAGTACTTGAACTTGAAACACCGGATACATTTCTAAAACTTGAAACCTAGGATACATCACAGAAGTCACTTAAAGTATATATCTTGAAGAAAATGAGAAAAATGACCACAAATAGTAACAGCTAAATTATTTATAAAAGTTTAAACATAGCTTGAGTTTATCCTTCAACTCTCACAAAAAGTTTATTCCTTCTTTATTCTTTCCTTCAACATAAGCCAACTTGTTTACTACTTTTCTTCCAACGCCCGTATCTAATATTAAATCTTAGTGGAATTTTCTATAACTCATTATTAAGAAATGCATGTTTGCAGACATATAAGAATATTCACATTCCATTCTCCATAACTATGCTCTTTTAGATTTTATTATTGTTTGAGTGCAAGTAAGCAACTAAGAAACCATTTATGCATATTTATTTGATTTATTAACTTAAATTAAAAATTTAAATTCAAACTCCTTTCTTTTCATTCCATAAAGTTTTAAGTCTTTATTGTACACCACCATGTGTTCGTGTGTTCCTCCAAGCTTTTACAACAAAGATAATATATTTTCTAGTATAATCATTGAATACTAAAACATATATGGATAAATATTAAAGGAAAACTTCTATAAATTTAGAAACTCAGAACAATAATTATTTATTGAGGTCACATAATATATAACTACTACATCACTCAGAGTACTTAAAAACAAAGCAAGTATAAGGAGCATGACCTCTAATAATGAACTTCTTCAATGGTGTACTCCTTTGGCATCAAAGCTTACACATCACTTGAAAAAGAAACATCAGTATTAATTGAAGAATTAATTAATATTAATATAATCAATATAAAATGTAAGATCAAGGATAGAATTTAAGTGTTCAATACAATATAACCCTCTGCATTTTGGTTTGGTTGATATGCAAAGATTTCATAACTGGCGATTCTAGACATATTAATATCAATTATTTTATAACAAACCATTATTTTGAAATTCAGAACAATAATTATTTGTTGGGGTCACATAACATATAACTACAACATGAGTAATGGGAAAAGAAAGCAAATATAAGGAGCATGACCTCTAATTATGAACTTCTTCAATGGTATACTCCTTTGGCATCAAAGCTGTAACAAATCACAAAAAAAAAACATTAGTATTAATTGAAGAATTAATTAATATTAATATAATTAATATAAGATATAAGATCTAATTAATATTAATATAATTAATACTACTTTCAGTCCTAAATATAAGACCCTTTAGAGAAAATTTGTTGGTCCTATATATAAGACTCCCTACAAAGTTCAAGAGACAATTATTGGTTTTTTCCTTATCTACCCTTGTAATAAATGAAGGGATAGTGAATATAATTAATGTATTTGTTGAAAATTTTGAATTTAAGTAAGGGTTAATTTGGTAGATTGTATTTGAAAAAAAATAAGACATTAAATGAGGTTATTAATAGTTTTCTTAATATATGTGAATTGATTAGACGGTCCTATAAAAAGGACCAGAGGTAGTATAAGATATAAGATCAAGGATAAACTTTAAGTGTTCAATACAATATAACCCTATGCATTTTGGTTTGTTGATATGCAAAGATTTCATAACCGGTAATTCTAGACATATTAGTATCAATTATTTTATAACAAACAATTATTTTTAGTTAATAGAATGCAAAGCAATATGAAAATGAATTTCAACAAAATAATGGGAAGCATAAATTGAATAAAAAGATAAAATAAATGATAAAATAAAGGAGCTTACTGAAAAAGACAAATATTGATGTGGGACCTTAAGTTAACTCAGTAGATTGAAACATGACAAAAAAAAAAAAAGCAGCTACCAAATTGATTCAGCTATAAGGGTTCCACTACTATAGCTACCAAATAACATACTCCAATTTAGTTGTTGTGCCAAATGTATCATCTGCAAGTCTAAATTCAAAAAAGAAAAATGAGAGAAGACAAAAGTGAAGGAAGAGAATGCAGATCATGGAGAATATAGTACCATAAATTTAATAGCAAGGAAGAAATTTCCCCACCCAGCTTTATAATCTGCAAATTTGCTTCTAGCATATATAGATATATAGAAGGGAAGAGATTTCCCCACACTTTCGCTATCTTCTACACAAGTAGAAGGATTTTGGATTAATTTGTATGTCTTGAGTTTACTGCAAAACCAAAAATGCATTAAGCCGTATCCAAATGTAAAATAGCCCACAAATATCATTTGTTGAATAGTTCAGCTAAAAACAAATCACAAATATGAGTTTTTGTTATTAATCAAACATTGAGGATAAAATGCAAAAGAAACGCAAAAGAAAAACAAAACCACAAAAAGCTATTGTTAGAAGAGAACTGCGGCACCTCTAATCAACTAACCAATAACATACATGCATTCATCTTAAGTCCCAAAGAATTCAACTTACATCAGATGAACTCTAATATGTTATATCAACATAAGCATAAAAATATATGCTCGTAACCCAGATAATAATCTACAAAAGAATGCAAACAGATTGAAAATAAGATGTTGTACCCAGACATTTCTCTTGCAATAGCTTCTGTTATGAAGCTGCTCCTATTAACGGACTCTTTGATTGCTCTACGTGTTGAGCTTAATTCCTTAAGATGCTCAAGTGTTTCAGAATCACATGCAGCATATACATCCTCAAAAAATATCTAACAACATGAAAATTTATAATTAGTGCTACTAACTACTAATGAAGAAATCATCATATTTCTGATGCAAAAACATAAACACTTATAATGTAATATGTGTCACTATGTCATGGTTTTAGCAACAAATAACCCCAAAACCATCATCTCATAAAACAAAGTCAAAGAATATAAACCAACTAAAAACAGAACTAATTGGAGAGGTAGAGCTACATTCTTCCACACAATCAAAGTTGAAGTTATTTTTTTTCCCTACATATAAGAAATTATATAAGAAGTCAAAATTCATTTTATTTAGGTATATAGTATATGCAGTACCATCATCCCCTCTTTTGAGCACTATGCAATTAAGCATGTCAAGATCAGTAATAGAAATTTGTTTTCATAGATTCATAAATTGGGAACAAAATTAAAGTTCATTATTATCAACAACAAACCTACTTTGCTTAGTAAAACAAAGTTTAATCATTATAAATAAACATACTCAATTAATAATATTAGTAATCAATGAGCTCCTAATATCATCACATCTAATAGTATAATACTTGATTTCACATATTTAATGAAAAGCTCACTATTGAATAATGTTGCATCGTATTTGTTGGTAAAGTGTAGGTGCTAAATTCATATTAGAAAAGCGCTTTCTCCTACTCCAAAGTGTGATCCTACTACTACCACAGAGAACCAAAATGAGCCTAATGTGGATGAAGAAGATAGAATACTCAATGAAATTGAGGAGTTGTCGAATGTTATGGATTGCAAGAAGAAACGTGCAAAAAAGATTCTTACAAAAAGAAGAGCTAAGGTTTGTAGCTTCTCATCTTCCATGAATAACTTGGGATTCAATAATTCTTTCTATTTGCTTTTTAGTTTTTTCCTTCTTTTTTGGGTTTTGGATTCTAATACATCCATGTGCATAAAAGTCTATAGTATCATAACTGTATACTGTTCATTGAGTAGCAAAGAATTTTGTTAACCAACTTCTAAATTTTTAGAGTAGATAAATTTTGGCGAAGTTTATTGTCTTTAGTTTTCCTAAAACGAATACATGCACTATTTATGCATCTCTGAATGATAATGCAAATGCTTAAAACATGTATTGCAAGATACACCTGCTCTATTGAGTTGGTATAATTGAATATGTGTCTTTTTGATAGTAGCCTAGTGGTAACCAATCCAATCTAGACCGCAAAAGATTGACTTGGATTTCATTTTAAAACTTAATTGATCGGGTGATGAAACCATTAAATCGCATAGATCGGTTTGGATGATTTTTTCTTCAAAGCCGAACCAATCCACCCTGCGAACACGGCTAACTAATTCTTCACAATTTATATAAATTAAAAATGGTGCCGTGTTTTTTATATTATAATGTATCGTAGGTAGTTCTTGAATAAGTTTAGACTGAATGCAATGTTGTTGTTAATATTATTTTTTCAGATTGAATTAGTATGGTATGCTTCTAAAATTATGCTTATAAAATCATGAGGTAACGAAGGAATGAAAAGAGGCATACCTGATGAAGATCCACTCTAGCCGTGTTCGCATGGATCACAATGACTTGCAATCAATATCGGGAAAACTAAGAAAAACCACAATAAAAATCACTCAAACAGATTGCATCTTTAAGGCCAAAAATACAATACGATGTTTCTTGTGTCAGCAAATAAAAATACAATTTCTAAAATATTAGGAAGGAAAACCTAAAACCCTAAACCTTACCAAACCAAACAAATAAAAAATCCTAAGTTGGTGGGTTGGAGAAGATGTTGCGCTGCTAACCGTCATTTGCACCATCATCTTCCGACGTCACCGAACACCACTGCACCGCCGCACCAGTCATTGCCACCAACCGGTGCCACGAAGTTGCTACAGTCTTGGTAGCGTTAGCAAGAGGAAGAAGTGTAGCATGAAGAATGTTGATGAGAAGGAGAAAAAGAAAAAAAAGATGAGGAGAATGGGAAGAGAAGTCGATGAAGAAGAGAAAGAAGTGGAGAAAGAGAAAGATTGGGAAAATGAAAGAGAAATTGGTCATTTGAATTTTGAAATGTGTAAGAAAATGAAAAATGATTGGGGAAAGAATGATAGCCATTGGATAAAAAAATTAGATGGGGAGAGAGCCAAAATTTTTGGGGGCAAATGGGACTCTAAAATCATGCCACGTGTTGGAAGCGAATTGGATGGGAGCCCATTCAAGGGCTCATTTTCATACCAAAGATGATAGATGATGTACATTTCTCTCTTCATGATAATATAATATATGTCATTGATAACATTGTTATCGTTCATTGTTATGGTTAATCATGTTTAAATATCCTTAATTTTCTTTTTGTGTTTTGTTTCTATACTAAACTCAGAAAGAAGTTGTTTCCAATTACCTGTGACGTTCGTTTCAACATATCTTTTTTACCTCTTTTTGGTTTTTGAAATATGATTGATTTTAAAGTCAAACTTTATTTGGTTCATCTTTATGTTATATTGGTGCAGATGGCAAACATGGTTAAGCTCCCATATGATCAATGAAGATGAATAATTTCATTGTTGCCTTCCTCCATGACATGGTGATAAATCATTTTCTTTCGGTACTTGATCATGATGTTCAAGCAATATAATGACTTTTTTTGTGGAAGAAATGAATATTACATGTTGATTTTGAGTAATGTATATTGTTATTGTTTGTCATCTGATCTTCCAAAGTGGAATTTACTAGTTATTTATGAATTTACTAATTTACAAACGCCATTTTTATAATGTCAAATTACTAATAATTAATAATGAAATGAGTGATTAATGCCATCTTCTTAATCTTGTAAATACATATAATATTGGTTGACGAGAACTCTCCTTTTGACACGTGTCCCAGGGTTGAGGAGATCTCATATACATGTGCCCCTTTGTTTTTTGGTTCATTGTGTTATTTTTTTGGACACAAATCTTTGTATTTGAATTTTGAAGCATTCCTTTTGTCTGTCGTGTTGTGTTTGTCTTTTAGCTTCTTACTCACTATGTTTATCCATTTCATGGGAACAAAACTTTTTTCCTCTAATTTGCTTCTCATGAAGGGAACAACGAACCAATCTAGAAGAACCTCTTCTTAAAGGTGTAAGTTCTTCTTCTCCTCTATATAATGCTGGGTTTGAGCTTCGTATGTCTCTGCGTCTGAGTTTCCTTTTTTGCTGTGTTTGAGCTTCGTACTGTATATGCATTTCAGCTTCATAGTTTCCTTTAATTTAATAGCCTTTGCGTTCTCATGTGTTTTATCCATTCTTTGTTACTTTCTTTTTAATAAGATTTCTTTTTGTCATGCATGATACAATGTCTCGGAAGTTTAGCATGATTGAATAGATTCAGGGAAAAAAGAATCATGGAAGTTAGTTGTCCGTGTAGTTGAGGTTTGGTTAGTGAAAGAGGAAAACATTCATCACTTCACATGATTTTCATGGATGCTAAGGTAAGGGTTAAGAATCTTTTGCCTTTACTCTGTTCTGTTTTCATTTTTATTTGGATGAGTTGTGAAGACTATGGTATTTTTCTCAGTCCTGTTCTAGGTTTTTGCATGATGTGCTTTTTTCGCTTTGTTTTTCAAGTTTGTTTGGTGAAAGTTCTTAACTTCGATTTTCCCCTCATGTTCTAATTTAAAAAACACGTGTTATGTTATCCGAAGGGTGACAAGATTTGGGCCTCTACTGATTTTGCTAAGATTGAAGTATGGAAATCTATACTAAAGGTTAGACAAACTTATGTTGTTCAGAACTTCAAACCCGAAGTTGCTTCTGGTCCATTTAGACATTCTGCTCATAGATTTAAACTGCACTTCACCAATGAGACTGTTATTGAAGAACAAGCTCTGCCAGAAATCCCTGGTTATATATACCACTTTACAAAGTTAGCTGATATAGTGGATGGTACACCAGATCTTGATATTTTGGTTGGAAAGAGGAATTCTCAATCATTGTACATTTCATTTTAACTTAGATATCATGCAACTTTTTGAAGTAATAATTGTTAACCTACAGATGTTATTGGTTATCTCCACAAGGTGAAGTTTAAGAGATTTGACAGACCCCCCCATATTTTTGAGTTTAGTCTGGGTGATAAAAGGTATACATGTTACTGTTTTTGTTATTATACTTATTAAACTAATACAGGTCTGTTAATCTATAATAATCTATAATTAAATAACAATCACATGAATTTCAAACATGCACAGTGGTACTAAGCTGTCATGCACTCTTTGGGAACAACATGCTGACCTCTTTAATGAGTATCTTTGCAAGAGTAATGAGAAGGTGGCCAAAGATCATGTTGTCATTGTAATGACCATACTTAAAATAAGGCCTCCCACAGGTAGATATATGTTTCCTACTACTTAAAAATATGCCATTATTTCGGTTTATATTGATAGCTACTATATTTTAAATTTCATCTATATTGAGCATATTTTTTGTTTACATTTTATAGATACTTATGGTGTATCCATTAGTAACTCGAAATACACGATAAGAGTTTTGATTGATCCTGATATTGAAGAAGTTATTGAGTTCGGTAAGAGGTGAGGTATCAAGTTTTGTTCATTACTACAGTATAGTTGTATTACTCTAAGCTAAAAAACTAACCTTGATTTTATTTCAAACCTTTTCGCAACTTGGACCCAAGAATCGTCATTCCTATATTCAGCAGAATCAAGATAACTCCCAACAAATGGATCCTCAAATTTTTGTATCTGATCTCTCACAATCTGATTTGAACACAAGATTTATGCCTAATGTCACAATGAAGGCCTTATGGCAGCTCAAGTCTATCATAAATGTTTGTTTTGTTTGTGATTAACTATGTTTACATATAGTTACATTTATTGGTCTTTATTGATATTAATTGATTTATGCTGCATCTTTAAATAAGTCTACACGAATGCTGATAGATAGTTACTCTTTGTGACATTCAATTGGATAGGATACCTTTTCCCTTACCATTGCTACCATTTAGTCCTTTCGTACTAACATTAGTTGGTTCTATACATCTCCCAATGACACACATGATGTTGTTCCAAGGTTATTTGGTTCTATACAATAGTTGGTTCTATAAAAAAATTAATGTTATGCCAGAAGGAGATTTAAATAAACAAAACATACACTTTTCGTTTCAAGTATTGGCCTCAATACAAGCAAGGTAGTGTTTTGCAAATCTCAGATGATGTAGACCTCATCCACCAGATTGAAAGACAACTAATTAAACCTGAGGTATAATTTTAAATTTTTCTAATATTTTTCTTATATTATTAATTGAGTTAAAGTTGTCTATGAATCACAAAGATGATTAGATCAGATTTTCAAAAGATGGGATTTTTTTGATTGAAACAAACCACTATTAGGTTGATTTGGCTGTCGACAAGGGAAAACGCCAGTCTCAATTTGTTTCCCTGCCAGATTCTAGAGAAAGTGTATGATCCAACAAATTTGTGTGTTGTATTCATTACAATGACAATGTCATTTTTTGTTTCCTAACATTTTCTCTGTCTTCTTTATTCAGCAATGTTATTTCATTTCTGCGGGGTATGATCCCGATCTGGCATATAGTACCACAGCAGCAAAGTGTGCATATCCTCAAAAAACAGCACATGGTATGTAGGATTTGGCACCAGCTAAGAGGATCCAAACTAATGTTAGTGCATTTCCCAGTTTGGATGAGCAGCTAACTCCATGCCACCTTTCAACTACAAAACATATCAAGTTTGAGTAAAACTCAAGTGCAAGTTCTTGATATTTTTGGATTATTGATGCCTCCAAGAATCACTTTTTTTGGAATGCATATTACCCCCCAAGTCGTTGTAATTGAACTTGGAAGTACCTGCAGTTGTTGGATTCTATTATTTAGGAGTTAACCTTTAAACTTTGGTTATCTTAGTTGCAATATACCTGACTACTTTACATTTTGAAACATGTAATGAGGTGGTAATGATAGGAACTAACATGATGGAAGAACTAACGTAGCACTATTGTTGATATGTTTTTTCTTTTTATTCAAATACATATTGAATAGGGATGGTAGCTAAAACTCTACATGAGTGAGCTGTGTGGAATTTATCCATCTAAACATGGAGTCTAATATAACTTTACTCCCCCAAACAATTTATATTTATTTTAAATATACACCGAACATTTGATCTTTAACAATTTGATATCAATAATTATAATTATTACTAAACACATTTTTTATATAATGTAATCTAATGTAATATAATATATAATGTAGATATTGTCTTATTAGTATAGTTGAATAATATACTTAAATATTATTAGATATTTTTTTATAGTGGTATCTAATTCCGATCAAGTTCACTTTGTAAAAATAATGGAATTGCCTTATTGTACGAGTAAACCATGACTAAATTGCAAATAATATGAGAGGAAAGGATCAAAGTTGATCGTAAATTGTGGAAGTCATGTAATTACTTTATGCTAAATATAGTAGATTATAAAATTGAACATGTTATAAAGCATGAGTTTATTAGCATTATTTTTAGTAAAGTAGTATTTGGGATTTGGTAGGAATAGATTTAATAGGAATTGATAGGTATTAGCTAAGGAAAATTGGATTATCAATTTTTTAGTAAAGTAGTATTTGGCTCACCTTTTCCAACTCTTTTTATAAGAATAAAAAGATCTTAACCCTTTTTTTAAAACTATCAAGATCACTTTTAACTATTGTCGCTCTTTTATAATTGTTTAAACATATTTTATATTATATAATTTTACAAAAGTTTTAAAATGACATAAATTAATATTAGACTTGTTAGACGTATAATATACAAAAGATACTTAAAATAAATTAATCATAGATGTTATTTTGTTGTTTTAGAGCAAATTATTATTTCAGTTTGGTCAATTTTATAAAAATCTGTTCATACATTTGTGAAAGGAAATGAACAAGTGTTGTCCATTCACATTAAATGAAACCATTTCCCCATGCATTAACCTGGAAGATACACTACTTATACACCACTTACCGCCTTTAACCTGACAAGGGAGTCTGAACTCAACACCTTCATTCATTACCCAAAACTAGGGCATTAAGCTACACTCTATCCATACAGAGGCATACAAACTAAGGAAAATGGGTCAACATTTTTTAGATAGTCACATTTCCGTGAAAGATTCTATACAAATTCTATGCCTACTTACGGCGAAGGTATAAATCCGTCTTA
Source organism: Cyamopsis tetragonoloba (assembly GCA_037177725.1). Classification (NCBI taxonomy): domain Eukaryota; kingdom Viridiplantae; phylum Streptophyta; class Magnoliopsida; order Fabales; family Fabaceae; genus Cyamopsis; species Cyamopsis tetragonoloba. Next base: position 63,590,140 of record CM074119.1, read on the forward strand.
TTTGTGTTGAGCATTGTTCTTATAATATGAGTTATTTAATTCTTTTTTCCAATAACTTATCTTTATCCTTGGTTGGTTTATAAAATTTGAATTCTTTTATTACGAAAATTGGACTGTGTAAAAAAAAAGATAAAAACAGAGGATGAACATAAATATTTTCCCTGCTCCAACTTTTCTGGTAACAACTCTTTAACAAGTTTTCAATTTCCTTTTGGTTTGAGCTCTAATTTGTCTCCATTGAAAAAGTTTTACAAGTCTTTTCCAGAAAGAATTTATGGAAAGAATGTAAGTTGTGAAAATTCCTTTTTGGGGTTTAAGGTCAGTGCAAGATGTAGTTTTTCAGAACTTGTGGGTATTTTTTTTGGGCGTTATATGTTGGAGAAATTACTTTCTTGGTATATTAACTATTGTGTTTGTGAATTTGATAGAGGTATGAACCATGACAAAACCAATGGGATTCTACTAACATGTCAACCAAAAGGAATTCAAATGTCGCATAACTCCCAACAATGTAATTTCTGACTCATGTACTTATTTTTTTATTCTGAATGAATCATCTTAGAGACTGCATGTGTATATATCATCAATTTTTATTTCCTTTAAACTAATGTATGTTTTTTTGGCCCTTTGTATAGGAGAAGGTGAGGATCCCATCTTCTTTCAGCCATCAATACTTTTACAACTTCATTGAAAAGATCACGCTCAATGACAAGCATGGAAACTCTTTCCATGTAGGGTTGAGACCAGAAGCTCATAGGGCATACCTCACTAATTTTTTGGAAAACATACGTAGGATTTATCGGATTGAAGTTGAAACATCAATGACGGTCAAGTGTGTTGACTGTGATGTCTTCATATTTGAACTCCCAATGGAACAAATACCCACTATTGTGTTGTCATCTGAGACTGAGGAAAGCCAATAATAATCTCTTCAAGAAGACATAGAAGCTGAAGAATATGAGATTGTGCTTAATTATGACATTGAATTTGAAGAACAAGACATTGTTAATGAAGACATCCAACCTACCGAAGTCCAAGTCCTTGAAGAGGACATTGAAGCCGCATAATAAGTAATTATGCCTTTGCTTTGGGAGAAATATTTGACCAAACCATAATGCACAAAGAATCAAGCTTTGGTGGTAAATATGAAACTTTTACATTCTATTAGATATGTGCATGCTTACATTACCATTCCCCTCTATTCTTGAATGTTGATCTGGGATTTATATTAATTGATTTTTAATAAACACGTGTTTCATTGGATAATAACTTGACTTTTTCATTTTCGATCAGTTGTTCCCACAAATGTTGTCAAGAATCATTTGGTCATGAAACAACCTTTTGTGTTTGTTTGCCTACCGGAATGTGTTGTTGAGACATAGAGTCTAATTTTGAATGATAAGAGACTGTACCAAGTCCATTTTGGCGACGGTTGTTATCAATTTTGTCGTCAAAATCGCTTGAAGAAGGGTGATTATTTGGCTTTCTATCTGAATAAACTTGTAGAAGAGTGATAATTGCTCTTGAATGAAAACTAAGAAATGGGAATGTAAAGGGGTGCTTTTGGATCTGTGAAATTTGTTTTGAAGATCATGGGATTTTTTTGTTTCCAATATCTTCTGGAATTAGTTTATTTTGCTTTTTTTGCAATGTAATTCCCATGTTTTGTAACCAATATGAAAACAATGGTTATCTAAAATATGTATGTTTTTATGTTTTAGCAAAGTGTATCATTTCCTCTGTCTTATCCATTCTCAAGTTTATAGTCATGTTTTTGCATGGCGTATTTGTATATTGATAAATATATATAGCAAAGAGATGTATATTGTATATATATATAGGATAGGATGTGATGCATATAAAATTGGTGAAAATCATTAATTTGTAGCTCATAAGAGTGTAGGAATTATGTAAAGGAAAAAATTAACCATGACACTGAAGTAGTAGTATATTAGTACTATTTGTACAATATAGTAGTAATATGCAAATCAATTTTTATGACTATAATATAATATAATGTAATATAATAGTACTATATGTCTATTGAATATCCATGCAAATCATTTGAATAATCAAATCAATTTACCTGATTATAATAAAATATGTTGTGATTTAAATTTTACTAATTGTCATATAAAATTATACTAAACTCGAGATATCAAAGCTGAGATATATTATACAAAACATGTTATATAATATATATATATATATATATATATATATATATATAAATGAAATAGCAGGATGGCAAATAGTTGGTTACGATGCAATCAAGTTAAAACCTCCAATGGTGCAAAATACTATAATATTTTATTCATTTCCATAGAAAATGACATCAGTTAAAATATCCTATGGTCCAAAAGACTATATTATTTTATTCATTTTCAGTAAGAAGTCCAAACGAGTAGGGATCCGAAACTTTGTTCTCTTCCTAAGGCAAAAAGAAAAGGAGACACCCGCCATTTTTCATCCTCAAACCCCACCATTGCAGCTTTGCATGTTCAGTGAGTTTCTGAAACCCATCTTCCTCTTAGAAGGTGCCTTCTCAACGAATGCTAAAGGGAACCTAGCTTCGACATTTTCACGAAATCAATCAATGGACCAACACATAGAAAATGGATGCTCTGTTCGTGTAAAATGCGCACCAAAATTTCCAATAAAGCTGAAATCTTTCTATTGAAGAAGACATATCAAACATTGTTAAGGTGAGATTAAAAAATTATGTTCTTTAAAACTCAAATATTAAGAGATTCTAACAGAAATGGATAGATTTTAGTGAAGATACAACAATAGCCAAATCATAAAAAACAAACGGTACATCCCTCTTCAATCTATTCATTTTTATTTCTTTTGTATCATCTACTGTAGCTGGGACATTGTGTACATTAGCAGTAATTTTGTCTATGTAAAGAAAATAAAAAACCCATTTAGAACTATTTTCACTACTCTACAGCCGCAATCTTATATGTCTCTGTATTGGACCTTACTAATGAGAATATACTCCTTCTACATTTTTCTGTATCAGTTATATGTTATTTTTGGCACAGAGCAAATATGATTTTCGCTGGACAACAAATACAAAGACGTTGAGGCTTATCTCTCATGCTTTTCAATGTCCTTTTAGATTACAATAAAGACAATGTAAAGCACAAATAATTTTGCAAGCAAGACGACTTTTCCAACAGTTTGTTGTTGATGACTATTGCATCATTGAATCAGATAGGCTGAGTTATATCCGAAAACATCAAAAGGAACTTAGGGTTGATAAATACAGTAGTCTTAACTAGGGAAACAACCATGTAGATATACAAGGAGCGGAAAGAGGAAAGCGGATCGTCCTACCATCTACTATTGTTGGAGGTAGACGTTATATGTATCAACTATATTTTGATGACATGACTATTTGTGGTGCTATTGGGTATCATGATCTTTTCATTACTTTCACGTGCAATCCTAATTCGCCAGAAATCCAGCGTGTTTTGCAACCCTTTCTGGAGCTTTTAAACTCAAATTTGATCAACTCAGGAAAGATTTGACGGCGAACAATGGTTTTGAAAACATCATTAGAAGTAGGTTTAATTGATCTTTATCTTATAATATAAGTTATATGTTTGATTCTTATCTTTCCTCACAATACTGTCTAATTTGGGTTATGTTATTGCAGATATTTATACCATAGAGTTCCTGAAAAGAGGGTTTCCACAGCTCACATATTGCTCTTTTTGCATCATTCAAACAAGTTCCCAAATCCTGAAGACATTGACCGCATCATCTCTGTTGAGATTCCTAACAAAGATCAACATGCTGATTTGTATGAGTTGGTTGCCAAGCATATGATGCATGGACCATGTGGCAATGCCAATAGATCTTCTCCATGCATGAAAAATGGGAGATGCTCCATGTTCTTTCCAAGGAAATTTCAGGAACATACAATTGTTGATCAAGATGGTTTTTCAATTTATAGAAGAAGGAATATAAGTAATGTTGTTAAGAATGATGTCAATCTTGATAATCGTTTTGTTGTGCCATACAGGTAATGTTGTTGTTAAGAATGATGTCACAGATACTGTTTTGAATCACTTGACAAATCTCTGCGAGATATCATGAGAAGCTCAAATTTAGATGACAAACCTCTTGGAGGCAAAGTGGTGGTCTTTGGTGGTGATTTCAGACATAATTTACCTGTTATACCGAAAGGTAGCCGTTTAGACATTGTTCATGCAAGCATAAATGCTTTGTATCTTTGGGATTATTGTAAAATCCTAACTCTGACAAAAAATATGCGATTGCAAACGAATGCAACAAACACCATGAATGAAGATCTCCAGAATTTCTCACAGTGGTTGTTGGATGTTGGTGATGGTAAGCATGGTGAACCTAATGATAGATTTGCAAAAATACCAATTCCTGATTAATTTATGATTAAGGAATTTGATGATCCATTGGAAGCTATTGTGTCAACTACTTATTCAGATTTGTTGCATAATTTTCAAAATGAGGAATTCTTAAGATCAAGAGCTATCTTAGCTTCGACTATTAATGTTGACAAGATAAATGATTTTATCCTTCAACAAATACTAAGAGAACCAAAGGATTATTATAGTTATGATAGCATTGATAAGAAATTTGGCACTCCTATCATGTTGATAAGAAATTTGGATCAAACTGAAGGATTATGTAATGGTACACGACTTATTATGACAAGGCTTGTCACCCACGTGATTGAGGCTAAGATCATTTCAGATAAAAATATTGGTAGTTTAACTTACACTACAACAAAATACATTTCTAGTGACAATCCTTTAACGTCAATAAAATAATTGCCAACAATTGGTTGTTTAATTTGAAGCATTTGTAACTAATAGACATTAGCCACTAATAAAGTGATATTTACAACAATTCATAAAAAATTAGTAAAAATAATACACACATCCTTCTCTCTCATTCTCTCATTCTTGCTCTCACTCTCTCTCAATCTCGCTCTCACGATCTTGCTCTCACGATCTCACTCTCCTTTTTCTGATCTCAATTTCGCTCTTGTTCGTTCTAATCTTGATCTTGCTCTGAGCTCGGTCTTGCTCTCGCTCTCACTTTCTCTCGCTCTATGTTTCTTTCGGACATGATAATGCCCTAAATAATTGATTCCACTGGCAGCAACCACATCCACAAGTCGTCGCCGCACCAAGACTCTCTATACAGCTTCAAAATCGACCTCCACACAGGTTCAAACATTTGTTGATTTAACCTCAAAATAGAACTCAAAATTAGACTGAAGTTATATATTTATGAGAATGGGCTGGATTTTAGTTTAGGTTTAATTGATTTCTTGTTAGGAGATTATTGAATTTCAGTTGCATTTTTAGTCAAGGTTTATTTGATTTTAGCTTAGTTTTGTTGATTTTGATTTATAGGTTCACATTCTCTTAAATCAATGTCATATCTCTATTCTCAGTATAGATTCATTGAATTTTAGTTTGTATGTTCACAGTTTGAGTCAGTGCAAGATCCTATATTTGGACCTTTGGGTGCATTTAGTAGTGCCTGTGAAATCGACATATCATTTGAATATATTTTTTCAATTACGAAGAAGGGTTTAGACTGAATATATTTATATCTGTATTTGCATGTTCCATAAGAAAGAATGAAAAATAGCTACTAGAGCCTAGGAACTAAGTATGTTAGGTATAGAATTATCATTTGTTAATTCCTTATGTGGTTTGTTCTTTGGTAGTAAGTTTGATTATTCCTCCCTTTGTGGTTGGTTTGATGACTCACTGTGAATTAGGACTAAAATTGAGGAAGGGTGGGTTAATTCACATATAAGTTTGTTCTGACAACTTTTAGACCATTAAAAGAAAATGATATAAGATGAAGCCCAAATTATAAACATGCAAAATTATGCTTGTCACATTTAGTTTCAAAAATAGGGACTTATAAGAACAAATAAATAACTGGATATAGAAAGTTGCTGCTTAGCTTTAATTGTGTAAAATAAAGGCCTTTTTATATATCTACAAGTTGGTCCATATGATAGAGGAACCTTAGCTTTAATTTCAAGTGAAGCAAAAGAATTTTGAAACTAGTAACTAGCTCTATGCCTATTGCTAAATGATGCTTAACTAATTGAGATGAAATGAAAGATATGTAAGTCCTTTGTTTCGCCCATACCCATCATTATTCATAATTGAATCATATATTTATAAGTCTATATATTCATGAGGTTAGCTATAATCTACCTTCTATGCCTTTTAGCAAGCGTAGGAGAATATTTCGATTTATAAAGAGAGATAGAGAGAAGGTCCAAGTGAAAGAAAGCAAAGAGGACAAGTTGAAAATTTAGTTATCAAGTTGTGTATTATATAATTGAGTTTTTTTTTTGTTTCATTAGGTCAAATTAGTTGTTTTTTGGAGTTGGGGTTTTGAGGATTAATGTCTATGTTTGCTGCATATTCCATCTATGAAGTTGCCAAAGATATAGCTGGAGTCGTAGGTAATGTCTTCCTCTCAATTTCTGAAATTTTTGTTTCTTGTCTCTCTTTGATTTTATTGTTCATTCATATTTGAGACAAATTTACCATTAATTGTATAAGTTTGCTCATTTGCAGGGAACATCTTTGCTCTTGGGTCATTTGTGTCTCCCATGTAAGTTTCTTTATGGGTTCTGATTACTTCTAAAGAAATTGTTGTTGTCTCTCTTCATTGAATATGTAACACTTGTTCTTTTTTAGAAATTGAATTGTAGACCAACATTTTGGAGGATTATCATAAATGGGTCAACAGAAATATTCTTAGGGTTGTCATATATTTATTCTCTCCTGAACTGCTTGATTTGCTTGTGGCATGGAACACCTTGGATATCACTTGATAACTTGTTGGTTACAATTGTTAATCCATTTGGAGCAATGTTTCAGTTTGTGTACATCATCCTCTTCTTGGTTCATGTTGAGAAAACAAAGAAGGTTCTATTACCTTTATGATACTATGGGAATCTTGTTTTCTTGATATGATAGTGATAAATCCCAAAAAACATTGAAGGAAACCATCACTTTGGCTTTGTAAGATTATTTTACTTTAGCCCTCGTCCTTAAAAGATAAGGACTAAAGTGATGGTCTACTCAAACAAATTGGTTAATTTGTAAATTGTCATATTTTAAATTGCCATTGGATAGGTGAGAATGTTAGGGTTATTATTGGCAGTTCTTGACATATTTGCAATCATACTAGTTGGAAGCTTGCAAATTAAACTAGGTTAATTTTTAGTAGTATATGATATGATTATTAATTAAGGTGATTTTTTTTGTTAGGAACCTAAGAAACCCTTAATCTCATCCATGGCAAAGGAAGAGTAAAGAATAGTAATTGCAGTTTTGACTTTGTGCAGATATTGACAGAGAAAGTGTAAGACATAACAATTTTGCTTCTCTTGTTACATTGCATTTGATAGAGACATTGAGATTTGCTTATTTTGTTAACTGCCTTCTTTGATGAATTTATCAATCTCCGACTTTGACTAATTGGCATTTTCTTAAAGCTACTGTAAATAGCTATGTAGTACAACTACAAAGAGAGAATAATGCTTGAAAATATCTTTTTGGAATTCAAGTATCCATGAAATTGTTGAGAAACTCTACTCTTTTTGACCCATTGCTTAACAAAATGTTGAAGTGAGCTTAACAAATTATTGTGTTTGTAATTGTCAGAATTAATAATGAACTTTTGCCAATTATATGAAAAAACTACTAAAAAAATAAGAAAATTCAAATGACTCTTTTAGTGGTTATTTTAATAGTAACCAACAATTGTCACTATAATATAATTCTGTTTTTTTTTTACCATTATAACTTTCAGCGGCAATAATAAATAAAGGCCGATAATTGGGTTAGAAAAGGTAACTTAGGTTCAAGTTTTAGTGGCTATACAAAATGCCACTAACAATAGTCACTAAAAGCTAGGTCCTTTAGTGGCATTAAAATGGGTTTTTACCAGCTTTTGTATAATTGTCGGCAATACTTTTACCAACATTGGATACACCGGCTATTGATCAATTTCTGATAAAATTTTTAGTGGCTATTTTTATTGTCACTAAAAGACAAAAGAAATGCCGCTAAAAATCTATTTTGTACTAGTGTTATATTCTAAGGATGTCAATATTGGTAGTTTAACATTTTTAAGACTAAAAAAATTGATATACAACCAAACATCAATCATTCAACGTGTCAACCGAGGTATTGACGTAGAGGTAGAGAAATTCTAGGTGCCCGCCTAGTTGAATAATGTTGGTCCGAGCCCAGAGAAAACATATAAGTTGGAAGATCAACCTTATATATGCATACAGGAGATTAGAGATTTGTGTTCTACCTTAATAATAGGAAAAAAAAAATGCTAACAAGTATTCTAAGAATACTTGTTAAGGAATCATGTGATAAAATATTGTTGGAAAGTGTAGCTTTTTATATCTTTGAAAGACAAAAAAAATGTACACATGTGATTAATTTTCTAACAGTAGTAACTTTAACAAATGCCCTTAAGACATTTGTTACCAAGACCCATATTTATAAAGCAAAAAATACCCAAAAAAAACAAAAGAAAATCACTCAGCAAATTCATTTCGTATATAATTTTCGATCAATTTTTAATTATAATTATTTGTTTTTTTTTCAACTATTATATTTTCTGTTCGAATATATTATTGGAGTGTAGGTGAGAGGGGTATATAAGGGAAGAGACATCACAATGCAACCCAAAACCTTAAGCCATTAGGTGCAAGGGTCTTTTTACTTATAAACCCTTCACTTAACTCTTAACTATCCAATGTGGAACTTCACTTCAATGTGGGACTTCACTTCCCACTTCACACTTGACTTTCAACACTCCCCTCAAGTGTGAATCCTCTTTCATCATTGGAATGACACCCTCTCCAGCGGAAGACTTTTTTTTCTTCATCCACGAGTACCCATGGTCACACCCCATGGTCACACTTAGCCGCATCTCTTGCGCTCCTTCCACCTCCCATGGTTTAACTCTTCCACACGTGGGCTGATCGTTCACTCAACGATCACTTTATGGGCTCCACACCCTCCACACGTGGGCGCCACTGGCCTCTCGCTAGGGCTAATGTTGTCATCGTCATTCTCTTTGCGGGGGGACACCATCACTTCACCATTGGGAGACACGTACTCGTCTTGGTCACCGAATCGACCTGGCTCTTGATACCACTATTGGAGTTTAGGTGAGAGGGGAGTATATAAGGGAAGAGACACCACAATGCAACCCAAAACCTTAAAGCATTAGGTGCAAGAGTCTTTCTACTTATAAACCCTTCACTTAACTCCAAACCATTCAATGTGAGACTTCACTTTCCACTTCACTTTCAACATATATAACCACCTTATTACAAATGGCATGGGATAACTCCACATTAAAAGCTATTTATTTCAACTTTGATGTAATAATATCTTTAACAATTATCTTTGTGGGGCAATATCACATTAAAAATATTTTTTTTTTCCGTGTTTATGTATAGGAAATTATATTCTAAAAATCATTCACGAAAATTAAAAAAATTTGTAAATCAATGTAAATTTATCAAAATTTGTTTAATTAATTAGATTAATTTTTAAAATTCAATATTATCTTTTCACCAATTAATCTATATTCTAAATATTATCCAAAAAAGAATTTCTCTCTTATTAAGGACTAAGGTATTTAAATCGCACCACAAAGACAGACGATGTGAGACTTATTTTCAACACCCCTCCTCCAACAGAGCCTACCGGGCCAGGCGAAGGGTATCGGAGACCCATACAAACCGGGAGCCTGACGGAACAGGCTAAGCATTAGGCTCTGGCTCTGATACCAAGTTAAGGTTCCATCACATAATCAATTGGCAATATGAGGAGTAGCCCAACATGTATTTAAACTGCACTAAGAAGAGTGAGGCAAGCGATGTAGGACTTATTTTCAACAATTACTTTTATTGATTTTAGACTATACAAATATAGTCAAATGATGAAAGTAATATTGATAAAAAGGTTAATCATACACAAAAATTTAAAAAACTTTATAAAAAGATCAAACAAATTTTTTAAAGGATATATTGAAATGAACTTTCTCCCAAGGAATTTTTTTTTCCTACTACACACTTTATAAAATTCAAGCTTTAAATCTCCAATTCAAACAAAACTAATCATAAAAAATATACGAAACACTTGATAAGGAGGTCAGAAACTTCCTTCCACTTATTTATAGTCAAACTCATAAGTGTAGAAGTCAAAAACTTCCAACTATTAATTATCATCGACTAACCCACTATATGGCTGTCACGATTATGAGATTATTATTTTAGACCCCCAGTGAAGAAAAAAATAAAAGATAAAGTTATTAATTAAAACAGAAAATTAAAAAAAAAAAAAAAAGAATACGATGATTTGAGACAAAATTAAATGCCCACCTTCCATGCTACAACTTTCCACCACCACTACTTCCTCCACGTTTTGAGGACCTCAATCAATGACATCTGAGTTATTTTAATTTTGACATTTAGTTGATAGATAATTTTATAAGTAGGGTTTAAATTTTAATTGTCTTTATAAAAAATATTTTGTTAACAGAGACAAAAATATTAATTTATTTAAGTAATTTTTACGTGCTTAAAAGAATTAAGGCTATTGTTACAATGCACCTTTATTTAATAACCGCTTATTTATATTCCTGCCACACACACCAATTGTGCTGGGCTCATGGGATAATGCACCTTTATTTTTAATATGATATAAATTTACACCTTCGTAATCTTATTAGTTGACAATGACGATAACACAACTTTTATTTTCTAAGATTAGATGAAGAACGTAGCTAGATATTAAATTACTAAGATTAAGTCTTTTTTATGAAAAATCATGACTAAAGAATGAAAAAGTAACTACTATCGGCTGCGTCCGGTTGCTCTAGATCTCCTATTTTTCTCTCTTTGAAGAAGTTCTTCAGTGAAAACGCTTGATTTTGATCATTTCATACACTCTATCTACTCTTAAAAAATGAAAGTCGTGTGATTGTAAATAATGTCAATTAATAAGTGAAATATTACAATAACCAAAAACTAATCTTCAATTATTGGCTTGATGATACGTTTGATGCATACTAAAAAATTTTATTAAACATATCGTATAAAAAAATAACTAGACATAGTGACATTTTTATGGTAGGACATGGTGATATTTTAATTAAATTCAAAATTTGATTTTTCATAGGTGTCATGTTATCATGTATGGAAAAGTGCAAATCCGACGTATAAAGGAAATTATAATAAATTTTCTAGTATTTATTTGTCGCACATTGTTCTTGTGGTGTTCACAAATTTATTCGTTGTTAATTAAAAAAAAAAACCTTAGAATTAAAGGCTAGCCAGAATGGACCACAACGATATGTATCATCATGATGTTAGTTAGGATTAGGATACATATATAATCGTAAATATATATATTTTTTAATTATATAATCGTATATTTGTATAATCAATAATAACAAATTAAATTTATATTATAAAGCTCGTGTAAAAAAGGCATATAAAATTACTCTAGTGTGTAACAAAAAATGCAATGAAAATAGTTTCGTACTATGTATCTGAAAATATAATAACTAGTATAGGATAATAATAAAATACACATAATTCATTCAATATATTCAAATTTAATCAATGCATATAGTTGTTGACCCAAAAAAAAAAAAAACATTTATTTTGAAACTTTGATTTAGCAATATAGCATATATGCCTCAAGCTATAGCTTATCACCCATCATCATAACTATACCCTTTCTATCACTCCTGTATGTTCAAATGATCCATCACTTTCAATCTTTAATTATGTCAATTATTTTGTGCTACAGCACTTTCAATGGTGTCTAGTTATCTAGTACATTTTTTTTTATTATTTATTATTCACTAAAAAAAAAGACCATTTGCTTTTTCATTTAACGTTTTCCAATTCCAGCTTTCACGGATCTACTACTATTAATTTCAGACCCACATGCATAGCTGACAAAAATTGAGGTGGGTGATAAATTGAATATAATAAAATTAGAATATTAGTAAATAAATATTATTAAAATAATAATTAAATAGACTTTCGGGGATATAGATTATGAGATTCACGTACTGTCTAATAAACTTGTTGAGCTTGATAAGCAAATTGATAATCAAGGCCTTGCAGATGTTCAATCCCATAATACAAGAGAGTGTTGGGTGACTCTAAACCATCATTTATCCCAACGAGAAAGTTTATTTTGTTTAAAAAAAACTCAAAGTGTGAGCTTATTCATTCTATTTTTTTTTTTTTTTTTTGTATATGATGCATGAGGTGGTCACAATTAGGTTAATTGTTGTGTTTAAAGTGAAGACAACTGTGACAAAACCTAACTAATATTTAGATACATTGAAATATCTGAGATACACATATTTACCATGTTGCAAAACAAAGATACCCCGTGCATTGGCACGGGTTTGTTACTAGTTGGCACAAAAGTCACGTTCTAGATGGCTCAAGGATGGTGACTTGAACTCTAGATATTGGCAATCAAGTCCGTCTTTGAATTTGGCTTACCTCCTTAGTTTTCTCTCCTTAGCATCTCCTTAGCCTTGCAAAATGGCCATTTTTTTTAATTTTTAAACTTAATGACGGTTGATAAACCATCAGTAATGTGTTATTTCGCCTCGGTTAAATGGTAACTGCTGGAAAATTACACGATATTACTCACGGTTTAAACAATAACCGCAAACACTCTAAAATTATGTACGAATGATAAACTGTCGGTAATGTGTCATTTCATCACGGTTTCTTCATAACCGCGGGTATTTTTTCATGAATTGTTGGCTCAGTTGCAAAATTATTTCCAAGCTGATTACTCAGAGGTTAAAAGTGGTGATCCCAAAATTAGTTTCCAATAACCAATCTGCTTTTTTAAAGGGAAGAAATATTTTAGACAGTGTGGCAGTCTTAGCAGAAACAATTGATTATGCAAAAAGCTCTAAAAAGTCTTGCTTTATCTTGAAGCTGGACTTTGAGAGGGCCTATGACTCTGTTTCTTGGAAGTATTTACATTACATGTTACTGAGAACGGGTTTTCCTGAGACTTTCCTTTCTTGGATCAAGGCTTGTATCTTTAGTGGTGATCTTTCAGTTCTGGTTAACGGGAGTCCATCTAAGGAAGTCCCTATTCAGCGAGGGTTGAAGCAAGGTGATCCATTAGCACCTTTCCTCTTCTTATTAGTGGCGGAAGGTCTGGCATGTTTAATGAGGCAAGCTGTCTCTTCCAATAAATTCAAACCTTTTAAGATAGGAAATGACGGTCTGGAGATCTCAATCCTACAGTATGCAGATGATACCATCCTAGTTGGAGAGGCGTCTTGGGATAATCTCTGGGTGATAAAGGCGGTACTCCGATGCTTTGAGCTTGTTTCGGGTCTTAAAATTAATTTCTCAAAAAGCAGTGTGTATGGCGTTAATGTGGATCCTCATTTCTTATCCCCAGCATCAGATTTTTTACATTGTCAGCAGAAACAATTTCCTATTATGTATTTGGGAATTCCTTTGGGGGTTAGCGCAAAGAGAAAAAGCACGTGGAAGCCGGGTGATTGATAAGATCAAATCTAGGTTGGCAGCTTGGAAAGGGAGATTTATTTCTCTAGGAGGAAGAGTGGTCCTGATTAATTCTGTCCTGAATAGTCTGCCTATTTATTTCCTTTCCTTCTATAAGGCCCCTATCTCTGTTTCAGCGGAGATCTGTAATCTACAGAGAAAGTTTTTGTGGGGTGGTACTTTAGATAATAAAAAGATGGCTTGGGTTAAATGGAGAGAAGTATGCCAACCGAAAAAGGAAGGTGGTCTAGGAGTTAAAGATATTCAAAGCTTTAATATAGCTTTGTTATCCAAGTGGGCATGGAAACTAGTTAATGATAAGAAGAGTCTTTGGGCTCAGATTATTTCTGTAAGAACTGGCAGCCTTGCTACTTCTCCCAATTTTTTTCAATCTCGTTGTCCCTCTTCTTGTTCCAGGTGGTGGAAGGATGTGTGTAACGCATGCAATTTCAATGGTTCTGGGTGGTTTAATGCAGGACTATTAAAATGTGTGGGGGACGGGTCATGTACCAGGTTTTGGGAGGATTCTTGGATTATTGATCAACCATTAAGGGTTTGGTTTCCGCGGCTCTTTCAAATTTCGGAATGCAAAACCTGCGTAATTTCTGATGGGTTGCTTGGGATGATTTGGTTTGGCAGTGGAGGCTCCCTTGGAGAAGACAGTTCTTCCATTGGGAACTTACTCTTTTTCATGAATTGTTGGCTCAGTTGCAAAATGCTACCCTTCAACCTTTAAAAGAAGACAGTTGGAAGTGGTCTCCGGGCATCTCAGGAATGTTTTCGGTAAGCTCCAGGTACTCTTTGGTGGTTTCAAAGTGCTTGCCTTATACTAATGAGCCTACTGATTTGCTAAATATCTGTAATAAGCTATGGTCTTCTTGTTCTCCTTCGAAGGTTATTATTTTTTCATGGTTGACATTTAAAATAAAATTCCCTGCAGGGAGAAGCTGTGGTATAGGAGTGTTCTCCAAAATAACGCAACTATGATCTGTCCTTTATGTGGTGAACAGAATGAAAATGTCAAGCATCTGTTTCTATCTTGTAGGATTGCAAAAGTTTTATGGGGATTAATTTTGGATTGGTTGGGGTTACAAAGTGTGGTGCCCAGTTGGATGTTCTTGAGGTGTTTGACTTGGTAAGAATCAGATCTTGGAATTGGTTTTATTCTTTTAGTGGTGGTCCCTTTACTTTTTCAGACTAGTGTGTGGCTCCTCTTTCGTGTTTGAGCAGCTCTTAATTGTTTTTCCCTTTCTCTTTTGGTTGTTTGTATTTGTTTTCACTCTTCTAATAGCACCTCTTGTACTCTTACTTTATTTAATAAAATTTTGGCTTATAAAAAAAATTCACGGATATTTTTTTAAAAAAAGTTAAAGTGAATCATGTCTATAAAGGAGAAATTTAAAAAATAAAATTGAAAAACATAGCCCTTTTAGAAGGATAAGGAGGTGCTAAGGAAAGAAAAACTAAGGAAGTAAATCGAATCAGGCGTGGTAGTGGTGTGTATTAACAGCATAAGCTAACAACACATCAATGCGTGTGTCAGGTGCCAGACATCCTCTTCTCCTCTGTTATCAAATTAATTTTTTATTATAATTTTTTTTATTATGCAATAAAAATAAATGAGATTTGAGCATAAGATATACTTAAATTACCTAAATTCTTTGTCATTAAATGAATAGTAGTTATGAACAAACCTAAAAACAATTTATCATATTATTTATATATTTTATAATGATAGTATCTCTAATTAATATTCAACTTTCAAAAACAAAATCATTGAAGTTGTTAATAAAAATAGGCAAATGATATTTGGTGTCCTAAGGTACTATTTAAGAATTCAAATATAGTAAAAAGATATTGGAATGTGTAGTTTTTTTTATTCTCGAGCGATGAAATAATGTGCTCTTATGATTATTTTTCTAATTCGAGTAACTTTATCTAGTGCCCTTAGGGCACTATGTATCAAGACCCATAAAAATATCACATGTGTCCAATAGATTAATCAGATGGTTGTTTAAAACTAAGTAGTAGGTCTTCGATTCAAATCCCTGTACATACACTTTAAGGCAATAAAAAAAATATAAAAATATCACATATAAAAAGAATCACAAATTTTCTTAAACTTTAGTTGTATATTGCTTTATCTAAATTTCAGTTATATAATTCTATTGGTGAGTGTGTAAGTATGAAATTCAAAATGTGCTGAAAATCATCGAATTTGACACTTGGACTCAGATACATGTGGGTCCCACACAAAGCATTTTCTCGCAAGTTCTGACCTCTTTCGCTCACTCTGTAACACTTATTTATACCCTCTTTCACTCTCTGTTTCATACAAATAAACCCCAAAATTCAATTTCTTCTTCTCAACTTAGAAGAAGACATTGATTTTGAACTCTGAATTCAATTTCTTACACTTTCTGAGCCTTTGATGAACTAGCGCTGTGTTTGTGTGTGTGTGAGAAACAGAAACAGAGAAACTACTCTGTTTTTTCAAATTGTGTCACAAGAAGAAATTGTGCAACTTTGAGCACAGAATCTGAGATTGGAAATAAGAAATTGAGTGTTGAATCAGAAGGATATAAGTTTTGATTTTGGTTAATGTTTTTTTGTGGCATAATTAATTAAGAAGATGGTAGAGAACGGTGGAAGCAAGAATAATCATCAAGAAGCATTTGAAGTGACAATTGATGCGTTTCATCAATATGAAGGTTCTAAGAGTTTTGATGATGATGGACATCTCCAAAGAACTGGTAACCGTAGTTAATTCACCTACTAACATTTCATTTTCACTTCAATTTATTTATTTTTTACAATAAAATTGAACTCAAATACTTATATATTCATATTTACATATACTCACCAATTGAATTACATAAGTAGGACCTTCACTTCTATTAATTTAATGCATTTTCAATTCAGTGTTTTTTATCAATTAATTACTTTTTTATCAACTTTTTAGTTTAAAATTTTAAATAACATTATTTCTCAATATGTGCGTGCCTGTTCTATTTAAGTTAAGAAAAGACAAAAAAAAAAATTTACTTCTGTCAATTCATTCTTAACAAATGATCTTGACATTTTTTTTTAAAAAAAAAGTCTTACTATAAAAGATTTATTACTCTATTAGTTTCTTTTTTATCTGTCTTTTAAGATTAATTTATACAAATTAAAAAAAATAATTAATGTTCTCATTTTCATAAAAATTATTATACAATTTCTTTTTAAAAATTTATTAGACTTTAAAATTATTAATTATGCACTATATAATAAATATATAAAATATTAAATATATAATTCATACAATTTCTTTTGTGTTTTATAAAATAGGCACGGTTTGGACTGCAAGTTCTCACATAATAACAGCGGTTATTGGATCTGGAGTGTTGTCTTTGGCATGGGCAATAGCTCAGCTTGGTTGGGTTGCTGGTCCTGCTGTCATGATCCTCTTCTCTATGGTCACTTATTACACTTCCACCCTTCTTTCTGCTTGTTATCGTACCGGTGACCAAATCAACGGCAAGCGAAACTACACCTACACAGATGCCGTCCGAGCATATCTTGGTACACTTCTAAACTCAATCAAATAGGAAAAAATAAAAATATACCAACAAGTTTGACATAGTCAGCAAATGCCTTGACTATATTTTAGTAGGAATTAAATTTTTTTCGACTGTCAATTGAAGTATACTCTCGGTCACACTAGTTAATGAGAAAATCTCTTAATTAGTCCTTGATTATGTATGCTTAGGGAGATTTTATCCCTTCTACTCCAAAAATTTTCAGTTAATATAAGAACGACCATCATTTTAGTTGCTTTTATTTATTTATTTTAGACCATTGTTTGGTAATTTTTTTTTGTCAATGTTTTACCGTGAAAATGACTAAAGTGACAATTGTTTTATGAATTCATAAAATGTTTTAAAATGACTACTTTGTAATTTCTTTTTTTTTGGTAAACAGTAATCTCAAAAACTAATATGAGAATTTATTCTTAAAATAATAAAATGAATAAATAAATAAATAAATCTTTGTGGAAGGTGATTTTCCTAATTTTTCAATCTTCATTTTTGTGGCTGTGTGTCCAGGTGGTGCTAAGGTCAACATTTGCGGGTTAGTTCAATACATAAACTTGTTTGGAGTGGCAATAGGGTACACTATTGCAGCTTCGATAAGCATGATGTGAGTTTCAAATTAATCCTTAATTGACATTGAAAGATATTCAATTATTGACTTATTGTTGTGCAACAAGGGTAAGAAATTAATTGGTTTTTAATTTTTTTTTTGTTTTTTTTATGAAACAAACAAACAGGGCAGTAAAAAGATCAAATTGTTTCCATAAAAGTGGAGGAAAAGACCCATGCCATATGAATAGCAATGTTTACATGATTTCATTTGGTATTGTTGAGATTATTTTCTCCCAAATTCCTGACTTCCATAACTTGTGGTGGCTCTCTGCTGTTGCTGCTGTCATGTCTTTTACATACTCCACAATTGGACTTGGATTGGGCGTTGGCAAAGTTATAGGTATTATTTTCTTTTTTCTTTTTATTTTATTATTCATCTTTTTTTAATGTGACTTAAAAGGTCATGGGAGTAAATTATGCAATTATTATAGAGAATAATCAATTATGTCCTCCAACTTTAGCATCTTCACGTTAGTCTCTAATTTAAAATTATTTTATATAATCTCTAAATTTGTTATTTGTCCAGCAATCTCTGATAACATTTCAACTTACTTGATTTGAGTATTAACATGTTTGATAAATTACAAATTTGAGAACTAACATGAACTTGCCCAAAAAAACTAACACTAGAGTTTCATTAGTATTAAAAACTAATATTAAGATAATAACAAAATTTTATATATATTAAGACGGGTTAGCTTAACATAGTTTGGAGACTAGGGTACTTCTTCCCTATTTGGATTCTTAAATCAAAGGAGAGAGGTTGTAAGAGAAGCGAAGAAAAAAATCCAATGGTTAGGGGACCATTATGGTCCAAACTACTCTAACTTGTTATTATGAAGATGTTGTACAAGTTATGAACTAAATTAGTTTGTCAGGATATTAGTTGATTGGACTAATTAATCTTTCAATGAAATTGATGTTTGTCTAGCCGACTCTTATTGCACATCGTTGTATAGAAATCTCACTTTTGTTATTTTATTATTGTATAAATATAGATAGATTTCTTAGTTTACTTATTTTAATGGAACAATCATTCAGCTTTATGTGATGTGTCAGTTTATATTTTTTATCGTTTTTTCTTTTGTTTAATGATTAAACTAATATAAAGAAATTTGACTTGAATTGACCATCAAACAGGAAACAGAGGAATTAAAGGAAGCCTAACAGGAATAACAGTTGGAACTGTAACAGAAACCCAAAAAGTTTGGAGAAGCTTCCAAGCTCTTGGAAACATAGCCTTTGCCTATTCCTTTTCAATGATCCTCATAGAAATTCAGGTACAATTAATTCCTAATTCCCACATTTCCTAATTTTTTTTATAAGTTAAATGCATCGACATGAATTCTAATTGAGAAGCTGCTATTTAAATATTTGTTATGTCATGAAACAGGACACGATAAAATCCCCTCCATCAGAGTCAAAAACAATGAACAAGGCAACACTAATCAGCGTCACGGTCACAACAGTTTTCTACATGCTTTGTGGCTGCTTCGGCTACGCCGCGTTCGGGGACCAAAGCCCTGGAAACCTCCTAACAGGTTTCGGATTCTACAATCCGTTCTGGCTCGTAGACATAGCAAACATTGCCATAGTTATCCACCTTGTCGGAGCATACCAAGTTTACGTCCAACCCCTCTTCCAATTCATCGAAACATTTGCATCAAACAAGTTCCCGAACTGCGATTTTGTGACCAAAGACATCGATGTTCCGATCCCTTGTTGCCGCGGTTCGTACAAATTGAACCTCTTCAGGATGGTTTGGAGGACGATGTTTGTGATCGTGTGCACCACGGTGGCTATGGTGTTGCCATTTTTTAATGACATTGTAGGTTTGATTGGAGCTTTTGGGTTTTGGCCTCTTACTGTGTTTTTTCCAACTGAGATGTATATTGTTCAGAAGAAAATTCCAAAGTGGAGTACCAAATGGATTTGCATGCAATTGCTTAGTATTGCTTGCTTTATTATTACTGTGGTGGCTGCTGCTGGTTCCGTTGCTGGGGTTATTGGCGATCTTCAAACTTACAAGCCGTTCCACGCCAGTTACTAAGCGTGTGTGTTTGGATTTTTGATGACTCATTACAAAAAAATTACCATTTATTAACGTTTTTTATTGGGGTTTGTTAGATTAACTATCGTTGGTATAGATTTTGTGAACTAATCCATTAAGATAGACATATAATATTTAGTATAAATAATTGAGATATATTATTGATTTACAGACTGTTAGTATAGGTCTGTAAGGGTTATAATAACGGATAAACTGTTTGACAAAAATCTATACCAACTATAGTTAATTTAACGGAAGTCAACAAAAAAAATATTAGTAAATGATATTTTGTTTGTAATGGTACTACTGAACTGGAGTTTGAATCAGATTAAGGTTTATATGGTGGAATAAAAGCGATTGGTCAGCTTAAAGCTAGCTCAAAGATGTTTTTCTTTAAGCAAGTTAACTTTGATCAGGTAATCCAAACATTACGGCACATAATGTCTTAGAGAGGAAAGTCAATTTGATTAGTTCAACAGAAATCAAGGCATACTATATAGGATTAGTTAGTGATCATCCTTGGGAAGGATTTGTAGCAATAAGGAAAAAAATGGATTCTTGTTCATATGAAAAGTATAGGATGGTGGTTGTCTTGTTTATTGCTTTGTAGCCTTGTATTTTATATTTTTATTATTTTTCTTTGTTCACTCGCATTGTAACTTGCTCTATATTATGATTCTCCAATGAGAAATAGAAGAAATGATGCAATAGGTTTCAAGTTCTCAAATCATTTGTGTCATTGTCTGTCTCAACTCTGAACACTTACCTTTCACACATTAATTATTTTGTGGGTGCTTCTATGGTAAGTAAGCAAAATTTATGATGTATGATACATCACTTGCACTATCCTAGAATCAAAGGTTAAGTAGATGAAGTTTCAGTTTTACCTCTCTTTTTATTACATTAAGTTATATTTTTCTTATTTGCCAAATAGTCCATAAACATTAAGTGGGTGTTTGGTACGTGAAATATTTTTTAGATTCTCATAAATGTCACTTAATGCAAAATATACTCATTTTTGGTAGAAGACACAAAAAATGTTTTCCCGGGCAAGTAGGATTACCAAAAATCTTGGAATCTGAAGGAAGTTCATTTTTCACATTCCCACCTAAATATGTGGGTATCTTGAACTTTCCCAGGAATCATTTGTCTTGGAAACACATTCCCAGTAAAATCACTAAAAAATATGCCTCTACCAAATGCCCCCTAAGTGAAAACCCAACTCAATTTTTTACCCATCCTTAAGTTTTAAACATCGAGTGCAAACCCAATTTAATAAAATATAATTTATTAATTACTAAAACATTAAAATAATAAAATATTGAGTATTCATTGAACAATTCAAATAGTTAAACTTGAAATTGCAACCCTAATTCATATTATTTCCATTGAAATTCAATTTCTTCCCTTTTTCATGGTTTTTGTCTCTTCTCTTTCTAGTCCACTTGTTATTCTTTAGTGAAGTATATGAAGTAGTCTAATGTTTGTTCTCTTCCAATTTCTTCATTGAAACTCCATCTTCGACTAGAACCACTCCTTCAGCTAAAAAGGAGACAACACATCACCGTGAAACCACTACAATGATGGTGGAGATCGCGCCGGAAACGCAATAGGCCTGCTAAAATATCCACGATGGTCGCCGCCTCTTCACTAATGGGAGTTATGGAGTTTGGAATCACCAACAGAAGGACCAAACACATACTGAGTTATTGACGTTGACGTTAACGCTGACATTGCCATTTCGAAGCTAAGGCCTGCAGCTGATGGTGGTGTTGCGAGTCAAGCATAGGGTAGAGAGTAGCGATTGCATCCTATCTTTTGTGAACTAAATTTGTAATATTTTTCTTCATTATTGTTTTTTTATAATATCTTTAATATTTTGGTTGATTCTTGTTGATTGTATTCAGACCCATAATTATTTAGGTTGATTATTGTCCTTTTTTTTTTCTAGATCTATAATTTTCTTTATTGATTCTTGTTGGATTTTCTCTAGATTTGCATTCCTTAGTTATTTATTTATCCAGATCTGTAACACCACAATTTGTGCTTAGAATTGTTTTTTGATAGCTAGGGTATTTGAAACTCTAATCAGGTTGTTGATATCGGTTCAAAAAATTAATGCAAACCAGCCAATGCCTTCCACTTATCCAGGATTCTTGTAGGGATACCTTAGCAATATGCAAGATTTTGCAATTCTCTTAAACAGAAACCTTCACAAAACTTGTGCACGAGTTGCCCTATCAAATCTCAACCTTTAAATAAAAATTAATAAATCTGATGGCTAATATTAACTGATGTATGATACATCAAAATTTTGCCTTTAGCAGCAGTTTTTTTCGCCTTTAGCAACGATTCTCAACTGCTGCTAATGGAAGCGCTGCTATAGGTGCTTCACTCTTTAGCAGCGGTTCCACAACCGCTGGCAAATGGAAGAATGTAGCAAATGGGACTATATGTTTTAGCAGCGGTTCAGATAGCAATCGCTACTATAGATCTGTATCTTTAGCAGCTGTTATAAATGGAACCGCTCCGCTGCTATAGTTTTTTTTTCATTTTTTTATTAGTTCTATTATCTTTTACTTCATAAAAGGGTGTTGCGAGATTCGAACTCGTGACCTCACATTTAAAGCAAGAATCACCACTAGAGCAAAGACCCAATAGTAAAATTAGTTAACAAATTCGTTTCAAGATTAAACACAGTAAACCCATGATTAATAACTAGTCGGATTTGTAATAAAAGCTAATATGAGAAGTGAATCTTACTCCTTTGTTAAGTAGTAAAGCAACAATGAGGTCAATCAACATATTGTAAATTTCTCATATCTAAATTATCAACCTAATATAAATTTGAAAGCACACCTAATCAAGAAAACTACTTTAAAACGTCAATAGAGAAACCATAACAATATTTCATCAGAAACCAAAATGGAATATCGTTATTAATGTCTCAATCTATCATGGCTTACAGAAACAGGCAAATAATAAAACAAGAGATATATGCAAGAAAAAACCATATCAGTTGATTGTGAATTTTTTTACTACAAGTTGTTCATAAATACCCTTTTATGAAGTAGAAATATATTTGTTTCTATTATCTTTCTAGGGTGAACAAATATCAATATTTCTTGCATATATATCTTGTTCTATTACCACCCTAGCATCAACAAAATCCTGGATGACTAGAAAGAGAAATCTAGGTGAGATATGGGAAACATTATCAATTTATTAGAAAAGTCCAAAACTGCAACAGAGTCATAGAACAGAATGAAAACGATGGAATTAAGCCTCAAGATGACTTTCACTAGTACCTCAAATTCTGATATTAACCTAGATACAACATGGTAAGCAGGACCCTCCGTACTTTCTACCACTAAAAGGAATTCTAGAGGGCTACCATATAGAGATGTTAACTGCAATTGTAAAAGAACATAATCTTAAAAACATAGACTTCTTTTGAAAGAAGAAACTCAAAAGAATAAGATAAAAAAATGCTAAAACAATGGCAAATAGAATAAACCTTAAACCCCAGGTATTAGCTCAATAGGAAATTCAAACATTGCAATTTTTTATATTTTTGCCAAAGAATTCAAACATTATAATTCAAACATACAGAAAAAAATAACTTTTCATAAACAAGCTTGTTGCTTAATTGTCACAAAACCAGTTAAAAAGAAATATTCATAATGTACCAAATTGTGAAGAAACTGTACATCTTTAATTTTAAATTTAGGAAAAAAGGATCATGTAAGAGAAAACATGTGAGAAACATAAATACTTAAACATTTATGATAAAACCAATAATTCACAAAAGGAAAACCAAAAAGCAGCAGCTTCAGAAGGACCAATAATTCACTCGTGCTTCCTCCATTATTGCTGTATGAAATCCCAAATTCAACCAATTAGTTGGATCTAATCCTCTTCTGGTTAATTTTTCCATCAGATTTCAGAGTTCCACTAGAATCTCCTTCAGATGAAGCTTCCCTGGACTTTGTAAATGAACTAGAAATATCAACATAGAGATCAACCACTCTTTTGATGTTGCTATTCACCTCTCTAATCAAACCCACATTTATACTCAAATTATCAAGCCTATTTGACTCTTGATTTTGGTTTATCTCATTGATTAACAACCTGTTCTGATTCAAAATATCTTGGGCATAAAATTAATTGTGGCATAAAACTAAAGTCAAAAGATACCTTTACCAAACAAATAGAACAAATAACATATCTAACATATAACATAATTGTAACGAAGTAAGACTGTAATAGACTGACTTTCGGTTGCTAACTAACTAAGCATCTGAGTTCTATCTAGAAAGAGAACAGAGGCTGTGATGCATGCACATAGATGTACATGCTCTGATATTCACTAACAGAAAACATCTTGTTTTTTAACTCAAATTACTCTGCATTGAAAGTTAGTAAACATCTTCCACTCACAGTTAAGGTTATCGACCTACTGGATCGTCGGGTATATCAACTTACTACAGATAATTAATTACTTGTAGATTCTAATAATTTGTGTTTGGGCCTAACTCAATCCCAAAAGCTAACTTGTAAAATGAGGATTGTCACATCCTTATAAAATCAACAATGACCATATCATTAGTCGACGTGGGACTTCTAACACGCCTCCTTACGCCCAGCACTACACAACTGGAGCGTGGACAAACATGGATGGACAAACAAACGGGTGACCAACAATACGGGACTAATAAACACCCAACAACACACCCAATAACAAACACGGGGCCCAACAAATGGATCTAGGATAGGCTCTGATATCATCTTATAATTTGAGTTTGGGCCTAACTCAATCTCAAAAGCGAGCTTGTAGAATGAGAATTGTCACACCCTTATAAACTCAACAATAGCCATGTCACTAGTCGATGTGAGACTACTAACATAGATGGTAAACTTTTTCACATCCTTTTCTAGACAGATGGTCTATTCATCAATCATTGAAAATAAGGGAAAATGAATTGCATTGCATTGGTATTTACTAGGGAAGGGAAAGGAACAAGCATGTCAAATAAATCTTCTTTGAAATCAGCAGCTCTAACCATGTATAAAGCATTCTTCAGTCCGTGGGAGGCAACATATTCATCAGGGTCCCTGGACAATGAATATCCCTTGTATACACTAACAGGAGGATGTAATACCTACCAGGTGTCACAGAAAGAAACATTTAGTGTGTGTTTGGGGATGCGTTTGCAGGCCCTAGAATCAAGTTTGACACCCCCAAAATTGATTTTGAGTGATAAAATAGTTGTTTGTTTTTGCGTTGGGTTTTTGTTGAACGTGATTTTAATCTCCAAAATCAATTATGGAGAAAGCAAGGTAGGATTTGCTTTTGCATTGAGTTGAAAAATTTACATTGTGTTTTTACTTTTAACTTACTTTTGAGAGAAAACATCTCAAACATAAATCACATTACTTTAAAATCACAGACGCCTTGTTATTTGATTGTTTGTGAATCCTCTACTTCCTCTTGCTCAACTTCCTTTACTTCCTCTGATTCGCACTCTTCTGACTCTTGATATGTTCCACCTCTTACCTTTGTAGATCCAATGTCGGACTCCGAGAACATGTCGGACTCAGAAGAAATGTCGGTTCCGAAAGAGATAGGAACTTCCTGACGACCCTCCAAAAACAGGCGTTGGAGCGTTGGCAACAAAAGATCCGAGATCTATATGGGGACTCCAAACAAGCTGCCACCATGGTGATTCCCGAAGGTTTACGCGAGATCTGCGATATCAGAAGGATGGTGTGGGTTCAACGTGACATCCTGCAAGTTGAATCCGACCTAAAAGTGGAAAAAAAATTTCCCTCTACCGAGTTCAGCTTCCATGAAGCTATGAATTTTCTTGGAGCTGTACCCCTAGAATCCACTTCTGGAGGGCTTGTCGAGCTTTACAAGGCATTCCTTCCGAAAATCAATGAGAGGGTTTGATCTAGGGCCCAAGATAGAGCCCCTGATTTTCTATTGCTTTATGATTGTTTCTTTAGGTCCATTGGCCTTTGGTTTCCTTTCTCAAATTTTCAAGTTGAGATTCTAAACAGGCTCAATGTCGCCCCCACCCAACTTCATCCAAATGCCTGGGGGTTCATAAATGCCTTCGAGATTGTTTGCTGGGCCCATAATCGGGAAGTGTCCAGCAACTTATTCATGTTTCTGTTTGCCCCCTATCTGCTCGGCGATTTCGCCTTTATTTCCTTTCGTTGTCGAAAGGAATACATGTTTTTCCAACTTTTTGAGGACTCCTTCCCTCCGTTCATGCCTTCATATTTCAAGGTTGTTTCCCAAGGCGAAGAATCCCCGTTCTGGGTTGGGGGTAACAATTCCCCCCTCTTTCCCATATACTGGACGTATAGCCACTACCTTGAGAGGCCTGAGGCCTTTATAACATACGAGGCTTCGTTACTTGATTCTGAAGTCGCAGTTATCAGTGCCTTGTGCGACATTGTCACCGAGTACAGGATCATGAAAAGCAAAAGCGTGATTGGATGTCGCGCCATTGACTGCCAGGGTACCCTAGGTATCTCCGCACCTTATGTTACTAAAACTGTTATAACTTGCCTTAAATTGTTTCTCTACAGTCGTTGTTTGTTTACCTTTTTATCATGTCGCTTTTTTGTAGAGAATCTGAAGAAAATGTGGGCTCAAGTGGTTAAGAAGAGTGGTGCTCCAACAAAGAATCCCAAGAAGGGGAAGACTGTTGAAAAGCCCCTTCTAGAGGCCTTTGCTAGCCCCAACCCTTCACAACCAACTGCTCCCAAATGTGGGGCAGTTGCTCAAGGGAAATCCCTAAGTCCTAACCTTCTGAATCAAGGGGGGAATGTCATGACTGACCCGTACCTGGTGGACAAGGTCGAAGAAGAGGAAGATTCCCAGGCCATCGGCAGGGCTCTGAAGAGAACTCATGGTACGTGTGTTTTGCCTCTGGGCCCTTTCTCTTTTCTTTTTTCTTTATCATTTTCAAATTCATATTGACTGTTTACTCTGGTTTCTATCTTAGGTGAAGCAGCTGGGTCTACGCCCGCCGTGAGGGCAAGTCGCTCCTCTTGGGAGAACTTTCCTGCACCTATCATCACTTTTCCGACTGAGGACTACTTCAAGAACATGCCGCCTGAAGGTATGTTGCTATCTCAGCCAAGCTCTTTATCAAACTTCTCTAATAATGTCATGCCTTAACTAGGTTATCTACTGCTTTCCAGGCTTATGTCGATGAATCCCTCAGGTAGATGACCCGACATGCCTCTCTTCTCCAACATTTCTACAACGAGTTAGGTAACCTGCAGGGCTCCTTAAAGCTTAGCAAATGGGTGGAGACCCAAACACAAAAGATTAACGCCTTTTCCAAAGAGCGAGATGAAGTGAAAGCAAAATGTCACCGGCCAGAGGACGAGTTGGGATCTTCCTCCAAAAAATGCGAAGACCTCCAATCAGAATGTTCAGGGCTGCACTATGAGAAGAAGGATTTAGCGCCCTAGCTGAATCAAGATCGGGAAGATGCTGCCAAATTAATGGAAGAGAAAAAATCGCTGCTCTCTCTCCGTGACCAACTCGAATCAGATAAGAAGAAGTTAAAGTCGCGGATTGGCGTATATAAAGAGCTAGTGCGGAGAAAGGACTTGACAATTTCCAATGGTGCCAATATGGCCTTTAGGATCTGTCTACTTCAGATTGAACATGTCAATCTCGGGATACTGCTTGATTACAAGGGGGTTCATCCTTTGCACGAGGTGTCCGAGGGCAAGCTCCTTACTTGTGAGACTGACCCTCCCTCTTTAGTGGATCTTTCTGATCTTGAGACAGAAATTTTCGACCCTCGTGCCGATGTTAGCGTTCTGCCTGAGTTATTTGAACCAGATCCCATGGTCGATGATGATGATAAAGCCTCATCGAATGGCAAAGAGGGGGAAGCACAACTCGGGGAGGGAGCTGCTGATTCCCAAAACCCATAAATAATTTCATGCAATTCTCTTGTATTAGTGTTGACTTAGACTTTGTGAACTTCTTGTTATTTTTCTTCCAGGATGTACTCTAATATTAATTCCTTTATTTCGGTTCTTAATTTCTCTTGACTTTATTACGCCTTTATATTACTTTTTCCTGCTTGCTTGGTTATGTCTTTGGGGCCTTTAGCCATTTAATTGGGGCACGCCGCCTTGAATGGGATTTGTGATCCTGCTCAATATTTTGAGGCCTGTAGCCTTTATTGGGCATGTCGCCCTACTTTTTGGGGCACATCGCCATAGTTGGGGCACGTCGCCCTAATTGGGATCCTTGATCCTTTCAAATGTCTCAAGGCATGTGGTCACCCAATACCTGCATCCTAATTCTTCAAACTTGACAAATTCTCATTCTCATTTATCAATTGTTAGATTAAAAAACTCGGGGCCTCGTTAAAGTCTTCACGGTAAAACCCTCCTTAGGAATAAAACTTGTGAAGGAAAAAGAGTACCTCTTTACGTACATGATCGTAATTGACAAAGATACAAATCTGAGTAAAAAATATTGGGTGCATCATCAAGAAGTAAGACAAAAGCTTACCTAACTATAGTATTTTCAAAAATCTGCATCATTGCATGTTCTTGGAAGTTCTCTTCCTTGTAGTGTTTCTAATGCATATGCTCCTTTTCGAGTGCTTCACGCTTAACGACTTTAGCATTATATCTATGAGCAACGCGTTGCTTCCGCGAAATTTCTGTCAGGCGGGCCAACTCGGGGTTTAATCCACGAGATCCAATTCTTCTCAATAGTTGGTCATTATCTGTAGATGTATGCATTACCTTCCAAGATGGTTCCCCAATCTCAACCGGGATAACTACATCAGTTCCATAAACCAAACGGTATGACGTTTCTCTAGTTGTGCCTTGAGGGGTTGTCATGTAGCTCCACAACACTTTATACAAATTTTTAACCCAATTGCCTTTAGCATCTTCAAATCTATTTTTCAAGCCATTCAAAATGACTTTGTTAGTTGCCTTGGCTTGCTCATTTGTTTGAGGATGTTCAACACTCGAGAAATGATGCTGGATCTGTAAGCCTTCCAAGAGTTCCCTGAAGCGGCTACCTATGAGCTGCGTCCCGTTATCTGTCACTATCTCCGCTGGAATTCTGAAGTGACATATGATTTTTTTAAACGTGAATGCTTGCACTCTTACTGAGGTAATGGTGGCCAAAGGCTCTGCCTCAACCCATTTAGTGAAATAATCAACGGCTACCACTAGATGCTTTAACTGCACTGGGGATTTGTGGAAGGGACCTAGGATGTCTATCCCCCATGTATGGACCAAGGGGCCGAGAGATTATGCAATTCCTACGGCGGGATATGCGGAATATGTGCATGTCGTTGGCACTGTTCACACTTTTTCACATGATCAGCAGAGTCTTCTTGCATGGTTGGCTAGAAGTACCTCGCCCTCAAAGCCTTTCTTGCCAAGGATTTTGCCCCGACATGATGTCCACAACTACCTTCATGGATTTTCATTAGTACATACCAGACTTCCTTTGGGCCAATACATTTTAGGAGAGGGGTGGAAACCTCTTTGCGGAACAGGTGACCCTCTATCAAAGCAAACCTCGTTGCTTTCTTGACTAACTGTTTTTCCTCCTTGGGGTCATCAGGGACTGTCCCCTTCACGATATAATCAACCAGGGTGCTCCTCTAGTCAGTCTCTTCTACCTACAAAATTAAACTTGGGGGAGCAAGTACCTCTTCTACTACTGAATGGTAGTTTGACACTTTCTTGGTGTTAGCGAGTTTAGAGAGGAGATCTGCACGAGCATTTTCTTCCCTCGGGATGTGCTTGATCTGGAACTTGGATAATCCCACTAGAGAATCTCGTACTTTGGCGAGATATTTCTGCATAATAGGCTCTTTGGCTTGATATTCTCTTTTGATCTGGGAAACGACTAGTCTCGAATCCGAGCAAATGGTGACGGCTCTGACACCAAATTCTTTGGCAATTCTAATGCCGAAAAAGGGTTCAGAGTCACATCGGAAACGCCATGTCGGGGTCTCTCCTCGACATGGAATCTTGCCCACATACCGGCATAGGAAAGAGGTTACTTATCCACCCAATGTGCTGCAAATTCAGGAGGCTTGATGGTGACATGTTTTACTTTTGTAACCATACAACCCCTATAAATATCAAGTGCACATGTTATTTTATTACGTTTACTCACTCTAATACTCAATCAATACTCTCTCGATGTTATTCCTGACTTGAGCTTCGGAGTGCTTGCACGTACATCATCCTCACCGCCAGGTGAGTGGCCGGAGACGCAGCACCACCGTGCCGGAAGCCAGAACGGAGGTCATCACCACCATGCCAGAGTGCATGATGGATCATATACAATTCTAAAAAATCACGATTCTAACTATACAATTCTAACAAATCAATACAATTCTAACTATACAATTCTAACAAATTACAATTCTAATAATTCAATACACAATTCTAAAAAATCACACAATTCTAACAAAACACACAATTCTAACAATTCAATACACAATTCTAACAAATCAATACACAGATCTAATAATTCAATAAACAATTCTAATAATCCTAACATCATAAAAAAAACAAAATTTTAATTCCAAAATTCAACATCAAAAATCAAAACTCCATAAATCCAAAAATCAAAACTCCATAAACTTCACATACCAGAGAGAGTTTGATGGCGGTGGAGATAAGTGCTTCGTGGTGGTGAGGGTTGGTGAGGAGAGAGAGACGTGGTGGTGCGTGGTGTGAGGAGAGGGAGAAGTGGTGAGGGTGGTGGGAAGAGAGAGAAACACGGTTGTGAGGGGAGAGAGACATGGTGGTGAGGAGAGAGAGACCCGCGGTGTTGAGCAGTGGTGAGGAGGGAGAAAAAAATGGTGGTGGTAGCGACAACACTTAGGGTAGAAGAGAAGAGGAAGAAGAAAATGAAGAAATGGGAAAGAAAGGGCTCTCTCGGCCCTTTTTAATTTTTTTGCGTCGATATTCTTGTCTGCCTAGGACGCCGCAAAACGTGCCCCATTTGTGTCGGCTTTAGCCGACTTTTTTAAAAAAAATCCCGCTAAATTTTCACATTTTTACGTCCGCTTAGGCCGCCGCAAAATGTGCTCCATTTGCGTGGGTTTTAACCGACTTTTTTTAAAATAATCCCGCTAAATTTTCACATTATTACGTCTGCCTAGGCCGCTGCAAAACGTGCCCCATTTGCGTCAGCTTTAGCCGACTTTTTTAAAAAAATCCTGCCAATTTTTCTCATTTTTATGTCGGTTTGGCTGACGGTAACGGCGCCCATATTTGTGTTGGCTTGGCCGACGTGTTTTTGAAAAATACCGCCATTTTCCCGCCATTTTAGGTCGGCCGTAGGCCGACGCAAACTCTGTGTCCACTTTGCCGCTGCAAGACATGCGCCGTTGACCCGTTCGGTCTTTACGTCGGCTTTTCCGCATCGTGGCCGACGCAAATGTTGCACAATAAATAAACATTAAAATTAATTTGATAATAAATATAACAATAAAATTATTACATAAAACTTCCGATTTTTTTTATGTTAAAAACTGAATAAAAATTATTATAAATTTTCTATGACATTTTTCATTTAACAAAATTATCAACATCTTTTTATATTAAATATAATTATCACTTTTAGGAGTTGAAGAAAAAATTACTTAAAATTAATTCAATATAATATAATTTTTTATTTTTAGCTAGTACGAGTACCCCACAGGTAAAGGCTTGACGGTGACTACTACAAATAGTATGTATTATAAAATTATCTTGGTCAATGTAATCAGGTGGATTATAGGGTGCGCCAAGTGAGTTTGGCATATCAGTGTGCTCTCTCACAAAACAAGAGAACAAATATCATTATACATAAAATAAAATAAAATAAAAATTATTTTATTCACAATATTAATATCTAATGGTTAGGATAGATGAAGTGGCACATGAGTGCCAATCACACACTATAGACATGGCCAACTAACACATTGACTTCTCTATGTTCCTTCACTAGTGTAAAAAGGACTTTTTATTTCGGCTAAAAACACTTTTTACATCAGCTTATAAAGCGATGTCTATCTCGTCGATGTAAAAGACATGCTTTATATCAGAAATAAACAAGGCACTTTTTGCATCGGCTAGAAGCTTAAGCCGATGTAAACAAGGCACTTGGTTCATGTACATATATAATAAAAAAACTAAGGAGACAAGTTTTAAATTAATTTCAAATTAGGCCAATTCATTTCGGCCCTAAATAAAATGCATCTTGATTCTCATTTCAATTTGAGTGAAATATAAAAGATTGATCTATAGTTGCTAGTTTAGATATATCAATCTTGTGTTAATTAAAAAGAATGATATTTAAAATTATATAGTGTGCATGACTATAAAGTAAGGGTTATACTAATCAGTGTCCTAAGGACACTTGTTAAGGTGCAATAAATACACTTTTCTTAAATGATTGAAGTTATTATAAAAAACATTCATTAAATGGTTTTCAAGTTTCAAAACATTAAATTATACTATTTTCAATAAAATATTGCTATTTTTGTAATCTTAAATAGTGCCCTAAGGACACTGTTTAGCATTTTCCATAAAGTAATTTGTTCATTAATTTCATAACTCAACCATGGTGAAATATAATTTGAGTTGTTTTACATTCCTTTTGTGGATAATAAAGTTTATTTTGATATATGCCTTGTAGCTTATTTAAACAAAATATCAATATTCTTAAATAGAAGAATCAATACGAACTAAACTACAGTCGTTCCAAATCTTCTCAGCCCTTTTCAAAATTTGAGTTTGGTTTTTCCTAAACATTGGCGATTGAACCGCAAATTTTGTCACGTCCATATGACAAGATTTTCCCATGTCGTTCACAAGGCTGATGCAACAGTTATCACTAACGGTTGCATTTCTGATGAATACACTGAAGAAAACTTGTTTGCCACAATTAGGCTTCAACTTGCTTGCACAATTACTTAAATATATTTCATATGTCGATAGCGGCGTTGGGGCAGAATTAACTTCATTTGAAGGTCCCTCGGATGGTTGCAAAGTTCTGGAAGAAACCGATGTTTCAATCAACAAAATAAAGCTAATGACTAAGGTAATAGCAAAATAAAAGCTTTTGATAGATTCCATGACTTTTCACACGATGGAATTTTAATCTTTTGCAAAAGAAAATTTCCTTGTGAATGTAAGGGACTAGTAACACTATATTTATAGCTAGGCTCTAAATTTAAACGTTTGCATCAATTAATAGAAGATGGTAACTTCTTCTAAACATGTAATAAAACTTAATAATAATAACATTATTGATATTTTTATTCTTCATGTATATAGCTTAACTTGAAACTTAATATTTTCTTCATTCGTTTTTTTTGGTTTTTTTTTTTTTGATTTATTTTTCTAACGAATTAAAATATATCTTATTGTTACATGAGATTATTGTCATGTAACGTATTGAACTTGTTTGAAAATTGCAATAATAAGAAATAGAAATAGAAAAGATGATGTTTTGGTTCTTTGTTTTGAGAAATGATGCTATTCTTTTTAATTTGGTACTTCACAAAATAAAATGATGGTATTCTTTGGTTTGTGATGATGATAATTTCAAAAATAATTAGCCATTCAAGAAATGAAATTTTAAGTGGGAACTTGTTCCAGGGAGATCATTAGTATTTTTTGGTTTGTGAAGAATTACATGATGTTTCAAAAGGAACTCAAGTACCTTACATGAGTTAAAAGAAAATAAATACGACAAAAGATTGTATTTTCATTTGATCAGAAATAGTGTTTAAATATACAAGTCAGTTACATAGTTCCTATATTTGTGCAATTGAATTCCTTTAAATATGTTGCGGTTTGTTATGGCCCGGGATTATCATAACCCGGTACCTAGTCAGATGTCGTCTGAAGGTTATAAGTTGTAACCCGCCAGTAGCCAAGAAGATAGCAGGCGAGATACACGTTACAATGCAGACTCCGAATTGGGCCCAGATGGTGATGGTCAGGCCCATCATGACACAGGCTCAACCCTATTACGCTGTTTATAAATATCCACATGAACACTCCATGCAAAGTACATACAGACTTCAGCGTTAGAATCTCTGCAAGTGGCAACGCCGCCGACGAGGAGTAACGACGCTATATCGGATATCTACCATCATCGGGGACCACCCAAATTTTGTGTCTAAGCTTGTTGATTGAATTTGTAATGTGTTAGTGCCTTGGTTAAGCCGTCTGTTGTTTGATAAGAAATGTGAAATTGCAGGGCCAGAGCGAGATAGTTTCACGGGATGCCAAGACCCATTTGTTACCATTTGATTAATCAAAATCCCCCAATATATACTTCCATACAGAGTACAAAAGGTAGGAAGAAGGTTAACTAACTTTAAAGTCACACTGCATAAGCTTATTGGAAGAAAGTATTTAAATGTTTTGGGAGGCTCAATCTTAGGGATCATACCATTTAGCTTTCGTTAACGTGAAGTCAATGTCTCACCAATAGAATATTGTCATATTATTAAAAAAATTATTAAAAAATTAAAGATTAAAATTAAAGGAAATATTTTAATGACGTGACGACATTTTATTGGTGAGACATAATTAGAAACATGATTTGAAGACACCTAATTTAAATCCGAACCTCAGATATTCCTTGGTAGTTGAACACTTGATCAAGAGTAAATAACCTAGCAAAAAAGGTCCTTGCCTCCCTTTGGAATGTCCCCACATCATTATACTAGGTATCATTACTCAACAAACTTGAGATCTTGTTCCTTTTTTGCCTGATGACCATTTGGGTATGAAAGAACCTTGTGTTACAATTTCCAAATCATGTCACTAATCTATATTTCACGAATAGAATATCGCTATGTCACTAAAAATATTTTTTTAATTGTAATATTTAATTTTTTATTAAAATTCTTTTAATAACGTAACGATATTCTATTCGTAGGACATGATTGATGACATGATTTGAAGACACCAAATTTAAATCCACTCAATAAATATGACTTAAAAGTTTTAATAGGATTCTCACCCAGCACCTCTCTAACTTAATTTGATCCATTCATTATGTTCTCTTCCTTTCATTATATATGTAAAAAAAACCAATAATAAAAAATATGCTTTTTCAGCTACTGCAGCTGGGAAGATCCAATTTCGTATCTTTCTTGTATGCAAATTTTCACCTATTTCAAATGTCGATAAAGATCGAAATTTAAATATTTAAATTGCTCTTCAATTAATCATAAGTATGACGCAATTTTTAGTTATATACGAAGGAATTGTAAATTATTTTTCAATTTTCATAAATTTTACAATCATTGTGCTTCTGTGCTTGTGACGTGGCAGGAGGAAGAAATCACGTGAGAGAAAGAGGCGGTTGACGTAGCGTGGAATCTGTTTTTGAATTTCAACTTATACTTGCGGTGGTGTGGTGGCAACCAGTCAGTTGCTTACACGTGTCAATCAGGGGATACGTGTCAGCAGATGTGGGACCCACGCTTGACGAACGAAAAGACAATGAGTTAGAGTTGGAGTTGGAGCACGCGTATTTGACTTGCCAAATTTTTGAAAACTTGATTTCTTTATTTTTCTTCCACAAGAATCTCTCTAGCTGCTCATCCAGTCTTCCTAAGCCTATTCGGGCTGTGTTCATTAAAAAGGTATCTTATGATTTATCTATAGTTTATAATTATGTAAAAGTATTTAGTAATTATAAGTTTATGATTTATAATTTATAAAATTTAGTTTTTATTGTTGATAATATAATTCAGATTAGTGTTGTATTGTAAAAGAAAGGAAAAAACAGTTACAGCAACTTATCAATGCGTATTTACAGAAGGTAGTTGATAACAGAAACCAAGTTACAACAATATAACACTAATTTGAATTACATTATCAACACTTTCCTTTTAATTCAGATTGTCTAAAGACGTTATTCCTATTGAATCTCTTAATCCTAAGAACCTGTCAAAAGACAACGATTTTGTCAGGAAATCTGCTTGCTGTTCTTCACTTCAGTAGTGAACCACTTCAATCTTGTTCTCGTTTACTTCATCTCTTAGAAAGTGAAATCAAGTTTCTATGTGCTTACTTCTCCCATGAGCAATAGGATTTTTAGCCAGATCAATTGCTGATTTGTTGTCTACAAACAGTTGCAATGGCTTCCGGTATTCAAGTTGCAATTCATCACATAGTTTTCCTAACCATTTTGCTTGGCATGCTGCATATGCTGCTGCTATATACTCAGCCTCACAGGTTGAGATTGCCACACTAGGTTGTTTCTTGCAGCACCAGCTGATTGGAGCTCCCAAGTACCTGAAGATGAATCCAGTTGTGCTTTTGTTGTCAGATTTGTTGCCACACCAATCACTATCTGAGTAACCAGCAAAACTTTCTTTACTTTTATTAGGAAATAAGATTCCATAGTCTATGGTCCCTTTTAGGTATCTCAGTACCCTATTGACCATAACCAAATGAGATGCTCTAGGATCTGACATGAATCTACTAGCTATTCCAACTGCAAATGATATATCGGGTCTGCTATTGCAGACATATCTAAGTGACCCTACAATCTGTTTATACAGAGT
Organism: Cyamopsis tetragonoloba; assembly: GCA_037177725.1. NCBI lineage: Eukaryota > Viridiplantae > Streptophyta > Magnoliopsida > Fabales > Fabaceae > Cyamopsis > Cyamopsis tetragonoloba. The sequence continues at coordinate 63,626,620 of CM074119.1, forward strand.
TCCATCAACTAACTTCTCTTCCTTGTGAGGTTGCACCTTCAGATTCACTTCAGTTGGAGTCATAGCTTCATTTCAGATTCACTAGAGTTGAGGAAGGAGTTGGAAGTGATAAGCTCGAGTCCTTTTGATAAGCCTCGCCATAAAGGTTCTCCTTTTGATAAGAATTGTCACAAAAGGGTGAACGACGACACCACAATTTCTAGATCGATAAGCCATAAAAACGACCGTCACAAAGGTTCAAATGAACCTTTAATAAGATCTAAAAGGGGCTAAAAGCCCTAGGAGACACATCGGCTCTCTAGGAAAAAATCTCTCAATTTCAATTCAAAAATTTCACTTGTTGTAGCTTACATTGGTAATCCCTTAAATATACTACTAAAAAGTCATTCAAAATTCATTTAATAAATGAATCCATTAAAATCCTTATATTTTTTAATACCTATGGATTGTTTTTAAGTATTAGAAAATCTCAAACAAATACTAATGGATTTTAACAGACTCTTTTTAAAGTCTTTAAAATCTTGATTAAATACTAGTGGATTATTTTTAAGTGATAGAAAATCCTGATTGAATACCAACGAACTTTTTTATCCAAAAAAAGTCTTTTAAAATCCCGTACAATCCTAAACCAATACATCCCCCTAAAGTAACTCAAACCAAAACAAAATAGCATTTATAATGAATTATTTCTAATAAATATAATTGATTCCTAATTTAAATAATCCTAACTTATGAAGATTCCTATTTTTGATTTATTCTTATTTTATTCATTCCTAGTTTATTCATAGAATAATACTAATTAATGAAAATCCTAAAGGCCTAAAATAAAAAGTCTTGCACTTGATGTTTGGCCTTCAATTTGAACATAAATTAAAGAATCCCTTGTGATCCTCATCATTAAATTATCTTAATATCACTTAATCCCCTTTATTCTTATTCTCCAAAAATTTCCAAATATATTCAATAATTATAAATTAATAAATGCCATCTAGAATAAGCCACTCATGAACATTTAACTTATGCTAGACATGCTAATTAGTAGTCCATGTTATAGACGGGAATAAGCCACGTATAAATGCTTAACATTTCAGTAGACCTTCGTGCAACTTGATTCTAGTCTTGTTTTCCAAAGGCTAACACATCAACGCTTGGAAATCATGCACTCTAGTGCGTTTGAGTCTCACCTTGAATAAGAGAACAAGTAGTGAAAGAGAGAGGCTGAGATGTATTCAGCCATTAACACTACCTCTCTATTTATAGGGAAATATAACGTCTAGATTATGAATCTGGACGTGTAGAAGATGAACTTGGACGTCTCGCACGTAGGACAAACTTGCACACGAAAAAAGCAAATATAGACACTACGCACAAAGGACAAACTTGGACATACAAAGGATGAATTTAGACACTTTTTGTATTATTGTCATTATCCAACACTATTACTGTAACATCCCGAAAATCCATAAAGAAGACTTAGACTTAAGGGATTTGATTACATTTCACACAAAAACAGGATTAGCTATAAGTAGAAAGGTCAAAAGAGAGAAAAAATAACATGTATATTAGAATATGAACATGCATATTTGAATATTAACATGTATATTCGAATCATATTCAAATATAAACATGCATATTTGAATCATATTCGAATATGAACAGTGCATATTCAAATATGAATAGTTATATTCGAATATGGACTTTTCATATTCGAATATAGAAGGGTGAAACGAAAACAGAAGCATGATATTCGAATATATATTCAAATATGGACCCTGGAGCCTATAAATAGGGAACTAGACCTCCACACTTCAGCATTTCCCTCTTCCTCGCTCTACGCTCTTTCAATCATTCGATAAACCTCTGCCATTAATCAACCACACGCTACAACTCCTTCATCCTAAGGTTCCCTTCTTATAGTAGGGTTCCAAGAGTTGAGATTCTGACTTAGAGATAAAAAGCGATGAAGAAGGGAGTTGGAGATTGGATTGGAGTTGAAGGATAAACGATTCTGGAAAATTCAAGGTAACCCTAAAAACCCCAATCCAGGATATCACGGACTATTAGGAACATGTGACTAGGAAATGCTAGGGACATGTATTAGAGATTTAGAAATAATATGTTTTAAGTTGTTTGAGTTAGAATTATGTGTATGTTTATGCTTTGCATGCTATGCTGAATGTTAATTGTATTGATTAAACATGCTAGTAGATGTTGCATGATAGGAATTGAATTGGGAACATGAATGATGTTGAAGATCATAGAAATGTATGAATAAGATATTCCAGGTTGTAATGTGACTAAATGGGGATTAGACTTTGACAAAACTCATTACGTTTTAAGAAAAAAAGTCCGAGAGTTAGTATATTCAAATATATGTTCGAATGTGGAAGGCCATGTTCGAATAGATATTTGAATATAACATTTCTGTCACATAATATTCAAATGCGAGATGTTCCTATTCGAATATGGGATTACTGGAATTCTTATTTGATTGATTATGATATGAATATGAATGTGTGATGTATGAGAACTTGAAATGTATCAATTAAAAGGAAAATGTGGAAATGCTTTCCCCATCAATAGTGGTTGAGTAAGAGGGTTAAGTTCCGTGGAAGTAGACCGGGTAAGAGGACAAATAAAAAGATGATTGTAAGGTTATCCCGAAAGGGGCAGATAACCTGAAGTGCTAGGCTATCCCGAAAACGGGGTAGATAGTCTAGTACAAAGGGGCTATCCCGAAAGGGGTAGATAGTCTCTGGGCTAGCCCTAGAGAGGGTTGGTAACCCGACAGTAGGATCCTGGAAGAACGCTTGCCAAGACCATGATGATGAGCTCAACTGTGCATTCACTGTCATGCACCTATAGTGGACTCCTTGTGCACGGGGTTTCCCGTTAAAAGAGGAAATAAAGAAAATGGGAAATGATCATGGCATGCATACATGTTATATTAATAATTCATGCCTCTCTTGTGTGTGTTCGTTAGGAATTGGATTTGGGGCAGTTTTCCAGTAGACTGGCTGCAATACTGTAAAAATGTTTTTAGTTAGACCGGGGGTTACTCGGTTATATTTTACATATAACTGACGGTCGCAGTATTGCAGGTATTGGAACACTGTGGAGCTAAGGCAATGGATGAGACAAAGCTTTAGGCTTTGCTTAGGTATAACCACACTTGGTGAACCTAAGCCTTTCGTTCAGAAATTATATGGTTAAGCTGTATAGGAACTTGTAATTTAAATAAATGAATGTTTCCGCTGTATTTTAAATATGAAACCAAGTAGTAAGCTTTGTATTTTTAAACAAAATTTTAAAGTGTCAGATTTTCAAAGTTAACATTTTAGTAACTACTATTTTCCAAAAAATAAGGTGTTACAATTACTACTCCAAAATGTATATAATAATTCCTATTTAATTATTTAATAATATTTATATATTTGTACTTCAGTTTCATTAATTAAAGTAGATATTTTTAATTCAATAGTATTTAAAAATAAGTGATAATAATCTTACCTAAAAAAATATAAAAAAACAATATACCTTTCCTATTTTTTATTCTTCCTTGGCCAAAAAAATTAAAAAAAAGTATAAATTATATGAAAAAATTAGAATGCATTAATATAATTGTTGTTATTTTATTTTTAGTTTTTTTGATAAAGCAAGAGAATATTGTTAAGAAAAACATAAGAAATGCTTAAAAAATAATACACAAGAACTTGTTGGGAAGACTCCAGATAAACAGAGCCAACCCAACAAAAGATGTAGAAAACAACACCGCTGCACAATCAACCGCAACCCCACCAACCTCTACCCGATCACTACATCAAGTCAAGGCAAAAACCAACAAACCCCAACCCAACACATTAGTAAACCAAGCAAATAATAGGATTTGTATACCACTTTTCCATGGAAGTGTAAAATCTAGGATCCATAGCTTTGATCCACAACCAAGAGCAAACCTTCACCATATCAAACACATGTTGAGTAGACTATTACCAAATTCCTCACTTCTGGCCAAAGTCCTTGCTCAAATCTCTTGGACTTCCAAGCCTCATATGATTGGTTCTGCAGATTGTTGGAGAATCAGGCCAGGCTCTCAAATTTAGCAATATATTCATCAACTGTCATGCCACCTTATTGTAGGGTAAGGAACTCCACCTCCTTCTGATCCTTCACGTTGGTTGGGAAGTATTGTTCAAGAAAAGGGTTTCGAATTCATCCCACATCAAGTGTCCTCCATTCGCCTCCATGTTCTCTCAATATCTCTTCCACCATTGAGCAACGTCTCCCCGAAGCCTATATGTGGCCAGGTCCACCTTGTCGTGATCGGGAGACCATATAATTCAGAAGATCTCTTCCAATTGGTCAAGCCACTCCTCGACTACCATAGGGTCACTCCCACCGTGGAAAGTAGGCGGGTTGTGCCTTCGGAATTCTTGGTAACGATCCTTTTGTCCTTGTGCCTCTATCATTCGGGTCATAGCCTGTGCCATCTGCTGTATCAGCAGGAAATCGGTTGGAGTTGGAGTTGCATTGGTGTTAGAACGGGGTCTGCCAAGTGGTCTTCCTGGACACAACACACCACACTGAGTTGATTAGGTTCAATATAATAAATCGTACACAGTCAACACATCAAGTTAAGACAGGACTTATTTCTCTAGACTCTATTTAATTACATTATTTAAATACCACAATCCGGTATAACAATTAAATAAAGAGGGGAAAAACTTCAATTCATATTTAACGGAAACTCTGGTTGCACGAAAATATATGAATCTAAATGATTGTGATTAATTGAATAACTGTTAGGTTAAATGACAAGAAAAAAAAAACAAGGTATTTAACGGAAATCATAAGTGGATAGGAAATAATAAATTTTGTGTATTCATATTCGTGCTATTTATCAATTTCCTTCTCGAGTTTTATCATCATAAACAACCAAAATTTTATGTTTTTATCCAAAAATAAGGTTTGATCTAAAGTAAGTAAGTAAATTTTTTATGTATCATACATCAATTAATATTAGTCATCATATTTATTAATTTTTATTTAAAGGTTGAGATTTGGTAGGGCAACTTGTCCACAAGTTTTGTGAAGGTTTCTGTTTAAGAGAATTGCAAAATCTTGCATATTGCTAAGGTATCTCAACAAGAATTCTGGGTAAGTGGAAGGCATGGGCTGGTTTGCCCTTAATTTTGGAACAGATATCAATAACTTGGTTAGAGTTTCAAATACCCCAGCTGTAACACCTTCTTTTATACCTGCACAAATATAAATACCTTAAGTTTTAAAACAATTCATGATTTCAAATCTTGAAATCATACTAGCTTATAACTTATTTTTATAAAGAACTAACTTGCATATAATTGTCGATAATTAATACATAATTTTGTACAAAAAGATATACTAAACAACAATTGTAAATAGTACATCCATTCGGTAAATTTCTAATAATTGTCATTTTCAGTTCATCATTCTTCTGCTACAATAGTTATCCATCTAAAATGCCACGAATACACCTGAAAAGAAACGCGTGAGAATTCACATTCTCAGTAATTTTCTAACACATTTATAACTAATGGCATTTTAGGATTTCAGAGTTATAGAAATCAAAACAGCCTTATAATATAAAATGAAATAATCCAAAAACCAAAATATTTTTCTCCTATAAAACATACACATATAATAATCACCATCAATGTACAAACACAGTAATAATCACAATCAACCTAATTATTATTACTTATGATTTCAAGCACAAGACAATTTAACACACATTGTCAATCAATTCAAACAAACAACTAACATCATCGTAAGTTCATCCAAACTATAACCAAATACATAATGCAAGATTCTATTTCTATCATGATGCATGTTTTACAAATTTCATTCTATTGAAGAAAAAATCAAGGGTGTACAAGCCGTATTGGTAATCGTCTATCCTGGTCGGCCCAACACAAAACACAATTGTTCCGAGTGTTAGGGGACTTCACTCAGACTCTAACTGATGAATTCCTTTACACTTCATCTCCTCAAATGAACATTTACTTGGATAATGACCTGTTTTCTTGCCATGTGTTAAGCCATATGCAACTAACACATGCTAGCCTTAGGGTTGGCACAGGTACATATCATTCTATTAGACATCCTATATTCTAGCCTTGTGGCATTTTCACCCCAACATTTCTCAAATCATTGCGACTGAGTATTACGTATTATCATTTTCAGTGCACAAAACAACTCTTCATTAAGCGTCCCTAGTGATTTCAACACTTTTCAACTTGGATAACAAGTATTAATAAACTGTAATAACACAAATAATATTGTATAAATACTGTATGAATAGTAAAATATGCGTAGAAATAGTAAAATACACATATAAATAGTGTCAATGAACCACAACTTTTATTTTTACACAAATTTCATTAAGTCACTAATAATGAACATTTTAATAAGCTCAGAAATAATATATAACAAGTTTTAAAATTTTGATTTTAACTAGGTAGTAAAAATCTGTACTACTTAATAAAATAAAAGTTATCCTTTTAACTTAAATAAATTATCAATAGAATGTATTCATCTAGTAGATTTTAAAGATATACATCTTATTTTTAAAATAGTAGAAAAAAATACAGTAAAACTCCTACCTCAGTCCAGTGCAAAAGCTAAAGTTGTCTATTTGAAAATCTGAACCGAAAGAATTAAAGATCTCGACGCGTAGAATATTTCTCCTAACTACTGTATCACGAACCGATCGCATTAAGGCCACCATCCAGCTATCGTAAACTGCTCTCTTTCTCTTGTTTCTTTCTCTCTCTCACCGGAAATGGAAAAGCTCAATAATGAGCTTAGGTGACTTAAGTCACCTATTTAAATAGTATAATAATAATATTATCTTATATCATATTATAATAATAATAATAATACTATTTCTAATTTTCGTCATATGATAAATTTTTATTCACCACATATTGTTATCTAAATCAATCCAATTGTACTAATAAATTGTAAATATAATTCTTAGATTATAGTAATTTTTCTAGTATTTTTGAAAACCTATAACTATTCTTAAGGCATAAATATGTCTTTAAGAGTAATTATTAATTTACACTAAGACTAAGCCTTAAAATTATTTTTAACTAATTAGAAATCCTCTAATAACAAAATATGATTCTATAATTAGCTATAATTTATTCTAATGCCCTTAACACATTTTTTTTCTAATTGTCTCTATATCAGCTTATTTTATTATAATTTATTCCCTAAGGCTTAGAAACTGAATTAAATTCAGTTTATATATTAAACTAACTCTGAAAATTTTACTATTTTTATCAAAGCTTAATTATAATATTCTGCAACCAAAAACCAAAATACTATAAATTTTACCCACATCTAACTATTTGAAATAATTATTATCTAATTGTCATTATTTCTGATAAACAACTCTAAATAAAATACTATATATTTTCTAAAGGAAAATGCATTGTAAAAGCTATTAGGGAGGATGTTACACCCGCTATCAAAAAAAATTCTAAGCACAAATTGTGAAGTTACAAATCTGGATAAAAAATAACTAAGGAATGCAAATCTGGAGAAAATCCAACGAGAATCAACAAAGAAAATTGCAAATTTGATAAAAAAAAAGAAAAAGAAGACAAGAATCAATCTAAATAATTATGAGTCGGAATTCAATCAACAAGAATCAACCTAAAATATTAAAGATCTTAAAAAAACCAACAATAGTGAAGGAAAAAATTACAAATTTATTTCACAAAACATTGGATGCAATCGCTGCTCTCTGCCCTATCCTTGCCTTGCAACACCACCATCAGCTGCAGCCCTTAGCTTCCAAACGGCAATGTTAGCGTCAACGTTAATAACTCAGTATGTGTTTGGTTCTTCTGTTGGTGACCCCAAACTCCATAACTCCCATTAGCGAAACTATTTCGCTTCCAGTGCGATCTTCACCGTCATTCTAGTGGTTTCGCGGTGATGCGTTGTCTCCTCGTTGGCTGAAGGAGTGGTTCCAGTCGAAGATGGAGTTTCAAGGAAGAAATTGAAAGAGAACAAACATTAGACTACTTCATATATCATATACTTCAATGAAGAACAACCCGTGGACTTGAAAGAGAAGAGGCAAAAACCATGGAAAAGGGAAGAAATTGAATTTCAATGCAAACAATGTGAATTAGGGTTACAATTTCAAGTTTTATTGTTTGAATTGTTGAATGAATACTCAACATTTTATTATTTTAATGTTTTATTAATTAATAAATTAGATTTATTAAATTGGGTTTGCACTTGATGTTTAAAACTTAAGGATGGGTAAAAAATTGAGTTGGGTTTGCACTTAGGGAGTGTTTGGTATGAGGCATATTTTTTAGTGATTTTATTGAGGATGTGTTTCCTAGACAAATGATTCTTGGGAAAGTTTAAGATACCCACCTATTTATGTGGGAATGTGAAAAATGAATTTTCTTCACATTCTAAAATTCCTAGTAATCCTACCTGCTTGGGAAAACATTTTTTTTGTCTTCTACCAAACATGAGTATATTTTGCATTAAGTGACATTTCTGGGAATCTAAAAAATATTCCACGTACCAAACACCCACTTAATGTTTAAGGACTATTTGGCAAATAAGAAAAATATAACTTAATGTAATAAAAATTAATGAGGGGTAAAACTGAAACTTCATCTACTTAACCTTTTATTCTAAGTTAGTGCAAGTGATGTATCATACATCATAAATTTTGCTTACTTACCATAGAAGCACCCCAAAAATAATTAATGAGTGAAGGGTAAGTGTTAAGAGTTGAGACGGACAATGACACAAATGGTTTGAGAACTTGAAAGCTATTGCATCATTTCTTCAATTTCTCATTGGAGAATCAGAATACAGAGCAAGTTACAATGTGAGTGAACAAGAAAAATAATAAAAATATAAAATACGAGGCTACAAAGCAATAAACAAGACAACCACCATTCTATACTTTTCATATGAACAAGAATCCATTTTTTTCCTTATTGCTACAAATCCTTCCCAAGGATGATCACTAACTACTCCTATATAGTATGTCTTGATTTCCGTTGAACTAATGACTTTCCTCTCTAAGACATTATGTGCCGTAATGTTTAGATTACCTGATCAAAGTTAGCTTGCTTAAAGAAAAACATCTTTGAGCTAGCTTTGAGCCGACCAATCACTTTTATTCCATCATATAAACCCTAATCCGATTCAAACTACTAGTTCCATTACAAACAAAATATCATTTACTAATATTTTTTTGTTGGCTTCCGTTAGATTAACTATCGTTGGTACAGATTTTTGTTAAACAGTTTTATCCGTTAATATGCCCTTACAGACCTATACTAACAGTCTGTAAATCAATAATATATCTCAATTACTTATACTAAATATTACATGTTTATATTAATGGATTAGTTCACAAAATATATACCAACGATAGTTAATCTAACGAAACCCAATAAAAAGTGTTAATAAATGAAATTTTTTTTGTAATGAGTCATCAAAAATCCAAACACACACACTCAGTAACTGGCGTGGAACGGCTTGTAAGTTTGAAGATCGCCAATAACCCCAGCAACGGAACCAGCAGCAGCCACCATAGTAATAATAAAGCAAGCAATACTAAGCAATTGCATGCAAATCCATTTGGTACTCCACTTTGGAATTTTCTTCTGAACAATATACATCTCAGTTGGAAAAAACACAGTAAGAGGCCAAAACCCAAAAGCTCCAATCAAACCCACAATGTCATTAAAAAATGGCAACACCATAGCCACCGTGGTGCACACGATCACGAACATCGTCCTCCAAACCATCCTGAAAAGGTTCAATTTGTACGAACCGCGGCAACAAGGGATCGGAACTTCGATGTCCTTGGTCACGAAATCGTAGTTAGAGAACTTGCTTGATGCGAATGTTTCGATGAATTGGAAGAGGGGTTGGACATAAACTTGGTATGCTCCGACAAGGTGGATAACTATGGCAATATTAGCTATGTCTACGAGCCAGAACGGATTGTAGAATCCGAAACCTGTGAGGAGGTTTCCGGGGCTTTGGTCCCCAAACGCAGCGTAACCGAAGCAGCCACAAAGCATGTAGAAAAGTGTTGTGACCATGACGCTAATTAGTGCTGCCTTGTTCATTGTTTTTGACTCTGATGGAGGGGATTTTATCGTGTCCTGTTTCATGAGATAACAAATATTTAAGTAGCAGCTACTCAATTAGAATTCATGTGAATGCATTTAACTTGTAAAAAAAAATTAGGAAAATGTGGGAATTAGGAATTAATTGTACCTGAATTTCTATGAGGATCATTGAAAAGGAATAGGCAAAGGCTATGTTTCCAAGAGCTTGGAAGCTTCTCCAAACTTTTTGGGTTTCTGTTACAGTTCCAACAGTTATTCCTGTTAGGCTTCCTTTAATTCCTCTGTTTCCTGTTTGATGGTCAATTCAAGTCAAATTTCTTTATATTAGTTTAATCATTAAACAAAAGAAAAAACGATAAAAAATATAAACCGACACATCACATAAAGCTGAATGATTGTTCCATTAAAATAAGTAAACTAAGAAATCTATCTATATTTATACAATAATAAAATAACAAAAGTGAGATTTCTATACAACGATGTGCAATAAGAGTCGGCTAGACAAACATCAATTTCATTGAAAGATTAATTAGTCCAATCAACTAATATCCTGACAAACTAATTTAGTTCATAACTTGTACAACATCTTCATAATAACAAGTTAGAGTAGTTTGGACCATAATGGTCCCCTAACCATTGGATTTTTTTCTTCGCTTCTCTTACAACCTCTCTCCTTTGATTTAAGAATCAAAATAGGAAAGAAGTACCCTAGTCTCCAAACTATGTTAACCTAACCCGTCTTAATATATATAAAATTTTGTTATTATCTTAATATTAGTTTTTAATACTAATGAAACTCTAGTGTTAGTTTTTTTGGGCAAGTTCATGTTAGTTCTCAAATTTGTAATTTATCAAACATGTTAATACTCAAATCAAGTAAGTTGAAATGTTATCAGAGATTGACATGCTGGACAAATAACAAATTTAGAGATTAATATAAAATAATTTTAAGTTAGAGACTAACGTGAAGATGCTAAAGTTGGAGGACATAATTGATTATTCTCTATAATAATTGCATAATTTACTCCCATGACCTTTTAAGTCACATTAAAAAAAGATGAATAATAAAATAAAAAGAAAAAAGAAAATAATACCTATAACTTTGCCAACGCCCAATCCAAGTCCAATTGTGGAGTATGTAAAAGACATGACAGCAGCAACAGCAGAGAGCCACCACAAGTTATGGAAGTCAGGAATTTGGGAGAAAATAATCTCAACAATACCAAATGAAATCATGTAAACATTGCTATTCATATGGCATGGGTCTTTTCCTCCACTCTTATGGAAACAATTTGATCTTTTTACTGCCCTGTTTGTTTGTTTCATAAAAAAAACAAAAAAAAATTAAAAACCAATTAATTTCTTACCCTTGTTGCACAACAATAAGTCAATAATTGAATATCTTTCAATGTCAATTAAGGATTAATTTAAAACTCACATCATGCTTATCGAAGCTGCAATAGTGTACCCTATTGCCACTCCAAACAAGTTTATGTATTGAACTAACCCGCAAATGTTGACCTTAGTACCACCTGGACACACAGCCACAAAAATCAAGATTGAAAAATTAGGAAAATCACCTTCCAAAAAGATTTATTTATTTATTTATTCATTTATTATTTTAAGAATAAATCCTCATATTAGTTTTTGAGATTACTGTTTACCAAAAAAAAAAAGAGATTACAAAGTAGTCATTTTAAAACATTTTATGAATTCATAAAACAACTGTCACTTTAGTCATTTTCACGGTAAAACATTGACAAAAAAAAATTACCAAACAATGGTCTAAAATAAATAAATAAAAGCAACTAAAATGATGGTCGTTCTTATATTAACTGAAAATTTTTGGAGTAGAAGGGATAAAATCTCCCTAAGCATACATAATCAAGGACTAATTAAGAGATTTTCTCATTAACTAGTGTGACCGAGAGTATACTTCAATTGACGGTCGAAAAAAATTTAATTCCTACTAAAATATAGTCAAGGCATTTGCTGACTATGTCAAACTTGTTGGTATATTTTTATTTTATCCTATTTGATTGAGTTTAGAAGTGTACCAAGATATGCTTGGACGGCATCTGTGTAGGTGTAGTTTCGCTTGCCGTTGATTTGGTCACCGGTACGATAACAAGCAGAAAGAAGGGTGGAAGTGTAATAAGTGACCATAGAGAAGAGGATCATGACAGCAGGACCAGCAACCCAACCAAGCTGAGCTATTGCCCATGCCAAAGACAACACTCCAGATCCAATAACCGCTGTTATTATGTGAGAACTTGCAGTCCAAACCGTCCCTATTTTATAAAACACAAAAGAAATTGTATGAATTATATATTTAATATTTTATATATTTATTATATAGTGCATAATTAATAATTTTAAAGTCTAATAAATTTTTAAAAAGAAATTGTATAATAATTTTTATGAAAACGAGAACATTAATTATTTTTTTTATATTGTATAAATTAATCTTAAAAGACAGATAAAAAAGAAACCAATAGAGTAATAAATCTTTTATAGTAAGACTTTTTTTTTAAAAAAAAATGTCAAGATCATTTGTTAAGAATGAATTGACAGAAGTAAATTTTTTTTTTGTCTTTTCTTAACTTAAATAGAACAGGCACGCACATATTGGGAAATAATGTTATTTAAAATTTTAAACTAAAAAGTTGATAAAAAAGTAATTAATTGATAAAAAACACTGAATTGAAAATGCATTAAATTAATAGAAGTGAAGGTCCTACTTATGTAATTCAATTGGTGAGTATATGTAAATATGAATATATAAGTATTTGAGTTCAATTTTATTGTAAAAAATAAATAAATTGAAGTGAAAATGAAATGTTAGTAGGTGAATTAACTACGGTTACCAGTTCTTTGGAGATGTCCATCATCATCAAAACTCTTAGAACCTTCATATTGATGAAACGCATCAATTGTCACTTCAAATGCTTCTTGATGATTATTCTTGCTTCCACCGTTCTCTACCATCTTCTTAATTAATTATGCCACAAAAAAACATTAACCAAAATCAAAACTTATATCCTTCTGATTCAACACTCAATTTCTTATTTCCAATCTCAGATTCTGTGCTCAAAGTTGCACAATTTCTTCTTGTGACACAATTTGAAAAAACAGAGTAGTTTCTCTGTTTCTGTTTCTCACACACACACAAACACAGCGCTAGTTCATCAAAGGCTCAGAAAGTGTAAGAAATTGAATTCAGAGTTCAAAATCAATGTCTTCTTCTAAGTTGAGAAGAAGAAATTGAATTTTGGGGTTTATTTGTATGAAACAGAGAGTGAAAGAGGGTATAAATAAGTGTTACAGAGTGAGTGAAAGAGATAAATGTTTCGTGTGGGACCCACATATATTTGAGTCAAAAAGTAAGTCAAATTCGATGATTTTCAGCACATTTTTTTTTTTTGGTTGTTGTTGTTTAGATAAAGCAATATACAACTAAAGTTTATGAAAATTTGTGATTATTTTTTAAATGTAATATTTTTTATTAACAGTGTCTGTGATTTTGTTTCTGAAAGTTGAATATTAATTAGAGATATCATTATAAAATATGCCTGGCACGTGACACACGGAGTGATGTGTTGTTAGCTTATGCCGTTAATACACACTGCTTCCACGCGAACCGTGTGAGGCCACCGGCTACTCTTCTCCATATTTTCAGGGGTAATTTTTTTTTAGATATATAAAATAAAATACAATATTTATAATCTTAAATAATTATATAATAAGTTATTAATGTGCAAAATTATGAAAATTATTCAATTAGTTAAAAAAACTTACTCTATTAAATTATGATATAAAATTTAGTCTTAAACAGACTTTTAGTTTCTATAGAACTGACACTTTTTTGTTTTGTTCTAGTCTTTTTTTTTTTTTTCAGTTTAGTCTAACTTAATTCAAAATTTTTACGTTTAGTCCCTAAATAAATTGTCAATTTTTTTGTTTTAGTCCCTATATTTTAGTACAACTTAAATTAAATTTTTTGTTTAGTCCTTAAGTTTTTTTTTTTTTATCAAATTTTTCTCAAGGAACTAAAATAGAAAAATTGAAATTTTAGATAACAAAATAAGAAAATATTAAGTTACAAGAACTAATGTAAAATAAAAGTTAGTAACTCTAGGAACTAAAAAGTTATACTTATTGTAAAATAAAGTTGTAGGGACTAAAATAAAAAATTTTAAATTAAGTTTAACTAAATTAAAAAAATATTTATAGAAACTAAAACGAAAAAATATCAATTTTATTGAGATAAAATACTTATTTAAACTTAAAATTTATACAAATAAGTTAAAAATAATTTATAGAATTTATAAGCTATTTATTATAAATTATTTCAAATGTCAGCTTAATATCAATGAGGGTGTTGTGATAATGATAAAGGTATATCACTATTTTAAATTTAGGCTATATTTAGTGCAATAAGAATAAATTTTTGTAAGCGATTATAACTTTTAAAAATTTTGTAGAATTGTTTAATAATTATGAAATTAAAGCTTTCAGTTTTTAAAAATTGACTATCAATAGTTCATTCAAAATTATTCCTCATTAAAAATAAAATTATTTAAAATTAATATTATATTAATATAAAATTATATGTCTTTTAATATAGTTCAATTAGTTACACAATTTATTTTGCCGAACACCTTTTAATTATTATTTAACTACACAGTTATAATCTCACAATTATAATTTAACAGACTTAAGCTAACTTCATAAATAAAAGCTAAAAATTAAAAAGATTTCAGTTTCTTACATCAAATATATTCTTATAGAAGATGACATAGTACCTATTTAGATATAATACTTTTATTGATAATAATTTTAAATTTTAACACAAATATAATAAAAATAAGTAATTATTACTTTCTCTATAAAATATTTTTACTTAATTAAAAATATATAAACACACATGCCATAAAGGCATAAACTATATAACTAGGGACTTGTGATTCAAAATTTATGGAAGATAACATGATTTAGAAATTGATTTGATTATAATTTCAAAATTTTAATTAATTATTATACTTCTAAATCTAATCACTGTAGCCACGAAAAGATACTCTTGATTTTTACTTGAAAAAAATCTTCCCTACCACTTGTCCACTTCCTCCACCTTCTCAACTCTCAGTTTCCTTCACATTTCCTTCTTTTTTAAAAAAAATTAAAAAAATATTAGATGCCTAATTAACAAAGTTTGATGGCATTATTGTCAAATTGAAAATTTGATATGACACTTAATGAATGGTGTCACATGTAAGTTCTCTATTCTTGAATCAATTTTTAAAATATCATTTGGCTATTGATTATTCTATGCGCATACAATAATTAAACTAATAAGTAAAAAGTTGTATTAAAAGTTATATATATACTCATAACATTAAATACTATATTTTTTATCATATACTATATAAACCATTATTTTTAAACTCATAAATAGTAAAACCTTTCAAAATATTGCATTTTAATCCTTTTCATGTTAAACCCGTTTGTTATTGAATATAATATTCCTAGATTTAAACCCATTTATTATTTTATATTACCAAAATAGTTTGTGTGGTTGAGATATTGTTCATTTCCTTTTAATTAAAAATGAAGAGGATCCTCTCCATAAAAGGGGCCCTAAATGGATATACTGAATAAATAAAGAGCAACAAGTTACTTAAATAGATCATCATCTTTTTTATTTTTTTATTTGGTTTATAGAAAAATAGTATAACTATAGGGATTGAACATAACTCCATACTCACACATATTTTTATGTGTTCACCAACTGAACTATATGACTGAAACCTATTTTTACTTTATATTACCTAAAGAACTAATTTTTTTAAGGGTTAACTTTTTTTGGGATAATCAAAATGATATTATTAAAAGAGTACAAGAAGTACTCAAGAAATAATACAAAACTATATATTTATAAGGTAGTCATAAGTCACAAATACAACCAACAGTAAAAAAACAAAGCCAACAAGTGGTAAATTGAATATAACATACTTCTTACTTTAAATAATTAAATTTATTTATTTATTTTATTATTATTATTATAATATATTAATTTAACTATTAAAAAAAAAATATGTACAGTACTCCTCAATTTTAAGGAATACCTTACCTGACTTTTTCGTTAATAGTGTATGCTTATAAAAGTTCATTTAATTAAATATATCACAAATATTATCTCACATTTTTAATTCTTATTCATGAGCAAATATTCACTAAATAAAAATAAAATTAATGATCTAATTTTTTTTTCTCTTATTATAAACTAAATTTGATTACAACATAATTAACATTTAACAATATCTAAAAAAATATTGTTAAATTATTAAAAAATATTGTAAAATCTTTAAAAATATTATCTTTGTGCATTTACAATATTTTTGACAAATATTGTATAAATAACATGTTAAACAATTTTAGCAACATTTAAAAAATATTTTCAAATTCATAAAAAAAAAGTTATCTTTTTTTATATTTGCAACATTTTCTATAAATGTTATATAAATATCTGCTAAAGATCACTTATATTATCGTAGTGTTTTAACTTGTTTGAGTTACTTATAAAAATCACTAAAATGAGTCTTATAACAAGTATTCACTAAGTAAATTTCATTTAAAATTTTCAATTTTTCTTAAAAATTATATTATTGTTGCTTGTATAAGCAATAACAGTATTATGATATTGAAACCCACAGCTGGAGCGTGGACAAACAAACGGATGACCTAACAATACGAGACTAACAAACACCCAACAACAAACATGAGGCCCAACAAACGCATCTAGGATAGGCTCTGATACCATTTTACAATTTGGGTTTGGGCCTAATTCACTCTCAAAAGTTAGCATGTAGAATAAGGTTTATAAACTCAATAATGATCATATCACTAGCCGATGTGAGATTTCTAACAAACCGCACCCTACTTCTTCTATTAGAAGCAATTGAGCTTACACTAGAAGAATGAAGGACATGTTTCTTTTAATTTCTGAAAAGTTTCTTTCAAATATTTAAAGACAATAATAATATGCAACAATAATTGAAAGCTATAGCTACTACCAATACAAATTACTTCACAAAAAAATTAAAAGCTTCACAACTTTCATACCTTTATCTCAAGGCTTTCTTTCTTTAATTCCCTTTGCTTCACCAATTTCAGCAATAACTTAACTTCAATAAATAATGCAAAGTAAAAATTGCAATAGTAGCAACTATTTACTTCTAATAATATTATTGAAATAATAATAGAAGCTACAATATTACTCAGGTAGCTGTTTGTGCCTATCTTGCACTAATGTATCTACCTTATATAGTGGAACACAATGAGTTACAGAGCCTAGAAAATATTATTATCCATCTCTTTAAAGGACCACCCTAGAAAAAAAATAAAAATAAAATAAAATAAATTCTTATGTTCAGAGCAATCAATTATCATCCACCCTTACTGAACGAGAATAAGGTTCCTTTATTATTATTATTCATTTATGATCAGAATTTATTGAATATAATTTGCCTAATAAAGTGATACACGGCAAGCATATTTATCGATGAATTAGGGGCTGTTTGGTTTGCATTTCATTTTCTGTTTTCATTTTTTATTTTTAGTTTGTTTCCTATTTTCTAAAATTTTACAAAGAAAAACTAAAAATGCTGAAAACAGAAGGAAAAACTGAAAATGCTGAAAATAAAAAATTTCTGTTTTCAGCATTTTAAGTTTTTTCTTTGTAAAATTTCAGAAAATAGAAAATGAAAATGCAAACCAAACAGCCCCTTATATATTTCAGTAAAAATAATTTTTATTTTTTCTTAAAAAAAAATTTGCTGCCATGATTGTGATATTAAAATAATCCATGAATAAGAGCTAAAAATCTCCAATTTGGAAATTGCATACTGAAAATTCTTATAGTTGCATTGGTGGACATTTGGCATCTAATTCTTATCTTTAGATCCCAATAACTGAGGAAAGAAAGGTCATGAGCAAAAGTTTCTTAAGGGGTATCATTTAAAGGTGTTTATAAGTAATATGTATCATTGGATTAATTAAAGGTTTATTTTAATTTTTAATTATTTTTCCATTTTTTTATTGTTTAATTATAATTAAATTCCTTTTTTATTCAAAGTAGGGTTTAATGCCCACTAACAAGCATCCACTTGGATTAATTGACTAGATAGTACAGATATTCGGTTCGAACTCCTGTAGACGCACGTTAGCCTATAAAAAAAAATTGACTAGATAATAGATACTAAAAGTATCATTATTCCGCTTCTAATAAGTTATTAAACAATTGATAAAATATAGTCCTTCGTTGTTACAAATCAATTTATAAAGTGAAAAATAAAGGTGGGAAAAATGCAAGTTAAAGGATAATGGGGAATATAAATGTAAAATACCCTTCTAATGTCCTAGACAAAGGCATCTCTATCCCAACAAACTTGCAAAATATAATAGAAGCAATGATAATGTTTCATGACTCTAAAAGCTTATGTAACCAAATCTACTCTCCCCATATAACAAACTTTGCCAACTTAGCATATCTAATTCTTTTCTAATTTCTTTCTTTTCTAATATATACAATCCACTTGGCTAGGATACCAGGTGGTGTCTCCAAATATTTGTGAAATGCATTTCAAGTATCATTATGGTCTGTGGTACCACCCAGCATCTGTCAAAGCCTAGTCTGTTCTATGGTTCACAATTATTTGGAGTATATGACTCTCTCGAAATGATTTGGTACTTAACAATAGTGATCCGAACTTAGAACAAACTTTAGATTTAACTCAGATTAAGTCATTGTCATGGCTAAAATTTAAAGCATATTCATCCATACACATGGTTTCAATGTCAGATTGGATACAAAACCCCATAGCTTGTTTACAAGGTTGCTTAATTTAGATATAATGTAATGGCTTCTCATAGATGACTATTGTATCCTCCTAAGTAGCATTTTGTTGGGATGCCAGTCCACTATCATTGTTTGACCCTTTCACCATGTTTGAAAATACTTCTAGAGGCCAAGAGTGTAGTAGGTGTCCACATATATATTTCATCATCCTCTGATCCAATAGGAAGCTATGGTTGGTCTTTGTAGTTTTCATACTAATTGCTTTCTTAAGTTGTGACATATGGAAGGCTGTTAAAAACGATCAAAAGAACCGCACCGAATTGATAATCAAACTGAACTACACTACTTAAAAGGCGAACCATTTGATAAAAAACCAAACCATAACCAAATTTTAAAACCAGTTCCAAAACGGTTTGGGAAAATAAAAGTGGTTTAGGTTCGGTCCGATTTAAACCGGTCTGAACCAGTTTGAACTAGTTTGAACCGATTTAGGGATGCCGAAAATGAGATTTTTTTGCATAAAAATAAAAATGGTTCAAAACTGGTTTGAACCATTTTGGTCCAAAATGGTCCGTTTGGAACCGGTTTGAGGGCTACAAAAGCGATTCAGTCCTATAAACCGAACCATTTATCTAGTTTGGTGTTGTTCTGGTTTGGTTCTTGAGTAAACTAGAACCATGAACAGCCCTACATGGAAGACTGGGTGAATCTAAGACGTTTTGGAAAATTCCATATGATAAACCATAGATGCCACACGATCAATAATCTCAAATGGACCATAATACCTAGCAACAAGCTAGGCATTGATCCAAGATAGCACAATCTTCTATCTACAAGGTCTTTGTTTAAGGAAGACTCACTCTCCAACTTCAAAACACCGTTCGTACCTCTTAAGATCCCTATGATCAAGTTTTCATCCTTCTTCTACCACGTTGCAAAGTGAATAAGTGACATATTTTTCCTATTTCCAAAAAAGTTGATGTAGCTCTAGGGTAGCCAAAATATTCTCCATATTTGCTAAGTGAGACTCCTAACTCTTACGTTATATTAAGACATCATAAAAAAAGATCAAAACATAACTTTGTAATTTTTCTTAAAACAATTCATATATTAAAGACTAGAAAGTGGAAGGAGCATTCATCAACCCAAACGACATTATCAGGTACTTGTAATAAACCTCGTGAATTCTAAATAAAGTTTAACTGATATCGCTCTTTTTCATTCGCCCTTGGTGGTATCCATATCTAAGGTCCAATTTTGAGAAGAAATTGGCATCCAATAATTCTTCAATCATAGGAATAGAAAATTTACTTGGAGTCATTACAATGTCAAGGTTCTATAATCCATACATATTCTCTAAGATTAGTCTTTCTTTCTAACCAAAATAGCAATGCTTGAGGTAAAAAAGAAAAATATCTACTTTACTAATCCACCTTGTGGGATTCTTACCATTTAAAATTGGAAATTCCACCTTCTTCACAAATTGACAAAATTCATGCAATGCTTCTCCCAACCATTTTACACCGGCTCTTATCTTGAACTGATATTAAATATAATTTTTAACACTCCTTTTAAAAGTAACTAGTGTAAAAAGTTACTTTAAAACCTTTTAAAAAATCTGTATTTTTATCTGGATTTTCATTTATTTTTTTTGTCTTTGTTACTTTAACTTTGAGAGTTTCATATTTTGCTTAATTGTTACTTGTTTTAAAATCACTCGTATTTTTCCTAAAATTTATTTAAGAACACCGAACCTATTTTCCTCTCTAAGAAACTTGTCAATAACATCAACACATAAAATTACTTCTTAACCTAAACAAACCATATAAATCCACCATTACAAGGTAAAATACAATATGCACATAGGAAATTCAAATTATAGGATCAAGGAAGTGCAATAGTCACCTGATCTCGAGTTTGATGGGAAACATTTGATCTTTCATGCACTTCATACATCTTGTGACGATTCTTCACTTCCTTCCTCAATCATAAAGCCTTAAGAGATTGTTTGTGCTTTTCAAAGTTGGTTTTTTTAATTTATGTGGTTTCTTTCGTTGGCTAATATCATCTTTGGTGAGCATATTTAATTTGATTGTTTGAATTCTTTCACAAAACATGAAGCACTTATTTAATTAGATGTGTCCTCGTTGTGAATGGGGGACTTTTAGAGAAAATTAAAAGTTTAATCTTCTCTAAAAATTTAAGCTTTTGTTATTTGTTATCAAAAGATGTTATCAAAAGATAACGAATATATCAACTTGAGTCAAAGAAGAAACCGAGAAAAGTCTTGAGGTAAAAATGGTTGAAATTGCTACCCTTGTAAGCTAAATGAATTATGATTCAAAATGATTTGAGGGGTTTTGACTTGTTTTTTTGTTTGAGGCATAGAACATTCCTCATAATATTGTTCTCAAAATAATGTATTTTGGAGATTAATTAGTAATTTGGATGTGGCTACCCGCAATACTCTCTGAGGTACTAAAGCAAAATATATATTTGCCTATCTTATACTCTTTCTCTCAATTTAGTTATTTGAAAAATATTATTTTATAAAAAAGAAATATACATCTCAAGATTATTCTCTCACATAAGTTAACTTATTTATAATAAGTATCAAAATTAGACTTAGGATGTGCCACACTCTCAAGGAAGAATGAGCATTATTTGTATTCTAAAATTAAATTGTAATAATAAGATTTTAAAATTGGAAATTTTTTTATATTATTTTAGTTTTACGTTGTATGTTATACAAAACTTGATTGAAAAGCTCCAACTTTTGTTTCAGATGAACAAATTTACATTTCTAAATATATATTCCATGTTATATTATTGAGATCGTGATGAGGTTTTGTTATGAAAATCTAGACAAGTTGAGAAA
Organism: Cyamopsis tetragonoloba; assembly: GCA_037177725.1. Taxonomy (NCBI): domain Eukaryota; kingdom Viridiplantae; phylum Streptophyta; class Magnoliopsida; order Fabales; family Fabaceae; genus Cyamopsis; species Cyamopsis tetragonoloba. The sequence goes on from CM074119.1 coordinate 63,648,527, forward strand.
ACAAAGAAGAAAATGTAACTTAATTTTAAACTTTGGTTTTCTTAGTGATTTTCTTATATTAAGAGTAGCATTTTTCTTATGGTCCGTTGAAGTGGTACCTATAAAAGAGTTCTAATATCTGAGTGTAGAGTTTATCCTAAATAAAACTACAATTTTTTAGTAACACTATATTTTAATTGTTAAGAAAATACAACCTTTTTAGAGCTGCCAAAATTGGTCCGGTCTCTTCTTAACTCCATATTTCATAGCACACAAAATCACTAAAAAAATTATGTTTAATTTTAATTATAAACAAATGTCAAATCTTTGTAAAGATACAAATATGTAAATTTAGTTTTATATTATCATTATAATTATAATTTAATTAACATTTAAATCGGAAAGAATTCAAGTTCTAATTGGAAGTGGTTAATAATTACTAGGGTGTTTGTTTTAAAAAGGAGTGCCAAAGGCACATCACATAGAATACAAGGAAATTTTGTTCCAAATAGAGATAGCTATGGGGTAGTTTTTTTGTTTATTTAATAAGGAGTATGTTCTTTTAGTTTGTATACTAGGGTCAATTCCAATTTGACTTCTCTATATATTAAGGTGGTGATGACTAATCGTCTTTAATGTTAATGGATCACTAGTTAGTGGTGCACTAGTTAGAAGACTTTTATGAGTAAAACAATGTAGGCTGCCCATGAGACTTATAAATAGCACCACAGTTCATGAATAAATCATCACTTGGTATCAGATAAACACTTATTTTGGTGAGAGTGATTCTCCTAGGTTCTTGCCTAGACCAAGTTAAGACTTATCAAGGGATTTTCTATCTCTCTTGTGGCATCTTTGTGGCTTATCTTCTTCCCCAAGACATGGCGCCACCTCCATCCACCTCTTTATTCGGTCTTTATCATCCTAATTCACTAAAACTCCATTTCCAAACATCAATCCAAACCTTACTCAAAACCGCCCCTATCAATCCAAACCTTACTCAAAACCGCGCCCCTAAATCCCTTTGGTTCCTTTCATCAAACCCTTTTCCTAAATTTACCCAACTTCCTACATCAAACTATCCTTTTCAACACCTTGGCTACACCTCTTAATGAACTAGTTATAAAGATTGTGGGTTTCAAATGGGGTGAGAAGCAAGAACAAACCTTTGTTTTTCTTAATCAAAGGCTAACTATTGCACCCATTCTTGCTTTGCCTAATTTTGCTTAATCTTTTGAAATTGAATGTGATTCATCCAATGTTGGAATTGACACTATTTTATTACAAGAAGGTCATCAATAGCTTATTTTAGTGAGAAGTCAAGAAGAGCTTCTCTTAACTATCCCACTTATGATAAGGAATTGTATGCCTTAGTAAAGGCTTTGAAAATTTGCCAACATTTTCTTTTGCCCAAAGAATTTGTGATTCACATGAGCCCTTAAAGTATTGGAAATGACAAGGCAAGCTTAATAAAAGGCATGCTAAATGGGTTGAATTTCTTGAATAATTTCCCAATGTCATTAAGCATAAAAAGGAAAAAGGGAACATAGTTGCTGATGCATTATCTAGGAGGCAAGCATTATTATATGCTCTTGAAACTAAATTGTTTGGACTTGAATCATTGAAGGAAATGTTTTTGCATGATGATGATTTTAGTGAAATATATGTTGCTTGTGAAAAGGTGTCTCAAAATGGATATGTTAGGCACAATGGTTATTTGTTTAAAGAGAAGAGATTGTGTGTGCCTAAATGTTAAGGTAGAGAACTGCTTGTGAGTGAAGCACATGAGGGAGGCTTAATGGATCAAAGTGCAGATGATGAGGCATTGGATTTGAGGTCAAATCCTCTTCAAGAGGGAGGAGATGAAGAGGACATGGGCATGGACAAGGACTTGGAGGCACTTGAAGGACTTGGGGAACCTATGACAAGGGCAAGGGCTAGGAAAGCAAAAGAGGCCCTACACTAAGTGGTTTGCGTAATTCTTGAAGTCCATTTTGGAGGACTTGATACTAAGCCCAACTGTATTACATAAAGTGTCAATTGAAGGCCCGTGAAGATATAGGGGGATACACTATTTTTGGACATAAAGGCTGCACTATTTTAAGCTTTTTCATATGTTTGTAATAAGGTCCTTTTCAAGTATTTATAGGCTGTCCAACCCAACCCCTCGTGTGCCATTTTAATGGACTTTTTGGGCTAATATTTTTGTTTATTTAAGCAGTGTGGCCTTTTAGTTTTGCATACTTGAGCTAACTCCAATCAGATTTCTCTACACGTTTCACTAAGGTGGTGATGACTCGTTATCATTAATGTTAGTGGAGCACTAGTTAGTGGAGTTTTGTGGGTAAATTAATGTGGGCTACCCAAGAGGCCTATATATAGCACCACATTTCATGAATAAATTATCACTTGGATTTTGATAAACATTTATCTTGTGAGAATGATTCTCCTATATTTTTGGCTGGACCAAGGTTAGACTTATCAAAGGCTTTAATTTCCATCTTCCTTGTGGCTTCTTTGTGGATTATCTTCTTCCCCAAGAAGTGGCACCACCACTATCATCCTTCTTCATCCAATATTTATCATCCTAATTCATTAAAACTCCATGTCCAAACATCATTCTAACCTTTACTCAGAACAACCCTTAAATCCCTTCAATTCCTTTCATCAAACCCTTTTCTTAAATTTCAACAAGTTCCTACATCAAACTATCCTTTTCATTTCTCATTGATCTTTTTCTCAGTTTATTAAATACCAAACATATTACCAACCCAAACATCCCATCTTTTGTGCGCCATTCCTCCTCTCCATTTCAACCCTATTCTTGATTTTCATTCCTTCAAAAAAGATTCTAATTGCAAGGCATCATTCCTAGAAGGTCCTACAACAACTTTTGCCATAAATGTTCATATCATTTGCAGCCAAATACATACATGAAAGGCTAATCAACATTAATACCATACAAGAGGCTCTTGTTAAAATTAACCTTCAAACCAAACACTAATTCAAAGCTTCTAATAAAAGCTTTTAGGGCCCAATGGTTATCAACGGTAGGTTCACCAATAAATATGGAATCATCAGCAAATTGAAGGAGGAGAGACTTTCAAATCAAGTCTTCCAACCTTGAAAGGCTTTTATCTACCATACGAAAGAGTCCTCTTCATTAGACCAAATAGCCCTTTAGTAATAATAAAAAAACAACAAAGGTGTAAAGAATCATGCTGTCAAAGTCCCCTTGATAAAGGAACCTCATTAGCCGGGCAACCATTCACCATAACACAAACTATCTTGAGAAAACCAAGCTTTTATCCAAAAACTTGACCCGTGCCGGGTGTGCGAAATGGCAAGTGCACCCTGCCTTGCAAGTAATATAGAGTGAGAAAAGGTTGTCTAACCCAAGGGAGCAATTAGTGACTACCAAATTCTTGAGAATTTTTACTACTAAAAAAAGTCTATTTAGGACCAAGGAAATTAGTTGCTAAATATGTTTTATTGGGTCGCTAAATAGTTAGAGAGTGAATTAGCCTTCAAATTAGAAATAAAAATGATTAGCAACGTGATATTAGTTACCAATAGTCTGATCTTAGCTATTCGACTGCTAAATCAAACTTTTCTAATAGTATTTATGCTATTCATATGATTAAAGTGTGTTGAGAATTCTAGGATGCAACAAGAATGGTAAAGAATAAGAAAATCACTTATTAGAAAACCTAGGGTGAACGCTTCACTTGTAGTCAATTGGTTAAACTCCTAGTTCTCCAGCAAATATGTGATTCAATCAAAATCCAATCACACTTTCTAAAGCAATTAACAAGGAATTGTAATAAAAAACACGTAAGTTCGAAATGACTTATTAATTTAGCAAATGATTGAAAGAAAGCATTATAAATCAGGTATCACCTAATGGTTAAGAGAAATCAGAGTGTTATTTTAAGTAGTAAATCCTCAACTTGAATCTACCTAACGTAATTCCACTTTTCTAAAAAAAGAATCGTGTGACTTAAGTGTCCAGAAAAATTCGACCCTAAATGGAATTTTCCTTGTAAAGAAGTTAGAGATAGAGGTAATGCATTTACATGGCAAGATGATTTTTATCATGTCCATATACCTTCTCTCCCATCCCTTTTATTCTATCCAGTTACATTAAATATTCTTACCAACAAATTGTCTAAATCTTTAGCATCGGTTGCATTTGTGTCTATACAATTGGACAATCGGTGTGAAAAGCCAAGGAATCATTCCCTGATATTCTTATCACCAATCAAAATGCATGCATTACACTACAAAATTTCCAATCTATAGAAACACATTAAAATATTGTTTTAACCTAGCTACAAAATTATTGTGCTTAGTAATTTTTAAAGTGAGTGGCTTATAAAAGAAAAAAGTGTTGTCTATGTGTTTTAAAATAACAGTTTAAGAGTCATCGAAACTACAAACGTTGTCTAATGTACTTTAATATAATGGTTTTAAAGCTGTTAGAATAATGAGCATTGTTGTAAGTTGAAAATGTTATAGTGTTAACTTAAGATAAATATCATTTTAGATTTTTAAAGACATGTAAATGTTATTAATTCAGTCTTTAAAAGATTTTTTTATTATTTTAATCCGAAATTGAGATTATTACTCAATTAGTAACTGAGTATTAAATTGATGACGTTCATCATCTTTTGAAGGCTAAAATAATTAAAAAAAAAATTATTTTGATATTGTAAAGTATCTATATCACTATTTTAATTTTCAAAATAATGAAAATTCACGAAATTTATTCTCTGTTACTTCTTCTAATCCCTTAACAGGAAAACCAATTTTGCAACATTTTTTATTTTTTTATCTAAACGTAATTTCTTGGAGGCTTATCTATCGAAATGGTTTTTTTTTTCTTGGTACAGAATAATAATCATGGACAAGATGGATTGAAGAACACAAAGATCGTTTTCTGTTCAATTAAAATTCGTCACAAGAGATGCACGTGACACATCAATCACAAGATTTGAATTTTGCCAGCTAATATTGTTTTGGCACTGTTCAAATCCTTAAAAGTTAGTTCCAGTCATATAGTTCAGTTAGTGAGCATATAGAAACATGCGTATGTGAGTACGGGATTTGAATCCCGGTTGTATCACTTTCCTATGAACCAAAAAAAAATTTAAGTTAGTTTTTAGCTTTTACACGTGCTGAATTTTGTCACAAAAGACTAATTAATAAATAATAATACTACTGAGCTTTTAGATATATATTATATAATATTATATTCTCAAAATTCTCATTAATTGGACTATATTGAAAAAGTTATACGGGACCAAAGTGTTATTACCTAAGATCATCGGTTTAAAAGTTTTAAAGGAATTTGTGAACTGCTACTGTCATTTTCTGTCATAAACAGAGTATATATTGCAAATTAGAAAAAGAATCTCATTTAAGGTTAGTGTAAATGTATAATATATAGTTTAATTTTTGGTGTTGTATTTTTTTTGTAAAATAATAAAAAATTAAAAAAGAATCTCAACACCACTTTATTGAAAGCTGATAAACTAATGTTTTAAAAACCGAACTAGTTATTAAACTGAAAGAGGCACTAGGGTCAAATTGTAGTCGAGCCGTTTTGAATATATATAAAGAAAAATTAATTTATATACAATAAATGCACTAACAATTTAATGATATATACCATATTTTATCAACTTAGTTTCAAATTTTCAATAATTTAATGTTGATAACACACATAATTATATATTGTATATTATATATATAAATAAAAATGAAGTACTATAATAACAAATGTTGGTGGCCCGGGTGCTGGTGGTAAAATTGTTGGCCGAACCGGTTTGATATGGTTGGTCTGGTTCTGGAGTGGTTGACCAGTTTTTATCAATTTTCTAGTTTGAATCCCAATTTTTAAAAAAGTGATTCTTAGAATATACTGAGCAAGTTATCGGTTCAATTAAGCTGGTTGAACTGACTAGTCCAATCCAATTTTCAGAAGCATGCGTTAAATTGTAGTTAACATAATTGAAGTTTTAAATTTAATATATTCTCTAATATTTTATGATATGACAATTTAGTTTTTTTAATTAAGATTTTTTTTCAAATTATAAAGAAAATATCTCTTTGGATATTTTTGTAATATAGATTATGTGATCATTGCTTTTGTTGATGATATGCTATCATAAATCTGAATCAGCACTTTGTATCAAATTCGAATGCATTTTTTATTATTCTCATATGTTTGATATTTTATTGAAATAGTCATGTAATAATATTTATCTTTAATCTTTGTAATTAATGTATTGACCTTAATACAAATATCTATAAACTGAAAGAAAAGATTCACAAAACTACATCTATCATAATTTACGCATAAAAATAAAGATGTACAGAAGAGAAAGTTTATTACATTTCTAAAAGTTAGAGGAGCAAAACTATCATTAAAAATTTTAAAGACTAAAATCCCTTATTTTCAAAATTTATGAAACTAAAAGTGTAATTGAGTTTAAAATCTATTAAGATAGTTCAATCTTATTAGTCATTTTGGATTAGGGTCAAAAAGCTCATTATAAAAACAAAATCTACAAATTCAAAAGTTTACGGGACTAAAAATGCAGATAACTAAAGATGAAAAGGATCAACTAATGAGTAATTTAACATTTTTTTTTAAAAAGAAAAATATAATTAGATAATCCGATGAAGGGGTCAAAGCACTAGCTACAACATAAATGAATTTTAACAAAATGATTTTTATATAACATGTAAAAAAAATACTACAAATAAAAAAACACAACATTTTTTAATAATTCGTGAACGTTTTTAGAAAACACGTCACTTTTTAATAAAATATTTTAATAACATGACCTTTATATAACTTTTACAAAACTGATACAACTTTTTACATTACACTTACCCAAGGCCGTCGTAGATTAGTAACAGCTCAGTCCATTGTTAGTTACTCAAAAAATAATAAAAAAAATAAATTGACACACATCGCGACGATTTTTTCCGTCGTAACACCGGCTCTTTCCATCATAAATGATAACTTTTATGTCGCTAAGTAGCGACAGAATTGGGCCGTTACTAACATTTTATCGCTAATATCATGCACTCTTGTAATGAAAAAAAGTTAGTATAATTATCTCTATAATTTATTTTCACTGCTTTTTTCTGTTTTATTTATAATTAGGTCAACGCGAATCTTTTCAAAGTTGAAATATGTAAAGAGAAAATGAGGCGAAAAGTGAAATAAAGACCGTTATGTTAGGAAATTTAGAAATCTATGTGTAAGTCTAACTAGGTAGCATTCATACCAAACCGAATATTTAAGTTTCGGTTATTATGAGTTAATTGAGAAAATAAAAATCAAGAACAAATTAAACAATATGTATGAGTCAAAAGTTTGTTACGTACACGCAGCTAAAATGTTTGACTAGATACATTGATCTTAGTTCAAATGAATGAATTATATATATTCTTTGCTACGTGGTGGGTAGGAAAAACTATTTAGTGCTACCTTATATCACTCTCTACTAAGCTCTTGTGGGGCACTTGCTCATGATAGAGGGTAGTTGTTGAGAATAAAGCTTAAGGTAATTAAACAGGACTAAAGAAAAGAGTCCACGTAACCAAATGGATTTGGTTTAGTAGAAATATATTAAATCTGTAAGATATGAGAGTATATACAGAGATATTTCATTTTCATATATAAGGAGGTTTTTTGACTTGAATTTTTGTAAAAATATTCTTTTGGAGATGAAATTTATCCTGTATCGTTCTAATATTTAAGATTGTGAAATTCTCTTTATACAATTGTTGTTTGAAAATAAAAAAGACATTGTTTATCATTGAAGTTTAACCTAATTGATAGATAATTGAGTCTTTTAATTTAGTATACAAATAGAAATTCAAATTATGATCATGATTATAGAAAAATATTTTGTTGAAAGAAAAAAAATTTACTTTATTAATCTTTCCACTTTAAAAGAATTAATTTTTTACTATTAATTTAGAATACCATTATCAAGAAGAAGAGATTCCCTAGGGTAGTTATAAACTCTTATGTTATGGCCATCTTGCTTTTTTTAATGGGTAAAAAAACATAGCAATGGGCCTTTAATTGCCTTAACAATGGTTATCAAATCAGAAGATCCTCATGACAGATCGAAAACAAAAGAAGAAACTGTATTGAAGATGAATAACATAACTAACTTGACATGATGTGTAACTAAGACTACTTAAAACAGAAAAGGAAAATATCTGTTATAACAGATATACGACTGATTGATGTCATGCTCGATCAAATAAAATTTTATTAGAAAAGTTTGATTTAGCGACCAAATAACTAACATTACTGGTAGCTAATATCACACTGTTAACCATTTTAATTGGTAATTTAGTGGCTAATTTCATCGCTGACTATTTAGTGACCGAATAAAATAAGTTTGTGGTCAATTTTGTTGGTTTCTATTGTTGGGATAATAATCATAATTTCCAAATGGTGAATACATTGAATGGACAAATTGATAGATTCATAGAAGGTATAGTTCAATGGATGAGAAAATAAATGAAAGTAGTTCAATGATGAGAGAATGCATGTATGAGATTAATTCATGAATCTTGAAGAGTGTGATTATTTCAAGGTTCTTAGAATTGTGGGAAGAATTAATTAATCGTGGAAGAAGCCACCAGAACCACTATACAAAGGAGATTTGTAGAGAGAAGAGTTACCGCCTCAAGTGGAGAAGAGGTCAAATGAAAAGAAGAAAAGATATGCACTTCTTGTCGAGGAGGGGTATCAAAGTAAGAGTGAGAGTGATATCATTCCTTGTAATTTTGAGTGGGAGACTCGGGTTTATAGGGTAATACACTATTCGGGGAGGGTTTTACTTGTTTGTCGGCCAGAAAACTTTTAATCGTTGTAATCTTTGTTGAGATAGTGAAAATCTCGTTGAGATGGTTCCGTAGATGTAAGTGAGAGGTGCTGAACCACTTTAAATCTTGTGTGTTTTCCGCTGTGTTTTATTTATGCATTGTGTGTATATGTGCTCTCATCTTTAGTTCTTAGCGCTTGTGTGTGCAGGGGATTTTTCCCCAACAACTATATTGAGTTTTTTTAGTAGTGAAAATAATTAAAATACAGTCCTAAAAGGCAATCTTAGGCCGTCTCCCAATGACCATCAACTAAACCAAGACTCAAACACATAACACACACTAATATTTCTATTCCTATAGAATTCCTAGTTCAACTTGAATTAATCAAACAAGCATCAATTAATCCATGATTTCCTTATTTCCGTTAAGCAACGAAGATATTCATCAAGGTAGGTTCAACGAATAAGCATCTCCAAAGCCTAACTCATTATAATAGTTGAAAATTATTGAAGTGACACATGCATGATGAAGTATTTTGTATGCATCATACTAATCACTAATCTACAGAATTAAGAACATTGTGAAAACATGTTTAAGTTCAGAAGAAAAACCGAATTAATTAAGCATGAAACACGTCAATCGTATTAAAACATATACAAGCAGAAATAAAATTAGATAATGAAGAAAACATGTAGAAACATAAATGATATTAATTTCGAACCTTCAAAATATGATTGAAATCTAACATAGAAAGGTAATCACAAGAGTTTAGTCTTCCATGGATGGAAAGATCAACGAAAACAAAAATAAGAATAACATCAAGAAGAAGAAAAACATACACTGAATATAAAACCTTAGGACAGCCGAAAATGAAAATAGAAGTGTTTAATGAGAAGTGCTGGCTGCAATCCCTAAAAAACTCACATATGACAAACCTTAGCAGCCACTAGACCTAATTATGGTAACATGGGCTCAAGTGACAGTCTCGTCCATACAAGAACATAAAATGAAAATGAACTCATAAGGTGGTTTAAGCACTTCAAGCCTAATATCTTCAATGCCTATTATACTCCTAGTGTCCAAATATGACTTGAAAATAATATTAAACTCAATCAGACTAATTAAATCCAATTTAAACCAAATTAGAAATAATACTATAATAAAGCCAAATCCAACAAAAAAATGTCAATTAGTGTCAATTAAGCACTGTCATTAAATAATATAATTTCGATAAGGTTAAAAAGCATGAATCTAATATAACTCATCAATGATAGATACATCATCTCATGTCACTAGATCCCACCTGCTCCCCCCCCCCCACTGGAAACCTTATATCCTGTATTCCAAGTCTACTTAAGTGTTTATTATTGGGTCCAACTTCTTGTAGTTGATATAAGTAGAAGATGAAGAACTATTTGATGTATCTTTTCTCTCACAAAGTGGCAATCCAACTCTATGTGCTTAGTGCGCTCGTGGAACATCGGGTTATTAGCCATGTAAATAGCTAATTGGTTGTCGCAATAGATTAAAATAGATCGTCTAGGTTCTAAAAGTAAGTCTTCTAAGAGATATATTAACCATTGAGTCTCACAAGCAGCTTGACTTGAAGCCCGGTATTCTGCTTCTGATAAGGAATCCCGAGATAGTGGCTTGCTTTTTGCTTTTTTATGTAATAAGAGAAGATCCTGGATAGAAATATAATCTAGCATTTGATCCTTTCGTATCAGGGAAAGATGCTCAATTTAAGTCTGAGTCCCCATGAAGTGGTATCAAATATAGTTCCTTAGTACTTTTTGACAAACCTAAGGTTTACCTTTGCCGCGTCAAATGTTGATAAGTCGGGTTTTGTGTGAATTGTGCCAATTGATTCAATGCATATCTAATCTGGTTAGATACAACAGTTTCACTACTTACTTTCAATAAATTTCTGGTTCAACAAGTTTTTTGCCATATTCTTTTTGTAGGATTTCATGATAGTTCATGCGAGTGGAGCATGGTTATGAGTCTTCAAATCCTGCTTCTTTCACCAAATCTACTGCATATTTTCTTTAACTCAAATGAATTCATTTCCCACTTCTTGCTATCTCTATTCCTTGAAAGTACTTTACCACTCAAAGGACTTTGACAGAAAATTCCTTGTGGAGCTTTTCCTTGATGTTGTTGCTTGATCTCATCTATTTCATTTTCTGCACACAAGATATCATCAACATAAGTTAACAAAGCAGTGAAACTATTCTTTTTGGTCTTAAAAATAAGGAATAATCAGCTTTAGATTGTTTATAGCCTAGTTTGGCTAGGAACTTAGCAAGCCTCTTATTCTATTCTTTGCTAGTTGGTTTCAATCCATAAATGGATTTGTCAAGCTTACAAACAAGACTGCTATCCTTCCCTTTTAATCCTCGAGGTAATCTCATGTAGACCTCTTCTTTCAACTTTCCAGGATGAAAAGTTATATTAACATTCAACCGATGTAAAAACTAGTTATAAGAAGTAGCCAAGGTAAGAGACATTCTAACTTTAGTTATTTTAACTATTGGATTGAAAGTTTCAAGACAGTCCACCCCTGATGTATGAGTGAAACGTTTGACCACTAATCTGGTCGTAAACTGTTCTGTGCTCCCACCATATTTCCTTTTGGCTTTGAAAACCCATCTGCATCCCACTCCTTTCTTATTAGGCGGAACGTGAGTAAGAGCAGGGACAGATGCAAGGGGGCCCCTCGCCCCCCTTCCGAAATAAAAAACTATTAGTATTAACATGTGCTGACACTGTTAGTTTAATTAGTGTAGCTTAGTGGTGCATGTCCTTCTTATTATGATGGTGGTGCTCTCTTCGAGATTCAAGTGTGTAGTTTTGCTTCTTTTTTATTTTATTTTTTTCATTTTCTCTATTTCATTTTCTTTACGTTGCGTTCTTTTTCCTTTTCTTCTTTTCTTATGTTATTTTCTCTTTTTTTGATGTAATATATTTACATTATATTGATACATAATATTTTGAATATATATATAATATTATATTATATATTTATCAAATAAAACTAGAAAGATTTATTTTGAGAAGATAATATTTACATTCTATGATAAATTATTATTAAATAATATTAAAAACTTATTATTAAAAAATTCTTTGTGCTAAAAATAATAAATTTTTTCCATATTTAATATTTTGTTTTTTTTATTTTTTTTCTTACTTTTTAATTTTTAATCATGACTTTTATATTTACACAAGTACTTATTGGTTAGTAAGAGTTTATTACTTTTATTAAGTATAAAATTTGTATTTTACATATAATTATTTGTTTGAATTATCAAAAATATATTTTTCTTCACTAATTTTTAATTTTTCGCCCCTCCCTCTCGGCATTCCTGGATCCGTCCGTGTATAAGAGTCCAAGTTCTGTTCTTCTTCAAGGCTTCTAGTTCAACATCTATTGCTTCCCTCCCGTGTGCATGTTGTTGAGTCAAAACCCTGAGATGGTAGATTTGTTTTTATGATAACAAACCAATATAATAATGGTGACCTTTGACGTCTACATTAGCGAATGGTATTTTTGTGACCGATTATGTGAATACGGGTGTTTTCACTATAGATATTTACGATCACAAATTTGTAACCAATTTAAAATTCGGTCGCTAACTATGTTACTAGGCTTTGATAATTGGTCTTTTTTTTTTTTTCTATTTTAGTTTATTTTATCAATAAAATCTGACATAATTGATAGATAGTTAAATATTTTAAATATGCTAATAAGAGTTAGAATCCTGTCCATGTGCAAAAAAAAATTATTTAGAGATGTTGTAGTCACTTTATTAAAATACTTAATCTATAGTTCAAAGTCAAGCTGCACCCTTCGACCTTAACATGCATCCAACGACACAAACTACTATTTTAATTTATTTTTATATATTTTATGTTTGTTAATATATTTTCACTTGTTTTTTTTTTAATTTTAATTTATTAGTATAATCATGTTTTCTAAAATACACATACAACTTATAACTTTCTATATTAGAGTACTCCTTTTATAAATTACTAAGTGAGAGTAGTAAGTTAATTAGCCCTCATTAGTTTTAAGGTAATCCCGATTATTTTATAAAAGAATATTTCAAAAAGTTACAATCAACTAAAATGTTTAAAATACATTACTAATAAGTTATATTTTATTAACGTACTAATTCTAAAAAATAAATGCACATAGGTATGTTACCAATTCCCTTTTATATTTTATCCGTTTTTTTAACATATCTAACATTATACATGTTAAAGAATAAATATAAAATATTTTATTAAAAGATAAAATATTTATTAAAGTAGAGGATCAAAACTCATTAGATATTTATTCTTTCTTATAGAACATTTTATTACGACTTAGATGTTTGGGAGTTTAATTTTAAATTGCAAACAATCTAAATCCGGAGACATGCTTTACGTTAAGTGAATACACTGTAAAGAAGATTGTGTTTTTTATGGTGACATCTCTATCCAAATGACATCATGTCATCTCATTCAATCAAATAAAAAATTTGACATCAAACAAGCAGAAATTCAATTAAATCATTTATATTTGAATAAATATAAATATAATTTTGTTTGTCAATCTAATATTTAATTTTTATTTTTAATCTGAGTTGTCTGTTTTCAATTTATTTAATTAAATGTTTATATTTTGGTTACATTATTAAAGGTGTATTTGAGCTTTAATCAATTAAAAAAAAGTTTTTATTAGTTAAAGGATAAATAAATTAATTGTGCGTATTATAATAAAAGGATAATTACACCGACCTCTCCTAAAGTTTGCATTTATTACATTACCCCTCTCTAGTTTTTAAAATTACACTTACCCCTCATTATTTAAAAACTAAAAGGGGGTAAGTGTAATAAGCACAAACTTTAGGGGAGGTTGGTGTAATTATTCCTATAATAAATAAAATAAGACAAAAGTAGTATTTTTTGTCCCTAAACTTCACACCAAATTTTAGTTGGATTCTCTCTCTCTTTTCATTTTGACTCATTTACTTATTTTTGCTCCAAATAATGTTTAAAATAGTTGCTAGACAGAAAAAAAATAAGACAAGGATAAAAAAAAATTATTGTGAGCATTCTTGTTAATTATTTATCAACCAAAATTAATAGAAAGCGATCATATTATATGGAAAATAAAAATTACTAATATGAAGAAAAAAATAAAAATATCAAATTAAATTTTGATATAAAATTATAGGATTAAAATATGAGTTTAGCCATAAAAAAATATGATTATATTATTCTATAGATTTTCTCAAATGAAAATTCATAAAACAACACAAAATAAAATAAATCATTCACATATAAATTTTACACAAATTGTGACATTTTTCTTTTAACTTTGCCCATTAATTAATTACTTGCCTTTTAAATTTGTGTCAATTTTTTTTTTGTTTCATAGGAAAGTAGTTCTTACAATTTGGGTTTGAGCTTAACTCACTCCTAAAAGCTAGTTTTAGAATGAGGATTGTTACACCCTTATAAACTCAATAATGATCACCAACGTGAGACTTCTAACAATAGTACAACTGGAGATTGAACCCGTACCCACACATATATCCCCATACGCTAACCAATTCATCACATACATGATTGGACTAAATTTTGTCAATTTTTTAAGCACAAGATGCAAAATTCAAAATATTGATGTGATAAATATTTATATCTAAGTGTTGCCTAATATTCTCTCTACTTTTCCTATCAAGTTTGGCCACAGTCGTAACTTGCAATATTTTAAACTTCTTGATTTTGTATTTGTCCATACCAACCAGAAATATATGCACTACCCACTTGTGCCCTCAGCCATTTATAAAATAATAATAATTATACTTATTCAATGTTTATTTTATAGATTTTAACACTCATTTTTTGTTATTTTCCATTTTTAATTTTTCTTCCTTTTCTATCATAATACCTTTAATTTTTTTTTTCTCTTTTTTTTTTATTTCTCTCTCCCTCAATAAATATATATACACCAAAATTATTATGGTGTAAAAAAATCACTACTCTTTATATATGGAATTATCTAGATAGAAAGATTTGATATGCTAGGTAGGTGACTGGGGTTGGCATATTATCCTTTTCCAAAAAGGTGCTGCCTATTTTTCCCAATTTTTTTTTTGGAAAAAGTCAATTTGAAAATGTTTTGATAGGAGAATGGCTATATTCTCTTGAATTGAAGATATATCATTGTGAGAATTCATGCATTCATGCTTATACAAGCAAGAACAAAAATAAATTTAAAATAAAAAAGACAGAATAAAATAAGAAGAAATTAATAAATAAAAGGTGTTTTCAATGGTGGTTTCCAAAGAATGAGGACCACGTTGGTCCACTATGACCTAAAGATATTTTTTCACCAATTCAACCATTGGACTGAAAGTTTAGATACCGTAAATTAATTGTGTAAAAATTTAAATGATTTGAAAATTTGCAAGTATGTAATCTAATTACAAATATTTTAAGTATATATTATACGGTCAAATAAAAATTAATTCGATGAAGTATCAAACAGATTTTAAATTGCCTAAATTTTTATATAGTTGATGTACATTGTACAAACTTTCAATTCAACGATTAAATTGATAAAATTTACTATAATGAGTTATTTAATTTACTAGGGACCATGATGGTCTCTTTAATTCCAAGACCATCCTAAAAAGCCACCTTAACAAAATGCCATATTTTCTCCGTTCATATTAAGTGTCGTTTAAGGTTATTATACACACTTTAAGAAATGTCATTAATTTTTTTGTTTTTACACAAATAATTGTCTAACTCCCTATTATATCCCTTATCATTCTTACTAATTAATGAATCACATCTCTCAAAACATTTATTTAAGATTGAACTACTCAAGAGTATATTTGATAAAACATAATTAATACTTCATTGAAACTATAAAATGACAAATAAAATGGGACAAATTTTTTTCTTTAAAACGACACTTAATATGGGAGGAAGAAATAATTCTTTTGGAGAATTGATGAGTTTCTAATGAATCCCACCAAGAATATAAACTCCTTTGATAAGACTTCAATTAAAAAATCTCTCTTTTAAAACTAATTAAGGGAATCCATCCTCTCTCAAAAAATCTACTCTCTCAATAAAATCTTAATTCGATTCAAAGGATTCAAATATCTAAATTTATCACGAATACAAGTTTTTTTATTTATTTATTGAGACAAGCTTTTTTATTTGGTCAAAAAGATGATAAGTGGATGGACGTTTTAGCTTTAGTAGGCCCAATAAAAAAAATGTAGTTAATAATTACAAGTCTAAGCTCTCGTTGACCAAAAAAAAAGAAGTCTAAGCTCTCTTTATGTCTTTCTTACTTCAAGCTCCTCAAGAGACCTTTTGGAATGATTGGTTTGTATTTTCATTTTTTGTTTTTATTTTTTATTTTCAGTTTGTTTTTTGTTTTCTGAAATTTTAAAAAGGAAAAACTGAAAATGAAAACAGGAAATGAAAATGCAAACTAAACAACCCCTTCGTTTTTCAGACTGATTTTTTTAAAGAAAAATAATAATTATACTGACGTCTCCTGAAATTTGTACTTATTACATTTATACCAATTTCTCCGAAAATTATATAAATCTTTTTAATGTTTAAAATTTCATTACATTTATCTCTTTGAGACATTACACTTAACCTTTAAAATTTGAAATTTATTACACTTACTTCCATCTCTAAAAAATAAGTATAAATTTACAAAATAAGAAGAAATAAGTACAATAAACACAAATTTTTATAGATGAGATTGGAATAATTGTAAAAAAAGATTGTGCCTTTTTAGAATGAGGTCCCTAATATGCTTCATGGGTATACATCTCAATCTTATCCAAAAAAATATATACTCTGTGAATACTCCCATGTTGATACACTTGGTTCATTTTCGGAAGCATTTTCTAACCACTCATGTAGGTTAAAATATAACTTTTTTTTGTTATTTTTTAACGAATTTTTATTTTATTTTATTTTATTTTTAATTTGGTCTCTTGTCTTGTTTTTATACCATATATTTTTGTACCATGTTATTGATTCTTTGGTGTAAATATAATTGAATGCTTTTATTTATGTCTTTTTCAGTATTATTGTAACATTTTCACTAAAACACTCAATGATATTAATGTAATGAGACCAATATAATGTCACAACAAAGAATTGTCATTTATTAATTTTTTTCGTTGCTTTCGTTATATTAGTTATTGTTATACAATCATGTATTAAAATCTTCTCTCTCATTATAAATGCATAGTTGTATAGTCAAGATTTATGGTTCTCACATGTTCCCACATGTTTATAGTTCTCACTACATACGTCTTTTATATATATATATATATTATGGATTAGGATCAAATGACATCAATTAGTTTGACACCAATTCTTACACCAATTAATAATGATAGATCGAAGATTTTTTTCACGAAGCCTACCGTTGGATTAAAACTACTTATCATATAGATCATGTGTATAAAATTTGACATCAATCCGAGATCGTTTACTACTACATCAATGTACTAAAA
This sequence comes from Cyamopsis tetragonoloba, assembly GCA_037177725.1. Classification (NCBI taxonomy): domain Eukaryota; kingdom Viridiplantae; phylum Streptophyta; class Magnoliopsida; order Fabales; family Fabaceae; genus Cyamopsis; species Cyamopsis tetragonoloba. The sequence continues at coordinate 63,665,917 of CM074119.1, forward strand.
AATTAACGTAAGATATAATTTTAAAAATCGTGAAAATAAAAAGTGTGTTGATGGAGTATTAAAAGATCTTTGATTGGTGTGAATTTTTGTACACATAATCTATACAATAAGTAGTTTCAATCCAACGGTAGGTTTCATGAAATTGTTTTTCGATATATCGTTATTGATTGGTGTAAGAATTGGTGTCAAACCAACTGGTGTCATTTGATCCTAACCCATATATATTGTATAGATCATGTGTACAAAAATTCACATAAATCCAATATCATTTAATACTCCATCAACACGCTTGTTTTTTTCACGATTTTTAAAATTATATTTTACGTTAATTTTTTAGTGCGTTGATGGAATATTAAACGATCTCGGATTGATATCAAATTTTGTACAAATGATCTATACGATAAGTAGTTTCAATCTAACGGTAGGTTTCGAGAAAAAATAATTCGATCTATCGTTATTGATTGGTGTAAGAATTGGTGTCAAACCAATTGGTGTCATTTGATCTCAACCATATATATATATATATATATATATATATATATATATATAGTCAATTTACAAATTGTTAACAAAAATCTTTAATGACTTTACTAACGAATAAATTGATTAAACAAAATCTATATTAGCAATAACTAATCTAACAGAAACAAAGAGAAAAAGTATTAGTAAATTGTAATTTGTTTGTTGTGTGTAAAAAGAAATAAAGAAAAAAATTGAAAATAAATAAATAAATAACCAAAATAAAAATTTGTTAAATGACAAAGGAGTCACTCGTATATTCATATGATGGGTTTTGATTCACCCGACCCCACTTGAGAATGGCATTACCCTTTTCGGATAGTAACATTCGGAATTCACAAAATAGTAAAAATGAAAAACAAATCACTATTTTTTTTGGACAACAACATTTGAAAATACGTGTTTTCAGACGCTACTATCCAAAAATAAATTATGCATTTCTTAAATAGGATGATGCAAATCCCTACACCCTCATATGATATGGTACATGGTATAAGTTTGTCGGAACTTTATAAAAAAAATCTTCTTCTAAAACGTAAAAGTCACTAATATGAGATTATTTTCTTTAAAACAAATAAAAATAAATAAAAACTACTTTTCCATATATACACGTGTAAAAAGCTCGAACCATATATAATCAACATTCTTAAGATGTATGGATATAGAAGTTAGTTAGCTTGTTGGTGTAAAAACTATAGTTGGAAAGTAGTTATTAATAAAAAGTAGCCGTTATGCTTTTATATTAGGATGTGTTTGTTTTCAGATATAAAAAATTGTTACCGGAAACGTGAGATATTAAATTAAATACACACTTCATCCAAATTGCTGAAATGGAGATGATTGAACGCATAGGGTGTGAGACACATGAATCAGAAATTCAATAACTTTTTTTATTCTCATAAATTCAATAACTAACATTATGAGTCCAGTATTGCTTCTAAGTAACTCTGTTATGGACCCAAATATAAAAATCTAATCATCATGATGATAACTGTAGTGGACCACTAGCAATTTATAATAATAAAGGAAAATATAATAATAAATTAACACATTTTCCTTCAAAAACGTGTTTTGGGCCTCTCGTGGGGTGTCTTGTCCTGTATATACTTAATTATTACTTCATCCAATTTAAGATATAAACACTTAAAATAACGTATTCACAGTACTTATATACTTTGAAAAAAAAAGAAAAAAGAAAAGAAAAGAAAAAGAAAGCAGTACCTATATAAAACAACCTATTATTAATTTTTTTAACTTTATCCTTAGTATGGTGAATTTATTTATTTTTTTAACTTTATCCTTAGTATTAAAACGACCTATTATTAATATTGTTAATTTTCAAGATAGTAAGTAACATATATTTACGGATAACTATTTTTCTTAAACTGTCTAGAAAACGATTAGATACTTATATTTTGAAACGGAAGGAGTATTTATCCCCTTGGTCTTGGGCGTTATTATGTGTCCTATATCATTTTTTTGCTCTTAGAGATGGCAAAAAAATCTGCACTCACGTGTATTGCGTGTGACAAGTCGGGTTCGGGATTTAAATCGGGTATTCACAAATTTGTTAAATGGTTTACAACATCCGTTACCAAATGATGTGGGGCGGGTTTCGTAGTATCCGTGCTTGTGGATACCTAAACCCGCCATATGTATGTGTGAAATTACAAAATTATCCTTATATATACATATGCAAAATTAGAAGTTTAGAACCCTAATTTCATTTGCGCCGCTGCTTGACTAGAGAAGTGAGAACCTTCTCTCCAGCGTCTTTACGCTCCTAGCCTCCATTGTCAGCATCTTCTTCTCAGAGTTGCTTTTCTCCGGCATGTTTCTCCACTAACAAAATTATCATTTTCTTGGTATTATACACAACCCTATTTTTTTTAAGAAATATCATTTGTTCGGATTTTAAAATTTGGACGAGTTTGTTCTAGGCACTATACATGATTTCATTTTAACTAATCTAGATTCTAAAACTTGTCCCGCTAGAATGAATAGTTGAGATTTTAATATTTTACAACAAAAGTAATTCTAAAATTAAGGAGAAAGTAGATTCTAAAATCTAGGAAAAAATAGATTCCGTAATCGAGGAGAAAGAGAATTCTAGAATGAGAGAAAAGCATATTCTAGAACTTTAGTGAAAACTGATTCTAAGATCTGGTATAGTAAATAGTTGATTTTCTTAAGTTTTCACAAATGAGGAAACTCTAAAATCTAGGAACAGATTTTAAAATCTGGTTTACTCAATATAAAACTACGTACTTAGGAAAATCATGTTAGCGAGACTGTGACATTGAATTGAAATTTCTTCTTACACTTACATGTGTCATATTTATCTTTTATCGATCAAATTTTAAAATTTTAAGTGTTGTTTTATAAGCCAACAAATGTATTAAGAAAGAGTAGTAGAGGTACTCAAGAGTTACAAAAGTATCAAATACTATATGTCAACAACATGAAGAGCATAAAGAAAAGAGTCACTAACAACACCTACTTGATTACTATACAACCCAACGCAGCCACATACCAATTAGAAAAGTAATAAGGTGGATTTGATGAAGCACAAAATTAATTTCACAAACGTAGTTTCATTAGAAGCACCTCAAAAGCATCTATGGCCACCGCCTTAAAAATGACCAAAACCATAGAAATCAAAGAGTGGCATGCCAAAAGATCATCTCATATCATTTTGTTATGGACTGTGATACATGTCATAAGAAATAAGGACTCACACCATAGACTTAGCGACATGGGGGAAAGCGACATGGATATAGAGACATAGAAATATAGCAAGATGCTGGCAATCCAAGAGACAACGGTCAAACATGGGGATCACCTCTGACAAAAATTGAGTACACAGGGAATCTAGTAAAGCACATAACCCTAAACCTAAATACTCTACTATGTATAAAATAATGAATATAATGACCAAATAAGGTAAATACATACACATTCTCAGTCGCATTCACTGTTAAGTCACAATACTCATTTTAGTATCAAAGTCTCTTTTGCATATGCTCACCCCCGTAGATTCAACTACCTTTGTCTGGAGATTAACATCCAAATAGAAGACCTAGTACAATTCGTGGTCCTACATGTTGTCAAATTCCCTCACAACACGTTTCAACTATAAGGTGTAATTTAAACAAAATTTAAATTATATTATTGTCAATAATATGACTAAAGTTGATTGGTGAATGGTGATAAACATGAAACTTTCAAGTGTAATAAGAATTTTTAATGAGTGTGAGAGTATGTGCGCCATGTCATTTGACTTAATTATATGTAGCACCAAATAGCTAGAATGACAATATTTATTGGTAGTGGTAGCTATAATATAGTGTTGTCGTATGTTACGGGTTTGAGATTGCGAATTGTATTTTGCTTAATTAAATTAAATGTATAATTAATTAAATAATTGTGCCAACTAATAAGGTTAAGTACTCTTAAAAAAAAGCTAATAAGGTTTAAGTAAATGATCATTTGTCATTATAGTTGAACAGACTTAAACTGTATTTGGGTTAATTTTGGTATTTTAATTAAAGAACTAATCAGGTTATTCGATTTCGTCTAGGTTTCTTTTTGAATGAATCATTAAATTGGTTTCTGATTTTGTAGACATCAATTATTATAGTCTTTGATTTTATCAAAATACATTTTTAATATTGATTTTATAAAACGTCATTCAATTTAGTTTCTCGTATATTAAAGTGGCTGATTTTTTTTATAGATTAAATAATCATTGTAACCAATTATTCATAAAGTCAAACATAATTGTGATCAATTTTACAAAGTTAAAGACTAAATATGTTTCGATAAAATCAAGGATCATAATAACTAATCAAGGAGTACAAAGTTAAACGACTATTTAAGATATTAATTCGTTTCTTTTTTGGATCTCATAACATTCTTTTCTTTAGCTATAATTTTATTTTATTGGCAAATACCAGGCACACATTTTAAACTATACTCTAATAATCTATCATAAATTTTCACTGTTGAAGTCTGAAGCTTGACCTCTAATCTCTCCAACCTTAAGACTTAGTATATGATCAATTGAACTAAAGTTTAGTATTTTCTATATCTATAATTAAAATCATCATTAGAATATATACTTAATTCATGCTGAATATAACTGACGAGCATAGTCACTAGAATATTACCGTTCGTGATTCAAATCGCACGATTCTATATGATTCACAGCAAGAAAATTTTGAATGATTTTAAATCATGTGACACACATGGACACAACATTGATATATTTTGAATCATATATGTTAAAAATATTTTTATGGCTAGTAATTATTTTTTCGGCTAAATATTAATTAGAAATGATTATATTTGTTATTAGAAGTTATTATCATATCGCCATCTCCATGATCTCATGGACAACAAGGTTTAAACAGCCCAAGGAATGTTGTATCCGGTGGTGCAATTTGTGAGTTAAGAGTTTTACATTGAGTAGAATTAGAAGCTCAATATGATATTTAAACCATGATACTCTTACTTAATATATAGACTAATCTTTTAACTGAGTTCTCCTCACATACTTAGGCCATAACAGTTTATTTCATGCTATATATCAATGTGAATTTCACTTAACACTCAGTTATCCCAACAAAAATACATTGCAATGAATTACCGAGAGTCACATTACATCATTTTTTCTTCTCCAAGTCCATTTCATGCTTTGAAAGTTACTTATTATAAGACAATAAAATAAATACCTTTATTTTATGTATTTTATTTCTTTTGGGCCTATCCAGCCTTTTACTCTCGCTGCCCATCTTCCTGTTGGGCCTTCCCCTTTGCCCTCAGATTCAATCAACCAAATTCATTTTCTTTTCATTTTCGATTGCGTTCCTATATGGTCAACAGAGCCTTTAGGGTTATGAGAAGATGAGGAGCTCCTCTAGGGTTTTCCTTCTAGCAGTGGCGTCGTTGTGGTTCTGCTAGGGTTCTGCCTTAGTTTCTTCTTCTTGTTACCTCTTCTTCTCTCGCCTATTGATCCTTCTCTTCGTCTTCCACTACATCCTTTCTACAAAATGGCCGAAGAAAATCAAACCATAAACCCTAAACCCGATCCCTCCCAAGATCCTTCTAGCCCCTACTTTCTTCACCCAGCTGACAATCTAAGCTCTGTGATGATAACTCCTCTTCTTGAAGGTTCACAAAACTACCAGACTTGGGCATGTAACATGACACGCGACCTAGTTTGCAAACACAAATTAGGGTTCGTCAATGGCACGATCCGAGAGCCGAAACAAATCGACTCTCTGCACCACACATGGAAACGCTTCAATTCCATGATAATCTCGTGGATTACCAAATCGGTGAGTTCTTCCATCGCACAAAGTATTGCGTTCTTTGAAAACGCAACTCAGGTATGGAAAGATCTGCAAGATCGCTTCTCTTCTATCGATGCTTTTCGTCTGTCTTACTTGTTACAATCTCTTCACTCTATTAAACAAGGGGATCGAGATCTATCCACCTTCTTTACTTGTATTCAAATAATTTGGCAAGAATTGGATGTTCTTAGACCTAGTTATACATGTGTTTGTGAAATTCCATGTTCTTGTGACCTTTCTAATAGTATCAGGAAATATCGTGAACATAAATATGTGATATGCTTTTTAAAAGGTTTGAATGATAACTATGATACTGTGCGTAGAAAGATCTTATGACATGGAACCCCTTCCCCTGGTTGCAAGGCTTTTGCCATGGTTCAACAACAGGAAAGAAAGAACCCTAACCTTGATATATCTGATGGGAAACCTATTTCCCTCGTTGCTACTACTACTTGGAAAATTAACTACCAAAACAAAGGTAAGTCAAAAATGAACCCTTGCAAGCCTGTTGCGAAGGTGTGTAGTTTTTGTGGAAAAGAGAACCATATTGTTGATACATGTTATTTTAAACATGGATTCTCAAATAATTTCAAGTTCAAGAATAAATCTCAGAATTCTTCGAATGCATCCACATCCACACACACCACTACTACTCCTGCCACTGTTAATGCTATAAACATGACCGATGAGGATTATTCCATGTTGCTTGGTATGCTAAAAAAGATGAAAACTAATAATCATGATCAATCTTTAAATAATCTTGCTCACACATCCATCTCACACACTGACGCACAGGGTGAGCCTTTTTGTCATAGTTATTGGATTATAGATAGCGGTGTTAGCATTCATGTTTGCAATAATATGGCCTTTTTTCATTCTTACTATGTTATCCCCCCATAACTATGACTTTGCCAAATGGTGATGTTTTTGTTGCTGCCTATTCTGGTTCCATAAAGTTCTATGATGATCTTTTTCTTGATGATGTCCTATACATAAAATATTTTGCTCTTAATATCATATATGTGCACAACCTCATCTACTCTTTGAATTTACGTATCACTTTTGATAAACATTGTTGTTTTTTAGAGGACATTCACATGATGAGGATGATTGGACTAGCTAGAGTCCAGAAGCATCTCTATGTTCTTAAACCTAATTGCTTGTTTCCAAAAGACATTGCTATGCCTTCTGCTATGCATTCTCCTAGTTCTGATAACACTTTGAATAACACTTTGAATACTGCATCTGATAATTGTTCTTTTTTTCCTGATAACTCTGTGAACAATGCATGCTTTGATCTTTGGCATTATCGTCTTGGACATCCTTTTAATGATATCCATAACCAATTTCCTTACGTTAAATACATGCCTAATATTGTTTGTGATGCCTATCATTTAGGAAAGGAACCTAAACTTCCTTTTCCTAATAACAATAGCAGAAGTGAATCTATCTTTTCTATTGTTCACATGGATATATGGGGGCCTCTTAGTATAGATTGCATACATGGACATCATTATTTCTTGACTATGGTAGATGACTATTCTAGGCATACATGGATTCACCTAATGAAAAATAAGTCAGAGGTTAGAAACCTAATTCCAAAATTTATTGCCTATGTTAAAAATCAAATGAATTGCTCCATGAAAACTATTCGTTCAGACAATGGTCCTGAATTTAAAATGCATAATTTGTATGATTTACATGGCATTATACATCAAACTTCATGTGTTGAAACACCTAAACAAAATTCTGTTGTTGAACGGAAACATAGGCATATACAGAATGTAGCTAGAAGCATCTTATTTCATTCTAATGTTCCCAAAGTGTATTGGTGCTTTACTTATAGCTATGTTGTTCACATAATCAATTGCTTGCCTAGCCGTGTTTTAAAGCAGTCTTCTCCGTATCAGCTACTCTCCTTGACTTCAAAACTTTTGGATGCTTGTGTTATGCTACCACAACCACCCAAAATAGAAAGAAATTGAATCCTAGAGCCACAAAATGTTGTTTTCTTGGTTTTAAACAAGGTGTTAAAGGATTTCTTCTTCTTGACCTTCAAACCAGAAATATTTTCATATCATGCAATGTTGGTTTTTAAAGAAAATTTCATGCGTTTCAAATCAGGACAACTTGATAATGTTGCTTCTGATGGTTTTCCTTCTGAATCTATTTCGAAAAATCATTTTTATGACCCATGGCCTATGGAACATAATGTTCCTACAGTAACTAAGATGCAGGAAATTGCACCTGATACATTACCTATTAATAATGATACTGCTTTGAATGATTCTATTAGTGTTGAAAATCTTGTTCCTCCTTCAAATATTCCTTGGGTTTGGAAATTTAATGATTATCATTTGTATGTTGTTAAAGACGACAACGCTAATGCTAGTTCTGCTCTTAAATACCCTCTATCTGAAACTTTATCGTTTAAAAATCTCTCTCTTAGTTAAAATAATTTCGTTTTGAGTATTGACTCTAGAACCCACTTCTTATACTATTGCCTCCAAACACCGCACTGGGTTGAGGCCATGAATGCTGAATTGTCTGCTCTTGCAACTAATAATACTCGGTCCCTTGTTAAATTACCGAAAGGTAAAAAGGCTATAGGTAGTAAATGGGTCTACAAAATAAAATATAAATCGAATGGAGAGATAGAGCGCCATAAGGCTCGCCTTGTCGCGAAAGGGTATAATCAAGTAGAAGGGATCGATTATCTAGACACTTTTTCTCTTGTTGCAAAATTAACTAGTGTTTCGTCTTTTACTTGCGGTTGCTGCCATAAATAACTAGAATTTGTATCAATTAGACATTAACAACGCTTTCTTTCATGGTGATCTTAATGAAGATATTTACATGCGTGTTCCTCAAGGCTTACCAGTCTCGGATAAATCTCTTGTTTGCAAATTAAATAGATCGCAGGCTAGCAAAATGTGGTATGAAAAGTTATCTTGTTTTTTGAAAAACTTGCATTACATTCAATCACCGTATGATCATTCTGTTTACCTAAAGAAATCTGGTCCTCATTTTACTATTGTTCTTATCTATGTCAATGATGTGATTCTTGGTGGCAATAATCTAGACGAAATTAATGCGCTCAAAATTTTGTTAAGGTGGGAGGAATTGAGACTATCCAATTTTAGAAATCTCATTATCCCTTTATATATAAGAATCATAAATGTATATATTAAAAAGGATGATGTTACTCTCAAAAAAGATAGTGCTAATCTATTCCACTCTCTTGTAAATGCTTATAAGGGCTCTTTGCCCTCAGATTCAATCAACCAAATTCATTTTCTTTTCTTTTCATTTTCGGTCACTTTCCTATACTTACTATAGTTGCGGGTCATTTGGCTTAATTAGTCCAAAGACAAAATTCAATCCAGAAGTAATCATGTCCATCTATTTGGTATGTTTGTTTCATGCTTTGAAGGAGGAAACTTCACTATATAAAGTAACTCGGCATATTTTGAACTTAAAAACAAACAAAACACTTGGAATGTTTAAATGATACACTAGAATACGGAGAAAATTAAGGGTTTGTTTAGTTCCTTTTGTAAAATAGTTTTTTGTTTTTAAAATTAGAAAAAAAAAATCTATTTGTTTGACTAGACTTTAAAAACAATTTTCGTGTTTTTTTAATTTTCCAAAACTAAAATTTAGAAATATAAAAAACTTAATTCAATTTTTAGTTTTCTAAAATTGTATACAAATTTACATTAAAAACTCATTTTTCTTTTTTTGAAAATAATTCCTAAAAATTACTATACTTGAAGACAACACTAAATGAAACAGACCCTAAGATTCTATCTAATTCCCATAATAAATGGTTAGCATCAAATATGCTTTATCATATGCTATTCAGATGTCATGTGACAGCCACAGGTCAATGGTAGAACCATAGTAATCTGAGACAACATAAGATACCTACCCAACTATGCTTTTGCAGGAAAAGGTACACCTGTTCATTGTTCATCATCATTCATCAAAGACAGAAGCTATGTCAAAACTTGGCCTATCCAACCAATAATTGGATTTTCAACATGAATTCCTCTGGCTCAATCCTTGAAAACTTCATGAGGTATTGAAGAAGGAATGTACTTCTTCGCCACGGATTTGCACTGTTACATAGATGTAGTATTAGTGTGAGGACAAGTAACCAAACTGATTGCAAAGGAATATTGATGCATGGATTCCTCTGGCTCAATCCTTGAAAACTTCATGAGGTATTGAAGAAGGGAAGTACTTCTTCGCCACGGATTTGTACTGATACATAGATGTAGTATTAGTGTGAGGACAAGTAACCAAACTGATTGCAAAGGAAAATTGATGCATGGATTCCTCTGGCTCAATCCTTGAAAACTTCATGAGGTATTGAAGAAGGAATGTACTTCTTCGCCACAGATTTGTACTGTTACATAGATGTAGTATTAGTGTGAGGACAAGTAACCAAACTGATTGCAAAGGAAAATTGATGCATGGTTACTTCAAAATTGACAACGCTTTTATCTACCTATTCTAATATCAATACTATATGATACCATCATTTTAATATTTTTTAGAAATTGTCATTTTCCATACCCATGCAAGTTGCAAGTTAGGGGGGAAAATATCATACAAATTATGTGAATACCTTATGCTGACTATATTTCTCTCTGATGGCAGGTAAGTTAGACTTATCGTTGTTGCAACAAAGACGGTGGAGATCCTTTACACATCCACACAAATCAGAAGGCCGATAGAGAGTGTAATGCTGCAATGTGGAATTCTGTTGGAGAAAAACAAGTCATCAAATCTCATACCATAACAATAATAGTAGTGATAATAATGATAAAATCTTAATGCTGGTACATATATGGTATAGATATTTTTTCAGTTAGCAGCGTACCCATGGTTTCTTTGAAGGGAAAAGTACAAATTTGGCCAGGAAAATTGCAGAAGCAGCTGTAAGTGATGGAGCATAACAAAGCATACTGTACTCCAAGAGAGATAGTTCGGCTATGTAGTTAGCTAAGCACTCTAGTTGCAGAGAAGGAATTTGAGAAACCGACTGATAAAAGCACCAAAAGGGACAAAACAAATATCTTAGAAATTGAATCTATAACAATAATAGTATTGAATAGCAATGTAGTTAAACATGCTACAAGAATAACAGCTGAATGGAATTGTAACAGCTAAAGTGTAAGTTTAACGTTATTTCAACAGTTCCTATGACAGAACAATCATAACCTATCACAAAATGAATGAACTCGTGATGCGAGAATGCAAAATCTTATTCGTTATTGATGAGAAGAGGTTTTATATACAAGCCTTTAAGTAGCATGGAAAGCTAAACGAACGAATCAGTTAACTAACTAGGAATGGTTTACAGCTGTCATAATGATTTTAGCTAACCGATCATGTGCATCAACGTGACTAGACGAATACATAGAGTGAGATTCCCTGAGATAAATCATAACAATTAGCAGCTAGACTAAGAAAAATACCTCGTCATCTTGAGCTGCACGAACAAATCGTCTGAAATTACATCACCAATAAAGACAATAGAAATGTTAGGATAATGTAACTTCAAAAACGATTATGTTCTAAACATATAGCTGTTAGGTTGTCATATGGAAATTCACAAAGTTGGTCAAGTCATATCTTGATCAAGTCAATGATCAATGTAGTAATCTGTTACAAATTATTATTACCTTAAGAAGCATTTAATTGTTGGGGCTGTCATTTCAAACTTGAGATAATTCAAGACAGCAGATTCCATTTTCAAAACCTGCATCAAATAACTTGGCTCAGATCCTGATTTTCTCACTTGAAGTTAAAGGAAGAAGCAAATTGATATTGTAAAATTTAGTTAGTCAAAGAATTCAACTCATACCTCTTCTTTGAGATACGTATTATCAGTTATATAACAGAATTCCTCCACCTGAGGTGCACAAATCTCCTCATATTTACTGCCAACATGAACCAAAAACCAAATTGTTGTTAATAACGAGTTGATGCCAGAGGGCAATAAAATCCTATCAAACAGAAAATATAGGAGGGATATTATGCTCCCTTACGAGGCAATCATCATGCAAGCAACACCAAGTAATTGTAACTTTTGCCTATTCGTAGCATTCTCTGAAAGATACCGATCTACGTAGTTCACTGTCAAATACAATGTCTCAGGTACAAGACGATATTCCTCAGCCACCTGCAGTCGAAAAGTTGAAGTTGAGCACACACACAAGGGTTTGATAATGCTCTAATTTGAGTTCAGAGGTTACAAAGAATATTGCATTAGCAGAAACCACTTCATTCAACAAGGGTATTCAGCTAAATAGACCATATAATGCATCTTCCAAAAAGTCTATCTGACCTATCAAATAGCCTTGGCCTAACATTAAGATGGATTATATTTATAATAATCGTGCCAAAAAGTTAAATACTTATAGAAGTTCTTTTATCTGTTTTAATTTATATTAATTTATATTGTATTATGTTTTTCTTTAATCTAATTCGATAATTATATTATTTATTGGTGAATTCGAAAGCACGTTAACTATTAAGGGAGAGGTTTGCTGGCCCTTTTATAGATCTTACTACAAAATTGTTCTTTAAACATGCTTCTTAGGCAAAGCTTTCCAAACATGCCAAGCCAAGTCTAAAGAAAATCTTACATCACCTAAACAGGATGAATACAGACCTAGTATTTAAGAAACAATCCATGATTAAATTTTTGTAAAACCCTGCCTAGCCTAACTTATTTCTGCAGTTATTCAAAGATCATAAATTTCAAGACTCAATTATGCTAAGCTTCATTATCAACAAATATTACCTCAACAAGCCAGTCAATCAATATAGCGCGCATGCTGACATTTATGTCCTTCTGAATTCTCTCCATGAAGTCTGTGGAAGGCCTTTTCTTTGACTGGGATTCCAGAGAATACCCAAGATAAGAATACTAGCATTATTATAAAATTACTTCGAAGACAAAAATGGGGAAAATAGAATAAGTGATTAAATTCCAAATAGAGAGTTGAAAACAGAAATTGATATTTTAAAAGGGAAGATGAGGTTCAACCTCAGATTTACGAAGGTGCTGATAGATGTCACAAGCATAGCTAGCACAAAGCTGCGGATCAGTGCAAATATTATCGATATTGAAAACTTTGTCCTCTCTTTCTAATTCAATAACTATGTCCATACCACACATGTTACCTGCAAACAAACCAACAATAACTCTACCTTAGAAGTCGCTAAAATGAAATAGTATACTTCACTGCCAATAAGAAAAGGAAATATGATAAACCAAAATTCGAAGTTTGACCATACAATTAAATTAAAACATAAATGTAATGTAATTTTGTACAAAGAAAAAATTGCATCAGAAAAAACGAAAAATTGCAACAATTTGGAACCTGCTGGCTCTGTAGTATCATAGATGTTCAAATTGCTTGTTGTCTTTCTCTGAATTTGATCAACTGAAACATCACTGTTATCCAGATACTCAACTTCAGGACTCTTGATAGAATCACAAGAAGACGTTGTCTCGTCCATAGAAACTGACATTGCATCTGATTTACTAGGGGAAACATCCATGCTGCTTCGAACAACAGGCACGGAGACTTTGGCATGTGTAGGAGCAGCATCATTACTTTGTGAGAAACAAGTAACCTTTTGAAAAACAATAGCATCTGATTTAACATTTTGCAAGTTGTGTGCTTTGTTGAGTGCTGATCTAGAGATGGTGGTGCTTACAGGAGGCTCTTTCTTGGGCTTGTCGATTTTAGTTGAAGATGGTACCTTGCATTACAAAATTCAGCTAATTTACAATCAAACATAAAATCTTAGCGAACAACTAACATACCTAGGGATTAAATTTAGGGGTTTTTCCTGTGATAGAAATTGATTAAAAACCAACGAATCTTAGCATCATAACCGAATTGAGCTTTAAACTTGTACTATAAAAGCAATTTTTCAAACAAAAATCATCAATATTGTAGAGTCCTCAGATTTGTGGCAATTTAGAATTCTTCAAACAACTCTGGCTGCAAAGCACAAATATTCAGCTTAACAATGACAAAACTACATTTACCTATACAACAATATTGATCGAATTCTCAGCACCAAAATTTGACAATTAAACTACAATTTTTTTTAGCCCTACTCTTCTATTTGAGAAGCATATCACGAATTCAGCTGAGAAACACGGAATGCAAATATACGTTGGTGATGAAAACGTAAAGGGGATTTGAAAATAAGGATATCTACACTTGTTATCCACCACCACTTTGCCACTTCATATTCATAACACTCCAAATACAAATTTGCATTTTCCTTCCGCTTTTTGGGCGCAAAACGAAAAAAAGTAATCGATAATCCATTGTTTGTAGGCAAATATTCTTAACTGCAGAGAAATATAAATTTCTTTGAACATGTATGTATTACAGTCACGTCAGTAAAGCCCTGAAAAATTAAATTTGAACTTCTTGGAAAAACCGCATGTCTTCTTTTCTATCTATGATTACGAGTAATTAGACCTAAATCAACACATAAACAATACCAATTATTTTTAAACGGAAAACCTGTCGGAATTGATAACAGGCTGATGAAAACAAACTCGATTTCTCTCATGAATTGTCCAAAGCAGTAAATAAAAAGGGTGAAGGAAGAAACGTGGAATACCACAGAGACAGAGGAGGAAGGTCCCGAGCAGCGCGAAGCAACGCGAGGCGCATTCTTCTGATTGGTGATGTTCGAGAGAGGCGCTCTCTTCTGTAGAGGAGGAACTGGTTTCAGCTTCCCTAACGGCGGACATCGTTTCGCCATAGACGACGTCGTTGAGGAGGAAAACGACGAACGGCGATTCTGCATCGACATTTTGAAGCCTTTCGAATTTGAAACTGGTTGTTCTTTCTGCGTACGTTTCAGAATAATAGGGGAGCGCCTTTTCTCGCGTTGTTACAGAATGCAGAGTCTTGAGTGAGTGTTTGCAAATTTCATAAATTTGCTTTATTGTGTTGTACTTTTGTGTTTTTCAGGCGGGGGACTTGTTGATTTGAAATAGGAAGAGATTGTGACCGTTGAGATTGATCGGTATTAGTTAACCTAGAAGCGGGCGCATATGTAGGTCCCACGCTTCCAACGTATTCAAATTTTCAAATTCAAACTACAAATACAACTTGAATAATATAATACTTCAACTAAGGAGATTGGGCGTGGTGGTAATTGGAATGGAAAGACATTTTAGAGACAAGTTGATAAATGTTAGTTTAGATTTACGTTTTCTTTAATATCATTAGCTTATGGCATACTTATAAGGCATACTTATAACTTATAGTTTGTAGTTTATAGTTTGTACTCTTAGGGTATTAGTTAAGGTTACTAGAAAAATAATTATAAGAGTACATTGTTCTGTCTCTCGGGAATATAAAAAACTACACATTCTAATATCTTTTTACTACATTTGGGTTCTTAAATGGCACTAAATATTATTTTCCTATAGCTTATGACTTGTGACTTATAATTGAATAGAAGTGTTTGGTAAAATTAGCTTATGATGTAACTTATGTTTGTTAAATGACTTAAAGGAACAATTAATAATTATATGTAATAAACTACTACCTCCGGTCCTTTTTATAAGAAACATTAGACATGTTTTACACATACCAATAAAACATTATAAGTGATATTCTTTTCAATTAATGATACGAGAAAATTACTAAAATATCTATGTAGTTAATGCATCCACTTGTATGGAAAATTGTGAGTGCTCATAATAAATTGAGGGTAACAAAGTATTTTTCCCCTTTCTTAGCAATTAATATGCTTAGAAAACTCACAAAGTCTCTTATAAAAAAGAACAAATTTTTTTTTGTTTTTGTCTCTTATAAAAAGGACCCGAGATGGTATTTGATAGAGTAAACATATAATAAATGACTAGAGGGTAAAATAGGAAAGAATTATTAAAAGTTACTTTTCATAAGCTATATAAACTACATGAAGTAGTTTTTCATAAGCTTGTTTTGCTTATGAAAGCTATAAGCTATAAGCTTGTTATCACCAAACACCTCTACTTACCCATAAGCTATAAGCTATAAGTTCCTAAATAAGCTATATAAGCTAGTTGTGTCAAACACACTCTTAGGTTGTGTTTACTAACACGAGCTTATAGCTTATAGTTTTTTATCAATAAGCTCTGTTTATTATGACAAGTTTATATAGCTTATGAAAAACTATAAGCTATGAGCTTTTGAAAAGCTATTTTAAATAGCATATAGTTTTTAGCTTTCAATAATTCATTTCAATTTATCCTTGTTTCTTTTTTATAATTACATCTTTTGTCATCTCATTATATTAAATATTAATATATTATATGTCCTTTAATTTTAGGTTATTTCATATAATTTTAGCTTATCATAAGTTAATTTTACTAAACACTACTTCTCAACAATAAGTTATAAGCTAAAAGTCATAAGCTATAAGCCATAAGGTAAAAGCTATAAGGCATAAACTAAAAGCTATAAGCTAATTTTGGTAAACACAAGCTTAAAAAGAGTTATCTAATAATTTATTAAAGTGGTTTTTAATTTTGTAATTGTAAAGTGTTTTAGTCTCTAATTTTATAAATGCTTGAATTAATATATGATTTTGCATTTTATAGATAAGTATTACTCCTTTGATTTTAAAATAAAAACACTTAAAATATCGTATTCATATTTTATATTATAAGTACCTATATTTTTATATAGTGAATTTATTTATTTTTTTAAACTTTATCCTTAGTATTAAAATAATCTATTATTTTTTAAAAGGAAAAAATAATATATATTCACATCAAAGCACTAGCTAAATATAATTGATAGTCAACTAAGCTGAGCAGAATGAGCAGACAGAAACAAATCCACCATGAATAGTTCTACAAAAACAAATAGAAACCCAACACAGAAAGCCACCTACAATCTGCTCAACGACTCAGCAGCAACAAGAAATATTTAGAGATAACTACTTTTGTAAAAAATGACTAGATATTTATATTTTGAAATGGAAGAAGTATTTATCTCCTTGGTCTTGGTCGATATTATGCGTGCTATATCATTTTCTTGCTCCTAAGGATGGCAAAACAACATACACCCACGTGTATTACCCGTGACAGGTCGGGTTTGGGTTTTAAATCAGGCATTCACGAATTTGTTAAATGTTTTACAATATTTATTACTAAATGGGATGGAGCGAGTTTCATAGTATCCGTACCCGTAGATACCCAAACCCACCATATATATGTGTAAAATTACAAAATTAGGCTTTTATATATATATATGCAAAATTAGAAGTTTAGAACCCTAATTTCATTTGCGCCGGTGCTTGACTTGAGAAGTGAGAACCTTCTCTCAAGCGTCATCACGCTCCTAGCCTCCATCGTCGGCGTCTTCTTCTTCTCTGAGGTGCTCTTCTCCGGCATGCTGCTCCAGTAACAAAAATATCATTTTCTTGGTACGCATGCCTTTTTTTTTTCAAAAATATCATTTGTTCGGATATTAAAATTTGGACGAGTTTGTTTTAGGCACTATACATGATTTCATTTTAACTAATCTGGATTCTAAAACTTGTCCTGATAGAGTGAATAGTTGAGATTTTAATATTTTACAACAAATATAATTCTGACATTTAAGAGAAAGTAGATTCTAAAATCTAGGAGAAAATAGATTTCGTAATATGAGAGAAAGAGAATTCTAGAATGAGAGAAATGCATATTCTAGAAACTTAATGAAAACTGATTCTAGAATCTGGTATAGTGAATAGTTGATTTTTTAGGTTTTCACAAATGAACAAATTCTAAAATCTAGGAACGGATTTTAAAATCTTGTTTACTCAATACGAAACTACGTACTTAAGAAAATTATGATAGCGAAACTGTGACATTGAACTAAAAGATCTTCTTATACTTACATGTGTCATATTTATCTTCTATCGTTCAAATTTAAAAATTTCAAGTGTTGTTTTATAAGCCAACAAATGTATTAAGAAAAAGTAGTAGAGGTACTCAAGAGTTACAAAAGTATCAAATACTATATGTCAACAACATGAAGAGCATAAAGAAAGGAGTTACTATCAACACCTACTTGATTACTATACAAGCCAAGAGCCACATATCAATTAGAAAAGGAAAATGGTGAATTTGATGAAACACAAAATCAATTTCACAAACATAGTTTCATTAGATGAAGCACCTCAAAAGCGTCTATGACCACCGCCTTAAAAATGATTGAAGTCCTCCCAAACCATAGAAATCAAAGAGTGGCATGCAAAAAATCATCTCATATCATTTTGTTATGGACCGTGATATCGGTCATAAGAAATAAGGACTCACACCCTAGACTTAACGCCATGGGGGAAAGCAACATGGATATAGGGACATAGAAATATAGCAAGATGGCAATCCAAGAGACAGGCGTCAAACACGGGGATCACCTCTGACAAAAAGTGGGTACATAAGGAATCCAATAAAGCACATAAACCTCAATCTAATTACTCTACTATGTATAAAATAATAAATGACCAAATAAGTTAAATACATACATATTTTATGTCGCATTTACTGCATATGTCACAATATTCACTATAGTATCAGAGTCTCTTTGGCATATATCAACCCCGGTAGATTTTGTTACCTTTGTCTAGAGACTGACATCCAAACAAAAGGCCTAATACAATCCGTGGTCTTATATATGTTATCAAGTTCTCTCAGAACACGTTTCAACTTTAAGGTGTAATTTAAACAAAATTTAAACTATATTATTTTCAATAATATGACTAAACTTGATTGGTGATAAACATGAAACATTCAAATGTAATAAGAATTTTTAATGAGTATGAGAGTATGTGTGCCATGTGATTTGACATAATTATATGTACCACCAAATAACTAGAATGACAATATTTATTGGTAGTGGTAGCTATAATAGTGCTGTCGTATGTTTGAGATTATATTGCGAAATGTATTTTGCTTAAGTAAATTAAATATATAATTAATTAAACAATTGTGCCAACTAATAACTAATAAGGTTTAAGAACTCTTTTAAAAAAAACTAATAAGGTTTAAGTAATGATCACATGTCATTATAGTTGAACAGACTTGAACTGTATTTGGGTTAATTTTGGTACACCAACCTTTTAATTAAAGTAATAATTAAGTTATTTAATTTTGTTTAAGTTTCTTTTTGAATAAATGATTAAATTGGTCTCTAATTTTGTAGACATCAATTATTATAGTCTTTAATTTTGTCAAAATATTATAAAATGCTATTCAATTTAATTTCTCTTATATTAAAGTGGCTGATTTTTTTATAGAGTAAATGATCATTATAACCGATTATTCATAAAGTCAAACACCATTATGATCAATTTTACAAAGTTAAAGACTAAATATGTGTTTCGATAAAATCAAGGATCATAATGACTCATTTACAAAGTTAAAGGACTATTTAAGATATTAATTCGTTTCTTTTTTGAGTCTCGTAACATATTTTTCTTTATCTATAATTTTTTCTTATTGCCAAATCTCAGGCACACATTTTAAACTATACTTAGGCTCTATTAGGGCTTATGCGCAGCTTATGAAAAATAGCTTATAGGTTTTTATAAACTGTTTATTTTCATAAGCTTCTTGAAGTAGCTTATTAGAATAAGTTGTTTTTAGCTTATTCAACTTACAATTTTTTCTACGAAAAAACCATAATTTGAAAATAACTTATTGCATAAGTACTTAATTAAGTTGTGTACCCAAACACACCTTAATAATCTATCATAAAATTTTACCGTTAAAATTTGAACCTTATCTCTACTCTCTCAAACCTTAAGACTTAGTACATAACCAATTAAACTCAAATTCACTATCGACTATATCTATAATTAAAATCATCATTAGAATATATACTTAATTTATGTTGAATATAACTGACGAGCATAGGCATTAGAATATTACGGTTTGTGATTCAAGTCACACGATTCTATATGATTCACAGATTCAGCAAATAAATTTTGAATGATTTTAAATCATGTGACACACATGGACACAACGGTAATATATTTTGAATCATATATGTTAAAAATATTTTTATTGCTAGTAATTATTTTTGTGGGCTAAATATTAATTAGAAATGATTATATTTGTTATTAATAGTTATCATATCACCATCTCCATGATCACATGGACAACAAGGTTTAAACAGCCCAAGGAATGTTGTATCCGGTGGTGCAATGTGAGTTAAAAGTTTTACAATGAATAGAATATGATATTTAAACCATGACACTTACTTAATAGACTAATTTTTAAGTTAAGTTCTCCTCACATACTTAAGCTATAAGAATTTATTTCATGCTATATATCAATGTGAATTTCACTTAACACTCAGATATCCCCAACAAAAGCACACTGCAATGAATTACCGAAAGTCACATTACATCTTTTTTTTTTTCTCCAAGTCCATTTCATGCTATGAAAGTTACTTACTATAGTTGCGGGTCATTTGGCTTAATTAGTCCAAAGACAAAATTCAATCCAGAAGTAATCATGTCCTTCTATTTGGCATGTTTGTTTCATACTTTGAATGAGGAAACTTCACTATATATAAAGTAACTCAGTATAGAACTTAAAAACAAACAAAACACCTGCAATGTTTAAATGATAACCAGAATACAAAGAAAATTAAGGGTTTTGTTCATTGCCTTTTTTAAAACAGTTTTGCGTTTTTAAAAATAAAAAATAAAAAAAAAATATCTATTTGATTGACTAGACTTTAAAAACCGCTTTTGTGTTTTTTAATTTTCAAAAACTAAAATTTAGAAACATAAAAAACTTACTTCAATTTTTTGTTTTCTAAAATTGCATACAAATTTACATTAAAAACTCATTTTTCTTTTTTTGAAAATAATTCCTAAAAATTACTATACTTGAAGACAACACTAAATGAAACAGACCCTAAGATTCTATCTAATTCCCATAATAAATGGTTAGCATCAAATATGCTTTATTTATGTACAAAACATAAGGGAATTCATCATATGCTATTCAGATGTCATGTGACAGCCACAGGTCAATGATAGAACCATAGTAGAACACTAGTTTCATAACATTTGTGTCACACTTATCTATCTGAGACAACATGAGATACCTACCCAACAATGCTTTTGCAGGAAAAGGTAAACCTGTTCATTGTTCATCATCAGAGACAGAAGCTATGTCAAAACTTGGCCTATCCAACCAATAATTGGATTTTCAACATGAATTCCAGTGGCTCAATCCTTGAAAACTTCATGAGGTATTGAAGAAGGAATGTACTTCTTCGCCACGGATTTGTACTGTTACATAGATGTAGTATTAGTGTGAGGACAAGTAAACAAACTGATTGCAAAGGAAAATTGATGCATGGATACTTCAAAATTGACAACGCTTTTATCTACCTATTCTAATATCAATACTATATGATACCATCATTTTAATATTTTTCAGAAATTGTCATTTTCCATACCCATGCAAGTTGCAACTTAGGGGGGAAACATCATACAAATTATGAGAATACCTTATGCTGACTATATTTCTCTCTGATGGCAGGTAAGTTAGAATTATCATTGTTGCAACAAAGACGGTGGAGATCCTTTACACATCCATACAAATCAGAAGGCCGGTAGAGAGTGTAATGCTGCAATGTGGAATTCTGTTGGAGAAAAACAAGTCATCAAATCTCATACTATAACAATAATAGTAGTGATAATAAGGATAAAATCTTAATGCTGGATTGCTGGTACATATATGGTATAGATATTTTTTCAGTTAGCAGCATACCCATGGTTTCTTTGAAGGAAAAAGTACAAATTTGGCCAGGAAAATTGCAGAAGCGGCTGTAAGTGATGGAGCATAACAAAGCATACTGTACTCCAAGAGAGATAGTTCGGCTATGTAGTTAGCTAAGCACTCTAGTTGCAGTGAAGGAATTTGAGAAACCGACTGATAAAAGCACCAAAAGGGACAACAAATATCTTAGAAATTGAATCTATAACAATAGTATTGAATAGCAATGTAGTTAAACATGCTACAAGAATAACAGCTGAATGTAATTGTAACAGCTAAAGTGTAAGTTTAACGTTATTTCAACGGTTCCTATGACAGAACAATCATAAACTATCACCAAAATGAATGAACTCATGTGATGCGAGAATGCAAAATCTTATTCGTTATTGATGAGAAGAGGTTTTATATACAAGCCTTTAAGTAGCATGGAAAGCTAAACGAACGAATCAGTTAACTAACTAGGAATGGTTTACAGCTGTCATAATGATTTTAGCTAACCGATCATGTGCACCAACGTGACTAGATAGATACATAAAGTGAGATTCCCTGAGATAAATCATAACAATTAGCAGCTAGACTAAGAAAAATACCTCGTCATCTTGAGCTGCACGAACAAATCGTCTGAAATTACATCACCAATAAAGACAATAGAAATGTTAGGATAACGTAACTTCAAAAACGATTTATTATGTTCTAAAACATTTAGCTGTTAGGGTTGTCATATGGAAATTCAAAAAGTTGGTCAAGTCATATCTTGTTCAAGTCAATGATCAATGTAGTAATCTGTCAAAAACTATTATTACCTTAAGAAGCATTTGATTGTTGGGGCTGTCATTTCGAACTTCAGATAATTCAAGACAGCAGATTCCATTTTCAAAACCTGAATCAAATAACTTGGCTCAGGTTTTGATTTGCTCACTTGAAGTTAAAGGAAGAAGCAAATTGATATTGTAAAATTTAGTCAAAGAACTCAACTCATACCTCTTCTTTGAGATACGTATTATCAGTTATATAACAGAATTCCTCCACCTGAGGTGCACAAATCTCCTCATATTTACTGCCAACATGAACCAAAAACCAATTGTTGTTATTACATGTCTGAGTTGATGCCAGAGGGCAAGAAAATAAAATCCTATCAATCCGAAAAATATTGGAGGGATATTATGCTCCCTTACGAGGCAATCATCATGCAAGCAACACCAAGTAATTGTAGCTTCTGTCTATTCATAGCATTCCCTGAAAGATACCGATCTACGTAGTTCACTGTCAAATACAATGTCTCAGGTACAAGACGATATTCCTCAGCCACCTGCAGTCGAAAAGTTGAAGTTGAGCACACACACAAGGGTTTGATAATGCTCTAATTTGAGTTTAGAGGTTACAAAGAATATTGCATTAGCAGAAACCACTTCATTCAACAAGGATATTCAGCTAAATAGACCATATAATGAATCTTCAAAAAAGTCTATCTGACCTATCAAACAGCCTGGGCCTAACATTAAGATATATTATATTTATAATAATCATGCCAAAAAGATAAATACTTATAAAAGTTCTTTTATCTGTTTTAATTTATATATTTATTTATATTATATTATGTTTTTCTTTAATCTAATTCGATAATTATATTATGTATTAGGGGATTCGAAAGCACGGGCATGTTAATTAAGAGAGAGGTTTGCTGGCCCTTTTGTGAATCTCATTACAAAGTTGTCTTTTATACATGCTTCTTAGGCAAAGCTTTCCAAACATGCCAAGCCAAGTCTTAAAGAAAATCTTACATCACCTAAACAGGATGAATGTAGACCTAGTATTTAAGAAACAACCCATGATTAAATTTTTGTAAAACCCTGCCTAGCCTAACTTGTTTCTGCAGTTATTCAAAGATCATAAATTTCAAGACTCAATTATGCTAAGCTTCATTATCAACAAATATTACCTCAACAAGCCAGTCAATCAATATAGCGCGCATGCTGACATTTATGTCCTTTTGAATTCTCTCCATGAAGTCTGTGGAAGGCCTTTTCTTTGACTGGGATTCCAGAGAATACCCAAGATAAGAATACTTGCATTATAAAATTACTTCGAAGACAAGTTACTAATGGGGGAAATAGAAGAAGTGATTAAATTCCAAATAGAAAGTTGAAAACAGAAATTGATATTTTAAAAGGGAAGATGAGGTTCAACCTCAGATTTACGAAGGTGCTGGTAGATGTCACAAGCATAGCTAGCACAAAGCTGCGGATCAGTGCAAATATTATCGATATTGACAACTTTGTCCTCTCTTTCCAATTCAATAACTATGTCCATACCACACATGTTACCTGCAAACAAACCAACAATAACTCTACCTTAGAAGTCGCTAAATATGAAATAGTATACTTCACTGCCAATAAGAAAAGGAAATAGGATAAACCAAAATTCGAAAGTTTGACCATACAATTAAATTAAAACATAAATGTAATTTAATTTTGTACAAAGAAAAAATTGCATCAGAAAAAACGAAAGATTGCAACAATTTGGAACCTGCTGGCTCTGTAGTATCATAGATGTTCAAATTGCTTGTTATCTTTCTCTGAATTTGATCAACTGAAACATCACTGTTATCCAGATACTCAACTTCAGGACTCCTGATAGAATCACAAGAAGACGTTGTCTCGTCCATAGAAACTGACATTGCATCTGATTTACTAGGGGAAACATCCATGCTGCTTCGAACAACAGGCACGGAGACTTTGGCATGTGTAGGAGCAGCATCATTACTTCGAGAGAAAGAAGTAACCTTTTGAAAAACAATAGCATCTGATTTAACATTTTGCAAGTTGTGTGCTTTGTTCACTTTGAGTGCTGATCTAGAGATGGTGGTGCTAACAGGAGGCTCTTTCTCGGGCTTGTCAATTTTAGTTGAAGATGGTACCTTGCATTACAAAATTCAGCTAATTTACAACCAAACCTAAAATCTTAGCGAACAACTAACATACCTAGGGATTAAATTTAGGGGTTTTTCCTGTGATAGAAATTGATTAAAAACCAACGAATCTTAGCATCATAACCGAATTGAGCTTTAAACTTGTACTATAAAAGCAATTTTTCAAGCAAAAATCATCAATATTGTAGAGTCCTCAGATTTGTGGCAATTTAGAATTCTTCAAACAACTCTGGCTGCAAAGCACAAATATTCAGCTTAACAATGACAAAACTACATTTACCTATACAACAATATTGATCGAATTCTCAGCACCAAAATTTGACAATTAAACTACAATTTTTTTTAGCCCTACTCTTCTATTTGAGAAGCATATCACGAATTCAGCTGAGAAACACGGAATGCAAATATACGTTGGTGATGAAAACGTAAAGGGGATTTGAAAATAAGGATATCTACACTTGTTATCCACCACCACTTTGCCACTTCATATTCATAACACTCCAAATACAAATTTGCATTTTCCTTCCGCTTTTTGGGCGCAAAACGAAAAAAAGTAATCGATGATCCATTGTTTGTAGGCAAATATTCTTAACTGCAGAGAAATATAAATTTCTTTGAACATGTATGTATTACAGTCACGTCAGTAAAGCCCTGAAAAATTAAATTTGAACTTCTTGGAAAAACCGCATGTCTTCTTTTCTATCTATGATTACGAGTAATTAGACCTAAATCAACACATAAACAATACCAATTATTTTTAAACGGAAAACCTATCGGAATTGATAACAGGCTGATGAAAACAAACTCGATTTCTCTCATGAATTGTCCAAAGCAGTAAATAAAAACGGTGAAGGAAGAAATGTGGAATACCACAGAGACAGAGGAGGAAGGTCCCGAGCATCGCGAAGCAACGCGAGGCGCATTCTTCTGATTGGTGATGTTCGAGAGAGGCGCTCTCTTCTGTAGAGGAGGAACTGGTTTCAGCTTCGCTAACGGCGGACATCGTTTGGCCATAGAAGACGTCGTTGAGGAGGAAAACGACGAACGGCGATTCTGCGTCGACATTTTGAAGCCTTTCGAATTTGAAACTGGTTGTTCTTTCTGCGTACGTTTCAGAATAATAGGGGAGCGCCTTTTCTCGCGTTGTTACAGAATGCAGAGTCTCGAGTGAGTGTGTGCAAATTTCATAAATTGTACTTTTGTGTTTTTCAGGCGGGGGACTTGTTGATTTGAAATAGGAAGAGATCGTGACCGTTGAAATTGATCGGTATTAGTTAACCTAGAAGCGGGCGCGTATGTAGGTCCCACGCTTCCAACGTATTCAAATTTTCAAATTCAAACTACAAATACCACTTGAATAATATTAGGATAATTCAAAATCTTCCTAATCTATGATCTTAAAAAAATTTTTAATTATTTATTAAAAAATGTTTTTAATGCTTTTTATATTTTTAAAATTGAAAATACATTTAATTTTATATTTTATATGGTATTAGGAAGATAATTAGGAGGATTATTAGAAAGATATAGCATTGCTCATAATATAATACGTCGAGTAGTAAGTGTGTTTGGAAATCGGTCCACTTGTAGTAAAATTAATTTTTAAGAGTTAACAATAATTTTGGTTGATTAATTAAGGTTGGTTTAGTTTAGAATTTAGTAGAATAAAAGGTGAAAAACACATGAATGGAGATAAAAATTAAGAATTATATATTAAAATAGTTTCTCATGTTGTATTTTATCATTCAGTTTAGTCCCTCTCAAAATCAGTCATTTTAGTCCCTAACTTTCACTATTATTGGTCATTTTAGTCCCTGACTTTCACTACATCATTCATTTTAGTCCATGACTTTCAGGGACTAAAATGAATGATCATATAATTCAGGGACTAAAGTGACCTGTAAAATATAAAGTCATGGACTAAAGTGACTTATCCGCACAAAGTCAGGGACTAAAGTGAATTATTCTCGCAAAGTTAGGGACTGAAACTGTACATCACTCTAAAAATTAATGATTGAGATTATTGATGCACAAAAAATCGAGGCAATCTATTAAAAGTAAATAGTTTTAACTTTAGTGAAAAGTGATTTTGACAAAATATGAATTTTAAATGAATAATTCTAAATCTTCCTAATTCATGTTCCTAAAAATTCTCCTAATTACTTATTATAGAATATTTTCAATGCTTTTTATATTTTCAAGATTAAAAATGCATTTAATTCCATACTTTATATAGTATTAGGAAGATAATTAGGAGGATTATTAGGAGGATATAGCATTGCTCATTTTAAACAAACAGGTCCTTAGTTGTTTGGTTATAAGTTAGGAAAAAGTTAAAATTGATTTAGAGTTGTCAAAATCGACTTTAACTAAAGCAATGAGACTTCTGTCTCGTTGAGTTAAAAAATTTACATTATGTTTTTATTTTAAACTTTCTTTTAAGAAAAAAAATCATCAAACATAAATCAAGTTACTTTAAAATCAATTTTACAGGAAATCAGTTCTATAAAATTATGTTCATTCAAAATCAATTCTACCACCATTAAATCAAACACACACCGGGAAGATTAGGCGTGGTGGTAATTGGAATGGAAATACATTTAGGACTGGAGGGAGTAATTATTAAATATAATTTATTTTCAATATATTTTTATTATATAAATCTTTAAAAAAAAATATTTTTCAAAAATAAATTTTGGTCAAATAAAAAATAATATAAAGTTTAAAGAATTTAAACACATGTTATTTTGCCAATAAAAAATATCTAATTGAACGGAGGAAGGTCTATGGCAGCGGCAAAACGGAGGAAGGTCTGTGGTGGCCGAACGGAGGAAGGAAAGGGAAGGGAAGGTGAGGTGTGGCTAGGGTTTGTGAAGAAGAGGAAGAGAGCGTTTATGACTTGATCTGAGAGATGAGAGAAATCAGAAACAAAATATGATATAAAATGAGTAGGGATGGCAACGGGGCGGGGGCGAATTTTGCCCTCCCCATCCCCGTCCCCGCTCGTTCGGAAAAAAACAAGACGGAGATAAAAAATTCAGACTCAAACCCACCCCGTCGGGGATTGGGAACACGCGGGGAATTTAACCTCACATTTTTTTTTAAAAAAAATACAATTTCTAGTATATTTTTACACAAATTAAATACTTAAAAAATTTTTAAAAATTAAATTAATTACTTTAATTCACATTATATGTAAAAGTTATTAGAAATATAATAAAGTTTTAACTTTATTATCATTAATATTGCTAGTAATAATAGCATTATGTGTATATAAATATGAAAATAAATATAAATATATAAAATTATAACGGCAGGACGGGTTCGGGGGTGGGGCGGATAGTTAAAATCCCAAACTCGCTCCCGTCCCACTAAAAGCGGGGGCGGGGAAAATTCAAACCCGTCAAAAACTCAGTCAAAGCGGGGATTCTCCGTCAACGTCGAGCGGGGTCGGTTTTTATTGGCATGCCTAAAAATGAGAAACAAAAGATAAAAAAATGTGGGAATTTCAAATGTGTTGCCCTGATTTGTTCAAAGTGAGAAAGTAAATGATCAAAGGCCATGATTTTGTGATTAAATGCCATGATCAAACGCATAGCACAGGATAAGCTGCCTTTCAAACCTGTGGCCCTGATTTTCTGAATTTTAAATCAAAGGCCATGATCTGATCATTTTCAAGTTAATTTAAATAAAATTTTTATTCATTAGTTTGATTTTTTTTAATTTATAATTTGAAAATTTTAAATTAATTTTATTTAATATTTTAAAATTAAAATTAAATTTATATTAAAATAACAACAAATACTATAATGAAATTTGAATTAAAATGTAAAATAGTAAATATGAGATAGTTAATTTGTGGGGTCCGTACGAGACCCATATAGAGGAGTGTTTGAAAGCACCCACCATTGTAGTGTTTGGAGTGCTTATCACAAATAAATGATATGTACACGTAAAACCCACGTAAATATAATATTTTAATGGAAAGCACTCCATGGAAAGAACTCCTCATTGGAGATGCTCTTAGTTTTTTCACAAACGTTTTATTTATGTTTTTTACACTTTATATTTTCTCAGTTTCTTTTTAAGTGTTTATTTTAAGAGTAAATATTTGTTCTTTTTAACTATCCATTTATAATTTTAGAATATCATTAATTACTATTTCTCAAATATTTATTTGAGCATTGATTTTGTTTTATTGATGATTACATTTTAATTATTACAATTTGTAATCATTCTTGAAATTGCAAAATATTACTCTCTCCGTTCCTTTTTATCTGTTTTTTAAGGTTAAAACACAAATTAAGAAATTTATTTAATACTCTTGTAACTATCAAAATTATGAGATAATTCTCTATTGTACCCTTCTTGGGACTCTAAAATTATAAATTATCTACTACTTAGTATATGTATAAAGTAATAAATGAGGAAGGGTATAATAGGAAAACAAGCTATAAATGTTTTCTTGAATTCCTAAAGAGACCGATAAAAAGAAACAAATTTTTTTCAAAACGAAGACAGATAAAAGGAATAGAGGGAGTAATATCTTTTTAGATGCGTACGTGGTTTTTCTAATATGTGCCCTTAGGCACACAATAAAAAACTATAATTTTAAATGAACCATAAAAAAATAGAGAATTAACTTGAACAAAACTCTCACTACAATAAAATTGCTCATTAGCGTTGATCAAAAGTCGTCTCTAAGGCTAAAAGAACCGTCGCTAAATCACGTTAGTGTCAGCCACAGCGTTGGCCATGGGGCCGACGCTAAACAGCTCGACAGTAACTGTTAGCGTCAGCCACAAAGAGGCTATCGCTACTGCCACGCAAAAAAGACTTGACACCTATTGTGGGGCCGACGCTAAATAACGGCGGCTTAGGCCCACACTAATTAGCGCCCGTTCTAGCTGACACTAAGTAGCGGCGGCTTTTGCCACGCTATCGTTTCTTTTGGCATGATAATTAAGGGAAATCACAGTCAAGTGTTGAAATATTTCTACCATTCTTCAAGTACCAATATTTAGTCACAATCAATTTTATATAGCTATATGAAGAATACTAATAGAAAAAGATTGAAAATCCTAATTAAGAATAAACTAATAGAACGCTCGAACGTAATTATAAATATTTTCTAATTCTGAAACGTGTATTAAAGCTTCACAATATCATACGGATAAATTTTTAACGTTACATAAAATTTTACTTTAGTTCTTTTTTTCTATTTAATTTTAAATTAAAATTAAAATCAAAATACTCAAACTATGCCTACATTATAAACATTTAATTTAGTATAATTAAATATCTTAGTGTTTTAATGTTATCTTCTAATCAAATGCTTTATTCTTCTAATTATTATACACTATTAATCAATATATGCATTTATATGTAAGTTTTATAAAATTAATCATTTTTATTGCTTTTATCTCGATGCATCGCATAAGCACTACTCTAGATATAATTATAATATAAATATAAATAATAATAATAATAATAATATAAATATAAATAATAATATTAAAGTGTGAGAGTAGTATTATACTATTATTATTGAAGTGATCTTTGTAGTTTGAATTTGAAAATTTGAGAACGTTGAAAGCATGGGACCCACAAACGTGCCCGCTCTCCTAGGTTAACTAATACCCATCAAACTCAACGGTCCTGAAAAACAGAAAAGTACACCAATAAAGCAAATTTGTGAAATTCGCAAACACTCACTTCACACTCTGCATTCTGTAATAACAACACAAGAAAAGGCACGCAGAAAGAACAACGAGGGTTGATCGTTTCAAGTTCGAAGTCTTCAAAATGTCGATGCAGAATCGCCGTTCGTCGTTTTCATCCTCAACGACGTCGTCTATGGCGAAACTACATCCGCCGTTGGGGAAGGTGAAACCAGTTCCTCCTCCACAGAAGAGAGCGCCTCTCACGAACATCACCAATCAGAAGAAAGCACCTCGCGTTGCTTCGGGCTACTCAGGACCTTCCTCCTCTGTTTCTCTGGTATTCATCGTTTCGTTCTTCACCGTTTTTATTAACTGCTTACGAAAATTCAGTACAGAAATTGAGTTTGTTTTCTTGAGCTTGTTATCGATTCCGGCAGGTTTTCCGTTTAATATTAAAAGTAAATGTTACTACATTTTCTATGTGTTGATTTTGGTCAAATTACTTGTAATCGTGGAAAAAAAGACATGCGGTGTTTGAGAAGTTCAAATTTAATTTTTAGATGCTATACTAATGTGAATATATCATGTTCAAATTTTGTATTTCTCTGCTGTTAAGACTATTTACCTACATATAATGGAACATTCATTACTTGAATGGGACACTCTCTCTTTCTCCTTAACTTTCTTGAAAATCTTGTTTCATAGGTGAATTAGTTTGTAACACAAGAAGTTTATATTAACTTTTACTTTAAAAATACAGATTATACTTTCATAAGTTTATACTTCGGATGAAAGTCTAGTGTTTTATATATTTTGTGTCTGTGGACTTCATCATTTCGTTATTCACAACTTTCTATTAACTGCTTAGGAAAATTCACGAGAGAAATTGTGCTTGTTTCCCGGAAAAATGTATGTTTTAAGAATATTTGTTGCAAGAGAGTAAAATGAATAATTGATTAGTTTTCTTAATGTTGCACTTGAAAAACAAATGGTAAATGTGAATTTGTGCATAACTTTTCTGTACGATGTTTACATTTTGACCGCTTATGTATCAATTTGCACTCTCTCTTTCAAAGTTAAATTCGTGATATGCTCCTCAAATAGAATAGTAGTCCTGGAAACAAGATATGTAGCTCAATTTACAACATTGAATGCTGAGAATTTGATCAGTATTGTTGCATAGGTAGATGTAGTTTTGTGATTGTCCAGCTGAATGTAATTTACTTTGCAGCCAGCATTTGTTTAAAGAATTCTAATATCTTAGAAAGTTTGATGTCCCTAAAATATTTATGATTTTTTCTTGAATACTTGCTTTTTGAGTACAAGCTTAAAGCTTAATTCGTTTATGATGCAAAAATTCCTTGTCTTTTGATCAGTATCTATCTGAAAAACCTAGAGTAAGGTAAAAACAAATTATTTTGATTAGATCCTTCAGGAAGTTTATGAAAATTTATTGAAAGCAACTTTTAAGGATCCACTAGCTGTTTTATGTTTGGTTGTAAATTAGCTGAATCTTGTGATGCAAGGTACCATCATCCTTGACTAAAGTTGCCAAGCCCAAGAAAGAGCCTCCTGTAAGCACCAGCAATTGGAACACTAGATCAGAACTGAAAGTGAACAAAACACATACCCTACAAAATGTTAATTCAGGTGCTGTTGTTTTTCATAACTCTACTTCTTTCTCACAAAGGAATGATGCTGTCCCTACGCTTGCTGAAGTCCCCGTGCCTTTCCGAAGCAGCATGGACGTTTCTCCTAGCAGATCAGATGCAATGTCAGTTTCTATGGATGAGACAATGTCTTCTTGTGATTCCATCAAAAGTCCTGAATTTGAATATCTGGATAATAGTGATATTTCAACAGTTGATTCAATTAAGAGAAAGATATCTAGCAATTTGAACATCTTTGATACTACTGAGTCTGCAGGTTGAGTATTGTTGCAATTTTCTTTTTTTCTCATGCAATAATTGCTTTGTACAGAATTTCAGTTAAGTCTTGACTGCATGATCAAACTTTATGATCTTGGTTTATCATATTGACAATGGATTATGCTGTTTCATTTTTCAGTGCTTTCTAAGGTATTGTTGATGATTCGTTTGCAGGTAACATATGCTATTTCAATTAAGAGAAGGTTGTCAATATCGATAATAATTGCACGGATCCGTAGCTTTGTGCTAGCTATGCATGTGACATCTACCAGCACCTTCGTAAATCTGAGGTTGAACCTAATTTCCCCTGTTAAAATAATGATTTATGTCCAAATAATTTTTTACTGTAAGTATTCTTGTCTCATGTTGTTCTGTGGACAGGCAAAGAAAAAGCCTTCCACAGAGATCATATTGACAATGGATTATGCTGTTTCATTTTTCAGTGCTTTCTAAGGTATTGTTGATGATTCGTTTGCAGGTAACATATGCTATTTCAATTAAGAGAAGGTTGTCAATATCGATAATAATTGCACGGATCCGTAGCTTTGTGCTAGCTATGCATGTGACATCTACCAGCACCTTCGTAAATCTGAGGTTGAACCTAATTTCCCCTGTTAAAATAATGATTTATGTCCAAATAATTTTTTACTGTAAGTATTCTTGTCTCATGTTGTTCTGTGGACAGGCAAAGAAAAAGCCTTCCACAGAGATCATATTGACAATGGATTATGCTGTTTCATTTTTCAGTGCTTTCTAAGGTATTGTTGATGATTCGTTTGCAGGTAACATATGCTATTTCAATTAAGAGAAGGTTGTCAATATCGATAATAATTGCACGGATCCGTAGCTTTGTGCTAGCTATGCATGTGACATCTACCAGCACCTTCGTAAATCTGAGGTTGAACCTAATTTCCCCTGTTAAAATAATGATTTATGTCCAAATAATTTTTTACTGTAAGTATTCTTGTCTCATGTTGTTCTGTGGACAGGCAAAGAAAAAGCCTTCCACAGACTTCATGGAGAGAATTCAGAAGGACATCAATGTCAGCATGCGCGCAATATTGATCGACTGGCTTGTTGAGGTAATATTTGTTGATAATTGAGTCTTGAGTTTTGTGATTTGTGAGATGATGTGATTACAGGTTAGGAGCTGGGTTTTACAAAATTTAATTGCAGTTTGTTCTTAAATACGAGGTCCAAATTTAGCATGTTTATTTCACAAGCTTTTTTTTTTTTTGTTTGAAGTCTTGGCTTGGCATGCTTGGTGGCCTAACTAGAAAATATGCTTAAAGGGCCACAAAAAGGCCAACTGACCTGTCTTTTAATAGGCCAACATGCCTGTGTTTTTTAATTGAAAAATAAATAATATAATTAAAGATTAAAGAATAAAATAAAAAATATAATATAGATATAAACTAAAATAAAGAAAACATCATTTATAAGTACCTAATTGTTTTGTATGATTAATATGAATATAATGAATGAATATAATAATATATCTAGAGTGAGGTTATGGTCACTCAAAAAAGTCTATTGTCACTCTTTTAATTTTTTTAATAATAATTATATATTAATAATAATAGGTATCAATTTGGGGAATGAATTTCTTGAACTGACTGCTGATTTTTTACATTGTAAGGTGAAAAAATTTTCGTTTAAGTATTTGGGTCTACCTCTTGGAATGAATCCGAGAAAGGCTTCTTTTTGGAAAGATATAATTGAAGCATTACGGAAGCGATTATCCTCGTGGGAGAATAAATATCTCTATTGGGGAAGGGTGACTCTAATAAATGCGGTCCTAAATGCAATTCCAATCCACTTCCTTTCTTTCTTTAAGGCTCCAGCGGATCCAAAATCTGTTGGGTGAAGTGGGACACTGTCTGTAAGTCAAGTTTGGAGGGTAGCCTGGAATAAAAAATGTTAAATTATTTAATTTGGCTCTACTGGGTAAATGGATTTGGAGTTTCTTTTCCAGATTCTTTGTGGGCCACAGTACTCAAGGCAAGGTATGGCCGCATAGATTCCTTTGTCAATTGCTCTGTTGTGGACAGAAGAGCTTCTTGGTGGTGGTGAGATTTAATATGGGTCATACAGCAGGGGAGTAATTGGATGGGTAAAAAGGTGCTTCGATGTATTGAGAACGGCTCTTCTACTCTTTTCTGGGACGATAAATGGCTAAGTGGAGTTCGATTGAAAGAAATTTTTTCAAGACTTTATTCTTTTGCGGCTACTCTAATATCGTTGGTTGATCATAATGGAAGATGGGAGGACCAACGTTGGATATGAGAAGTTAATTGGCGTAGAACAACATTTGTCCATGAGGTTCAACCTTTGAGAAACCTGATGGAAATGCTATAGCGTATATTATCTTAGGTCGTAATAAGTCTGATATTTGGTCATGGAGTGGTGATTCTACTTGTGTATATTCCGTTAAAAGTGCATATATTTGGATGGATAATCTAATGAGTGGAACTTGTGGGGTAATGCTGATTTCAGGTTGGTTATGAAAATTCTCTGGCGATGCAAAACCCCTATTAAATGTCTGGTTTTTTGCTGGCAACTATTGCTTCATTCCATCCCTTGCAAGCCTCAACTCCTTTGTCGTGGTATTGTTTTGGAGAATGTCGAATGCACATTCTGTAATATGTACGATGAGGAGCCAATTCATTTATTTCTCCTTTATCCAGCTACTTATAACACTTGGGTGGATATTGCTAAATAGTTGGAGGTACATGCAGTCTTCCCAATTTGGCTTGATGGTCGTTCTCTTGCGTGGAGGGGACTTGGCCAGCATAAAAAACAAATGCAGCGTTTTACTATTATTTGGGTTAATGTTATGTGGTAAATATGGCTCCACAGAAATTATATTGTCTTTCGTCACGGTGTAGTGAATCGTACTCCCTCCGTCCCATAATATAAGCCCCAACTACCAAAATGTCTTGTCCTATAATATAAGCACCTACACATAATATAAGAAGTATTTATTGTGATTTTTTAACTTTCAAAGTCATTCAACCAATAGAAAAAAATGTGTTTAAATTTAATTGGTGTAACATCTCAATAATCTACTTAATACTTCTAATTCCAATAATTTAACCACTTTTCTTAAACTGTGTGAAATGTTAGTTGAGACTTATATTATGAGACGGAGGGAGTAAGGAGTTATTAGATTCTATTCGTCTGCGGTCTTGGCGATGGATTTGTAGTTTTGTAAAGTGATGTTCTTTTGGTATTCTAACCCAAGAATGTGTCTCTCTTAGTTTGTATGTAGGAATGATTTATATTTTTCTGTTGTTTTTTGTTTGTAATGAATTGAAGTTCCCCTTGTACTCCTCGTAATAAATTTATCTTTGCTTATAAAAAAAAGTTTAATTCGATTAGTTAAAAAATACATTTTAAATTTAAAATATTAAAAATTAAAAATGAATTAAAATTGAATGACAATAAACTTTTTGGAGTCATTATATTTTTTATATGTAAAAATAAGACAATTTGATAGGCCAAATAGATTTTTTAAAGACGCAAAACTTGTCCATTTATCTCAGTACACTTTTTAAATAAAGTGGTCTCAGCCAATACTATGCCGCGTCGTAACTCAAATTAGAGCATTATCATCACACTCTATAGTTGCTTCTCCATCACTTATAGTTGCTTCTACAATTTTCCCGGCCAATTTATACTTTTCCCTTCAAAGAAACCGTGGGTATGCTGCTAAGTGAAATTATTTCTATTCCATATATGTACCAGCATAAAGGTTTTATCATTATTATTATTGTGTGGATGTGTGAAGGATCTCCACCGTCTTTGTTCCAACAATGATCATTCTAACTTACTTGCAATCAGAGAGACATATAGTCAGCTTAAGGTATTCTTTACAAATTATAAGCAAATACATAACTTATAAGAATTTTTCTCTAAGTTGCAGCTTGCACGGTTCGGAAAAATATAAAAACAATAGTATCAAAAAGTATTGATATTAAATATAAAAGAAAAAGTATTGATATTAGAAATAAGTATGAAAATTTGGATCTAGACTCAATTGATACCTATAAAAATTACCCAAACGGGATGGGGATTCAACCACTAAAATGTGTTTTAAGCTCGGGATGGGAATGAGTACGGTTACCCTTGTACTCTATTCGTCCCATATCCGCAGACTTTTATTCTATAAAAATTCATTATTGTTACTCACTTAAGCTAAAAACATAAGAATTCTCTCATATTTGAGTTTTAGCTTTTTACTACCGTCTTTATCGGTGATTATTTGTTACTCAGTTATATATATATATATTGTAAATATTGTGACTAATTATTTTGTTATATTAGATTTCAAAATTATAAATTCTTGTATACTACTTAGTTTAAATATATTTTTAGTTAATATTTTTGTTTTGCAATTTTGTTTTGTTAATTTTGAAATTAAATATAATTTTTATCTTAATTGTTTGTGAAAAAAGAAATAAAAAATATTATATTATATCTAACTAAAATATGGGTAAAGCGTTTGGGTATGGATATCTAAATACAAATAAGGATTAAAATTATTACCTAAGTGGGGATAGGATCGGGCGGAGACTTTTTTAGTATGAAAATATATACTCTAGTAACTTACTCATACTCTACCCATTGTAATTTATAGATAGAGTATGTTGTAATTTTGCAATATCCATACATAAATTTTTCCCTTGTAATCGGTTTGCTTACTTGTCTTCACACTAATACTATATCTATGGACAACGATTTTCGGACTCAAATTCCCCTTACTCATTCTCACTCATTCTATATAATAATATTATTTGCATTTAATGGATAAAAAATGGAAACGGAGAGGCAAACGTTAACGGAAACGGAGAGGGTTTAGAAAATTTGAAAATAAAACGAAAATCAGAAAGCCCTTGACTCCCTCTCTCTCGCTCTTCGTCTTCTCACTGTCTTCTGCTGTTGCCCTGTTCATCTTCAACCCTTCTCAACTTCATCTTCAAGCAAAAACCTCTTCGCTGTGCTGCGCTGCTGTTCGTTTGCTGTTGTACGGGTTATTCGCTGCCGTTCCTCGGTGCTCTCTTGTGATTTTTTTTCCTAACTCTTGCGTATCCTCATCTAGTTAGGTATGTTTCTGGATTACTCGGTTGATATTTTTCTTTATTACTGTAAACCATGGTTAAACTTTGAAGCGTTGTTGTTGGTTTTATTGGCGATTCTGATGTATTATGTGTTCCTCATAGCGTAGAATGCGTGTAATGGACAACTGTTGCATATGGGTAGTAATATATAGGAAGTGGTTAATTGCCCCCCAAGATGTGGTTACAGGGGTTATTATGTGTGTAGAAAGTAGAATGAACTAATTTGGTAATTGTCTATTGTGGTAATTGTGTATTTGTGAAAATCTTTGTTTTGAAATGATGGGCTAGTAGAAATAATGACAATATATTATCTATAATTTTCAGAGATTCCTAAAAAAAAGGTTCGTATAAGGAATAGTTGTACATGAGATGTGTAGCAACGTATCAACCAAAGTTTGAGTGATGCGCAGAGGCAAAGGATAAAGATGACGCCTTTTAGATTTCTCGTAGACATTGCTGATAAGATGCAGATTTGCATTCCATTAATGGAGGAAATGCTTAGGAGGTGGGACATCCATAGTGGGGGGTTTAGAATTCAAAGTAGGGTTGTTAGCTTTAGCCCACTTGATGTTTGCTTTGGACTTTGGACTTCTGACCAAATATCAGGACGATGATGTAGTGGATGATTTCTGCCGACTGTATATAATAATAGGCCTTGCTGAGTTTTTGATGCCGAAAGCAAGGCAGTGCGTTGATTGATCATGGCTCTCATATTTTGATGATTTGGATGCTCTTGAGTACTATGATTGGGGCAGCGCAATATATGGGAATCTGGAATCGTCCATTACTCGTGCCGCAAGCAGGCTCAGGGATGACAAGAATGATGCCCAGCTCCATATTACGGGATGTGCTGCCTTGTTACAGGTAAACAATTAATAACCAACATTTTACGTGGCACATGAAGTTGATTCTAATTTCCTCAATTTACTTAAATAATTTCATAGGCTACATATTGAACCACTGGTTATTTTAAATAAATTTTTTCTTGAGCTATAAAAACAGATAACATTAATGTTACTAAATATAAACTTTAAATAAATGTTTTCTTGAGCTATAAAAGCAGATAACATTAATGTTACTAAATATAAATAGTTAACAACATATTGTTACGAGAGCTTGGTTATTAGAGGGCACCTTATATGACGAAGTTGAATATGATTATCTTCATTTTCCTTTAATTACCTTGTAATCATTTGATATGCTACATATTAATCCACTGGTTAATTGAAATTGATGTTTTACTAAGCTATAAAAACGAATTAAAAATTTAATGATATTTAAATATTAAACAATATATTGGTTATGAGAGCTTCAAGATCTGGTTACAAGGCACCTTATATGACGAAGTTGATTCTAATTCAATTTACTATATTTACCATTTAATCATTTCATATGTTACATATTGAACCACGTGTTAATTTCAAATTTGTGTTTTTTTGACCTATTAACCCAAAGTACTACACATGTTTCAAAATGTAACAATTTAACCGAGTAATGAAGATGGTGGTTACGAGTGCTTTCGGATGTGGTTACATGGCACCTTATATGACGATGTTGATTTAAATAGTAAACAACATATTGGTTACGAGAGCTTCAAGAGGTGATTGCTGGGCACCTTATTTGATGAATTTAGTAAACATACTTACAAATTTAAGAAAATTTAAGTAGACAAATGATGGAATTGGATTAAAATATATATATATTTATGTGATGTACCATATACATTTTCCATATGCTGGATCCAGAGATGGGGTTTACAACAATTGGGAACAAATGTAACATATTGACCACACACACTAATAATATCAACAAATACAAAATTTGTAGAAGTGAAGATTATTCCTTCAAAATTCTTCATTCCTTCATCTATTTTTGCCTTTTTCGAGCATACTTACGATGTCTTCGTAGTTTCGCTTCCTATACGCATACAGGGTGACCTCTTCAAACGCCCAGTTGACTGTAGTCGTCTATCAGCATCACCTACACCACCAGTCTTTACATTACCTTATAGGGCACCATCTATGCAGACATGGGGTCAATTTTTTTGTTTAACGATACAAATGAAATTACCTTCCGTAATAGGATTCGTTGGTTCAACCGCTGAAGGACAAGGGATCCACGTAACTATTGCTCGCTCAATATTTGGCTGAACTTCTCTTGGAGGACTTGACATCGGAGCTTCTTTGGAAGTTGCTTCGACTTCTTTGGAAGTTGCTTCCACTTTTTTTGGAGTTGTGAGCACACACAATTTTTCAAGTGTATAGTACACGATTTCTACAAACAAATATTGATATTTTAAAAATATAAAAAAATAGTGTAAATTAAGCTAGAAACTTCATGATGAACAAGAAATTGTTGTAAAAAAAATAAAATAATTTAATAAATTTAAAATATTCATTTTCATTTTTAAAGTAAAAACACCCTATATTTTAAGTCAATAGTACACAATTTCTACAAACAAATGTTGCAATTTTAAAAATATAAAAAATTGTGAAAATTAAGCTAGAAACTTAATGGTAAACAATACATTGGTTTAAAAAAAATTAAATAATTTAATAAATTTAAAATACGCCTTTTAATTTTTTTAAAAATAAACAACCTATATTTCAAGTCTATAGTACACGATTTCTACAAACCAATGTTGTAATTTTAAAAATATAAAAAGTTGTGTAAATTAAACTAGAAACTTCATGGTAAAAAATACATTGTTTTAAAAAAAATTAAATAATTTAATAAATTTAAAATATGCGTTTTCATCATTTTAGTAAAAAACACATTATATTTCAAGT
This sequence comes from Cyamopsis tetragonoloba, assembly GCA_037177725.1. Lineage (NCBI taxonomy): Eukaryota > Viridiplantae > Streptophyta > Magnoliopsida > Fabales > Fabaceae > Cyamopsis > Cyamopsis tetragonoloba. Next base: position 63,706,051 of record CM074119.1, read on the forward strand.
GTATAGTACACAATTTCTACAAACAAATGTTGATATTTTAAAAATATAAAAAAAAATAGTGTAAATTAAGCTAGAAATTTCATGGTGAACAAGAAATTGTTGTCAAAAAAATCAAATAATTTAATAAATTTAAAATATGCGTTTTCATTTTTAAAGTAAAAACACTCAATATTTTAAGTCTATAGTACACGATTTCTACAAACAAATGTTGCAAATTTAAAAATATAAAAAATTGTGTAAATTAAGCTAAAAAATTAATGGTAAACAATACATTGATTTCAAAAAAAGTTAAATAATTTAATAAATTTAAAATACGCCTTTTAATTTTTTTAGTAATAAACAGTCTATCTTTCAAGTGTATATAATACACAATTTCTAGAAACAAATGTTGATATTTTAAAAATATAAAAAAATAGTGTAAATTAAGCTAGAAACTTCATGATGAAAAAGAAATTGTTGTAAAAAAAATAAAATAATTTAATAAATTTAAAATATGCGTTTTCATTTTTAAAGTAAAAACACACTATATTTTAAGTCAATAGTACACGATTTCTACATACAAAGGTTGCAATTCTAAAAATATAAAAAATTGTGAAAATTAAGCTAAAAACTTCATGGTAAACTATACATTGTTGTCAAAAAAAATCAAAAAATTTAATAAATTTAAAATATGCATTTTCATATTTAAAGTATAAAACACCATATATTTCAAGTCTATAGTACACGATTTCTACAAACAAATGTTGCAATTTTAAAAATAAAAAAAATTGTGTAAATTAAGCTAGAAACTTCATGGTAAACAATACATTGTTCTCAAAAATAATTAAATAATTTAATAAATTTAAAATATGTGTTTTAATTTTTTAAGTAAAAGACACACTATTTTTCAAGTGTATAGTACACGATTTCTACAAATAAATGTTGATATTTTAAAAATATAAAAAGATAGTGTAAACTAGGCTAGAAACTTCATGGTGAACAATACATTGTTGTCAAAAAATCAAATAATTGAATAAATTTCAAATATAAGTTTTTATTTTTAAAGTAAAAAACACCTTATATTTCAAGTCTATAGTTCACGATTTCTACAAACCAATGTTTCAATTTAAAAAATATAAAAAATTGTGTAAATTAAGATAAAAACTTCATGGTAAATTATACATTGTTGTCAAAAAAAATCAAATAATGTAATAAATTTAAAATATGCATTTTCATATTTAAAGTAAAAAACACCCTCAATTTCAAGTCTATAGTACACGATTTCTACAAATAAATGTTGCAAATTTAAAAATATAAAAAATTGTGTAAATTAAGCTAGAAACTTAATGATAAACAATACATTGATTTCAAAAAAAGTTAAATAATTCAATAAATTTAAAATACACCTTTTAATTCTTTTAGTAATAAACAGTCTATCTTTCAAATGTATATAATTCACAATATCACAAACAAATGTTGATATTTTAAAAATATAAAAAAATAGTGTAATTTAAGATAGAAATTTCATGGTGAAAAATACATTGTTGTCAACAAAATCAAATAATTGAATAAATTTAAAATATGCGTTTTCATTTTTAAAGTAAAAAACACCCTATATTTCAAGTCTATAGTTCACGATTTCTACAAACAAATGATGCAATTTTAAAAATATAAAAAATTGTGTAAATTAAGCTAAAAACTTAATGGTAAACTATACATTGTTGTCAAATAAATCAAATAATTTAATAAATTTAAAATATACGTTTTCATTTTTAAAGTAAAAAACACCCTATTTTTCAAGTGTATAGTACATGACTTCTACAAACAAATGTTTCAATTTTAATTATAAAAAAAATTGTGTAAATTAGATAGAAACTTCATGGTAAACTATACATTGTTGTCAAAAAAATCAAATAATTTAATAAATTTAAAATATGCATTTTAATATTTAAAGTAAAAATCATCCTATATTTCAAGTCTATAATACACGATTTCTACAAACAAATGTTGCAATTTTAATTATATAAAAAATTGTTTACATTAAGCTAGAAAGTTCATAGTAAACTATACATTGTTGTAAAAAAAATAATTTAATAAATTTAAAATAGGCGTTTTAATTTTTTTAGTAAAAGATACACTATTTTTGCAAGTGTAAAGTACACGACTTCTGCAAACAAATGTTGATATTTTAAAAATATAAGAAAATAGTGTAAATTAAGCTAGAAACTTAATGGTGAAAAAGAAATTGTTGTAAAAAAAATAAAATAATTTAATAAATTTAAAATATGCGTTTTTATTTTAAAGTAAAAACACCCTATATTTTAAGTCTATAGTACACGATTTCTACAAACAAATGTTGCAATTTTAAAATTATAAAAAATTGTGTAAATTAAGCTAGAAACTTCATGGTAAACAATACATTATTGTCAAAAAAAAGTAAATATTTTAATAAATTTTAAATTTGTCATTTTATTTTAAAGTAAAAACACCCTATATTTTATATAGTACACGATTTCTACAAACAAATGTTGCAATTTAAAAAATTTTAAAAATTGTATAAATTAAGCTAGAAACTTCATGGTAAACAATACGTTGTTGTTAAAAAAATTAAAAAATTTAATAAATTTAAAATATGCGTTTTCTTTTTTTTTAGTAAAAAACACATTATTTTTCAAATGTATAGTACACGATTTTTAGAAAATAATGTTAATATTTTAAAAATATATAAAATAGTGTAAATTAAGCTAGAAACTTAATGGAGGACAATACATTGTTGTTAAAAAAATCAAATAATTTAATAAATTTAAAATATGCGTTTTCATTTTTAAAGTAAAAAAAACCCTATATTTCAAGACTATAGTTCACGATTTCTAAATACCAATGTATCAATTTTAAAATTATAAAAAATTTTATAAATTAAGCTAAAAACTTCATGGTAAACAATACATTGTTGTCAAAAAAAGTAAATAATTTAATAAATTTAAAATATACGTTTTTATTTTTAAAGTAAAAATACCCTATATTTTATATAGTACACAATTTCTACAAACAAATGTTGCAATTTCAAAAATATAAAAAATTGTGTAAATTAAGCTAGAAACTTCATGGTAAACAATACATTGTTGTCAAAAATAATTAAATAATTTAATAAATTTAAAATATGCGTTTTAAGTAAAAGACACACTATTTTTCAAGTGTATAGTACACGACTTCTACAAATAAATGTTGATATTTTAAAAATATAAAAAAATAGTGTAAATTAAGCTAGAAACTTCATGGTGAACAATACATTGTTGTCAAAAAAATCAAATAATTGAATAAATTTAAAATATACGTTTTTATTTTTAAACTAAAAAACAATTTATATTTCATGTCTATAGTTCACGATTTCTTCAAACTAATGTTTCAATTTTAAAAATATAAAAAATTGTGTAAATTAAGGTAAAAACTTCATGGTAAACTATACATTGTTGTAAAAAAAACAAATAATTTAATAAATTTAAAATATGCATTTTCATATTTAAAGTAAAAAACACCCTATATTTCAAGTATATAGTACACGATTTCTACAAACAAATGTTGCAATTTTAATTATATAAAAAAATAGTGTAAATTAAGCTAGAAACTTCATGGTGAATAAGAAATTGTTGTCAAAAAAAATAAATAATTGAATAAATTGAAAATATGCATTTTAAATTTTAAAGTAAAAACACCCTATATTTTAAGTCTATAGTACACGATTTCTGCAAACAAATGTTGCAATTTTAAAAATATAAAAAATTGTATAAATTAAGCTAGAAACTTCATGGTAAACAATACATTGTTGTCAAAAAAAAGCAATTAATTTAATAAAATTAAAATATTCATTTTAAATTATAAAGTAAAAACACCCTATATTTTAAGTCTATAGTACACGATTTCTACTAACAAATGTTGCAATTTTAAAAATATAAAAAATTGTTTAAATTAAGCTATAACCTTCATGGTAAACAATACATTAATGTCAATATAATTAAATAATTTAATAAATTTAAAATATGCGTTTTCATTTTTTTAGTAAAAAACGCACTATTTTTCAAGTGTACACGACTTCTACAAACAAATGTTGATATTTTAAAAATATAAAAAAATAGTGTAAGTTAAGCTAGAAACTTCATGGTGAACAAGAAATTTTTGTCAAAAAAATCAAATAATTTAATAAATTTAAAATATGTTTTTTCCTTTTTAAAGTAAAAACACCCTATATTTTAAGTCTATAGTACACGATTTCTAAAAAAAAAAATTGTAATTTTAAAAATATAAAAAATTGTGTAAATTAAGCTAGAAAGTTCAGGGTAAAACAATACATTGTTGTCCAAAAAATTAAATAATTTAGTAAATTTAAAATATGCCTTTTCATATTTTTAGTAAAAAACACACTATTTTTCAACTGTATAGTATACGATTTCTACAAACAAATGTTTATATTTTAAAAATATAAATAATAATTTGAATTTAAGTTAAAAACTTCATGGTGAACAAGAAATTGTTGTTAAAAAAATAATAATAATTTAATAAATTTAAAATATGCATTTTCATATTTAAAGTATAAAATACCCTATATTTCAAGTCTATACACGATTTCTACAAACAAATGTTGCAATGTTAATTATATAAAAAATTGTGTTAATTAGATAGAAACTTCATGGTAAACTATACATTGTTGTCAAAAAAATCAAATAATTTAATAAATTTAAAATATGCATTTTCATTTTTAAAGTAAAAACACCCTATATTCGAAGTCTATAGTTCCCGATTTCTACAAATCAATGTTTCAATTTTAAAAATATAAAAAATTGTGTAAATTAATCCAGAATATTCATGGTAAACTATAGATTGTTGTCAACAAAATAAAATACTTTAATAAATTTAAAATATGCGTTTTCATTTTTTTAGTAAAAAACACACTATTTTGCAAATGTATAGTACACGATTTCTAGAAAATAATGTTGATATTTTAAAAATATCAAAAATAAATGTTAATTAAGCTAGAAACTTCATGGTGAAAAATACATTGTAGTAAAAAAAATTAAATAATTGAATAAATTTAAAATATGCATTTTGATTTTTAAAATAAAAAACACCCTATATTTCGAGTCTATGGTTCACGATTGCTACAAATCAATGTTTCAATTTTAAAAATATAAAAAATCTGGTAAGATAATCCAGAAATTTCATGGTAAACTTTAGATTGTTGTCAACAAAATCAAATATTTTAATAAATTTAAAATATGCGTTTTAATTTTTTTAGTAAAAAACACACTATTTTTCAAGTGTATAGTACAGGATTTCTATAAACAAATGTTGATATTTTAAAAATATAAAAAATAAGTGTTAATTAAGCTAGAAACTTCATGGTGAAAAATACATAGTTGTCAAAAAATCAAATATTTGAATAAATTTAAAGTATGAGTTTTCATTTTTAAAGTAAAAAACACCCTATATTTCAAGTCTATAGTTCAAAATTTCTAGAAACCAATGTTTCAATTTTAAAAATATAAAAAATTGTGTAAATTAAGCTATAAAATTCATGGTAAACAATACATTGTTGTCAAAAAAATTAAATAATTTAATAAATTTAAAATATGCGTTTTAAGTAAAAGACACACTATTTTTCAAGTCTATAGTACACGACTTCTACAAATAAATGTTGATATTTCATAATTAGAAAAAAATAGTGTAAATTAAGCTAGAAACTTCATGGTAAACAATACATTGTTGTCAAAAAAAGCAAACAAATTAATAAATTTAAAATATGCATTTTAATTTTTAAAGTAAAAATATCCTATATTTTAAGTCAATAGTACACGATTTTTACAAACAAATGTTGCAATTTGAAAAAAAAAGTGTAAATTAAGCTTGAAACTTCATGGTAAAAAATACATTGTTGTGAAAAAATCAAATAATTTAATAATTTAAAAATATGCGTTTTAATTTTTTTAATAAAAAACAATCTATTTTTCAAGTGTAGTACACGACTTCTATAAACAAATATTGATATTTTAAAAATATAAAAAATAGTGTAAATTAAGCTAGAAACTTCATGGTGAACAATGTTGTAAAAAAATCATATAATTGTATAAATTTAAAATATGTCTTTTCATTTTTAAAGTAAAAAACAACCTACATTTTAAGTCTATAGTTTACGATTTCTACAAATCAATGTTTCAATTTTAAAAATATAAAAAATTGTGTAAATTAAGGCAAAAATTTCATGGTAAACTATAGATTGTTGTCAACAAAATCAAGTATTTTAATAAATTTAAAATATGCATTTTCATTTTTTTTAGTAAAAAACACACTATTTTTCAAGTGTATAGTACACGATTTCAAGAAACAAATGTTGATATTTTAAAAATATAAAAAATAAGTGTAAATTAGGCTAGAAAATTCACGGAGAAAAATACATTATTGTCAAAAAAATCAAATAATTGAATAAATTTAAAAAATACGTTTTTATTTTTAAAGTAAAAACACCTTATATTTCATTTCTATAGTTTACGATTTCTACAAACCAATGTTTCAATTTTAAAAATATAAAAAATTGTGTAAATTAAGCTAGAAACTTCATGGTAAACTATGCATTGTTGTCAAAAAAAAATCAAATAATTGAATAAATTTAAAATATGCGTTTTCATTTTTAAAGTAAAAAACACCATATATTTCAAGTCTATAGTTCACAATTTCTACAAATCAATGTTTCAATTTTAAAAATATGAAAAATTGTGTAAATTAAGCTAGAAACTTTATGTTAAACAATAAATTGTTGTTAAAAAAATTAAATAATTTAATAAATTTAAAATATGCATTTTCATATTTAAAGTAAAAAACATCTTATATTTTAAGTCTATAGTACACGATTTCTACAAACAAATGTTGCAATTTTAAAAATATTAAAAATAGTGTAAATTAAGCTAGAAATTTCATGGTGAACAATACATTGTTGTCTAAAAATCAATTAATTTAGTAAATTAAAAATTTTGCGTTTTAAATTTTAAAGTAAAAACACCCTATATTTAAAGTCTATAGTACACGATTTATACAAAAAAATGTTACAATTTTAAAAATATAAAAAATTGTGTAAATGAATCCACAAATTTCATGGTAAACTATAGATTGTTTTCAACAAAATCAAATATTCTAATAAATTTAAAATATGCGTTTTCCTTTTTTAGTAAAAAACACACTATTTTTCAAGTGTATAGTACACGATTTCTAGAAACAAATGTTGATATTTTAAAAATATTAAAAATATATGTTAATTCAGCAAGAAACTTCATGGTGAAAAATATATTGTTGTCAAAAAAATCAAATAATTGAATAAATTTAAAATATGCGTTTTCATTTTTAAAGTAAAAAACACCCTATATTTCAAGTCTATATTTCACAATTTCTACAAACCAATGTTTCAATTTTAAAAATATAAAAAATAGTGTAAATTAAGCTAGAAAGTTCATGGTAAACAATTCATTGTTGTAAAAAAAATTATATAATTTAATAAATTTAAAATAAGCGTATTAATTTTTTTAGTAAAAAACATACTATTTTTCAAGTGTATAATACAAGATTTCTTGAAACAAATGTTGATATTTTATAAATATAAAAATATAGTGTAAATTAAGCTAGAACCTTCATGGTGAAAAATACATTATTGTCAAAAAAAGAAAAAAATTTATTAAATTTAAAATATGCATCTTCATTTTTAAAGTAAAAAAATCCTATATTTCAAGTCTATAGTTCAGGATTTCTACAAATCAATATTTCAATTTTAAAAATATAAAAAATTGTATAAATTAAGCCAGAAAGTACATGGTAAACAATTCATTATTGTAAAAAATATTTAAATAATTTAATAAATTTATAATATGTGTTTTCATTTTTTTAGTAAAAAATACACTATTTTTCAAGTGTATAGCACACGATTTCTAGAAACAAATGCTGGTATTTTAAAAATATAAAAAATAGTGTAAATTAAGCAAGAAACTTCATGGTGAACAATACATTGTTGTCAAAAAAAGAAAAAAATTTATTAAATTCAAAATATGCGTCATTATTTTTAAAGTAAAAAAAACCCAATATTTCAAGTCTATAGTTCAGGATTTCTACAAATCAATGTTTCAATTTTAAAATTATAAAAAATTGTATAAATTAAGCCAGAAATTTCATAGTAAACTATACATTGTTTTCAACAAAATCAAATATTTTAATAAGTTTAAAATATGCATTTTCATTTTTTTAGTAAAACACACACTATTTTTCAAGTGTATAATACATGATTTCTAGAAACAAATGTTGATATTTTAATAATTTAAAAAAAGGTGTAAATTAAGCAAGATAGTTCATGGTAAACAATTCATTGTTGTAAAAAAAAAATTAAATAATTTAATAAATTTAAATATGCGTTTAAATTTTTTTAGTGAAAAACACACTATTTTCAAGTGTATAGAACACGATTTCTACAAACAAATGTTGATATTTTAAAAATAAAAAAAAATAGTGTAAATTTAGCTAGAAACATCATGGTGAAAAATACATTATTGTCAAAAAAATCAAATAATAGAATAAATTTAAAATATGCGTTTTCATTTTTAAAGTAAAAAACACCTTATATTTCAAGTTTATAGTTCACGAATTTTACAAAACAATGTTTCAATTTTAAAAATATCAAAAATTCTGTAAATTAAGCTAGAAACTTCATCGTAAACTATACATAGTTGTCAAAAAAATAAAATAATTTAATAAATATAAAATATGCATTTTCATTTTTAAAGTAAAAAATATCATATATTTCTAGTCTATAGTTTACAATTTCTACAAACCAATGTTTCAATTTTAAAAATATAAAAAATTGTGTAAATTAAGCTAGAAACTTCATCGTAAACAATACATTGTTGTCAAAAATAATTAAATAACTTAATAAATTTAAAATATGCGTTTTTATTTTTTTAGTAAAAAACACACTATTTTTCAAATGTATAGTACACGATTTCTAGAAACAAATGTTGATATTTTAAAAATATAAAAAATAGTGTAAATTAAGCTAGAAACTTCATGGTGAACAATACATTGTTGTCAAAAAAAAGAAAAAAATTTAATAAATTTAAAATATGCGTCTTCATTTTTAAAGTAAAAAAAACCTTATATTTCAAGTTTATAGTTCAGGATTTCTACAAATCAATGTTTCAATTTTAAAATTATAAAAAATTGTATAAATTAAGCCAGAAATTTCATAGTAAACTATACGTTATTTTCAACAAAATCAAATGTTTTAATAAATTTAAAATATGCATCTTAATTTTTTTAGTAAAAAACACACTATTTTTCAAGTGTGTACACGATTTCTAGAAACAAATGTTGATATTTTAATAATTAAAAAAAAGTGTAAATTAATTTTAGATAGTTCTTGGTAAACAATTCATTGTTGTCAGAAAAAATTAAATAATTTAATAAATTTAAAATATGTGTTTAAATTATTTTAGTAAAAAACACACTATTTTTCAAGTATATAGAATACGATTTCTATAAACAAATGTTGATATTTTAAAAATATAAAAAAATAGTGTAAATTAAGCTTGAAACTTCATGGTGAAAAATACATTGTTTTCAAAAAAATCAAATAATTGAATAAATTTAAAATATGCGTTTTAATTTTTAAAGTAAAAAACACCCTATATTTCAAGTCTATTGTTCACAATTTCTACAAAACAATGTTTCAATTTTAAAAATATCAAAAATTCTGTAAATTAAGCTAGAAACTTCATGGTAAACTATACATAATTGTCAAAATAATAAAATAATTTAATAAATTTAAAATATGCATTTTCATTTTTAAAGTAAAAAACACTCTATATTTCAAGTCTATAGTTTACAATTTCTACAAACCAATGTTTCAATTTTAAAAATATAAAAAATAGTGTAAATTAAGCTAGAAACTTAATCGTAAACAATACATTATTATAAAAAATAATTAAATAATTTAATAAATTTAAAATATGTGTTTTCATTTTTTTAGTAAAAAACACACTATTTTTAAAGTGTATAGTACACGATTTCTAGAAACAAATGTTGATATTTTAAAAATATAAAAAATAATGTAAATTAAGCTAGAAACTTCATGGTGAACAATACATTATTGTCAAAAAAAGAAAAAAATTTATTAAATTTAAAATATGCATCTTCATTTTTAAAGTAGAAAAAACCCTATATTTCAAGTCTATAGTTTAAGATATCTACAAATGAATGTTTCAATTTTAGAATTATAAAAAATGTATAAATTAAGCCCGAAATTTCATAGTAAACTATACATTGTTTTCCACAAAATTGAATGTTTTAATAAATTTAAAATATGCATTTTCATTTTTTTAGTAAAAAACACACTCTTTTTCAAGTGTATAGTACACGATTTATAGAAACAAATGTTGATATTTTAATAATTTAAAAAAAAGTTTTAATTAAGCTAGATAATTTAGGGTAAACAATTCATTATTGTCATAAAAAATTAAATAATTTAATAAATTTAAAATATGTGTTTAAATTTTTTTAGTACAAAACACACTATTTTTCAAGTTTATAGAACACGATTTCTAGAAACAAATGTTAATATTTTAAAAATATAAAAAAAATAGTGTAAATTAAGCTAGAAAGTTCATGGTAAACAATTCATTGTTGTAAAAAAAACTAAAAAGTTTAATAAATTTAAAATATGCTTTTTAATTTTTTTAGTAAAAAACATACTATTTTTCAAGTGTATAGTACACGATTTGTAGAAAAAAAAACTTTAAATTAAGCTAGAACCTTCATGGTGAAAAATAGATTGTTGTCAAAAAAATCAAATAATTGAATAAATTTGAAATATGCGTTTTCATTTTTAAAGTAGAAAATCCCCTATATTTCAAGTCTATTTTCACAATTTCTACAAACTAATGTTTCAATTTTAAAAATATAAAAATATGTGTAAATTAAGCTAGAAACTTCATGGTGAAAAATACATTGTTGTCAAAAAAATAAAATAATTGAATAAATTTAAAATATGCGTTTTCATTTTTAAAGTAAAAAACATCCTATATTTGAAGTCTATAGTTCACGATTTCTTCAAATCAATGTTTCAATTTTAAAAATATAAAAAATTGTGTAAATTAATCCAAAAATTTCATGGTAAACTATAGATTTTTGTCAACAAAATCAAATATTTTAATAAATTTAAAATATGCGTTTTAATTTTTTTAGTAAAAAACACACTATTTTTAAAGTGTATAGTACACGATTTCTACAAACAAATGTTGATTTTTTAAAAATATAAAAGATAAGTGTAAATTAAGCTAGAATCTTCATGGTGAAAAATAAATTGTTGTCAAAAAAATCAAGTAATTGAATAAATTTAAAATATGCGTTTTTATTTTTAAAGTAAAAAACACCCTATATTTCAAGTTCACGATTTCCACAAACCAATGTTTCAATTTTAAAAATATAAAAATCTGTGTAAATTAAGCTAGAAACTTCATGGTGAAAAATACATTGTTGTCAAAAAAATAAAATAATTAAATAAATTTAAAATATGCGTTTTCTTTTTTAAAGTAAAAAACATCCTATATTTCAAGTCTATAGTTCATGATTTTTTCAAATCAATGTTTCAATTTTAAAAATATAAAAATTGTCTAAATTTTCCAAAAATTTCATGGTAAACTATAGATTTTTGTCAACAAAATCAAATATTTTAATAAATTTAAAATATGCGTTTTAATTTTTTTAGTAAAAAACACACTATTTTTAAAGTGTATTGTACACGATTTCTACAAACAAATGTTGATATTTTAAAAATATAAAAAATAAGTGTAAATTAAGCTAGAATCATCATGGTGAAAAATAAATTGTTGTCAAAAAAATCAAGTAATTGAATAAATTTAAAATATGCGTTTTTATTTTTAAAGTAAAAACACCCTATATTTCAAGTTCACGATTTCTACAAACCAATGTTTCAATTTTAAAAATATAAAAAATTGTGTTAATTAAGCTAGAAACTTTATGGTAAACTATACATTGTTGTCAAAAAAATTAAATAATTTAATATATTAAAAAAATGCGTTTTCATTTTTAAATAAAAAACACCCTATATTACAAGTTTATAGTTCACGATTTCTACAAACAAATGTTGCAATTTAAAAATATAAAAAATTGTGTAAATTAAGCTAGAAACTTAATTGTAAACAATACATTGTTGTCAAAAATAATTAAATAATTTAATAAATTTAAAAAATACGTTTTTATTTTTTAGTAAAAATCACACTATTTTTCAAGTGTATAGTACACGATTTCTAGAAACAAATGTTGATATTTTAAAAATATAAAAATAGTGTAAATTAAGCTAGAAACTATATGGTGAACAATACATTGTTGACAAAAAAAGCAAAAAATTTAATAAATTTAAAATATGCGTTTTCATTTTTAAAGTAAAAAAAAAACCTATATTTCAATTCTATAGTTCTCGATTTCTACAAATAAATGTTTTAATTTTAAAAATATAAAAAAATGTATAAATTAAGTCAGAAATTTCATAATAAACTATACATTGTTTTCAACAATATCAAATATTTTAATTGTAACATCCCCCGATAGCCTAATTATATTACCTGTCCGGAAATGACAAAGATATCTCCCAACTAGGCAAATCATCATCATCATCATCATCATCATCATCACCATCATCATCATCATCATCATCATCGTCATTATTATTATTATTATTATCATCATCATCATCATCATCATCATCATCATCATCATCATCATCATCATCATCATCATCATCATCATCATCATCATCATCATCATCATCATCATCATCATCATCATCATCATCATCATCATCATCATCATCATCATCATCATCATCATCATCATCATCATCATCATCATCATCATCATCATCATCATCATCATCATCATCATCATCATCATCATCATCATCATCATCATCATCATCATCATCATCATCATCATCATCATCATCATCATCATCATCATTAATATATTCTAGGTGGATCATTCATTAAGTGGCATATTGCCACTTTCACCACCTTACCAACACACACACGTACACAAAAGGATACCCACACATGATTTAATAAATCATGCTGCCATGGACAACATTTCATGGGCACAAGGACAGCACATCATGGGCATTAAGGCTGCGCATAAGTGGAAAAGTTGTAATTTTAAAAATATAAAAAATTGTGTAAATTAAGCTTAAAACTTTATGGTAAATAATATATTATTATAAAAAAATTAAATAATTTAATAAATTTAAAATATACATTTTCATATTTAAAGTAAAAAACACCATATATTTCAAGTCTATATAGTACACGATTTCTACAAACAAATGTTGCAATTTTAAAAATATAATAAATTGTGTAAATTAAGCTAGAAAGTTCATGGTAAACAATACATTGTTGTCAAAAGAATTTAAATAATTTAATAAATTTAAAATATGCGTTTTAATTTTTTTAGTAAAAGACACTATTTTTCAAGTGTATAGTACACCACTTCTACAAACAAATGTTGATATTTTAAAAATATAAAAAAATAGTGTAAATTAAGCTAGAAACATCATGGTGAACAATACATTGTTGTAAAAAAAAGCAAATAATTTAATAAATTTAAAATATGCATTTTAAATTTTTAAGTAAAAACACCCTATATTTTAAGTCTATAATACACGATTTCTAAAAACAAATGTTTTAATTTTAAAAATATAAAAAATTGTGTAAATTAAGCTCGAAACTTCATGGTAAACAATATATTGTTGTCAAAAAAAATTAAATAATTCAATAAATTAAAAATATGCGTTTTCATTTTTTTTAGGAAAAAACACGATATTTTTCAAGTGTATAGTAAACGATTTCAAGAAACATATATTGATATTTTAAAAATATAAAAATAGTGTAAATTAAGCTTGAAACTTCATGGCGAACAACACATTGTTGTCAAAAAAAGCAAATAATTTAATAAATTTAAAATATGCGTTTTCATTTTTAAAGTAAAAAAACCATATATTTCAAGTCTATAGTTCACGATTTCTACAAACCAATGTTTCAATTTTAAAAAAATAAAAAATTGTGTAAATGAAGTTAAAAAATTCATGGTAAACTATACATTGTTGTCAAAAAAATTCAAATAATTTAATAAATTTAAATTATGCATTTTCATATTTTTTAAAAAAAAACACTCTATATTTCAAGTCTATAGTAGACGATTTCTACAAACAAATGTTGCAATTTTAAAAAAATAAAAAATTGTGTAAATTAAGCTTGAAACTTCATGGTAAACAATACGTTGTTTTCAAAAAAAGTTAAATAATCTAATAAATTTAAAATATACGTTTTAATTTTTTTAGTAAAAGACACACTATTTTTCAAGTGTATAGTACACGACTTCTACAAACAAATGTCGATATTTTAAAAATATATAAAAAATAGTGTAAATTAAGCTAGTAACTTCATGGTAAACAAGAAATTGTTGTCAAAAAAATGAAATGATTTAATAAATTTAAAATATGCATTTAATTTTTAAATTAAAAACACCATATATTTTAAGTCTATAGTACACGCTTTCTACAAATAAATATTGCAATTTTAAAAATATACAAAATTGTGTAAATTAAGCTAGAAACTTCATAGTAAACAATACATTGTTGTCAAAAATAATTAAATAACTTAATAAAATATTTGATTTTTTTGACAATAATGTATTTTTCTCCGTGAAGTTTCTAGCTTAATTTACACTTATTTTTTATATTTTTAAAATATCAACATTTGTTTCTAGAAATCGTATACTACACTTGAAAAATAGTGTGTTTTTTACTAAAAATATGAAAACGCATATTTTAAATTTATTAAAATATTTGATTTTTTTGACAATAATTTCTAGTTTATCATGAAATTTCTGGCTTAATTTATAAAAAATTTTATACTTTTAAAATTGAAACATTGATTTGTAGAAATTGTAAACTATAGATTTGAAATATAGAGTTTTTTTACTTAAAAAATGTAAAGGCATCTTTTAAATTTATTAAATTATTTGATTTTTTTGACAAAAATTTCTTGTTCACCATGAAGTCGTGTACTATACACTTGAAAAATAGTGTGTCTTTTACTAAAAAAATTAAACCACATATTTTAAATTTATTCAATTATTTGATTTTTTTGACAAACATATATTTTTCACCTTGAAGTTTATAACTTAATTTACACTATTTTTTTATATTTTTAAAATATCAACATTTATTTTAGAAATCTTGAAAAATAAGCTCTTTATTACTAAAAAAAATTAAAATTCATATTATGAATTTATTAAATTATTTAATTTTTTTTTAGAACAATGTATTGTTTACCATGAAATTTCTAGCTTAATTTAAACAATTTTTTATATTTTTAAAATTGAAACATTTGTTTCTAGAAATCGTGACTATAGACTTGAAATATAGGGTGTTTTTTACTTTAAAAATGAAAACGCATATTTTAAATTTATTCAATTATTTGATTATTTTGAAATTAATGTATTTTTCACTACGAAGTTTCTAGCTTAATTTACACTATTTTTTATCTTTTTAAAATTGAAACATTGATTTGTAGAAATCGTGAACTAAAGAATTGAAATATAGGATGTTTTTTAATTTATAAATGAAAACACATATTTTAAATTTATTCAATTATTTGATTTTTTTTTACAACAATGTATTTTTCTCCATGAAGTTTCTAGCTTAATTTACACTTATTTTTTATATTTTTAAAATATCAACATGTGTTTCTAGAAATTGTGTACTATACACTTTAAAAATAGTGTGTTTTTTACTAAAAAAATGAAAACGCATATTTTAAATTTATTAAAATATTTGATTTTGTTGACAATAATGTATAGTTTACCATGAAATTTAAGGTTTAATTTATACAAATTTGTATATTCTTAAAATTGAAACATTGATTTGTAGAAATCGTGAATTATGGACTTGAAATATAGGTTTTTTTTATTTTAAAAATGAAAACGCATATTTTAAATTTATTAAATTTTTTGCTTTTTTTTACAATAATGTATAGTTTATTATGAAGTTTCTAGCTTAAGTTACACTATTTTTTATATTTTTAAAATTACAACATTTGTTAGTTGAAATCGGGTACTATAGGCTTAAAAATGAAAACGCATATTTTTAATTTATTAAGTTATTTGATTTTTTTGACAACAATTTCTTGTTCACCATGAAGTTTCTAGCTTAATTTACACAATTTTTTATATTTTTAAAATTGCAACATTTGTTTGTAGAAATCATGTACTATAAACTTAAAATATAAGGCTTTTTCTTTAAAAATTAAAATGTATATTTTGTATTTATTAAATTATTTAATTTTTTTGACAACAATGTATTGTTTACCATGAAGTTTCTTGCTTAATTTACACAATTTTTTATATTTTTAAAATTGCAATATTTGTTTGTAGAAATCGTGAACTATAGATTAAATATAGGGTGTTTTTACTTTACAAATGAAAACACATATTTTAAATTTATTAAATTATTGGATTTTTTTGACAACAATTTATTGTTCATCATGAAGTTTCTAGCTTAATTTACACTATTTTTTTTATATTTTTAAAATATCAACATTTGTTTCTAGAAGACGTATACTATACACTTGAAAAATAGTGTGTCTTTTACTAAAAAAATTAAAACGCATATTTTAAATTTATTAAATTATTTAATTTTTTTGACATCAATGTATTGTTTACCAAGAAGTTTCTAGCTTAATTTATGCAATTTTTTATATTTTTGAAATTGCAACATTTGTTTGTAGAAATCGTGTATTATAGACTTGAAATATAGGTTGTTTATTACTAAAAAAATTAAAAGGCATATTTTAAATTTGTTAAATTATTTAATTTTTTTGGAAATCAATGTACTGTTTACCATTAAGTTTCTAGCTTAATTTATACTATTTTTTATATTTTATAAATGGAACATTTGTTTGTTGAAATCGGGTACTATAGACTTAAAATATATGATGTTTTTACTTTAACAATGCAAACACATATTTTAAAATTATTAAGTTATTTTATGTTTTTGACAACAATTTATTGTTCACCATGAAGTTTCTAGCTTAAATTACACTAATTTTTATATTTTTAAAATATCAACATTTGTTTGTAGAAGTCGTATATTAAAAATAGTGTGTTTTTTACTAAAAAAATGAAAACGTATATTTTAAATTTACTAAATTATTTAATTTTTTTTGACAACAATGTATTATTTACCATGAAGTTTCTAGCTTAATTTATACAATTTTTTATAATTCTAAAATTGCAACATTTGTTTGTAGAAATCGTGTACTATAGACGTAAAATGTAGGGTGTTTTTACTTTAAAAATGAAAACGCATATTTTAAATTTATTAAATTATTTGATTTTTTTGACAACAATTTCTTCTTCACCATGAAGTTTCTAGCTTAATTTACACTATTTTTTTATATTTTTAAAATATCAAAATTTGTTTGTAGAAGTCGTGTACTATACACTTGAAAAATAATGTGTCTTTTACTAAAAAAATTAAAATGCATATTTTAAATTTATTAAATTATTTAATTTTTTTGACAATAATGTATTGTTTACCAAGAAGTTTCTAGCTTAATTTACACAATTTTTTATATTTTTAAAATTGCAACATTTGTTTTTAGAAGTCATGTACTATAGACTTGAAATATAGGGTTTTTTTACTTCAAAAATGAAAACGCATATTTTAAATTTATTCAATTATTTGATTTTTTGACAACAATGTATTTTTCACCATGATGTTTCTAGAAATCGTGTATTATACACTTGAAAAATAGTGCGTGTGTTTTTTACTAAAAAAATGAAACCGAATTTTTAAATTTATTAAAATATTTGATTTTATTGACAATAATGTATAGTTTATCATAAAATTTCTGGCTTAACTTATTCAATTTTTTATATTTTTAAAATTGAACAATCGATTTGTAGAAATCGTGAACTATAGACTTAAAATATAGGGTTTTTTTAACTTTAAAAATGAAAACGCATATTTTTAATTTATAAAATTATTTGATTTTTTTGACAACAATGTATTGTTTACCATGGAGTTTCTAACTTAATTTACACGATTTTTTATATTTTTAAAATATCAACATTTGTTTCTTGAAGTCGTGTACTATACACTTGAAAAATAATGTGTCTTTTACTAAAAAAATTAAAACGCATATTTTAAATTTATTAAATTATTTAATTTTTTTGACAACAATGTATTGTTTACCAAGAAGTTTCTAGCTTAATTGACACAATTTTTATATTTTTGAAATATCAACATTTGTTTGTAGAAATCGTGTACTATAGACTTGAAAAATAGGTTGTTTATTACTAAAAAAATTAAAAGGCCTATTTTAAATTTGTTAAATTATTTAATTTTTTTTAAATTAATGTATTGTTTACCATTAAGTTTCTAGCTTAATTTACAAAATTTTTTATATTTTTAAAATTGCAATATTTGTTTGTTGAAATCAGGTACTATAGACTTAAAATATAGGGTGTTTTTACTTTAAAAATGAAAACGCATATTTTTAATTTATTAAGTTATTTAATTTTTTTGACAATAATTTCTTCGTCACCATGAAGTTTCTAGCTTGATTTACTTTATTTTTTTATATTTTTAAAATATCAACATTTGTTTGTAGAAGTCGTGTACTATACACTTGAAAAATAGTGGGTCTTTTACTAAAAAATATAAAACTCATATTTTAAATTTATTAACTTATTTAATTTTTTTGACAACAATGTATTCTTTACCATGAAGTTTATAGCTTAATTTACACAATTTTTTGTATTTTTAAAATTGCAACATTTATTTGTAGAAATCGTGTACTATAGACTTGAAATATAGGGTTTTTCTTTAATTTAAATATGAAAATTCATATTTTAAATTTATTAAATTATTTGATTTTTTTGACAACAATGTATAGTTTACCATGAATTTTCTAGCTTAATTTACAACATTTTTTATATTTTTAAAATTGAAACACTGGTTTGTAGAAATCGTGAACTGTAGACTTGAAATATAGGGTGTTTTTTACTTTAAAAATGAAAATGAATATTTTAAATTTAATTATTTATTTGATTTTTTTTTACAACGTATTTTTCACCATGAAGTTTCTAGCTTAATTTACACTTATTTTTTATTTTTTTAAAATATCAACATTTGTTTCTAGAAATCGTGTATTATACACTTTAAAAATAGTTTGTTTTTTACTAAAAAAATAATAACGCATATTTTAAATTTATTAAAATATTTGATTTTATTGACAACAATGTATAGTTTACCATGAAATTTCTGGCTTAATTTATACAACTTTTTATATTTTTAAAATTGAAACATTGATTTGTAGAAATCGTGAACTATAGACTTGAAATATAGGTTTTTTTACTTTAAAAATGAAAACGCATATTTTTAATTTATTAAATTATTTGATTTTTTTGACAACAATGTATTGTTTACAATGAAGTTTCTAACTTAATTTTCACAATTTTTTATATTTTTAAAATTGCAACATTTCTTTGTAAAAATCGTGACTTGAAATATAGGGTGTCTTTTACTTTAAAAATAAAAACGCATATTTTAAATTTAATCAATTATTTGATGTTTTTAACAACAATTTCTTGTTCACCATGAAGTTTCTCGCTTGATTTACACTATCTTTTTATATTTTTAAAATATCAACATTTGTTTGTAGAAGTCGTGTACTATACACTTGAAAAATAGTGTGTCTTTTATTAAAAAAATTAAATCGCATATTTTAAATTTATTAAATTATTTTTTTTTTTTGAAAACAATGTATTGTTTACCATGAAGTTTCTAGCTTAATTTATACAATTTTTTATATTTTTAAAATTGGAACATTTGTTTGTAGAAATCGTGTACTAGACTTGAAATATAGGGTGTTTTTTACTTTAAATATGTAAATGTATATTTTAAATTTATTAAATTATTATTATTTTTTTAACAACAATTTCTTGTTCACCATGAAGTTTCTAACTTAAATTACAATTATTATTTATATTTTTGAAATATCAACATTACTATACACTTGAAAAATAGTGTGTTTTTTCGGAAAAAAATTAAAACGCATATTTTAAATTAATTAAATTATATTTGACAACAATGTATTGTTTACCATGAAGTTTCTAGCTTAATTTACACAATTTTTTATATTTTAAAATTGAAACATTGGTTTGTAGAAATCGTGAACTATAGACTTGAAATATAGGGTGTTATTTAATTTAAAAATGAAAATGCATATTTTAAATTTATTCAATTATTTGATTTTTTTGACAACAATGTATTTTTCATCATGAAGTTTCTTGCATAATTTCCACTTATTTTTAATATTTTTAAAATATCAAAATCGTGTACTATACACTTGAAAAATAGTGTGTGTGTTTTTCACTAAAAAAATGAAAACACATATTTTAAATTTATTAAAATATTTGATTTTATTGACAACAATGTATAGTTTACCATGAAATTTCTAGCTTAATTTATTCAATTTTTTATATTTTTAAAATTGAAACATCGATTTGTAGAAATCGTGAACTATATGTAATGTCCTAAGTTTTCTATATCTATCAGGTAAAATGGAAGTTTTCCATTCTATTGAACCTAAGATTTATTTTTAAGAAAATGATTGGCATAACTACAAGAAGAAATATGGAAAGTTAGACCTGTTAGACTTTATTACTTACCGGACTCATAATAAATAAATTAATTAATTTCTACAGAGTGGGTGAACTTATATTATAATCACAGTGAGTCAAAGTTTCTATTTATAATCTTATTATTTGTGCTATTGTTATGGTCAATCCATTCAATTATTATTGCCAGACTGTTTTCTTTTTTTATTATTATTATTTGCTTTATAATCAAAGATTAGTGTAGGGTTAATCCAATAGATAGCCTAATCACTTATTAAAAAGAAAAACACAGTAAAACAACTAAGAATTGAAACAGAACGAGAAAAGGCAGGAACTAAGATCATACATTTCCTTTGATAGCAGAATACTACTGGACTATTACATAGAGTTCCCTAGTCCAGATTACTAGTCCTTAGTATATATTATTTCTTCTTTTCTGTTAGTCCTATCGATATGGTTTAGTCAACAAAAGAGGACTTTATATACTTAGTCATTTACATAGAGGTCTTCAAGTTAATAGCTAGTACTAACTTAGTGACTTCATCTACATGATATAATAGTCATCTGGTTCAGCATCATAACGAAACCAGTTATATTCCTCATAATCCTCAAAGACATGGACCATGGTGACTTTAAAGTCTATCACAGCAGGTAAGATTAGTCTTAGATCGGGAACCATTACCCAAATATAAAACATTTCAATGTAGAAGGCTATCTGTGGCATCTGAAAAAATGTAAGAACAACAGAGTAAGATAAACATCTCAGTAGAAAAAATGAAAATAACTCAAACATTCTTAACACTCATTCATTCTGAAAACAAAAATTTAATTATGCCGAAGTTCTTATTCTGATCTATCAACTTAGTGAACTCATAGAAATAAGTCTTTGAGCTCCCGTTGAGGTGTCCCCCCATTCATTAACCTGCTATGGTCATAGTTAGTGCACACTCATTCTTTTCAGAATATCCTATTCTCCAGCTTATCATATAAAGTCATGCTACAAAGGACTTAATTACCCTGTTAGGAATAACATTCAGTAAAATAGTAAAAAAAAAAAAAACAATCTTGAATTCAGAAGAAAGAAAAGATAAGAAAATGAGCCATTTTCACTATTCTTATCTTTGTGGACAGAGAACTTGATTATAGATGAAACTTGGTTGTTATGGTTTCTTAAGTGGTGGGGATTGAAAAGCAATATTTGTGGTCAGTGTCTCTCTCTCTGTTGTGTGTGTTGGGTTATTGATTTCTAAGGCTATATATATAGTTTGAGGGTTGGTAAATTTTCAACAGGTGTTACACAGGTGTCTCAAATATTTTTTACAGAGCTTCTGATTTTTAGAAGTGTAAAACAGGTGTCTCTCAAATATTTTACTAGTTACTACTTTACCTCCATGAGTTAAGTTTCTCTAAAAATTTTACATATGCAAAACTTGTAAGAGTGGTATATCATCTTAAATGCATTCTTAACTTAAGGAAATTGCTATTCCCATAAAATCATCAACGTGGCTGACTTCCTTTTTCTTGTTTTCTATTTTTTATAGATGTGTTAATAAATAGCATTTTCTTATTCAGGTATATATATAAAATTGTAGCTAATAAATTATTTAACTAATGCCTATTTTTTGAGATCCTCACATTCTACCCTTCTTTTAAAAATGTTGTCCTCAAAATTTAAAATTATACCTGTTAATCGTGAATATTTTTCCTTGACCTCCTCTTCAATCTCCCACGTGGCCTCGTCCTCGGTTTGTCCTTGCCACAAGACTTTGACCATTGGAATTTCTTTATTTCTCAATCTCTTCACATCTCTTCCGATGATTTGTACAGGGTGCACCTCATACGTCAAATTATCATTTAACTGTATCGATTCTTTCTCAATGATGTGTGAAGGATTGTAACAATATTTTCTGAGTTGGGATACATGGAAAACATCGTGTATATTGGACAAATGAGGTGGTAAGGCAATGCGGTATGCCACTGGGCCTATTCTTTGAAGGATTTGAAATGGTCCAACAAATCGGGGGCTTAATTTCTTTGCCTTCAGTGCTTTGCTAATACCTGTTGTAGGAGTGACTCTAAGGAATACATGTTTCCCTTCCTGAAATTCTAGAGGCCGTCTTTTAGTATCCGCATAGCTCTTTTGTCTACTCTGTGCAGTTTCTAACTTCCTTTTTATTAGTTTTATTTGATCAGAGGTTTGTTGTATCAATTCAGGGCCTATTAAAGTTTTTTCTCCATTCTCGAACCAGCATAATGGAGACCTACATTTTCTTCCATATAATGCTTCATATGGTGCCATATCAATACTAGAATGATAACTATTATTGTAAGCGAATTCTATTAATGGAAGATAGGAATCCCAATTACCCTTAAATTCCAAAACACATGCCCTCAGCATATCTTCCAATGTTTGAATCGTTCTTTCTGTTTGTCCATCAGTTTGGGGGTGATATGAGGTACTAAGCGATAAGTTAGTTCCGAAGGCTTTATGTAACGTTTCCCAAAACCTAGAGGTAAACCTGGGGTCTTTATCAAAAACAATAGTTGTGGGTGCCATGTAACCGCACAATTTCTTTTATATAAAGATATGCTAGTTTGTTTAATGGACTATTTATTTTTAAAGGAAGAAAATGAGCAGATTTGGTTAGTCTATCTATTATAACCCATATGCTATCATTTCCTTTTAATGTCCCAGGTATTATACACTTGAAAAATAGTTTGTCTTTTATTAAAAAAATAAAAACGTATATTTTAAATTTATTAAATTATTTAATTTTTTTTTACAACAATGTATTGTTTACCATGAACTTTCTAGCTTAATTTACACAATCTTTTATATTTTTAAAATTGTAAAATTTATTTGTAGAAACCGTGTATATAGACTTGAAATATAGGGTGTTTTTTACTTTAAATATTAAAATGGATATTTTAAATTTCTTAAATTATTTGAGTTTTTTTGACAACAATGTATAGTTTACCATGAAGTTTCTAGCTTAATTTACACAATTTTTTATATTTTTAAAATTGAAACATTGGTTTGTAGAAATGGTGAACTATAGACTTGAAATATACATTGTTTTTTACTTTAAAAATGAAAATGCATATTTTAAATTTATTCAATTATTTGATTTTTTTGACAATAATGTATTTTTCACCATGATGTTTCTAGCATAATTTCCACTTATTTTTAATATTTTTAAAATATCAACATTTGTTTCTAGAAATCGTGTACTATACACTTGAAAAATAGTGCGTGTGTTTTTTACTAAAAAAATAAAAATGCATATTTTAAATTTATTAAAATATTTGATTTTATTGACAACAATGTATAGTTTACCATGAAATTTCTGGCTTAATTTATTCAATTTTTTATATTTTTAAAATTGAAACATCGATTTGTAGAAATCGTGAACTATATAGACTTGAAATATAGGGTTTTTTTAACTTTAAAAATGAAAACGCATATTTTTAATTTATTAAATTATTTGATTTTTTTGACAACAATGTATTGTTTACCGTTTCTATTTTAATTTACACGATTTTTTATATTTTTAAAAATATTTATTTGTAGAAATCGTGTACTATAGACTTAAAATATATGGTGTTTTTACTTTAAAAATGAAAACGCATATTTTAAATTTATTAAATTATTTGATTTTAATTTACAACAATTTTTTATATTTTTAAAATTGAAAATTGTTTGTAGAAATCGTGAACTATAGACTTGAAATATATGGTGTGTACTATAAACTTGAAATATAGAATGTTTTTTAATTTAAATATAAAAACGCATATTTTAAATTTTTTAAATTATTTAATTTTTTAAAAACATTATATTATCGACCATAAAATTTCTAGTTTAATTTAAACTTACTTTTTATATTTTTAAAATATCAATTTCTTCTTTAATTTAGGAAAATCAAATTACGTGGGATGGGAGAGTCCCACATCTTGACACGTGTCCACTTTTTTTTACTTTTTCAAATTTTTTGTCCCTTTTCTTTAGTTTTGAAATTTGAAATTCGAAACTCACTTTTATCCATTGGATATTAGCTGATGGTTGTCTGTGCAATCCGTATGGCTTGATGCCATATTGGATAGATAGCAAGGAGAAAATATCATTATCCATCTTCCTCACCAAAACAAAGCCTTCTACTCCACTCTTCTCTGACACAAAAAATTGCCGTCTCTCTGACGAGCTCTCCCCGCCGTCCTCTCCGTTCACCACCAAAAACCTTTTCCCTCATCTTTGCTCTTGAATCATCACTAACGCCTCTAACTAAGAAGATAACCATGGTTGCTCTGTTTGCCAGCACCTCAATTTGAGAGCTTCCTCCCTCCTTCGGCTGAGACTCCATTTTTGGTAAAGTTCTTTTTATGATATTCCACCTCATACCTTGAGCACTGAAACCCCAATTTCTGGGTTATCATTTGATTGCATGTCCATTAAATTGGAGATTTATGGCATGGTAGGTGGAGAAGAAGAAAGAGGGGTTCGCATTCGAAGAAGAGAAGGGTTCGATGGAAACAAAGAAGAAGCGCCGACACTCAACATTGAAGAGGAAAAAGGTGAGAGCTTTGGAGTCCAGATTGCAGTTCTTGGCACCATTGTTTTTCGGAACTGCAAATGCTTCCTTCTCGAAGAGATAAGGAAGGAGAGCTCCGTCCGCTTCACCTTCCTGCCACTTTGGCTCAATATTGAGGTATATTTCAAAAATAAAGTACATATTCATAGGTTTGTAATGAATACCTACATGTTTTATTAAATTTTTTTTTTTTAATTTTTAGAGTCAGTGTCATGATAATTTCTTTCATTGTAATCAAACTGAGCCTTTACACCTCGAAAAATAACACCTGTAAAGGTTTAGTTTGATTATGAATACTTTGAGTTTTTTTAAGTAAAAATAGCGATTGTATGATGGCCGTAAAGATTTGATCTTCATCCATTATTGCTTCTATGAGGTTTGGATAAATGAGTGCTTTGAGGTTTTTCCCCTCCCGTCAGGAAGATTATGCGAGTTTAAATGGTGCGATGACTTTTAGTTCTTGGTGATTGGCAAGCCTTCTTCAATGGTGAACTAGGGTGTTGTTGTTCTCATAACTCCTCTGTTGTTTGTTTTTTATTGGTTTCTATTTTCTAATTGATTTGACTTTTTTTTTTGGTTCAAGCTTTCTTCTTTTAAAGGATTGTACCATATATTTGTTTGCTCTATTTCCTTTTTCTTTTTCTTTTTCAGTTTTATGTATTCCTTATTTGGTTGTGAATTTTAATTATGGTTGGTTATGGATGCTTGAGCCCTTAATTGTTGTTGGTAATTGTTGTGTTTTTCCTGCTCTGATTTAGCTTTCTAGAAATATAGAGCACTTGCGGGTGAGCTCAGCAATGTTTGTCCCAAACATTTTAGTTTAGTTGGTAGTTGTTCTGTTTCATCAATGAATAATGATATTCTAAGCATACGCTATTGGTGCGGGCAAGGTTAACAATTTTTAAGTTTTATGCTACCCCTTTGATTAATTATTTTATTATATGTTCTTTCTTTTTGGCTGATTTGGAACTCATGAGTGTGTGTTAAGTGTAGGTAATCAAGGGACTGGATCAGGGAATTTTAGGGGGTGATGGAGTACCTCCCATGTGGATAGGTATCAAATTTATTTAAATTTTGAAGCATTTTAATTTATTAGATAATTAGATAAATAATGCTAAATAATATCACATCCCAATCCCTTTGAGCATACGATAAATTTTATTGAATCATCTTAATTTACCTTTTTTACTCAGGTGGAAAACGAAAACTGATGATTCCTCCAGAGTTGGCATATGGCCCTAAACGTGCGGGTTGCTTCTCAGGTTATGTTTATTTCATTTAGGCATTAATTGTTGTGTTATCTTATTCACTGATATATAACAGGTAATCTGTTCATCCATTCATATTTTAGGGGCTGAATGCACGGGGAGTAGGAGTTGCTGATGGATATGAATATTGATTTTCCTTTTGTAATGCATGGTATATGTAATGTAATGTTAGCGGGGTTTATGCAAGTTTTATGATGTGGAAATCTGCACTGGCAATTTTCCTTTATTTGTAGTAATTATGAGACTGCATCTAAATAATTGTATGAGTTGTGCAGGTGTTTCTGCCACAAGCAAACAATTGACATGGGCTATGTATGTGCTGTATGCTTATCCATATTCTGCGAGCATCATGATAAGTGTTCAACCACGTAAGTGTTTATTTCTCTAGCATGCATTTATGATTTTTTTCTTTGTATGGTTCTCCGTATATGATTCTTCAAATGATAATGATCATTAATTGGTTTGCAGATTGTAGAAATCAGTTCTACTTTATACAGAAATCATCTGCTTTCAATTGTATGCTTTCATTTGTTTATTAGAAAACTGCTATAACTTTCTTGATAATTTGATTTAGATACCATTGCAATATGCCCTTTTTTTAGATATCTTACAAATCCTTCATAAACATAATAGAATGTGATAAATGAAATAAAAATACTGCTAATTCACCTTTGAGAATCATCGGCTTCAGTTTTAAGGGACAGAGAAAATGCAGTACCCTTTAGTAGTATAGTTGTTTTGATGGATTCATGGGATCCAGAGAGAATGCAGTACCTTTCTATAGCATTGTCGTTCGTGTTTGTTAAATATTTTTAAAATTTTATCACTGGAATATTTATTTGCTTGCGTTTTCAATATCTGTTCCGGTGCTATTTCAATATATCTTTGTTGTTTAGCATAATGGTGTATCGATTTAAACAACCTTTGCTTTTATCACTTGCTGTTGTATCTTTATTTCATATTTTTATTATTTATAATAATATCTTTATAATTTTTGAATTTTTTTTTATAGTTATTAAGGTTTTAAAATAAAATCCAATCAAGTAATGAGAGAGTAAAAACCTTATACATTGTCTATGGGGTTTTTCATGTTTCCTTCTTCTTTGCTTATTTCTCTTTTAAATCTTTAAGCAGCA
Source organism: Cyamopsis tetragonoloba (assembly GCA_037177725.1). NCBI lineage: Eukaryota > Viridiplantae > Streptophyta > Magnoliopsida > Fabales > Fabaceae > Cyamopsis > Cyamopsis tetragonoloba. The sequence goes on from CM074119.1 coordinate 63,733,798, forward strand.
TTCTCAAGAATACTTATCTGCCATTTAACTTACGATTTTAACTTCTTCTACCTGTTTAGGGGTCAAATACGGCCTTAGTTGAACGTTTGGTTCACAACAAACTTCTTCTCCTATGGTTATGTTATTTTCCAGCTTTGCGTGTTGGGAAGCAGAGAAGAATAAAACTTTGTTTTGTAAGCTTTGAAACTCTAAACAGAGAAGAATGAAAAACTACAGCCCTGGGGAGTAAGTTATTCTTTTAGCCTTTGTATGTTGATTAGATGATGATTATTTGTTGATATTGTTAGATGTTTTAGTTAGATTTGGTTAGATTATTTGATTTGGTAACCATGGCAAGTGATAAAATTCCGTCAAAAGGTTGCATTTAGGAATCATGTCCCTTAACTTTTTTCATGGTTTCTTTATGATTTGTACATGATTGTGGGTTATTATATTACTTACCAAAGAGTAGATGATTTGATGAGTAGTAGTGTTCCTGTTTTTGCATAAGACAGAGAAATTTGTTATTTTTCACTTTGTTTTCCTTTTTTTTTCTTTTCCTTCTAGAGCAAACTGTTTGAATTTGGTTATTATGCAAAGACTGTTGCTCCAACCGAATATGTGATGGGTAAACAGGATAATGGAGCTTTGTTGTCCAACTTTTCTAACAAAATCTCTTCTCATCACATTTTCAAAATCAAAATTGGAGAGGGTGAAACCAACACCGTCTTGACTGGAAAATATAGATACAGAGGCATGGGGCGGTTACATATGACCGATGGTGAAATTGGAAAGGGTGAAACCAACACTGTCTTGAGTAGGAATTCAATGGCAGAGAATTTGGTCATTATTTACAATGATGGTTTGATGAGTAGTATTTCTGCATAGATGATAGTTATTAACATGCTTAAATGTTTTGCTTAAAATTTTATTTGTTTAGATTGTTTTTCATTTGCCTACAATCTTGGTTTTGTATTATGTTTTCTATTTGTCTCTGTTTGCAACCCAAACCACTGTTTTATCATCAATGGTTTTGTACCAGATTCCTAGGTACCATGTGGAATTGGTGTAAGATTCCTTTTGGGGGAGTGTTTGGTTGATTTTGAGGAGTTGGGTAACAGAAAAAGGAAAAGAAATTTACGGAGGTACTGGGTAGTAGTGGAACCTCCCATGTTTGGAGAGGGGAAAGAAAAGAGGGAGTGTAGAATTAAGGAATTGGACTAAGGTTTCTTCTTCACGTTCAATTTTATTCATTTGATTTGATTGTTAGGGAGACACTAAAGAAGATGAAGTTGACTTGGGGTTCCTCTGTTCATTTTATTGGTTTCATTGATTTTGAGTAAACCTTTATTAATTACAGATTACTACTACTGTTAAAGAGATAAAACAAAGAGAGGGAAATTATTTATCTGTATTAGTGGGCTTTTCCTGAATTTGGACTTCATATCCCAAAGTCAACAAGTTAACGATGACTTCATATCCCAAAGACAAGTAAAAATAAAGTTTGAATTGTAATGAGAAAATAAAGTTTAAAAATATAATTTTAAGTTAAATTACTTTTACTATATTAATATGATTAGATGTCCTTCATTTTAATATACTCCCTCTATTCCACGAACCAATTTTTTTTGTCACTTTGGCCAAAAATTTCAATTCCAAATTATTTGTCACTTTACAAAACTATATAATAAACTATATTTATTATTTTGTCATTCTTCTAACTAATGAGTATCAAGTAACCTTTTAAGTCAAAGGTTAATCTAGTCTATTCATCCTTTATTTGTTAGATTCAAGATGAATTAAATACACTTCTTAATCTTTGTGTTTTTTATTAAAATGATTAATATTTTGGTATGGAGTGAGTAATAAATTAGTATTAGTCATAATTCAGTATGAGTTTTGGCGAAAGAGATTCTAAGGTTTAAGAATGTGTAACGCCCCAATTTATACTAAGCGGAGTGAGCTATTCAATTAAAGTTATTAAGGCTAATTCATCATATTCGTATTGAGAGGTTAAATTTCGAGTAAAATTTTTCGAAACTTAATAGTTGTATATTCGAAACGGTAATGAGATCTAGTCGAATGAAAGTTTAGATTTGGTAACTAACACACATACGATAAGCTAATATAACATAGATATATTAATTAGTCAGATAACAAAACATAAATTATCGGGAATCTTAGACGACATGACAAAAAAATACTCTACCACTCGAAGAGTAGAAGATGTCGCATATAGGAAATGCACTCATCAAATATTACAGCCATCCAAAATGTCTTAACGAAAATATAACTAAATAAAAGAAGCTGCACTATCCATCCCAGTATCTTCACTCGGATCACTCTCATGAGAGCTCTTCCTACGCGAGTCGAAGAACCAACCCTGGCCACCAGAGTACTGCTCCACAAGAGACGGAGTGAAATAAGAAGGATGAGAAGCGGGTCGGAACGTTGCGGGTACAGGCATGTGACCAGGGGGTGTCCGAATAACCAACGTCAAAGTCGCTCAAGTGTAAGTGGACGGAGCATCGGTAGTGACGGATGAGATATCCAGAAGGATACTTCTCCTACAAAAGTGGACGTCCCACGAGATACATCATGCTCCCAGTAGCCAAATTCAATCGGACAGTTGATTTCCAAGAGGGTCTCTCGAGCCGCCATCTATTGTATCGCGTAATAGATATATACATAGACAGATAAATACAACAAAGTTTGGTAGAAGTAGTAGAGTCAGGATATTTAGATTTTTAATAAGAGATACAGCGTAATTGATATTCTCACTCGTAACATCACACAACATGCACATTCAAGGGTACCATAATGCATGAGACTCAAAAAAAAAAAAATAACATCATCGCTAGCGACTCTTTCTATTAAGGAGGTGACCCGGAGTCGACTCTTTCTATTAAGGAGGTGACCCGGAGTCATACTTCGTTTGTACAAGTCCATGTACCTCAGTACTCTCCACCGATCCAGAATATACTTAGAGACGTGTCGAGGTAACCGAGCTTTTTCAGTGAGTAGCCTGACATCGGGGAGCAACCACCGAGTCCCCTAGGCATCTCACACTCTGGTTAAAGCCCCCAAAGGCCAAAACCCACTCCCTAGAGTATAACGTTATTGTGCCAACGCACCACTTTTACCTTTTATTCCAATAGTGTTTTCGAAAATACTATTTTCAAAACATACAATTTCAAGGTGTTTTAGTACTTTAAAGCATAGTTTATCACAAGGATTCAACCAGGTTCACATCCCATCCATACAACTAGGCTCAAACAACATTTTGCAAGAAAATTTGCTAATCACACCACCTTGTCAAATCCTTTACCATAGATTTCAGTTTAATTCTCAAAAACAAAGCAATTATCATGGTATTCATATAATACTCCTAATAGGGAGAATACACCTTTAAAAGTCATATATTCAATTTTCACATTTTCTATATTCTTCTTTTGGCACTTAGGCCTCAATTAACTTCTACTATAACACCATTGTTTGAAATTTACTTTAGTCCTTCTAGACATGTTATCATTTAAACCATATAAAAAAATTATAGGAATTTATAAATAAGTCCAAAACAATCATTTAGCCTCGAAAACATCATTAACATCTTAAAAATGATTCATTTGGTATTAAAAGCTCATAAATTTCGAATATTCAAAAGTTGAAGGAAAATTGGTTTTTCTTGTGTTTCAGTGACTCTTCAGCATGCTGTCCTTTCTTAAAAAGGGGTAAAATAAATATTAAACGATTTTATTTGGTCCCCAATTAATTTATACAGTTACCTTACCTCACAGTGTTAGGGTCAAAATAGAATTTTTCCAGAATTTTTAAAAATACTTAAGATGGCCAGAAAAATCCTTCTTTCAAACTGTACTCGATCTGGCAGTAGCTAGTCTAAAAAGTATAATACATTCATACGTGCCCAGAAAAATATGAATTTTTGATATGATATAGTAGATATATTAACACACAACATATAAATTTTTCAAGAATTTTTGAGTAGTAATACAGTGCGAAATATTTTCTCAAGGTTACAACTTTTTCCAGCAAAACAGAAAACTACAGTAACAGGATCTTCATCTTCAACGATTTTTATAAAATCACTCAATTACTAAAAATTTATGAAACCAACCCAGAAATGATCCACTTTGAGTCTAGTTTTTCATAAAAATTTTCCTAAGTTAAATCTGTTTCCCAAATGGTGCAGAAAAACCAAAACATTCTGACTGTTCCAGAAATGACCTTGTGTCACTCAAAAATCCATATAAAATCAAACACAAGATCAAAAATTACAAATGATACCAATCTGGAAAGCTAACACACAGATCTATCATCATACAAATTTTCGTACGCATCTAAACAGAATAAGAGCTTTAATGATACGCACAAAGTAACTCCAGTAGCATGAACTCACCAGACAGAATAGAGCAATAATGTTTCAAGAATCAAAATAAGGTCTTAACATCATCCAAAAATTATGAAACTTTACCAATAGTTAAAACACATCTTAAAATGATTTTTAAGCATGGAGCTGAATTATTCAATGATCAATTCCCAAAATATGGGCTCTAAATCAACAGGCATAAGACAGAACCAGCTTTGAAAGTTAATAAATGAAGAGGGTCTAGGGCCAACCCTCACCCAAATACCCAACTAAATTCCACACTAAGCTATTCTCACTTCCCCTTACCAAGGTTATCTTCAAGGATTAAAGGGGTTGATGAAGGGTAGAGCTTCCAAAGTTATCACTACAAGCAACACCAATTTTGGACTCAAGAAAATTTTAGAGAGAAAGGAGAAGAGAAGCATGTGCTTTGGTGTGTTTGGAAGTGAAGTAGAGTCCCCTATTTATAGAGGAAGTGGGCTGAGTTTTTTGAGGGGTCTTGGAGTGTTTGGAGAGCTTTGTTGAATAGTTGAGGGGTACATGAAGGCATGGTGTGAATAGTTGGAGTGGTTGAAGCAAATCAAGTTCCCTATGTCTAGGGTATGGTTTGACCACATGGAGAGAGTATGGAGTGTTAGAGGGATTTGTCTTTTATTGATTAATACTCTAGAATGTAGATATGTTTGGAATAACTGGTATATTTCGATCGTTATGCGTGCACTATAAAATTAAAAACGCAATGAAAAATTTTAGAATTAAAATATATCGTTCTCCAATATTTTCTAATCATATCATCGGAATCGAAATATTTTTCTAGCGGAATAATTTCCTATTTAGTAATTAATTAGCAAAATTGAGAGTGTTACAACTCTCCCCTCCTTTAAAGAATTTCGTCCCCGAAATTCCACTAACCTTTTTTGAATAATTGAGGGTAGTCTTTCCTCATCTGTTCCTCGGTCTCCCATGTTGCATTTTCGCTTGTTAGTCCTTCCCAAATGACTTTCACCAACGGGATTTCCTTCCTTCGCAACTGCTTTATCTTCCGATCCTCAATCCTTACAGGTTGTGCTTTATAAGAAAGGTTGTCCCTTACTTGCACCTCGTCAGGCTCAATCACATGTGTGGGGTCTAGGATATACTTTCTCATTTGAGACACGTGAAACACATTGTGAAGATTTGATAATGAGGGAGGTAAGGCTATTCGATAGGCCACAGGGCCAATCCTTTTCAAGATTTGGTATGGTCCAATGAATTTTGGGGTTAATTTACGGGCTTTCAATGCACGGCCAACACCAGTCGTCGGTGTAACCCGAAGGAACACATGATCACCTTCCTGAAATTCGAGAGGCTTCCTTCTCTGGTCATAGTAACTTTTCTGCTTACTCAGGGATGCTCTCATCTTATCCTGAATCATCTTAATCTTATCTGTGGTTTGCTGGATGAAATCAGGTCCTAAGGTTAGGGCTTCACCGGTCTCAAACCAACACAAGGGTGTCCTACATTTCCTACCATACAAGGCTTCATAGGGTGCCATTCCTATACTTGAATGGAAGCTATTGTTGTAGATGAATTCTATCAAAGGCAACAGCTGGTCCCAACTTCCTGAGTGTTCAAGCACACATGCTCTTAAGAGGTCTTCTAATGATTAGATGGTTCTTTCAGACTGACCATCGGTTTGGGGATGATAAGCAGAACTAAGTCGTAACTTGGTTCCTAAGGCTTTATGCAAACTCTCCCAAAATCTAGAGGTAAAACGAGGATCTCTATCTGACACTATGCTCGATGGGATGCCGTGCAGTCTAACGACTTCCTTGATATATAAACGTGTCAACTTCTCCAATGAGTATTCGATGTTAATAGGTAAGAAGTAAGCAGACTTGGTGAGTCGGTCCACAATTACCCATATGGCATCACAGCGCGTCTGGGTCATTGGAAATCCAGTCACAAAATCCATGGAGATGCCATCCCATTTCCATTCGGGAATATCCAATGGTTGAAGTTCCCCTGACGGCCTCTGGTGTTCAACCTTTGCCTTTTGACATACTAGACACGCTGCCACATACTCCGCCACATCTTTCTTCATTCCAGGCCACCAAAACATCTTCTACATGTCTTGGTACATTTTTGTAGCTCCAGGATGGAAGTTTATTTGACTCTTGTGTCCCTCTTCTAACAACAGTCTCTTCATTTCCTTATCATTGGGCACACAAATTCTATCCTTAAATCTTAAGATTCCATCTGTCCCAATTCGAAATTCTGACCTCTCCCCTTGACTAATCAGTTTCACCTTTTCTTGCAGCTCTTCATCTGCTGATTGTCCAACCATTATGCTCCCCATTAGTTCATTGGTCACCTTTAACATTCCACACTTAATGCTCTCATGGGTGAATTCTAAACTTAGGTTCAAATCTCTGAATTGTTCTATCAGCTCTATTTCCTTGACCATCATCATAGACGCATGTATAGACTTTCTGCTCAATGCATCAGCTACCACATTTGCCTTTCCAGGATGATAGTTCAAGCCAAAATCATAGTCCTTCAAGAATTCTAACCACCTCCGCTGCCTCATGTTCAACTCCTTCTGGTCAAACAAGTACCTCAAGCTCCTATGATCACTGAACACCTCAAATCTTGCACCATATAGATGGTGCCTCCATATCTTGAGAGCAAAAACTACTGCAGCTAATTCTAGGTCATGAGTAGGGTAATTTCCTTCATGGGGTTTCAACTGCCTAGATGCATAAGCAACTGCTCTCCTATCTTGCATTAACACGCATCCTAACCCTTGCTTCGATGCATCACAGTACACCTCAAAGTTGCCATTAGGATTGGGTAACACTAATACAAGTGCGGTTGTAAGCCTATGTTTTAGCTCTTGAAAACTATCTTCACATTTCTGATCCCACACAAAGGCTTGGTTCTTCCGAGTAAGACGAGTTAGGGGTAAGGCAAGTTTAGAGAATCCCTCTATGAACCTACGGTAGTACCCAGCTAATCCTAAGAAACTCCTAATCTCCGTCACTGTCCTGGGTGGTTCCCATTGTAGCACTGCCTCTATCCTAGATGGGTCCACTGCTATTCCTTTCCCAGAAATTACATGTCCTAGAAAGTTCACTTCTTCTAGCCAAAATTCAAACTTAGAAAGCTTAGCGTACAACTGCTTCTCCTTCAGGATTTGTAGAACTATTCTAAGGTGCTCAACATGTTCATCTTGATCCTTAGAATACACAAGGATATCATCTATAAAGACCACTACAAACTTATCTAGGTAGGGATTGAAAATTCGGTTCATGTAATCCATAAATACCGCAGGGGCATTGGTTACTCCAAAAGGCATCACCAGGTACTCATAGTGTCCATACCTAGTCCTAAAAGCTGTCCTAGAGATGTCAGAGGACTTAACCCTAATCTGGTGATATCCAGATCTGAGATCAATCTTGGAAAACACTGCGATTCCTCTCAGTTGATCCATAAGGTCATCTATCCTAGGCAATGGATACCTATTTTTGATTGTGACTTTATTCAACTGACGGTAGTCCACACATAGCCTCATGCTGTCATCCTTCTTCTTTACCAGTAACACAGGTGCACCCCAAGGGGATACACTCGGCCTGATAAATTGCTTTTCCAGTAACTTCTGCAATTGGCTCTTCAGTTCTGCTAACTCAGTAGGTGACATCCTATAAGGTGCTATGGATATAGGTCCTGTCCCAGGGTAGAGTTCTATGCTAAACTCGATTTCTCTTTCTAGGGGTAATCCGGGAACGTCGTCAGGAAATACCTCTGGGAATTCATTAACAACAGGCAGGTTTCTAATCTCGGGTTCGCCTTCTACTTCCAAGGAGGATAACATCATGTATACCTGGGCTCCTTCCTTCAAGGATACCTTGACTTGGTTGGCATTCAAGAATTTGAATTGAGTGGAAACTGGGAATAACTCAGATGGGTTTCCAAAAACTACAGTTTTATCAAAACAATTCAAAAGGACATGATTGGAAGACAACCAGTCCATTCCTAGTATCACATCTAACTGGGTAAGAGGCAGACAAATTAAGTCTACAAGAAATTCCCTATCCTCAATTGTAATTAGGCAATTCAAACAGGCTTTTGAAGTAAGAACAGGGGTATCTGTGGGTGTAGAAACTATTAAGTCATAACTTAAGGATGAAACAGGTAATCCTAGTTTCCGCACACAATCATGTGATATGAATGAATGAGTAGCGCCTGAATCGAACAATACAGTTAAGAGAGTTCCTTTAATAAGGCACTTACCCTGGATTAGGTCTTCTTGTTGTGATGTTCTTGCTCCATTCAGTGTGTAGACTCTCCCCCTCGTCTTCAAACGATTCGCCTGAGGGTTGGAAGAACCACCTTGCTCCTTTTTCACCTCGTTGCAGTCCCTACTGATGTGTCCGGGTTTTCCGCATCGAAAACAAGTGAAGGTTTTGTCCTTGCAATCCGTGGTTAGGTGTCCTTTTCCACATTTTCCACACCTCAGTTGATTCCCATTCCCGTTTTTGGGTGTTCCTCCAGATGAGTTTTCAGAATTGTAGTTTCTGCCGAATTGTTTGGAACAATTTGAAGGACGTGAATATGGTTTCTTCTTATTGTAGAACCCCTTTTTGTCATTCTTTTGGGGACCTACGTTCTTCGGTTGAGCGAGTTTCGCCTTGTCCTCGTAAATTTTGCACTTATCAACCAGTGTTGCGTAATTCCGAATCTCCATTGGTGCAAAGACCATAGCTATTTCAGGCCTTAGTCCATTTTCAAATTTCACGCATTTCTGGTGTTCGTCAGGTAGGGTTTCATAGTACGGGAAGTACCGTGCGAGTTCCTCAAATTTTACAGCGTACTCACTGACAGTCGTGCTTCCTTGCCTCAGATCCATAAACTCTTGAATTTTCTGATTCTTGACACTCTCAGGGAAATACTCTCCAAGAAAGTATTCCCTAAATATAGCCCAAGTTATCGCAACACCTCCGGCAACTAGACGTTGTCGAGTGTTGTTCCACCAGTTCTCCGCGTCATCCCTTAGCATGTACACAACACAGATGACTTTTTGATTATCCGGGCTTTCTAGTGCCTCAAACAATTTTTCAAGTTCTTGGATCCACAAACGAGCTTTGTCATGGTCATGCCCGCCATTGAAGGTGGATGGGTCTCGCTTCAGGAATCGATCCAAGATGCCTTGCCCAGCATTTCCAGCATTCTGATTGCGAAGTTCGCATACTGCTTCAGTCATTGCGTTTATAGCCGTAGCTAGAATGTTGTCATTCTCACGAGCCATTTCTTCCTGCGCTTGTGTTAGCTTTTTGTAAATACATCATGTATAAGATCTATAATAATTTTTTGCAAAGTATTACAGAGAAAAACGTAATGAGCTGTTGTAACACTCTCAATTTTGCTAATTAATTACTAAATAGGAAATTATTCCGCTAGAAAAATATTTCGATTCCGATTATATGATTAGAAAATATTGGAGAACGATATATTTTAATTCTAGAATTTTTCGTTGCGTTTTTAATTTTATAGTGCACGCATAACGATCGAAATATACCAGTTATTCCAAACATATCTACATTCTAGAGTATTAATCAATAAAAGACAAATCCCTCTAACACTCCATACTCTCTATGTGGTCAAACCATACCTTAGACATAGGGAACTTGATTTGCTTCAACCACTCCAACTATTCACACCATGCCTTCATGTACCCCTCAACTATTCAACAAAGCTCTCCAAACACTCCAAGACCCCTCAAAAAACTCAGCCCACTTCCTCTATAAATAGGGGACTCTACTTCACTTCCAAACACACCAAAGCACAAGCTTCTCTTCTCCTTTCTCTCTAAAATTTTCTTGAGTCCAAAATTGGTGTTGCTTGTAGTGATAACTTTGGAAGCTCTACCCTTCATCAACCCCTTTAATCCTTGAAGATAACCTTGGTAAGGGGAAGTGAGAATAGCTTAGTGTGGAATTTAGTTGGGTATTTGGGTGAGGGTTGGCCCTAGACCCTCTTCATTTATTAACTTTCAAAGCTGGTTCTGTCTTATGCCTGTTGATTTAGAGCCCATATTTTGGGAATTGATCATTGGATAATTCAGCTCCATGCTTAAAAATCATTTTAAGATGTGTTTTAACTATTGGTAAAGTTTCATAATTTTTGGATGATGTTAAGACCTTATTTTGATCCTTGAAACATTATTGCTCTATTCTGTCTGGTGAGTTCATGCTACTGGAGTTACTTTGTGCGTATCATTAAAGCTCTTATTCTGTTTAGATGCGTACGAAAATTTGTATGATGATAGATCTGTGTGTTAGCTTTCCAGATTGGTATCATTTGTAATTTTTGATCTTATGTTTGATTTTATATGGATTTTTGAGTGACACAAGGTCATTTCTGGAACAGTCAGAATGTTTTGGTTTTTCTGCACCATTTGGGAAACAGATTTAACTTAGGAAAATTTTTATGAAAAACTAGACTCAAAGTGGATCATTTCTGGGTTGGTTTCATAAATTTTTAGTAATTGAGTGATTTTATAAAAATCGTTGAAGATGAAGATCCTGTTACTGTAGTTTTCTGTTTTGCTGGAAAAAGTTGTAACCTTGAGAAAATATTTCGCACTGTATTACTACTCAAAAATTCTTGAAAAATTTATATGTTGTGTGTTAATATATCTACTATATCATATCAAAAATTCATATTTTTCTGGGCACGTATGAATTTATTATACTTTTTAGACTAGCTACTGCCAGATCCTGTACAGTTTGAAAGAAGGATTTTTCTGGCCATCTTAAGTATTTTTAAAAATTCTGGAAAAATTCTATTTTGACCCTAACACTGTGAGGTAAGGTAACTGTATAAATTAATTGGGGACCTAATAAAATCGTTTAATATTTATTTTACCCCTTTTTAAGAAAGGACAGCATGCTGAAGAGTCACTGAAACAAAGGAAAAACCACTTTTCCTTCAACTTTTGAATATTCGAAATTTATGAGCTTTTAATACCAAATAAAACATTTTTAAGATGTTAATGATGTTTTCAAGGCTAAATGATTGTTTTGGACTTATTTATAAATTCCTATAATTTTTTGATATGGTTTAAATGATAACATGTCTAGAAGGACTAAAGTAAATTTCAAACAATGGTGTTAATAGTAGAAGTTAATAAAGGCCTAAGTGCCAAAAGAAGAATATTGAAAATGTGAAAATTGAATATATGACTTTTAAAGGTGTATTCTCCCTATTAGGAGTATTATATGAATACCTTGATAATTGCTTTGTTTTTGAGAATTAAACTGAAATATGTGGTAAAGGGTTTCACAAGGTGGTGTGATTAGCAATCTTTCCTGCAAAATGTTGTTTGAGCCTAGTTGTATGGATGGGATGTGAACCTGGTTGAATCCTTGTGATAAACTATGCTTAAAAGTACTAAAACACGTTGAGATTGTATGTTTTGAAAATAGTATTTTCGAAAACTTCTATTAAGGAGGAATAAAAGGTAAAAGTGGTGCGTTGGCACAATAATGTTATACTCTAGGGAGTGGGTTTTGGCCTTTGGGGGCTTTAACCAGAGTGTGAGATGCCTAGGGGACTCGGTGGTAGCTCCCCGATGTCGGGCTACTCACTGAAAAAGCTCGGTTACCTCGACACGTCTCTAAGTATATTCTGGATCGGTGGAGAGTACTGAGGTACATGGACTTGTACGAACGAAGTATAACTCCCAGTCACCTCCTTAATAGAAAGAGTCGCTTGCGATGATGTCGTTTTTTTTTTTTAGAGTCTCATGCATTATGGTACCCTTGAATGTGCATGTTGTGTGATGTTACGAGTGAGAATATCAATTGTAAGCTATTATAGATTTTCTGTTTAAAAATCTAAATATCCTGACTCTACTTCTACCAAACTTTGCTGTATCTCACTCCTCTGTTTTGTGTTGTATTTATCTGTCTATGTATATATCTATTACGCGATACAATAGATGGCGGCTCGAGAGACCCTCTTGGAAATCAATTGTCCGATTGAATTTGGCTACTGGGAGCATGATGTATCTCGTGGGACGTCCACTTTTGTAGGAGAAGTATCCTTCTGGATATCTCATCCGTCACTACCGATGCTCCGGTCCACTTACACTGGAGCGACTTTGACGTTGGTTATTCGGACACCCCCTGGTCTCATGCCTGTACCCGCAGCGCTCCGACCCGCTTCTCATCCTTCTTATTTCACTCCGTCTCTTGTGGAGCAGTACTCTGGTGGCCAGGGTTGGTTCTTCGACTCGCCTAGGGAGAGCTCTCATGAGAGTGATCCGAGTGAAGATACTGGGATGGAGAGTGCAGCGTCCTTTATTTAGTTATATTTTCGTTAAGACATTTTGGATGGCTGTAATATTTGATCAGTGCATTTCCTATGTGCGACATCTTCTACTCTTCGAGTGGTAGAGTATTTTTTTGTCATGTCGTCTAGGATTCCCGGTAATTTATGTTTTGTTATCTGACTAATTAATATATCTATGTTATATTAGCTTATCGTATGTGTGTTAGTTACCAAATCTAAACTTTCATTCGACTGGTCTCATTACCGTTTCGAATATACAACTATTAAGTTTCGAAAAATTTTACTCGAAATTTAACCTCTCGATACGAGTATGATGAATTAGCCTTAATAACTTTAATTGAATAGCTCACTCCGCTTAGTATAAATTGGGGCGTTACAAAATGAGTATTGGTCAAATCGAGTATGAGTTTTAGCAAAAATAATTTGAGTTTTGACAAAAATATTATGATTTAATTTGATTATTTTCAGTGTGATATGGCTAGGGTGTATAAAATGAGTACTTCTCAAATTCAATATGGGTTTTGGCCAAAGTGATTTGATTTATATTATCCATGTGATATGGTTAGGGTGTATTGGATGAGTACTTTTCAAATTCAGAACGGGATTTAATTATATTATCCTTAATTAATATGGCTAAGGTTTATGAGATGAGTTCTTCTCAAATCCAGAACGAGTTTTGACCAAAGTGATTTGATTATATTGGGTTGACATTCGATCGATACTAGAAATTTATGTTGATGTTCTTTTGTCACACATTAAAAAACATTATGAGACGTTACTATTGTGTTGATGACTATTTAAAAAATATTATATTATTCATGTTATCCCTTATGTATTGTTTCTTTATACATTGTTTTGGTATGATGTTCAATATCTATTAAAAATTTATGATCATGCTCTTTTGTCACACATTATTTATTACATATCATTTAGTTATGACGCTGATAAAGTATTCCCGTGCGAACGCACGGGTTTGTAACTAATTTGTTTGTATACACTTGAAAAATAGTGTGTTTTTTACGAAAAAAATGAAAACGCATATTTAAAATTTATTAAATTATTTAATTTTTTTTTACAACAATGTATTGTTTACCATAAAGTTTCTAGCTTAATTTACACAATTTTTTATATTTTTAAAATTGCAACATTTGTTTGTAGAAATCGTGTACTATAGACTTAAAATATAGGGTGTTTTTACTTTAAAAATGAAAATGCATATTTTAAATTTATTAAATTATTTGATTTTTTAGACAACAATTTCTTGTTCACCATGAAGTTTCTAGCTTAATTTATACAATTTTTTTATATTTTTAAAATATCAACATTTGTTTGTAGAAGTCGTGTACACTTGAAAAATAATGTGTCTTTTACTAAAAAAATTAAAACGCATATTTTAAATTTATTAAATTATTTAAGTTTTTTTGACAATAATGTATTGTTTACCATGAACTTTCTAGCTTAATTTACATAATTTTTTATATTTTTAAAATTGCAATATTTGTTTGTATAAATTGTGTACTATAGACTTGAAATATAGGGTATTTTTTACTTTAAATATGAAAATGCATATTTTAAATTTATCAAATTATTTTATTTTTTTTGACAACAATGTATAGTTTACCATGAAGTTTCTAGCTTGATTTACACAATTTTTATATTTTTAAAATTGAAACATTGGTTTATAGAAATCGTAAACTATAGATTTGAAATATAGAAATCATTACAAATCATTACGGGGAGTACAAGGGGTACTCCAACCCATACAAACAAAGAACAACAACAGAAGAAAAATAGAAATCATGACGAATAGAATCCAAAAGAACATGCAAATTAAACTATGAGAGACACATTCTTGGGTTAGAATACCAAAAGAACATCCAACTACAAATCCATCGCCAAGATTACAAACGAATAGAATCCAATAACTTCTTACGATCCACTACACCCTGACGAAAGACAATATCGCTTCTGTGGAGCCCCATATTGACCACATAACATTAACCCAAATAATAGTAAAACACTACATTTGTTTTTATGCTGACCAAGTCCCCTCCACGCAAGAAAATGGTCATCAAGTCAATTCGGGAAGACTACATATATCTCCAACCATTTAGCAATATCCACCCAAGTGCTATAAGTAACTGGACAAAGGAGAAATAAATGAATTGGCTCCTCATCGTACATATTACAGAACGTGCATTCAACATTCTCCAAAACAATACCACGATGAAGGAGTTGCGGCTTGCATGGGATGGAATGAAGCAATAGTTGCCAGCAAAAAACCAGCATCGCCAGAGAATTTTCATAATCAACCTGAAATCATCATTACCCCGAGTTCCACCCATTAGATTATCCAACCAAATATATGCACTTTTAACGGAATATACACCAGTAGAATCACCACTCCATGACCAAATATCAGGCTATTATGACATAAGATAATACTCTGTAGCATCCATCAGGTTTCTCAAAGGTTGAACCTCATGGAAAAATGTTGTTTTACGCCAATTAACTTCCCATATCCAACGCTGGTCCTCCCATCTTCCATTATGATCAACCAACGACATTGGATTAGCCACAAAAGAATGAAGTCTTGGAAAAATTTCTTTCAATCGAACTCCACCTAGCCATTTATCTTCCAAGAAAAGAGTAGAAGAGTCGTTCCCAATACAACGAAGCACCTTTTCATCCATCCAATTATTCCCCTGCTGTATGACCCATATTAAATCCCGCCACCACCAAAAAGCTCTTTTGTCCACGCAGAGCAATTGACAAAGGAATCTATGTGGCCATACCTTGCCTTGAATACTCTGGGCCTACAAAGAATCTGGAAAAGAAATACATCTCTAAATCCATTTACCCAGTAGAGTCCAATTAAACCATTTAACATTTTTTATTCCAAGGCCACCCTCAAAACCTGACTTACAGACAATGTCCCACTTCACCCAACAGATTTTGGATCTCTCTTTGACCCCTTCCACAAGAAGGCACGATGTATATCAATTATTTCTTTAATAATAGATCGCAAATCCCTAATCTCAATCCCTAATTTCTGAAATAATTCTCAGGGATTGGAGGCTCCAAACGAGCTCTGCAATCCGCTTTGAACCAGAAATAAATAAATTTCTTTTTATCTCTTTCAGTTTCTTGAATGGATTTGGCTATGCAAACAGACACATAAGCACAAGTGAGGATAAAAGTGGATAAAGTTGTTGGCTTTGAAACAACCATTGATTTTGCTTCTTCCACCAAGTCCCACATCGATGATAAAACCCTCTTCTTTATCTTCTCCAAATTTTCTCTTGTGGTGGAAACATTAAAGTCTTCAAGCTTCTTCCTTTGCTGTTATCATTGGGATCCAGTTGAGATCCAATTTAGCTGACATTTCCGCCCAATGATTTATGAACATAATGTCAAGGTTATTCGGATCTCTAATGATTTTTGAAGAAAGGTTCCAACTTTGGCACTAAAGATGGTGAATCTTCATTAGAATTATAGAGAGAAATCCAAGCTTTGAGAAATAGAGCTGAAGATTTTCTATCAAGAACAGTATGGTGGGTTCTAATGCTGATGCAAAATCCTCTGTTTAGAAACAGAGTTATCTTTAGGGAGAGAACATAAGCAAAAGAATCTGATGATTCCAAATGGGGTACTAAGGAATGAGATTTTGATGCTTGGTTAGGTTAATTGTCCAACACGTGATTGAAATTTGAACCAGACTCTGTAACGATGAAAGAAATACCATCACCAAGGGAGTATTGGACGATGGGTTTTGGGGATTCAAATGGCCAAACAATGTTGGCAGCAAGAGGGAGGAAGTGAGGAAGTGTTGGAGGGTGAGAGAGAGTGAGGATTTGAGCTTCTAAACTAGTTTGTCAAAGAAAGAAACAGAGTCAGAGAGTGGAAGCGAAAGGGAGTAGAAGAAGATGCATTCCACTGGGTGGGATTTTCACATCTTTTATTTTTTTTTATTTTTTAATTAAGTTATTTTAAAATTAAAAGCTGACATGGAACTATTGCATATAATAATGGCTAAGTTTTCTATCTCTGCGGGAGGCTCTGCTAGGGCTTCAAATCCTGATGATCCTCCTGACAAAACTGCAAAGTAGTGTAGCTTTAAGGACATGCTAACGGGTAATTCTGCACCTTCAATGTAGAAAGAGCGACGTAACTTGTATGAGAAGAACCTTGCGAAGATGGAATACCGGGAAGGCAATCATCTTGCTCCGGTTGTTACGCTAGACAAGGATTATTTCAAGACTTTGTGTTCTCCCTGGTAGGATACCTTGGTGATTAAACTTTTGGGAAAACGTCTGGGTTTCAACACTATGCGCGATCGCCTCCAGTCGCTCTAGAAACTTTCTGGAGATTTCCAATTGTTGGACGTGGACAATGGTTTTTTTATGGTGAAATTTTGATCAGTTGAATGACAGAGAGAAAGTGATGTAGGGAGGCCCATGGATGATTTTCGATAATTACCGGTTCAACCTTGGTCTCCGGAATTTGTCACCGACGACAAAGGTTTCTCGGACTCTTGTTTGGGTTCGCTTTTCGGGTTTGAATCCTGTATTTTACGAACAAGAGGTGATAATGGCTGTTGCGGAGGCTGTTGGTAAACCCTTACGGGCGGACATGCACACGTTGAACTTGCTCATGGGCGTTTTGCTCGAGCATGTGTGGAGGTCGACCTTGGGAAACTAGTTGTTGGAAAGGTGTGTTTTCAGGGGTTTTGGCACCAGAATATGAAGGCCTCCACATTCTTTGTGGGGTCTACGGTTGTTACGACCACATGTCGCGGCAGTGCTCGGTGATGAAGGCGTAGCCACCACCGTTATCCACTTCTCCGCCAGGTTCGCAAGGCACTACCAGTGTTATTCCTAGCAACACTCCGCCAGCATCCGTCATGGAGAATGCCAATCCAAAAATAGATCCCGAGACATCAGCGGATTTTGTTACGATTTTTGGTGCGAATCATGATTGCCCCATCATTATAGGTGATTCTATGGGACCACTTCATGGGGAGTGGCGTTGTTACTAGGAAAAAACGATGCAAGTGTGCTGTTAAAAAGGAAGCAGGACCCACCAGTAACAAACAACAACAGAAAGGCAAAGGTAAGATGGAGAATGACAAATTAATCTCTGTTGAATCCTCCAATTGAAGACTCTGAATGGTAATACGTGAAATCCCTGGCTACTAAAAAAAAGATTACGTAAAGAGACCGTGGTTAAATCGTCAAGAGCGAATGCGAAGGTCAACGTCTCGCAGGTGGAAAAGCCAACGACGGTTCCCTCGCACTGTTCGTATCCTGCAACGACCACAATCCAACTCCGGCAATGGTTCTACCCCTTCTTCGTTGGGTAACACGCCGATTTTGAAGCCAATGGGGCATGACTTGAAGTTAGACAACTCTCCAAGAAATGAGACGCTCGGCGAAGATCATGACAAGATTATGTTCGACTTGATCTTAGACCTTTGGCTTTCCCCTTATCTTCTGTTATCAATGATTGAGTTCAAAGATTTGTTTAATTTGTTTTGGAATATCCGTGGTGCTCTCAATAGGGAAGTGTCTAAGTTAAAACTAACTCTCTTTTGCATTTTGGAGCCTCACATCCAGTTTGAGCGGGTTGAGTTTTGGTCTAACTTGGGTTACCAAAAGGTCAAAATTCAACAAGCTCGTGCACATGCCGGCGGTATTTGGATATTATCTAATAGTTCTTTGTACTCTTTCTCAATGATTGATAGTTTCTCTCAAGCTATTACATTACGCATCTCCTTTGGTGCTAGAAGCTGGATGTGTTTTATTGTTTATGCGAGCCTGATTCCCTCTACTCGGCAACAGTTCTGGGATTATCTTATTTCGTTACGAAACCGCTGTAATGGTCCGTGACTTCTCGTGGGGGATTTTAACGAAATTCTTTTGTCGTCTGAGGTTTCTGTTGGCTCTTTTAGTTCAAATCGGGCTGCTGCCTTTGATAATGTTCTCGGGGCCTGTGACCTGCTTGATCTTGGCTTGGTTGGTGGTAGCTTCACGTGGTCTAGACCTAGGGAGCATGGCCAACTTATGTTGAAAAAATTGGATAGAGGTTTGGGTGATCTTGCTTGGCGGGCTAATTTTTCGGAGGCCTATATTCAAGTATTATGCCGACATTACTCTGATTATAACCCTCTCCTCCTTTGTTGTTATCAACCGGTGCACTGTGTTAATCAAGCCTTTAAGTTTCAAGCTGCATGGACTCATCACCCTCAGTATAGGACGGTTATGGAGACGACTTGGTTCTCCTCGTCTCCGCTCTTTCACGACAAGCTCCTGGCGGTTCAAAAGGATTCTGATACTTTTAATAAGGAAGTTTTCGGCGACGTCTTTCGACAAAAGAGGCACTTGGAGGGCCGTATTCGCGGTATCCAGTGTCGACTTGGATCTTTCCCTTCGGAGAGTGCTTTGAGACTTGAAAGGCAACTTCAAATGGAATATAGGGATATCTTATTACGTGAAGAACTCTTGTGGTTTCAAAGGTCAAGGGAAAATTGGCTAGTGCATGGAAATAGGAATACTAAGTTCTTTCATGCTCAAACCATTGTTCGTAGGCATCGTAATAAGATTGCGGGGATCTTTGTGGATGATACTTGGTGCTCAGATAATGCTGTTATGCAGAGAGAGGCTATTAAGTTCTTCAAGTCCTTGTTGTTACTAAGCAGGAGATCCTAACTTCCATGAAGGCTATGAAACCTTGCAAAACTCCAGGTCCAAATGGTTTTTAGGCTATTTTCTATAAATCTTTTGGGAGACCATTGGCGATGGCTTATGGTTTATGGTCAGGGACGTTGTGGCTTCAGGTACTATTCCTGATTGCATTACAGATGCCCTTCTTGTGCTCATTCCAAAGGTTGATGCTCCTTGTCGTTTTAAGGAATTTCGTCCAATCAGCCTTTGCAATGTCTCTCTCAAGCTTATCTCCAAAGTTCTTGTGAACTGGATTCGGCCGTTATTCGATGAATTGATTGGTCCTCTTCAGAGGAGCTTCATTCTGGGGAGGGGAACTTCGGGGAATGCCATTATTGCCCAAGGGGTCCTTCATTATATGCGTCGCCAGAAGGGTAAGCGTGGTACCATCCTTTTTAAGATTGATTTTGAAAAGGCTTATGATAGAGTTGATTGGGGGTTCCTTCGTGCCACCTTGTTGGTAATACTCTCCCTGCCTTCGCCCCTACTAGGGGACTGCGCCAGGGAGACCCCCTATCACCCTATCTTTTTGTTCTCTGCATGGAGAAACTGACTTGTCTTATTCAGAGTAAAGTGAACAGTGGTGATTGGCTGCCTGTGAAGGTCTCACGCAATGGTCCTACTATTTCTCATTTATTCTTTGCAGACGATTGTCTCCTTTTTGCCCTGGCCAAGAGTAAACAAGTCAGAGTTATTCGTGATGTCTTGGAGAAATTCTGTATTGCTTCTGAAGGTTAATGTTGAGAAGTCTAAGATGATGATAAGCTATGGGTTAAAACTTTCATGGGCCATTATTCATGATGATGATAAGCTCTAGGTTAAAATGATGCGCCAAATATAATTGTGGGGGTCCTTTATATTTAATGTTAATATTTTGGCAGCTAGCTCTTATGCTTGGAAATCTATTATGCGTGCTTTTAATCATTTGAAGGATGGATATAAGGTGCGTGTGGGAGCTGGCGAGGTGTCTTTCTGATATGATCGCTAGCTTTCAGATGGTTTCTTATGTGAAAAGGTCCCTTACGTTAATATTTAAGATACTACCTTACTGATCAAGGATGTATGTGTTAATGGTGCATGGAATTATGATCTGTTAGCCACTGTGTTGCCTAGCGAATTAAAAAATAAGTGCTCCTTAGTGCACGTTAACCCGTCTGTTCAGGATTTTCTTATTTGGGCTGCTAATGTTCATGGCTCTTATTCTTCTCGCTCTGCGGCATCTTGGCTCCAAGATCGTTGGCAATCTCGACATTATACTCCTCAAATTGCTTGGGTTTGGCGTCGACCAATTACTGAGGGTATGGCCTTTATGTTCTGGCTTTGCTTACTTGGTATTCTCCATACGAATGAGCTTCGCTACCACCAGAACCTTTCGGCATCTGTTATGTGCCAGCGTTTGTGGCTTGGCTGATGAAACCATTCTGCACTGCTTGCGTGACTGTGCTCATGCGAGAGGTATTTGGCGTGGCGTTGGTTTTCGTGAGGACGCCCATTTCTTAGATAATAACGTTGTTTCTGGGCTTCTAGCTTCCTAAAGAATGGCAATGGAATCTTGTTCGTTTGCACCGCGTGGCATGTGTGGTGCGCTCGTAATAAAGTTGTTATTAGTGGTAAGATCATGTGTAACATTGAGACCATTTCAGCGATTCATAGCGATGCCTCCGACTTGCTGCAGCGGTTGAACACTTATATCTCGCGGGTTTCCTTGCAAAAAGAAGTCTATTGGTGCGCTCCGAGGGAGAATCAAGTGAAGTTGAATATCGACGGTAGTTGTATTGGCAATCCAGGTCCGGCAGGGGCTGGCGGCCTCCTCCGTAATCACTACGGAGAATGAATCTCTGGGCGATTCCACGAGTTTTCATGCAGATCTTGTCGGCCTATATCGTGGTCTTTTCCTTACATGGGAACTTGGTTATTGTGATGTTGTTTGCCACTCTGACTCGCTTCTTGCGATGGAGACTGTCAAGCTGGGTTCCGAAGAATTTCATCTTTGTGCTGCATTGATCCAGTGCTCTTGTCTCGCAATTGGATTTGTCGGTTTGAGTATGCTTATAGGAATCAAACTTCTGTGCTGATACCCTCGCGAAGCTTGCATCTGGCAGTGCTTTTCCTCTCACAGTGATCCACTCTTCTATCCCTCAGCGGTCTAATTTGTTGTTGGCGGATAGAGTAGGAGTTCAGATCCATTCCTTCTTAGTTTTTTAGTTTTTATTTTTATTTATTTTTCCGATGTACCAAAAAAAAAGTTACATGGAAAATACTATCCACATAGGCAACTTAGTTAAGGCCATGTTTGGGTCGAAAATATTCATTTAAGGAGAGGGACCAAAAACGTGCTATTTATCTAAGTTTAAGGACTAATTCCAGAAAAATTAAAGCTCAAGGACCAAAACTAAAAATAGATAATTTTATGGGGACTAAAAACATATTTTAGTCATCTTTAATTATATTATTTATTTTTCAATTAAAAAACACAGGCATGTTAGCCTATTAAAAGACAGGTCAATTTGCTTTTTTGTGGCCCTTTAAGCATATTTTCTAGTTAGGCCACCAAGCTTTCCAAGCATGGCAAGCCAAGACTTAAAAAAAATAAAAAAAATAAAAAAAAACTTGTAATCACATCATCTCACAAATCACAAAACTCAAGACTCAATTATCAACAAATATTACCTCAGCAAGCCAGTCGATCAATATTGCGCGCATGCTGACATTGATGTCCTTTTGAATTCTCTCCATGAAGTTTGTGGAAGGCTTTTTCTTTGCCTGTGTTTCCACGGAACAACATGAGACAAGAGTACTTACAGTAAAAAATTATTTGGACATAAATAATTATTTTAACATGGGAAATTAGGTTCAACCTTAGATTTACGAAGGTGCCGGTAGATGTCACATGCATAGCTAGCACAAAGCTGCGGATCCGTGCAATTATTATTGATATTGACGACCTTCTCTTTTTCCAACTCAACAATTATGTTCGTACCACATATGTTACCTGAAAACGAATCATCAACAATACCTTAGAAAGCACTGAAAAATGAGACAGCATAATCCATTGTCAATATGATAAACCAAGATCATAAAGTTTGATCATGCAGTCAAGACTTAACTGAAATTCTGTACAAAACAATTAATGCATGAGAAAAAAGAAAATTGCAACAATACTCAACCTGCAGGCTCAGTAGTATCAAAGATGTTCAAATTGCTAGATATCTTTCTCTTAATTGAATCAACAGTTGAAATATCACTATTATCCAGATATTCAATTTCAGGACTTTTGATGGAATCACAAGAAGACATTGTCTCATCATAGAAACTGACATTGCATCTGATCTGCTAGGAGAAACGTCCATGCTGCTTCGAAAAGGCACGGAGACTTCGACAATCGTAGGGGCAGCATCATTCCTTTGTGAGAAAGAAGTAGAGTTATGAAAAACAACAGCGCCTGAATTAACATTTTGCGGGGTATGTGTTTTGTTCACTTTCAGTTCTGATCTAGTGTTCCAATTGCTGATGCTTACTGGAGGCTCTGTCTTGGGCTTGGCAACTTTAGTCAAGGATGATAGTACCTTGCATCACAAGATTTAGCTAATTTACAACCAAACATAAAACAGCTAATGGATCCTTAAAAGTTGCTTTCAATAAATTTTCATAAACTTCCTGAATGAGCTAATCAAAATAATTTGTTTTTACCTTATTCTAGTAGATTTCATAATTTCATTCATAAATAAATAAGATCTCATTTGATAAGAGCTGATAGTACAAGTTTTAATTAAGTTGCTCATCAAATTTTAAGGTTTTTCAGATATATACTGATCAAAAGACAAGGAATTTTTTCATTATAAACGAATTAAGCTTTAAGCTTGTACTCAAAAAGCAAGTATTCAAGAAAAAATCATAAATATTTTAGGGACATCAAACTTTCTAAGATATTAGAATTCTTTAAACAAATGCTGGCTGCAAAGTAAATTACATTCAGCTGGACAATCACAAAACTACATCTACCTATGCAACAATACTGATCAAATTCTCAGCATTCAATGTTGTAAATTGAGCTACATATCTTGTTTCCAGGACTACTATTCTATTTGAGGAGCATATCACGAATTTAACTTTGAAAGAGAGAGTGCAAATTGATACATAAGCGGTCAAAATGTAAACATCGTACAGAAAAGTTATGCACAAATTCACATTTACCATTTGTTTTTCAAGTGCAACATTAAGAAAACTAATCAATTATTCATTTTACTCTCTTGCAACAAATATTCTTAAAACATACATTTTTCCGGGAAACAAGCACAATTTCTCTCGTGAATTTTCCTAAGCAGTTAATAGAAAGTTGTGAATAACGAAATGATGAAGTCCACAGACACAAAATATATAAAACACTAGACTTTCATCCGAAGTATAAACTTATGAAAGTATAATCTGTATTTTTAAAGTAAAAGTTAATATAAACTTCTTGTGTTACAAACTAATTCACCTATGAAACAAGATTTTCAAGAAAGTTAAGGAGAAAGAGAGAGTGTCCCATTCAAGTAATGAATGTTCCATTATATGTAGGTAAATAGTCTTAACAGCAGAGAAATACAAAATTTGAACATGATATATTCACATTAGTATAGCATCTAAAAATTAAATTTGAACTTCTCAAACACCGCATGTCTTTTTTTCCACGATTACAAGTAATTTGACCAAAATCAACACATAGAAAATGTAGTAACATTTACTTTTAATATTAAACGGAAAACCTGCCGGAATCGATAACAAGCTCAAGAAAACAAACTCAATTTCTGTACTGAATTTTCGTAAGCAGTTAATAAAAACGGTGAAGAACGAAACGATGAATACCAGAGAAACAGAGGAGGAAGGTCCTGAGTAGCCCGAAGCAACGCGAGGTGCTTTCTTCTGATTGGTGATGTTCGTGAGAGGCGCTCTCTTCTGTGGAGGAGGAACTGGTTTCACCTTCCCCAACGGCGGATGTAGTTTCGCCATAGACGACGTCGTTGAGGATGAAAACGACGAACGGCGATTCTGCATCGACATTTTGAAGACTTCGAACTTGAAACGATCAACCCTCGTTGTTCTTTCTGCGTGCCTTTTCTTGTGTTGTTATTACAGAATGCAGAGTGTGAAGTGAGTGTTTGCGAATTTCACAAATTTGCTTTATTGGTGTACTTTTCTGTTTTTCAGGACCGTTGAGTTTGATGGGTATTAGTTAACCTAGGAGAGCGGGCACGTTTGTGGGTCCCATGCTTTCAACGTTCTCAAATTTTCAAATTCAAACTACAAAGATCACTTCAATAATAATAGTATAATACTACTCTCACACTTTAATATTATTATTTATATTTATATTATTATTATTATTATTATTTATATTTATATTATAATTATATCTAGAGTAGTGCTTATGCGATGCATCGAGATAAAAGCAATAAAAATGATTAATTTTATAAAACTTACATATAAATGCATATATTGATTAATAGTGTATAATAATTAGAAGAATAAAGCATTTGATTAGAAGATAACATTAAAACACTAAGATATTTAATTATACTAAATTAAATGTTTATAATGTAGGTATAGTTTGAGCATTTTGATTTTAATTTAAAATTAAATAGTAAAAAAGAACTAAAGCAAAATTTTATGTAAGGTTGAAAATAAATCTATGTGATATTTTAAAGCTTTAATACAGGTTTCAAAATTAGACAAAATTTATAATCACGTTCGAGCGTTCTATTAGTTTATTCTCAATTAGGATTTTCAATATTTTTCTATTAATATTCTTCATATAGGTACATAAAATTGATTGTGACTAAATATTGGTATTGGAAGAATGGCAGAAATATTTCAACGCTTGACTGTGATTTCCCTGGGCACGAGTTTATTATCATGCCAAAAGAAATGATAATTGAAAATTGATGTCTTTTAAATCTAAAAGGAATTTTCTTATAAGTAGGAGTCAGTAATAATATCCTTAAATCTCATCACAAAGTAGTATCCATTCACATATACGTATAAACATCCACATATATCAATGTGAAATCTTTTAGGAAGTAAGCAAACTTAATTACATAAATAATTAATTAATATTTACTCATGTAAATATATTATTTAATCATTATATTATAAAAAATCACAAATAACTAATTTAGTTCATATTATAGTTTTGATATCAAATTAATTTCGAAAATATTTAGAAGACTTAAAAATAAGTACTTAATGATTAGTTCTTAATAATTTAAACTAATATCAAATTAATCCCTCAGAAATTAACCACGTTACAAATTAATCATCTAAATATTTAATTATTATGTTATAAAAATTCACCGATACTCAACTTAGTGCTTTTTTATAGTTTCAATATTTAAGTAGACCTTAAAAGGTTTAGAAAACATAAAAATTAGTTTATAACAATTTAAACTAATATGAAATAAGTACCTCGAAAATTAATCACATTAAAAATTACTCATATAATTGTTTAATTATTATAAAAATTCATTCATTATTAATTTAGTTTTTGATATATTTTTGTCATTAAATTAGTCTTCCCTAAGAATTAAAACATTAATAAATTACATTATAAATTCACTCTTGAGCCCAACAGTCTTCTCCATATCCGAGCCAAGTTGAAATTACTCTATAACCACAATTACCATCCATTTCCACATCTACAATATCCTCAATCCACTCATGGAGCCCAAAAGAAAATTGAGATAGGTATGATGAATCATCTGCTCGTTTATGCTTAGAACAGGAAGATTGTGAAGGAGTTGTAGGTAGCACTTCTCGTGGGGCAAATTTATCAGCATCTATATTCTCCTAAAACAAAGGATCACGCTTCAATGATTGCTCTCCCTTCAAAGTTGTTTCTTTCAATGCTCCCTTTGTCTTTGTCTTCTCTGGAGGTGGACACATTGATGTACTATCCGAAAATGCAAATTCACGAAGTTTAGTCTTAACAATAATCTTCAACTGCTTATCAAGTTGACCAAATCGACGATAGATAGCATCCATTTCATTCTTAATTGAGATGTCATTTGTCCCCTCTTCAGATGTCTTAGCAAAATATAACTTTGACCAGTGTGCATGCTAATCGCAAAGGAATGTATGCCACAAGTGAAGAAGTTTCTGTAGCTAGTTCACATGCACAAGGGAGACCATGGGTACTTCACAGCTCACAACCACATGCAGATTTGTCTACGTCAACATGCTTGACATGTTTGCACTCATCATATATCATACTCAAAGCAACTCAAGACACAAATCCGCGAAAATTGTCAAAGTTTCTTGTTGAACAAGTGCCCTATCACAACTTCACTGTGCTGAAAGGATTTATGTATCTCATTATACTATAGCTTAATCAGATTGCTGATGTATTCCAACAAGCGCATAGGTCACCATGATTATCTTGCAGTAACCTTTTCAACTTCCCATGAGTACCCTCGACCCTGCAAAATATCATTAATAGTCACTAAGTCAAACTCCATATATAATCACTTAGTTAATACTTAAGTTATAATGAGATACATGTTTATATACATGTTAGTTGTAGTATTCCCTAAATGCATCACATCGTGTATCCACGCCCTCACAAACTTATCCTTATGGGGAATATTATGTACATATTGAACAATTTTTTTTTCAAATATTGGCATGATTCCTCAAATTTAATAACTCGGCTTACATACTCTTCTTCAGTTGTTGCTTCCTACATATGGCCCTGACATTTTTGTTAATGTGAAACTGACAAAGCAAATACCGAGATCTTGGGAAAACCTCATTCATAGCTTTCAATAATGCAATATCTCTATCAGTGATTATCATAACTGGTGTCTGTTCTTCGAACAACTCTCTAAACCTTTCTAATGCTCATTTAAAGTTATCAGAACGCTCATTTTCCAGATAAGCACAAGCAACAAAAAATGTAAGATCCGTAGAGGTTACACCAACAATCTCAAGTAAAGATAATCGATACCTATTTGTCTTGTAAGTAGAGTCTATTAAGAAAACAATAGAAAATGTGTTAATGAACTTGAGTGCGTCAGGATGTGCCCATAATAAGTCTTTTACAATGTTGGTATCTTCATGCTTTCTATACGAATAAACATAGTTGTCATTTATCAACAAGTTCATTAACTGTTGCATTTCAGTTCTTGGCCCTTTTACCAAACAATGATATTTATTCCGTTCGTTGTATATAGTGCTAATAGCGCTTAGATTACATGGGTTACGACTTTTAACCATCAGCATGATGTTTCGTGGCTTCACATCATTTTTTGTCATATCTACAACTAATGTCCTCCCATGTTCTGTTAGTCGACCAACATATGTATGTTCAAACAACGTGTCAGCTTTCTCGTGTTTTTGAAACCCAAAAATAATAGTTAGCTTTCATCCTTGGTCCTTTTTAAAATGTCTTCCTCTAAGTTTGAAAGAACACTCGCATTTTCCTTGTTCTTGTGACATTGACCTTCAATTCCTTGTTGTATGCTTTATACTTTCCACCCCTTTCACAACCCAATGTGATGAGTGCCTTCCTTTTGAAACCAACATTATCTGACCTTGAGATGACGACAACAAATCCATTAGCTTTCCTGACATCTCGAGCCCAACTGATCATATATCTCTAGTAGAAAATATCTGCAAAAATCAAGTTGGCTATGATTAAATAAGTAAACACGTTCACATTATAATGTTAGTAAAATAATGGTCACTCAGTACCTCATTAGTTGTGAACACATTAGTATAGTCTACTGATTTTTCTCCAAACATGACGATATGAAATACCTAATTAGATAATGCAAAAATATATAAGTTAATAAGATATAAGATTTTATATAATATCTAAAGAATTTCTAAAAGTAAAAATATCTTATATAAATATAAGATATTATATAATGATTTACGAGTCGAGATAACTCATAATAATGAAATGTATCAGAGACTATGGGGGAGCCAAGAGCATTATAAAGAATTATTAGACTCTTTAATTGTGGCAAAAAATAACCTTGTGGGATATGACAAATAGATTACATTACCCGATTTGCGTTACGTGATAGCTTCAAGGTACAATGTAGTTCTGGTCTCATTGGCTGATATTGGATCTGCTACAATTTTTTCCACTAAGGTCAACACCACAAAAAAATCACCGCATATTTACCATCGGATTTGTTAACAAAAATCACTTTGAGCAAGTAAGCTACTAATCTATTTATTAGTTTTTTACTTATCTTTTATTTTGAGTATCATGAAGGTAATCATCTGCATCAATTTGTTATTTAGGTGTTTCTAAAAGAATGATGCCCAATACCACCAACTTTTTTAGGATAGGACAAACATTGTCTTGAACAAACCCGTTCATGGGAGTTGCCTTATCTTCCTCGTATGCCGACATTTACGAGATTGTCGAAATCAACTCAAGGTCCAAATGTTAAATATGACCTTGACTCTAATTGAACTCAAGTAACGTTGATCTGATATTTTATATTATTTTGGTAGTAATGACCTTGTCTTCGACTAACTATTTTTTTTGGAACAATTATAATTTAATTTTATCATATTTTAATAATTTTTAAGTATTGTGTTTCTAAAAGAAACCACATGTGAAATATATAGTGACGTTCTTTAAATTTATTAATTTTATGCGAATTCTAATTTTTAATTCATTCTCATTGATTATTTTTAAAAATATCATTAAAGAAATAGGTGAGGTTAATATTTTAACGATGATTAGATCATAAAGCAAAATGTAGCAAGATAAAAGATAAAAAATTAAATAACCCAAAATATCAAATATCACACAATACTAAAAGTAGCTAGATAAAACATACATGACATGTAACAAGTCTTCCTACTAAATGTAGCTAGATATCAAAATACTAAATATGAAACATGACATATAAACATCACTCCGAGTGCGCTCGGGCAGTCTTCCTCCACCTCTTGGGCATATAATGTGCCTCAGTGTCCGGCCGCCACAAGCAATAGACCAAGTCTGAGACACCAACTGGTAGACATGTGAGACCTCATCTAGCTCACCAGACTGCAACACCTCATTCAACATGTTTGCAATCCTCTGGAATTTCCGGTCAGCACGGCACTCACGTAGACCTAGATCCTAGGGTTGTGGCTCTAGCTACAGTTGTGGCTCTGGCATAGGTTGTCGTTGTGTCAATCGGACTGCCTCATTTGGATCAACATATGGGTGAGATACCCTATGGAACCAAGGGAGATAATCTGCATCACACTGTCATTCCAGATCGACAGGCAATCCACGCTCCTCCTACTGTATAATGTACTCTTCCCAATGCTCCCAATTCTAAAAAATATCCTTAGGTGTTGCAAGAAAAGGTAGATCATGTGGTGACCTGGGTATGTACTACACATCTGAATTTCCTCATCACCCGCTCAAGAAATTATCGGTATATGAGGTTCCCGCAACTAAGATAACCCACGATTAAAGCGTGATCATCAAAAGGGTGGTGAGCATGCCGCCCTCCATAATGTGTCCAGCATACATCCCCAGCCCTCATTCGATCCAATCATTGATGAAAACCATCAATCTTCACCTTAGATGCATGTGGCATTCCCCTCATGGCTATAAGCAACTCATCAGTATACTCATCTATATCAATTTCTGAAAAACCAGGAAAGTACTCCAAAATCCATGCCTAACAACAATTAACACCAGTTAACAATAACACATGTATTGTTTTCAAACCGATAAAATCAATTTCCACGAAACAAATTTTATGCATAAAAAAATACCTGAAGTAATGTCGTTGCACCAACCGATTGCTTCGTCTTGATCTTCGTCGCCTTAGTCAACTTATCATACAGATAAACTAAGGCTAAAATACCCCATGCATAGCAGGAGACGGTCACTAAGTCACAAAACAACATTAAATAATCCACACAAACAAAGGTAGAACTCTTGTCTGCGAAGATAATGTTGCCCACCAACCAAAGAAGAAAAGCCATAGAAGCCTCATTAATACTCTTTGCTGCTATGTTCTCACTGTACACCCTCTCCAAAAAGCTAAAACGGGCATAAGCTGGCCGAGTAGCTTTCACCTCATTTGCAGCCTCTCAATGAGATACCCCAAGTAACTCCTTCATAAGCAGAATAGCAGCTAACTTTGACATTTTCGTCTGTGAGACAAGCTCGCCAGAAATACTCAAACCCATCAATGACTTCACATCGTCAAGCATGATAGTCATTTCTTCAAATGACAAATGAAAGGAGCATATCTCTGAATGCCAACGCTCAACAAATACTGATAAAGCGTCGTGATCTACAGTCCTATGGAAACACGTCTCTAGAGATCTAAGCGCGAACCTGTCCACAATGGCATAAACCTCCTGGTTTGCTAACAAAAGGTCTCCAATCGTCAACCCATGAGATACAAGCTTTAAAGCCCCACGCTCCTACATGTGTTACAATCGAGTTTGCGCAATTATAACAAATTATTTGAAAAACAATTAGAAAAAATGGTACTTATAGCATATGATTACCTTGCCAACCCAGACAGCCAGAGAGACATGGTCCTTGAATTTGGTAAGCAAGGGCATGTCCTCTGGACCACCAGGAAAGCCATCGGCCTGGTCACGTGGTTCTGCATGTGATGGATCAGCCTCTCCTACAGCAGCAACTTGTTGTGTTGCACGACAACGTCAATGCAACACATGTTTATTAGGAGCTACATGCTCTACAATAGGCTCCTCAGATGCTGGTGCAATAGGATCCTCAAGTGCATCCTATCCCGCACGCCATCGACGGTTCGACATAGTCAATTGTATACGGACCTTAGGTGGGTGAGCTGAAGCATCATCCTCAACTGCTCCTCTAGTGTTGGCCATAATTGTAATACAAAACACACACACAATATATATATATATATATATATATATATATATATATATATATATATATAGTGTGTGTGTTTTGTATTACAATTATGTCACAAGGAGATATTAGGCTATGGAACATTTGTTGGCCAATACACTGAATTATTTTATGATGATAATTATTGTCGTAATCCAGTACGA
The DNA here is from genome assembly GCA_037177725.1 of Cyamopsis tetragonoloba. Lineage (NCBI taxonomy): Eukaryota > Viridiplantae > Streptophyta > Magnoliopsida > Fabales > Fabaceae > Cyamopsis > Cyamopsis tetragonoloba. Next base: position 63,765,274 of record CM074119.1, read on the forward strand.
GTTTTGAAAAAAGAGATAATTTTAATGATTACTATACTCAAATTGAGTATGGGTTTTGGTAAAAGTTATTTAAATTAAAGGGTTAAATATGTTTTTGGCCCCTTAACTTTAGTGGAAATTTATTTTTAGTCCTTGAACTTTAAAACATCAGTTTTTAGTCCCTAAACTTTAAAAAAGTTCACTTTTAGTCCCTTCGTACAATTTTCGATGATGTGGCAAACTGAAGGCCTTTCATCAAATCCACGTGTCTGTCACGTCATCAAAAAATGTACTAATAACATAAATGGCGATATTTAAAATTCATTAATAATACTTATGTTGCTATCATCTATCATCTATACTAAACAAACAAGGTCCTAACATTATCACATGCCACAGTACCAATTTTTCATTTTTTTGATTTCACACTTGTTTTTTTTTTTTACCTATTTCAAAATTTAAATTTGAATTTCACAAACCCTTTTCTCTCTCTTTCATTTTGATAAACTTTTCTCTCTCTTACGATCTCTTTCTATCTCCCACTCCCACTCTAATTCTCTATTGTCTGTTCTCCTTCTTTCTCCCACACTTATTCTCCATTCTCTCTTCTTCTTTATCTTCTAATTCCTTTCACTCTCGTTTTCTGTTTTACGATTTTAATTTCAAAGGTTGAGCTGTTGTTGTTTGTGTTTCATCTTTCCCATTGCGGTGTGAAATCTACACAATTTGTAGGTAAAAATTAAAGTTTATGCACAATCTATTTATCTAATTTTTTTTTTGTTTTAAGTGAAATTTCTTTTCTTTGTTGTTAGGGTTTCATTTTTTTAAGAAACCATTTGCAATGATGTTTACCATTTTCGTTGTGATATGAAATTTCCTTTCTTTGTTGTTAGGGTTTTATTGTTTCAAAAACCATTTACAAAGATATTTGTTTTCTTATCCTAGATGTAGATTTTTATAAAGGTTTAATCTTTATACTTTTGTTGGTATGCACATATGGTACTTGATGAAATGCCTCTTTAAAGCTCTCACTATAATTCTCCATTTTACCATTTTGGCTTCAAAGTTTGGGCCGCTGTTGTTAGTGGAGGTGGTGGTTTCAATGTGCGATGGAGAAGAAGACTTAATGATTACGCGATGGTGGAGGCTGGCAGTGGAGAAAGGTGAATTCATTTGAGAGGTTTTTTTCTTCTATGGAGAAGAAAAAAATTGAGATTTTGTGTCATTCATGAAGACTAAATCCAAAAAAGAAAAACTCAATAAGCACATAGAAGAAGGTTTTTGTTTTATTTGGTGATTTCAAAAAAAAAAAATTGGATTTCCTTTTCCTTTATTATTGTTGCTTATTTTGGTGTGATATTGAAGTACTTAACTTACATGTTCTAATACTTTTGAATTATTTTATTTTATTTTAGTTTGATATCTGTTTCTCCATATATCGATTATGTTGTAGAATGCATTTGAGTTGCTTAGAGGAATTAACCTAAGTTTGAAACAAGTAAATCTCATTTTTATATTTTGTAATATGATAGATGGATTCATATTGTTTCTTAAATTGCTCTTTATAATTTGTTTATTATTGCTATTTGTAATTTTAAATGCCAACTCTTAAATTGTTCCTTATAATTTAGTTCTCTACTAATGCGAGGATATGTTGTATATATTGTTGTTATATTTACCTCAGTAATATCTAATCGTGTTTACGAGATTAGAGATATTTTAGAAATGTAGTATTAGGTGATTTGTATATATCTTTGATTATGATATCTTAGGATATTAACGATATAATCCTGTATAATTATGTAGACAATGCTTCAATAGAAATCATCGATCATTCACTATATTCATATTTTTGACATCTACCCTCCCCCTTTAATCAAATTTCTATTTGTGTGAGGCAATGATTTTTATTTTTTTGTTTGGGGTTTAGGCTTGCTGTTACAAGTTGCAGGTGCAATGAATGCAGCTTTACTCCTAATTTACATGTTTGTAATGGAAGCATTATAAGATAGAAGTTAATGTCAAACAACAAATTTTCAAAGTAGCATATTTATATTACACTTCAATCTTTTGCTCTTATTTTGTCTTTTGTGAAGTCACTGAATTTATATTACACTTCAATCTTTTGCTCTTTTTTGTCTTTTGTGAAGCCACTTTGAATTTATCTATGTTTTTAGTGCATGTGTTATCTTGGGGTTTTTTTTTGTTCAATTTAATCTCTCAATTGATTTTTTTTTATGGTTTCTAAATTTTGTTTACTTTTTTGCTAGGTTTGAAGGCAAAATAGAAGGCATCTCTCTATTCTAGATGCTCTTTCGCACAGGTACTTATTTAAGGCTCATTGTGGATTTTTTATGTCTAATATATTTTTCGGGGTTTCATGAATCTTTTTTATGTTCTTTCACAGTCTATTTCTTATGTTACCAATTTAGCTTCACTTTTAGGTACCTTTGTTTTTTTTTATTTGTCTATTTTTTCGTGGAGTTTTGTTGGATATTTGTTGACATGTTTTGAAGTTGTTTTGAAGAAAATTATTTTAGCATTTTAGTAACGTTCCCATCCTCTTTCTCATTTAGGTTCTTCTTTGGCTTAAACTTATTTTTCATTGAATGTGTGATTTTTGAAATGCATGTAGATATTTGCTTTTGTTGCTTTTGTTTTTATTGTCAGACTAGCACGTGACTCGTGCGTTTGCACGGGTCTTCGTTTATGCGTCTATAATTTTGTGCTATTTTATTGTATTTAATATTTGACAGTAAATGATTAATAATATAAATTGTATTTGTGGGTAGCATAAATTCATCCATCAACATATATCAAAATATTACAGTTTTTTGAAACATCAATGTAAGGGACTTGGTTCAACATAGCAATTTATTGAACAACATGTTGATCAAAGTAAAAGATGGACTAATGCATCATTATCATTATAATTACAAAACAAATGTCTTCATGATATGGGTTGGCACATGGAAATCCTCACACAAAATCTTGCCAAAGAATGGATCAACTCCTACGGTTGCGATGCAAAGTTCAAACAATCATTACAAAAAAATATTTGTCATCATTTTGGCTACAAGATCACAATCCTTACAAAGAATGTTGCCAAAAAAATTGATCAATTCCTAAAAAGCTGAACACTAAAATTGATCATGATTTCCGCTAAAACCTGAAGCATAATTAACATCATTAAAAGGGGGAATTTTAAAAAATACCTTGCAGCAGATTGAACATAAGAAACACAAATCTGAGAAGCCATAACTCAGAGAATGATCAGAGTAAAAGAAGCAAAAATCAAAGAAATCAAAGAAAATAAAAGAAAAATTAGACAAAACAAAAGCAAAATCAGTAAAAATGGGAGAAGAAGCTTACTTTTCAAATTCCCGTTGTTCTATTCCATGTTCCAACTCTAAACTTTTTCTACTTGTACTCAATGAAAACTGCAAAAAATACAATAGGTTTACATGTTTGTGTTAAATACTACCAAATTAGATTAGGTTAGCAAACATAACAATCGAAATCAAAACAATCCAAATATCACGACGCTTTGCCCATAACCTCATGCATCTCAATGGAAAAGCAGATGTTTTACCTGAACAAATGTTTTAAGTATTATATGATATGTTAAAGCAGAAGGTTCTGGTCCTATCTCTGCATCCTACGATATATAGCTTCACCATTATTGTATGTGCCTCCTCTTCCATAAGCTTCCATTAGTGTAGTATGACAAAAATAAGTACGTTTGTGATCCTGGCAAAAATCAACATTATTCATGAAAAAAAAATAGTCTCCAAAAAACATTTCACAAACATAGAGATGATCAGATGATGGAGGCAGATAAACATTGAAGAAGAAAGATCAGATTCAGACATAACCTTAGATATTAGTGGAGGCTTCTTAGGAATTAACCCTCCATACTTTTTCTTGATAGCTTCTTCCTTCATAAACAGAATTTTTATTCTAACCATCAGGGGATAAGAGATGAAATAAGGAATAATTGTGAAAAAGAAAATAAAAACTTCCAAAGTATTTGTTCCTTTTGCATATTTGTTGAAATTTGAAACTAACCATCAAAGAAGAGAAATTACCTACTGATGGGCAATGACTTGTATTCAAATTTCAAAATCCAGAAAAGGCTTTAAATTAACTGGTCACCAAAAAATAGAAAACAACATTGTCATAAGTTCAATTTAGGAATTGGACATCAAAACAATTATTTGAATAAAATCTCAAGGAAAACGACAATTAAATCTCATTCCAGGAAAGTCAAGCATCGTTATGTTTTAAAACCTAAAGAAACAGAAAGAACAAAGCGAAAACTGAAATGGAATTGGAAAGTTACGCACCATCTTGGGGAGAAACGAAGTTGATGTAATGTAATAGAGAGACTTGCCAGTGGCGGAGTCCCTACAAGCCCGAACGGAATCTGGAATTTTGAGAAAGCGTCCACTCGCAGCCATTGGGACGGAGGTCGTCAATGTAGAAAGACGCCGGAGTAGAGAAAGATATGGTCTCTCTATTTTAAGGTTGAAACCTTTCCCTTCCATGAAAATCCCATCACATTCACAAATCACTACCAAATCTAGCCACTAAAAATACAAATCCACCCAAAAAATCAAAAAAGCAAGTCTGAATCAAAAATAAAGAAGAAATATTAACTTAAAAACAAAGAAAAGGAAAGGGTGGAGAGAGGGCAAAAAAGAAACAGATTTGGGGGATTTTGAGGAAGAAGAAAGTAAAGAGAGAGAAAGGGGAGAAAGAACGGGAAAAGAAATGAAAAAGACAAAGAGAGGGTTAGATTTTTTTTTATTTCAATTTCAAAATTCACAACACACAAAAAAAAAAAACGCTCTCCAAAATATGGAGAGAGAGTGTGTCAAAATTTAGACGGAAAAATATTCACTCGGGTGTTGACACGTGTCCCATTTTATCAACCAAAGTACATGTAAAGGATGAAACAAAATTCTCCCTTACATACTCACTCTCTCTCGCGATACTCAGAGATAGAGGAAAACCCAATCACAATATTATTATTGATCTGAATGAATGAAAAGGAATACAGAGGTTACTATTTATAAGCTTCACCCCCAATTGACTCTAATAACTCCCTAATTACAGAAAAACTATCTTTTTAGTGCCAAACGCGTATTACAGCTAATCCAACAATTGCTAATTAATATTCCTCTTTTAGGGGCATAAGTGATCCTTAATCCTACCTATTACAAATTTCCCCCCCCCCCCCTTAAAACTGGAACTTGCCCACAAGTTCCTTTAACTAGCAGACCAATCAAATAAAGGGAACCTGTGTTGCATCTCATATAACTCGTGCCATGTCGCGTCTTCTGGTCCTGTTTGTGTCCATTGTATCAAAACTTCAGTTATTGCTTGGTTATTCTTCCTCTTTATACGTCTTGCCAAGACTGCCAATGGTTGCAATGTCAATTCACCATCTTCTTTAAATTCAGGTAGATGCTGGTGTACTTCATGGTCTCCATGTTGCTTTTTTAACAAGGATATATGAAATACATCATGAATTTTTGTCCCCGAAGGTAAGTCTAATCTATATGCTACCTTGCCAATCCTCTCCATAATTCTGAATGGGCCATAAAATCTTGCTGCTAACTTGTGAAAGGAAGCATTTGCCACAGAGTGTTGTTTATAAGGCTGTAATTTTAAGTACACAAGGTCTCCTACTTCAAATTCTTTGTCAATCCTCTTCTGATCAGCATAACATTTCATTTTCTCTTGAGCCTTGTTGAGATTTACCTGTAATAATCGAGCAATCTGATCTCTACTCTTTAGAGTATAATCCACAGCTTCTACAACAGATCCCTCAATTAATGTAGGACAAGGAATATGAGGTTTATAACCATATAGTGCTTCAAAGGGAGTCATCTGGATTGAAGCATGAAATTTTGTATTGTACCAAAGCTCAGCAAAAGGTAAGTAGTCTTTCCACTGCTTAGGAGCATCTCCAGACATACATCTCAAATAACCTTCCAAAGCTTTATTAAGTGCTTCTGTCTGTCCATCAGTTTGAGGATGGAAGGCAGTAGATCTCAATAGCTTGACTCCATGAGCTTTCAGTAATTCAGACCAGAAGTTACTTAGGAAAATAGGGTCTCTATCAGAAATAATTTCTAGTGGCCAACCATGCAACTTAACAACAGTGTCCATGAACAACTCGGCTACTTTGGCAGCTCCAAAAGGATGTGTAAGTGGCAAAAAATGAGCATATTTAATGTACCTGTCAATTATCACCAGAATTACAGTGTATCCTTTGGACTTTGGTAGTCTTGTGATAAAATTCATTGAAATGGATTTCCAAGCAGCATCAGGAGAGGCTGTAACAGCCCTGCAGGTAATTGAGGTAATGATTTAAACCTCTGACAAGTCTCACACCTTTTTACCCAATTCTTCGTTTCTTTCTGTAGACCTTTCCAATAGAAATATTCTTTGATTCTCCTGTATGTTTGGTCTATTCCTGAGTGCCCTCCAATTGCCGAATCATGAAAGAAAGTCATAATTTTACTCCTCAATGTACTATTAGCCCCAACTACCAACTTTCCTTTTCTTTTCAGTAACTCCTTGTCATAAGTATAGTGTTTATGCTGCTGTTGAGTAAGTCAAATTTTATCAATGATTTTCTGTAGCTTGGCATCTTTCTCCCAACTCTACTTAACCTCTTCAACCAATTCACTTATCAAACATGTTGCTGAAAATATCTGACCACATGCCTCTTTTCTGGATAAGACATCAGCCACAATGTTGTCTTTTCCTTTCTTATATTCTATACTAAAATCAAGCCCCATGAGCTTCTCTAAACCCCAATTTTGCATAAGGGTTGTCGGCGGCTGTTCTAATAGGTGCTTTAAGGCCTTTTGATCCGTCTTAATAATGAAATGATTCCCTAAGAAATAGTGGTACCATTTTTTGACAGCAAACAAGGTAGCATAAAACTCTTTTTCATAGGCAGATAGCAGTGTGAATTTCTTACCCATAACTTTGCTTATGTAAGCAATAGGATGAGCATTTTGTAACAAAATTGCACCTACACCTAATGTTGATGCATCTGTCTCAATTGTGAAAGGTTGTTGAAAGTCTGGAAGTGCAAGTACTGGAGCAGAAACCAGTGCTTGTTTTAATTTGACAAAAGCTTCATCTACCTCATCTGTCCAAGCAAAAGCAACATCTTTTTGGAGCAAAGCTGTCATAGGGGCAGCTATCTTACCAAAATTCTTGATAAATCTTCTGTAATAGCCCGAAAGCCCCCAGAAAACCTCTCAATTCCTTAAGAGATTTGGGTCTAGGCCAATTCTGAACTACCTCAATCTTCTGTGTATCAGGAGCTACACCTGCAGCAGATATAACGTATCCAAGATATTCCACCTGCGTCCTTCCAAAGCTACATTTCTTCTGGTTGGCAGCTAGGGAATTATGCTGCAATATTTGTAGTGTTGTTTGCAAATAGGTTAAGTGTTCCTCCCATGTCTTTGTGTAAACTAAGATATCGTCAAAGAAAACTAATATGAATTTCCTTAAATGCTCCCGAAATATGTCATTCATTAGATTTTGGAATGTTGCAGGAGCGTTGCTTAGGCCAAAAGGTAACACAACTCATTCATAGTGACCACTATGAGTTCTAAAGGCTGTTTTGTAGATGTCTCCTTCTGCCATTCTCACTTGGTTGTATCCACTCCTTAAATCCAACTTAGTAAAATAGGTAGCTCCCTTTAACTCATCCAAAAGATCTTCAATGAGAGGTATAGGGAATTTATTTTTTTCAGTCATTGCATTAAGTCTTCGGAAATCAGTACAGCACCTCCATGAGCCATCCTTTTTCTTTACTAGCACCAGTGGAGAAGCAAAAGAGCTACTACTTTCCCTTATAAACCCCGTCTTCAACATTTGCTTAACTTGTCTTTCTATTTCTTCTTTCTGTGCTCTTGGATATCTATATGGTTTCAGACAAATAGGCTTATCACACAACAATTTATTTTGTGGTCATACCTTCTCTGTGGTGGTAACTGAGTAGGTTCTTCAAATAATTGTTGGAACTTCTGTAATAATGCCTCTAATTGCCAAGATTGTGCTGTAGTCAAGTCACCCTTATCTTCTCCAGTCTTTATATTAAAGCACAAGGGTCCAACTATAGGAAATAGCATAGCCTGTACACCAATTGTTCTAAGTTTTCCAACTGTGTTCAGCAGCACCTGATCTTGTTGTTCTCCTTGAAGAGTAACTGGGGCACCATTATGTATGAATCTCATTGTGAGATTAGCACAATTCCAGGAAATCTCACCTAATGTTTTGAACCATTGCATGCCAAGAATGACACCAAAGGTTGAGCTAGGTAAAACCATGAAATCTGCCACAAATGAGTTATTACCAAATCTCCACTCCAATTTCTCACATTTCCTTGTGATCATAATCGGCTTATCACTTGCTACAACCACAGGGAAGTCTTTAATAGCATAAGTCTTGATTCCTAGCAGCTTGACCCACTTAGCACTAATGAAGTTATGAGTGCTACCCGTATCCATTAGAAAAGGCACTTCCTGCTTCTTAATTAAGCCTTGTAGCTGTAATGGACTTCCTCTTGCAATGCCTTTCAAAGCATTCAAAGAGATATGAACATTAGACTCACTTAACAATTCTAAATTGTTTTCAACCAATGCATCAACGTCCTCCTTAATATCTTCTTCCTCAGTATCCAATTCTACCTCTTCTTGAGCAGAAAAAATAGCAGTTAATCTACCCCACACTTTACATCTTTGCCTATGGTTCTTCTCCCACTTGTCTCCACAAAATCTACACAACCCTTTAGAGATTCTATCACCAATTTCTTTTCTAGTTAGTGCAAATGTCGTGTTGTTCTTTGTGTCAAGAGAAAGAGCATTCACAGTAGAAGATGTTGTATGAGAGTGTTGCAAACTTGTAATTGGTTGGTTCCTGTAATTGTGTTGTTGATTGGACCATGATCTTGACGCATTTTTCTGATTTTCAGAAGGAGTGGATCTTCCCGCAAATTTCTTCTCCAGTTCTTTCAATATATCATCTTGTAATCGAGCTACATGAACAACTTCTTGCAAAGATTTAGGATTATGCAATCGTACTGATTTCTCCAATTGAACCTCAAGACCTGCGAGGAAGAAGCTTATCGCCATGTCTTCAGTGATGGCAACACGTGCAAGTAATGAATCAAATCGCTCCAGGTATTCTGCCAAGGATTGGTGTTGACGAAGACGTGAAATTTCCGCAATAGGATCATCATAGGCTCCATCGTTGAATCTGTTGCCCACATCTCCCATCATCTCCTTCCAAGATTTGCTCTTAAAATTAGGATTTTTCATGTAATGCCTCTGCCATGCGAATGCCTTACCTTCCATTGATAAAAGAAGCAATTTTCCACGCTGTTCTTGAGGAGTGCCTTCCAATTCGAAGAATTTTTCGGCCTTGGCTCGCCAATCTCTGAAATTCGTTCCGTCAAAGGTTGGAAATTGTAATTGCGCACGATCAAGGATTGAGGTTTCCGGTGATTCGTGTATTTCGCTTTTGTTATCGTCGTACGGTGGCGGGTTGCCGGCGGTGAGGGTAGTAAGAGATGCCAGGACTGTCTCCATTTTTTTCTATAGTGATTCCAGCAATTTGTTTGTGTTTTCTTGAGAATCTTGGAAAAGCTGCTCAAAGGAATCCATTCTAGATTCTAACTCTTTGTTGCTCACCATGGTCGTTACGGTCTCGTGATACCACTGTAAAGGATGAAACAGAATTCTCCCTTACGTACTCACTCTCTCTCGCGATACTCAGAGATAGAGGAAAACTCAATCACAATGTTATTATTGATCTGAATGAATGAAAAGGAATACAAAGGATTACTATTTATAAGCTTCACCCCCAATTGACTCTAATAACTCCCTAATTACATAAAAACTATCTTTTTAGTGTCAAACGCGTATTACAGCTAATCCAACAATTGCTAATTAATATTCCTCTTTTAGGGACATAAATGATCCTTAATCCTACCCATTAGAATACATAATTTTCAACAAGTAAAAGAAATTAAAATAATAAATAGAACCCCAAAATATTTGCTTCCCTCTTGTCTAAAACAAATGGCAGTTAGCAGTGCGAAGAAAATTTTTGGCATTAAATGAGTATAGGTAGATATGCTACAGGATACAGTTAACACTACTGTTTCTATCTTTCGTCACTCTCATGCGCACGCAAACATTTTTTTTTTTTTTGTAATTCAGTGTCTCCCCAATTTCAAAACGACAGCGGAACGTTTGCATGATACTATCAACAAAACCTCTGCGGCATTATCACAAACACCTCGTGAACCAAGCACTAGTGCCTGTAATCAAAGACATTCCCTTCGATGCACACCCTCCACCGCCGTCTACCATCGCTCCGTCGTGGACAAACGACGCTGTCATGGAAGTGCTTCGCTCCGTCGCGCGTTACGCCTTCCAATCCCCTCGCTCCATCGGTCGCCAGAATGGCTTCCGCCACCGCACTCCGTTGCGACAGCGCAACATCAACGACGAACACCGCAAGCTCCGTCACAACGTTCTCGTCCTGGGCCCCGCGGCCCACCGAGACCCTTACAGGCTCAACCTCGGGCTCGACAAGGCCCTCGAGTTCTTCCATTGGGTCGAAACGCGGTTCGGCTTCAACCACAGCGAAATCACGTGCCGGGAAATGGCCTGCCTCCTGGCCCGAGGCAGCAGATTGAAGCCGCTATTGGATTTCCTGAAAGAGATGTCCTTGCAGAAACACGTGACCACCGCGACAGTCACCTGTTTGATAAAAGTCCTAGGAGAACAAGGACTTGGTAATGAAGCATTGATCACATTTTATAGAATGAAGCAGTTTCGTTGCAAACCGGATGTTCACGCCTACAACACTTTGATCTATGCTTTATGTAGAGTTGGAAATTTCAGCAAGGCAAGGTTCTTGCTCGAACAAATGGAGCTCCCTGGGTTTCAGTTCCCGCCGGATACTTTCACTTACACCATCCTCATAAGCTCTTATTGCCGGCATGCCATGCACACCGGGTGCCGGAAGGCTGTGCGGCGACGGATATATGAAGCTGGCCGTCTTTTCCGGCTTATGCTCTTCAAGGGCTTTGTTCCTGATGTTGTAACTTACAATGCCTTGATTGATGGTTGTTTGAAGACTTACCGTGCTGGCAAAGCTTTAGAACTGTTTGATGATATGAAAAAAAGAGGGTGTGTCCCTAACCGTGTTACTTATGATTCTTTTATTAGATATTTTTGTGCTGTGAATGAGATTGACAAGGCTGTTGGGATGTTAAGGGATATGCAGAGGTTGGATCATGGGGTACCTAGTTGTAGTTCGTATACTCCTATTGTTCATGCACTTTGTGAAGTGGGAAGGGTTGTTGATGCTTGGGGTTTTGTTGTTGAGTTGGTTGATGGAGGCTCGGTGCCTAGAGAATATACTTATAAGTTGGTTTGTGATGCAATTCGCGTAGCTGGAGAGGATAGGTTGCTGGAGGGTGAGGTCCACCAGAGAATAAAGGATGGTGTCTGGAATAGGTACTTGCGAACCATGAAATTCAAACCGATTATGGCTCGCAAGGGATATCCTGAGATGGTGCATGTTTGAATTCTTTTGTCATGGGGACTCTGTGTATGGCTATGCTCAACAAACCAAGATGAGAAATGAGTTTTTTGTTTGACATACTCATCTAAATGAGTTATGTTGCAGAGATGGACTGAGTGTGAAAAATTCTGGACTTTAAGATACTCAAATGCTCAGTTGTTTTTGAATTTTGACATGCTACTAGTGAAGTTGGGTTGCTGGATGGGACAGGATTATCAGTTCATTATTTTCTTCAGATGATTATTTGTTCGGTGTTTGAGCCAGAGCTAGTGGGGGTTCTTGACTTCTTGGTTATTTAGAGCTGATTCAGGCATTCAATATATTCAATTAACTTTATCATGATATTCATTTTGCAATTGCGTCTGTCTCTGCTCATATGCTCCACTGTCAATGGTTTTACACACTGCCAGATGCTAACGCAGCATAGTACACAGTATTTCATTGATGCCACTTGTATACTGTCTATCTATCTATGGATTAACACTTTGGCAAAGAAGGTCCTACCTTGACTCATGGTGGCTTCTCAATACAAATTTTCCCACCCAAATTTTACACCTCTTCTGATTTCTTCTAGTGCTTGCAAAGTCAACTTGAAGTACTCATTGCAAAGTACACAAATTGGATTACAAAGAAAAAAAAAATTCTGCTGCAAAAGATGCAGGGAGATGTAGCAGCATCCAAATTTCTTGAGTATAGCTAATGGCATATGCAGGGGCTTTGAACTCATCTGAAAACCAGAACCATTCAGAGAATAACCATTTTGGTTACCTCAGTAGAAGAACGATCTCCAAAGTGTTTGTTTAACATTGATATTAAAGAAAAACTACACTATTTGGCGTTACGAGGCACTTTTATAAGAACGAAGAAATTTTTTCTTTTCCTCAACGGGACTCCCAACTGCACTACAAACAGACTACTCATCTGCCAGGACTGTCACCGCCACTAGAACTGATTTCCTCTTTCTCGTAGGTTTTCCTGCATCTGTTTTTGCTTTTCTTCTCTTTGGTTCATTTGAAATGTAGGGATCATGTTGTTGGGAACATAAATAACGATGTTCTTATTTGCCTGCGCCAGTTTTTTGTACCGATTTTCCTCTTAGGTAGACTCTTTCTGTTTGATGATGAGTGCATATAGATATGCCGTTGCCAAAGTCATTGAATATTGATGAGGAGCGTGTTTGATATATATGCTTATCCTAGAGCTTAATGACAGTAGCATGCCTTTCTCTTAAAGCTTGATTATATTCCAGGAACATTTAATTTCTGCACCTATTTAATGTTAGAATAGAACTGCACCTTTCTTTCTCAAAGCTGTTACTCACTCACACCCTTCTTTAGTCCACTTCATAATTTATTTATTTATACCATTTTATATTCAGTTCACTTCATTTTCCCAAGATTGCTGCTTCCATTGCTCACGGAAACCAAAACCCCGCTGCTTTACTGATCCTTCTTGCTGTCTCCACGTGAGCTCTTATTCGAATACCACCATAAATTTAGGTTATTTTCATTGATTTCTTCAATGGGTTATTGTCTTTTGCTTCTGCTTTTGAGTTCATTTTTGGCTACTGTTCTGTTGATGTTTAGTCAAGTTTAATGCAGTTCCCGATCTTATCAGTTGTGACATATACATTGTGTTCCCCCATTCTGGTCGTTAATGGCTTCAATTTGGATTTTTGGGGTCTTTATGTGCTGTTTTGGTTGATACTCGACAAGGTTTTTAGATGAGGGTTTTGTTTGAAATGAGTTGGTGTGTCCTCTTGCCCTGCCATTCTCTCTGTTTTTTCTGAGCCATAAGCTAGCTGTTTTATTCTCTATATAACAATGAACAGTAGCCTCCTAGAGGTCATGTATAAGAACTACCACATCTTATTATTTGAAGATGCAATAAACTTTAGAGTGCATCCAAATAATAGCCACGGTCCACAGGTTAACCACATACGATTTAATTATAAAACAAACTGTATTAAGATATTATTGACTGAAATTTTTGTTGTCTGAAATTATCTCTCACTTAAAGAATAAAGAATGCTAGATACATGTATCAGTTTCATTTAATATTTTTTAACATATATAGATAAGAGATATGATCAGGATAATGTACATTTTAAATGGGTACCTGATGCACATATACACTTTGAATGAAAAACTAATCCTTGATGGAATTACCAAGTTCGGCACTTCATCCTTCATTAGCAGCAAGTACAGAACTCATCAATATATAGTATTAAAGGCATCACATGGTATCATATATATTTGGATACTGTTGATCAGACATTTTTACAGTTTCACATGTTAACGTCCAAAAACATGTTGCACAAGTCATGGACTGTTGAAAAACCTCAGTTATGAACATAAGCTGGGACTCAGGCTGGTTCTAAGTGTCACTAAGCTGACTTATTTTAGTCGCTGAACTTTGAAGTGTCAATCATACGAGTCCCAAACAAGAGAAACTCAACACTAGCAAAATGCTAGTCACATTTGTCTACACCATCAATTGCGATTAATTTATTCAAACCTAACTGAATCGTATTGTATGTTAATTTTTGTACCTGTATGATGTATTTTGAATTCATTTTGCTTAATTGTGTTAGATCAATTGCTTATGTTTGAACTAAATTACTTCATTAAGATCTTTCTCAGAGATCCTTGAAACCTTAACTATTTTCTCATCTTTGTTAGTGTACAATAGTTGTATTTTACAATAAAATCTTTCTAGAAGTACTTGAGAAACAAAAGAAAATGAATTGTGGCTTAGGAACATACAATTGATGTGAAGTAGACCCCTTTGGTGTGTGAAAAGATGCCCAATAACGGCCAACGCCTTGACCATTAACCCAAGCTTCTCCCTTTCCCGTGGAACCGTGGTTAAGTGCTACAAGATCGTTACCTGCTGATGCATCAAATGTGACCTTTTAATGGAAAAAATAAAATAAAAGATCATTTCAGACTTACATTGTTAAAATAAATGATGAATGGTTTTGACAGTGAAAAAATTGATATCCTTGATTATCTATGCACTGGTGGAAGTGGAATTAAGTGAACAATATATTTTTCCAACGACAATATACCTGTTACCATGTGAATGGTTAAGTAAAGTTTCTTACACTTTCCCACTTAACTTTATTTGATCTAGTGGCTGCACAAATTTCCATTTTTTCTCCTAACAACCCAACCTTCATTAAGAAATTCACCATTATTAGCATATAGTGATTTGCAAACTATATATACGTTTACAGTTCAAAGTTGAAGCACATATCTCTAATATTTTATATTTTGTAACGTAACAGCAAGTGTGTTATGCTAGAATTTTGTATATAATTTTTTGAATATTTAAGTTGTAATAACTTTTAAACATTATATAAAATGAACTTTTTTAAAAAATATAAAAAGATAAATCAATATTAGAGCTCGTTATTCTTACTTAGTTTGTCTTGTCTAGCCCACTAACCCACTCGGACCGGACCAGGCTAACCCGTCTACCCTTTTTTTTTATTTTTCTTATAAAAATACATTTTTTTTTGTTTATTTAAGAAGAGGTTAAAAGTTTTAAAATAAAATAAATACAATTAAAAATTAAAATTTGTTATGAAAATATAATTGTTTAATGAAAAACTTTTTTTAGGAAAACTTTTTTTTATATAATTTTTTTTGGGCTAAACGAGACAGCTCGTGGCCCACCATGCCATAGGGGTGTACAAGACCCGGTCTGGCCCGATCGAGTTAGGACAATTTTGGTCTGTCCAATTTTGACCCGTCTTTTAAATTCTGACTCAGAGAGGAAAAGGGACGGATTCGGATTAGTGCTCGGGTCATTTGGCCAAGCCCGATAGACATGTTTAATATTTATGTATAATTAATATATTATATTATATATTTTATTTTTTATTGCTTTAGTTTTTTTCCTTTATTAGCCTAGGGTTCAAACTTCAAAAATATATTGTTTTGGACATAGAAGCCTAACTTGACTTGGGAGTTATTATATAAATAATGCAATTGTAGCAATTGTTAATGAATATTATTAACACTATAGTTATTTCATTTCACTATTTTTGCTCATTTATCATGTATTATTGACGTTATACAGGTTTTTTCCCCTATCTTTTTGTTTGTTTATTTATTTTTTGATTGATATTGTGTACATGAGAATGTAGGTATCGAATAAATGTTCGGGTCAACTTGCATTCGTCCCACATAAACCCGATCCCAAAAGACTCGATAATTATCGGGTTCCTTCAGGTCAAGGGACGGGTTAAGGTTCAAAATATAGGTCCGATCTTAATTTAGGGTCGAGTAAAGTCGATGTGAACCCGTCCTTGTACACTCCTACCGTGCCATTCACAAAAGGATCAGGCTAGAAAAGTGAGCCTATATAGTTATGATGGCCTGGCCCGCTTTCTGACAGGCCAAATGGATGGCCGTCTAAATAGGTCTGGCTGACTCGTTTTGCCATCTCTAATTAAGTTTAATCATTCATAATTTAAGGTGTTAGTTAAATAAAGAGTTTAATTTTAGCTAAAAAATAAGGTGAAGTGTCATTTCTTCAAATATTAAAATATTAAAGGTGATTAATGCAATATACTGTTTTTTTTAGATTTTAAAATTGAAGGACTAAGATAACTAGCATGCAAAAGTTTAGAGATTGATACATTTGTTTTTTCATGCATCTCTATTATATCTTTAAGATAAAAGATTAATCTATTAACTATAGATAAATTTTCTCTTTCAATTAATGTTCTTTCTAAGACTCAATCTTAAAATTTTTCATTAGAGGATTTAGTGTGTCACAATTACTAAGCAAACACCTTACTCTATGTTTGGTTGCAGTGTTAGGAGGGGAGGGAAATACTTTTGGTGTATTTTGGGAAGAGAGAAAGGGTTTGTGACACGGAAAATATTTTCTATTTACTTTAATTAAACATAAAAATGTTACTTTTTTATTTTTTTCTTTTTCTTTCCTTCAATTTAAACCGAATAAATACAAATTTTTTGAGTGAAAGCGTATATTGGATTGTTTAATTTTGTACTTACAAATTTTTTTTATTATTCTTTTAATAAAAGAAAAATTTTTTGAGTCATTTAGTTAAAAATTAAACATTATTTTAAAAAGCTTAAAAATTATTTTTTAAAGTTAAAAATCATCTTAAAAATCGTTTCTCACCACAAATATACTTAAATAAAAATTATTATATTTATGGTTGACCCACAACTCACCCAAACGGGTCGGGTTATTTAATTTTCTTCGTTGATGGCTTAACCCCAAAGAAAACTGAGGATGCTTCTCAATTTCATGTACTAAACATTTCATGGTATCGGCAATTGTTTGTTCCTTTTCCTTCATCGTGCAAGGTTAGGGTTTTGAAGATTTAGCATTTCTGCGTTTTTGTTGCGAGATTTTGGGATCCAACGATGTCGATCTTCGAGTACAACGGAAGTGCCCTAGTAGCGATGGTGGGGAAGAACTGCTTCGCCATTGCCAGCGACAGAAGGCTCGGCGTTCAGCTTCAGACCATAGCCACTGATTTCCAACGCATTTCCAAGGTTCACGATAAACTCTTCATCGGTCTCTCTGGCCTCGCCACCGATGCTCAGACTCTGTAGGTTACTTTGTTTCACTCTCACTTTTCTTTTCGAATTTCAACTTTTGTTGTTTTCAGTTTTCTGATTTTTTCTTTTCGATTTCAGGTACCAGCGTCTCGTTTTTCGGCACAAACTGTATCAGCTTCGCGAAGAGAGGGATATGAAACCGGAGACCTTTGCGAGTTTGGTCTCTGCTCTGCTGTATGAGAAAAGGTAATGCCTTTTTTAGATCTGATATTCTTGTGTGTTTCCCATGAAAGTAAAGAGATTATGATTTTTATATTTTTATGGTGCTATGGTGCTATTAAAATTGGGCGTTGTTAGTTAAGTCATATAGTGTCCTACTTAGCAATAGTGAGTGAAGAATGTATTGCGATTAGGGTTTGAGAATTAAGCTGCTACTTCTTGTAATCGTCATTGATCATGTTGAATTTTGTGTCTTTTTTTACTTCTTATCGGTTGTTTGCAAACCTTATTATAACAAATGACAATAAGCTATGAGACAATAGATTTTCTTTCTTGGTTATGCTAATAATTGAATATGTTGAAGCTTAAAAAAAATGAAGAATGCATTCTTTTGCCTTTCAGGTTTGGTCCATACTTTTGCCAGCCTGTCATTGCAGGATTAGGTGATGATGACAAACCATTCATTTGCACAATGGATGCAATTGGAGCAAAGTAAGTTGAACTATTCAACTGTTTGTATTTTCATTTAGAAGGAGGTTAGTGTTGTTTAGAACTTGTAAATGTTAACAATTTGTAGTATAAATGCGTAATCCTATTCAAGTAATATATGTGTCCACCATAAATATTTCTTCTGGGCTATATTTTACATCTAGTTATGCTTTCCTATGGAGGTCAGTCTGGGACAACCAATGTCTGCATATTGAGCAAATTTGCTGAACTTTATTAGTTCCATCTGTTTGGGAATTAGACATGAATGGAAATTTCAGAAATGTTTCGTTGTTTTAAGTTTCACTACCCTTCTATTTTTTAGAAAGTGTTTAAGATTCACAGTAGAAATATTAAGGGGCTGTTTGGTTTGCATTTTTATTTTCTGTTTTCAGTCTGTTTCCTGTTTTCTGAAATTTTACAAAGGAAAAACTGAAAATGCTGAAAATATAAAATTTCTGTTTTCAACATTTTCAGTTTTTCCTTTGTAGAAAATCAGAAAACAGGAAATGAAAACAGAAAATGAAAATGCAAACTAAACAGCACCTAAGCTTGTTATTAAGTGGAAAATACTAAGAAAAACAAGGATAATCAGAGTAATGCTACTCAGGGAAGATCCCTACCCAGTTCATAAGTAGGAAAACACTCAAAATGGCAAAATTGACTTCTCCATCTCCCTTTTCACTACCCCACATAAAACATCATCTCATAGTCCACATGTTCCCACAGCCCCATAATTAACTGCATTTCAGCACCCTGCCCTTGCTGATCAAGTTTCCCTATTTCCCCAAATTTTTAGCCTGTGATAACATTTTGAGATGCTTCATGTTTTTGAGATGTGTAGTTTATAATATTTTACATGTCACTTCACTTTGGGTGTTCTCTGACACCTGAGCCATTCTTAGGCCTAAGCTACAACAAAAATTACTTCTAGTGGAATAAATAAAAATGGGTATGACTGTCATAGAAATGTTGGTTTCTACTTGTAAATACTTGATGGTTTGAAACTTCACTTTATTTTCAGACAACTTTTTTTTGGAAGAAAATTGCTTCTATAGTTTGATAATTATGGTGAACTCCCCTGAGAGGGAAAACAACCATGGAGTAAGGTTTATGCATCATTGTCACGTCCCGTTGACAGCCAAATAAGAAATCTATTGAGTAAATCTCTCGCATACACTTTGTCATATGGGTCCTCTAATTTGAAAGTATTCCAAATTGTATGTTGTTTTGAAGATGCCTTTCATGCAAGTTTATTATTATTTGTAATTATTATAGTAGTCTGAAAGTTATATGATTACGTACGAGTCAAACAGATTTATGTGATATTAATATTTTTTTTTTTATTTTCTTGTGTGCAGGGAGCTTGCGAAAGATTTTGTTGTTGCTGGTTCTGCTTCTGAGTCTTTATATGGTGCTTGTGAGTCAATGTTTAAGCCTGACATGGTTAGTCACCAAGTTTACTTTGTTTTGTTTTTAATGCGGAGTCTTTCCTTGTTAATAAAAAATAAACATCCTTAAATGGACATGTCCACAAACCACCTTACTTTACATGGATAGTTTCTATCTTCAGATCCAAGTCACCATCCCTTTAGATATTTTTTTTTTGATAGGCTAAAGTACGTCCACAGGTTTTCGAACCGATGACCTTCTACTCAAAGTAGCTCTCATCAGCCATCCGACCAACTTGTTGGATGCTTTATTGTAGATATTATGTTTTATGTTTTACCTTAGTGGTAGAGGATGCTTCACTGCGGCTGTGTAGATGAAAGATGAAATCAATCTTAGGTTCTGAAGCTCAATTTGTTTGACCTATCAGTTGATGGGTTGAACTTGTAGGCTTGTAACAGGTGTTTTATGTATAAAGCTGCATTTAAGAAATTGTTGTAGAACAGAATGTTCTGTTCAGGGTATCTATCTGTAGCAAACTCTAGAGTCTTTTGAAACGTGGTTTAAGATGTACATTTTGCATTTATCCATTAAGACATATCAATATCATTCAATCAAATAACACAATGAACGGTAAGTGAAGTCACCGTGATGCTTTCTTTGGAGGTGAGGAAGGTTTGCATAAATACAAATAAGATGCTATTGCATGCAGATACATGAGGTTAACTCGAGTGTTTATTGTGATACAACTATGAAACATTAGTTGTGCAATCTCAACGTTGGAGGAAAAAAAGTTGGGTGGGATGGGAACAAGGTGTTTTGTGGTGTGTCAGAGTCTTGCGCTCAAACAGAAAAGACCATTCACTATTCCGTCAGTAGTGCAGTTTGGTTTCCATATCAAAGTTTTGCACGTTATTGTTCTTATGAATTTAGCTTGAATTTGAAAGGTTTTTAAACAAAGTCTTCGTTAAAAAGTTGCAGCTTGCTTAATCTTTCTATTTCCTGCTTGGTTTCTTATCTTGACACAGGAACCAGAGGAATTGTTTGAGACCATCTCCCAAGCACTGCTATCATCTGTAGATCGTGACTGTTTAAGTGGCTGGGGTGGGCATGTCTATGTTGTGTAAGTTTATAAATTCTGTTTCTCAGAAGTTTCGCTTTCAAGTTCTATCCATGCTGTCAATTTCTGATCTAACTGTTCACTTTTTACACACTGGACCATGTTACAAGTTTACAAGTCACCAGTTGGATGCTGTGACTTTTACCATAATCTATGAAAATAACAATTAGAAAGCATGATATAGACAAATCTTTACCAATAGGGTATAGCCGTATAGCCTACAATGCCATTGGCAGCGGTTGACTTTCAGTGTATGTTTTGTGACAGGTTGTAAAATTTATTTGGGATGAACTTGATTTTGTAAAATTGATTTTGCTTAAAATTAAGTTTGTTGTGAAGTGATTTATGTTTGCGAACTATTTTGTTAAAAGCAAGTTTGGAGTAAAATTTAGTGTGAAATGGTTACCTTGACCAAAATCAAGTTTGAAAGTTCTAAATCCCATTTGAGAAGAAGCTAACTTGTAACCAAACAAACAGTTAAACATGAAAAATCAAATTTGAAATCTCAAAAATTGCCGTCCCAAATATATTAGTTTACTCATTATTTTCTCTGGTTAGTCTGATTATGCATGATCATTTTGAAGGAGAAACTTGCATTAATACTTTGTTTTCTGTTCTTCAAAATATGTTTCCTCCCCATATTTTACTTCCCAACTTATTTTCTTACTTCAGCTTAGGTCATTTATATCTTCTCCTTAGATGTTTAAGCTTATTCAAGCTTATTTCTTTGCCTGTTCATGATGTATTGCTGCAGTGATTTATCGATTAATTTTTATTTGTCTGCTGCAGTACGCCAACCGAAGTAAAGGAAAGGATTTTGAAGGGAAGGATGGATTAACCTTTGAGCCACCTGGTCATCTGTTTCACATCACTTTATTTTCGGTTTAGTTTTGAATGGCAGACGATGTACCATCTGTTGTTAGTGGGTACCTTGTTATTGTGGCACTTGGATTAAAACGTACCCCTGAAAATTATTTACAAACTGGTTCACTTGTTCTATATTCAGATTATCAGTGAAAGGAGATTTTCATGTTCTGAATTGAATTATGAGTGATCTATGATGTTTTTAATGAAAGACTGTACTGTTAGCGCAAGAATGAGTACAACAAAAAACTCTCCCCTTGTTGGCATATTATTAATGTGTCACGAAAACTTTTTCCTTCAAACTGATATGTAGATCTCTGCAACTTGCATTTACATGACTCTTTAGTACTTGGATAAGTCATTTCTGTTTCTTCAAATTTGGCAAATTTGACCACTCATTTCTTCCCTTAGGAACCAGAATTTTCCTTGCTTACCATAATGTATTATTCACCACAGTAGGCTTGATGTTGAAGCAAATTTAATTATTTCTAATTAATAGTACATGCAAATATTTTATAGTTCAAACTTAAAAGTAAGGGAATGCAGTTTCGGGGGTGAACTGTTGCTGTTGAATTGGTTTTAGAGGACTTTTGATAGATCTGTATCTAGATTTAAATTTACTACCAGTGATATTGATTTTGGGGGTTGAATAATCATAACAAAATAGGCATTCATTTATATGGGTTGCTGTATAATTTTGTGTAATTTGTTGGGAGGATATACTCTTTTTTTTTTTTTGAAATTTGTTGGGAGGATATACGCCTAATTGTTGTTCAGCAATTAGTGATCATTATCACATACTGCCCCAAACTATTGGCTTGTCATTTAATCGACCTAAATTGCAATATCTTTGAGGAATCGTTTGCTCCCACAAGGTCAAGTGCAATGTATGAACTTCTGGTTTTTACCGTTTCTACTAAGGTAGTTTCGGGTAACACTATTTTCACCGTATTATTTTTAAAGTATATCACATACTATATTTTTTTTAATTGTCCTCTAATTAGATTTATAAATATGGGCAAAATTAGATTTATAGATCCGGTTGATATCATATTTGAAAATTTGGTGAAACTAGATATACAAATTCGGTTGATACCAGGTTTAAAAATATGGTTGATATCAGATTTAAAAATACAATATTATTAAAAAAATGTGTTTGCAAAAAAAAAATACTATGAAATAAATTGTGTTTGTAAGTAATAAATGTAATTCATAAAATCAAACTTATAAATCCAATTGAACTAAATTTAAAATATAATGTCATTTTATTAATTATATTTATTATTTACAATAAATTGTGTTTCTTAAAAACTTTCTAATACAACTCTTTAATAATTATAATTTTTTTAATAACATTGTATTTTAATTTTGCTTCCAACCGGATTTTCAAATCTGATTGTGCTTGGGTTCATAAATTTGGTTGGCTTTTATGTGTGGTGCATGACTATTTTTTTTTTTTGGGTAGCAAACCAGATTTATAAACTTGGTTTTGCCCAGGTTTATAAATCTAGTTGGAAGGTAATTTTGGGAGAAAAAAGATAATGTGTAATGTACTTTGAATATAATGTAATGACAATAGTGTCATCCTATATCTTCTATTACTGTAATTTGCAGCTAAGACTTAGTTTTTAAAATTACTACTTTCATGACTCTTATGAAACCGAGTTGTTTCAGGTACAAAATAGCGGCCTATAACATTGGGACCCAAATTCTCTGTAGTTGAAAAAGGGTGATTTTAATTAAGTCAACTAGATAAGATCAGTTGACTTCACTGAAATCACTTTTTTGATTGTAAAACATTGATATCAACAATTCCTCTTGAAGTTTCTTTGTCTCTTTCCTCTTATATAATTCACATTGAAAGATACTCTAAAGCAATTTTAATTCTTGGATATTGAAAAATTGTGACTATACATGTCCTTTGATTGACAAATAGTCTTAATAAGAAGTATACTAATAAATTTTGTATTCACATATTCTAATATTTCTCCCTCAAAAAATTGATAAAAATGTATGTCAATAATTTAATATACAATGAAGGATTCACAGTTGACACAACAAGTAGCAATGCTTGCAAGCCAATATTTTCAATTTTGGAATAAGGTATATTGTAACTTATAGAGAATGTTTTGCCATTGCTTTGCATGTAAGCTGCCTTATCCAAAAAAGAAAAACTTTTTAGGTTATTTTTTAGGATAACCAAGAATCTAGAATATTGAGGATCCATCACAATGGTTTTCCATTACTTGACATAAAAGTTATTTTTGTTGACCCTCAAAGAAATCTCTAAAATTATATGCTTCCATTCATCTCCTCAAATACCACAACCACATTGTTCTGTTCTCAAACCATCAAATTCTATTTTTCTTTTTACTTTTTTAATCCAAACCATCCATTTTGTTTGTTAACTTGTTTTGTCCTTCAATGGAAAATGAAGAAGAAAAACAAACACCCCATAAAACCCCTTACACTCAACTAGAACAAGATAGAACATCCACAACTTTCACACTAGAAAGTGAAAGTGAGAGTGATACTACCTCTTACCATAATAATGATGATGATGATGCCGATTTTTTCCTTAGCCAAGAGTTTGAAACAGATCTTCAATTTCTCGAGAGCGAAGGAAGCAATGATTTCGAAGGATTTGAAGAAGAAGAAGATGATGAAATTGAAGTTGATGAACTGACTTATGAAGAGTTAATTTTATTGGGAGATTTTATAGGAAAAGAGAAGAGAGGGTTGTTAGAAAATGAAGTTTCTTCATGCTTGCATTCTTACACTTATAATTCTAATGAAAACAAAAGTGGAATTGATCGTTGTGTAATTTGTCAAATTGAATATGAAGAAAGTGAAGGAGTAGTGGCAATCCAATGTGAGCATCCTTTTCACAAAGATTGCATAAGCAAGTGGCTTCAAATCAAGAAGGCTTGCCCCATTTGTAGCTATGAAATTTCAGTTCCCAAGAATATATGTTGAATTAATTAAGAATCCTATTGATTGTTTGGATCTAAGTTCATGTATAAGAAATCTTTTTCCTTTAACAAAAATTATAGTGTGCATGGATGGTGTCACAATTTAAAGCAGAAAAAGTCTATGGGCTCAAAAAGCAGTTAATTTAGGGGTTTGAACCTAAAACTTATCGGATGCGAGATCATATCCATGTAACTAGAAAGTTTGCGCAATAGGTATTTATTTGAATGAAAATGTTTGAGGGAATAAAAACAGCAACGAAGATCTGATGAAAGAAGATTGATCTTCAAAGATAAACAAATTAAATCATAGAAAATCAATTTCTACCCTGTTATCAATTCCTTGTTTGGTTTAGGCCTCTTCATTGCCAGAATTTCGGTTTGAAGAAATAAATGTGAGATGCGAAATTTAATCACTTGTGATTTGCAACACATGTCAGTCCCAAACCCAATTGTAGTTTGTAAATTTTATTTTTGGGCTTAAATATATTTTTCATTTTTGCAAAATTTAGGTAATTCACTTTTTATTGTTGCAAAAAATTTTCGTGATAAAAAATTCAAACTTTTTTCAAAAATTTCATTTATAGTCCGTGCTGTTAGTTTAATTAGTTAACCACTAACGTAACTAAAATTTCTGCCATGCCGGTCTATCACGTATGCATATTTGTCTCTCTATTAATATTAAAAACTATATTTAATGTTGATATAGCAGTCTGACGAGACAAAAACATTAATTAACTATTGATGTTTCTACCATGTCAGTATGTCACATTTGCAAGTTCTAAACCCTATATTATCTTTTAAAATTGTTTATAATGCTAATATGATAACTTGACATGATAAAAACAGTAGTTATATCAGTATTTAACTGGCGAAACTAACCGTAGGGACTAAAAATGAAATTTTTGAGAAAAGTTTGGACTTTTTATTAACAAAAAATTTTAGAAGAAAAAAAATGAATTACCCTAATTTTGCAAAGACAAAAAATATATTTAATTCTTTATTTTTTAAATAATACCCTCATGAATCTAAAGAAAGTATTCTTTAATGACTTCTTTTGACATTAATTTTGCTGTCTCTTTTTTTATTCTTTAATTTTTGTTAAGATTTCTCTTATTTATGAATAAGGTTTGAAATTGTGGTTGCAGTTGCGTTACGGTTACGATTATGTTATATTAAATGTGATTATATTGAACCACAATTGCAATTAGAAGCGGTTCTTCAAAATATCGTCGCGTTTTGTACCCAAATTTAAAAACAGTGCTATTTCAAGATCTACGTTTCTGTTCATTTATTTTAAAAAGAAAAGTTAAACTAAAAAAACAAGTTTAGGTAGCTTTTTAATGTCTTTTCTTCTTAAAAGAAGAAAATAGCTCAAGTACAATTTCAGAGAAATACTAAAAAATAAAAAATATCTATTCATTTTCTAAGATAAAATAAAAAAATATATTGTTACATAAGTTAATCACGAAGCTTCAAGTTTGAAAGTATAGTTTTTTGCATTTAAGATTCTCTTTTGTGGACTTAAAAATAATTTTTAAATTAACAACTATATATATAGTTTTCAAAATAAAACTCAATAGCGCTATGTATCAAGTGAAGGTTTGAAAGTTTTTGGAGCGTTTATTTCTAGGTTTGAAAATATATTTTTGAATATCTTTTTGTCAGAAATATATTTCTAGTAATGTTTATTCTCAGACATTTTAAAAAAGTTGTTTGATTTTTAGTTTTTGTTCCTAGCAATTTTTTAAAAAAATTCAATAAAATTTTAAATCTATTTGATTTATAATAATGATACATGTACTATTATGAAAATATTTTTATTGCATATAATATTATTTATTTATTTTAATTATTTAATCAATAAAAAAGTAAAAGATAACTAATAAAAGAACAACAACGTAATGCAATTATATATATATATATATATATATATATATATATATATATATATATATATATATATATATATATATTCACAACTTAGATGGCGTTAGCTTTGAGGAATAAAAAATATTTTTAAGCATCTTATTTTTGATAATTTGAATATTTCTAAAAATGTGTATTTTTGAGCATTTTATAATAGAGTATTTGATAAAATTAACATCATTAAGAATATTTTTTGAATTTCAAATGAAAAATCAAAAATAAAACAGTGGTAGTTACGAGTAAAATATAAAATAATTATCAATATTCTCATAGGAAAGTAACTTACCCACCTTTCACCATGGGAATAAAGAGTACAGAAAATACAAAGAAAAAATATTCCCGAGAATAAATGATGTCCGAGAATTTTTTTAAACCTTGAAACAAATATGTGAATCTCACATTCTCAAGTACATTCCCAGGAATATTTTTTCTAAACCTTGAAACAAACGCTCCTTAAAATTTTAATTTTAGTAGTGAAGATTTATGATAGAATATTGAGAATTTAGTTTAATGTGTGTGTGAGTGTGTATTTACTTATAAAATAAATATCAATAACGTCATCAATTCAAAATCTGTTATTTAACTTCAAATAACTTTTTTTAAGAAAAAAAAATTTAAAACTAAACAAAAGAAGCCAAACGCTGCTTCAAAAAAGTTCTAAAAAAATAATTGCTAAAATATAGTTTTGGTCCTTATGTTGTCAAAAAGTTTTAGTTTGATCGTTTATGTTTTAAAAGTTTCTATTTTATCTCTTATGTTTAAAATGTTTCACTTTAATTCCTTATGTTGTATTTTTCAAATCACTTTAGACTATTTGAATCATTTTTGTTCCTCACTTTGAGCTATTATTTGGTAAAAAATGCTCCCTCCATCCCTAAATATAAGACCTTATACAAAAAAATACACGGGAATTAAAGAGTATGATTAAACTAATTAATTATGTTTAAAATTTTGTATTATCTTCTTAAAATATCCCATTTTATTTTATTGAAACTCATAACTCCACTCTCTTTCCACCTAATTAATGATCCTAACTTTTTTTTTATATTATTAAATGTTAAGGTATTTGGGTAAAAACATCTTCACTTTAGCACAAAATTTGTAAGAGGGTCTTATAAAAAGGGACAAAAATTATTTTTAGAGGGTCTTACATTTAGGAACGGAGGGAGTATAATATAAGAGATTAAAGTGATTCATAAATACAACATAATGAACCAAACTGAAACTTTTAAAATATAAGCGACTAAACTAAAATTTTTCGATAATGCAAGATACCAAAATTATATTTTAGCCAATAATGTAGGATAAAAACAAAAAAAAAATCTTTTGCGAAAACTAATTAAATTTTTTTGTTACATAGAGTTTCTTCGAATTATTCTTCTTCTTAATCAACATCAACATATCTAAGTAAGAGAGGTTTTTTTTTGCATCCAAGTTTTCCTTCGTTATATTACTATTCATTAAAATGAATTACTTAAATATCTAATCCTTTTAATCATTTTTTAAAAAAACTATATGTTAGGGATATTTTATTCTTAAAAAAAACTAAAATGCAGTACATTGACAAAATTTGGTTACAATCCCTTCACTAGACTTAAGATGGGGTACTCTTATTTATAGATGAGGTAGTCTTATTTACGTAATCTATAAATCTAAAAAATAATAATTTATAAATTTAAATCTATATCTATATTTATATTTATTTTTTATTTATATCTACATCTAATTTGATAGTGTATTTTTAGAACACATATGTTTTGTATCCAAAAATTTTAAATAGAGCACGTGAGTATTTTTTTTTTCTTTACATTTGCAATACATTAATTTTATTTCTTAAAGATTTTTGTCAATAAATTAGTCTTAAAGATTTATTATGCGAATTTTAAGAGATTAATTTAATATTTTATTTGTTCTTATTTATTTGTCCACTTAAGGTATACTGTCTCCATTTCTAATTATAAGACCCTAAAAAAATATCACACAGATTAAGAAAATTAAAGGGTTGACATCCACAAAATGCATTGATATTTCAAAAAGTTATCATAAATGTTCAATTTTACTTTTATTTAAAACTCATTTTCATTTTAAAATTAACCTCCTCTATCTTTGTTAATTAAGAGTAAAAAAGAAAAAATCATAATAAATGTATCAATTTTCTATGTTAGAGGCTTATAAAAAAAATACTAACTTTTTTAGAGACTTATATTTAAGAACGAAAATAATGGAATATTAATTACTTCTCCAATTAAAGTTAAAAGTACAATTAATAAAAGAACAATTAATGATTTATTGAAATATAAAAGTGGCAAATAAATAAGAACAAAGTTTTTCTCTTAGTAGATAGATTAAAAAGGAACGGTGGGAGTAGTATTTTAAATTTTCAAGAGATAGTAATTATATATTTCTTTCATTTTTATTAAAAAAGTGACAAAATTTAAATGCAATGAAACAAAATTTGTACCACTATCTATATATTTTTTAATCACTTCATCTTATTATATGGGCTAAGTTGATCAACATATATTTGATGTGATATTTTTACAGTTCATCTGGTGAATTTTCATTTTTTTTTCCTTCAACTTTTTTAATTTTTACTTCAATTGCCATTATCTGTAATATTTAATAATTAATAATACTATTAAATGAGAGCACGTTTTATTGTGAGAGATGAGATGGATGAATCTCGACTATTAAATCTTATCATGAACAGTTCTGATTGAATATTACAAAGTCATGTGACTTTTTAAATAAGTCACATGACTTTTTTAAAAAACCTTGTGTTTTAATTTCAATCATTCATGATAAAATTTAATGGTCGAAATTTACTCCTCTTATCTCTCACATTAAAACGTGCTCTCATTTAATATATTCTATATATATATATATATATACACTAGTATGTTAAGTCCGTACAATGCATGGGCACGTTATCTAACTTATACAATGATGCAAATTAGTTAGTGATTATATTGAGGGTAAGAAAGCATCATAATTATAGGTTTATTCTATCTATTGTGTTAAATAAGTTGTTTGTCTTATGTAATGAATATGCTAGCAAAACTAGAGTTAACACAATTAACTCATTGTAGATAGAGTAATGCTTAATTCTTTTACTAAATCTCTCTAATTCTCTTATCCTCTTAATTTTGACAAGTGTCATCTATATTCTAAAAAGTAAATGCTAAATAAGAGATAAATGACACTTATCAAAATTAAGTGAATAAGAGGATTAGTTGGAGAGTTTAATACGAGGATTAAGCATTTTTCTTGTAAATATATAGAAATAAATGGTAACACTTCATGAATTTCATTTTTGATTGCATATCTTTTGTAAAACTTCTATGTATACAATATTATGTGTGTATACCATTCTCATCAACTATTAGTAACTTAAGGTCTTGTTTTGATTTGACTCTCGAAATCATGACATATAATTATTAGTGTGAAAAAATAGGTGAGACACAAACGATTACTTTTTGTCGCCAAGCCAATCTAGTCTTATTCCCACATACACGGCCAAGACACATGAATAAAGACAGAAATAGCCTTACCCTAAGAATGTAGGCAGATTCTCAACATCAAAAATACTAAAAACACAAAAAGCAAAAGTGCGACAGGACCAAACTAACTACATACAACAACCATCTAGTGTAATCAAAGGACTACACTTGCTGCCACGTCTGCTAGATCAACAAAATAACACAAAAAAATGACTCCAAAATAGCCACAATGATGGATTTTATATGCGTCAACTTCTTCTATTAATACCAACATAAACTGTGAAAATGGGGAAGAGAATACTTTTGATGTTAAATACTTAGAGATTCAACATCAATGTCAAGAAGAACTTGCACTTTAAAATTTGCATCATTCTTCACTTTTTTAGGGGGAACTATAAAGAATTCCCTTACCCTTTTTAGCTTTGTCACTTTTGGAATTTAGAGGCACTGAAACAACCACTTTATCCCTCTCTTCCTTGAATATTTGCTCAAACTTATAATAGGGGTTCCTCGTTGCTGAGGGCATCCAATTATCTTCGTTAAGAGAATTATTTTTAATTTTGTTTGGGCTTAGAAAAAGCTCATTTGACTATGAACACAGACGTAACAAAATGATGTTAAAAAATTATTAAAAAATATTAAATTAAAGGTTAGAAAAAACTACCATAAATGTTACAGAAGCACATGTTTGATTTGGAGGTTGAGTAGAATGACAATTGATAGATGGCAACACATCCCAACTCTATGAAAATTAAAGACAATCGTTATCATCGAAATCGGGTCAACTATAAAGTTTGATAATTGATAAATAACTTATTACATAATCTATTAGATACCTAGGAAGAAGTGCCGAGACATAATTTAGTTGAGATAAATTTTTGAACTATTCTTTCATCTTCACAAACTTTCTCTACATGAAAAGTGTCATCATTGACCAACAAATTGTCCAAACAATTTCAAACCTTAAATAAAAAGTTTCTTCCAACTATTACACCAAGTACATAAGAAATATTCTTTATTGCAGAACTATATTGTATTTAGCCGAGAATGAATCAAGAGAAATATAAGTAATTGTGTTATAATAATAAAGAAAAAATTAAACAAACTATAAGAAGGGAGTGCTAAATATATATCATGCACCTCCACCCAAAACATGACACATTTCAGAGCAACTAATCCCTATACAATTCACTCTATCAACATTAGGAGGACTAAAGAAGCATTCATCAATGCATCATCAGCTTCCACGTCAAGCTTATACCTATAACATTATCATTGCATATTTGTATTGCAACATACCAAAAAACAATCAATTAATTAGGAACATGTGAATTTTTTTTAAAAAAAAAAATCCAGATAGGTCCTAGTTGCTCTATAGTTTAGAAATAACAAATACCTGATAATGGGTTTGGCAAATCCAAGGTTGCACTTGGGATAATAACATAGAGAACCCAACTTTGAAAGAGAGTGATTACATTCACAAGCCTCATAAAACCATCCAATGTCAGATACAATGCTAATAATCTTAGCTTGAATTATAAGATCACCATCATTGAGAAAAAAAAAATTGCCCAAGAGAATATGAATGAAGAATAATAACATATTAACTATTTTAGTATGATACTTAATTAACGGATTTGAAACCAAATAACCAACCCAACTCAAACAAACCATGAATTTTTGCAATTTTAATTCTCGAATACAAATCAATAAACTCATTCTTAGTTGTGTGTTGAATCTTTGATGCAACATTCTCAAAAATAACTGTGGTATGACCATAAACATTCTCACAAAAAAAATTTTGTTGAAAGTTTAATGACTAGAATCTTGTTGGATATTTGTCACTGTGTCTTAAATATTCTGAACAAATGGCAACAAACTCATTGTAAAATCACACATAGATAAATGACTCTTCATAAAGTAAATGATATGCACCTCCACGTGAACCTAAAGACTTCAACTGTCAGGTTTGATAAGGACTCTTGTGCAATAATAAAAAAATTCTGAAGCAAAGTATAACTTGTTTAAGCCTTCGAATACAAAGAATTCTTTCAACTATTGTGCATTGTGACAAAAAAAAAACACATTTGATCTCTATTTTACAAAATATAGAAACAAAACCAGTTATATATATTATAGTTACAAGTTATCATTAAAATAATTTGGTATGAAATCTTACTCTTCATCAGCCAGTGTTATCACAATTAGTTGTTTATGTCCACCATTCTTTATAAATTCACGATCAACTGAGACTTTTGTAAGTGAATTGGTTTACACCTCACCAATGACATTGGTCATCGTCCTACACATTTGAAACCAACACATACAATACTCCTCTCCTTTTAACAACTTCATAGCATTCAATCTTCTTATGTAACCAAGAGCAACAATTATTTGTATCCTATCACCTTTTACTGGAGGAGTAAGTATAAAATATCAATAACAATAAATTGAAATTACGCAATTCAAAAATAAAAGAATATATGGTATATTAAATCTTAAAACTAAAACTACACATACATGTTCGTCAATAACTATTAGCTCAATTTTCGAGGATTTGTGGTAAATGAGATATCCCACATTCTTATGATCCTGACATTTATATGCCAATCATATCATTTAGGGCTCATCTTGCTAACAGGATTAAAATATGGGACTATTATTAGGTTGAGCTTGTTTCTTACTCAATTTGTTGTTAGGGGACTTGCAATTAAAGTAAATAAAGAGGATATAAGAAAATGAAGAGTAGTTAAAGGTAGTAATAAGAAAATGAATAGTAGTTAAAGGGAGGAGGTGCAATATCAACAGTCAACACAGATTCTTGAAAAAAAATTTATAATGATTAAATTGGGTTTGAATTGGTTATTTAGGAGGGAATTTGGGAGGGAAAATGAGGGAAGGACATCATTCCACTCAGTGTTCTGAAGGATTTCCAATCGTATTAGAAAACCATAGATCACATAGAGGACATTGTCACCTATATCATCACCTATACCACCGACAAACTGAATGACACTATAACACAATATTCATCCCGCAACATATTAGGAAGGTAAGGAGCTTCAATAATATCCACTAAAATGCCCAAAACACAATGACACAAATATTATCTAACGAAGTTTTTCTTTAGCTAATTTGACAAACCATTACCTTCGCATAGTATTCACTACAACAAAATAAGATTTTAGTGGCGATTTTGTCAAAATCGCTGTCGCTTTTCTACATATGGTAGTTTTGCCGGCAGCTATAAAAATCGCAGATGAATAAAAGTAACTTGAGGTGGTTTCATTGCTTTTTTGGCGTTTTTGTTCTTTAATTTATTTTTTCTTTAAAGATAAATAAAAGGACAACCATTTTTGCTTTTTTCATTTTCCTTCTCGTTATTCTTGTTGACACTCCCCTCTTCGATATTTGTCCCTCTGTTCATTCACTCCATTCGTCTTCTCCGTTCATCCCCATCGTTTGTTCTCTCTACTCATGCCATCCGTTATTCTACTCTGTTCATCTCCTCTATTTATCCCCTCTTCCCATCACCTCCATTTGTCCCATTTGTTCATCAACTCCATTTGCTAGTGTTCTTCTTTGCTTTTCACCACTTGTGGTTTCGCCTCGATTCTTCTTGCAAAGGTAAACTCTCATCTTTTTTTTTATGTTTTATGCGAACACTAACCCCAAATTTTCTCAAGTTTTCCGTTTCGTTTAGCTTTATGTTTCATTTCCGTGTTCCCTAGGGGTTGGGACTTTGCCATGTTCATTTCTTCTTGGTTCCTGGAGATGTTGGCAGGGCTTGATGATTCTTGTGCCAAAGAAACCCATGAAAGAATCAAGGTTATGGTATGTTGATAGGAGCAGTAGAACACGCATTATATTTCACATAGTGAAATGAAGTGTATAATTGCAATAGTTTTTGTCATTCATGTACCTTATATTATCATAATCATCATAATAATTACACCTCCAAATGAATTGTTATGCAGTTATTTCTTTATTTTTTAAATGAAAAATTAATTGCTTGTCAAGATTTAGGTAAGCCATAAGGGAAATATAGTAGATACTAAATTCACATAGTACATATTGTATTAGTACTATAGTAGCAGTTAAATTGAAAGAATGAAGCCTGTTTTATTGGACAAGTTGTTGGAGGTGATGGTATAGTTGGTTGGATATTAGGTTGTCTTACAGAACTTCGTACGCTAGGTCGAGAACCGGTTCCTCCCGTAGGGTTCATACCACTTGGAACAGACAATGATCTGTCTAGGAGTTTTTACTGGGTAAGCATTAATATGCTTGGAAATTATGGATTAGATGAATGTTAGGTATGCTATGTTAATCTGTCCTTCTAATATTTTATTAGGGTGGTTCGTTTCCTTTTGCATAAAAGGTAGATATAAAGAGAAGTCTACATAGGGCTGCTATTGGGATAGTTCACCGATTGGATAGGTATTTTATCCTTTGTTTATAGCATATTTTGTTTTCCTCGACTTAGTTAATTTTGGTGGTGGATGTGAATTTACTAAATTCAATCAATATCTTTTAGCTTTAGCCATAAAGCAATTTCATAGAAACCATGAGGACATTAAACTAAAAATTCACTTTGCATCTACTATGTCAACATGGATGGACTTTTAAATATTTAGAATTTTGTTTATAAGGAGATACATTTTCATTCAATTATTTTGCTATAAACTTGAAAATTCCTACTATGTATTTGACATAATTTTTTTTCCTTTCAATGTAGTTGGCAAATTTTGCTCACAATGCTAGAAGGCACACCTGTGAACCCACCACATTCTTTGAAATATATAGAAGATTTCACTCTTGATCAGGTTGTGGGTCGGATTTCTTATATTATAATTTGTTTCAGCAATGCAATATAAATTGGTTTTGTATTGACAATGTTTCCTTAAGTGGATCCAAATGCATATCTTATATAGGTAGCAAAGGATTATCATAGTTGTAACTTTTGGTGATGCTTTAAGTTTTTCATGAAGTTGTGACGGTTTACCAAGATAGTTAATATTAAGTAGCCCTTATTTGTTGTATACTATATGTTTAAATCATGATATAATTTTCCTAGGTATGTTCCCTATTAAATGTACAATTGGCCATGCAAGGTCTTTCTAGATATCAGTTTGGTAGTAGTTGGGTCCTATAAATGATTTCCATTGAATCAAACAAAGAAAAATGCATTGATTTCTATAATTTTCTTTTTTCTCATTTCCTTTCCCTTAAACCAAACAAAACATAATGATGAGTGAAAAATGTCATTGAATTTTTGAAATACTCTAATAGAAAATAGGATAATAAATACTCCTTAACCTATGCATGTAATTACAAAAGATAACTTTTCCCTTTTATATATCCAATAAACTACTCCTTATAGCCATTGTCAATCGTTGAATTTAATGGCAGCATTTAATGCTTCATATGACTAAACTATATTTTATTTTTATAGTATATCTTAGTGCATTATTGTTGCAATTTCTTTTTCGTCTATTGTCATCAATAATTTCTTTAATTTTGGAAATTTTAAATATATTTATCAATCCAATAATATTAAATTATTAATATTTAAATATTATTAAAAAAACTTAAATTAAAATAAAAATAGAAAAAAAGAATTATAATAGTCTCACCTTATATCTTATTTCGCACATCTATCAAAAACATGTCTAATTTAGCACATATATAGAAAATCTATGAAAAACTATGGAAAATATATATTAAAACAATTGTCGATCATTACATTTAATGGTAGTTTTTAATGTTTCATATGACTACATTAGTTTTCATTTTTTATGGTATATCTTAGGGTAGTTCTATTGTCACTTATTTTGTCTATTGTCACTCTTTTATTAACTTTTTTAAACTTTAAATACATTTCTCAATACAATAAAATTAAAATATTAATATCTAAATATTATTAAAATGAAGAAATAGAAGTGGCAATAAAAAAAGTGAGTGACAATAATCTCACTTTATATCTTATTCAATAATTATATATGTGGACAATAACGGCAAGACCATATCAAAGAGTGTGTAACATTTATGTGGAGTATGTTAGCATTAAATGCAAAGGGTAACACATTCTATTATTTGAAAGCAAATATAAAAATGTATCCGATTATTAAGGAAAAAGTTTTATCCCTATTGAAATTCGTCTCTTATAGACACTATGAGGCAACATCAAGAATTTTAAGCCATAAGGGAAAGAAGAGTTTCAAAATTATAAGGAGCATTTAAGTTTTTTAATGTGAGGAACAATATCCAATTAATGATTAACATTAATAAGTAGATGTAATGACTCTTAAGCCATAGGGGACAAAGAGTTTCGAAATTTTAAGGACCATTTAAGTCTTTCAATGTGAGGAATTATGTCCAATGAGTTATTAACATTGAGCAATTATATAGATTATCAAAAATAGTTTTCGATTGAATGAATTAATTGTCAATAAAATTATTAAATTCATAATTGTTTATTTATTGTTAGGTTTTTCTTTATTAAAAATATAAATATAACAAATAATATTTTACATTACAGGGAAGATTTTTAGCCCACGTTTTGCTTCATAGTATAATTATTCATTAAAATGAAATACTCAAATACTCTTTTAAGTATTTTTGTACAAACTACATGTTAGAGATATTTTAGTCTTTAAAAAAATAAAATGTAGTCCATTGACAAAATTTGGCTACAATCACTTCACTAAACTTAGGTTGAGGTACTTTTATTTATAGATAGGGTAGCCTTTTCTACCTAATATATAAATCTACAAAACTAAAATTTATAAATCTAAAAGCATCTCTAGTGAGGAGTTGCTTCCTAAGAGTTCTTAGCATTTTTTATTACTTTTTTTTGTAGATCTCACGTTTACATGTTACTCATTCAATTTAAGCAACTCAACCACTCCATTACAAAGTTCTTAACAAGCAACTTTGTACATGCGTTCTGCATGGACCCCACAAATTAATTACATCATATTTACTATTTTAAGCATAATACAATATTCGATTTTAATTTTTATTATAAAGGTAATTTAAATTTTATTTTAATTTTAAAATATTAAATAAAACATTTAAAAAACTATAAATTTAAATAATAACAATAATAAAAATATCAACAGCTAGTTTGCGCTAAATAAAATAAAAACAAATTTACATTAAAATATAAAATACTTTACATTGAAATTAACCTAAATTACACAAGAAATTAAGCTTAACCTATATTAAGAAAAATAACATAAATTAAGAAAATTATCGGTTTGCAATTATTTCGTAAACAATCAACCATCATTGCTAATATGTTTGAAAAGTTCCCAAATATGCTCCACTAAATCTGCTTGAAGTGAGTTGTCCTTTGATGCATGTCCGATCGTCTTTGTAGGCACGATGCAAAGCTATGATGCGGACCGTTTGATATTTTGATTGTTGATATGCTAATGTTTGGTTGATCATATGAGAAATCAGAATTAGCATAGGTCTCACGTTGATCCTCAACAATCATACTATGCAATATGATGCATACATTTATGGTGTTCTTAAGTGTATCAATGTGTCAAGCACGACGAGGATCATTTATAATTGCAAATCAAGATTGAAGCACTTCAAATGCAAGTTCTACATCCTTCCCTGCTGCCTCTTGCCGTTTGGAGGATAATATTCTCTTCTCTCCTAGCGACATTGAGATGATATTAAAAAACGTAGCCCAATCAGAATAAATACCATAAGCTAAATAGTACCCATATTGGGTTACATTTACTATAAAGTGTACTTGAGGAGCAATTATGTCCAAGACATCATTGAACACATTTAATTAGTTCAAAATGTTAATATCATCGTTTGAACCAGCTATTCCAAAATATGCATGTCATATCCATAAGTCTTGTGACGTGACTGTTTCAATAATGATAATAGGTTTAGAATGATCACAACAATGAAATTGTCCATGCCTTGCTATAGACAATATTTCCATTCCCAACTAATACAATAATGGATCTAAGCATATATGGGAAACCTATTGATGCCCCATCTGCAGTAGACGTTCAATGTCTGTGGCCAGGCTTCCTCAAGTATGTTAGGCAAAAAAATCTCGAACACGTCATTGAAAAAATGATCTAAACATTAAACATTCAACTAAAGTTCTTTCACCAATGCAAACATACTCATCAACACGATCAGGTGGTGATCCATATGCAAACATACAGATAACAGTTGTCATGTTTTCATGCAATGTCTACTTTCTATTGCATTTTGTTCATTACCTGAACTTGAGTGAAAACCTTTGACTTAGATTAGCGAATTTTTTAAGGATATCTGTTGTAGTTCATTAAAAGTTAGTGACTTAGATAAAATGGAGCAGGACATCCCGCTAATTCTATGCAAATTAGAGAGAATTTTTTCACTTGGCTTCTTTAATTATATGGAACATCTTTCAATCCACCTCCCCAATAAAGGAAGACTTGCTGAACCACTTCAATATCGATGGATGTATTCATTTGAAAGGTATATCAATGTCTTTCTATAAAAATTTTAATATGTTTTAGTTATATATTCTAATAATTATATCAATTCTTGTATAACAAAATGGGTACATACATAAGGGAATTGACCCACAAAGTAAGGTGGAGGGATCTATCAGCTAATTCTTGTATTGGATTGGAGAGGAAGACTAGACGGCCTTATAGAGATATTGGGCTTCACTTGACTTTCGGGTGTTGTCTTCCAAAAATAAGAAAAATTGGGCTTTCAAGAGAGATGGAGCACTCCACATTACTAGTAGCGTCCCTCGTCATAAGGTGATAGAGCAAATGGTAAGTTAGTTAATATTTCCTATTAATTTATCTCATTATCTATTGAATGATATGTTAATTAATACATTTGTTTGATTGTTTGTTAGACTCAGAACCTTGGGAGTCCGGTGAATCGATGAGTCCTTCACTGTGACACATACAAGGGCGAATGAGGAATGGGTAGATCAGGGCACCTATTATACATATGTAAAGTTGAATTCAAGTTAATTTATCATCTAAGTCATTGAAATATGTGTTCATTGTTATTAACTAAAGTGTTTTGAGCTTCCAGACCATATATTCTCGGAACATTGAGGACATATGGTCTCAAGCTCCTAAGGGTACTCAACATCATGAGGGCTTAGGGTTGGCAATATCCACTTGGCATCACACTATTGTAGGCAAGACTTGGGGCCGAGTTTATAGAACTGTTGACTTTTCTTTTCGGTTTTATCCGGGGACTTCGTCATTCTACACCGTGGAGTCTCGTGCATGCCCTAACACATCGACCACCTCCTAAGATTTAGAGGAGTCTGGGTGCCTTCGAGAGAGGATATGAGTGCATTCGCGATGCCTCACGACAGGAGATGAAAACCTAGAGACAATAGTTAGAGTCACAGAGGAAGTGGATATAGACCCAACGGTTGTTAGAGACCCAACAATTAGAGATGGAGCACAAGCGAGAGGCCTAAAGACTAAAGCACAAGCGAGAGGCCTAGAGACTGGAGTTAGAACAAGTCTACAGGAGATTTGAGAGTAGGATGGATATGTTCATGGCTCAACTTGTTTCTTTCGATTATGGAGCTTTTGCATCCAGGTGGATACCTCCATAATTTGGACCTTCTGTGCCTCCATAGTATGATCCAGATTATGATCCTTCCTTAGACAATGTCCCTTTGCCTGATCCTGATCCTCTACCACGTCGAACTGTGCGTCTTAATTCTTTTGAATTTCTACGGATTTGTTTTATATTCATCTTATGTTAGGTTTGTATGATACTTTTGTATTTTGGTTTATGTGTTTACAATAGAGATGTATTAATTAGGGATGGCAAAAAAACCCGGACCCGTGGGTATCTGCAGGTATTACCCGCGACGGGTTTGTGTTCGGGTTTCATGTGGATGCCCGCGGGTTTGGTAAATGGGTTTTTGTAAAATCCGCAAATAAGCGGGTACGGGTTTTGTAGTATCCGTGCCCACGGATACCCGCACCCGTCAAATATAAATAAAATTACACGAATATTCTTATATATCTCTAGTGGCTATTGAAGTTTATTTTAATTTGTATGAATTAATTTGAAGTTTATTATAATTTAGATGAATTTTATTTTTATAATTCTACAAATTTTAAGATATATATATTTTTGAAGAAATTTTTAACCTTAAATTTTAAGTTTTTTTACTGTGTTTTCTAATTTTTCCTTTATTTTTTTCCAGATTCATGGGTATGGATACCCGTGGATATCCACGGATGTTGATTAGAATCCCCGGGTATTGCCTTAACGGATACCCGACGGATTTTTTGCGGGTGCGGATTTGACGGGTTTTCGCGGGTGCGGGTTGCGGGTAACCACTACCCGCGCCCACCCGCACCCGTTGCCATTCCTAGTATTAATTATATGTATACATTATTATTTTCATGATGACAACTTAATAATTTATTAAGTTATATTGTTGGTTTGAATTTCATTCAAAATAATATCCAGAGGTAGGTTTTGTTTGTGAACAAAAATTTAAACAAAATTTTTAAAAAAAATGTTTAGCGTGGGCTAAGCCAACGGAAAATTTAGCCTGGATTTGGCCCAAGCAATTTTGCGTCGACCAAAAGCCCACAAATTTATGTTAGCTTGGCTTGCAATTTTGGCGCCTCATCTCTCGCATTGGATTTTGTCACCAAAATATTGGTAGTATCTCCCGATATATAAGAAAAATTCCTCCTAAAAAACAAAGAGATGGACATTTTGCTTAACTGAAAAAAAAAAAAAAAGACAACTTAATTAGATTATGAGCAACGAGAATTGGCATACCTCTTTTTTCATATTTCTATCAACCCATTCCTCCGGTCTATCCACTCCTATCTTTATCCATGACCATGAGTTAACTAGACTTGCAATTACATCTTTAACCTCGTAGGGTTGCATCTCCCTTATAATGGATTTTCAACCATCTTAATTGTCAATAGAATCTTCCATTACTATCTGCACGAGATCTTTTAATTTCCAATTTGTTTTCTCATTCTCTCTTTATTACCCAAGTTCCTTTTTTTTCATTTTTTGTTATGTATTAAGTGTTATTTCCATGTAAGTATTTTTATTTAACACCTACCCTTCATTCCTATTTTAAAGTAAAATTAATTAATAAATAAACTCATATTTGAATCTCTCTCTCGCTCTTTCTCTATCTAGGGTAGGTGCATATTTTCTAAGTCAATTAATCCAATTCATTTCATTTTCTTACAAGCAAGGATTTTAAGTATTCTAAATCAACATATTTTTCTAATTTTTGTTTTTATATTTGATCATTTATACTATGCATTAATTTTAAACAACTTTTTTCTATGCCTCTATTTTTCAATAACTATTTTACATTATCTTTTTATTTTAAAAATAACAGAAAATTCAAATTTAATTTTTTTCTCATGAATTATAAAAACAGGTGCAGGAGTTATTATAAGAAAAAAAAAACTATGTTAGGAAGATAACAGAAATTAGCTCTTGATATGCATGCAGGGGATCAATTCAAAGAAATTGTTGGTAGTGCATATTACATTGCACCTAAGATTTTAAAGAGGAAATATGGGCCAGAAGTTAACATATGGAGTGTTGGTGTCATGTTGTACATTCTTCTTTGTGGTGTCCTTCTATTTTTTTGGAAACTGTTTTACTTCGAATAAATTTGCGTCGGTCCCGTGGCCGACACAAAGCCGATGCAAATACAATTTTTACGTCGGTATTTTGGAGTTTCTGACGGCCAAAAGCCCACATAAAAGGATGAGATTCTTGTAATGTTCTAGCCCAAATTACATCATGGCAACAAAAGACTAGAAACTTGTAGATTAATACACGAATACACAATTCACAATGTAGAACAAGAAATTGACTATTACTTAAATTTAACTTTGATCTATTATCAAGATCCAACTTTAACCAAATTTAAGCTGCGTTGAAAAAATCACCATGTACAGTTTTAAGCACCCCAAACATTCCAAGATAAATTATCTAACAAAATTAATACTTCATATTTTAAATATTACTATTTTACTTCTAATTATTCTTTTGACCATCTAACCAAACAAAAAACCCGTTTTTAATGACGGTACGGTATATGCGCTTAAGCTCTTAGATACATTTAAAATTAGATCTTGGAATTGTTATAGGGTAGTGATAGGGTGGTCCTATAGGTTTTTAGATGGATGTTGTGTACCCTTGGATTGTATTGCTTCTTAGCTTTCTCTCCTTTTCCCCCTTGCATTTTTTCTTGTTCTATTGAATACTCTTAGGTAGCGTTTGGCAGACATACTTGAACAAAACAAGATATTATGTATTGTTCCCTGTTTGGTGCATCAGTCAAGAGGAACAGAACAGGACACTGAGGCTAATGAACAGGACAAATTGGTTCCATTGAAAAGGGTAGAATGAAAGAAAACAAAACAGCACAAAAAAGAATTATCATTATTTTCTTAGTGTCATTTTTTATTAACAAAATAATATATATTTAAATTTCTTAAACCTTATATTATTTTTTTCCAACCAAAAAATATTTTTTTAATTTTTTTAAAAAAAAATTACATAATAAAAATATATTCAACATAATTTATGTTTAATATTATTTTTAAAAATATATTTAATAATTGTATTTATTGAGAGAAGTTTGTATTTAATAATTTTTTTCCATAAAATATTAATAAAAAATTAGTATATTTTAAAATTATTATTTAGATATACTCATAAAAAAGAAATTTAAAAAAATATACTTTTTTTGTTTTTCCTCTAATTTTATATTTTTTTTTATCAAGAAAAGTAAAATTTTATATGTATTATAAAAAAATATTTTTTATATTTTAATCCGCACGAAATACAAAATAATACATATGGTTCTGTTTTGTTCCATGATCACCAAACACGATACACGGTTCTGTTCCGTTCAGTTCCATTCTGTTATGTATCATCCCATTTCATTTTGTTATGTACCGTTACCAAACACTATCTTAATACTCCGTTTTAATAAATTTGTAGACTTATAAAAACCTCTTTTATAATAAAATTCTTAAAATTAGATAAAAATTAACTTCTAAATAAGTTTATGAACTTAAAGACATTCTTAAATTAATGAGACAAAACTTCAATTACAACAAATATAAAATTATTAAATATAACATTAAAATTTTTAAATAATAATAATAATAATAATAATAATAATAATAATAATAATAATAATAATAATAATAATAATAATCAATGTCTTATATAGACGCAAATGACAGTGATGTGGCAATATAATATGTACATTTTTGCATTTAACTAAATGAGAAATATGGAAGGGCATCTAAATCTTCATTTGACCTATTGTCACAAAATTCCAAATTGATAGATACATATTGCTTTCTAGTTATTGTTTTGAATGTTTGTGGCACATGAAGGATGAATGCTAGAAGATTCGTTGCTATTTCTTTGGAGCCTGTGGGGCTGCAACTAGCTAAACCCTATGTTCTAGTATATTAAATGTGAAGGGGTTAAATAGCATAACCTACAAATATATTAATAAATTAACAATGTCGAAAACAAAAAGAAAATATTTGAAAAGAACAAAATTTTGTATACATTCATTATTTACATATAATTCATTTACTTTTATGTTTAATTATTTTTTAATATTAAAAAAATTGAAAAGTAAAATAGAAAACATGATTTAATTAATAATATTAATTAAGTGTGTTATAAATAAAGTATAATCACGTACATCTATTCTTGTTGGAAATAGATCCCATCATGTTCAAAATAATTTGATGCATCATGTTAGTATTTTTGTGTTTATCTCTCTCCTCATTAATATTTATAAGAATTTACAAATTTAATATATATTTAATAAAGAGAGATAAACACAAAAACACCAACATAATATATCATGTTATTTTTTATTTTTTTAACATCAGAAAATCCATTCCTATGGTTGTATTTGAAAATATGAAGAGAGAATATAGCCAAGGTGCTGGAAGCCTCGCCTCTTTTTCCAATTTCCACTATATATATATATATATATATATATATATATATATATATATGGTTGGAAAATTAAAAGAAACATAAAAAAACAGAAATCTCTTCAATTCAAATAATATATATAGTATTGGTTAATTTAAGAGAAATATTAATTTTTTCTACAAAATCCTTTTACAAAAT
Source organism: Cyamopsis tetragonoloba (assembly GCA_037177725.1). Taxonomy (NCBI): domain Eukaryota; kingdom Viridiplantae; phylum Streptophyta; class Magnoliopsida; order Fabales; family Fabaceae; genus Cyamopsis; species Cyamopsis tetragonoloba. Next base: position 63,809,093 of record CM074119.1, read on the forward strand.
CTCCTATTCATTTAATTTTAACAATTGTCATCTATTTTTCAAAAAATAAATATTTAGTAAAAAATAAATGACAATTGTCAAGTAGGTAAAAAGATTTGTAAAAAAATTTAGCATTTTTCTTAACTTAATGTAATTAATAATTTACTCAAAAGTCTTAAGGCTTGAAAGATTGGAGATTCAAAGTTTAAACCTTAGTAGTAGAGATTTAGTTTAAGATATGTATATGTGAGTGTGCATTTGCTTTTAAAATAAATTAATAATTTACTAACAAAAATATACATCCATCCATCTATAAGTAAAACACACTCTTTTTAAAATGGAGTAAAATATGTTTTTAGTCCCTATAAAATAGGGTAATTTTGCTTTTAGTCCTTATAAATTTTTTTGCATTTTAGTCCTTATAAAATAAAAAAAAAGTTACTTTTAGTCCCTATAAAATTATTTTTGCATTTTGATCCCTGTAAAAGACGAAGTGGGAGGTAACTGGTTGCACAGTTATAAAAGAAAGAAAAGAGCTAGTTTGGTGGAAGTGAAGTAGAGTTAGATTATGTGTGTGCTTTAGTCATTGGAAAGGGAGAAGGATGGAGAAGAAGATGAAGACTTTTTTTGTTATTATTAATAAAATAATTAATTAATATTAATATTAATTAAAAAATATCTAAATTTGATATAGCATTGACACGCGGCACTTCGTTATCCTAGTCATCAATTAACGGAAATTTCATATTGATAGGGACTAAAAATAATAATTTTAATTTTATAGAGACCAAAATACCAAAAATAATTTTATAAGAACTAAAAAAAATATCCAATTTTATAGATACTAAAAACATATTTTACTCTTTTAAAATGTTAGTTATTATTAATTAATTATTTTTTTTGAACCCATTAAATAAGGAGTATAAATTTTGTTCATTGACAATTAAGTCTAATTCAAAATTCAGTCAAATAATGTATAAAAATAATAGCATGTTTTATTTATACAAATAGGACCACTAAAGTTTGAACTCAGATTTTTTATAATCCAACCAAACTTTTTATCATCTGTTCAACTCTAATAACTTAAAGATTTAAATACATTTTTTGTTTCAACACTTTATGTTCATCTAAGTTTTAGTTATTGTACTTTAAAAATCGTGGTCTTACTCTCTATACTTTCAGGTCGTTAAGGTTTTAGTTACTTACTAATGTTACTTCTATCTATAACTCCATTAGCAATAGCCTACGTAGGACGCGTTTAAATTAATGTTGATTAAGTAACTTTAATTTTTGTTCATACACATTCAAAATATTTAGGAATACCCCATGTATTAATCCTAAAACTTGAGTTTTCATCCATATGCATTCAAATTATATAGAAAAAAGTCCTTAAACTTAAGTCATTTTCAACCCTATGAAAGCTAACACATTCTCGATCCCACATTGTGTTGCTCCTTCAAGCAATGAACAATGTAATAAAACCAACAATACCAAAATGATAATCAAGAAAATGATTAACATAAGTTTGTTTAATCTCAATTGGATCTTCGTCTCCTTAATCAAATTTTATTGTCTTTGTAGTATTTGAATTATACATTTAGGCAAAGGCAAAGGTATATTCATCCATTTGAAATACTGACAAACCCATATTCTTTTAAACAACAATGACAATAATAATTAGCTATATAGAATTTAGCATATAGTGTTTTCCTTTCTTTGTTTTAGTGTAGCCTTAATATACTCCTTCACACTCACGAAAACTTTGGTTATTCAATGACTTTTTATTAGCAGTAGAGTTCATTTGCGACATTAAAGAGCTCTAAAAGGGTGTACAATTTAAAATTTTGAAATGTAAGAAATTATAGAAAAATTTTTAGAAATAAGGCCGTTAATACTGGGGTTTATAGATGTCCACGTAACAACCGCCAATAATAGAAATAATGTAAAGGATTTAAATCTTAACAGTGTAAAAATATAAGATAAAATCATAATTTATAAAATGTAAGAACTAAAAAGTAAATAAGTATAAAATATAAAGATAAAAATAAATTTAATTTAAATCTATTTAAAATTAGTACAATGTAGATTAGGCACGGGCACATGTAGCACCACCGAACACACCGAAGTGAAGCGGCACAGGATAACCAACACTTCCGCGTAAGGGGCCGTACGTTTTTCGGGTTAACGCTTATCTTCTTCTCCGTTCCGAAATAAACTATTATGAGTGTATCTAGGTTTAAGTGTTCTAAATTCAGTTTGAGCTCAACATAAAAAGAATTAATTTTTTTTTATGTTTGTATTTTTTTAAAAGTGATTTAAAGTTACGAAACACAGAAACGAAGTTGAATAAAGTTTGGATTAAAATTCAAACATATACTATATACTCCATTATTGTCTGATTCAACAAAAACTTGAAAAATAAATAAATAAATAAAAATTAAAACGGCACATAAAGAAAAATAAAGTTTTATGTGGATTAGCATTACATATACTATAGCATCTTTTTTCCCTTTTCAATCTTCGGGAAAAAAAAAAACAACGCAAGTCAATGCTCTTCATTAGTGTTCTGCTATTATCTTTCAAATTCAAATTAGTACGTAAAGGTGCATGAATGATAGGGAAAAAAAGAAAAAAATAGAAATGTGATAATTAATGTGATGAAAAATAAAAAGAGAAATATATTATAAAAAACATGTGATAAAATAAAAAATAAAAAAAATAATGGCACGAGAATAATTTTTCACTAGCAAAGACAAAACGTGGAATTGGTTTCCCCGCCCCAAAAAGCGGATTAGCTACTAGTAGACTAGAATTCAATCAATGTCCTTTAACAAATATTATTAGCTACTATTAGCACATAATCATAAGGTGTTACATGTGAGGTTTGACTTTGTTAGTACTGTGGATTGATATTAAGGATATCTCAAATTTTAGAAATATGTCGAATATCATGAACAAGTTTCGTTCAGAACATATTTGAAAGGTATTTAAGATGGACATAAATGACACCGAGACGTATTGGAATTGGACTAGGCTTAGAACTAAGGCCCATATGGCGCATAAGTACACCTGCAAATCCTACTAACCCTATTATATATACATAACTCAACGCACCATGTAATGTGTATAAGACTCATTATTCACATACAAACCCTAGCTTACTTACTAACTTGAACATCAGAGTTTGTTGCAAGTACAACTCCCATCACTCTATAGCTTGGTCAACGACACAAGAGGAATTATACTATTTTAGTGCATTCATCTTATATTCGTGGTTCATCCCTAAAAAGTTAGATCACAATAATTAATAGAATAAAGCGATATTTTGTAAAAATTTGATAATCATTTCATGCCAACTCAACCTAAAAAAAGTAATTACTATTTTCAACTATAAATACAACTACTGACACACAATATATTCTTAATAATTACTTATTTTTCTTAATATTCAAATGATTTTAAGATAAGTGGTTAAATATTTAAGGGTGAATGAAGACAACAAATAAAAGCAACAATTTTTTTATTCATAAAAGTATAATAACTGAAAAATAAATTTGAAAATTCTCCCACATATGTAATTAAAGTACATAATTGAGATAAGGCAACAATTTATGATAGCCATATATAATTATATATTGCCACGTCAATTACAGCCAACACATTTTCTTTTTTTGTGAATATTACAGCCAACACATAGTTTAAAACAACGATAACCAAAAGAAAAAAGAAAGGAAAAAATGTTTAAAAATAAATAAATAAAAAAAATCCTGTGGAGATCTTTCTTAACAATTAACAGGAAAAGAAAAAATGGTACAAAAAGGTAAAAGGGACGAAAAGAAAAGAACAGTGTAGTGTAGGGTAGTGGACAAATTAGAAATCACGCGAGAATAATGTTGATCCAAAAGCATATGGGACAGGTCAGTGTGACGTGTAATCTATCCATCGTTGAACTTACTGCCACAATTTCGAAAAATAAAAAATAATAATAATAATTAAACAAAGTATAAATAAAATGTGATATTATTATCACTTTAAAATATTTATAGTTACTTTTTAAAATATCTTTAAGTTAAATTTATTGTCGTCTTGGATCTCTGTGATTAAGAAGGTTAGAATCAGACTTGTTTCTTGAAATTGTCGCTCTGACATTTGGTGGTAATGTAATTCATATTAAATCTATTCTCTAATTAATTTTTTTTTTACAATTCCACTCAATAAAACTATAGTGTTTTACTCTACCAATACACAAACATCCATGTGGATAGTAAGTATTTTCTCAAATTTTTATGTTAGTTATTTTAGTTTTTTAGAAGTATTTATTTTTTTAATCATTTTAAAAATCAATAAACATTTAATGTTATTTTTTGTTAATTATATCTAAGTTTATATAATAATTTCAAAATAACATAATTATTAATGAATTTAATCTTCATTAGAAATACAATTGAAATGATATATACAACCAATATTACTAAGATAGAGTTATTAATCACTTTTTTTAATATAAAAATAATAAAAATATCTTTAGAATATTTATTAAAAATATATAAATAAAATCTTTTTTCTATAAATAAGAGAATTTGTTGTTTTAAAAGTTGAATACATGTTTTTTATAAAATATTCAAATGTTAAATATGATATATTTATTATATCTATTTTTTATGAATCAAATAATATTATTAATTAGAGTACAAGCTATACTCAAACAAATAATACAATATAATATAGTATGAAATTCTCACAAAGTACAAAGACATACCAAAAAAACAAAAATAAAACAATAACATATTAACACCTCGATATATGCAGAATGAATATTTATTATATCTTAATAATATTATTTTGTTTAACAAGTATAATAACTAGGGATTAATATTTAACAGATTGTTTTAGTGGCTGGAAATTGAAACTTTTACTAACAGTTCTTTGATTCGAATTCCTAGATATACTTTTGTCTTTTAAAATATAAAATTAAAAGATTAAATCAAGTACTCACACATTAACGTTTTTATATGTGACTAACTAAACTACGTGACTAAAACAAAATTAGAACTTCTGCCCATTGTTTAAATCTAAAGAAAGAAGTGTGATGGAAAGAAAAAGAGTAGAAAAGAAAATCAATGGAAAGAAAACTTTGAAATTTTTGTTTCTAAAGATTGGCTTTTTCACTCATTTTCTTTTTTATTTTCCAGTTTCAAACAGGAGAAAATACATCAATTTCTGTAAAAAAAAAATTTCTCTCACTTTTTTTACTTTAAACCAAACAAATCATTAAAGTAAAGAAAATGAAGTGTTTAAAGAAAAACAAAGAAAGGCCGACTGCATGCGAATCCCTAGGAAAACAAACCGGTAGGTCCGAACCGACAGCAGGTTTCACCACAGTCCAAAACAATTGTCGTAAGCCATGACTAAACCCACCTCACTCTCCCCTTCTCGACACGCACGCATCACACTTCCTCTTTCGCCACGTGTCCTCCCTTCTCTCTTCCCCCTCCTATTTAAACCCTCCTCTCCCTTCCGTTTCAACTTTCAAACGCCGCCGCCGCCACTAACTTCGCCAACACCTTCCCCCGCCGTCAAGAATGGCCGCCGAACTTCAACTGCCACCGGGATTCCGATTCCACCCCACCGATGACGAGCTCGTCACTCACTACCTCTGCCGGAAATGCGCCTCCCTCCCAATCTCCGTTCCCATCATCGCCGAAATCGACCTCTATAAGTACGATCCCTGGGACCTTCCAGGTAATTAATTAATTAACATTCAAATTATGTAACAAAAACATTTTTATTTGTTTATTAAAATTTGGATTTGTGCTTAACTCACTCTTAAAATTTAGTTCATGATAGAAAGATTGTCACATCACTTATATACTATGGTAATCTTCTTTCTAATCGATGCGAAACTTCATCTTAACATTCTGTGTAGGGATGGCTTTGTATGGAGAGAAAGAGTGGTATTTTTTCTCGCCGAGAGACCGGAAATATCCGAACGGTTCACGACCCAACCGGGCGGCTGGGTCCGGTTATTGGAAAGCGACAGGAGCCGATAAACCGATTGGTCAGCCGAAACGGGTTGGGATCAAGAAAGCGTTGGTGTTTTACGCCGGAAAAGCGCCGAAAGGAGAGAAAACCAATTGGATTATGCATGAGTATCGTCTCGCCGACGTGGATCGTTCAGTTCGCAAAAAAAACAGCTTAAGGGTACGTATATACCGTTAAGGGGCATAGTGGTCATTTCAGTGTCCGTCTATTGAAATGACAATTCTACCCCCACAAGTAATCGAGTGTGACTTCTGGGTCCCACCCCACATGTAGTTGCTGCAGTGCAAGTGCATGAACTATGAAGCTTCGGTTTATGACGAAGACCCATCCTGATTTTTATTTTCAAAAATAAAAAATAAATAAATAAAATGATTCTATGGGTGGCAAATAAACCGAATAAAAACCTTTATTATATGGATAGCAATAATAACACAAAAAAAATTGAGTGGAAAGTGTTTTTCCATTTTCCAATTAATTATTACCTTCTATTTTCGGAAATTATTCCTTCTTATCTCTTCCTTTCCAATTAAATGCGGAAAGTTCTGGAACACAAGAATAATTGTAATTAAAATAATGGTAATAAAAATACGATAATAATGATAATGGAAATCTCATGAAAATGATTTCATGATTTTGATTTTTTTTCAGCTTGATGATTGGGTGTTGTGTCGCATCTACAACAAGAAAGGCGTGGTTGAGAAGCAACAGGCGAATCGCAACTTCGAATCCTCAAAAACGGAGGACGAAAAGCCCGTGATTCTCTCTAACGGCGGTGCCCTCCTACCACCACCACCTCCTCCACATCCGACGGTGGCGGATTGCATGTACTTCGACACCTCCGACTCAGTTCCGAAGCTGCACACGACGGACTCAAGCTGCTCCGAACACGTGGTGTCACCGGAATTCGCGAGCGAAGTGCAAAGCGAGCCCAAGTGGAACGAGTGGGACAACAAAAAAACCCTCGAGTTTCCTTATAATTACGTCGATGCCACTCTTGGTAACAATAATAATAACGGCTTCGGGTCCCGAAACGGTAATAATCAAATGCTTCCGTTGCAGGATATCTTCATGTACCTGTCCAAGCCCTTTTGAATATTTTCATACCAGTCCTTCGTTTTTTGTTTTTTTAAACATAGGGGCTGCATAGCACGATAACACGAGACTTAATTATATAATGGTCCATGAGTGTGACTGTGCTAGTGCGTTTAGGTAATAATAACTATAAAGATTCTTATACGAACGTAACGTCGATTTGAGTATATGAAATTAAAGTATTAACACATCAAAAATGTTTGTTTGATAATGATGTGTTAATAATTCATGGATTTGATATACTTAAATTTGATACCTTGTTTGTATAAGGATCGGTTATCACTATCATTGATATTTAATTTAGATGAGTTGTGATAAATGTTGGGAGGGTAGAAAGGGAATTGTGCACCAATTGAATTGGTGTGCAATGTATATTTAGGTCAATGTTGTTCTTCTCTCTAGGATTTCCTACAGTTTGTAGGAATGTAAATTAGTATGAATAATCTTTGATGTAAACGTAATTATATGTGGCTATCTTATGTAAGGTGAAATTGGAGTTTCTATTTGTTTTTAGTAGATGTTTCATTTCTTGATCTAATTATTTAGTTTTTAATGGGATGAAATGGAAAGAGAACATTGTAGGATGATCAAGTAGTGATGCATACCAGGGTTTTAGATACAGCGTGGTCCAGCGAATTGTCTGGTGCTCCAATGTGCTCCGTCAAGGAGTATGTGGTACCTGTAATAATTCTGACGATTAGATCTGTATGGATTAGGGTTTGTGAATGTATTAGGTTTAGATGATCATATCTGTGTCCGTATTGTTATTATGTATTTATACCTTTGAAGAAAACTCATATGCTTTGATAGGCTGGTTTACTGGACTGGTCTGGTATTGGGCCCTTTAACATACCGGGATCTAAGAATTCGAGATGTAAGTCCTTAACGAGTAATTATAAAATTTAAGATCAATTGGATGATGACATCAGTTTTAATCACTAATGGAATAGTATTATGTAATTCACTTTTTATCTTTTATTTAAATTTAACAATATTAAATGAGATTAACCAATATTCTTAATAAGTGTCAAATTAATTATTTTTAATTATAATAAAAAACAGAGAGAGGAATCATTAAAAATAACTAAAATAACTAAAATTTATTTTCAATATATGTTGTCAATTACTTTTAGTTAGTTTCAAACGGAGGAGTAATAACCAGGGATAAATTTGGTGATAAATGGAATCTTTCATAAATTTATTTCATGACAATAATTTTTTGGAAACTTAATTAGTAACAAGGAGATTTTCAGTACCCGAGTCAATATTTACTCCAAAATTTTTAAATTAATTAAAATATTTTCATTTTTATGTCTTTATTTTTTTTGGACCACTTTTATGTCTTTATTAAGAAGTTTTTTATTTATCGCCAAATTAAATACATACAAATTTTAAACTAAATCTTCAATATTATACACTAAACCTCCAATGCTAAGGATCGGACTCTTAGACCTCTAACCTCGTAAGCTTTAAAGACTTGATATATAACTAAGTGGACTAATACCCACCGTCATTAAAATTCATTTGATAAACACACTTTTCAAAACATGAATGGTGCAAATTATGAGTTAAATATTAATTTTAGTTTGTCTCTAAGATTTGTTAAATTTCTTTATTTTAATTTTTTACTTCAATGGTGTTTTAGTTTAGTTCTTGAGATTGCACTCATTATTCAGCTAACGACTTTGGAATTAAATTGAACTTTTTTTTAGAAAATAGAGGTATTAAATTAAACCTTTTATATCAAACACTAGAATGATATTTAACTCTGCAAAATATTTAATGGGTACATGGATTCGCACTATCCCATTTAAAAAAGACACCATTAACTTTCAAACAACATCGCTTGAAAATTTGTTTTAGGACGCTGCCGTCTAGAAAAAATAAAAGTAATTTATTTTCATTTTTACTATTTTATGAATTCTGAACGTTACTATTAAAAAATGGTGATACCGTTCTCAAGCAGGATAGGGTGAATCCCAATGCTCTTATTTAACATTTAGTGAGTTAGTTTTGTTGCTTTATATTTTTTACATATATATACTCTTTTTAATCATATATAAGAAAAAGATATCATTTATTGCTCTTTGATAAAGGAGGTAATTAGATTTCATATTTACTATATTGATCTATTGATATTGGCCTGTGATAAATAAATGATTGTGTTGAACATAACCTCGTTATATATATACTAGTATACATTTTCTTTATATTTCGTTATATATTTTTTACATAATTACATATCGAGTTTTTTTAATGTGAGTTATGGACACACAATAAAAAAATTAATATAAAAATTTTTTACTTTAAAAGATATCACTTATTTCGTAAAATTTAAAAATAATAATTAATATTTATTTTTTATGATAATTTAAAGTATTTGTTAAAGCATACTTGATATATATTTTATTCTTTACATAGATTTTAATGGTGTATTCATGACCACACATTAAAAAAATCGATTACCAAATTATATTGTTAATTACATATTACTCCTATAATCTTGGTTTTTGGTTTTTGGTCAATTACAGTTTGGGTTGATAGTTAATTTTTTTGGGTGAAGGGTAGGCTGGAGAATTTCATCCATAGCCCAAACCCACAAAGCCCACCACTTGGGTCACAAGTTAGGAGATACATTTTGGACATGACTGAAAAAAAAAAATACTCTATTAATATAAGTAAATTATTTTGGCCAAAAAAATATCTACAAGTAAATTTGAATTTAAAGTATTGACCTATCGAATTTTTTAAATGGAGATAAAGTATTAACGCATAGTAAATATCACGAAAAGGGAAAATAAAAAGGAAATAAAAAATAGTTAAGTGTCCTAAAGTTTAATTAATTAACAAAAAGAAATTAGTTGATTAATAGAAAACTAAGAAAAGGAAAAATAAAAAGGAAATTAAAAATAGGATAATAAAACAATTCAGACAAAAATGAAAAAAAAAAATTATATATGTGTAAGTATGAGAATATATTCATAAATGTTTAAATTTAACATGATTAAGTCATTTTGCTTCTTGCAACTATCTTTTTTTTTTAAGTATCAAATGTATGAGACCTTATAATGACATACACAAAAAAAAAATGAAGGTTAAATTAACTTTTGTTTTCAGTAATATATCTTATTTTCATTTAAGTTTTTATGTTAAAAAAAAAATTCTTTAGTCTGTATACGTATTCTCTATTTTTACTTCTTTCCAAGTCACTAACTATTAGTGAATTACAACACATATTCTTGAAAAATTAACTTACTTTAATCAACGATTTCCACACAAATTCAGATAACGAACAAAATGCGATCAAGAGTAAAATTTATATGAAAATACTTTATTCCAGACATTTCCTCAGCATACCGAACAAGTTTTTGTTGATTATATAGGAATTGGAAAATTTTACTGACAGAAGATGATAAAGTGATGATCACGTGAAAATTTCAATTTTTATTTTATGAAAATCAAATAAAAGTACAAAGAGGAGGACACGAAAAATTACAAAAGTGGAAGAATCATTACTTACAGTCGAATCAAATCAAAATTGGTTAAAAAAGAATCATATCATATAAATTAAATAATGCGATTTTCAGATGTAAAATATGCAAATTGAATTGCTGCTTTGGCTGCTCTTGAGAAGGGATTCACTGATCCAGATCGATGATTTTAACATATATTTATTATAAAATATGCATTATTTTATAACAAAATTTACTAATTAAAGGGTCAAGATAGCCACATGCAGATGCAGCATGGTAGATTCTCATGAATCCATTGAAAAAGACCTCTGCTTCTTTTTTTTTTTTTGGTGAAATACAGACTTGTGATATTTATTTATTTATTTTAAAAAAAAAAAAAACAGATCATCTTCACTGAGTCGAATTATGTTTTCTTTTCTTTTATTTTTTTGTTCCCACAACCATCCAAATTCAATCAATTTCGTCCCTCACCCATACTGTTCTTATAATATTAACCACGGATCAGACACAATATTTCAAAACCAATCCAAACCAATTTAAACTGATGCAATCGAACCAAAAAAATAAAAAGTTGAATGAATTGAAAACCGAAAAATTCAATAAAACCAAAATATTTTATTTGATTTATTCAAATTTCAAATCATCTTAATTAAACTGAGTCAACTCAAACCAAACTAAATTTTTATGTGTCATTTTCTTATAAAATTATAACGTTATTCATATTCATACTACTAAATATTTAATAAAAAATATACTATAACTTACTTTTTCATAATTTTATGATGTAACATCATCTTAATATTATATATTTATAATTAATTTAAAATTGAATTTCAACATTTTTAGTTTTATATTGGTGAAATTTATAATATATATTTTGTGTTATATCATTAACGTTTTATTTAAATGTCTAATTTTATATTTAATTTAGTTTATAATTGACATTATTTTAAAATTGAAAACCGATCCAATTCAAACCGAAAAATATTAGATTAGATTGGTTCGGAATTTTTTCGTAGACCAAACAAAATTTAACCAAATCGTAAGTAAATAAATTGATCGGATCGAATGACTTAGACTCTGTTTGATAAAATTAACTTATAACTTATAGTTTATGACTTATAGCTTATGACTTATAGTTTGTGACTTATAGCTTATGGTTAAGTATATGTGTTTGGTACTGAGAGCTTGTAGCTCAAGTGGCATAAAGAGGAGCTCTTGGAGTTCAAAGAGAGGGGTTAGATCTTTCGTGAGGTAGATTTAGGAGTAGTGTAGTGTGGGGTGTGTGTGTTTGGCCGATAAAAAAAATAGATGTGTTTAATAAAATTAGCTTATGACAAATTAAAAGTGTGTTAAATAACTAGAAGGGATATGCATTAATTACATATAATAAATAATTTAAAAAATAAAATGTTATAAATTACCTAAAGGTAAAATATGAAGAAATTATTGAAAGCTAGTTATAAGCTTAAGCTGTCTCAAATAGTTTTTCATAAGCTAACTTTTACAAGTTACAAGCTTGTAGTTACCAAACACATCTACTTAATAATAAATTACAAACTAAATAAGTTATAAGTTAATATTACCAAACACACCTTACTCCATTAAAACTGATCCAAATTAGACCATGAACACTTGTATCATGTACCGCCATGAATTATTTGTCTCCTACATTTGCGTTTCATGGGGCCCACTCATTACTTCGATAAATTATTGCCTTCTTTAGATCCATTTCCACTAATAAATGCCACCAAATTATTACTACTTTCGATTTTATTTATAAAAAAAAATCTTTTATTTTAATTATAAGAGATATAATATTTTATTAAAATAATATATTAATTACTAACAAGTGAAAAATAAATTTATTCTCGATTATTGTTAACAGTTTATTCAATTTTTATATCAATGGATTCATTAATTACAAAAATATTTTAAGAATAAAATTTAAATTCAATACTTTATTAATTGATAAATATTATTAAAAATATTTCATTAGTTTGTATGAAATTACTTTTTTTATTAGTATTATATAGAATTGGAGGTGTCAAGAGCTTGCAGCTCAGCTCACATAAGGAGGAGGTTTTTGAGCTGAAGGAGAGGGGTTCGATGCTCAGTAGGTAGAATTAAAAGTATATTTAAAAGTAGTGTAGTGTGCAGGTGTGTGTGATTGACTAATAAAAAAAAATAGAATCCGAGATAGTATTGGTTATTAACTTATTAATAAAAATATGTCTAGTAAAAAATTTACTGTAATATATGTAAAAAAAAGATATAAAGTCTCTAACATTTGTCTCAGTCATATAGTTTAATTGGTGAGCGCATAAAGACATGCATGTGTGGATACGAGATTTGACCTCTGATTGTACTTCTTTTCTATGAACAAAAAAAAATCTTTGACATTTAGGTTATTTTAGGGCACATCCCATAAGTTTAAGTGTACCATATTTATTACTTTCTCCGGTCTTATTTATAAGATGTTTTCAACTGAATTACACAGACCAAGAAAAGTAGTTGAGTTTAGTTAATTTTATTGGTTTTCTCAAAAAGTGTATGAAATACCATTTTTATCCTTCATTGAATAATGTGTGAGCCAATTACAATTAAGAAGTTAAAATAGTCGATGCATTTAATGAGGGTAAAAAAGAAAAGAAGCAATAAATGCATCATAAAAACTATAAAATGTCTTATAAAAAGGACTATGAAAACCTTCTAGATGGTGTCTTATAAATAGGACCAGAGGAAATATTATAAATAATCAAATTTTAAGTTATTTTGTTTATTTATTTATTTTATTATTATTATAAATATATTAAGGATTTTTTTAACCTATGAAATATTGCACAGGTTAAAAAATTAAAAAAGGAAAAAAATAATAATATTTATTGTATATTACAAATAGTCGCATTAAAATTTTTGATGTTTCACGTACAAACTTTTTCACCTTTAACTTAAAAAAATCTATATATTAATATAACTTCGGAATAAAAGCAAGGGAGTATATTACTCTCTACTCTTATCCTTACCTTTGACATTTTTTTTTTAAGATTCCATTTATTTTAACTTTTGCTAAAAACAATTAGTTGAAAGGAAATTTTTTTTTTTAATTTCTGTTAAATATGCTTTGCTTTTTCAATTGTGGAAGTGAAATTTTGATAGAACAAAGTGGCTGTAAAATGTTGAGCAATTATCTGCTTGTTCAATGAAATAATGAAATTCAAAAAATATGAAATTTTGTTCCCGGAAATACCCTTGATCCTTTTGTCAGGGAAAAAGTTTTGATACGGACAGCATCATTTGATGATCGTGAAAAACGTAACTGTGACTGAAATGAAATGGAACAAAATGAGTTCGCATAGGATTTCAGACTAGCAGAGCAGTTTTTGAACCCACACTTGCTTTCCCAGTACATTTCAAGAATGATGGCTTCTGTGACCTTTACATTTTATACTACAATGCACTGTTTCATACTCTTTGATTTTCATATCCCCACAATGTCTTCAATATAATGGTGGATCGTGATTAGTGTTTGAAAACAGACGGAACAAAATATATTATAATATTTTGGCTTAATTGTCCTTTAGGTTTTTAATTTTGGCAAAATCACACTTCTGGTCCCTTAATTCGGTACACTAAATCAGTTTGGTCTCTTAACTTTTTTTTATCCGTTTTAATCTCTTAACTTTTATTTTTATTCAATTTAGTCTCTTTAGAAATGGTTTTTTATCTGTTAACGTTGTTGACAGATGTAACGTTAGGGACCAAATTGAATTCAAAATAAAAGTTACTTAGTTAACTTACTTGAGAGGGATCCCATGCCTTATATAGTAGTATTAGGTTTTTAGAGTTTTGGTGGTTGTCCAAATGATTTGGGCTCAAGCCCAAATCCATAGACAGCGACCTGTATACTATTGTTGAAGAAGGAGGGGACAACTGCGTCAGACCTGACTATTCTTGTTTTACGATACATTATACTGAGATTCGACGTGGGATAAGGAATTATCACTTCTTCAAGCAGGACTCCTTAGTATTCCGCCGGGTGACGAGATATGCTGGAGAAATAGTAGTGGCCAAATGATCGTAATACCTTTAGCGGGATTTCATCTATAACAGTATTTAACAAAAGTACTAAACTACAGGTTATAAGCAAAGGCTTGTGACTTTAATTTAGTTTTCTCGTAACTTAATGAGTTTACATATTTCCTTAAAATCATTTTTTTTTATTTACATCAATTCGTTGTTTTCCCGAGAGAGAAACTTAATGGTGATATAACAAATATTAAGCAATAGTGTATATTTTGTGATTAAAATAGAAGATGGACGGAATATAATTATGAAGAAGAAGAGAATAGAGAGAGTTGCACGAAGTAATTCTAATTAAGTTTGCAGATATTTTTTTTTTGTAATTTAATTATCATAAAAATGAAATGATTAAACTCCATCTTATATCCCTCAAATTGGGAAGGAACAAAAATGGGGAAAATGGATGGAAAGTGATGAAATCTTTTTCACTCAATACTATTCTATTTCATAGTTATTTTGCACATCTAAACAATGGTAACTTTTCATATGACGCTCCGCTCCATTCCATCTAATTCTACCAATTCAAACATAGTCTAAAAGACTTTTTAAAGAGTTATTTTTAAGCTAAGGTTTACTAAAAAAATGATATCATTTTTATAACTTTTTGATAGTCATTTAATGGACTCAGCGAAAAGAAGACGAAATTTAAAAAAAAAACGAAAAATTACAGAATCAATTTAAAATTTTTATCAACTAAAGAATAAAATTGAAAATAAAAAAATAAGTTAGATGATGAAAATATTACTTTCACTGGATCTTATTTTAGGATCCTGTAAAAAAATTTTCTTGATCTTTTGTATAAAACTGTATGCTAGATCTTTACATTATTAATTATCTGTTTATCAAAATATTCTTATCACTCATTTTTTTTTTTGAAAAATTAAATTAAGAAGCAATTAAAAGGTAAGTAAAAAGAAATTATAATATTAATGACTCTCAATAAATTAAAGCATAATTTAAAAAAACTAATATAAATTGTAAATATATTATATAATTTTAATTAAATTAATTACTTTCTTTAATGCTCGTAAATTAGTTAGAGTGTCTTATAAAAATTATTATACATGTAATAATTTGGTCAAATTGAAATAAATAATAAATACTAACAATTTTTAATTAATTTTTTTAATAATTTACTATAACCCTAACACCTTCTAACTAGAAACCAATGTAGAAAACAGCAAGTAACCACTGATAGTAAAATCCAAAAGGTGCACAAATCCCAATCTGAGAAAAAATTGGTTAAAAAAAAATTCAGTCATGGATGAGAGCAAGAACATGGGCAAGAGCAACCAACTGTCTTTCAGACTAGCAGTACAACCTGAATCCGACACGTATTTTACCACACCAATAGTGCACGCCGTCAAAAATATATATTTTAAATTTCTTAAATAATAAAATAAATAAAACAAAAAAATAATAATCGTCCAATAAAGAAAAATACAGAGCCGAAAATGGAGATGATGAAAAACAAAAACAACGCACACATGGAAAGGAAAGGAAAGTAAGACTGAGACACAGAAACACAGACAAAAACCACACTCTCTCAGTCTTTCTCTCCATTTCACTTTGTTTCCGTTCTTCCATTCATTCACGTAGCTCTCATTCTGGTCCTTATTCCGCATCTGAATTTCGAGGTATATATATATATATATATATATGAGTGTGTTTGTGTGTTAGTTGCAATTTTTCGTTCTCTAATTACAGCGCGCGCTTTGATTCGCTCTTCTCTCGCTTTTGCCCTAGTTTCTTGCTACGATCCGTGCTCCGTTGATCTGATCTTCGCGCTACTCCGTCCGTTTCCTGAATTGTTCTTCGCGAAGATCCGAATTCAGTTCTGCATTCGATCCGCTGTGTCGTTTCGCTCTGTTGGATCTATTTTGGCGGAAATTGGCGGCGAATTGAGGATGTGGCGGTGTCGTAGGTAGCAAAGAGGAGAGAGGAGTTCTGCGGCATTTGCATTCCGGCGAGGTAGCTTCTTTTGGTTAGCGTTGATTTTGATTTTGGCGTTTGTGGTGTGTGTTTGATGTTAAGTGGTATCTGGACTGTAGTATTTTATCATAATGTGCGGAATTTGGAAACTGAAATTTTGGTTATTGCTTTCGCTTATGGATCACTCTGTGAAATCGAGAGCTGTGTTTGTTTGTTTTGGTGATTGTATTTTGATGGGTGCTAGCTAGACATTCATGTTGCAATTGGTAGATTTTGATTTGTTGTACTGGTCTTGTGATATAATCATAAAATTTGAGGTTAGAGAGAATTACTGGATTCTTTCCGATGTATCAAAAAGAGAGAGAATTACTGGTAGAATCAGAACCAAGTGCATCTCCTGACGATGTTTGTGTGTCTTCCTTTTGGCATTTTTAGCTATATGTGAATTTGGGAGGATTTTTGGAATGCTTTAATTTTACAGTCTTTAAATTTTCAGGCGTCCTGCAAGGAAGATAAACTGGTGTATTGGTGCAAATGTCAAAGTCTCCTTCTCATGAACGACAGCAGTCCATTTATTCTGCTTCTCAGCCTAGGTCAGTAAATGATCATAAGGAATATATTGTCAATAAAAGCGTGCTATAAAACGAGAAATAGTATTGAAATGAATGATTGCCAAACTATTTAGTAAATAAAATTAGTTTATGATCTGTTTGGAATTTATTGTTGAACTGATTGATGGTTATGAATAGGCTGTGTTTGACATCACACCTTTACTTGAAAATGTGACGACATCCATAATACTAACAAGTTGAAGTTAAATACCCAATTATATGCAGGGAATTTAATGACTCTACAGGAATGGATGATCCAGAATCTACAATGGCAACAGTTGCTAATTTTGTGGAACAACTGCATGCCAACTTGTCATCACCACTTGAGAAAGAACTCATTACAGCACGCTTACTCGGCATTGCCAGAAAAAGGAAGGATGCTAGAGCTCTTATTGGTTCTCATGCTCAAGCCATGCCATTGTTCATAAACATTCTCAGAAACGGAACCCCTCGTGCTAAAGTTAATGTTGCTTCCACTCTCAGTGTCCTATGCAAAGATGAAGACTTGAGGTTGAAAGTACTTCTTGGTGGTTGTATTCCACCATTACTGTCGCTTTTAAATTATGAATCCACCGATGCCAGAAAGGCAGCAGCTGAAGCGATATGTGAAGTTTCCTCTGGTAGTCTTTCAGATGATCATGTTGGTATGAAAATTTTTGTTACAGAAGGTGTAGTTCCAACTTTGTGGAATCAGCTTAATCCACAAAACAAGGAAGATAAGGTTGTGGAGGGTTTTATTACTGGAGCATTAAGAAATCTATGTGGTGACAAAGATGGCTACTGGAAAGCAACATTAGAAGCTGGAGGTGTGGATATTATTGTGGGTCTCTTGTCTTCCGATAATGCTGTTTCTCAGTCAAATGCAGCTTCTCTATTGGCACGTTTAATGCTGGCTTTCAGTGATAGCATCCCCAAAGTAATTAGCTCAGGAGCTGTCGAAGCTTTACTTCAGCTTGTTGGTCAGGAAAATGACATTTCTGTACGAGCTAGTGCTGCTGATGCCCTAGAGGCCCTCTCTTCAAAGTCTACCAAGGCTAAAAAGGTTATTGTTAACGCAGACGGGATTCCGATCCTTATTGGAGCTATAGTTGCTCCATCTAATGAGTGTATGCAAGGTGACGGTGGCCAGGCTTTGCAGGAGCATGCAACTCGAGCTTTAGCCAATATTTGTGGTGGCATGTCTGCTTTAATACTATATCTTGGGGAACTTTCCCATTCTCCTCGCGTTTCTGCTCCCATTGGTGATATAATTGGTGCTCTTGCCTATACTCTCATGGTCTTTGAGGAAAAAGTTGATTCTCATGATAAACAATTTGATGCAACTCAGATAGAGGATATTCTAGTAACTATTTTGAAGCCTCGAGACAACAAACTGATTCAAGAGCGTGTACTTGAGGCTATGGCTAGCCTATACGGGAATGCCTATCTCTCAAAGAGGCTCATTCAGGCAGATTCAAAGAAGGTTCTGATTGGACTTATAACTATGGCTGCCACTGATGTGCAGGAGTATCTGATACTATCATTGACAAGATTGTGCTGTGATAAGATTGGAGTATGGGAGGCCATAAATAAAAGAGAAGGTATCCAATTACTGATATCATTGCTTGGATTATCCAGTGAGCAGCATCAAGAGTACTCGGTTCAGTTGCTGGCAATCTTAACTGACCAGGTCGACGACTGCAAATGGGCAATCACCGCTGCTGGAGGGATTCCACCATTGGTGCAGTTATTGGAGACAGGATCACAAAAAGCAAGAGAGGAAGCAGCTAATGTTCTGTGGAGTTTGTGCAGTCACAGTGAAGATATTCGTGCTTGTGTTGAAAGTGCTGGAGCCATCCCAGCTTTTCTGTGGCTTCTTAAGAGTGGTGGACCTAAAGGACAAGAAGCTTCTGCTATGGCACTCACAAAACTTGTCCGAGTAGCTGATTCGGCTACAATTAATCAGCTACTAGCATTGCTCCTAGGGGATTCTCCAAGCTCAAAGGCTCATATAATCCGAGTTTTAGGTCATGTTCTTACTATGGCTTCACAGAAGGATCTCCTTGAAACAGGTTCTGCAGCTAATAAAGGCCTGAGATCCCTTGTTCAGGTTCTTAATTCATCGAATGAGGAAACCCAAGAATATGCAGCTTCAGTGCTGGCTGATTTATTTATCGCAAGGCAAGACATTTGTGATAGTCTCGCAACCGATGAGATTGTGCTTCCTTGTATGAAGCTTTTGACTAGCAAAACTCAAGTTGTTGCCACTCAGTCAGCTCGAGCATTAAGTGCTCTATCCCGTCCAACAAAGAGCAAAGCTGCATATAAGATGTCTTTTATTGTAGAGGGTGATGTCGAACCACTAATCAAGTTAGCTAAAACATCCTCCATTGATGCTGCTGAAGCTGCTGTTGCTGCATTAGCCAATCTTCTCTTTGATCCTTCTATCGCCAAGGAGGCTCTAGCCAATGATGTTGTTTCAGCATTGACAAGAGTTCTGGCAGAAGGAACCTTGGAAGGTAAACAAAATGCCTCTCGTGCACTTCACCAATTATTAAAGCATTTTCCTGTAGGTGATGTTCTCAAGGGGAATGCTCAATGCCGTTTCACTGTTCTTGCACTTGTTGATTCTTTAAGAGATACGGATATGGATGGAACTGACGCTGCAGACGTTTTAGAAGTAATTGAACTGCTAGCCAGGACTAAACAGGGTCTCAGCTTCACTTACCCTCCATGGTCAGCTCTGGCTGAAAACCCATCAAGCTTAGAACTTCTCGTCTGCTGCCTTGCTGAGGGGCCTTCTGTTGTGCAAGACAAGGCAATTAAAATTCTATCTAGACTTTGTGGAGATCACCCAGTTGTTCTTGGTAATTTGTTATCTTCTAGTTCCAAATGCATTGGTTCGTTGGCTAGCAGAATAATGAACTCCTCCAATTTAGAGGTAAAAATTGGAGGAGCTGCCTTACTAATTTGTGCTGCAAAGGAGAAGAAACAGTTTTCAATAGAATCACTTGACACTTGTGGGTATCTACAACCGTTAATATATTCTTTAGTTGACATGATGAAGCAGAGTTGCTTTTCTTCATTAGAAATTGAAGTTCACACACCTAGAGGATTTATGGAGAGAAATGCATTTCAAGAAGTTGATGAGTTCGATATTCCTGATCCGGCCACAGTCTTGGGAGGTACTGTTGCCTTGTGGTTGCTATCAGTTATTGCTTCTTTCCATTCGAAGAGCAAGCTCACAATTATGGAAGCTGGTGGACTTGAAGCTCTCTCAGACAAACTTGCGAGACATACTTCAAATCCACAGGTATACTAATTTAAGCTTTTCATTAAAGTCACCTTTATCAGGTACTGATAATCCTGTAAATAACAAATAATAAAATATCCCATCTTAATCTGTATGATGGCAATGCTTTATTCTTGTTGGGAATTATCTATTTGCAATTGGACAAGCAACAATACCTGGGGACTATATAAGCTTGCAATTTAGAATACAAATGGATCAAACTTAGTAAAGCTTGTATAAAGAAGCAGATTTGGGAATGAAGAGGAGAGCAATGAAGAAAAATTATTGTTTTCCACTCTACATCTTTTATCATTTGATGAATGGCATGTTAAAACAGATAGACTTTGAAGCCATTCATAACATTTTACTGGAAAGAAATGATTGAAAAGTTCACTTGATAAAAAGGAAACTTAAAATTGGAGATTGACTTACCAATGTTTAGCCAGGAACTGAATTTGGGCTAAGCTAAGTTCATCATCTGAATTTACAAAATATAAACTAATTTTAAAATTGTTATTTATTAGAATTTAATTTTTTTAATATAGGTATTATTCATCTCATACAATTTTAACATGCATCCTTTCCTAAACAATACATTTTTCTAAAGTTATTTTCTTCCCTTCATGAGTTTCATAATAACTTCCATTTTAATCTGGGCTTCAAGCCCTCTTATTTCCATTTAGGATGATTCTGGCTGCTTGGGCTTGAATTTTCCTAAGTGAAAAGATTAAAGGCTCAATGAATGTACATTGCACTTTTTTCTCCAAATACTAGATTTAATTCATATGATTTGATGATTTGTGTTGGTCATCTACATATCTGGATTTCGTAGTTATTTTTGTCTTGTGTTAGCATGGTAAATTTTAGTTGCTTAATTAAATAGATTTCCTCACTATCACAATTGACAGGCAGAATATGAGGACACAGAGGGAGTATGGATCAATGCCTTGCTCTTGGCCATTTTATTTCAAGATGCAAAAATCGTTTTATCTCCTGCTACAATGCGCATTATACCTTCTATCACTCTTCTGCTAAGATCCGATGAAGTAATTGATAAATATTGTGCTGCCCAGGCTATGGCTAGTCTTGTTTGTAATGGTAATAAGGGAATAGATCTTGCCATTGCAAATTCCGGTGCTGTTGCTGGTTTGATAACAACTATTGGGCATGTAGAGTCAGATATGCCAAATCTTATAGCTTTATCAGAAGAATTTTCATTGGTAGAAAATCCTGATCAAGTTGTTTTGGATCACCTTTTTGAAATTGAAGATGTCAGACTGGGGTCTACTGCACGGAAATCTATACCCCTCTTAGTGGATCTCCTGAGACCAATACCAGAAAGGCCCGGTGCTCCACCAGTTGCTGTTAGACTTTTGATATCCATTGCAGATGGAAGTGATACAAATAAGTTAATCCTGGCTGAAGCTGGTGCTCTGGAAGCTTTGAACAAATACCTGTCCTTGAGCCCTCAAGACTCAACTGAGGCTGCCATTTCTGAGTTGTTGAGAATTTTATTTTGCAATTCTGACCTTATTAAACATGAAGCATCTGCTAGTTCATTGAACCAATTAATAGCTGTTTTGCGTCTTGGATCAAGAAATGCTAGATATAGTGCAGCAAGAGCACTAAAGCACCTTTTTGACGCCGACAACATTAGAGACTCAGAATTAGCAAAACAGGCCATTCAGCCATTGGTAGACATGCTTAATACAACTTCAGGGAGTGAGCAGGAAGCTGCCCTCGTGGCCTTGATCAAGCTAACTTCAGGAAATTCTTCAAAAGCATCTCTTTTTACTGATGTGGAAGGAAACCCACTCAAAAGTTTATACAGTATATTATTGTCTTCTGCTTCATCCTTGGAACTGAAGAGCCATGCTGCACAATTCTGCTTTGCTCTTTTTGGTAATAGCAAGATCAGAGCAGATCCAGTTGCCTCAGAATGCCTAGAACCCCTTATATCACTGATGCAGTCTAGTTCTGAAACAGCAATAGAATATGGGGTTTGTGCTTTTGAGAGATTGCTGGAAGATGAACAACTGGTAGAGCTTGCAGCAGCTTATAATGTTGTGGGTCTCCTTGTCAGCTTGGTTTCGGGTACAAACTATCAGCTTATTGAGGCTACCATATCCGCTCTCATCAAATTGGGCAAAGACAGGACTCCAAGCAAACTAGACATGGTCAATGCTGGCATTATTGATAATTGTCTCAAGCTACTCCATTTATCACCTAGCTCATTATGCTCCACAATAGCTGAGCTGTTTCGCATTTTAACTAATAGTAGTGCCATTGCTAGAAGTTCAGATGCTGCAGAAATTGTAGAACCCCTTTTCCATGTTTTGCTTCGTCGAGATTTCAACTTATGGGGACAACATAGTGCCTTACAAGCGCTTGTAAATATATTGGAAAAGCCACAAAGTCTTGCTACCTTAAAGCTTACTCCTAGCCAAGTCATTGAGCCCTTGATTTCTTTTCTGGAATCCCCATCCCAAGCCATTCAGCAGCTTGGCACAGAACTGTTATCTCATCTTCTTGCACAGGAACATTTTCAGCAAGATATTACAACAAAGAATGCAGTTGTGCCCCTTGTACAGCTTGCTGGAATTGGAATATTAAACTTGCAGCAAACAGCAATAAAGGCGTTGGAAAAAATTTCCACAAGTTGGCCAAAGGCAGTTGCTGATGCAGGAGGTATATTTGAGCTTGCGAAAGTTATTATTCAAGATGACCCTCTGCCACCACATGCACTCTGGGAATCAGCTGCTTTAGTTCTCTCTAATGTATTGTGTTCCAATGCTGATTACTATTTTAAAGTTCCTGTGGTGGTTCTTGTAAAACTCTTGAACTCGACACTTGAGAGTACAATTAGCATAGCCCTTAATGCTTTAATTGTTCACGACAGTAGTGATGCTTCTAGTGCTGAACAGATGATGGAAGCTGGAGCTTTAGATGCTTTATTGGACCTTTTAAGATCACATCACTGTGAAGAAGCATCTGGTAGGTTACTTGAAGCTTTATTTAACAATGTGAGAATACGAGAGATGAAGGTATCCAAGTATGCCATAGCGCCTTTATCCCAGTATCTGTTAGATCCACAGACCAGGTCACAGTCTGGCAAGCTTCTAGCTGTTTTAGCATTGGGAGATCTTTCTCAGCATGAAGGACATGCTAGAGCTAGTGACTCTGTTTCTGCATGTCGTGCATTAGTAAGTTTACTTGAAGATCAGCCTACTGAAGAAATGAAGATGGTGGCTATATGTGCATTGCAAAACTTTGTCATGAAGAGTAGGACCAATAGACGAGCTGTTGCTGAAGCTGGGGGCATACTAGTGATCCAGGAATTGCTACTGTCTCCGAACACCGAAGTTGCAAGACAAGCAGCGTTACTTATCAAATTTTTATTTTCTACCCACACGCTGCAAGAATATGTGTCAAATGAGTTGATCAGATCTTTGACAGGTACATCACAATTGTCCCTATTACCGTGTTCCTTTATAGAAACTGATGCTCCTCTTTGAGCAACTACTTTTGGCATATGTGTCAATCCTGTCATCATGTATATTTATACTCCCTATAATTCTTTACTTAAGATGCAAGTTCATTCATCCTGTATTTTTTTTTCAATGAAGTAAATAGAAATTCATTTGATTGAGATTTCATCATGGATCAAGTCCCTGACAGATTAGTTTTTACCTTGTTTCTTACTTATAGAAATTGCTGTATCATCTTTCCATGAAATTAAATGACATGCCTGGTCTTTTCTCTGGTGTATACTTTTAGTGATTCCAATGTCCATGTTAGGAGTCCCACATTGAGTAGAAATAGAAGCTCAATGTGGTACTTAAGCCATGAGGCTCTCCCTCCTAATGGACTAGTCTTTTGGGTTGGGCTCTGCTCATGTGCTTAAGTCCTAACAATTTGCTTTCATTGAGAGGTTGGGCCACGGAAAGGGCTACTTATAGGCTGAATTAAGGTTAAACACCGAATACTAATAGATGAGTAAAGCCGCCAAAGGGGAAATGGTTACCACCGTGTCAGTGTCGATAGAGTGAAGCCCCCCGTGGACGTCGGCCCTTAAAGGGAGAGGCAATATTAGGAGTCCCACATTAAGTAGAAATGGAAGGTCAATGTAGTACTTAAGCCATGAGGCTCTCCCACCTAATGGACTAGTCTTTTGGGTTGGCTCTCCTCATGTGCTTAAGTCCTAACGGTCCAACTTTAAAATAGAAATTTTCAATGTTCGAAGAAAGGATAATAATGAAACAGCAGCAATGAAGTTATATCTTTTGGGTTAACGTCCATGTTGACTCTTATCTAGTGACAAGTACAGGCTTCTATATCATGATTTGCATTATATTATTTTGTTTAGTTGCTTTATTTGATATGCAAGGGATGGATTGGGCTTTAATAGAAAAATGGAGGATGTGTCGAAGAGTTTCTGCTGCATCACAGCGAGCGAAATAGCTTTATTTTTTTTGTATCAATTGTATGCTTATATTACTTAATAAGAAAAATGACTTCTAACATAAATTGTGGTGTATTGGGTGATGCTTTTCTGTTACCTTTATTTATTTATTTTTCATTATATCATTGATTTGTTATGCAGCTGCACTGGAAAGAGAGTTATGGTCAACTGCCACAATCAATGAGGAGGTTTTGAAAACTCTGCATGTGATATTCATGAACTTCCCGAAGCTCCACACATCTGAAGCAGCGACCCTCTGCATTCCGCATTTGGTTGGGGCACTTAAATCTGGTGGCGAAGTGGCTCAGGACTCTGTACTTGACACATTTTGCTTGCTAAGACAATCTTGGTCAACTATGCCAATAGATATATCAAAGTCTCAAGCTATGATTGCTGCTGAAGCCATCCCCATCTTGCAAATGCTCATGAAAACCTGTCCACCTAGTTTCCATGAGAGGGCGGATGCTCTTCTGCATTGCTTACCAGGTTGTTTAACTGTTACTATTAAGCGTGGAAACAACCTCAAACAAACTATGGGAAGCACTAATGCATTCTGCCGGTTGACAATAGGCAATGGTCCTCCAAAACAAACCAAGGTATTCTCATGAAGAATTGAAAAATTTCTTCGTAAGCACCAATACTATGTATCAGGCTGTGTATTTGGTTGAAGTTCTTCAATTATTTTTTAAGTTGAAACTGTTAGTCTTTTGTTCTTTGCGCCAACTTTTTGTTTTCTTTCTCAGTTATTAATTATCAGTTTCATTTTGTACTCTTCGTAGTTTTCATATAAGTACCTTGCATTTCAATATCACAACAGAAATTTTATAATCATTTTATTTAAAATTTTCATAGATCAAGATGTTCCATAAACTTCTGCATTCCTAGCATATTTTTCAGCGTCTCAAGTTTCAAATGGCTTAAAATGATTTCCAGTTTTGATTCTAGAATCCCTCTTCAATGAATCATACAGAGTGGAATTTGTCCTTGAATCACTCCTCTTTAACATATAGGAAGACTGCAAATTTACTCTTCATTGTCAAGAATTTATTTATTTATTTATGTGTTTATTTATTAATTGAACTGTCTGCTGTCTGAGGATTGGATTCTTTTATACAAGATTACAGATACCATTTATGATTTTTGCTTCTATTAGGTTGTGAATCATAGTACTTCTCCAGAATGGAAAGAAGGATTCACATGGGCATTTGACGTACCTCCAAAGGGCCAAAAGCTCCATATCATATGCAAAAGCAAAAATACTTTTGGGAAGGTAACTCGATATTCATTCTAACTGATTACTCATTCTCTATTTTCTCTGCGGTAACTGGCAATTGAGTGCTTGCGTTTTTCTGTTTCTAAAAAGTTGAATTATTACTGCATTTCCTCATATAATGGATAATACTATTAGTTTGTTGATTGCTGGAAAGACCTCTATCTATTTCGTTCAATGATAACTCTGCCTTCTTATCTCTATTCTAGTTGCCTTTGAGGGTGACATAGTATGTGAATTTTTTGAGTAGATGAATATTGAGAAGGTGGAAAACAAAATATACACTATTGGCTGAAAATAATTTTTACATAGCACAAGCTAAATCTGCTGCTTTACTCACTGACTCTTATTGTTGTGTTCTTTCTCCAGTCAACACTTGGAAGAGTCACTATACAAATTGATAAAGTTGTAACAGAAGGAGTTTATAGTGGATTATTCAGTCTTAATCAGGACGGCAACAAAGACGGTTCTTCCCGAACACTTGAAATCGAAATTATATGGTCCAACAGAATTTCTAATGATGACATTTGAAAAGGTAGCAAACTACTTTTAGATCTGGAAGCATAGAAAATAATCTGCAGCATGGATGATATGTTGGAAATGTTTTTGCTTGTAATTTGTCAACGTATTCGGAAGCTCCAATTTTGTAGTCTGGCTCATGAAGTTGCTTCTTTTGTTAAGTGTAAATTAAAAATTAAATTATAAATGCCTAGCGGGCAAGCACTTCAAAAGGAGATTCCTACGGTAAATGAAAGTTAAAAGAAAAATGTTTAGAATTGTACAGGTCAGTCCATAGGAATTAGAAACTTGAATGATAGCAAGAAATGGAATTTTAATTAAATTCATGTCAAAAGTATTTCTTTTTTCATTAGTCACTGATGTTGGGATGTACACAAACTTCTGCTGTATAGTGGCTTTGTTTTATGTTTGTAAGCCACACGAGATAATACAGTGACAATTTGTCATTTTTCACTGTTTTATGAACAATTACAATATAAACTATTATCTTGTTTTCCTTTTATTTTTTGTTTTTTAAGATTTGTATAGAGAACATTAGAAATAAGTAAAAATAAAGTGTTTTGTAAAATCTCTTTTCTTTCCCTTACAAATTAAATACAAAAACATTGATTTTTCTTCCATCCTTTTCCCTCTTTTGAACATCCTTTGAACAGAACACATATAAAATAGAAAAAAAATAATAAAAATACAAAAATACAAAGTATGTAGTCCCTTAAATTGTTCAACGAGACTCTTCTTAGAAAATGAGTGTGGCGTATGAGAAAGGAGAGCAATGCTACAGCGTAAGTTATTGGTCTCGAAATATGGGGACAAAGAGTCAAAAGTGAGATCTAGGAGAGTAAAGGGATCAAGTTGATGGCGAGATCTAGATAATCTGTTTGCATGCAGTAACGGTGAATATTCTCTATGATCCTGTTTATAAAGTATATTTTAGAAGGTTATTATGATTTTTTTTATAAGGTATTTACTTTTTATGAAGTATTTAATATTTTTTTTTTACTCTTATTAAATCACTTAATTTATTTTATTACGAAAAAAAATTACTCAATTTATAGAAATATTATTTTAAATATCTTTTTTATATTTTAAACTTATAAAAATACCTAAGAATGAGTCATTGGATACCGCAAACTCGTGGAGACAGTTAGCGGGAGGCCAGTACCGCCCTGCCCCCAATTGCCATCCTTAGGTAAAACCGTTTACACAAGTTGGCGTAAACAAAAATTTTACCGTGGCAGGAGGTAAAAACAACTAGCCATCTTTACTTTAATTGCAAAGTTTCTTTAATTGCAAAGTTGCTTCTTTATCTTAGGTTAAAATTCTATCACGGAATGGTTTTACTTCTGCAAGAAATTATAACAACAGGGATTACTTCATCCAATTCTATGGATTGCCTCCTTGTACTTTGAAAACAAGAATGAACTGAAAACTCATTTGGTTCTCTACTATGTGGTCATATATTTGACAAGAAATCAATCCATATTCAAGGACAAACAAATGGGTTTGGAATGAAAGGTTTTTGTTTCTTTGGAATGTGGTAGCATTCTTTCGCCATAAAACTAAAAAAAAAGAAGTAAAAAGTGGGACAGAGAAACAGAGGCAAGAGGCAGGAAGGCCTATGTAAAAGCCATTGTAATAATAATTACAATAATAATTTTACTTATATCATTTGGCATTCATTTCACTCATTTTACTATTAATTTTTCTTTTTATTTTTTTCTTCTTTTTCTATCACATCACTTTTAATATTTTTTATTTATTTTCTCTCTTTCTTTTTATTTTCTTTCTATCTCCCCTTTTTTTTATATACTCCTACACCTCAAAAGTAAGATGCACATAAATCATTACTCTAATAATTAGAATCCTAATAATTAGAATCCCATAGTATAGTATATAGATCTAAAAGTACTACCACCTAACGGGTGCCTACCAGCATGAAAATGACAAAGCATATAAGTAGGTAGAGGAGACACATCAACAATGGTCATTTTAGATTAATCATTCACAATAAGAAAATAAAGCTTTCAGTGTAGAACTATATATGAATGTAACATTGAAAAGACTTGAGTATATCATAATGCATAGGTGGGTAGCAAATCTTAGTATATCTTCTCACTTTTTGTCATTTTTTTTTTTTATAATAAGTGCCAACAAATTACAGATACTAATTCTGTGTTTATTTATACCGTTAAATTAAAGAGTAGGAAATTCACAGTTTCACACTGCTAATTAACGAAAAAAAGGGAAGACACACGTGATGTTTTTCTTCTGTCAAGCTGAAACTAAAAATCCTGCATAGATGGGTTAATTTATAGTGTGTTTTGTGCACTAGACAAATTATCTTTAAGCATTTTTGGACGAAGTAACACATCCATTACATACTTATATATAATAATTCTAAAATAATAATGTTAATTTTTAAACTAGTGTTATTACTATTTTATGATTAATTAGAACTTAATTGTAGCCTGATCCTACAGACAAGATATTTCAAGGTGTTTCTTTAACAAGAACTTTTTAATGATAGTTATTATTCGCATCACACAGCTTTTGGGGATGCATCACACTACTGTAGTGCATCCAAAAAAGTGTATGACACGTATAGCAGCAGCCCTTTTAGTGCAGAGATAAATATCTTTTGTTTCTACTGGGAAGCCACATGTGTTGACAGCACAAAATGTAAAACATTGGAATCTGTCATCTGGGATCCACTGACGGAAGAAAAAATAATTGAGCATATAATAATTGAGTAGAGCATTCCTATTGTAAGAACTTCAATTTCTTAAATAACATGAAGAAATTGCATACTGTTTTTTTTTTCTTTTTTTGGAATACAAAGTGTACTATGTGTCTTTCTCAATCCTCAGCTATTGATGGGAAAAAGATCATTAAAACCAGATAGGGGCCACTGTCCCATGTATTTTGAGAATTTTTTCTTTAAAAAAGTTGCTTAATTTTTAAAGTTACACAGCATGTTGGGACGAAAAATTTGGTTATAATATAAATGATTTGAAAGATTAATTGAGTTAATTATTTTAAGATTAAGCAAAACGATATCATTTTGTTGCTTACGTGGCTCCTAAGTGCCAATTAACGTACCATATAGGCACTTGACATTTCACGTAGTTATTTCATCTGTGTCACATAACATTTGGGACTAAAGTGACATACAGAATGCAAAATTACGACAAATTTGGACATTTTAAAAAACCGGAGACTAAAACGTCACGTGGCTAGAAAGTGTTTCTCAGTGTTTCTTTTTTTACTACCAGATATTACATTCCAAAAACCCACTTCCAGAATCTATATAAAGGTGGCATGGTTTACACTTAACAAAAACGGTGGTGTAAATAGCAACTCCCAAAAAAAACGAAAAACTGTTGATGTACTGAACAAAAGAAAAAACACTGAGTTGGTTTGAAACAAATGAAAAGTTGAAACAGGAGGGGAAGACCAAAAAAAAAAAGGGGCAATGAATGAAATGAATGAATTTTACCAAATGAAACACTGGAAATTTCAGCCAGTGAAGAGAATGTGGAAAACAGAAAGGGCAGTGGCAAATTATGTATGCAGAATGTTTGAGTTGGTTTGAGACCTGGGCATGACTGCTATTTGCAGTTCCAGGGTTTGCTTTTACTTTTCTGTTAAAGGTGTAATTTTACATCTATGGGAGATGGAAATTCATTGATAAAATAGCATTACTGTTTATGAGAAAAGTGAAAAATATGCATCATTATATGATTGTGGTTAATTTAGTTCATAACTAAATACATTTATAGACAAATGCATTGCATGTTAAACATGTATGGAATGCTATCAATAAACTATGTATCCAGAATATACAAGAGAAATGATAAAAGTTAGAACTAAATTTGCACTAAGGTACATGCAAATATCAAAACCATATATTTCTTTAAACTACCTTCTCGTTTTAACTGTTAACTGTGATATCGTTTCAGCCACGTCAATTCATGCAACATTCATAATGTTTTTCGTTAACATATAGAATCCCTGAGAACATAATAGTAATATATTCTTGCTAGTCAATTGGAGTTGGAGAAATAAAGGAATGTATTGTGTGTAATCTTTATCTTTCTTCATTGAGAGAAAGAGTAGTGATTCACATATAATTACTATTCACAATATATCTTACAATTTATTTTTTTAATAGATTTGTAAGTTGTATGTGTGAATACTTAATAGTAATTGTATTCAAATAATTTTTGTTGAGAGAAAATACTTGACTTTTGGTCAAACCAAAACACTGATACTATGCACTAGCCATGTCAAGACTTCACCAAGTATGACCCTAGGTTCATTACTTTCTTTCTGTTACTCTTAGATCCAACAGACTGAATAAGCATAAATGAATGGTTCTATACATATCTCAGTGTGTCTGTGCAGAGCAGGGGGAGGAAGTTGCTGAAAAATTATTATACTCATTCCAAAATGTGGTTTGATCCAATACATCAGGTATAATTCCTATTCCTATATTTGAAAATAAAAAGACTGTGCATGCCCACACACGAGAGAGAGAATATCAGTTTTATGCATCTAAGAAAGCTGAATCTAATGAAGAAATACAAACTCAAGAATGTGAAAAGCCTTTCTCATATCACCATTGTTATGCCAAACAATGCCAAGCAGCTGTCTTGAATGTCAAGCCAAGCAAATTACAATGTGTTAATTAATCATCATATTGTGTATTTGTGTTAGTGCATAAGTTCTGTCTAGTAGTATAACTTTTGATGAAAGGGTTAACGGCAGTGTTAAATCTGTTAAAGACAGTCCACACAAGATTCTGTTCTGCTAAACATTGATCTGTAGGCTTAGTCTATATATTCACTGATGTACTCTAACAGAATCAATATGAAATCAGAATTTAGTTTACAGAAATTTTCTCTCCTCCCTTTATTTTCCTTCACTTTCTATCCAGTTCTTGAATTAGAAAATTGAATGACTATGATACAACTGTCAACAACAAGACTCGATTAGTGTAATATTTTGATTGCCCTAATAAATTGAAAAGAAATAATCAGTTTATAATTTAATAATGGTTTAATTATTAGAATTATAAGAGAATATAATATCCATTTTTGCAAAAGTATCACTCATACTACAAATGGAAGATCCTTTAGGATGAACCTATGTCATGCAGTTGTAAGGAAGAAGGTTGAACAGGTGAGCCAAATCCTGTTGGCACTTGGCAACATGTTTATGTTTTCAAGACAACTAATTTAAGAACAAAATGATAGGAACTTTGAAGTTTTCAATTTTGTAATATAAAATGAAGGGCAGACTAACTGTTTATTGTGTATAAAAATTTATTTCATTGATTCAGATCTTTTATATATAGGGTCTTAAAAAAAGGGTGTGACCAACTAATCCTTTCTAACAAATGAAGCTCTTTTAAGTTGGGTGATTACTCCAAACACTTGAGTCTTGAGCACATTTTACAATAACCTTTATAAGTTACTACCCCCCCCCCCCCAAAACAACAACAAGAAGCCTTATCCCATTAGGTGAGGAAGGTTACAAGGATCATACGATGCCATTGTGCTCCATCAGAAAACCAAATTTTAAGAAATATCATTAAGCAAAAGGTACACACCCCCCAAAAAAAATCTCAGACCTTTCTCAAACAAGGAAATGACACCCATGAAAAGCTGCAACTTTACTTTCCTCATGAAAGCATAAACAAAGTGTAAATCATAAATAATCAGTCAGAAAAATAAACCCAGAGTATATAACCAAACAGAAGTAAAAAAATATAAAGCCTTCAAAAATTAGAAACCACATGAATGAAACATTGATGCCAACTTGGGTCAAAGAAGTAATACATAACAAGGTAGCCTGTCTATCTATCTCAAGAGATCGGCAGAGTTACTATCACCCTCAAAGTGTAAAAACAATCTTATTGGAAAAAAGGGAATGGTGGAAGACGGAAATACTTTGCTAACTTTATTAAATTATTGCAACAACAGTCTTACATGTTTGATCCCCAACATTGACACTAGTCATGGCTACCTTCCTCATTGACCCGAACCTTAGTCCCACAACAGCACTTATTGTTGTGCTTTTTTAATTTCTGCAATTTTTCCACTGCTATCTACATCCTTGCTACCAAGCTCGGACCTCCGCTCCAGGAACTCGGTGTTTTCCTTCCAAACCTCTCCATTCGAATAAACCTCCTTTTTCCAAATAGGAACTGTTGCTTTTATCTCATCTATCAAAAACTTACAAGCCTCTAGTGCATCAGCCCGGTGGACAGAAGAGACTGCAATGAAGATACTTGTTTCTCCTACAGGAACTGTGCCTAGACGATGAGCAACGGCAATGGAATGTAGATTCCAGGATGCTCTAGCCGATGAACTGAGAGACTTGATACATCGGACTGCCATGGGAACATAAGCTTCATACCTCAACTCCAAGACTCCTTTTCCTTCAAAGGTGTCCCGTGTTGTGCCCGAAAATGTAGCTATAGCACCAGCTTCGGGAGCACTAACAAAATTCATATATTTAGCAACGTCTATTGAATTCTGGCTTTCCAAGATTTCAACGAGATTCCTATCGTCATCAGCAGCCATTTTCTACCAGAAGTTCAGATAATATACTGATGGAACAAAAATAGCTCGTATTAGAACTTCTCTTCCCTCCAAGATTAAAGTAGGCAAGTCTAGTGGTTCATCCTTCAAATTGATTACAGCCTCTCAAAGCTGCAACGCAAGCTTCAGATTTATCAAATACATGACACAAGTACTCGTTATGTCAGTATTCAAGCTTCAGATCTAATCTTAAACATAAATTGATACTAACAGACCTTACTGAGAAAGCATTATACCAAGAGCATATTATCAGAACGAATACGAGCTTATTCACAAAGGAGATTAAAATGAAAGATAAGCCAAATCACTAGTTCAGCTTGAATGCTGCAATGAAGGAAGCAAAACGAAGGGAGGAAAATTGTTTGTGGAGCTACTCACAGCGACAGAAGGGGGCGTCGGCGAGAGCTACAGAGGCCGCAACGGCGGCGGTGAAGCTACGGCGGCGGCGAGCCGTGAGGGAGAAACTTCTGCGCGTAGTGATGGAGGAATCGAGGAAGGGTTTTGCACTTTCTTTGTCGAGACTCGAGACAGAAGAAGAATGCACAAAGTGACAAAGGAGTCAAGGAAGCAGAAAGGGATAAGCTCGCAAATTATCATGTCTTTTTTTTTTTCGCTACTGCAAAACGACGTAGAGTTAATTTCTTTTCCTTTTTTTAAAAAAAAAAAGCTTGGCCCTTACCGGTTCATCAGCTGTTTTCACTCAAAATTAGGCATCACAATTGAACCCATCCCGCCGCGCCGAAAAATCAATGGAAAAAACCCGCTCAAAATGAGGCTAGGGTCGCGAGAAATCCGAAAAATATTTTGTCGTTTGTTTTGAAAGTTCTAAACAGATCAATCACACAAAATTTCAATTGATTTCAAAACTTATAGATATTTCATCTAGAGATGTTCACGGTCCGATTTTGTTTGGTTTTGGAAAGGGTCACCATCCAAACCGATCAATTTACTCTTGTTCGGTTGGTTTCCATGAGGCAATCCGAACTAAACCAATCCGATTAAATTCGGTTTGGATTGGTTCGATTTTCGGTTTTAATATTTCTTTTATAAATTATCATTACAAGTAAATAAGTAATGTCATCACTAATAATTTAATGTAGGCAAATAGTTAAATCATGCAAACAAAACGTTAAAATTAAAATAGCAATATCTAATTGATTAATTCTTTGACAATTATTTCTCTAAATCCCAAACAAACAAAAAATTAGGGTTATATTCGGTTTGGTTTGGTTCAGTTTTTTAGTAGAATCGAAAACCGAACCGATCAAAAAATTCGGTTTTTCCATTTTTTTGGTTTTTTGGTTTTCGGTTATTTCGATTATCGGTTTTTCGGTATCAGTTTAGGACAGTTTGGTTCAGTTTTGAATACCTCTAATTTTATCTATCGACTTCAATTTAATGAAAAAAAGACTTTATAAACGTAAGTAAATGTTACCTATAAATTAGAATAGCTAAAGATGTTAGATTTTTCTAAAATTTGACATGAATGTTTATCTTGATAATATCTTATTATTCGACCACCTTCCATGTTCAAATGGCATAGGAGCAAGTGGCATAAACACAACGATGGAAGGTTATTCCATGTTGGACACAAGAGAGACTAACGCGACGTTTATCGTGCGGCATCTATTTGTTCCGTGTCGATTCAGGGGTTCTTCAAGTAGCGGTTGTGTTAATCTTCCCCTATTCTTTCTATTTGGGTTGTGTTCAATTCTCTTCTGAAACATGGTCATGGCTGTTTCTGCAATTGGTTTTGGAGAGTACAAAAAGAGGTTGAAAAGATTGGCCCCAAAGAAAGCAGATTCAAGAAAATGAATGCTGGATATTTTTTTTTTTTGCCTTTGTTTGTAGTCTTTTGATGTAATTTTTTTGTGGCAGCAAATTGCTGAATCTTCACATTTTAATTATGGATTCATTGTACCTTTTGTGGTTTTATCCCAAATCCCATATGTATGTATACTATATTTTCTTTAATTTCTTTTTCTAACAATTATCGGTATTGTTAAATAGTATTCGAGTCTGTCTGAAAATTTTTCCTTTACTTATTCCTAGAGCTTGTTCACAATTCCATCATATTGATTTGAGTGATTTTTTTGAGCATGAGAATTTGTTCCATGGAGTTTGATATAGAATATTTTTATGTACCGTAGTATATCTATGCTTTCTAATTCCAGCATAGACAATTTTTTCCTTCCTTGTTCTGTTGTTGATCTATTGATAATTGTGTATTAGTAGTGTACATATAATAAAAAATTCATACTTATCATACTAAAAATATTAAGTTTTTATGTAAATTTTACTCCTAATCTATAATTTGTAAGTTTTTAAGTAAAAATTGAGAAATAATTATATGTTAATCTTTGGAATGATTTTTAGGAATTATGGAACCTTGACACGAAGAAAGACATGATGGAGCAGTACAAGAAGCCAACGCTCAAGCACCCAACTGGAGGTGAATATAGGATTCTCATTACCGGAATAAATGGGTCAGCGCTTGAGCGATGAAATGGGCGCTCAAGTGCGGGTATCATTAAACAATGCATTAAAAATAGCGCTCAAGCAATGTAATAGAGATTGAGCACCAATGATGACAACTAAGAAGTCTTCCCCGCGCTCAAGCACTAAAATGGGCGCTTGAGCGCCAGAATCTTGTGCTAGAACGCCTATAAATACAATCCTGTTGAGTGAAGGAAAGGGGGCAAATTCTAGGAACATATACTTAGAAATATCATATTAGTGAGAGATAGAGTGTTTTTGAGTGTTTCTTGCTTGGATTTGATGGCCATGTTTGGCTAAGCTTTCCTGCCGGGATTGAATGTAATTACATTTATTCTTTGTTAATTTCACATTGTATAGTTATTTTCTATATATGAATTGGAATTTTATTCTGTTCTTCAAGCTTTGTTTATTTTGATCATCTACTCCTTGTTACTGAATTTATTTACTTAATTGAGAAGCTTGGTTTATGAATGGTTTTCAATAGAATTCTCATAAGCATTTCTAATCTAGAGATATATAGAAACTTTTAGGAATGTTTTAGATATTCTTTCTTAGAAGCAAAACTAAGTTTGATAATTTCAAGACATTGAGCTTTGAAAATTTACATGTTTTAGAATCAAACGATAAAAATATTTGTATTTGTGATAGTTGAATACACATCATTTCATGTATAAAAATTCAACTTTACCATTGAAATTAACAAGAGTATAAGTAGTGAAATTTAATCACACATAAATTTATAATATTATTTTCAAATACTTTCTTGATTTGTTATTTAATTCAACCAACACAACAATTAATACTTCAATTTCTGAAAACTCAGCTTAGTATCTAAATAAGTGATTTTTAATGCCCCTTGTGGACAGTACACGAATTTAACCACTATACTTAAAATGAGTTAATCATTTTGGCAATACTAAAATGTCTAACAAATTTCTAGCGCCGTTGTCAGGAAATACGATAGTTTTCTAGATGTTAAGTTAGTTTGTAAAAATTGTGAATAATTATTCTTTTTATGTAACTAGTAGTTACACCCACGCGATGCGCATATTAAGATTGTTCCTATAAATGAAGTGCAATTGATTGTAAACAAAAGTATGACTTACAATTGGGGGTTGTATATGTTCCCATTCTACTTCAACTTCACCAAAACAACTTCAATAACATGTTAGTATATTGGTTTTTTTTCATTAACAAACAAAGAAGAATTTGTATTGATAAGCATCATAGATGCAAGTTTAAAAAAAAATAAAAAATAAAAATTCATTGTTATCATAACAACCTTATGGTCATATACAATTCCCACTGCGTGTATTGTACTCATATCCTTGTATCTTATTTTATTTTAATTCTTAATAATATAAAAGTAAACAAGTGAGGCTAAAAAAGAGAGAAATTTGGAGCTTATAGTAATCACGTAAAAAATCATGTAGTGAAGGTGAGTCTTATATAAATAAAATATATTAAAAGAGCACCAGAGTGCTAAATAACATAGTACAAATAGATAATGAAAAATCTAAAAAATGAAAGAGTACCAAATTAAAGAAATTTTCAGACAAGACTATCCGAATATCAAAAGGCAAAAGCATTTTTTACATGTAATTGAAATGACATCAAACCCAAAATGGGTGATGCCATTTTCTTTCCCTCCATATTCCCTTGATTCCAAACATACCATTAATGTTGAGAAAAATAAATATCATTAATGATGCACTCTCCAAGTAGCCCGTACCGTTTGGCTTTTAAGGCCCAAGCCCATTTTTACAGGCTTAGTTGAGCCGAGTTAAAAAGGGTCCCATCTATCCCATTTTTTTTATATTTTTATCAGTATATTAAGTATGAGATTTCCTAATATATATTCACTTGTTTTTATAAAGAGTGCGTTAATAAGTTATAAATTAAATTTTTAAAATATACTTATAATATGTAGTTTGCTAACGTTTCTTTTATGATATAAGTGAGTATGCATTAACAAGTCCTATAAGTATTTGCTAACGTACACTAACTTATTTTTAAAACGAAGGGCGTTAACAAATTATAAGTTAATTTTTTAAAATACATCTAAAAGGTACAAGTTGCTAATGCACTCATTCTAAACATAAATAATTGTACATTAACCAACCCTATTAAATATTAAACACTTAGAAATAGAGGCAGTTTTGAGAATTTGAGAGACTGTAGATTCCATTTTTCTTTTAATTTGTTCTTTACTATATAATTGTTTGTTTCCATGGTAGAACCAGATTCATTAGTTTTTTTATTTTGTTTATTAAATGAAGGGTCAATTTGTCTATTAAGGGCAGACAAAGGACCCTGTTTTGTAATTGAGTTTTAAAATCTGTTTTGCCAGAAAAGCTCGCAAACAGTCACAAACCAACAAGGCAACAACAGTACACTCACTAAACTAACAAAAGCTCCATTAACATTGGTGGGCACTATTGCCACCACACCTTTTTCAAATACCACTATACGCGCTATTTTTTTTTTCCAATTTTACTCTTTGACCGGATTTTATTATTCGGGCGAGTCCGGACATTTTTATCCGACAGCATCCGGAAATTCATATTTGGGCGAATCCGGAAATTTATTTCCGGTTGAGGTGTCTGAGGCACCACACATATAAATTCGGAAAATCATTTCCGTTAAGCATTTCCAATTTCAAAGTTATTTCCAAACCATTTCCCAATTCTTCTCATCTTTACCTAACCAGTTAATTTTACCCTTTGAAGCCGCATTTGAAGCATTTGAAGGCGTAAAAAGGTGAGTTTTACTAGTTGTTTCATTTGATTTGTGTGTTTTTTGAGTTATTTAGTGTAATTTTGGGTGATTTACGCGAACAAATTTTGAATCTCAACCGGAAAGGATTTTCCGGTTTCAACCGGATTTGAAATTTTGTTCATATCCGGATATTATTATCCGGTTGCCACCGTATTTCAATGTATGGGCGCGCCCAAATATTAAAATCTGGATGAGACTTATTACCTGAAAAATAATTATATGAAAAACTTAAAATTTTTGTATGTTAAAAAAATAATTTATATTGATTAAAAAAATTCTAATATGTTAAATTATGAATTAGAAAAAAAGTCTTGTCTATAATTTAGTGAAATATTATTTGTCTATGTTTATAGTATTTAAGTTTGGTATTATAAAAATGTGTTTTGTGTTAAACTTTTGCAGATTAGAGATGGTGAACCCGGATCACACTACTGCTTCTGCACGTGCTAGACGTGGTCAGGATGCAGCTGAACATCGTCGTCGAGGTCGTGCTCGTGGCCGCGGTGTTGGTGAGCCAGTTGTGCAGCCCATTCATGATGACATTGTAGACGAGGTAGACACTGCTGATGTTCAGCACGACGATGTGGGACAGCAGACTCAGGGTGGAGCTCCACCTCCGACTGCATATCCTGGAGGTCCGGATGAGTTGTCTCTGCTGATATCCTATGACCAGCATGAGGCTGCATATGTTTGGAACAATAAGGTAAGTTCTTTAATTTAATTAGTATTAAATGGAATAAGAATAAATTTTTATGATTGAGTTTTAAAATTAACAATATTTTCAGCGGAAGAAGCCGGAGATGAAGGCTGTCAGTCATGGGAGCAAGTGGATAGCCTACCTTCCTCCAGATGACTACATTCGTACAGTTTTGAGGGACTCAGGTTTATCGTCTCTTATGTTTTGCACTTATTCTATTATTGACAAGGGACTTATTGCTGCATTTTCGGAGAGGTGGCACCATGAGACATCCTCCTTCCACCTCCCAGTGGGGGAGATGACCATCACTCTGAATGATGTGGCAGCTCTGACACATCTGAAGATTGATGGGGTGTTCATGACACCGCCACGGCTTACGAGCGTCCAGGCATCTCCGGTATTAGTTCAGTACTTAGGGATGTCACCAGCGGAGGCTCATGACGAGGTGGTGCAGCAGAAGGGTCCGAGCATATCTTTTGACAAGCTGAAGAAGATATGCGATGCTCGACGAGTGATGGATGATCAGGAGAGCAGAGTCATTGCTGGGAGGGCATATTTATTGCTGGTGATAGGTTGGATGGTCCTCCCAGACAAGAGCTGGACAGCTGTACCGATCGTATACTTGACATATCTTGTTGATCTTTGGAGGGTCTCGAGGTTTGCTTGGGGAGCGATTCTGTTGGCTCATTTGTATGACCAGCTGTCAAAGGCTAGGTTGCACAAATGTCAACAGATTTCTGGGAGTTTAGGGGTGTTGCAGGTAAAAAAATCTTGTTCGTAATTAACATTATTTAGTTATATTTCTTGTTAAATTATGTAATTAACTTGATTTCGTTTTATAGGCATGGGCATATGAGTATTTCCCGCAGATGCAGGGTCGGGAGGCTGCCGACTATGACCCTACGACCCCACGTATGGCTAGATGGGATCCGCGGTCATCTGGTATTGTAGGCCCTTACCGTACTAGCCTAGATGGACTCACGGTCGGCCATGTTCGTTGGACTCCTTTTGATGACCACTGAGAGCATCATCCATACGAGGAACGTGCATTGTACAACGGTTTCATCCGTTGTTTCTCGACACCTGTGCGTTATCTTCCTGAGAGGGTCCTGCGATAGTTTGGGTACATGCAGTATATTCCTCCCTCTCCACCTATATTTGTGACTGTAGAGGACGTAGACGACATGTGGGCGCACTGGGAGGACCATGTCTTGGATGATGTAGATCTTACTCCGGTGGGTGACATGCCTGGTGAGTGTATGGATGGCTACAGATCTTGGTTTATACGGGTTTCGCATCCGTATATGACAGCTGCTGCATACGAGGAGCATATACTACGGCGCCAGCACGAGCAGATGGAGCATATGGATTCTGAGCCCGATGAGCATGGTCAGCCCAATGTGGCTGAGGAGACATACATTGAGATACTAGATGAGGTCAACGATATTGCCCATGAGCTACTGATGCTCAACTTAGGTGATGTCGTTGACGAGCGCCTCCAGAGGATACGGACATTGGCTACGACTCGTCCAGGCGACGGATACAGGAGGAGGCGGCGGAGGAGGATGGACGGGGGTGAGGGTCCATCTAGTTAGACATGCTTATTTTTTGTATTTATTTGTGTATTACTTTTCATGGAGATGTATTAGTTACTACTTAGTTTGTATTTATTTGCATTGAGATGTATTAGTTACTACTTATGTCTGTATTTATTTTGATAGAGACCTATTAGGTCATACTTATGTTACTTTTATTTGATGGGATCCTACTTATGGCACCAACAACTACCGTGATTTGAATATCTTAAATTAAAAGACATCAAAATACAATAATTGGCTAACATTGATTTAAACAAGTATTCTGATACAACAATCAATCATCCTCAAGTGACACAAATGAAGTGTGAACAGTGCTTTTGTCCGACTTCTTTTGAGGATATGCTTCAAGCCGATGTCTGTAGTGTTCCATCCATCCATGTGATGTTGGATCAGAATATCTTTGCCATTGAGGTGCAATAGGTGGCAACGGGCAATCAGACTTTAGCTTGACCTACAATTATAAGAAACAAATATCAGAATATGTTATATGTTATATGTTATTCTAATTTGATAATTTTAGTACTTACTTTGACGAAGTGACACTTTTGGACGAAAGCTATGCCCATCAAGTCTTGTGATGTAAGAATCCCAAGCAGTGGAAAAAATGTTGCACTTCCTAGTTTTGACACTAGAACAAGTGGTCTCTGATACAATGTGGCAATCACATAACCTATCACATCAACAGTCATCCACTTAGACAATGGTTGTGTCCCAGTAATTGTATCAACCAAAATGGAGTTAATAATTAAATTGAAATTTGCACTCCCAAACATCTGTATATACAACCACTGGCGCGAGAGCATTTCTTGATAACATTGAATGCGAACTAAAGACCAATCTTGCTCACCTTGACCAACATAAGAAGCAATAACGCGATAGCCATAATTTCCATCGGCTACCACGTTAGTAATGTCATCGATATACTGGAGAAACTCGCCAGGTATCTCGTCGGAATATATCAATTGCTTCTTCCATTTACCCTTAGGAATTCGAATTGGTGCATCAATTGAAGG
Source organism: Cyamopsis tetragonoloba (assembly GCA_037177725.1). Classification (NCBI taxonomy): domain Eukaryota; kingdom Viridiplantae; phylum Streptophyta; class Magnoliopsida; order Fabales; family Fabaceae; genus Cyamopsis; species Cyamopsis tetragonoloba. The sequence goes on from CM074119.1 coordinate 63,851,017, forward strand.
ATTACTTTCCACTTGAGAGTTGATGATCTCAAAATATGATAGATCACACTTGGTTGACATTTGTTTCTTCAGAGCCTTGCCTTTCAAACCCTCTTTTTTAATGACTCTATGCATCGGGGGGCACAATGAAGTTGTGTCCGGATGGGCAAGCTCATTTACCTTGAGTACTAATGCATTTTGACCTGTAATGTCAAGTTGGAAAAACCGACACCATAAAGCTTCAACTGCGTTACGCATTGCAGATGAACAGTCTGACGGTTCCACCTGTGTGCTATCCTCTAACACAACATCTAACTTCTTCCAGTGGTCATGTATCTCATCTATAGGGATCCATGAGAAATGTGTTTCCCAATAGGCAACTCTGCATGCGCAAGGTATCCCATGTGTAGTTTGGATAACTCATCGACAAGCACCCTTGTCAGTGCCAACTTTCTTGCTTCTTTCCCATTGTTCGTGAATCAGGTCCAAACAAGTCGTAGACACAACTCCACGAATCTTACTAAATAACTTCATATTGTGTCTATGACCCTTGATAATTACACTTTGTTCAAATGATCTCTGAATATTGTTTTGTTGCAACTCAATGAGATCATGCATGCTATCCAACACTGATTGAAGTCACCTTGACTATGTTTCAACAACTTCTTCAACTTTGCATGAGCACCTTCAACCCTATAACGAGAAACATGAATTAACAAATGAAGATATAAAAACATGATTCCAATTAAAACATGAACTGTGCGGAATTAACGAAGTCTCCATACCTATTAGTTGTTGTGTTTCCAAGGTGCATAACTTTATCAACCCATGCATCCACAAAACATTCCTTGTGAGGAGTCAACCAAGTCTTCATACAGTACTCAAAAAATGGTTTAAACTCTTTACAAACGAGCTCGAAATATGACACACGTTTGTTATAATCTTCTTCCGTTGGGGATTCCACAACAAATTTCCATACATTAAAAATCATATCCCAACAATCCTTCTTTTGGACTAGCACCTTACACTTTGCCTGCACATTTTTGTCTATGTGGAATTGACATAATAGGTGCTTTGATTGAGGAAAAACTTCATTTAGTGCATTCATAAGTGCAAGGTCTCTATCACTGACAAAAACTTTCGGTTGGCCATTTTCACTCACAATCAAGTGTTTTAAGCAACTTAAAGCCCATACATAATTATCACTACGCTCAGACTCTATGTAAGCAAATGCAATTGAGTATGTTATATCTGTTGAGGTAACCCCAACCATTTCAAGTAAAGGCAACTTATACCTATTGGTTTTGTATGTTGCATCAAGTATCACAACAATTGGAAATGTATGAAATAGCTTTACCGAAACTTCATGAGCCCAAAAAATGTCTTGGACAATGTTATCAGACACATCCTTTCTATGGAAATGGAATACTTGTGAGACTCTAGCATTAGCATCAATTGTTGCATCTCTGTCCGAGGCCCCCTAATCGACTTGCGATATGAATATCGTTCATTATATATAGTTTGAATGGTACTCACATTGTCAGGATCATGCTCCTTTAGTGCAAGCAATATGTTGCCAGGCTTCACGTTGTTCTTTGTCATGTCCGCCACTACAGTCTTCTCATCAGCTTTAAGGTGACCAGAATATGGATGACCTATGAGGGTGACTGCTCTTTCATGGTTGTGCTTGCCGCATATCACAATAAGTATCCATCATTCATTAACATGAGGTCTTCCTCTAAGTCTGAATGGACATTCACATTTCTTAGTTCCTGTGACTTCTCGTGTAAGTTGCTTCTTGTATTCTTTATACTTTCCACTTCTTTCACACCCAAGAGTCACAAACTCTCTCCTATTCCCACCTGCACCACCTTTATCTGACCTGTACATAACAATAACAAATCCAATTGTCTTGTCAACTTCTTGAGCCCAATGTATCAAATCCTCTCTGGTAGGAAAAACCTAAAATATGGCACAAACAATATCAATAACAACAACATACATTCACCAAAGTTTATTTCCACACATTGGGCTTCATTTGTAACTCACATGCTTAGTTTCAAAATAATCCCTGTAATCCAAATAATCCTCTTCTTTTGTTTCAGGTACTGATTCCATTAATTCATCCATATGGTCTTAACTCTGGAGAAATAGAATTATTTCAACAAACAATATTTGGGCATATTACTAAAGTTGACATATTAAAATATAAAAAAATTAAATTCTTAGCCAAAACAAAAATTAAAATTTGTGCCCATCCGGAAATTAATATTTGGGTTCATCCGGATAATAATATATGGTGGCCACCGGAAAATAATGTATGGTTAGATCCGGATTCTCAAATCCGGTTGGGATAAAATCTGTAAAAAATCCCCATCTCCATATGTACAACGATTTAACACGAATTAAACAACATAAGTAACATGAAAATAACATAATACTTACATTTTATATGAAGGTAGTAAGAAAGTTAGCAAAACACCAATAAGTACTTTGATCTTCGAAGCTAGTGAGTGACTGAGTGATATTATGGTGAAAAACCCTAATACTTTGATGTTGGCTCGAATTTATAACATCATCTTTAAATCGGATTCTCAAATCGGTATGCGCCCGGATATTAATATCCGGTTTCAAACAAATTTTAATTTCCGGATTCGCCCGGAAATTAAAATCCGATAAAAGAGTAAAATTGAAAAAAAAAAGTCAACGTATGGTGGCATTTAAAAAATGTGTGGTGACAATAGTGGCATCCATTAATATTCCACATCACCATCACTCTCACTCCTCATCCCTGACACTTCCACTCCAATAATAATTTTAACTCTACTTTTATTTAAACTTTAATTTAAAGATTAAATTTAAATTCAAATTATAATATTTATATTTCTCACAATGTCTTAGTTTAATTCCTACATAAAAAATTGCACTTAAATTCTTACGCTAAAAAATATTAACCAATTAATTTTTATTGTTCTAAAATTATGAAGTCTAGTATTCATGTTATCCAAATTAAAAATAAATTAGAATGTTACATATATTAAATTAAAAAAATAGTAGGTGTACTCTTACCAAATTAAAATATAAGATTTTTTTTCTAGTGATCCAAAATATAAATTCTTTTAACTATTTTTATGTTATTTAATATCATCATTATTAATTTAATGTTATCATTATTAAAATATATTTTATTTAATAAAACAATTAAGAAAGAATACTATCTTATATTAAATATTATAAAGGATATTTTAGTAAATAAATTATATTTTTTAGGTAAAACTAAAAAATCTAATACACTTAAATACCAATAATTATTTTTAATATGAATAAGTTTTATTTTTTATATTTAATTCTAGAGTAATATAACTACTATAGGATTAGGAAACCTATTCAATATTTTTAAAATTTTACTAAAAATAATGAAAAAACCAACATAAATTTGCTTCTTTTTGGAGGGAGAAGACAGAGTCCAAACTCCAAAGCCTGCATTTCCATGGCCGGCACGTGAGCGTTCTCTCCCACTCTCTCTCACTCACAGAGTTACACAGTTACACTTTCTCTCTCTAAAACCTTCTAGCTCGCCTCTCCTTCTCCGTCAATGTCTTCCGCCGCCGGCTACGCGCGCTCCTCCCAAAGAGCCTCAGCCACCGTCTCGCCGCTCCGCTCTCGGAAGTCTCCGGCGACCGCTGCGAAACCCGGCGGAAGACCGACAACTCCGTCGTCCACTTCGTCAAGGACGTCGCCGAAAGTGTCCATCTCGCCCGCCGCGTCTGACGTCAGCAAGGCGAAGGAGAATGTCACTGTCACTGTCCGGTTCCGACCTCTCAGGTTCGTCCGTTTCGTTTCCCTGTAGTAGCGTAGTGTGTCATCTGATTTTTTTTTTGGCGCGACCTTAATTTTTAATTAATTAATTATTTATTTTGTGTAGTGCCAGGGAAATTAACAAAGGGGACGAAGTGGCGTGGTACGCGGATGGGGATCATGTAGTGAGAAATGAGTATAATCCTTCCCTTGCTTATGGCTTTGGTTAGTATTATGTTATTTTATTTCTAATACTAATTACTAATTTTTCATTTGTATTTTTTAATTTTTAAAGCACACTATTATTGCTAATTACGTTGCAATTTTTGGTAATTATATTGTTCATTATTTTAATAAAAAATCTTCATTTGTGAAAACTGTAAATGTGCAACCTGGCTTAGCTCAAGGGTTTTTTTTTTGGGGGGGGGGGGACTTTGCGTTGAGAAAATGACATTTTGTGTGGCTTGGTGATTTGTTGTTCTATTTCAGTTTGTATAATTAATAAAATATAATTAATTAAAGGATCATCAAACAAAGAGTGCGTTTAGATAAAGAATTTAATGATGCATTACATACATAAGAGCATATCCATTAGTTTGATTGTGAAGCTCAGCCTGAGTGAATAATTTAAAAACAACTTCTTTTGATAAATTTCCCAATGGAACTTACTAAAATAAGCTGAAAAGAGCTCATAAGGAGATGCTGAAATATTTTCTGGATGGGCTCTTCTAAGTTCTAAACAGCTCCTAATTTACCCAATAATCTGCTTATGCTTAACCGAGTATCAAAACAGAATGCAGGTAGGTTACGGGTTAAATTAGTTTATTTTGGTACATAGGTTTGATTTGTAGTTTATTATCAATATGCATACCGAAAGTGGAATTATCTTCTGGCAAGCCAATTTTCGGATGACCATATTTTGAGGAAATAATTTTTTCCAGCTTAGGGAGCGTTTGAAAAACAAAACAAATGTTCCCATGAAAAATCTGTTAATATACATTGTATTCTTTTTTAAAATAATATTTTGAGGGATTCCATTAATCCATTCGTGTTTGGTTTAGCTTATTTTGAATTTTTTTTTTTTTGGGAGCTAATATTTCCCAAACATGTGCCATTGTGCCGTCAGTTGAGAGAACATGTTAGACTGCCTTGTAGTTTGGAATGTCATAACTTCATAATTGTGTCAATATCAATTATTCAATTGTAGGGTACATTGCTGGTTGGATTTCTACTTCCTTTCTCTGGTATTTTTTCATAATTGTTTTATGTGGCAGATAAGGTATTTGGCCCCGCAACAACAACTCGACATGTTTATGATGTTGCTGCTCAGCATGTTGTCAGTGGTGCCATGGAAGGGATTAATGGTAATGCTTTTGCTGTTATTTATACTTGAGTTTTAATTCTGTTCTATTTTGGTGTCTCTGACATGCAAGTTTTCTGCATGAGAATTGTTACTAATAATCACAATGATGACAATAAGTAAGTAATTGGTTGGGGTATATAATCAATTTTCATCAAATTTAAAAATAAAATTCCTGTTCTCATGTATACTGCAGTACAAAACACAATACAGAGATGTAATGATAACAGAAGTAGGTCATACCTATTTGCAGGCTCTTATTAATGCATGAACTGGTCAACTTATTGGTTGAAGGATATAGGTTGGATTATCAATTTTCCAGGTGTTCTGTAACAAATATAGTTTATTAGACAAATAAATAAGTTATGGACTTATGGTAAAACAAAGAAACTAGGGTTTACTCTAATGTTCCTTTGGAGTAATTTAGAGTGAGATGAGATGAAGGTCTAGATACAACACCTTTTCTTTTTCTCCTTAAAACTCTATTTTTGACATCAGCAAACAAGGTATTGCTCCATGGAACAATGCAATTGCCAGCCACTTGCATTTCATGTTGTTAGTACTTAGACATTTGTAAGCAAGGATGCTTGCTTACTTTTCTCCTAAATACCATTTGTTTGGTCTTATAAATTTTCATGTTATGTTTGGTGGAATCATATCATTTTCTTGCAAAACATTTTGGTAACCACTCTCACTTACACACACGCAACCATACATGGAACCGAACATTGTTACTGGCTGATGGTAGTTTTGCTGATCTACAGGTACTGTTTTTGCATATGGTGTAACTAGTAGTGGAAAGACCCATACCATGCATGTAAGTCAAAATATTTAATCATTGACCTAGAAGTGCCATCATGCATGGCACCAAAACTTTGGATTATTTTATTTGAGATTTGCAACATGAAAATGTGTCTGATAGTCTAACCTGTAATTCATCATATACACATTGCTTCACGGATCTGCAAGACAAATATATGGAATGAGATGTATCACTGTTTTCTTACTATCAAAGTAATTAGTATTTGGACTTTGGAATAGGCTTCTAAACATCCTGTGTATTCTGTATAATAATATTTTTTTATTAAATCCTCTGATTTTTGGGATAGTTTTTCAGAAACTAGTTTGATAAAAAAGGAACCAATTCCTCCTTACTTTGGTCAAATGTGTAATGAATCTAATTCCATAACAAAAATTCATGATTTTCGAAAGTGATATGGAAATCTCATTTAACTAACAATTATGGGCGTGTGGGCTAATCATGATCATCCTGGACTAGGAAGGATTCTACACGAGCTTCTTGAGATGCTGCTTGCCTGTTCCTATAATGAATTGGAAATTGAGCACAGCATTCCCAAGAGCTAAAAATTTAGAATCAACACAATAAACTCAAATACGATAAGGGGACACTATTTTTCAACAAAATATTCTGCATCAAACAAGATGGTATCAATTTCCAAGGTCAATTTGGCCGAATCAACTGATCCAGGTAGGCAATGCTATTGGAAGCATGTCTGAGTAGATGTGAGAAAAAAAAAAAAATTCAGGATGAAAGATAAAGAGGCAGGCCATATGACAAGTGATTCTTAGTATTTTAATCTTGCCCCTTATGCATGTAAAGTAGACGTTACAAACAACAACAAAAGCCTTATCTCACTAAGTGGGATCGGTATGTAAAACAGACAATGTTAATCAAAATTTTGTCTTGCTTTTAGCTTGAAGCTGTTCCAAGCAAAAGTAAAAAAATTTCTTCTTTAACTATTAAGGTGATCATTCTGTAGAACAACAACACAATTGCGTTGTGTGATCTATGTAGCCTACCTCACCTAATGGGATAAGGCTTGTTGTTGTTGATTTCTATAGAACAACACTCTTGCTATCTCATTATGGACTTTTTTGTTTGTTGACTGTAGAGTAGCTGGGAGTCTAGGACGCCCCTTTGAAATTTGAAAATCTTATTTTCTCTTACTAGACCTGTAAACATTCTAAAATTTGCTATATTATTCTTCTTAGGGAGAGCAAAAGTCACCTGGAATCATCCCACTTGCAGTGAAGGATGTCTTTAGTATTATACAGGAGGTAAAGAATTATGTTTGCCAAAGTTGTCTATAAATCCTTTCATATCCTTGACAGGTTGTGTTTGTTATTTTCAGACTCCTGGACGAGAATTCCTACTCCGAGTCTCATATCTTGAGATTTACAATGAGGTTAGCATCATGTACTATGTTATGTCAACCTATCTCATCTTTATGAAGCTGTCATACCTATGTTTGGAATTCATATTGCATACTACATCAATAAGAGTGATGACCGGATTAACTCCATTATTGTCTGAGAATAGACCCAGGCTGCATGAGGACTCACTGTAGATAAGTGATGGCATCGAAAGGGATAAAAAAACTTGTTTAAATGCAATGGTGAGTGGTGACATATGCTGGAACTGAAATGGTTGCAATTGGCATAGATGGCCATCCAATATTTGATTTTGTTTAACCATTATGTGAGAGTTATCCAATACAAGTAGAAGCATAGAAGTTTGAAAGCAGACTAATTTAATGGTATTATCCAATAATATAGTTATTAAGTATAGGCAACAATATGGTCACAAAAATATGGTTGCATCGATTGTTACTTTCAGGGAGCGTAATCATAACGATAAAGAATGCGCTTTTTGAGGCAAATTATTACAAATATCTTTCGATACAATGCAATCTCCAATTCGACTTGCAAATGCAAGCCTGACCATTATAACTATTATTTTGTTTCCTACTTCCTTACCCTCAAATTTCTTATGTAAATAAAGTCTACAGGCACAACTCTATGATCTATCCTGTGCCTCCTGTATTCATATCTTGATGAGTGTCACATTCCATTTTTTTCTGCTCTTGTTGTAGGTCATTAATGATTTGCTGGATCCAATTGGGCAGAATCTAAGAATACGAGAGGATGCTCAGGTGCTTATATTTATCAATATTGGATAGCAAGAGCTGGTCATTCTATCTATCATTGTTTATTTTCTGTTCTTCATGTCAATTGTAGCTTAGATGAGAGTCTTTAAGCTTTCTTTACCTTTTTCTAAACTGCACTCTGTTCTTAGCTCCGTGTTCTCATTGTAAAGAGTTTTACTTTGGTCAGTTTTGCGGAGTTAATTTATCCTCATTTCTGAATGTTTGAGTGTTTGCTGCTAAAATGATAAGGTTTAAGTAGCGAAAAAGGAAAAGAGAGAATTGTGACCTTGAATAATAGGATATTAGATTGATATGGTGTATTCTAATGTGATTTTTACTACCATATTGTAACAGTTGCAAGGCCCATGCACTTCTTATTGTACTGTGATGATGATTTCTATAGCAATCCTGATTATACCAAAAGAGATCCTAAATTCAAGTTGTTATCAATAAAAATCACAATTAGCTTAAAACCTAATTCTCAGTACCATCACTTAAGTCGGAATCATTATTGACTGAACTTGTATTTTGTTCTCCTTAGATACTTTAAAAGTTTCAGACTCTGAAGGCGATTTTTTCACTGATGATTCATCTTATTTGTAATCTTTTTTGGGCCCCTTCTTTATACCAATTAGTGTGGAGAAAGCCACACATTAAATTGCAAATCATGCAAAATACAGAGGATGTAAGATGAAAGAGAAAAGAGAAGCAGGGGGGATTAGTAATCGAGAAACAGGACAGACAAGTTTCTCTAGTCAAAAAAACTAACCTGACCTAAGATCCTTAGCTCAAGTGGTTCCAAATCCCTGTTGGAACTTCTTGATCGCATGATTGAATCCTACCCAGGCTGCAGCATACCATCCTCCTTTTCACACTGTTATAGACCTGTTTTCTTATCGACCACTGTTATAGACCTCCTTTGTAACAAAAAAGAAAGAAAGAAATTGAAAGTAAAACATAAGTTCTAAGTGTGCATTGGATACCTTATCTAATGCAGAGTAATTCCTTCATAATTCTTCATATTGACCTGGAAGATAACACCTGAATTACACTTGGCATTTGCTATCTTAGAAATGCAAGCAATACATTATTTTCAATGATGTCTTCATTATTTGGTGAATTGCATGTGGGTTTGATTGCTAAGTAAAGTGGGCCCAGGTTATTTAGAAGTACTCATGCACGCAATAGTAGTATGGTGAAGATAGTTTTAAAAAGTGTGTTGCTAGCACTCCTTTTTGTTAAATACAATCATCTGCTTGTATTTATTTCCGTTAGATTAGACATTGTGTAAAGAAAGCTTGATTTGCCATTTGTTTGATCTTATAACGACACCAGGTTTATAATGGTAACAGGGGACTTATGTTGAAGGAATCAAAGAGGAAGTTGTGCTATCCCCCGCTCATGCCCTTTCTTTGATTGCTACAGGAGAAGGTATAAATTTTTTTTGATTCTTGTCTAATTATGTTCCTTTTATTCTCCTTTTAACCCTTTGGTAGCATTGCATGTCTAAACTTTTCCTTTACAGTGCTTTCCTTAATGTTACAACTGAAGCATGACCATCTTTTGCACTCAACATTCCTGCCTACTGCTATGATTTTCTAAGAATTATTTGTGCTTCTGTTTTTTTCTTTGGTCTTCTATTGTTAGATGCTTATTTCTAATAGAAAATGCTTATTTATTTCAATTCAAGCATCTTAATGTCTATTTTCTGAAATACTGCAGAGCACAGACACGTGGGTTCAAATAATTTCAATCTAGTTAGCAGTCGAAGCCACACTATTTTCACCTTGGTATACCATAATAATCTCCACATGTTTAAGATTTGAAAGCATGCTTCTTTGCCTTTTATTACTCTGTAAGAACTGTATAGTGGGCATAGGCATACTTCATCTAAAATGTGTTCAACATTTGATGTTTGCCAATACTTTAATTTTCTGATAGTTACCAAAAGTCCTTGACTTCTTGTTAGAATACTAGTCTGGGTTCATTGTTATAATAGTCTAGCGGCAGCAACTGAATAGGCCTAGGATACAGGCTAACAATGGAAAATGTAATTCACCTATCGATTTCCGTATTTTGGTTTAGAATCTTGGCAGCAGAATAGTGATGGTCTGGTTGCATGAGAAAAAAATTGTGTTCGATAGACATTCTCCTTCCTACTAATGCTATTAGTGTATCAGTTACAGAAGCTTTTCAAGGAATACCGCAGTCATAATATCTAAATTGGAGAAGCCACACCAAACAAATAATTTTGGTGTATATCAGATGGGGAACAACTTGAGAAAGCCCTATATTAGTGGGCTATTTATGATAGGTTTGGGCCTAGTTAGTAGTTATAACTTACAATTCAATTAACACAGTCCAAAATATTATTAACATATACTCTCGTGGTTCCTATATATAAGCATCTAAAACAAAAAAAAAAAGTGGTGTTCCTTTTTAAAAGTGCCTATCCTAAAAACTAGAAGCATTAATTATATTTTGTTTTTAATTTTACCCTTAATTAATTAGGGTAATTGGGGTTGATTTTAAATGATATAAATAATGAAGCTTGACTTTAAAGAAGAGTAAAAATGGAAAGAGATCATTATTTTTTAGCAATTAATACAATTTCTTGATGTTAGCACTTTTTTCTAATCTGTTTTTTGTTTTAGGTGCTTATATGTAGGAATGGAGGGTTTTTTTTTTTTCCTTTGGCCTCCATGTTTGCACTCTGATAAACTACTTTTGGTGGCTCAGAACCTTAGTAATGATTTTTATAAATGCATTTGAATAGCTACTGTGTCAAATGATATTGAATATAAATTTGTATTTTAACTAATCATAACTTACTAGTATTTCACCTTATTGTTGTTTTTCTTTGCCGATTATGCTGTTTTACTGAATTCATTGTTTCTATCAGACTATCGAAAGCAGTCCGCGAGGGGAAAATGTAGGGGAAGAGGATGTGACATTGTCTCACTTGGTAAAACTCATAAGATCAGCATTTGCCTCATTATATTACTATATCGCTCCAGTAAATGCCCCCAACATTTTGTTTATTACCACTTCTAAACGCTCTTTTTTTCCTTCTTTTCCAGCACTTAATTGATCTTGCAGGGTCTGAAAGTTCTAAAACTGAAACAACTGGTTTGCGGAGGAAAGAGGGTTCCTATATCAATAAAAGCTTGCTTACTCTTGGAACAGTAATGACATACTAATTTTTTGCTTGTCTTTAATTTTTCTGAACTTCATGACTGTTATTCCTGTTTTTAATTGCTAGCTTGTCTCATCCTGTTTGATAACTTAATGTACATATTTCTTGTGCTTGTTTTTGCGGTTAGTTGGTTATTAAATATTACTGAACAGTTTGCTTCCTTTTTAGCAATAGTGTTGCCGATAATTCTCATATTTGAAACACTCTTGAGGAATTCAGTGATGTTTCCTATTCTCATGGTGTGTAATAATCTCATTCTCAAATTCTGTTCAATGAACTGATTAAATTTCTTGTCTTCCTGATTCTGATTTGCAGGTGATTGCTAAATTAACAGATGGGAAGGCAACTCATATTCCTTATCGAGATTCAAAGCTCACTCGGTTGTTACAATCATCGCTGAGTGGCCATGGACGAATTTCTGTTAGTATAATTGCTCTTTGAATTTTTAGCTACTTGTTGTAAACATTTGCATGATTAGCCAATGTTTGAGATTAACCATCTATTGGTGGGTTGTTGAAGCTCATATGCACAGTTACTCCTGCCTCTAGCAGTAGTGAAGAGACACACAACACATTAAAATTTGCACATCGTGGTAAGCATGTTGAAATCAAGGCTTCTCAAAATAAGGTGAGTTCATGTGAAAGGCTAATGATGTAATAACCTCTAGGCACTGTGATTTCTGATATTAAATTCTTAATTGAATCTCTTCTTCTAGATTATGGATGAGAAGTCTTTGATCAAAAAGTATCAGAGGGAAATTTCTGAGTTAAAACAGGAACTTCAGCAGTTGAAGCGTGGCATGAGTGAGAACCCCAACATGGCAGCATCTTCACAAGAAGATCTGGTTACTTTGAAGCTTCAGGTTTGTTCTGTTATATATATATTTTTATCAGCCAAACACACCCCACATTACACTACTCCTAAATCTACTCCTTGAGCTCCAAGAGCTCCTCCTTATGCCACTTAAGCTACAAGCTCTCGGCCTGTTTTATATATAATTGATAATCTGTAAAGTAACTTTTTAGTTGGTAAGCAACTTATTAATATGCCAGAATAAAATGTTATGTCCTGAATCCTCACTGCACATCATAAATGATATATTTTTTGTCGTACATTGTTTAGTAGATGTGGGACTTTAAACACATTGTTTCTTCATTTACCCTTAATAAGCATTACTCATCATGTAATAGCTGGAAGCCGGTCAATCCAAATTGAAGTCAAGATTGGAAGAGGAGGAACAAGCTAAAGCAGCATTGATGGGAAGAATTCAGCGACTAACCAAACTAATCTTAGTTTCCACAAAAAATGCAATGTCGTCAAGCATTCCTGAAAGGCCTAGCCATAGGCGAAGACATTCTTTTGGGGAAGATGAGGTGTGTTTTATACATGGGCACATCAGTCTGTGCAGCAGTCAATATGCTTTGAAGTTTGATCTTAAATGTCTTGAGTTTTCATGTGTTTTACTTTTACAATACAAATTTCACTTGGAATGAATATTACAATAATTTATATTGTGATAATTGAAAATGTTGTCCTATTATTGCAGTTAGCGTATTTACCAGATAGAAAACGGGAATCGTTGGTTGATGATGATGCGAGGAGCTACGCTTCAGTTCCTTCAGTGGACGAAAAGGATGATGTTACCAATTTAGATGAATTGGGGAAGGATTATAAAAGGAGCAAAAGACGGGGAATGCTTGGTTGGTTGAAACTGAGAGTAAGTTATTTTCCTATTTATTAAAACTATATTATTTATTATGTTAAAAGTAATTGACTAACTGATTCATAAATCTGCGTGTATAAATTAACAACACAAATCACAATTCATAAATGATAGATAACTGTAATTGATCCACAGTAGGAAATATTAGGATATTTCTGCCAAGCAGAAGTTTTGTGGACTTGAATTTGAAGATTGGTAGTGCTTTATTAAATTTTATGTGAAAAGAAATTAGCATCTTATATTTCTTGTTACCTAGCCAACACTTTATGCCTCCCATGCAGAAACCTGATAATCTTGATGGATTATCATCAAATGTTGATAGTGAGGGATCTGCAAACGGGTCACCTGCATCTGCTTCAAAATTAAATCCAAATAAAGTTATGCTTCATGACTTGAAAGATTCACGCAGGAATTCAGTCAGCAGAAAGGATAATGCTTCGGCACTTAATTCTTTTCCAGGAAAAACTCAAGCGGGTGACTTGTTCAGTGTAACTAATGGAGGTCGTCAACTTCCTCCGGTGAGATATTGAAAATACTTTGGACCAATCTTGCTGGAAAGACATATATGTATCTTGAAAGTTGAAACATGGGTGAATCTTAAGGATGTGAACCACAATTGTGCTGAATGACTATCTTGCTCTTGCAGACTGGGACTACAGTTACAGATCAAATGGATCTTCTTCGTGAACAAGTAAAAATGTTGGCTGGGGAGGTGGCACTATGTATTAGTTCTCTGAAAAGATTGTCTGAACAAGAAGTTAACAAACCTGAAGATACCCAATTACAAGTGAGTTTTTTACTTAAGATTAACAAGTGAGTTTTACTCAAGATTCACAAGTGAAAAATAAACTTAATAATTGGGCTTGCTATTTTGATGATAATGATAGGAGGACATGCGAAAATTGAAGGGTGAAATTAGCCAAAAGAAGAACCAAATCCGTATGCTGGAGCAACTTATGATTGGATCACTAAGACATGCACCAAGTAATAGTGAAATGTCTAAGGTAACTTTGACGCTAACATCTACTTAAAGGTACCTTATTCGGTGAAGAACGTTTCAAAGATTGCTATCTTAAAACTTGTAACATGCTATTCGTTCATTCATGTTATACAATGATAATTTCTGATCAGTTTAATACCTCCAAATATCATTAATTAGAGGCATGATATTTTAAAGTTGAGTGTATGTTTTATGTTATCATACGTGCATCATGATGAACCAAATCTAGGAGTGATGTCTGATATCTGTGCTACATTCCACGGGAAACAAGTATAGTCAAACCAAAATCATTTTCTTAATTAATCTTCTACATAGGATTTTATTTTCTTCGGATGTGTCCTCCTTTTTTAACATCTCCTGCTCTAAGTCTTTGAAATTGCTTCTTTTTAATGCTTCAGACTTGTTTGTATATTATTTCAGTACTGTTAAGTATTGAGAATATTTTCATATAGTGACTTAAGTTTACCAGAACATAGTCTTAAAGGTTAATGTGAAATTGAACGAGAGGAACTCTTGCATGCATGAGGGTGTTAATAGACTCCTTTTGATAGAAGTATCTGTAGTTGACCTTGGCCATTGACCCAATGGAGTCCATTTCTGCGTTTGGTTTGGGTTTCTAAGCAAAAGAAACTTTTGTAATTTATTATGGGCTTATGGCTTTACTTTATGTTCACACTGTTGTTAATGATAGCTTATATCGAAATATATTGATGAACTTTTTTTTTTAAAAGAAAAACAAAGAAAATTTAGGGTATACTATATTGGTAAATTTCAACTAACACTTCAATTAATCTCTTCTGTAGGCTCTGTCCAAGCTCGCTACTGAGCTCAACGAAAAAATTTTCGAACTTGAGGTTGGTTGTCTTATCCTATTGCTATTTTTAGGATGGTTTGAATTGCATATTGCATTTAGTGAGCAAAATGATAGAGTATCGTACTAAAGTGTTATCACATGTTAATTGAGCATTCAAGATCAAGTCTGCAGACAATAGGATACTTCAAGAGCAATTACATGTGAAGGTATGCAAGTTAGTTGTATCACTTGTATGACTTTCTTGTATGTGGATTTCCTGCAATTCCTAACGTCTGCAAACATTCTACAGAATTCAGAGAATGCTGAGATGCAAGAGACAATTCTTTCACTGAAGACACAAATAAATTCATTGATGGATAAAATCTCCATCAATTCTCAGCAGTCTATTGATAACGAGACAAATGATTCTAGAGAGATATTGGAGAATACTGATGAAAAGCATGCAGTCAAAAACCTGAATGCAACAGTTTCTCAAGCACACACTGAGGAAAGAAGTAGCGACTCGATTATAAATTCCCAAATTCTTGTGCAGGTTCTCTCTTTTGCAGCTTATGCAGAAGAAAGTTAAATAACTACTTTTGCCATTTATTGATTATCATGAGAATAGATTCGTAGATTAGATTCCTCTGGATTTTTCAGTGGAAGTGATTTTCTTTTTCACTATTGAATTGCGCAGGCAGCTGAAATAGAGAATTTAAGGCAAGAGAATGTGAGGTTGGTTGAAGAGAAAGATGGACTTGAAATTCAAATCCAGAAGCTTGCAGAGGAAGCTTCGTATGCAAAAGAGTTGGCATCAGCTGCAGCAGTTGAACTCCGAAACTTGGCTGAAGAAGTAACAAAACTTACTTATGAAAATGCAGAACTGACTGGTGATCTTGCAGCTGCAAAAGAGGCTTGTTGCAAGCAAAATATTGATGATAGTTTTCGACGAGATGGGCAATCGAAAAAGCTAGGGAATGAAGTTCTAATTGAGGAGTTGCAGAAGGACCTTAATGCTAGACTTCAAAGAGAAGCTGCATTAGAAGAAGCTCTATCTATGAAAGATGAAATCGAAGCTGACCTAAGAAGGACACTTGAAGAAATAAAACATCAAAAACAAGATTTGGAATATGAGCTTACAAGCATGCGGGTGCTGGTAGCAAAGACGAGAAAGTCTGGCATAAATATCGAAGATAAGCCAACAGTTCATATGCACAATGATATGCAAACCAAGATGAAAAATGGACTTCATCAATCTAATGGTTACTCTTATAGAAAACAATACAAGGAGGATGAAACTTTTGGAAATGGGGAAGATATGATTGCTTTAGAAGAACTGAAGGCTAATTATCAAAGAGAAAGAAGAAGATGCAAAGAACTAGAAAGTCATTTATCTTTATTGCAGGTATTTCCTTCTCATTATCAAATTTCATATTTCGTCTATACTATGATAATATTAATGGCCATAATCCACAATGATTTAATTTATGTGACTTTTCAACTAAGATCAGGGTGAGAAAATAAGGTTAGGTGACTGTTTTCTAGAAGAAAGTGTTAGATAACAGAGATTGGAAGGGGAAGATAAAAAGATGTACTCTCATGATATGGATAATTGACCATCTGGCAAGTTCTATAAGTCAACTAATGCAAATATAAAAAAAATACAACTAATAAAAAACATGAAGACATTTCGATGAGGATAGATCAGGCTCCAAGCACGAGTCACAGCAGTGATGTAGGTGTAGGGGTTTGAAATGACTTCAAAATGAGTAGTGGCTCAAGGTTTCTATATATTCATGTTTGGAATTTAGACATTGAGTTAGGGAAAGCAGGGAGGTCAAAATTGCAAAAAATAAAATGCTTAAGGGCATGTTTACTTTGTTTTCACTTTTGTGTTTTCATTTTCTTTTTGGCTAGTTCAGAGAGTAGGACGAGAGGAATTAAAAAGTTGTGTATTTGTGTTTAGTTTGTAAGTGGAGGTGAAGGAGTTTTACCGAACAAGGAAAATAAATTATAGTTGTTTTGGTTGTTTTCAGAGTATTGGTTTAATTATAAAGATTCAAATTCCTTTGACATTAGTTATATATAATATAGACACATGCTAGTTGCATTTGATCTGTTTGCTCGGTTTTTCAGTCCTGATTTTGCTGGTTTCAATCTTCTATTTGCACACATTATAGATGGTACATTTTGAAAGTAGAAATTATAAATGGCACAAAAGGTTTGATTTCGCAGATAGAGAAAAAATTGCCCCTGACATCACTTTTAACTGCGTAACAGGGTGAAAACATTGCTGGTCTGGATGTTATGGCCCTTGAAGAGCTTCAAAACCTTCATATTGAGGCAATAACCAAGATTTGCCAAGCAAAGGTGACGTTTCTCACTTGCTTTCGTTTCAATAATAAATTGCCACTGCCTAGTCCTGATGATCTACTCAACTTTTGTTTACTGCCCATGCCTTTAAAAGTTTGATATACAGATAAATTCCCCAGAAAAAGTAAACATGAATTCTTAGATATTGTTTTGATAGTGGTCGTTTTGGTTGGAGGAGAATGCAAGGGAGGGGAGAAGAGAAAAAATGAAGGGGCGAAATTTCCCCCTACATTTTTCGCACTCCTTTAATATTAAGGGGATGATTGGAATTGAGAATGTTTTTTTCATTCTCGGAAAATTTATTTAAAATCATAACTTACATATGTTAGCTATAAGGTAAAAATCAAGTTAAATGTGTTTCATCCAAATGTTTTTTCATTCTCACACTAGAGATGAGTATCACTTATCAGGAAACATTTTTCTAGAAAAGTAGCTAAAATTAGCATGCAAACACTCCTCAAGGGAATGATATTTTTGTTCCCCTTTCTTTCTTGTCATTAAAAATGCATCTTGCTCTTTTGAACAGAATAGACAGTTCGTCTTAAATGTTGTTTTGGATGGTTCTATAGCTAGGTTTTAGTCTCCTTCCCTGAAACTCTATTTTGAAATTGGCATTCTAACTTACCACCAGAAATCATGCTTCATGTAACAAGAGATAACATGCTACCTCCTGTTTGTCGTAATATTTTCTTTTGCCTTAAATGTTTTTCATACCCATAAATATCACAAATTTTCTGTTGGGTCCCGTATGTTAGAAAATTTTAGTGTAGTCATAATTTTTTTATCATTCCCATATTGTCCTTTCATCAGCCTTCCATTTGTTTTTTCCATTCAATGTTATTTTTATTCTCAAATAGCCCCTATAAATATCACGACATAGGGAACTAAATGGGAAACTGATATTTAGAGGAACATATAATAAAAAAGTTGTGACATTCAGAAAAAGACTAAAAAGTAAACAAAACACAAGGGTATGTTTATTTTGTATTATTTTCTATTTTTATTTGCTTTTTGTACGATTAATTGCAATACAAAATTATCACTTTGTTCTTATTTTATTTTCTATTTTTGGAGACTTGTATAGAAAATTTTTGAAAGCAAGCAAGTGACAGACTAATTAAGGCCAAGCTTACTTTACATTTTCATTTCTTCTTTTTATTTTATGTTTTTATAAGTAATTGTAATAGAAAATTATTACTTTGTTTTTATTTTATTTCTCTTTTTTAATATTTGTACAGCAAACACTGAAAATAACTTAAACCTCTATCTCTCCTTTAAAACCAAAAAAAAAAAAATAAAAATCAAATTATCAATTTATGACAATGAGACCAAACACAACTGATACTTACGAGTGAGGATTCGCTTATTCCAAGAGTAAGTGTTAGGCGACTTACTCCACTTAATAACTCTATATCGATATCGAATTTAATCAATCTAATTGTTGACTTGAAAGTTTATAATATATAAATTAACTATACAAAATTTCATAAGATTTGAAAATTTATTGGTATTCCATTAATCAACTTTGATTTAATGCATAAAAGACTTTTAAAACGTATGTAAATGTCACCTACTAGATGATGTTTGATTTTTTTAAAATTTGGTATACACGATCATCTTAATAATATAATTTGATTTGACGGTCGAAATAAAATTCGATGTCGATATGAACTTATTAAACGGAATAACTTTCCAACACTTACTTTTTAGAGTAAGTGGATCCCCACTCGATACTTACATATACCAAAACTTATTTAAACATTTGTTTTAACTGGGAAGTCTATATTATGAATTTTCAACGCTTCAAGGGGTTGTTGCATGTGTAGTGTGGACTGGAGACAAGTCATGTCGGAATTTAAATTCCAAATTATGGATAGTATCATTGACCAAGAAATGGAAAAGAAGTATTTCAGGAGGAGAAAAATGGACATTTCTATCCATGTTTCTGATTCAACAGTTTATTATTTTATTTTTTTGAACAATATAGCTGCTTTTCTATTGTCTTCTGTATAACATTGTAATCTCTTGCGACTTAACACTAATTAAGATTACTTTTTTAACTTGCAGTATGCAAATCAAAACTTCTAGCATCTTGCTCATGGCTGCTGTAAGTATTGTACACGTTT
This sequence comes from Cyamopsis tetragonoloba, assembly GCA_037177725.1. NCBI lineage: Eukaryota > Viridiplantae > Streptophyta > Magnoliopsida > Fabales > Fabaceae > Cyamopsis > Cyamopsis tetragonoloba. The sequence goes on from CM074119.1 coordinate 63,870,313, forward strand.
TGAATTATCGTACTGACCCATAAAATTATGGTACTTCAGGAATTATCATATTCCTAAATTTAGGTGTTGAAGTGTTTTAACTGAGTATGCACTTTTATTGCAGGTACAATATAATTTTGTACACGTACAGTGAAGAAGCATCCTCTAGTTTATTACTACATGATTTTCTCTCTAGCTAGGGTCTGTAATCAGTAGCTTGTATATTTGAAGTTATCATTTACAAATTCATCATTAATTGAGGCTTATGAACCACAAAATGTAGTAAGCTGACAAAAAATTCTATGTATATATAATGTTTGTACCATGTAGACTTACACATGCTATCTAATGTATATCCAAGCATTCTCTACCAAACTCAATAACCATCTGTTACTTTATAAGTTGCAGGGCACCTCTCCTCAAAGATACCCAGATTTGTTGCATATGGGTGTGAAAAACCACCATCAAAATTGCAGTCAACACTGTTAACGAACAGGGGAAAAAAAACCCTAGTAAGACTTTGCGGCGTTCACGATTATATATAACAAAATCATAAGGGAGAGGTTTATAACTTGGGAAGCCTATCACAATTGGAAGAAATCCATCCAATCTGCTGTCTCTCGTTGTCATAAATCACCATTTTATCTTGTAAAGAGATGTCTGATAAGAGCAAAAGAAAGTGTATTATCATTATCAAATAATGAAAAGGGAAGAAATTTGTTTGTTCTGTTTGATTTTGGCATGCCTTACCTCCTACTATGTTGAGATTTTCTAGTCCTACTTCAGTACCATCTAGAATTCCCAAGCAGACATTGCCATGTTTCTGAATAAGGACAGATATATAAGACGATTTCAATTTCGCTAAATAGGAAGAAAAGGTTTCAGTCTTACCGGATAATTAAACGAACTACTCTGAACTTATCTAATATTACACACCACACAATACTCTTACAGCAGCAGTTAGGGTTGTGAATTTAACCAACACTATCTTTGCAGGAGCATTGTGTGTAATCATGAGAAAATTCAGGGGTAATAGTGTAATTATACTTAGTCTTAAAAAAGATACTCACAGTGACAATGAGATAAGCTTCTGGAGGTAGTTGCATCTGCAAATTCTTTGCTTTTATGAAGTTCAAAGCTAGGGGCTTGAAATAGTTCTTGACATCACTTACAGATTTGAAAGACTTCGCACCCTTCCAGCAAATTGGAAGCGATGGGTCGTCGGTTGCTCTTTTCAATGGTTTTCCCTTTAGATCATTTGTTACCTGAATTATCGGTCAATGATTATTAACTGAAAATAGAAGACTATTTATGTTTATAGGCCATATAAGATAATGATGTTGCTGATTATGCATTTGACGTTCTCTAATCTCTAGTTTCCATCTTACCAGATCAACAATAGCTTGATATGCCTTGGAGTTGAAGTATGTGTAAGAACTTCCGCTATCGAAGATAAGATCAAGACCCTTAACATTAGTCGGCTTTCCATTGAAAAACAGTTCTGCTGGTCCTGAGCTGTAGTGTTTTCTGAAGCAACCATTGAATAAGTTATCAGGAGTGGAAACTGATGATACATGTGTGACATCTTAGAAGGAAACAAATAACATCAAATTTAAAACTTACTCTGAAGAACTAGGCAACATTGGCGTCCAAGCAATTCCTGATGAGGGAATGAGTTCATCTCCGAGGAATAAAAACCCTCCACCTCGCCCACTTAAGCAGTGACCAACCACGTTGCGAATCAGACCCAAAGAATGAAGCTGAGACAAAATGCTAGCTTTGCCTCTTCCAAGGCCAAGAACTCCTGATGTAGAAGGTGGGGTGGTTGGGCCGGAAAATCTTTGATCATATCCACACCTAGCCATGCATCAGTCAAAGGAACTGTCAATCACTCAGAAAGGTGAGCAACAAATTTTACTTCCAAGTTGAAAAGTTGAAGCCATGGTAACATTATTCTCGAGGTCGAGAAGGGTGTTTGGAAGAACTTATACATAGCTTATGAAAATAGCTTATACCTTCTTATAAACTGTTTTGATTTTACTTTTACTAATTCAAAGGAGAAGCTTATCGGAATAAGTGGTTTTAACTTAATAAGCATACATTTTAAGTAAGCTCTCATTTGAAAAGTTCTTATTGCATAAGTGTCTAACTAAGTTGTGTATGCAGATGCACCCTAGGATCAATTCTGTTTTGCTGCCCTACTCAATATTATTAAGCAAAATTTCATTACCACTTTTCTATTGGCATCATAACTTCATCATGACTAATTATCTTAGTATATGCAACCACTGTCGCTTATAAAGATGGAGATAAAACACTCACCCAAACGCTATCTTGGGGTGTACCAACGAGCCATTGGTGAACTGAAGGGGAATGTAGTCTTGGACTAGCACACCCATAGATGATCCATGATCTGCATATTCAACCTCATAGTCACATTGATCATCTGGGGAAGCACAGTGATATTCTGTTGTTGATAAGTGCACACCATCACACAACTGGTCCACACATTGCACAAGGTTGTTGTTGGGTTTATAAAGCTGATCGCGAGGCTGCAAAGATTGACAAAAAGTGAACAAGTGACTTTGAGGGTAAGTGTGTTTGGTTTCACATCAAATTAAGCCAAACGTGAATCCAGAACGTCAAAGCTACTCTTAATTGTGTTTCATTAGATCTATGATTATCCTATTAAACGTGAAAACATAACACCCTAAAGTTTAATTTTTACCTTGGTGCAACCATTACATGGTGCATCACACTGAACCCAAGTGAGGTCACTACCGGAGTCGATGTCAAGGTCGAAAAGCTTGGGCGGATAGCCAATGTTAAGAGACACTGTGTAATACCTGCATAGAGAGGAACGGATTTTTTGTTTTTCATGGAATCAGTATAATTCAAACTTGACATTAAAAGCCAATTCACTTTAGAAACTCAACAATCCTGTCTTATTCTTTCTTTCAAAGCTTGTATAAACAAAAAGTGATTTATTGAAAAGAGATGGGGTCCAAAAAAAAGGGTCCAGTCTCAGTCAAACTACTTTTTGAAAAGGAAAATAAAAGAAATTGAATGGTAAGAAAAATTCAGTGAAACAACAGACAAACTCAATAAAAACGATCTGGAAAAACCTAAGAAAACTAAAAAAGGAACTAATTTTAGAAGAACTAATCAAAATCAAATTCGACCCTTTTCATTTTCTAAAATATATTAGACAGATAAAGAAATCAGAACACAAATACTAAAACAAAGTTATCCAAACCACAAGAGATTGAGAGAAAAATGAACAATAAGCAAGTTAGCAAGTTCACACACAAAAAAAAAGTTAAAGGAATCGAAGAAAACATACCCAAGAGGGTACACATTCCCTTGAACCCTGAAAACAGCAGAGGAGCCAAGGCGAATATCAGAAGAAGGGTTTTTGGCGTTACGGCGTTGATTGGCAGCTGAGAAAGAGAGTGGGAAAATGGAAGAAAATAGCAGAAAGAGCAAAACCGTGTGAAATGTTATTCCGCTGATTTTTTTCTCATCCATCTTTGGAAATAGCTTTATTATTATGAGAGTGAAAAAGGGGTTAATGATTCAAGAAAACAAGGGTCATTGAATTGAAGCAGAGAGTGAATGAAGAATTGAAAAATAAAGAAAAAATTAAAAATAAAAATAAATAAATAAAAAAGGGGAAGAGGAAATTTGGACACTGAAATAGAGAGAGCATATACCGCGTGACCACCGTGTCTGTTTTATGACTCAAGTTTTGGTCGGGTAACAGTTGGCAGATACCAATGCGTTTTAATTACATACGTATTAAAAAAATAATTAATTTTATTTTTTATTTCATTTAAAAAAATATTTGATTTTTCAAGTTATCATTTATCGTACTAGTTAATATAGCAAAAAAAAATCATGCTAATTGAAAATAACAACTTAATTTGGCGTCTGAAGTTTGTCAACGGAAGTTCTTGACCAGGAGATACAGTATATTTGGCTCCTTAAAAAGTTACGAACAATTTAATAGAAATATTTATAGTGCACAAAATGAGTATTTAAATTTGAAGATAAATTTAACAATTTACAAAACAAGATGTGATGATTCTTTCATTTTAATATTAAATCAAGGGTACAGTAAGTGCAAGCCAGTTTGATAACTCAGACAAAATCAAATTGAATGAAGAATGCATCAAGAATTCTCTTTTAGACTAGGCTATGATCTAAGAATAAAAAATCCTAAATATAAGTCACTTCTAATCGCATTATCAAAATTAAGAAATGATAGTTAGTTTATTAAATTTGTTTAAAAGGAGAATTTTTTCAATTATACCTCTAATATAAATATGATAATAAATGTTTAAGTTAATTAATACTATATTAAGGACCATAATTTGTATGGATTAAAATCGAACATTTTAATTTCTTAGGGACAAAAGAATTTACGAGGACTGAAATAAAAAACATCAATATTAAAATGATCAAAAATATATTTAAACTAATGTTTAGTTATTATAATAATATGTTCAGACAGATTTTTTTGATAGGCCAAACACACATCTGCACACACTACATTTCTTTTAAATCTAATTCATTGGAGATTGAACTCCACACCTTGAGCTTCAAAAACTCCTCCGTATTCCACTTGGGCTACAAACTCTTGACTGTTTAGTAGATATTTGTACATGAGAAGGAAAATTCGTCTTGGTTTCACTAGCATAATTGTTTGGACAACAAAGGAATTAAACATCTCTCCACATTAAAAGAAAACTGAGTTAATTTAACATCCATAAATTTAAATGAAAAATTGTTATTGATTTTTATGAAAATTGTCATTGAATTCATCTACATGATCCGTAGTCTTTTGGTCTTGTTTCTCTGCACGAGTCTTAATTATGAATAGTACAAAGACAACTTTCATATTGGTCCTCACTCTCCTTAAAAGGTAGATATCATGTCTAGATGAATATATACATGACTTTTAAAAAATTGGTGCCTGCTATAATCTTTTTCAGTATTTAGGAGCTGAAGTCAATTTTTTTTTTTTTGTATTTTTAATACATGAAAAATTAGAAGATGAAAATTTCTAAGTCATTGTGTAACTCTACATCCAATTCTAAAGAAAGACGATAGACTTGACTGATGTGCATAGATTTTTATGGAAATTGTCATTGATATTGACATTATCCATAGTCATTGATTTTCATAGAAACTGTGTATAGATGATCTCTTTATAGTACAATATTTGTTAAAAATATTTTAAATACAAAAAAATTATATTTTTAATAATTTAATAATATTTTTTAACAATTTAATAATATTTTTTAAAATATTATTAAAGGTTAAATATATAGTAATATATGTTTTTCATGTTTGTTAAAATTTCAACACATAAAAGTATTTATTAATTAAAACATATTTTAGTATAATTAATTATTTTATTAGTATAAGCATTTTAATAGAATTAAAAGTGTACAATACGCAGAACATATAATAAGCATAACTAAAATTGTTAGTTTAGGCTCTACTCCACATTAATAAACTAAATTATGTTATGAAATAATCATAGTAACAACTAACTCAAACAATTTGTATGTTTATTTCCATTAATATATATGGATTTTCTTTTGTATTGGGCCTTCAACTTCATTAGCATATATTGTTTGATAAGAGACGTAAATTGCTATGAATTGCATAGATTATTTTTATATACAAATTATATTGCTCTATTTTTTTATAAGCTAGTCAAGGCTTGATAGAATTTTGAGTACAAGAATTATTACTCAAAGATAATATTTTGTTTTTCCACCACATTTGACTTATAAAAATGAAATGAAATAATCATAGCATTTCAATTTGATAACTATATATTTTATCTCTAAAAATGTTGGTGAAAACTATTACTAAATTGATACATATACACCCTTTAATGTCAATTTTTTTTATTTCTTTTTTGTCACAAATAGATGTAAGACATACCAATTATGAACACTAGTAGTATATACACCAAAGACTAAACAATACTCTTTTATGTATCGGTTATATTTTCTTATGTATTATTAGTGACCAAAATATTCTTTTATTTAAGTTTGGCCAATGAATAATATGCAATGTACAAGTCCAACATGATGATAACACTTAACATATAATTTCAGTGATTATTTTTTATATCACGATGACGAGGATAACGTCTACAATATATCATAAAATTATCAAATTTATTTTCGACCAAATAAAAAAAAAATACCCAACTCACAGATTTCAATACTAAACTCAAATCACAAAAAATTTATAGTGTTTTTATTTTTCTTCAACCTATAACTATTAAATACATTACAAGAATGCAAAAATTTAGCTACGTAAAAATAGTGACGGTGAGCTATCGCTATGTTGCGACGGTATATTAGCAATTAACGACAGTCTAGACTGTTGCTAAATTAGCTACAGCTATTACTGTCGCTAAAGTGGAGGGATTTTTTTTTTGTAATATTTTTTGCAAAAAAATAGCAACGGTCTTGGCCTCGGTCGTCACTAAATTACTGACTACTTTTATTGTCGCTATAATGGAGGGATTTTTTTGTAATATTTTTTGCGGCAAAATAGCGACAATCCTAGCCGTCGCTAATTAATGACGGTCTAGGTCGTTGCTATTAGAAGGGGAGTTTTCCTTTTTATAGGTAGTGGCGGTCCTAGCCATCACAAATTAGCGACGGTCTAAGCTGTCAATATTAGAGGGAGATTTTTTTTAAGGTAGCGACGGTCCTAGCCGTCACTAATTAGCAACAATCAAGGCCATCGCTATTAAAGGGCGGGATTTTTTTAGGTAGCGATGGTATAGGCCGTTGCCACAGGGGTGGGAATGAAATTTTTTTCTTTTCTTTTAAAAAAAATTATGCTGCTAGTTTAGCGACGGTCTAGGCCGTCGCTACCAGGACGTGTGTTCACAGCTCATTGGCCAACACAATGACTTCCAAATCCATGATTTTTCACTCTTTCTCTTCTATATATAATCGTTCATTTCTTGTTTCTCTTCAATTAATTTCTTCATCATTTCCCACTCAACAAAATCTTTCACTTCTTCAGCACCCATCCAACTTTGACGACCTCTAACTCTGACGGCCTTCGTCTCTGGCGACCTCTAACTCCAATGACCTCCTCCTCCTCCTCCTTCCCTTAATGGAGGGTGGCAAAGTGACGATGGTTGCATGGTGATTTTTTTGGCATTGTCATAGCTTTTTATTGTTACATGGATTCCTCCTCCTTCCCTTAATGGAGGGTGACAAAGTGACGATGGTTGCATGGTGGTTCTAATTGGGGTTATCATAGCTTTTTTTTTTTCACATGGATTGAGTTGAAGAAGAATATACATATTATTGGGGTTCTAATTAGGAATATTATATTTAGTGGTCCCTTTTGCAAATATCCTAATTTTTTTTGTTAAAAAATATTATTATTATTTGGACCATGATGAACCTTAAAAATCTGAGTCCATTGTAGATAATTCCATATGTAAAAGAGGTTAGTTTCACAATCTTCCATGTGAATTTACAAGGAAATTTTGAGGAGGAAGGGTGGAATAATGAGAAGAAATAATGGATGGTAGTATGGAATACTACCTCTTGTCTCAAGTATAAGCATATTTGAACTAATTTTTTGTTTGATACAAAATATAAGTAAAACTCAATTATTTTTCGGGTATCATTTTTTATATCACACGCTCTATTGAAAAAATCACACTTTTGTTTCGCTTGGTAACTAGTTATCGTTCGTAAACGATAATTAATTTCTAAAAGTTCAAATCAAATGGTAAGAAGTTACAATTTTCAAGTGACTAATTACCGAGCAAACATTTTTTGTGTGATAAACTCAACAGAATATGTAGTGTCATTAGTAAAGGTATTCCTTAATTACCTTTACATTAATTCAATATATTTTTTAATGATAGATGGTGCATGAGAGAGACTCTCATTTTAAAAGGACATTTCAAAGAAAGCAGTCAATTTAAATTACTCATTTTAAACCCATTCAAATCCTAATGAGCATTTATTATTATTTTCATGTCTACATTTTATAATTAATAAATTTCTCTAAAGTGATAGTGAATTACTTCCTCTCAATTTATATTAGGAAAAAATCCTTTATACATATAAGTGTTTCATAATACTCTCTCCATCTCAAAATGTAAGGCTCTTTAAAAAGTTTTTGCTTGTCCCATTTTATAAGACCATTTAAGAATTTTTCTGCACATTTAATTTTTTTTACCATTATACCATTGCTACTCAACTAATTTTGATGAACATTAATTAAGAGAGAGGTGATAGAAAGAGATTGAAACGGTAAATTTGAAAACTAATACTTTTTGTTAGACAAATTTAATGCATTTAACTAAGTTAACCACTTTTCTTAATTTCCGCAATATTAGTGTAAGAAGTCTTACATTTTGGGACGGAGGGAGTATAATACAATTTTTAAGTTTATGTGAGCATTTATTAATTTTTTTCATGTGTACCCTCCATAATTAAAGAATATTTTAAAGTGATAGTAAAATGTAATTAATGCGTTGATGAGAGAGAATAAGAGCACATTAAGAAGATTGTGTAATATTCTTGAAAATCAATATATTAAGTTCATTATATGTTTTCTTAATAAGAATTATTGTCCAAATAAGATCTTATACTCCCTCCCTTAAGTGTAAGTGTAAGATCTTCTAAAAAAAAATTTTTGTCCCTTTTTATAAGATTCTCTTACAAATTTTGTGTCAAATTAAAGGTTTTTTTTATCTGAGTACTCTTAACATTTAATAATACAAAAAAAAGTTAGAATCATTAATTAAGTGGAGAGAGTGGAGTTATGAGTTTCAATCAAATAAAATGAGTATTTTTGAAAACTAATATGAAATTGTAACATAATTAATGAGTTTAATCATATTCTATAATTCTTGTGTATTTTTTGTAAAAGATCTTATATTTAAAAATGGAAAGAGTAATATGAAACAGAAATAGTACAATTAATATAATGATGATGAGAAAAAACAACTGTAGCTTTGAAAAGTTGTAAATTCTTTTTAAAAATCAATACATTAATTACGCCTGTTATATGTTTTCTTAATGACAAATGATATCTAGTTCCGTAAGTCACTATTTAAAGAGCTAAATATAATAATAAATAAAGTATTGAAAAAATGTAGTTTTTTTAATCCAAGAGACCTTACGATATTTTTTTTTAATTATAATAATCTTAACAAATACTTAAAAGGCATTACATATCAAAATCCTTTCTTAATAAGTGTCATTATCTTTTTAGGACCTTAAAATAAAGACAGAAGAGAGTAAATCTTTAATGGGATTGGGATTTCCCAATCTTCGGATCAAGATACACTGAAAAGCAAAACACTGTAGTTTATATAAACAATACCAATAGGGGTGCAAACAACACTAGCTGGCAGATTAAGGATCACTTGCAGTTGTAATCTTAGCAGATTAAGGACCACAAAAATTATTCAACGGAAATCCGTTTTACTCTTCATTTCATAAAAATAATTTATTAGTTATGAGAGCACAACTTAGATTTGATATTAAAAACAATTCATGTTGTAACTACAAATTTTCAAGTCACAATTCAGGTTATGAGAGCACAACTTAGATTGGATATTAAAAACAATTCAGGTTGTAATTGTATCTACAATTTTTCAAGATTAAACGCCTTGTACTGTAACCTAATTCAACTGTTTAACACGCCTCATACTTCAAAGCCAATTTCAATATTGATCACACTGCTCTCAGTAGACATGTTTTAGAGCTAACTATCAAGAGAGAACCATAAAACTAACCAAAACCAGGATTTAATTGCACTTATTGTAATCAATAAGTTACATTTTTTTAAATGGCATACTAGCATGTCCTTTGATAGTGTAAATAACCAAAGGGCATCTAAAATAATATAATCGTACAATAAAAAAAAAAAAACAGCATAATTTAAAGCCAAAGCCAGGATGAAAAAAATATGCATCAATAGCAACAAGGTTTCGAGACAATTAAAAATTAAAACCTAGGACCATCCAAACAGGGCACGAATGATACCACGAATGCCTCCACCAATGAGAGCCTTCAGCAATCTCAACTTTGTGTTTGTGTATGGTGGGTACCTTATTGCTGCATCGCCGAAAAAACTGCGATAAAGAACTGCTTTTTTGTGGCTAAAAGTATCAAATGAGAATTTTCCATGGTATGCACCGACGCCGCTCTCGCCAACTCCACCAAATGGCAAAGTATGAACTGCAAGCTGCACCAGGCGAAAATGCCAAATGGAAAACAGAAACATAAGTTGAGTGTTCAGATTTCAAATTTATTTAAAACAACAAATAAAATGAGCATATAAATAGACAGATAAACAACTTTTTATTCAATATATGATACATGGTATATGAACCTAAAAAAGCAAACAAATGGAGTGCAGAAAACACATTTCATTCTCAAAGAAGGCTCCTCAATTTAGGTAATAGAAGCTGAGAAATTTATATTTGATGAAATTGTTTTCACATCATTTTCTTTAATCAATATGCATCACATTGATTTCTTAAGTTTTTTCCCTAGAGGTACCGAGGTAGCTTTAAATCAAAGAATTGACTTTAACAAGCACAACTTGAATCAGATTAGCGATCACTTATACTGCTATTCTGTTGCATGTAAGATTCAAAGACAGAGAATTACACAAACAGGGGATTCAAGGATAGATAGTAAAAGATGAAGTAAAATTACATGTACAGTAGTGTCATTGACAACCAAACCACCGGCAGAAACACTCATAACAAACCGCTCCTTGAGCTTCTTGTTGGTTGTAAATAAATATGCAGCAAGAGGCTTTGGTCCTGAATTAATCACACTAAAGCATTCTTCTAGTTTATCGACCTGTTTCGAGCAAAGCAAAAGGAAAAGAGTGTTCTAACTGATCAGCTGTGGCTTTAATTTTCAGATTAGCACTTCACAAATTATAATCACTTGTTTTAAGGTTAGTTTCACAATTTGGCCTTTTAGCAAAAAAAAATTGTCCCATTTTCATTGTCCTTTTATGATATCAATGCAACATTTATTTTGTCTTTACAATTTTACTCTTATGTAATTATTACTTTCTCACCAACTACTGTCACTAACTCTCTAAGTAATTAATTTAGGTGGTTGGGTAGAGAACAAATAACTCAAGTATTTGATGGGCAAAATAGGAAAATTAATATTAATTTTGTAAGTTTCAAGAACAATAATTGGATTTCTTAATTATTGTGCAAAAGCCTAAAAGGCCAATCAATATGGGACGGAAGGAGTAACGATTAATCAATTATTAATATAGATGATTTTGGAATATGGACATGACATAAGCAATCAAAATCCCCAAAAAAGTGCTATATTCTGTAGCAATAGTACACTAAAAGGTGAAAGTTGATGATCTAACTCTTATTCCACATTAAGAGGAACGTGTCAATTACTCTTGCAGGTTGTAAACCATTTGAAAAGTATGTGCTTGTTTTTCTTAGACTCTAATTTAAAAGAAAGCAACCAAAGTAAGCAATGAAATTTTGAGAAAAATCTCAGCATAAACAGTTATCTAGAGTCTTAATTCCTACCGTTATGATGGGAAGTAAAGGACCAAATATCTCCTCGCTCATTATTAGAGAATCTCGTGGGACATCAAATAGAACAGTGGGGCTAATCCTCCTGTAATTTGAGGAAAAAGGTGAAATTCTAGTGTCAAGATCCATTGAATTAAATTTATGACTTCAACAATAAGGCACCCCAAAAAGAAGACAGAAAGCTTACAATTTGCTTTCATCCTTTTCACCTCCATAAGCAATCTTGCCAGAAACCTTATCATCATCCAAGAGCTTTGTCAAGCGAGCAAAGTGGTTGGAATTCACAATACGGGACAAATCTTTTGATTCCAATGGGTTCTTTCCGTAAAATTTCTCCAATTCAGTCTTTAGGGAATCCACCTAGAAACAGGAGGCACCAAACACTGAACAAACAGACAAATTAAGAATTCTAACTACACTTAGGGAAAAAAAAATTACCAACTTGGGAGCATAATCCTTTGTTGTTATGATATAATCGGGAGAAATGCAGGCTTGTCCATTGTTACAACCCCACTTCCCTGCAATTATACGTCTAGTTGCTACCTTACCAATTCAAATTCAAATTATTAATTTCAAGTCAAAAATAAGATGCAAGGTCGGTGTGATAACAAGTAAATGATAAAAGAAAAGGCTGAGGTATACCTGTAAATTGATATTAGAATCTACAACAACTGGAGATTTTCCTCCAAGCTCTAGCACAACTGGTGTAAGGTGTTTTGCAGCAGCAGCCATCACAATGCGTCCTACCCTTCCATTACCTAAAAATCAAACAATCAATGATGTAATAAAGAATAACCCAGACACGAGTATCAGAATAAAACTTGCAGACCAAGAGCTTTAGCTCAAATGGTCATGTACCAAGTCATAAGGCTTCGGAATAGGAGGTCCAAGGTTCGAACCTTGACAGAGGAGAATAGGAGAATAGTTTAGTTTAGGGTGTGTGGTGTGTGTGTGAGTATTTGCCTATAAAAAAAAAAAAGAATAAAACTTGCAATCAAACATTCGAGAACAGCCATTCGATCCCTGTATATTTATACAAAGTGGAATTCTTTGGTTACTGACAATAAGAGTCTGAACAGTACATTGCAGATACAAGCACAGTCAACAAAAAGTCATACCAAGTGAACAAGGATTATGATAATAACCTTATTAGACGTCCTCCTTAAAATGTACATAATACTCAAGAGTCAAAAGACTCAAGACTAACCTATCTCTATTTTCTAACCATCAATTATCCTGCACCACATATTGTTTGCTAAGTGCCATTACTATCAATATTAGAGGATCTCACACATTTCCTATTACGTATCAATTAAATACAGCTCTTAAACAGCTTCATACTTTAATTCATCCTATCATCCACTGAGATTCCTTCAATATTTCGTAACAACTAATTCCTATGCTGGTTTCCAAATTGAATATCATACTTGAGTACATGATTCAATTTACATATATGCCTACAAAGATATTTCAATAGGTAGAAACCCTGCTCATGTTTTGATCAAAGATTCTAAGAACTATTTCGGTGACCAATAATAGTTCTGTAATGCAATCAACAAACCATAACGATCCTTGCCAATCCTTATTTTGAATGAAATAGGTTCTATCCCAAAGATGAGGAAAGAAAGAAGCATGGCAAGGAACACTGAAACATGTTTGCATATTGGCCGTGTAGAAAGAAAAACAGCTTTCTAAAAGCCTATAGATGCCTATGAAGCCTACAAACATTATCTGAACGTTCGTATATGTGAAGTTACAATAAAATAAAAAAAGCAACATCAGATAAATATGATCATTGACAATTTGCATGTGTCAAACCATACATCAGCTGACAATGAAATTTCATGGTTTTGATTGCATCTGCAATTTTTAGGAGCTTGAAGAGCGAATATCAAGCATAAGCTGATATCTTTTGTGACCAAAAACTAAAAGAATAACCAAATCATATGAAACAAGCCACTCTAACAGAAAAGTTTGGTACATAACATGCCGGTTGGCTAGTTGTGATTCCTAAGCTAGGAAATATGCATATAGTTTGAATGAGAGAAATAAATTGTATAAAAATTTGCACGTGCATGATGTATCTAAAAGAACATCAGCCACAAGGAAATTTTCATCAATAAGAAAAACAAAAACAATTCAAGATCATAAACCATCAAAGAAAATGGATTACAAACAAGAACCTGTGTATAAAATTTTGTCCCACTTTTGCTCCAGTAATGCAGATGTTTCATCAACTGCCCCCTCAACAACTCTTATAGATGAGTTATCCATGTAGTCCCCTAACAGTTTTGCCAGCAGTGATGATGTGGCTGGAGCAATTTCTGATGGTTTTAGAACCACAGCATTACCAGCTGCAATCGCTCCAATAACTGGATCAAGTGATAACACTGGAAAACAGACAGAGAATGTAATATTATCATCATTATAAAGATAGAATGGAAGGAAGAAAAAGCTTAGAAGTCAACTCAAAAACATATAAAATAAGATCAACTAGATATTAACATACAAAATGGATAGTTCCATGCTGAGATGACTAACACAACCCCCAGTGGTTCAGACACTATTTCAGCTGAAGAAGGAAAAGTAGTGATTGAAGTTTTGACCTGCATGAAAGGGAAATTCATGTGAAAAATCAATAGAACTTTTCCAAACAATGTCAGCAGAAGAACATAACATAAAATATACCTTTTCTGAAGCCATCCAATGTTTCAATTCCTTGAGTGCAACATTACATGAGTTTTTCAACATAGCAATCTGCAATACAAACTACTTGTGTTAACAGAAGAAGGAAAATATCATATTTGACACCAATGTATTGATGAAACAACCCTTCAACAACCTAAATAAGCAACTCAATGTGCATAAACTTGATGAAAATGATTATTGCAATTGAGAATTTTAATTATGAACATCCTGATATACCACCCTGAGCATTACTGAAAAACACAACTGAGCAAACAGGCATGAGGAATTTCTCCAAACGCAAAGTTTTTCATTTCTTTGAGAGGTAACAAAAAGTTTATGGTGGGGATCAGGATATATTATTTCAACTTTCAAGGACAAGGGATGTCATGAGTCTCAGCAACAGGTAACAGAAAACCACCAATAGGAATCTAACTTACAACCTACCAGTTTAGCCAAGCCTTATTTGGCACAGATTTCACTATATAAAAAGCACACAAGGTATGAATTGAATTTCCCTTGATAAGTACCAAATTATATGTGCATGCATGATTTAGTAATTTTTGGCAAGTGTCAAGATATACCCGCCCAATAGTCAGACATAAAACCTTTTCGACACCAAGAGATCACCGGAATAGTTACACATCTCCTAACGAAGTTTAGTTCATACACAAGATCAAAAACTCAAACTCTAGTCAGCATGCCTTTAGAGATCTAGCTATCAACCAACTATGCATATCTTGTTAGTGTAATTCGGTTATATATTAAGACCTTGGTAAAGTGCAGCGATAATGTGTTGGACACATTTAGGACACCAACTAATCTCTTACACTTGTCTTAAACTCCATAATAGGTGTCCCCAATAAAAAAGCTTAATTTTTATCTTGCTCAGACCTGTCTCAAGCACAGCTAGAACAGGGCTTGGGTATTGATATTACATTTCTATAAAACTAGACTTTTCAAGGACACCTCTAGTATTAAAAAAATAGATTTTTAAAGATATTCAGAAAATAATAAAATATAATTAAAAATATTTAAAATCTTGAAGCTTAAAAAAGTTCCAAATACTTTTTTTTTTCAAAACCTTCTCCTCTCTCCTATCATGGAAAGAGAAACCCCATAACCCTAAAATTTGTTCCGGGTTGGTGACTCTGTCAATCCACTACTTCCTCTTCATTCCCAAAAATGCCCAATTAAGATTTTGTAGCTCTGCATCCACATTAAAAGTAGAGATCTGTTTCAGTTTTTCATTGTTTTTTCAAGATAAATTTGTTACTCCTCTCTCTCCCTCTTCTGTTTATCTCTCTCTCTCTATACATGTGTCTATGCGCTCCACATATATTTTGGATATTTGCAGTGTCAATGTGCCTGTGTTGTTTCCATGTCAAAGGTAGTGCTTCATAGTCAATTTGTCAACCTCATAAAAGAATTCAGTGCTGCTGATCAACTAGAAAGACAAATCCAGGACCAGAAACACTCCAAAAAAAATATAATAATGATAATATAACCGAAAAAGGGGGAGGGGGGACTCAATTAATTAGAAGGGACCTGGGACGAGGAGCACTAAAACAATACTACATACAACTTCCATCATTGCACATTTCGTGACAATAGCAATAAATTTGAGAACCTAAGCCACCTATCAAAGATCCACAGACAAAATTTAAGAGGACCACAACATTGGCCCAACCCAAAGTGCAAAATGCCATGTGGGACTTGAAGAGAGCGCCATTAATGCTCACACCAAACCACCCACAATTCATACAATGATACGGCAACGTTTCTACCACCTAAGGCAACACAACTACCCTAGACAATCCACAACAACACGCAAATTTTTTCTATAATTTCTCTGAATATCCTTAATCAAGATTAATTTTTTTTTAAAAAAAAAAATTCTTAATCAAGATTAAATTAAGAACTTGATAACAAAAATAGGAGTAACTTGATCGTAGCTTTTTTTCCCATTCTGAAAGACATTATACGAATCTCAAACTCCCCTTCAACATTAAAATTATAATCAAAATAAAATAAAATTAAAAAAAAAAATTATACTGTGAGAATGATAATTAAAAATTAATATGTCAACACAGATACAGCAATAAGTGCTATTGTACTCAGAATTTCTAAGCAGAAGTGTTATCAGAATTTCTGAGTCAAGGAAAGGACACACATCATTTTGTTCCCGTAAAATAGGACCCTATAATAAATGAACTACAAAACAACTTCTATAGAATAACGCACACGGTCATAATTTTCAATCTCCATCACGAGTGAACTCACAGAGCAGCACAAAACCCGCCTGCGAACAATTTTCGGAATATCGCTACTCTCAATTCAAGGTCAAACTCAAACGCAGACAACAAAATAACAATAATAGTAAATAATAAATTAATATTAATATTAAATGTAAAAGCCTAAAACTCAACCGAGGAAGTGCGATTGATGAAACGACAAGGAGAGAAAAGCAGAACGGAGGGACCTCATAAACGACGGTTTCGAGCGGCGGCTTGGCGAGGTCGTTTCGGAGAGCGTCGACGATATCGCGTTCGTGATCCTCAGCGAGTTTGGAAAGTGCGTTGAGCTGCGAGACTCTCCATTCGTAACTCCGCGTTTTGCCAGAGGTGAAGGTTCCTCTGAGCTCCTTCACGAGTTGCGAACACGCTTCTGCATCGAACGATTTCTTCTTCGTCGTTTTCTCTGAATCCTGTGAGGACATTATCGAAACGCCGAACGCGAAAAAGAGAGGAAGAGGATTGGTTGGAACGATAGAAGGAATGAAGAAAAACACGATGACCAAAAGGTTGGGTGAAGTACTCTAGTGTCTGTATATGTATAGATCGTGGTGTTGTGGCCTCGCTGTAACACTGACTTGCGGGTGGGGTTTTTCAAATTTATATCTTGCAAAAATACCAAAATTAAAATTAACAATTAACATTAACAATGAAATAAAAATTATCCTTTCCTACTTTTTATCTTTGACGGTTTTGAAAAAAAAAATATTTGTAATTTTAAAATTTTTGAAAATTACTTATTAATTTATTTTATCCACTAAACACACAAACTATACTAAATCTCTTCCTAAATCTACACTACTAAGAATAGAACCTTGTACTTTGAGTTCTAGGAACTCTACCTTATCTCGTCTCCTGGTGCCATTTAAGCTATAATTTCTTGATAAAATTACTTATTAATTGATTTTTATTATACTATTATTTATTTATTTTTTATTTTATATAATAAGATAATAAAATATTAAATTAAGTTTTTACGTTTCAATCATATAGCTCAGTCAGTGAACACATGAAGACATATATATGTGAGTACGGGTTCAATTCAAGTTACTATATTTTCCTATGAAAAAAATTAAGTTTCTTAAAAAAAAAATTAGATTAAGTATATGAATTAACTTTAAACTGAAGATAAAAAAATGGAGGGAATATATCAAAGCAATATACGAGCAAAGGGAAAAAAAAAAGTAATATATTACTTTTTGTAATTTTTAAAATGAAAAAATTAATAGAAAAAAATAAAATAGAAATGGATAATACTAATATTAATTATGGAGTATCTACTAGATTTTCTTTTTTTTTTTTTTGTATATATCACAGCATTTTTTATTTTCTATGGGAGAGAATATTGTTGGAATCCAAAAATACGCTTGTTGTGTTGAAGCAGGAAATTGGAACTAGGAAGGTGAGATTCATTTTTCTTATCCTCACGTTTGGTTTTGGCCGTTTGCGAATTTTGACTTATGGAATAGTTTGGTACTCCTAAACCGCTTGCTTGTAGGTGTGCATACTACATACATGTTAAGTATAAGGTGTAATTAGTTTTCTAACCTCTGATGTAATACTACTTTACAAATTAAGAAATTAAAAGTTTTTTTTTTAAAAAAATAAAAATTAAATGTGATTATGTTTAGTATAATTAATGTTATGTTTTATTTTAATTTTAATTTTTTATTTTGTACAATATTACACAGATTAACAAAATTCAAGATATAAAATAAAAAATTTTTAAAAAATATTTAAGTGAATGAGTTATTTTAAAATATTTTTAATTATTATCCTAAAAGTGAATATCACTCACTTGCCCAACATTAAGGATAATATTAGTTTAGTTAGTTAGAGTTATAGCAGTTGTGATAAGGTCATTTTTATCATAACTTATTAAGTATATCAATTAGTTAGTTAGATCGATCTTATCTCTTTTTAATGTTTTATTAATAAATAAAGTATATTGCATACTTGGTTATTATGTTGATTTTATTGATACTCTTTCATCATTTTTTTTAACTTTTTTTTTTGTAAAAGTAATTTTTTTATGAAGTTTTGAGAAAATATCTAAAATGTACTGTTCTATATATATTTTTTAAAAAAATATATCTTCATACTGTTTAAGAAAATTAATTAATCTTATTTAATTTTTTTTAATTCAACTGAAAAGAGAAGTCAATTTTCTAAATTATCATTAAAAAATGAGTTTTTTAAAATAAAAAGTGCATTAAGTTAAAGATATTTTAGACATCTTTTTATTAAAAGTAAGGCTTAAATATGTTTTTTTTTTTTCTGAAAAATAGGAAAATAAGGATTTAAGTCTCTAAATTTTTTTTTTAGGATTTAAGTCCTTAAACGGGTGATTTGAGTCCTTAAATTAGTATTTTTCAAGAACTCATATCCTCTATTTTTGAGTTTTTTAAGGAGTTAAATCTTAAAAACTATTTTTCAAAGACTTAGGGGCTGTTTGGTTTGCATTTTCATTTTCTGTTTTCAGTTTATTTCCTGTTTTCTGAAATTTTACAAAGAAAATGGTAAAAACAGAGAATTTCTGTTTTCAGCATTTTCAGTTTTTCCTTTCTAAAATTTTAGAAAACAGTAAATAGAAAATGAAAATACAAATCAAACAGCTCCTTTAATTCTTATTTTTTTATTTTTCAGGAACGAAAAACATATTTAAACCTTAAAATAATAAAGATGATTAAATTTACTTGTAATAAATACATAGTACTCTCCAAAAAAAATTTAACAATAAAAACGGAAGGAACAACTCTTATACCAATTATTACCTTGGTGTTTTGGTAATCTAATAAAACTTTGATTAATTTTTTTAAGGCTCAAATAAGTTTTTAGAAAGTTGACATTTTTCGTTTTATTCCAATAAATTTTTTTTTTTATTTTAGTTCCACTTAATTCAAATTTTTTGTTTTTAGTTTCTACAACTTTATTTTACAATAAGTATAAGCTTTTAGTTCAAAGAGTTACTAAATTTTATTTTTAGTTCTTATAACTCAATTTTTTCTTATTTAGTTCTCTGAAATTTCAACCTTTCTATTTTGGTCCCTAGAAAAAATATGATAAAAAAAACTTAACATCAGGGTCTAAAAACAAAAATTTTAAATTAAATTAGATCAAAATAAAAAAAAATATTTTGTAGAGACTAAAACAAAAAATTGACAAATTTTGTAGGACTAAAAACAATAATTTTGAATTAAGTTGGACTAAAACAAAAAAAAATTTATAAGAACTTAAACGAAAAAAGTGTCAATTTTAGATAGACTAAAATCTTATTTAATCCCTTTTTTTAATTACACTCTGACACACTTGAGTTGACTAAGGTCAATAAGTTCATGTAGTACATGGATGAACCCGATTAATTAAGTGCCCTATTAAGTCAATCCAATGGCCAAGGATAAACTTAGATCTAGTTAACAAAGGAAGATCAACCCACAAAAGAATGAAGGGTCACGATGAAATGGAAGTTACAACATGGCTTAGTGGGGGAAGTGCTCTTCATTTTGATTATTGACTAGTGGAGAGTTAGTAGCCAAGGAAATTAGTGTCATGATCTTGTCTATAAGACTATGAATAGCAAGATTAGTAGTAGAATCAAGGTTGAAACTCACTCATAGATAAACTTTAAGGGTGTGTTTGATGCATGGACAAGTACAGTACAGGAAGTATAATACAGGATAATTTAATAAGTTACAGCACAACTACTTGTGTTATTTGTTGTTTGATCATTAAAGTACAACACAAGAAATATAAAGTCAATTTTACTATAATATACTTTACACTTTAAAATATTTATTTTAGATAAAAAATTAATAATTAATATTGTGAAATTTTGAAACTGTTATAATATAATATTTAAAAAATTATATATAAAATTAGATTTCTCAAATAATTTGATATATTTTTAGATGTTTTATTATTTTTCACTAAAAAATATTATTAAATTATATATATATATATATATATATATATATATATATAAGCTAGTTTAGTGTTGTATATTGCATGAAATAAAAAAAAAATTATTATAGTAACTACCTTGTGTAAGTGTGGGAGTGGGGAGATATGTAGTTAAAATTTTATGAGATAGTGGATGTGAGTGAGGGTGTTTTTGTATTTAACCATCTTGTACCATGGGATAACTTCCTGTCCTCTAGGATTGTGAGTAACAAAAATCTCCCATTTTGTTCTGTGCTGTGCCTCAAATTTTGTGCTGTAACATGTCTGTATTTTATGCTGTCCAGTGCCGTATATTTTAGCAAATCAAACGCACCCTAAGAGTCTAAACACTCCAAAGAGTTAAAATGGCGAAAGAGACATCAAGAAAGTATGTTCCATGCCAATTAGGGGGCGTTTGGTAGACGGAATACTTTTGAATAAGTTTTATGGGAATGCTTTTCCTGGATAAGTGATTCCCAGGTAAGCATATTCTCATGTTTGTTTATTAACGAATTTTCCTATGAATGTCTCTTATTTTGTATGATTCTCATGCTTGGTAAAATAAGATAGAGTGTTGAAATGATAAGGATGGGGATAATTCTGTCCATAAAATTTGGTTTCCCGGGTAAATAAAACATTCCCACCTATTTTGGTGGGAATCATAAAATGAAAGATCCTTTCATATTTTAAGATTCACACTAATCTTTCATTTCCAAAAAAAATTTTCTCTGTCTTCTACTAATCGTGAGAAAATTTTCAACACTTGTAAACCGTAATTTGTGTTTGTTTATTGCTATTGTTTTATTAACATATGTAATCAACTAACATTGATCTTAGTTCTTTGGTAAAGTTTGTTTCGATTGCATGTTTAATGGCTTGAATTGTGTATGCTTGATCATTGACACTAAATTTTTAACACACTAGACATTGTTAACATGCCACTTGAGGGTCCCAATAAGAAGTGATTCCATTCCTAGAATTAAGATATGAAATTTTGCTCTGTTTTTAATGAATGTTACCCTGTTGTTTAATCAACAAAATTTCGAGCAAACACTCTCATTAACTAAATTTTTAATGAAAAATATTAAATTGTCATTTAATGAAGTTCAATAAGTTATATAAGTCTGGTTGTTTGTTTATTTAATTGTTTTTGTTGCACTATTTGTGCACAACCAATATTCATACCCTTAATCAGTATACTTAAAAGATCTAACTATCTAGGTGTCATTTACCATATACAACATAAATATGCAAAAGTTTAAGTGAATCAAATCTATTGATTCATTTAAAGTGTTATGTTGACTTTTTATTCTTTTAAACCTTAAATCAATTGTTATAAAGTCACTTGTACACCAATGCACAAATTTTCACTTGTACACCATAAATAAAACCAACTATCTATAATCAATTGTGTCAAAAAATTTATTGATGTTTATTTAATGAAGTTTACAGGCGACTAACTCTAGAATAAAATTTTAATTTGTGTTAGACACCACGCCAAAATGATTAAATTGTGTTTATAGGAATTTTCTTTTTCGTTTGTTAATAACTATATTTTTCCGATTTAAACTAATAGGAGTGTTTGTGGCTTGTAGGATTGTTTACGGTCCTGTTTGGATCGATTTTGAGGGTTTAAGTCATTCAATTCGATCAATTTATCTACTTACGGTTTGGATGGATCGGTTAAATTTATTTACTTACGGTTTAGATAGACCAGTTTTCGGTTTTAAGATTGTGTCAATTATAAACTAAATTAAATATAAAATTAGACATTTGAATAAAACTTTAAAGATATAACACAATATATATACATTATAAATTTCACCAATATAAAACTAAAAATGTTGCAATTCAATTTTAAAATAATTAAAAAATGAAAAAGTTATAAATATATAATATTAAGATGATGTTACATTCTAAAATTATCAAAAAGTAAGTTATGATATTATTTTTGTTAAATATTTAGTTGTATGAATATGAATAATGTTATAATTTTGTAAGAAAATTGTACGTGTATATAAAAGTTTTGTTTGGTTTGGTTTGAGTTAGTTTGATTGAGACAATTTGAAATTTGAACCAATCTAATAAAAAATTTCAATTTTTTCAAATTTCAAATGTTAATTTAAAATAACAAATAGTAAAAAAAAAAAAATCACTATCTGTCATATGATGTAAAGTCTAAACTAACAAAACATATAAGTCAAAATATTAAACGTACACGTTTGAGTTATGACGTATCGTTCAAATAAAGAATCGCAACTCACAAGATTCTTATCTAACGAACTAGAGTAGGGTCGTATTCCCAACTCTTCAAGAAAATTTCTTTCTTCTTTCAGGGAAAAAAAATCTTTTTCTAAATATAGTTTTATTAGCTCGTTAATTAAAATAATACAAAATTATAAATTATTTGTCAAAGTAAGATATTTTTTGAACTATTTATTAAAATGTGACACTTTTATTGTCTGAGCGCGTAAATCAACCGATACAGAAGTTTCGAGTTCGAGTTTTAAATGTTAGCTGTGTCAAATATTCATAGAGAGTTTTGTTACTTGTAATGATCCTACGTACTTGACTCGAACAAAATATCTTATATAGAAAATGCATGTGATCTAAACTAAAAAAGGTGACACTTCTCCTATAAAAAAAACGTTTAGCACAATTGCGGTTTGTTAAAGTTATCCACACTTAATACAGAACATGGGTTTGGTATAAGGTTTAGGATTTACGGTCAAGGATCTAGGGTTGATTGTTTAGAATTCGGGGTTTACTTTTATTTTTAAGATAGAGACTTCACTACAAAAATAAAATTATTTTCTTTTTTTTTTTATTTTATCTTTTCAATTTTTTATTGGAATTTTAAATTTTATATTTTAAATTTATTAGTAAGGTGTTGAGATATTAAATTTCTTTTTTATTTACTTTAATTATTTAATTATTAGAATTAGTATTATTTATCTTTTAGCCCAAATAATATTTTAAATTTAAATTATAAAATTTATAATTTTCAATTTGATAGTGATGAGTGTTTTTGAAGGTTTGTTATCAGGGTTTGCATTTTATTTAGTTTTGTGATTTAAAATTTGTTGTTTTTGGGTTTTTTTGTTTTATAAAAAAGAAGTACAGTCGGGAATCAAACCCCTTGCCCACACTTGCATATCCATAGGCACTCACCAATTGAGCTACATGGGTTTGTTTGTAATTGTCAAATAAAAAGTTTATTTTAGAAATAAATATGTTTTCTTTTTTATTTTGTCTTTTCAGTTTGTTATCATTTAAATTTTAGATAAAATATTAAACTGAAAAAATAAACCAATTTTTTTGTTTAATCTTTTCAAAATTAATTTTAAATTTTATTAGTGAGGTTTTAAGAGTTATTGAGATTTTAAGTCTCATTTTTATCTATTCAATTATTTAATTTAATTTTCAAGATTAAGATTATTTATCTATTATATCAAAGAGTAATTTTAATTTAAATCAATAAATTTCAATTTTTGATTTATAAATGAGGGGTTAGAAGTTTGGTGTTTGGGATTTAGAATTTATACTTTAGTGTTTAGGGTAATTTTAATTTTTGAATTTGTAATTTATGTATTCAATATTTTTTATTAATCAATCATCTTCGGTAACATATCTACTCACTATTAAAATCTTATAATATTTTAATTAATTTTTTCTATTCATTTATTTAGAATTAAGGTTCATTTAATATTTAGTCTTTTGAGTTTAGATTTTAAGATTTAGGTTTAGTGTTTGTGTTTTGGGGTTTGGAGTTAAGTGTTTAGTATTTAGTGTTTTATAGTTTGACAATTCATATTTAAAGTTAAGTTTTTTTTTTAAAAAAAATGCTTGAACTCCTATTATATACATTGTGACATGAGTAAATATACGAGTAATGTTATATTCTCCTAAAAATTTTCTTACTTATTCTCTTATTACCATATAAAGTATGAAATTAAGTGGACTTTCAATTTTGAATCCATAGAAAAACATTGAAAATATTCTTTAATAAGTAAGTAAAAAGATTTGTAAGAACATAAAGTAAGATGATTAAGAATTACTCGTAAACATACTAGTGTATATATATATAAGATGAGATTTATCTACTCCGTTCGATAAACTCCATATACATATGTGTAATAATAATAACAACAATAACAATAAAAAAAAACTATAATAATTTTGATACATTAAGTGAATTTAAGTATTTACCAAAAAATGTTATATTAATAAATTAATTTTTAAAGAAATGTTAAGAATTCAGGTTTTTCGCAGATTCTCCCATAGAAAATAATGTTAGATTTGAGATTTTTATCCTCATTAATTTTAACTCCAAACCCAAATCCTTCTCGCTCTTACTTTTATACTCAATTGCTATCGCTGCTTCCCTTTCCCATCTATGTGTCTAGTCTTGTTGTGGTAATGTAACTATCAAAGTAGAATTATGAAAAAACAATTTGGTCTACAAGGCCATGGATCTCTCAACTATTTTGATTAAGGATAAGTTCTCAAATAACAAAAAGGCAAAAAAAGGAAAAAAAGAAAAAGAAAAAGAAAAAGTAGTCAATTCTAGTCTTCTAGATGAGTCAATAAAACATAATAAATCTCAAGAGTTTGTAGCTCAAGTGACATAAGGAGGAGTTCTTGGAGCTTAAGGAAAGGGGTTCGATCTTCGGTGTGGTAGATTTAAGAATAGGAGTAGTGTAATGTAGGGTGTGTGTGTTTTGCAGAAAAAAAAAAACATAATAACTATAATATTTATGTTGTTTGAACGTTGATTTTCTTAATTAATTAATTTTTTTGTGTGTACTAAGGATATCTTTTAGGCGACAATCGAAGATAATCGAGACTTTGTGCATATTGAACATGTTAGAGGACTTGGTAGGTTTGGGAGAGGAGGATGTGAGGCAAAGGATAGAAGCGTTGGGAGATTTTTACAAGCTTTTATGATATAGAAGTAGTTATTCTTCCAGAAATCCTAGGTCAAATGGCTTAAAGAAGGTTATTGCAACTCAGGGGTTCTTTTATCATTGTATTGCTTTGAAAAGACATTGTGATTCGATCTATTTCTAGAATTGTTGTGGGGGATAACCGAGTAGGGGAAGCTCATGAGGTTAAAGACGCTATTAAAAACCATTTATAGGTGATTTTTGCTTGAATGGCATGGTGTGTCTTCAAGTTTATCTCTAGAGGGGGTAGATTTTCGAGTCATTATTCTCGAGGATAATTTGAAGCTGGTTATTCTTTTTTTAGGGAGATGAGATCAGAGACGTTGTATGAGATTGTGATAGTGACAAGAGCCAGGTATGAATAGAGTCAAATTTCAGTTTATAACGCAGTTTTGGGATATGATTAAAGTAAATTTTATCAAGTTAATACAAGATTTTCATGCGAATGGAAGATTGGTTAAAGGGTCTAATAGTTCTTTCATTGTCTTAATTCCAAAAAAGACTTGTCCACAAAGTATTGGTGAATACATGCTGATATCATTTATTGGTTGCATGTAAAAAGTGTTGTCGAAGCTCCTAGCCAATCTATTGAGGAAGGTGCTTCTGTCCTTAATTTATGTAGAACAATCCGCACTTATAAAAGGTTGCATATCGTGGATGGTAATTTAGTATAAAACGATCCAAATGATAAGATTCTACGTAAAGGATTTTTATTTTTCTTTTTAAGGTTAATTTTGAGAAGGCATATGACTCGGTTGGATAAGAATATTAAAAGATTATGGCATGTATGGGATTTTCTAGAACCTGGCACAACTGGATGAGTTGAGCTATTGCCACTCCAAAATAACTATTATCACTCCTTTTTATTTTTATTTTTTTTATTTTGAAAAATATTTCACAACCAATCAAATCAAATTATTCATATATAAATGTTATTAAAATAGTCAATAGGAGTGACAATAGACATTTGAGAGTGGGGTAGGGACTTACGGGACCTTATTGGGTCGCGGCACACTAGTGGGACACAAGTAGTCTCTCTTGGTGGGGTGGGAATTTAGGAGGACCTTATTTGGCCTTAACACACTAGTGAGATCCAAGTTGTCTCTCTTGGTGGGGTAGGGACTTAGAAAGACTTAATTGGGTCGTGGCACACTAGTGGGGCCAAAATAGTCTATCTCGGTGGGCTAGGGGGTTAGGAGGACCTCATTAGGCCGTGGCACACTAGTGAGGCCCAACTAGTCTCTCTTGGTGGGGTAGGGACTTAGGAGGAACTTATTGGGCCGTGACACACTAGTGAGGCCCAACTAGTCTCTCTTGGTGGGGTAGGGACTTAGGAGGAACTTATTGGGTCGTGGCACGCTAGTGAAGCCCAACTAGTTTCTCTTGGTGGGGTAGGGACTCAAGAGTAGGGGTGTTCAAAACGAAGCAAACCAATCTAAATCGAACAAACGGAACCGGAAAAATTTAAAAAAATAAAACCAAAATAGAAAAAACCGATTTTTTTTATTGGATTGTGTTGGATTTTGGATCACCTTAGTCAAACTAAACCAAACCAACTCAAACAGCACTTTATATACTGATACGATTTTTGTATAAAAAATTAATATTACTCATACTTGTAAATATTTAAATAAAAGGTCAAATGCACCTTTTGGTCCGGTATCTCTTATGTGCATTTCATTTCGATCCTATATCTTTTCTGGGTTACATTTTGATCATGTATCTCTTATAAAAGTTTCATTTTGGTCTAATCTATCAATTTCGTCACCTCCGTTAATAGAATTGACTTAATAAGAACAGAGTCAAATTACGTCATTTATCAAAAAACCATAACATACACATGAACCTTAATAAGAATAGAGTTAAATTACTTTGTAACAGGGTGACAGACTGCACAAAAATGAAATCTTTTTAAGAGATACATGACCAAAATGTAATCCAAAAAAGATATAGGACTGAAATGAAATGCGCATGAGATACAGGATCAAAAGGTACATTTGGCCTAAATAAAATATACACCATAGTTTATTTTTCACATAATTTTATAATGTAAATATGATTAAATGTTATATATTTATAATTTTATTACTTTTCGATCAATTTAAAATTAAATTCCATCACTTTTTGTTTTATAGATATATTTTTGCGTGACATTTACTTTGTATATTTCTTTTTTTTTTTTTTACATTTTATTCAATGTGTAGTTTTATACTTTCTTTTGTTTATAATTGATACAAAGTTAAAAATCGAAATCATATTCAATCTAAACCAAAAAAGATTGGATCGGATCTGATTTTTTTGTAAAACCAACCAAACCAAGCCAAACCCAAACCGAATAAGAGTAAGTTGACCCGTTCAGATGGTCATACCCCTCAAAACCTAACTAAACCAAATTGCGAACACTCCTACTTAGGAGGCTATGAGAGGATACCACAATCGGTGTTAGTGTCATTACGATTCTTCGATGGGGCTGTAAAAACGAATTTCACTTTATGAGGTAAATGATCTTAAGAATTGCCTTTTTTGAAAGAGTAAAACAACAAAAAAATTTTGGTAAATTGTAAAATGTCAATTTAAATCTCCAAAGATTCATTTATCATTAATTTAGTCTCTCAAATATTTTTGTCACAAAGTTGATCCCTTAAAGATTTTCTTGTGCAATTTGAGGGACTAATTTAGTAGTAATTTAATATTTTAGGTGCTAATTTGGAGGCATTTTAAATCTTAAAAGGAACCAATTTAATGACCAATAAATCTTTAAAGAACCAAATTAATGTTTTACTCTTAAAAAAAAGTTCATTTTTAAAAAGTCATCACGAGAAAAAAATGCCATTTACTTGGTCAAACTTCAAAGGGTCACCTAATAAATTTGCTTCCGGGGGTTTATGTCAATTAAACAAAATTGTCTTTTGCAATTAATAATCTATTGGCTATTGCATATGCAGCCAGTAATTTTATTATTAATGCCTGGCGTGCCAAACCTAAGCGGTGTACCCTATAATACCCTATAATGATCCTAATAACAAGAAGGAAAAAAAAGTAAATTCTAGATGAGTCAATAAAACATATTATAAAATTATATTTAAATCATTATGTTTATTAAAATAATAAAATTAATTAATATATTATTTTTAACTTACTTTTTTTATCTTTTATTATTGCATTAATTATCTCCATTATCTCTTTATAAAATCTTATTAATTATAATGGACAAATATGAAAAAATATAATGAATTCTCTTAGAGAATTGTACGAGGTCTTATATTATGAAACACTAGTATTATCCAAAAAGGGTAATAGTATAAACGAAGGGAGTAATATTTATAAATATTTATGTTGTTTGACTGTTGATTTTCTTTAGACGTAATTATACTTTTGGTTCTCAAACTTAGTTAATAGTGAAATTCTGGTCTTTTAACTTCTAATTGCGTGATTTTGGTCCCCAACTTTGTCAATTATGCGGCTTTGGTCCCCTAACTTTAAATTGTACAATTTTGGTTCTCTAACATTCCCAATTACACGAATATGGTCCTTTTGACCATTTTTCATTAAGAAACTAATGATCAACATGATCAATCCCATATAACAAACTTTTATTTATGTAGTTTTGGTCTCTCAACTTTTTAAATTGTGCGATTCTGGTCCTAAACGTTTTTGATTGTGTGATTTTGATACGAATAATGTTTTTTATCCAACCTAAAACACACAACTGGTTAAATATGAAGAAAATATGTGGTTAAATCTGTATGATCAGTTGTATACGATTTAACGATATATATTTAACCAAATAGTATACAGATTTAACCACATATTTTCACACATTTAACTAGTTATGTGATGGGTTGTATTTTTGGGGTTGTACAAAAAACCGTTTCCTTTTGATACCCTCACACACTGGATTATATTAGTTTAACCGCGTTAACCATTAGCTTCTTAATGGAAGATAGATGAAATGACCAAAATCACACAATTGAAAAAAAACGAGGGACCAAAATCATGTAGAAGAAAAAAGTTAAGGGGATTAAAATGACACGATTAAAAGTTGAATGATTAAAATCGCACAATTGACAAAGTTGGAAGACTAAAATTACACAATTAAAAATTAGGGAACCAAAATTACACAATTGAAAAAGTTACAAAACTAAGACTACAATTAAGCCTTTTCTTTATTATTTGTTGGTGTGTAGACAATCGACATATAATTTCTTCGAGACAGAGAAATCACCGAAGTAAGTTCAACTTCTCTTAACAAAGTTATTTTTCTATGTGCAGGCCAGGATTTGAACCCTTATTAGTAGGGATGACAACGAAAGGGGTGAGTTTTTCCCTCCTTGTCCCTGCGACGACTTCGGGGGAAAATAAGGAGGGGACGAAAAATTCGAACCCAACTTCATCCCTGTTGGCGATCGGTAAACCCGCAGGAAACCATGAAAAAATCATACTCACATTATCTTTTAAAAATATTTTATTAATATACTTTTTCAAAAATTAAATACTTAAAGTATTTTTTAAAAATAATATTTAATTCACATTATATATGAAAACCATTAGAAACTGAATATAATATATTTTTATTATCATTATGTATATAAGTATGTATGTAAGTGTAAATATATATAATTATAGCTACGGGGTGGGTTTGAGCAGTTAGATCTACAAACCCAAGCCTGCCCCATCAAAAGCGGGGGCGGAAAAATCCGAACCCATTAAAACCTGGTCAAAGTAGGGATTCCGTGTCAAAGTATGCATGGGGTCAGTCGGGTACCCACGATGACCTTAGTGTAAATGCCACAATATTATTTCTTGATGAGAGCTCAACTTACACCACTACAAACACTGATATTAATTAATTTGAGTAATGCTATATTTTTCTAATTTTTTTTCTAACTTTCTTCCTACTATCTTATAAAGCTAGTAATAAATGAAAACTGAATACATTTCATATCTTTAAAAATGAAAAAGAATTTAATTCATCCTACTACAAGAATGTCTCTCAATAGCAACGACTTTTAGCTGTGACTAAGCAAAAAAAGCTGTGGCTAAAAGTTTGCGATGGAAAAACTTGTCGTCGCTAATTAGAGGCTGCCAAACCGTGGCTAAATTTGTTGCTAACGTCCTTGGAAAGAACATAGAAAAGCAGTGGCTTACATTCGCGATGGCTTTAGCCATCGTAATGATAGAGAACTTAGACGGTGTAACCATCGCAAATAAGATTTTGGCGCCAAAATCAGTTTCTTGCTTTATTAGCAACGGCCTTTGGCCGTAGCTAACGATGTCATTAGCCACGGTCTTAAGCTGTGGCAAACTAGCAATGGATTTATGCCGTGACTAATCTTTTTTTAAAAAAAATGTGGTTTGCTACGGCTTTTAGCCGTGGCTAACTTTTTTTTAAAAAAAAATCTTTTGTAGCGACAACTTTAAGCTATGGCAATTTTCAATTATATTGATTATTATTGCAAGCCTAACACTGGAACAATTAATGTAAATTATCTAAATCGAATTCAATTGAATTTTTCACTTTCTACTCATAATTCTATTATAATTCAATTTAATTTTAATGAGATATTGGGGAATCTACTCAATTCTATTCAATTATACTTAAACATCCTAAATTCTAATTCAATTTAAAAATAATGAGATATTTCCCAATCTAGTCAATTCTACTAAATTCATATTCAATTCTACTTAAAACATTCAAAATTATAATTCAATTCTAATTCTATTAAATTTTAGTAAGGTAATCCCGATTCTAGCCAATTCTTATTCAATTATACTCAAAACATCCTTATTAATTCTAATTCTATAAAAATTTAATGAGGTATTCCCAAATCTAATCAATTCTACTTAAAACATCTTAAATTTTAATTAAAACTCAATTTCTAATTCTAAATCAACAACATTAATGGACAATTTAACCAAAAAAATACAAACGGAATTAATAAACAAATCGAAGTGGTGGCGATAATGGCATGGTTGTGGTGGTAGCGGTGACGTGGAGGTTGTGGCAGGAGTCGAGAGATATGGAATGTGAGAGAGAACAAAAGAGGGAAAAAGAAGGGGAGATGGCAGTCTGGTCACTGGAGAAGAAGAATGGTGGTGGTGGTTGGGTGTGGAGTTGGTGGTTGGAGAAGGAGAGCAAGAGGAGGAAGAAGAGAGAGATGAAGAGTACGGGAGAGGAGGAAGTAGAGAGGGATGAAGATCGAGGAAGAGGAGAAGGAGAAGAAGAACCGAGATTTGATCGCCGGAGAAGGTCAAACCACAGTTGGGTGGGTTGGTGGGGCGGTGCTATTGCAGGTTATGGAGAGAAAGAAGAAAAGGGTTTTGGGAGAAAGAATGAAAGGAAAAGTGGAATCTGATCTACTTATTTGACACTGTTTGCGACAGTTCTTGCGTCGCTACCAAGCCCTCACAAATTAATGAACCCATATGCCCCTCATCATACGACAATTGGTTGTCCTAAACTGTTAGCCATGACTTTAAGCCATGGCAAAATACTAAGCTGTTAGCGACGACCATTGCGTCGCAAACTCTCCCCACATCGTACGCCATGTGGCTGTCTTGATCTGTTAGCCATGACTTTAAGTTGTGGCAAAATGATCTAGTTGTTAGCGAAGAGCATTGCGTCGCAAACTCTCTCCACATTTGCAACATGTCACATATTAGTGACGGTCTAGCTGTCGCAAATTTTGGGCTGGTGAGGCGCCATTTTTGCTATGCGTTAGCGACGGTTTTTCTGTCGCAAGTAGCAACGACGAAGTCGAGATCGTGGCTAATTTTTCATGGCTATTTTGCTATAGTGTTCTCGGTCAAAGTAGTGATTCCCCATCAAAGTTTGTGAGAATTTTGGTTGCCTAACTTTTTCAATTGAGTAATTTTGGTACCAAACTTTTTTTATTGTGCGATTTTGATACCCTCTCATACTTGGTTATATTGGTTTGACTTTACCATTAGCTTCTTAATGGAAGATGGATGAAATGATCAAAATAATATAATTAAAAAATTTGGGGTACCAAAATCGTGCAATTGAAAAAAGTTGGGGATTAAAATCACACAATTAAAAGTTGAATGACCAAAATTGCACAATTGACAAAGTTGGAGAATTAAAATTGTACAATTAAAAGTTGGGGACCAAAATCACATAATTGACAAAGTTAGGAGATCAAAACTATAATTAGGTGGATTTTACCATGCACTAGTTTTTTAATAGAGTATGATGCTCCACTGCACGAATTCCAAAGAAATAAGGATTGCATGCGGAGAATCTAGGCTAGTCACATGTGAAGCTTTAGTTAATCAATTTTTGAAATTGAAATATAGTCCTTCAGTTTTTCAATATCATTTAAGAGATCCAATCACCCCACCTACCCCATCTAACCTAACATTGGAAAATGATGCATCAACGAAAAAATAAAAAACAAAGAAAAACATAATAGGAAGAACAAAAAGTGAAAAAGAATGAAATGGCAACAACAACTTTTTTGGCCGTTCGTTTCCATCTCTCTTCCACAATGTTTTTCTTTCACTGATAAGTGAAACCAATTTTGTTTTCCTCCACAAGAGCAGATTTTCCACCTAACCATCACCCAAACCACCCTCTTTCCCCTTTCCCCTCAACAAATGCTTCATCTCCGTGTAAGCATCATAGTTTTGTCCCTTATTCTCTGCGCTCTTTTTTTGCCTTGGTATCTACTCCTTTCCCATTGTTGGCACCACCATCATTGACGACAATGTTTTCCGATTTGCTGAAGCCACTGAATACAAAAATGGAGCATATTGCCCTAATCTTCTCGTCTTTTGTTTTTTTAGTCATCTTATTCATATTTGTTCTTCAATTTCTAGATCTAAGATTTTAAAACTGATTTTTATTTTCAGGATTGCTCCTCCCCCACTACTGGAACCACCGTCACAAATGATGGTATTTTCGAAAATTTGCTGAAAGCCCATATTACAGAAACAGAACGTGTTTTCCTATTCTCTTCTTCTCGTCTTTTTGTTACTTCATCTTCTTCATCTTTGTTCTTCATTTTTTTGGATCTAAAATTTTAAAACTGATTCTAGTTTTTATATTTAAGCTCTGATTTAATGTCTTTAGATTTGTTTTTTTTTTGTTTTTCTTTTATATTTTCATTTTTTGAGATCTAATTTTGGTTTGTAGTTTAACAGGAATTTGAGACTGAAAATATAAAATGTTTAACATATCTATTATAATTTACAAATACAAATTAATATATCACGTTTAATCTCAGCCGTTCATATGTTAGTTTATATTGGATGAATCATATTAAACATAACCTCCTATCTTAGTTACATAGAATATCTTCTTTCGTTTTTTTTATGGTGTATGGTTAGTCCACAGATAAAGTGGACCAATTTAGACACTGCCTTTTAATTAAGCCTTTTTTTTATTATTTTTTAATTTAGTGTGTATTAAGGATATTCTCCCATTGATAATCGATGACTAATTTATTCGAGACGAATCTGAACCCCTATTAATATACTTAAAAGAGACTCAGTTATTTACTAATTAAACTCACTTAATTTTGTTAGTTGATTTTCTTTTTGATTGTCATCCTCATTCTCATCCTTGTCCCCACCCTTTAACATACTTGTTTTATTATTATAGATAATATACAAATAGATTATTGGGTTAAATATGTTTTTAGCCCCTAAGCTTTTGCGAAAATTTACTTTTAGTCCTTGAATTTTAAAACGCCGATTTTTAGTCCTTGAACTTTAAAAAAAGTTCGTTTTTAGTCCCTCGGTACATTATTTGGTGCCGTGGAAATCTGATCCATTGACATGTGGATTGATGAAGGGTCATCAGTTTGCCACATCACCAAAAATTGTACAGAGGGACTAAAAGTCTAAAAGTGAATTTTTTAAAAGTTCAGGGACTAAAAACTGACGTTTTAAAATTCAAGAACTAAAAACGAATTTTCGCTAAAGTTTAGGGAAAAAAATATATTTAACCTTAGATTATAATAAATTCTAATTGAATGGGTACTATATGTATACTTCAATACTTGTCCTCCTTCGAAAGAAAAATAAACCTACCTTCTCCTTCATATTTGAGCTTTCGAAGTCGGAAGGTGTTAAGTAATTCATCTTTTCTTTCTTTCTTTTTTGTTAGAATAATTCATCTCTTATCTAACTAAGTTCAGATTAGAAGAAAAAGTCAAATAAAACGCATTTCAAATCTAAAACAAGATCAAGAAAAACAAAAAAAACACAAACTGAAAAAGATAAATCAAGCACATAAATTTCAGGTTGTTAAATATATGATTTTAACCTCTCACAAAATTCGTTTTCAGTCCACATCATGTTCGAAACAAAGACTAAAACCAAACATTTCTAAAGATGAGAGGGAGACTCAATAAGTCAATATCTTATCAGGTAAGGGTCTAATCCACTATTAAAAACTAGTTTTTGAAAGAAGTATAATCACATCACTTATATACTCTATAGTAACTCTCTTTTTAATTGACGTGGAACTTTATCTTAACACAATACATGACTAAGGACTCGAAAACAAATTTCGCAATGAGAGACTAAAGATATATTTAACAAATTAGAGTTTTGAGAGAGAATTGAAGAACCTCTTGGACGAAGGATTCAGTTTCAGGCTTAGATAAATCAGAGTGCAGAACCCTAAGAATCTCTTGATCATGTTGTTCTGATAACTTCAAAAGTGCTTTCAATTGTGAAATTCTCCATTCATAGCTTCGAGTCTTGCCAGAATCAAACGTTACTCTCAATTCTTTAACCATCGTTGAAGCTTCTTCTGAATCAAAAACTTTCTTGCTATTGATTAATGCCATTATTATGGCTATGCTATGCAGGACGATGAGTTTGGAGCAGAGACAATTCTTTTATTTGTGTGGAAATAGGAGAGTTTTACAAGTAAACGTCTTTGCATATAAGACGACATGCATATAATTATTTGACTGATAAGATTGAGATTGAGATTTTTTTTTGAAAGCCATCGAGATTGAGATTATTACTTTATTTATTAAATACTTTAAATTAGTTTAGGTTTTAGGACATTTCTTTTAAAATGCTTGTTATTTTCGTATATTTTAAAATTATATTTTATTTTACTTTTTTAGTATGATAACAAAGTAGTAAATAATTTTGAAATGATGTGAAATTTTGTAGACATGATGTGTACAATGTGTAGTTTCAATCTAACGGTAAATTTTGTGAAGAAAAACTTCGAAAAATAGTTATTAACCGGTGAAAAAATTGAGGTGAGTTATATCGGTGTCATTTGATCCCTCTTATATATATATATGTGTGTGTGTGAATTTTTTCTAGTATGTACAATATTATATTACACATGTTAAGAAACCATAATTAGAAATAAAATATGGTATTAATTACATATCAAACTCAATCACATTAAATTTTTATTTTTTCCAACAATTTTTTTTATTTATAATTTCTTATTTTTAACATGTGCAAATATATATATATATATATATATATATATATATATATATATATTTTTTTTTCTAACTTATGTCCATGGGCACAAGATAACAATGATTAGAAATCAATAGAATTTCATGTGAAGAGAAGTTATTAAATAGTGCGTGATGAAGGTTTTACTGGGTGCACATAGAGTATAGTAAACAGAAAGCCAAATGTACCTTTTGGTCTTGTATCTATTATGCGCATTTCATTTCAGTCCTATATCATTTTTGTGTTACATTTTAGTCCTATATCTCTTATAAGGTTTCATTTTGGTCCCATCCGTCAATTCTGTCATCTCGTTACAAGGACTCCGTTCTTATTAAGGTTCACGTGTATGTTATGATTTTTTTGAGTTTGAAGATAAATGACATAGTTTGACTCTGTTCTTTTTAGGCCAATTCTGTTAAATGGTGTGATGGGGTTGACAGATTAGACCAAAACGAAATGTTTATAAAAGATACAGGACTAAAATGTAACTCAAAAAAGATATGCGACCAAAATGAAATGCACATAAGAGATACATGACCAAAATGTGCATTTGGCCTATAAAAATTAAATCAATTCAATCATTGTTAACCTGCGCCCATGAACACAAATTTAAAAAACCTATATAAATTATTTAATCTCTCTCCTCTCTCTCTATATATAAATAAAATTCACTTTATTAATTTTTTATACCTTAACTTTGTCTTAACAATCGATTTGGACAACGTTGCATGCAAACAAATTAAAAAACGTAGCACAATTTTTTAAAATTATTCTCTTCCCTTTACAAGTTACAACCTTACTTGTCATTCGGGCTGTCTCATTCTTGTTCTGTCTTTCACAATAGAGTGATGATATTTCCGCCGGAGCGAGCAGTGTCCGTTTGTGTTATCTGACGCTTTTGTCATTTAATTCCTCTTATCGGAATATTCAATAAATTAACAATTTGGTTTCTACTTTTTTTTTTTTCTTCTTTTTCTCCTTTTCTTAGTAAACATAGTTTAGTATTTTTCTTGTGGTATTTAATTTTATTTTAATTTGATCCTTGTACTATAAAATATTTTGTTTTAATAATGCCCATATACACATGCCAAACAACATTTATATTTTAGTCTTTATATTATCTGATTTTTGTCGTTATATATTTGACAAAATTTTCATTTTGGTTTGTTATATTAAGGCTTAATTACATAAGGAGTGTTTAACCCATACTAGTTTATTACATAAGTGGGAGAGCTCATTATTATTTAAGTACTATATTGAGGGTATTTTTGGTTTGTTAATTTTTACGATATAGTATAAGATAAAATTTTTTGTTTTGTGTTTGATTCAAAAAGTTGTTAAGAGACCGTACAAAATATGAGTGACTGGATAGTACAAAAAACCAATTTTTTGTACCCACTAAACTAAGGGACAAGTTGCTAGTTCATGCACAAGTTAGAAAAAAACAAAATTAATCTTGCATCTTTACTCAATAGTATAACTACTTCCCTCACTTTACCCACTTACCTAAGGTAGTTTATGTTGCATTATTTTTTTTAATTAATGTTTAAGTTACTTTTTTTTTATTTCTGCATATTTACTGATTAATATCATATATATATATATATTATATATATATATAATTAAAATAACGTATTAATAATAAAATAAACTTTAATGATAAATATAAATATTAAAAAATAAAGAGTCAAAAATATTTTTTAATAATATTTTTTGTTTTTATATAATATAATTATTATATCACATAAAATATATTATATAGTAATTTATTAAAATATGAAGTTTTAATTTCATAATAAATAATAAAATAATTATAAAATATCAAAATATTATTTTGTTAGAAAAATTTAAGTTAAATTAATAATATATAACATGAAGGATATTATTGTAAAGTTTATGTTGTGCTTCTTGTTATGTGCATTGAGTATCAAACGATACACAATACAAAATGTTGTGTTGTGCCTCATAAAAGTTGTATTGTGCTGTATTACTTGTACTGTTCGGTTCATGCATCAAACACACCCTTAGTTTTTAAATTTCAATTATATTCTATGTGAAATTATTGACATTGTTGTCTCCATTAAGGGTCGATGTTTATAACAACTTTTATTTTATTGACATTGACCCGATTGTAGCTCTTTTTCTTTTGATAGCTTTCACTCACCTATTAGTATTTGGTATTAAGACAAGGAAGAATGACACAATGAATTTGTAGCGAAGCTTGTGAGTTATAAGTTGAAGACTTGAAGGCAATGATGATGAAAACAATGTTAAGTGGCCTATTGAATTTAGAGATAAGAAAAAACATTATTGTGCAAGATGAAACTATGACTAAGCTCACAAGCTCTCATACGAAGAGTCAAGATATAGAGCGGGACACTATTGAATTAGTGCATTCAGATGTCTTTAGACCTGTAAATCAACCTTCAATTAGCAAAAATCGGTATAAGATCACATTTTATAGATTATTTCTCAAGATATGTGTGGGTAGACTTTATATATGAATGAGAAAAATAAAGATTTCATGAAGTTCAAAGAGTTTAAACAAGAGATTGAGAAGGAAACTTATGTAACATTTATCATTTGCACACTTATGTAACATCCCCAAGTTTCCTAGTTTAAAAGTCAAATTATTGAAAGTTTCAGTTTAGTCCTTGAGGGGCCATTTTGTAAAGGTTGGAAATTGATTAGGGACTTAAGTTACAAATCTATGAGAGAGGGACTAAATTGCCAAAATGAGGGAGTGAAGAGATTGAAGTGTGAAATAGTGGGTCTTGAGGGGCTTGAATGCAATTAATGAAAATCACACTCAAAACCCCTCTCCCCCTAAGACACTCATGCCACTCTCACTCTCAAAAACACTCGGTCTCACTTTCTTCTTCTTCTTCTCTCTAAGTCTCCCACTCTCCCAAACCCTCATCCAAGGTTATCACCCCATCTCATACCATTATCTCCATCTCTTATCCTTGCATGTTCTAGCCATCATCCTCTCCATCCTCATCTCAAGGTTTTGGTGGATTGACATCTTGAAGCTAGGGCACATGAGGAGAAGACAAGAGAAGAAGAAGAAAAAGTTGGGGAAAATTTGAAGATTGAGGATTTAAGCCTAAAGTTGGCAAGTGTGAGTTCCAATTGAGGTAACCCAACCCAAAACCCCAATTAGGAACATTTAGAAAATAGGATTTCATTTGAAATATGAATTGGTGATGCATGCATGTGAAATTCATGCTTGCATGTGTGTGATGGATTTTCAATTGAGACATTGAACGAGAAGTTAGCAATGCATGTAACTTGTGTTTAGTGTGAATTTTGTGTTGATATGATGAATTGATGAAGGTGAACAAGTATGAACACGAGTTAATTTAAGATATGGATTTGCATATACTTTTGTGTTATTATTATAATTTATGAATGTATTGAAAGTAATGAAATCTTTGATTAGCTTGCTTAACACAAATTGGAGTTCATCTTTGTGAATTTGAGTCGTGCCTTGATATTTGTAAAATGTAATGATGATGAATTCAATGTTAAATGGTATGATTGTGATGAAATAATGATGATTATGAGATAAATTAGAGTTACATGTGTGCAGGATGTTCTTTTAACCGAGTGATTCTACTCGTCATTATTCTCTCACATAATTTGTAGATAACCCATATACACATGTCAAGCAACATTTATATTTCAGTCTTTATATTATCTAATTTTGGTCGTTATATACTTGACAAATTTTTCATTTTTGTTTGTTATATTAAGGCCTAATCACATAACGAGTGTTTAACCCATACTAGTCTATTACATAAGTGGGAGGGCTCATTATTATTTAAGTACTATATTGAGTTTTCATATTTCAATTATACTCTATGTGGAATTCCTGATATTGTTATCTCCATTAAGGGGCGATGTTTACCATGACTTTCATTCTATTGACATTGAACCGATTGTAGCTCTTTTTCTTTTGGTAGCTTTCACTCACCTATTAGTATTCGGTATTAAGACAAGAAAGAATGACACGATGAATTTGTAGCATGTGAAGCTTGTGATGAGTTATAAGTTGAAGGCAATGATGATTAAAACAATGTTAAGTGGCCTATTGAATTTAGAGATAAGAAAAAATATTATTTGTGCAAGATGACACTATGACAAAGCTCACAAGCTCTCATACGAAGAGTCAAGATATAGAGCAGGACACTATTGAAGTTAGTGCATTTCACTACAAGAATGCGCCAATTTAGCGACAAATTATTTGCGATGGTTCAAGACCGTCGGAAAAAATCATCGTTAATTTGCGACGGAAATTTCTGTTGCTAAGTGGCCGAATTTTGCTTTTTTTTTTCTTTTTTCAAATAGAGGGATAGTGACGGATTGGGCCGTTACAAAAAAGGCACTTTTTGATTTTTTATAAAAATTGATAGTGAAAGAAACGTGAAATAAAGTGAAGTGGAGAGCGAAGAAAGAGGAAAATAAAAAAAGTTAGAGAAAAAGAGTTTAATCATTAAATTTAATTTTATTATCGAAATTTTAAATTTTAAATTTTTCTCATCTTAAAGCAAGCAAAAATTTAGGGGGAAATTGAATATTTCTTATAATAACATGTGTCAAGTAAGATAACTTGAAAATAAAAAATAATAGAGAACAACTATAAAATAATAATAAACAAAAAATTAGATAAATATGAAAATGACATATAGTATGAAATGTTGCTTAGAGTAAAAAAAAAAGATTTCTTTTTTTATTATAGATAATAAATAATAAAATAGACATGAACTATTTAAAATAAACATGACATATTTAGTCAGAGTCCAGTGAGTTTTCAATCCTAGATACAATCAATTATAATAATAATCAATTATACACGCAATGAATTCTTTAAATAATTTAGTTTTTACCAACTAATGCAAACTAAATCCCTAATGTGCTAATCACACTGATTCACGCTCACTCTGTTTCTCCTCTCCCTTCTCTCGCCTCTCTGGTTCTGTTTCTCTCCCTTGTCTCCCTTCTCTCTCTTAGGTTCCCATCTTTCTCATTCACTCATCTACACACATCTCTCAACAGAGATTATGTAGCTAAGTCAGAAACATACAAGCTTTTTGGAAATAGTACCTGGGAATTTAGAAGGATGAAGTTGAAACTTCAAGAAAATGTCGATGATAGTTCAAGCTTTAGAGTTCTTTTAACTAATTGTTTGATGAAGTAAATCTAATGAAAGAGTTGTTCTCTTTTATAAAGTGACATTGAAAGAAGATTTTCTGAATCATGAGTTGACTCCCTTTTGTGTTTTTCTTTTGGAATGAGTCTAAGGGAATCAGAATCAGAATCTTGCTTTTTCTCTGTTTTGTTTTTCATGGAACATTGTCCACGTGGAAAATGAGAAGCCGTCGCGGTTCTTTCGGCGCCGTAACAGTTGTTGTGACCGCAACGCAATTTCGTCACGGTGAATTTCTTTGAATTGTGAGCACACCATTATAGCAGTTCGATGCGGTTTCGGCCACTAGTTAAATTGTTATGTTGCGACAGCAACAACAAGCGTTGCAGTCTGCAATTTAAAACCTTTCAAAATAGTAAATTTATAACAAAAGGCTCGAAAGTAAAATCAAAAGTAATTATTAAAAACTAATTTTTAAAAGTTACAGACTTTTTCTAAGTAGTGTACCTTAACTACCATGTAACTATTTTACACGTCTAAATGTAAATAAACTAAAAGCTAATGGTGATGTTCTATTTTTCTTTTTTCTTTTCTTTTTTTTTCTGGTTTTTATTGGTTTTATAGCATGTTAAATTAGTAGATGGTCCTAGTCATATAGCTTAGTTGGTGAGTGTATAGGGACATGTGTGTGTGAGTACGGGGTTCGAATTCCAGTTGTAGTACTTTCCTATAAACTAAAAAAAAAAACGAGTAGATGCTTTTTCTACCAAAAGAGAATCATTAAATGCGTTTGGATCACAATGAAATTTCTGTATGTCTAGGCAGTCTAGCCATCTTTCTGAATTTTACTTGATTTCAATAAACAAATCTCAGTTCTCAAAGGTTGCATGATTCACAAATAGTTCAAATTCTTTTTTTGATGTGGTATCAGATGATATGTTTAAACAGTTAGACAGTGATATTTGTCTTAGCATTATATGTAATGTCCTCTTTGTAATGACAAAATTGAATCAATTGCACATCTTTTTTTTTTTTTCTTGGAAGTAACATATGAAATGGTGAAAAATTGCAAATAGTAATTATGATCATAATCGTTAATATGCATCAAACATTCTCAACAGCACCTCGTTACTAAACCCTCCCTATCCCTAACATTTTAAGTGTGTCTTTGTTTAATAGTTTGCAAACTAGGGTTTCTGACTAACGAAAAAGTAAATTTTTTTTAAATATGTTTTTGGTCTCTGAACTTTAGTGAGAATATGTTTTTAGTCCCTAAACTTTAAAACGTCGGTTTTTAGTCTTTGAACTTTAAAAAAGTTCACTTTTAGTCCCTCCGTATAATTTTCGGTGACGTGGCAAACTGAGGGCCCTTCATCAAGTCTACGTGTCAGCAGATCAGATTGTCACGTCACCAAACAATGTACGGAGGGACTAAAAATGAACTTTTTCATAGTTCAGAGACTAAAAACTGACGTTTTAAAGTTCAGGAACTAAAAGTAGATTTTCGCAAAAGTTTAGAAACCAAAAACATATTTAACCCCCTTTTTTTTTTTTACTTTTGCTCGAGTTATAATTTGAGATTCAAAATTTATGTACATGTTATCTTTGTTCAAAATTCAGGTTACACATAATTCAATTCATAGTTTGGATCCTCCCAACTAAAAGCCGAACATGCTCTAATAAGTCTTCCTTTACTTGAAGCAGCATAGTATTAGACTGTGATTGTGGTCGTAGTTATTGGTCATTCGCTATATAAAGACCTCCAAAATTGTAATATTGTAGCTATAATTGTCGATGCAAACTGCAATCTAAAACCATGTTCTTGAGACATTATTGCCTTTCTTTTGCAAATGCTACCATTATCACTGTTTTCATTGTGAGATGCTGAGGATCTGTTAGAAGATTCTTGATCAATAGAATTATCAAAGGATTTCAGAAAGTAAGGTTGAAGCTTTTTCAAATCTGATAATTGAAGTGGCTTTAATAGAAACTCCTCTGCCCCTCCTTCCAAGCACCTACATCAACATTCTCAACTCTTTTAGACAAATTTAAATAAATTTTAAATGAAAATGTTACTTTTATATGTCCCAAGGTGGTGATGATGCGATTCAAATCAGGTGTCTCCAAATTATATCCTCAAGCATGTCCCACTAATAAAATATCGTCACGTCATTAAAAAAATTCTATTAGAAAATTAATGATTAAAATTAAAAAAATATATTTAATGACGTAGCTATTGGTAGAACATGATTAGAGATATGATTTAAGGATATCTAATTTGAATCTGTGATGATGATGCATTTCGGTTATGCAAATGTTGCCAAGTGTAAATGAAAGCAAAAAAGAGTAATACTTAAAGATTTTATTTTATTTTATTTTATTATTTTTGAAGATGCTTTAGGGATGGGTGCTACTATTAGCACCTCTTCGGTTTTTTCTTACCCTACACGTTTTTATTTATTTAAAAAAAATTGCCCTTTGTCTAATATTTATAAATTAAACCCGTTCGGATTTTAAAAATTGAGTAAATTAATAATTGTGTTCTGGAAACTACCTAATGATTATTAAAAATTAGACGCGTTCAGTAATTAAAAATCAAACGAATACGTAAAAGGATTCCTTAAAATGTCTATCAGTAATTAAAAATTAGATGCATCTAGTAATTAAAAATCGAGTAAATATATAAAAGGATTCTTCAAAATATCTATCAGTATTAAAATTGGACGCACTTAGTAATTAAAAGTTAATAGTTAGTTTTGCGACGAACACTAATTAATTTGCTCAATTTCTAAAACCTGAACGCGCCTAAATTTTAAATACCATGTGAAAGGATAATTTTAAAAGAAAATTAAAACGTGTGTATAAAGAAAAAAGAGAGTGGTATAAAGAAAAAAAAGGGACACGTAATCACCTTGTATCTTGCATGACGTGGCGTGTTGCAAATCATATTATTTTTAATCTTATGTATAAGAAATGTGAAATTTATTTTGCACAGATGAATAAAACATAATAAATAATATATTTTTTTAAAATTAATAATATGATGAATATAAATTTTGTTTCTAAAGTTTCCAACATAGGAATTGAAAATTCACTTGAATAAAAAAAATTAGAGATATATTGAAAAATTTAGAATAATACAGAACTTACATGGTGACTCTAGATGGTACATTTTCTGATGACATAATCACAACCGGTACATTTTTCCAAGAAGATCCCTGCAGCTGTAACAAATGTCAATAAAGGGAAACAAAAAAGAATACATAATTAAAATAATAATAAAAAAAAAAATACTGTACTTAGTAAACATGGATCTAGATCTTTTCTTTCTTTTCCTTTTCTTACCATAAAATTAGTAATAATTAATTAATGCTCTTATTACACAATTTTCCTTTTTTGCTATTACAATTTTTTCTTTTCCAGATTATAACAAAAACACAAAAGCATTATTAAAGAAAAACCGGATATTACTA
Source organism: Cyamopsis tetragonoloba (assembly GCA_037177725.1). Classification (NCBI taxonomy): domain Eukaryota; kingdom Viridiplantae; phylum Streptophyta; class Magnoliopsida; order Fabales; family Fabaceae; genus Cyamopsis; species Cyamopsis tetragonoloba. The sequence goes on from CM074119.1 coordinate 63,914,841, forward strand.
GAATAATTCTGCAAGTTAATGAGCAGCATTATGAATTATTCTAATAAATTGTTGATCCTTTCAATTCAGTGAATTTAATTTGGCGTTACATATTATTGAAATTACATAAAGAAATTTATGTTTTTGACCTTGATTCGTTTGAGTAAATCATAGCCACTCATTCCTGGCATGCAGAAGTCTGTCATGATCAAATTCACTTTCATTCCCTGTAATTCAACAGTACATACATATATTTGTCATTAGAATATTTTGTTATTTTATAATATGTTTTTACAAAAAAAAAACTAATTTTTTGAGCATACGAGACTTAGGGCTTGTTTGAAACAGTTTTGGATTTTAATTTTTAAAAATTATATTTTAAAATAGTTTTGAGAAACAGTTTTAAAAAAAGTGAGAGCAATTTTCAATACAAAATTGTGTGTGTAAATTCAGAAAACTGAAAACTAAAACATGTTTTAGATATTTTTAAATTTTAGGTTTTAAATACTATAAAACAAAAACTGTTCTCAAAAACTGTTTTTAAAAATTCGTCTGCCAAACAGATTTTTTAGTTTTCGATTTTTAAAAATAGAAAACTATTTTAAAAAAAAAAGAAATTAAACAAATCCTTACTTTTTTACTAGTGTCTTTTTTTAAGTTTGAACTATAATTTTTTTTTAATTTATAATGTGTATATAAAAAGACTTTATTTACTTCGACGATTTTTTATTTTAAAAAAAATTATTTTTTAGCTGTAAGCAAAGAGATACGTTTAAGAGAAAAAAGTACATTTCTTAAGAAGTCTTCAATTTGGCTTCAAAAGCATTTTTTGTTGTTTACATTACTAATTAACAATAGAAGAATTCGTATCTTCATTTAGGATTTCGATCTTGCCTTCATCAAATTTCTTTATTTTTTTACACACTAGTTAGTAGTTATGTTGAAATTTTAATTTGTACTTATTTTTCGTTTTATTAATAATAGTTAAAAATTTAATAAGGTATACTCTATTATGTAGCTGGTGTTCTCTAGCCTCTAGATGAAAGAGAAGAGTCTCAGAGGAGTTAATTTAATTTCAAGTTTAAAATGTGAATCTAGATAAAAAGATAAAGATTAAACTAGTAAACTAAAACAATTAATGTTGACTATCCAATAAAATTGAGATCCAATTTCAATATACGACTTAATTAAACACATATTTAATAAATTATTTTTAAATAAAAATGTATTTATAAATAAAATTATGACTTATTCTAATAAACTCCTTGAAGAAGTTATAAAAATAAATTAAAAATAACTTATCAGAACCTATAAGCTATTTTGATGAGTTAAATATAAACTCTTTTAAACTGAATTTAAGAAACTATTCATATTATGAAGGAAAATAAAGAGGAGGAGTTGTTACTTCTTATTAGTTTAATTAAGGCAAAATGACATTTTTAGTTCCTTAACTCTTTGTGCCAATTCACTTTGGCCCCTTAACTTTTTTTTTTATTCATTTTGGTCCCTACCGTTCAATTTGAACACTTGTATTATGACTTGATTGTAATTGTAGGGACCAAATTGAATCCAAAATAGAAGTTAAGGGACCAAAATGAATCAAAAAAAAGTTAAGGGACCAAAACGAATTTGCGCAAAGAGTTAAGGGACTAAAAATGTCATTTTACCTTTAATTAATTGAAATTTAAGAAGCATAAAGAAATCAATTAAAGGAAAAATAATGTTACACTAGGACCAATAACTGATAACTTAAAACACTGCCTAATTAATTAAGAGATCATAGAACAAGAATAAATTAAAGAAGATTATTTTACGTTTTGTTGGAATGATTCTGAAGAAGTTGAAGAAGCATTATTGTGAAGTTCATCAAGAAGGCCAAGATATTTCAGAGCCTTATCTCCAGAGTCCACAAAGGTAGCTGCTCAACAACAACCCAAAAAAATAAAAAAAATAAAAAAATTAATTAATTAATTAGGCATAAAATTTAAAATGCAGCAATTGAGACAAGATCGATGTTCAAAACTAATTAGATCCTCTCAACAATGCGTTGTAATATTATGATTTTAGCATTCGTCATCGAATTGCAATCTGTACGCAATAAAAGATACAAGTGCGCGCAACTGCAATTAGAAACTTTGAATCTGACTAATGTCCGAATTATAACGCGAAAACCAAATTAAATTAAATTAAACATGAGAATATATATAAAAGAATAGAATAATGTAGATAAGAGATACCTTTGCATGAAGAATCTCTCAAGAGCCTCTCCAAAAGCTTCCTATCAATGACACTATCATCTACCACCAATACATGAAATTGTGTATCCACAAGCTCCATCTCAATTAACAATTTAAACAAAAAAATCTTCTCAACAATTCCCAACTTGAAAAAAAAAAATCTTTACTACTATTTATCTCTTCACTCCTCTCACACTCACAAAGTGAAAGATAGAGAGTTATAAGAAAAGAGAGAGAAACGTGGGTGAATGAGAATATGAGAGGTAGGTGGCATATGAAATTGTCTATAGCTTTTTCTATATAAGAGGGTGCACCTATGAGAGAGAAAATTAAGGTGCCATATGGAAAATTAAGGAAAACGAAATTATTTGTCCATTGTCTGAATTTTTACGTGTTAAATAACGTGTCATATAAATATTTAATGTGTTACATAAACATTTTATTATGAGTGCTGATTTTTTTATTCACTCAATTTTACTTGATCATTTCTTACTCATAGTTAAATGTAAAGAAATATATAATTAAATCGGTATACGATTTAGTGAATCACAAAAATTCAATTTGGGAGAATGCTCCAAGATCCTGCTAACCAAATTATCCATGAATATATGGTTAAATTTGTATGTGATTTTGTTAATAGCAAAAACTCAATATGAGAAAAATGTTCAAAGAATAGTAATTCACCAAATCATATACGGATTTAACCACATGTTTCTTCATATTTAACCATGAGTAAGAAATGAGTAGGATTAACCAACAAAGTCCGGCACAGTTGGTAGATAGCTGAGTCTTTTAAGCATCCTTGTCAAGGGTTTGAATCCTGACGGTGTGTATGGAGAAAGCTTTGTTGGGAGAGGCAAAGCCTACTTCGGTGATCTCTACCCCTCGAGGGGATTAGTCTTCGGCTACCGGCCGGGAAAAACCCTTAGTCCATCAAAAAAGAAATGAGTAGGATTTGGTGAGTAAGAAAAAAAATTTCTTTTATTACTGTCACTTAATGTCAAAAATTAAAATAACCTATACAATAAAAAATCAAAGATTAATTCAAAAATTCGATGGATTAAAATCAAGGACATTTTAAATTATAAATATAAAGTTAGGGACCACAATGTATAAAAGGGTGGAGATATGAGAGAGAAAATGAAATTGTTGAGAGGGCAGAAATGTGTGTTTCATGGTGAGTGAGATCTTTACCAAAGATTCTCTCTACCTCATTTTGGTGTAACAACCACTCATTATAATTAACTTTCTCTCTCTTTCCACTTTCAATTGGATTTTATTTGAATGCTAAGGAAAAACTTAAGATCTTGTTCCCATTCTGTCATCATCATGCTACAAAAACGGTTCATTTTCGGTGTGGATAGGATTCCATTTGGCTATACTTGTCAAACCTCTTCACACAATTAAACTGTGCTTTTTTTCCTTTTTCACCTTATTATTTTTTATTAATATGTTCCATTCACCTTATTGACTAAATTTAATATGAAAACATATTTATATAATAACAATATGATGAATTATTAATTGTAAATATCGGTATCATACTTTATACTATTAGTTAGTTGAAGTATGATACGCGTTGAACATGTGTTAAGGTAAGTGCATCTTGTTTTATAAGTAGTAAAGTATAAAGACTATAGAAAAAACGTTAAGAGACATTAAAAAAAGAGGTTACTACTAAACAAATATGTTTTAGTGGCAGAAAGTTTTCGTCGCTAATAATAAAAAATCCATCACAAAAATTATATTTGCACTTTTAGCATCGATTAGACTGACACTAACTAGCATAATAATTTGCGTCGTGCAAGTTAAGGCCGACGCTAACTTGCCTTTCTAACTATTGTGCACCATAGAGTCACTCTTTTGCATTGCCTTTGACTGATCCAAACTTTCCGCAACTAATTCTTCACATTCTTTTAGTGATGTTAAGGATTGGTATCGAGGTCCTGGATTAAGGCATGTCGGAATTGGGGGCACAACGCCCATCCCATGATAGGAGACATGTGCCCACCTTTGGTAATAAATTGGGCCAGGCCTAGAAATCTCTAGGGGCCTTTAATTTTATATGCGTAGAACTCTAGAAGAAACACTATAAAAATACATCTTAAATGTGGCATACACTTGTACGCATTATTTATTAACTACAAAAATCTTAGTCTGCAACTAACTTAATCGTTGGAGTCAAGTACACTCACCACCATAGTGGAGTTGCTTTAGAGCCAAAATCCGTCGTCCGTGATGCTCTTTCATCGACTATTCATCAAATATATAATAAGTAATATAATATTACCCATTTATTTTTAAGTTATATTTAATTTAGTTCTTATTACTCATTGACATAAAGGGCATGCATGGGCTGAGAAGTGAAAAGATTGTGCTCAACTAACATATCAGATAGTGCCTAGTATTTTGCTAAGGAATGGTGGAGGGTGGTCCTTTAATTTATTCAATATGATGGCTTTCTTATCACCATGATGTAAATATATATCAAGAAATTATTGATATTCTATATTTGTATATATATTCACATGCTCAAACCTCCTGGCATGCTAAGGAAAAGTAAGATCTCTGAAGTGATTGTTAGTCAATAATATACTCTTTTTGATCTTTATTATAAGACGCTTTTTTAAAATAATTGAAGGTTTTTTTATAATATATGTTTGTCAATTTCTATAAAATGTTTTTTATTAGTTCATCTATGTCCTTTGACTATTAATATTAATTGGTTAAAATTATTATAAACGAGTTTTGAAGGATGATAAAATTAGTAAACACACTATTTTTTTATAAAATCAATAAAAATAAATATTTTTATTGGTATGTGTGATTTTGTTAATTATTATATCTTATAAAAAGAACTGAATGGAATATAAGAAACATTTTAGGTTTAAAAAAGAGTGGTTTTTTTAGTAGAATACATTATTTTAGTTCTAAAAAATGTATTTATTATTAGTTAGTCCTTCATATTAAAGAATTTTGTTACTAGATTAGTTTCACAAAAAATCGTAGTTATATTTTGAGGGACTAACCTGGTAGTATTTTAAATCTTTCAAGACTAATTTTTTTTTTGTTATTAAAATCTTTCAAGACTAATTTAATAGTATTTTAATTGAGGGACTAATTTAATAAAAAAATATATTTAAGAGACATAATTAATAACAAGTGAATTTTTTTAGGACTAAATTATTATTATCTCTATTTTTGGTAAGGAAAAGTTACAGGTTTTAATAACAAATGATTATGTATGCATGTAATTTATTTTAGTACATTTACTAGTACTTTTAATAAATGATTTTTTCTTATTAAAAAATTATTAACGTATCATATTCAAACTGAAAGTCTACTTGAATAAAAATAGTCAAATCCTTGCTTTAAGCCTCTAAAAGTTTTGATATACAGTACATGTATTTGAATAACTTAGCTCGACCTATTATTATTAGTTCATCCCGGAGGCACATGCACAAATCCCTCAAGCTCGATTTATTCTGTCTTTAGTGACATATTTTGAACTCGAACCTACCTTGTAATAACATGTATTGCTAACCTTAATAGTAGAATCACACCAATTAACCAACTAAGATCATCACCAAGTAACCAACCGACTATGATCATTCTTAAGTAGCTACCGATCATGATCATCACAAAGTAACTGAATTTAAACACTTATATAGGACGGTTAAGCAACTCTCTATACACTTTTCTTAGTGTAACGTCTCGACTACCCCACAAATCAAACGAGACTTTTCAATGTGTTTTGTCTTCATTTACACATAGACAATAAGTTCTTAGAAGGTCAACGAATTCAACTCAATGGCTTTTCTTACACTAGATTGAAATAATAAAACTCTCCGAAAATTATGTGAGTTACAATCTTATAGTTTTTTTTTTTTTAATAAGCAATAAAATCAATATTCAATCTCACTACTCTTATAATGTCCCAATCTCCTTAAAATGTTAGAATTGTGAATGTCACATGCATATAATCTTTAGTTAAAGATAAGAAAGATTGTAAGGAAATTGTCATTTTCTTATTTGCTTGACTACCATGGTAGAAAAAGATACAAGATGTATGAAAAATCTCATTGTAATAAAACGTTTTTGAGAATATTTATATAATTCCTTTCATTTATTGGCCCGTTACGTTTCACATACGACTTTTGCCATAAAACAGTAATAAAATTAGTGATATGATATGTGAACAAAGAATCATGAACATTTAATATCAAAAAAAAAATAAAATGAATCATGAACATTTAAGAGATTGATATTGCTGGGTATGGATGGTAAAAATAATTAAGTTGCACATAATATATATAATCATCGATCAATTGAATTATGTCTTATAATATATGGTAATAAGATTAAATTTTATATATACTGGCTATAAATAAAATCTCATTGGCTAATGCTTTGAATTGCCAAATGGTTAATTATTAATTTATCTTTGGATCCGAATTAATTAATTCATTGATTATAGTATTGGTCTAATTTATCCTCTTGACATTAGTCTATAATAAGAATATTGGATATTAGATAAAAATACAAAATTAAATTTTAGTGCAAAATTCTCTTACTTCCTTCTATAAAAACATAGGATAATAAAAAAATAAAGTTTAACTGTACTTTTAATTTTCTAATGGTTATTTTGTGCAAATTTGATCCCCGATTTTTAAATGTTCAGTTTTGGTCTCCAAGTTCACAACATGTGCCAATTTAATCTCTCTATCGCTAATTTGGATGAAAAACCCTCTTCAATTCAAATAAATTCTGTCACTATATTTAGATAAAAACTGCCGTTAATTTTTAAAAAACTAATAAACTAACTAAAATCGACCATTTTACAAACTTAAGGGGCCGAAACCTTTTATTTAAGAGTCAAAAGAGACTTAATACACATAAAATATAAAAAAAAAAAAGAAAAAAAAAGTACAATTTAAGCCAAAGAATATTAATCTAGTTTACTATGGTTAGCTAATTTGGATAGAAAATAATGAAAAGATGATCAATAAGAAGATCTTGAGAAAAGAGATCTACCTATTAATGGATGCTTGCCTGAAATTGGACGCAATGTTGACATCGAGCCTAAGACTTTTGAAGTCAACATACCAATCCAAAAGGCGAAGACCTATAAAACCCAATCAACCCTCTTCTTGCATTTGTTTAGATTAGCCGTGATTATCTATGAAAATATGTTGTGAAAATTAATCGATTGTCTAAAATATAATCAAATTTTGTTTGGATATATTTACTGTTGAAACGGTTTTTAAGATAACTTTTATCTGTGAAAAGTGGTTTTGAAAATTTTTAGAACAAGATCCAATTTTTAGTTGAAAGGCCAAAATTTTTTTTTTTGTTAAAAAAATAATAAAATTTTTTGTAAATACACAATATAACTATTGAACATATGTTGGACTCAAAGCAGTTCCAAACACACCCTTAATCCTTGGTTTTGCTTAATTTAAAAAAAAAAAGATTAATTCTTAGCTTTTATTTCTTGCATTTTGATATGTGGTTTTTGTCACACAACCTATAAACTTATAGCTTATTTAGTTTATTACATTTCACGTGCACTAACCCTATATGATTTTGGATACTAAAGCAAATATATTAGAAGGGGAAATTTTTACTTATTGTTTACTCAAGACTTTTGAGTCTCTAATATGGTGGAGTTATCTTGTTTGAACCTTAACAAAAGTCTTGGTATTACTATGAGTATGTCTATATAAGAAGAGGTATTTATATAATCATATAACTAGGTTAATGTTGTCTAAGTGCGTCATTGTAGGAGAATATTATCTTGGTGCGTCAAAGCGGGAGGATCATCATTATTAATACTCGATTACAAATGACTGTGGGTCATTATTGATAACAGAGGGAATCAACTTAATGGTTGCTGCTTAATAATGTTTACCTTCTATGTTTGGTCTCACACGCACTGTTGAGTTGATTTCAATCAATCAATTTGGAGGCTAGGTAGAGTTGAGGTTTGATGCGTTAAGTTAGGGATCGATCTAGCCTGATGGATAATAACCTTCTTTCTCTAAACGGTGGACTCCTACGCTCTGGTGAAGCAACTCTGGTGGGTTACCTGCAAACACTCCGATGGCTAAGTCAGTTTTACTCTGATTGAAGTAGAGTATGAATGAAAATGTACTGTATACTTGTGCCTGCTACACTTATTTATAGTCTCGCACTGCCATGTCCACGTCAGCCATGTCCACATCAGCTTCCTTCTCATCTGGTGTGAATTCTAGATTTCTAGCCGTCTAGAAACTGACCACACGCTCGTCTTCATGGTTCAGGATATATGAGAATCTCACCATTCTTACTGCGAGTTAGTTCGCTATCCCTCCATTCTTACTGTGGGTTAGTTCGTCTAGGTTCGCGATATCAAGTTGGATTAATAAGATGGGTCACGTACATTATCCCGCGATGATATCGCGAGATAGGTCCACAACAAGGTTTAATCAAGGTGAATTTGATACTACACACAAGTCCTAAAATTCTTAAGCGTGTGGCTAAAGTGGCTTCATAGAGTCAAAGTTGAATCGAGGTGAAGCTGGTTCAACACACAAGCTCGACAAGTCTCAAAGCGTGTGGCTGAAGTGACTTGGATGAGATGAGATGAGATAGGACCTGATCAACCCGAGATGAAGTTGGGAAAACATAAAAACCCACAAGTCTCAAAGCCTGTAGCTGAGGTGACTCGACTAAAGAGAATAAGTGATAAACCTTCATGGGTAACTATCAACATAAAATGGAGGATAAGAGCTCCAACAACAACACGGTGATGGGTGGTGTACCTGCAAATACTCTAACGCTCAAATTAGCACATGCATAACTAATTGAGTGTGTAATAAATGATATTCCCCATTATTGATAAACACCCAATAAGAAGGAGAGTTTGTGATTCTGGTGAAGTGATATTGCTTCTATAAATATCAATTTAATTTCTTCATTAATCAGGTTGGAAGAGTCATGATTGTAGTATGAGTGTTCCTTTATCACGATTCAGGTGCTCAGGAGAAGGTTTTCATGCATCATGGTGAAGGGTTTTCATGCGCATTGCAGTAAGTGAAGCTCTTATTTCTCTATACTAATTTGACTAAGTTCTCTGTAGAGATGAATTTTAGTGGTTAAGAGTTGATTCTAATGAAGACACAAAAAGTTGAACGGATTCAAGGGAATGGTCTTACTAAACTTGTATTGTTTCTATTTTTGTTTTTTCGTGCCCAGGTCAACTAGGGCTTCTCGTTGAGTGCCTAAGTCCCCATGGATTAAATTAGCTGGGATGACTATATCTTTTTATCGTATCTAGGTAAAATAGGGATATTCTTTAATGGTTGCTTATGTCAGTTGGAGATTAAATTAGTCGGATATAGTAGGTCTTTTTCGTGCCCAAGTCGAATTGGGATTTTCTTCAACGTTTTGGCTAAGTTAATAGGGGATTAAATTTGTAGGATTGACTAGGTCGTTTTTGTGCCCAAATTGACTGGGGATTTTCTTCAATGTTTTGCCAAGGTCAAATGGAGATTAATTTGGTAGGGTTGACAAGGTCTTTTTCAAGGCTAAGTTGACTGAGGCTTTTCTTTAATGTTTTTCTTAGGTGAACCGAGGATTAAATTTGCCAAGTTGACTAGGTCTTTCTCGTGCCCAGGTCAACTAGATATTTTCTTCAATGTTTTGCGTAGGTCAACAAAGGATCGAGTTAGCTAGGTTAAGTAGGTATTTTTTTCATGCCCAATTCAACTAGGGATTTTCTTTAATGATTTGCCTTGGTAAAATGAGGATTAAGTTAGTTGGGTTGACTTGGTCTTTTTCATGATCAGGTTCATTGGAAATTTTCTTCAATGTTTTGCCTAGGTCAAACGGGGATTAAGTTAGTCGGGTTGATTCCAGACTTCAAAAAATTTCCCAACTAAAAAGTTCAAAGTCAATTTGAGTCTGAATCTCATGTGTATCTTGAATGTCAGATTGAATCTCTTAGAAATATGAGGTTCGATGGAATAATCAAAATATGCTTACAGTGTTAGATAGATTGAAACCAGCAAGGTCTTTGTTTAAGGTTAAGATTTGTAATAAGAATTTAACACAAAGATCTTTGAAAATCTTGAATCACTAAGAGAATTAAAATGAATTTACGTAGATAAGACTTTGGTCTTCAATTCGAGTTGTGGCTTTATCCAATTGCCGAGTTAGACTTGGGCTTTTTGGTCTTCAATTTGAGATGTGTCTCGGTCTAATTTTCTAGGTAGACTTAGGCTTTCATCTTGAATCTTAGTTGTGGCTCGGTCCAATTGCTAAGATAGACTCACACTTTTTGGTCTTTAATCCAAGATATTGTTAAATCCTTGTTTTACTTGATATTATTGAGTAAATACCTACAAATAACTATAGTTCTTTGCTACTGCAGTATAAGCGTATTAGTTTGGCCAATAAATATATAATTATCAAAATAATTAAGCAATGAAGCTAATCATTGAGCAGTTTATTATGATTTTTCGAAAGATAATTGGAACACTCATATCATAATTATCTACATCACTAATTGTTTATTTGCGTTACTCCAAAATATCATGCTTTTTCTGTCCTTGTTTAGCAAGGTATCGTGCATACTAAATTCATAGGGTCTTGGAGTACTTGATCCATAGCTCATGACCTAACATAGAGGAGTTTCGTCTCCTGAACCCTAACAAAAGTCTTAGTATAGAGACACCAATACAAGAATGCGCCAATTTAGCGACAAATCATTAGCAATGGCCCAAGACTATCGCTATATTGCGATGGAAATAACCGTCACTAATTTTGCGACGGAATTTTCCATCACTACAAGGTCGTGTTTCTTTTTCTTTAAATTTAGATAATAGTGACAGACCTGGAAGTCGCAAATTACCGCGGGCCGTTGCAAATTAGTGACGGACCATGCCATCTCAAAGTGACCCAGTTTAGTTTTTTTTTCATTTTTTTTAAATTATAGGCTAGCGACAGAACAGGTTGTCGCGAATTAGCAACAGACCCGGCCGTCGTAAAGTGGCCCAATTTCATTTATTATTTAATTTTTTTAAATCGGAGGTTAGCGACGGAATGGGCCGTCGCAAATTAGCGACGGGCCCAGTCGTCTCAAGTGACCCAGTTTCGTTTATTTATTTATTTTTTTAAAAAAATCGGAGGTTAGCGATGGAAGGGGCCGTTGCAAATTAGTGACGAACCCGGCCATCGCAAAGTGGCCAAGTTTCTAACTTGTACTTTTTTAAGAAAAATCAGACGCTAGCGACGGAACAGGCCGTCGCAAATTAGAGACGGTCCCGGCTGTCGCAAAGTGGCCCAGTTTCTGTTTTTAAATTTTTTTTTATAGTTCAGAGGTTAGCCACAGACGGGTCCGTGGAAAAATTTTATTGTTTTATTTTTTAAACATTATTTTTTTGCCACGCCTATTTCCGTGGCTAATATTAAGATTGGGTTTAAATTAAAACACCTTTCTTTTCTCTTTTTTTTCTAAAAAATCATTTCTCACTTTCTATTTTCTTCTTCTTCTTCTCAATCAAACATGTGCCGCCTATAGACTTGCACCGATATGCTCCGCCCACATTTCCCGCCGCTGACCCGCCGACCAGCCACCCCTGTCCGACCCGTGGCCTATTCCGCCCGGCTCCTGCGACCCACACTCTATCCGTGCCTTGTCCGCGTCAACCAGCCGACCCACACCTCCTATCCGCGCCACCACCGCCTCTTCTCCATCTCCTAACTAAAACCGCACCCATTCACTCTCTACTCTCTAAAACCACCTCTTTCCCCGTTCTACCTCTCTTCAACCTTCATTCACCCTCTCTTCTCCAAAACCACCTCTCCCCCTCTTCTACCTCTCTTAATCTTCATTCACCCTCTCCTCTCCAAAACCACCTCTCTCCCTCTTCTATTTATCTTCAACCTTGAATTACTAAGTATCATTAGGTATATTAAATTTGAATTATTTACAATTAGTTTTGTTTAAAATTATAATTTATTGCAAAATTCAAAATTAATGGTGGTAGGTGATGAGGAACTTTTTGGTTAGATATGTGTTTATGTTAGAATAGTATAATTAAAATTGTAATATATGTATAAAATTACTTTGCAATAGAGTAATAGTAGTATTATAGATTTAAATTACAAACTAAACTATGATTTTGATTGTGTTTATGTGATTTTAATTAGATACATGGTTTGTTTGGCACAGTAGATTGTGTTCTCTTTTCGCTTTAAGGTTACGTGCGCGGTATATTTAGATATTGGTTGGAGTTTGAAGTAGGTATTCGACTGACTTAATCTGTAATTAACGTTGAACTTAGATTGATAGTAGAAAGAAAAATTGTATAGGATTGATTTGGCTGATACCAGGGTGCTAGTTTTGGATTTAGAGGAAATTTACTATTATAGATAGCTAGTATATAGATGTTCACATGTTGTTAGGAATTGTATGTTGCTTGTTAGTATATAAGAGAGACCCTGATGAAAATTTTAAGTACTAGGGTGCTGTTTTGTATGTTTTTTTAATATTGCTACATGTGTGTGTTGTTTGTTAGTGGATAAGGGAGGCCCTGATGAAAATTCTGAGTAAAAGGGGGTTGGTTTTTATGTTTTTTTAATGTTGGTGCATGTGTTTGTTGTTTGTTAGTGGATAGGTGAAACCCTGATGAAAAAACTAGAGTATCAAAATGCTGGTTTATTTTGTTTTGAATTTTCTGTCTTTTGAAATTGGAAAATGCTTAAATTATAGGGGTTATGCTGCCGAAATTTTTCTAAGTCACCATGTAATTATTGTAAAACATGGATCGTAGTTAGATATATGAAAGATTGAATTTTACTTGGACTCAATTGACACGTGAATTTATTTGAAGAGTAGAAGAGTTTGTTAAGCATGCTATGTGAAGTGTAGAAACATGAAACTATTAGATGGTCCTGTTGTGAAGACTTACTTGTATAAACATGGCTTTAAACTTGGGTATTGGATTTGGATAAAACATGGTGAAAATATGCCGATAATCACAGACTTACGGGATGATTTGAGCAATACTGTAGAAGGATGATGATAGTAATCAATTTGACATAATACATCAAATGATGACCGATGCATTCATGCCATTTATTTATCACACATCTAATAGATGTTACACGAATTGGGTAGGGTTTGTCTTGTGAGTAAAATGGATGCAACAATTTACTTTGAGAAAAAGAGTAAACTCACGTAGCGGGACTAATCCATGAATTTTAGGTTATGGGGACAATATTTATAGATAAGTAGATCCGTCTTTGAACTCACACACGGATCAATCTTTGAAATTGTAGAGTTTGAGAATTCTAATATCTAAAATTTTAAAAATCTTCTCTCAACTTTTATCAATGGCATATTTTTAGTCAGAAATATATTTATTTTAGTCTTTTTTTTCTCTTAAATAACATTATTATTTTTCTACTGATGTTTCATACCCAAAACGAGGTAAACCAACCGAATTTGTAATACTATTGAGTGATTTTTTTCATGTTCATAAGAATAACAACCAATTCATATATCTTTATATATACATTTAAGGAACTTTTCTCCTGATGTGTCATTTTGTCCTTTTCTTAAATTTTTTTTTGTAAACTCTTAATTTTGTTTTTTAAAATCCAAAATCTCACAATCTTTCTATACCAAAAAAAAAAAAAACCATCCTTCTATTCTTAAAAAAAAACCTTCATTCTTCCATCAAAAAAAATCCACAACCTTCTATTCCCAACAGGAAAAAAAAAAAACTCTCATTTTATCTTCTATTCCAAAAAAAAATCCTTTTATTATTATCTTAATTTTATCTTCATAAAAATCTTTCTATTTAGAGATAAGTAGTTGGTGAAAAGGGGTTTAGTCAGTGCGAAAGTGTATAAAAATTTATTATGGGATTACTCAATTAAAATTATTAGATCAAACAAAAAAATTTTTAATATTTAAATTTATAAGTAAGTAGTTAGTGGATAGGGGGTTCAGTGAGTGCGCCGAGGGGTACACAAATTTATTATCCAACTATCAATGGATTATTTATATTATCTAATTATAAATAATATTTATATTATTTGAATTTAAATGAATAGATTAGTTAGATGAACTACTTTTAAAAAATATTCTAAATGTTTAAATTTATAAGTAAGTAGTTAGTAGATAGGGGTTCAGTGAGTACAACGAAGGTATACAATTTTTTTTTATCAAACTAATTAATCAGTTGATTAATTATATTATTTAATTATAAATAATATTTATACTATTTAAATTTACATACAAATAGTTGTTGTATAAGGTGTTCAATGGGTGGGTCGAAGGTATAAAATTTTATTATCATATTATTTAATTTAACTTATTAGATTAATTAGATGAAATAACTTCAAAAATATTAATGGACTAATTAACAACTAGATTAATTATATTATGTAAATATAAATAATATTTATATTTTTTAAATTTACAAATGAGTAATATTTAATAAGGGTTTAGTAGGTGTGAAGGATTATTTTATTCTTAAATTAGCGGTTTTACTTCTACGCATTATTAGTAATAAAAATTATTTTATGGTTTATTTTCCATTTCAGGTCATTGAAGGAATTTACGTAACTGTTATTTTATTTAGTGGGAAAAACATCAAGACTCATTTATCTCATTGGTATAAAATTACATAAATTAATTAATTCACGAAATCTAGAATTTATCCATTAATTTGAAATTCTTTTTATTACTCAAAATGAATGTATATTTTCAAAATTATTTATAAATTTCTCAGTTTCACATTATAAAGTTCCTAACCAGAATAATTTTAATGTCTTATAATTTTTTTCAGGAGAACATAGTTTGTTTCTCAAGACTATTCAATGATATTGAGTTCTAGTTCTGGAGTTATAAATACTCCATCAATTCTTGCCGAATTTGACAGTAGACCTAGTAATAATTCATTACTGTAAATGTATTCAATAATTTATAAATATATTTTGAATTCCTATTGTAATGTTTAAAATAAATAATATTTAAATTAAATCCTAATCTGGACATAACACAGGACAACACACTAGTAGTAAAAAGGGACAAAAATAATTAAAGGCAATGGTAATTGGTTAGGACTTAGGACCATAATATGGGGACCCTGTCAAGTATTTATATGAAATCTTATGTGGGTCCAGACAAATATAATCTTTGCGGGGTCCAATGATCCTTCTCATTTCCAGAATTTGTTGATCTTCAATAACTAAAAATAAATAAATTAATAAATAATTAAAAAAAAAGAAAAAAAGAATTTGTAGATCTTCTCTGAATTGCGAATCTGTTCCCATCAATAGCTTTTCCAACTTTAAGGCGTCACCCAGTTTCGTCATGTTCTCATTTCTTTAACCGCCAAACTAGGTTAATGTCCATAAATAATTAATTCTTTTAGTATATATTAACATTATTTTAATAATCTTTATGTTTTAGAAAAAATGTTTAACTGTAGTACTATAAAAATTATTATTTATCTTTTAAAACTGAATAACAGACCTAATTGTCGTGTGCAACGTGTAACGTTTTCTCCTCACATGCTTAAACAAGATCACAATTACATTAAAGTAAAATATGTACATTATTTTAAATAATGATAAATATTTATACGTGAGAAACTTATAAAACTCTTTTTAATCTCCACTATATAGTATGTATTGTGAGGGCACTATTTTTTATCTCTACCACTCTCTTACAATTTGAGTTTTTGTCTCACTCCTAAAAACTAGTTGGTAGTAAGAGGATTGTCACACTTTTATAAATTTAACAATCGTCATATCACTAGTAGATGTGAGACTTCTAATATACCTCATTACGCCCAGCACTACATAGATGGAGCGTGGACAAGCACGAGTGGACAAGCAAATGGATGGTCCAATAATACGGGACTAACAAACACTCAACATCAAACATGGGCCCAACAAATGGATCTAGGATAGACTTTGATATCATCCTACAATTTGGGTTTTGGCCTAACTCACTCCAAAAGCTAGCTTGTAGGAGGAGGATTGTCACACTCTTTTAAACTAAACAATAGCTATATCACTAGCCGACGTGAGACTTCTAACACACTTTTTTGTTGAAGGGAGTATGTATTACAGGAGTACTAAAAAATTTACTCGTCTTTATTTTTAGACTACCATAGTCTCTAGCTACTACTTTTGTTTTCATGTTAGTTGTCCTTTAAGAGAAAAAAGATTATTGTTTTATATGTCGCTTTACCATTCCAATAAATCATTAATCATTTTTTTTTTATCAAATATACCTCTTGAGCAGTTGATTTTTTAATAAATGCTATAAAAAATATAACTCACTAATCAATAAAAATGATAAAAAGCATGATAGAAAGTTAAATAAATTTTTGCATGAAAATATAATAATTAATTATATTTCTTAAACTATGGTATAAAAACCTTAAACTACAAATAATGTGGGACGGAAATAGTATTTAGCAAAATAAAATTTGTTAAGTAAATTTTAAAAAGATAAACTTAAGTTGTCAAATTTAACATTTGATCCCTCAATTTACAACCACTCCACCCTATGTTGATGTCTCATCCCTACGACCATTCATCACCTATCCCTCTTTAGAGTTTAGACTATACCATTTTAATATTTTTTGGTCATCTCTATAGAAAATACCAAAAGTCTAGAACCAGCACTTAAACTAAGCCACTAGGTGTCTAGTTAGGCCCAATCATACACCACGCTTGTACACAAAAAAACACAGGCTCAATTGAATATTGAGCAAAGGGTATTAATTTCAACTCTAGGAGACTCTTGAAATGCATCGACGCATGCCATTTTGTTCGAAATCACAGCTGAATTTGTAATAAGCATCAACAACGTTATGTTGTGCAACCATATTCATTGTCTCCTTGATCGTATCCAACATGTTAGTGTACTGACTTGCAAATACCAAGCATGTCGAGGACCTTTTTGGAAGTTTAGAGTCGCTAAGCGATTTTGCAATGAGATCAACGACTTCCTTGGCTTTTGTTAGGGTAGCACTGATTTCTATCTCAAGAGCCTTTGATGTGATCGAACGACGCACCGGTGAGAAAGATCGGGGAAATTGTGGAAGCGCAAAGGTGATGATTCTCTATTTCGGTGTAGAATTTTAGGATTTGGGGGTTGAATGTGTCAGAGGATTTGGTTAAGCATAGTTGCGGGCCTATTGACATTTTCCTGGACCTGCAATCGAGTTCGGAGTTGCAGTTTCACATTCACTCAGTTCCCACCTTCTATTTTTTATTTTGTGAGAAATAAAAAAAGTGAAAAAGTTGGTGTGAGTGGTTTTAAACTATTGGATTGAGTACTGGACCCCTCCCCCAATTCCCTGCAATCGACCTTGGGAAGGACTAGGAGCCGAAAAGGCCAACGAAGGAGCAGGACCAAGAAGGGGTGAGTTTAGCGAGGGCTCATCATGTTCATTATTGCTATACCATTATTCCTACTCTTGCATCGTTTGTTCGGGCTCTTACATTAGTTCTTTATTTTATTATTTATGTTTTGAATTTTTACACTTTTTATAATATTTTTAGATTATTGAATATCTGTGGGGATCCCCACGGTCCACGTGAGGAGATAGAGAATGGGGATGTGGGAGAAAACATCCCCGTCGCGAGGAACGTGGATGAGGATGGGGAAGAAATTGAGGAGTGGGGACGGGGAGCGGGGGAGTACTCTCCGCCCAGATTCAAATCTAGTGTCCCCAAATTATGTCCCCAGTCATGTCCCACGAATAGAATATCGTCACATCATTAAAAATATTTCCTTTAATTTTTATGTTTAATTTTCTAATAATTTTTTAAATGACGTAACAATATTCTATTCGTGTGACATAATTAGGGACACCAGATTTGAATCCTCCCTGTCCCACCCCATTGCCATTTATTTTTTTAATGTAAAAAGATTGAAAAGTGAAATGAAAAGCATAATCTGGCTGATATTGAGTGAATTATAAATGGATTATATATATTAATATTTATATACTAATCATTATTATTTTTCTTTAACATACCATTCCTGTTGCTATCATTAAAGTGAAAATTTAATTACGAAAGACAATAAAGAAAATATTTAAAGGAATAACTATGGTCATAAATGATTAATAATACTACTCCATCCATTTTTTGGTTATAAACAAAAAAAATCAATTCTCTCTTTAAGAAAATTAGTTAGATTTATTTAATTTTCTTAAAACTATGTAAAAAAATAATTAATTTTGAATAATGATTTATCCTCTTAAATATCTTCCTAAATATTTTCTTAATTTCTTCTAAAGTATGTATTGAAGGAGAAAATTAAATGTCTTTATCTTGAAACTATAAAATAAATTCCCCACTTAGTAATTAGGAGGATATTTAGGAAGATGTTTTAGGAGAATATAACATTGCTCATTAATTTTTCTACATAGACCTTATCTCTCTCTATGTTACTACTATTATAACCAATGAGTGAATGAATTGAGTGAAGTATTTAAAATAGACAAATGATATTTAGTGTCCTAAGGGCACTATTTAAGAATCTAAATGTAGTAAAAAGATATTGGAATATGTAGTTTTTAATATTCTCGAGAGACGGAACAATGTGCTCTCATGATTATTTTTTTACTTCTAGTAACTTTATCTAGTGCCTTTAAGGCAGTAGATATCAAGACCCTTTAAAATAAGTCTCATTAAATACTAGTGATAGTAGTTAGATAATTTAGATTTGCTTATAGTAGTATTAAAAAGAGCAATGTTATATCCTCTTAATAATTCTCCTACTTATCCTCTTAATACCATATCAAATATGGAATTAAATGCACTTTCAATCTTGAAAGTATAAAAAAAATTAAAAATATTATTTAAAGGATAAGTAGGAAGATTTTTAGGAACTTAAATTAGAAGAATTTAGAATTATTCTATTAAAAATATACTACAAAACAAAAAATTACTTATAAAAAAACGAAGGGAGTATCATGTTATGACGTAAAAGTGAAAGACGACTAAAAGTAAAAACAGAAATGTAAAAAAGTGAGAAATGAGAATATTGCTAAAGGGTCTGTTTGGTTCAACGGGGGAGAGGAGGGAAAATAAAAAATCTGAGATTGTGTTTGGTTCAAATGAACGGGAGTGAAGAGGAAGGTAATAATGTTTTTATATTTAAGATTAATTGTCTAGTGGAATTAAAAATAAGGATTATTCAAGTCAGAATCAATTTTAAAAGAATAATTCTAAATCATGTTACAAATCTTCTTATGTACTATTGAGGAATATATTTAATGATTTATAGTATGATTTATAGTTCCAAGACACAATGTGTATTGATTTTTCTAATTTAATGTTTACTTGATAAGATATTATCTTCGTTTCTATTTATAAGTCATTTTTAACTAAATCACATGTCTTAAGAAAATTAGTTAAAATTAGTTAATAGTATTATGTTTAACAAAACTTACGTTGACTTTCCAAAACTCTCCTTATCCAAAACTCTCCTTATTTAAATAGTTATATTATTTGTCAACATTATTATTGAAAATTGTAAAGTCATTAAATACTATAAGGGTATATGAAAATAAAAATAACTAATATTTGACGTATTTTAAAAAGTGGCTTATAAATAGGAATAAAAAAAATTCTAGAAGGTAAAAAAGAACAAAGATAGAATTAAGAGGGTACTATTTAAGAGGATAAGTATGACGATAGAATAGTAGAGATGTCAAAATGGGCCCAGCCCGCTGGCCCGCCAAAAATAAGTGGGCCCGTCTACTTATGCAGCTCGTCCCGCCTAGCCCTCCAGCCTGTCGGGCTACAAAGGTGGCGGGCCGGATTGGCCCGCCGGGCTAATAACTCTTTCTTTTTGTTAAAAGTGGAGGGTGAGAGTTCTTTTATAAAAAAAAAAAATTGATAGAGCCAAACAAAAAATGTTTATACTAAACAAAAAACATAAAAAAAGTTATGCTCATAGTTAAAAATAATAAAAAATCAATTTTTTGTATGGTGCAAAAATCAATAAAAAAAGACAAATTTAGATTTTTTTAATTGTTTTTTAATTAGTGCGGCGGGCCGGCCCGCGGCCCGCCAAATTTTTAAGCGACGGGCCGGGCTGGCAAAACGAGCCCATATTGTCTTGGCGGGCTAGACAGGCCGCGGGCCAAACGGACCGGACTGGCCCGTTTTGCCACCCTATACAATAGCACTCATTTCAAAATATTCAATCTCTATTCTCTCTTTCTCTTGTTTTTCTTGGTCACTAAGTATGAACTCCTCCATGTTTTTTATAAGAAGCACTATACGTGGCCATTGACCAATTCTGGATCCAAATGAGTTCTCTTCGTAGATTGTGTTGAGTTTCGGGTAATGCTTCATCAAGTTTTGATGTCACTGATGAGGAATGCAATTAGGCAAACGATAGTCAAAAGTTTTCTATAACAGGGAGGTTATTCATTATTGAAATATAGTTCAAACCCATGTAGTACATATAACTTAAAAAAGTAAAAGAAACATATGACCAGATTTTACAATACAAACATTTACTTAGAAGAAGCATACTTGGAGCTAGGTAAGGTCACATATTAGATTTGCCACCTTCAGTGTACACAAGAGAATTCCATGATGGGTTACGAGGAAGAAATGTGTCCTGCCAAAAACAAAGAAATTGTTAGAACTTAGAACTTAAAAGAACAGTACCATTGACAGAAGCACCGAAAAGAAGAGGCCAAGTTTAGGGTGTGTTCAGTTTATAGTTTGAAAATCGTGTGTTGGTTCAACGGTAAAGCAATGGTTTTCCCTCTTCTACTCAAAGGTTTAGGACCCAAAATGGTGATTAAAATATAACTCAACGCGATTTTTACCAAACATACTATTTCAAGATAAAACTCAGATTACGTACTCCAAACAATGATTTGAGGTGCTATTATGAAAATCAAAACATGCACATATATATAAGGTCACAATTTTATTATCATGTGTCAAGGCTGCTCTTGGCCTCCTGCATAGACACATACAAGATCACAATTTTGGCACATATCAGGTAGCAATGGGATATTATATACATGTTTACCTTTACATAATGCAAAGCGAAATATAAACGCACACTATTAGGTAAATATGGAGTTGTAAATTATGATGAACAACTCAAGGATATATCATCTGATTATCATTTATCAAAATATTACAGAAGACTCGGCATAAAACTTGGTGAAAAAACATACATAGAGAAAGACCATACCAAAGCCAATTAAGCTATTTATCAATGCACTTCAGGTTTAAGAGTTACCAACTTACCAGGTTCCTGTTTCAGATTGAGCATTTTCCAATTGAGCAAATTGATACTTTCCTGAGCAAAATCACATTGGTTTTGCTTTGGTTGCGGCCTTGCTGATATAATCATGTGGAATTCACTAATAACCACAAGAATATGATCGACGACTCCGAAGGAAGGTAATCCTTAGATTTGGAAAGGATAAATCTATTATATTTATGGGGATGCCTTTAATCCCTGGCAAGCTCTCTGTGTTTTTTTTTTTTTTACCTAATAATTTCAAGCAAACCAACCATCAAGTGGCATTATTAGGCATCAAACTTAGTAGTACTAGCACAGGAATCCTATCTGCTGGAGCTAAACTTGTGTATGGCTCTAAACCAATGAAAGATCATAATTGAGATTGCTTCTATTGCTACATAAATCTTAGAAACCTCAAACAGTTATAGTGGATTGTGGTTTGTCAAGACAGAGCGAAAGTAATTTACTTCTAAAATTCCTTAACCCTGCTATTGAAGTTCATTGGACCTTAGACTCAAGAGTCAAGAAAAACAAGAGTAATTGGAGAACAGGGTTTCAATGGCTGTATCATTGAAGAAGTGAAATTCTGCATTTAGTGTACAGAACAGGACATATTTTATTTTATAGTTTATACAATTCCACATCAGCTACAGTTTGAAGGCAAGGAAATCTTACTTAACCTTATGCTTCTACTTTCCAGATTTGGGGCAATTCACCTAACCTTATGCTTGGAAATCTCGAGAATTTTTCTCAAACATAAGGTAAGATTTCTACAATTAACTTATGTCTGAGTAAAATTGTTACGATTTTCTACAAGATTAGGCATTATGTTTCCTAGAACATCTGCTAAAATTCACTAATACGTGATTGTGGATAAACTAAGACATTTTCACATAACCACGATAATATAACACCCTAATTCTATTGTTTTATACTCCTATTTGAATTCACTGCCGCGATTCTGCTCGTTAGAATGCTTCTTCGCTAAATCAGAATTCGCCTATTATAGTTTTCACAGATAAACAGAATCAAACCGCGATTGCAGTTCACAGAAGCCGCATTCAACCGTATCTAGCCGCATCACAATACAACATAACGGTAACAGAAACGCAACTGCAATTCGTAACATTGGAAAGACTTGAAAGCGTTGAACTTACAGAGACATAGGAACAGGTAGGGATGATGAAGAGGGAGTGAGATTTCGCGTGTTGAAAGGCAGCGATACAGAGGAGAGAAGCCAGGCCGAGGCCTCTCTTGGAAGATGGGACGAAGGTGTGAACTAAGTCCATGACCTTAACGTCGCCGTTATCTCTGAGCACATATTGAACGTAAGCTTCCTTGTCCTCCGTCTCGAACTTCCGTTGCCGTTCGTTCCACACGATGTTATTACTGATCTTCGCGGTGGCTGTGGAAGAAGAAGCATCGACCTCCGCTTCTGATTTCGTCGTCGTTGCCATTTCCTCCCGAGTGCTTCCCATGTGTCTGATTGTTTCAATTTCCTGTGATTTTATTTAGGGAAACTGTTTTCGTTAAATTAAATTTTGATCTCTATATTTATATCTCATTTGTATTTTAGTATCTATAAAAAAAATATTATTTTAGTTTTACATTGGTTCTCTTTTTTTGTTTTAGTTCCTATCGTAATATTTCTGTTAATTTTTGCCATTAACTAAATCTCACGTCTCTCCTACCACAACTACCATGGCGGAGTTCTGAAAAGGAGGAGGGTGAAAGATGACTTTAATGGTGGTGGTAGCGAAGGTGATGATGTGTTTACGAGTGGAGGAGGAGTCATGTCGGCATGCATTTGCATAGGTACGAAGGACAGAAACCAATCGGCGAAGGATAGTCGAGGTTACCTGTGCAAGAGGTGGAAGGTCGGTAAACTTGCAATAGCGGTTGTCGTGGTGGTTAGGGTGGTGGAGTTGCGAGATTCAAAGTGGTTAACGGAGGGACCAACAGAAATATAACGATAGGGATTAAAGCGAAAACAGAGAACAAGTGTAGAGATTAAAAGTAACTTTTTTTTAATATACGGACTGAAGCGGAAATGAGGAGCGAATATAAGGACCAATAAGTTAATTTAACATTATTTTTTAAATGGAGGGGGGCTATGCAGAGATTTTTGTATTAAGTAGGATTCAAACTATCTCAACTTAATAGATTAAGGGATGTTGACGCTATAAATTTTATTAAGGGAAGAAGTTCTTGTGTGGGTGCTATTTTGTGTGTCACACCATTTTCTTAGTGCATCACACATTTTTTTTTCAATATTAGCCTTCATTTAAAAATTAACGTCTAAGAGAGGTTCTATTTATTTTGTCACACTTGAATAAGTTAGATATTACAATCCATATGAAGATGGAGATTATAGTCTGTTTTCATAACAGCTACACAAAAAGTGTTTAGAAGTTTACGTTTTGAAATGGATATTAGTGTCTCATAGATGTATGAATCGAACATTAATATCCGAGCAATGATTCTTCTAAAGATTAATAAGTTCCAAAACAAACATTGATATCCGAGTGATAAATCTCTAGAAAATGAAGATGTGAAACATACATCAATGTCTAGTAGTTATATGAAATAGACATTAATGTCTGAACTAAAAAAAAATTGAAAAAAGAAATAATTAAACCTTGTGGTGCGCCAACGAGCCAGTGTGGCGTGCAAAATAACACCCTTCTTGTGCTTGTTACAAACTTACAATTCTTGATATTTTAAACAATAATTTGAATATGCTCTTCAATTCGTTTTCTTTTTTTTTTTTGTCAGGGAAAGATGACTCTTGAGGGTTACCACTATTCTCACCACACTATTGATTGCGCCACACGTTTTCAAAATTGACATTCTCACGGATTCTAAGATCCGGTTGATAACGAGATCTAGATCCTAATTGAAACTAACTATCATTTATAACTGTATATCGGGATTTATAATCCATTTTCAACAAAATTCTAGAATAAAGACGAATGTTAAATTTCGGGAAAAAAAATGTGAGATAATGCAGAAAAGGTGTGGTGAAAATAGTGTCCACCAACCTTATAATATGAGAGGAGTTTTTATACCTAGTAGAATTCAAATCTTATAACTCAAACTGATGTCCCAACAGCACTACACACTCCCACTATAGATTAAGGGATGGTGGCCCTATAAATTCTATCAAGGAGAGAAATTTGTGTATGAATACTATTTTGTGCACCACACTCTTTTCTTAGCACATAACACATTTGTTTTTTCGAATTTTAGAGGTTCTAGCTTTTTTACCATAGTTGAATAAAACAAATATTACATGTCTGAAACTTACATTCATGTCTGAGCTATGATTCTTTTGAAGATTAAGTTTTAAACCGGACATTGATGTCCTAGTGGTGATTCTCAAAAAAATTTAAGTTTCAAAACAGACACTAATATCTAATAGTTATATGAAACAGATATTAATGTCCCGAGCAAAAACTAAAATTTTAAAAAATAATTTTAAAAAACAATTGAATCGTGTTCTAAATTTTTTACTTGTTACAAACTTACAATTATTTCAGGATTTACTACCACGGAGTTTTCATTTTTCATTTTGGAGACTGTTTAAGAAGTTTGATTTTAGTCTCAAGTTTGATCTTCTTACAGGCTGCGGTTAAAAACTTGACAATAATCCTAACAGTTATAAGTGGATGCGGATTCTATGCTGCAGCAGCACCACCATCCAAAAAACCTCCATGAGTGTTGATCGAGTGTGCACGTGAATTGATGAGTCATTGAAAGTAAAATTCATCAAACCCAACGGCTTATATGCGGCTGAAATATACAACCAGCTAGAGAGAGTCCTTGTGCGTTATAAGTTCATATTGCAAGTCGCAGCACAGATAGGTGAGTTGTCAATGGTTTTAACTTTTAACTACCAACTCTTGAAAGAGTTTTATATTTTGCAGTATATGTTCATTCAACAAACAAGTAATATACCACCATGTAGTCATCCAAATGAGCAATCCACAGGAAAATACTCCACAAAACAGACAGAGTTTGGATACAGGGTTTGTGTACGAAAATAAATAAAATAATAGTAGTAACCTACTAAAGTAAAATATTTTCCATTTCAAATAAAAGCCAGATGTGTTGTAATTATAATGGACTACTACCTATCTGGCTTCAATTTAATCAGCACGAGATTGGCCGGCCCGGGATGAGAGGATAATACCCACAATGAGGCCATAGAGAGCAAGAGCTTCGGCGAAAATCAAGATAAGAATCATACCAACAAACAGCTTCGGCTGCTGCGCATTAGCCCTGAGAAAAAGGAATCATCTCAATCAGAATCTAAGCATTCAGTTAATAACAACATACATGTTGTGCACAGATTCATGGAGGAAATGATAATTTTGGCTGAGAAAAGCATGGACCCACACACATTAACAAGAATATTGGTTCTGAGAAAATAAACTTCATTGTATTACTGATATTAAAGATAAACTTATAAACAAAAGGATATGGGCAAGAAAGAATAAAGAAAAACAGGTCAAGAAAAGGGGAAACTACGCTAACACACAGATAACATAAAAACTAACTTAATGCAAATGATGATCAGGTGCTGAATTGATATGGTCAGAACAGGGTTTGTGAATATGCATGGGCCTTTAATGCAGTCTTTAATTTAATTGCATGGGACAGAGCTGCATCAGCATCTTGTATTACATAACTACACAACTAGAAGATGAAATATCAAGCATCAAATGGACAAAGCCCCAAGGACAAAACAAGCACTAAGCATTTCAAAATGCTTGCAGAATTTTTTTACATCAACCTAGTTTCACTGTCAAAATTTGTATGACAGTGAAGAAAGAAGGGGAGAAAAGCTGAAAATTTTTTGCAGCCAATGCTTCCTTTGAACAAAAACAACACCTAAAGCTTAAGCTTCAAAATGAAATTCTCAAATAGAGAAGTATCACCATAGATAACATATAAAGTTGTGCATTACCTTTCTAATGCCAACCATTGTAAATTGAAAACATCAGGTCAGCATTCACACAAAATAGGGGCATAACAAAAGTTAAAAGTGAATCTATCCATTCCCTCCTCGTTATATTGATAATGTTTCCCCCTTTCCAACTTAAAAAATGTGAAAGGGGATCTTCCACAACCCACTAACCAACTACATAATGTGCAGTTATAATCCCACCACTCCAACTTTTTGTATTGTGTTCAAATACTTTACAGTTTTTCTGTTAATGCATGAGATGATATGCAGTAAACTCTAAACTGCAGATGATCCAAAAGCCAAAATGTGTGGTCTACAAAGAGACAAAGCAGAATTCTTAACATTAAAGGACTAGTACAACAAAGCTAAAATCATCTAAAGAGTAAATTTCATTAGCTCAATCAACATTAAACAACACACAAATTTTGAAGTCCACAAATCAATAAAGACAACCATATCCAGACACTTCATATTGTAATAACAAACGTGAAAATGAAAATGCAATTATGCAAATACACAGCATATTGTAGCAGGAATTAAAATGAGTGCCAATTTCCACAAGCAAATACTTCCCAAAGTTAAATATGCTTATTTGGCCAGCATGGGTAATTAATACTTTCCACATCACCAAAAGAATATTCCAGAGCAAGCATTTAACAAAATGGCAGCTCACAATCCTTAATATATAACGGAATGTGCAATGTATCTAGGCATTGAGGAACATTATATACTTCTAATATTAGTAAAAAGGCTTACTGTTTCTTAAGAATATTTCTCACTTGCAATTTAATCTCTAATTTCAGTCAAGTTTATGATTTAACATCCAAAATCATACAAATTTGTTACATAGACCTTTTGCTAACCTAACATTATCTAGGACTGACAGCAAGCAAGTTTGAAAACAACAAAATGATAGAATCAAATAAATCAGGGCTAAAATTGCAGATATAATACTTTTGTTGATAGTTTACTCATCTTTCAGAAAGTAATGGCAAACAATACAAAGATGTGACTTTCGAAGCACTGTTTAAGCACTGTGTTTTACTTTTACGAGATCAAAACGTAACCAATTTCAACTCATTACTTGAACTAGGTTCAGAAACCAAAATGACTTAACATTCTATTTCATATCATTTACATACATGCCTAATTTATATTAAATTATCTTTCAATTACTATATCTTAGTCTTACTCCAATGTCATATTCAGATATTCTAGACAGCCATAACTACAAGTAAGCAAAAGAACAATTGAAAAATCAGAGAGAGAGAGATGAGGAAAAACACACCTGACACCAGCATCACCAACAATTCCAATAGCCATTCCAGCAGAGAGACCGGCGAGGCCACAGGCAAGACCAGAGGACAAGTGGGCATAGCCATCAAAGAGATAGTAAGATTTAGCCTTAGGGTTTATTCCAGTACTAATGATAACAGCAATAATTAAGCCATAAATTCCAAGCACTCCAGCCATAACCACTGGGACAATTGACTTCATCACAAGCTCAGGCCTCATAACACCCATTGAAGCCACGCCAACACCACTCTTTGCCGTTCCATATGCAGCTCCCATACCTGTCATCAATCGCCATCATCCCACAAACCAAATCGCCTTAATTAAATCTCAACACATTCTCTTCCCTCTTCTTTATGCTAAAAGACAATTCTTATAGCTAAATAGAAGTCAGTTCTCTAAAAGGAGATATATATACTCTAGAGAGTGAAGCGCAAAACTATAATAATTGTTTGAAAATCAAATACATACACGAAAAGTTGTTAGCAATCATGATGATTAATTGTAAAATTAATATTTTATAACATCCCTGTTCACCTTCTAAAGTACTAAAGTACATTAATTATTTTAGAACAACGAAATCCTACTATGCAAGGGACACGTATTGTTATCCCAGACATGAAACTTCAATATGTTGTCTTTTTTAGCTAAAATCATAGGCAATTTGACATAGACTCGAACTAATTTTAATTCTTAAAATATCAATTCTTACAGATATCAAGAATTTAGTTCTCTAAAACAAGATATGAAATACACACTCAAAACTATAATCATTGTTTCAAAATCATCTTATCAAACATAAAAATTATTATTATTTAATCAATAAGTATGACTCCCCTCATCACCTTCTAACTTCTTGGCGTTTCAAACTCACATTCAGTCTAGAATCGATTTCAGTTTGGATGCAACATATTTGGCTACAAATCTGAATCCATGTTAGAGGCCATTTTTCACATTCAAATATGCCAAACGTGGAAACAACTTTTCCTAGCTTCTAGATCATTCAGTCTAGATCCACTTTCAATCTAAGCTCTAATAAGTATGACTCCTCTCATCACCTTCTAAAGTATACCAAAGTCCATTATTTAGTTTGGAACAACCAAATCCTATTATCAAAGGGAATATATTAATATCGGAGAAATGAATTTTCAATTTTCCATCGTTCCAAGTTAAAATGATCGGCGATTCAACATAGAATCTAACAAAATTTTACTTTGTATGAAAAAAAAAAAGATGAAAATTAAAAATTAAAAAAAAGTTAAAAGGAAAGGGGGAATTCGTGCGACTAACAGGAGAAGACGAGAGCGGCAGCGGCACCGAGGAAGCCGAAGAAAGGAGCAGTTTCGTCCCCGCTGAATCCTGCCATGTTTTCTTCTCTACTCTGCTCTTTCTTTCTTTCTTCTCTCTGGAAGATGAATGAAACTCAAGTGTGAATGTGATCGATTGGCTTTCGCTGAGATCACATCAAAGTATATTATCGATTTCAATACTTATTGGAAATTATTATTTATTATTTATTATTTTGTATTGTCAGTTTGTCACAGATGGAGACAGATGGGTGAGTGAGAGAACTGAGAGGGAGAGATCGTCTCATGTGACTTTACCGTAATACCCTTCTCCTCTTCCAATCCAAAGGTCAATAAGCAATAAAATAGTTTTTTGGTAGCAATAAAATATTTTAAAAAATATAAATAAACTTTAGAAAAATTAAAATGAGTGAATAATCAATTTAGTCCTTTAACTTTCACTCCATCATTATATTAGACCTTAAACTTTCGAAATACACTAATAATCCCTAAAATTTGAAAATATTGATCACCTTACTCCTTAGCATTAATTCTTTTCCATTAAATTGGATGGAAGTGCCACATGGTACATTGAATTCCACATGACACTTTCAATTTTTTTTTTGGAACATTGGAAAAGTATGACACCTCCACTTAAGAGGCCTTTTCTTGACTAAGATAACTTTCTATGGATCAGAAGAGGCCACGACAGTAGAGTATACTTGCAAAGATTACGACGATTAAGTAAGTTGCAAACCTAGGTTTTATGTGATTAATGAGTAATACTTACGTGTTTATGATACATTAAGATAATATTTATAGTGTTCTTAGGGTTTCGTATATGTAATTGGACTTCACAGAGCTATTGGGCCTGACAAATGGCCCAATGGGCCTAAGTCGATTATGGAGACTCTTATTGGGATATAGACAGTACCCTCGGTTTTGACTTACCCGATGTGGTCTGACAAGGGGTGGGACCAGGATACCGGTCCATAACAATCCGTAAACTTTCCCTTCACTTCATATTGGTCCTTGAACGTTCTACTTCCTCCCCAAATGTAGCAAGTCCCAATTTTTCCCACAAAACTCAACCATGCCTAAATGTAGCAAATCTCAAGTTTTTCACAAAACTCAGACATATAAGTTTTTCAACTGGAACTCAGTTTTTGTAGTGGAGAATGAAGGCATTTGAAGTAAGCAAGAGTTTGTAATCAAAACTTGAGAGAGGTAATAGAAGGAGAATTTTTTTTGAGAGGTAGTGGAGCCACGAATGGAGACGAAGATAGCAGAAAAGCTAGCAGGAGTGTTATTGTTGCTTGTGGTAGATATTTTAGGAAAAAAAAGCTACTAATTTTAAAAAAAAACACAAATCTTAAAACCATATCTTCTGTTCTTCTTCTTTTCATAGCAAGAAACACTCATTTGGAGTAATTTCTTGCATTTTGACCCACTGATTGTGATTCTTATGATTCCGGTTTGAAATTGGTGCAAAAAATGATATGATCCGTGGTTGAATGTTGTGTTCTAATTTTCGGACGAAAGATCTGGGGAATAAAGGTGACGAAAAATGGAATTCTAGAATTTTTTTTTTTCAAAATTGATTCAAGTTGAAGAAGAAAAAGCCCAAAATTTGATTGACAACTGAAGTGGTGAGTAAAGGACGATTCCTTTGCCACTCAAATCTAGTTTCCTTCTTTTTCTATGCCGATGTACTCTTCTTCTAAATTTTGATTTTCTTCTTTTTTGGTGCATAACTTCAACTTTGCTTTTTTGGTATAAGCTTCATACGCTTAGGTATGGTTTAGTTTATTGAAAATATTTAGATTTGCTGCCTTTGAGGATGAAGGAGTACATCTATGAATCAATATGAAGTGGGGGGAAAAGTTCAGGGACCAATGTGAAGTGAGAGAAAGTTCAATGACCATTTAAAGGGGTAGAAAAGTAAATATCCTTTGTGCCCAAATTGAGGTGCCACATTTTAGTTAACGTGCATGCGACACTTCTGTCTAGTTTAACAAAAAGGAGTTAGTACTAGGGACTAACATGACTAACGCTTTAAAACTTTAGAAACTTATTAGTTTTATTTTGAAAGTTTAGAGACCAAAATAACTTCAAGATAAAAGTTAAATGACCAAATTAATGTCTTGTAATAAATATCCAATAATTAAATGTCTTCATTGACGTGTTTGCGAGTTCGTTTAAATGTCTTGTAATAAATATCCAATAATAAAATATTAATAAGAATAAGTTACATCATTGTCTATCATACATAAATTAACAAATATCCCTTTAAAAATATCTAATATTCATCCAAAAAAATAAAACCCTCAAAACACACAAGTGAAAAAATGACAGTATATAGAAACATGCTGCTATTGTTATCCACACCTACACATGAATGTCTATAGGTAAATTTGATGACAAAGCTTTAGCAAAAAAAAAAAAAAAAAAAAAACTGAAAGTGTACAAAACTAAAATTCACTAACTCAAAAGGAGAAAGCAAGAAGCGCGGTCATCTTGTGCTTAGGGGACAAGGCTTTGAGAGAGGTACCAAGAGAGAAGACAGCGGCAGCCATGTGGGTCAAGTTGGAGTCATTGTACATGACTAAATCTCTTGCACACAGATTGTGTCTCAAGCAGCAACTCTATTCCTTCAAGATGACAAAATCCAAGTCAATCACATAACAATTATCAGAATTCAATAAAATCCTTGATGACATGGAAAACATAGAAGTGAAGATGGATATAAAAAGATAAAGCACTACTACTCCTTAACTCCCTACCTAAAACTTTTGAGCATTTCAAAGATGCAATCTTGTATAGCAAACAGCAAACCATTTCCTTGGAAGAAGTTCTTACCTCTATCAGAACCAAGGAACTTCAAAGGCTTCAGGATGCAAAGCTGAAGATATTGGTGAAGGTTTGACTGTGTCCAGAGGTAGATCAAAAAAAAAAGAAAGGAGGAAAAGGAAAGAAATCAAGGTCCAAATCAAGATAAGGTGGTAAGACCAAGTACAAGTGTTTCATCTATCACAGATCAAGGCATTTCAAGAAGGACTTTCTAGAAAAGGGAATAGGAAACAAGGGAATTGGTTATACCATGGATACTGCAGATCTGGTTGCAGAATCAGAAGGGTGTGAAAGTGCTGGTGTTTTGGTAGTATCAACTTCACGCAATGAGAAGGAATGGGTAATAGACTCAGGGTGTTCATATCATATGTGTCCCAACAAGGAGTACTTCAAAAGCTTGGAACTTAGGCAAGGAGGATTGGTCCTGTTGGGTGATGATCAGGCATGCAGAGTTCAAAGTATTGGTACAATTCGCCTTGGGATGTATAATAATAAGGATTTTCTTCTCAAAAAGGTGAGGTATGTTCCTGAACTGAGGAGAAATCTCATCTCATTAAGTGCTCTTGATGATTTGAGGTATAAATCTAATTCTAGAAATGGTGTAATGAAAATATTGAATGGCTACCTGGTAATTGCAAAAGGATATAAGAAAAATGGTTTGTTTTTCTTAGATGACTCTGCGGTTGTTGCTCAAGCTTATGTTGTGAGTAAGACACAGTATGATAAAGCCATGTTGTGGCACAACAGACTTGGTCATGTAAGTGAAAAGGGTTTAATTGAACTTGAAAAACAGGATTTGTTAAAGGGAGATAAACTAAACAAATTGGACTTTTGTGGTCAATGTGTTTTAGGAAAATCTCATAGGGTCAACTTTAGTAGTGGTATGCATGTGTCTACTAGGCCTTTTGAGTATATACATTCTGCCTTGTGGGGACCTTCCAAAGTTAAGACTCTAGGTGGTGGATCCTATTTCCTCACCATGATGAATGATTTTTCTAGGAGAGTGTGGATATACGTTTTGGAAAGCAAGGCTGAGACATTTCAAAAGTTTAAGGAATGACACACTCTCATAGAAAATTAACTAGGGTCAAAACTAAAGGTCTTAAGAACTGACAATGGCCTAGAATATCTTTCAGATCAATTCTCTGAGTTTTGCAGGAAATTAAGTATCAAAAGACACAGAACAATGCCATAAACGCCACAGCAGAATGGCCTTGCCAAGAGGATGAATGGAACTATTCTTGAAAGGGTCAGATGCGTGTTGCTGGGAGCAAGAATGCCTAAGAAATTTTGGGGGGTAGCTACCAACACAGTTGTATATCTGATCAACAGATGTCTCTCCTCAGCTATAAAATTTAAAACTCCAATGGAAGCATGGAGTGGTAAAATTCAAATTTGAGAATTTTTTGTTCTGTTGCTTATGCTCATGTGAATCAAGGGAAGCTAGAACCTAGAGCTGTGAAATGTGCCTTTCTCGGATATCCAGAAGGAACTAAAGGATATAAGCTTTGGAGAATGGAACAAGGAGAAGGGAGGTGCATAATCAGCAGGGATGTAACCTTTCATGAATCTAAAATGGCTTTTGGAACAAAGGAACAAGTTCAAATCAGCAAGGAGGAGAGTACTCAGTTTGAGGTGGAGCTGCCAACCAAAACACCTCAAGCTGAGGAAGAAATTGCTGATGAGGAATCAGATACAACAAGATTAACTGATAAGAATTAGAGGCAAAATGATCATAATCTAGAAAACTATAAGCTAACAAGAGATAGGGTAAGAAGGCAGACAAGACCTCTTAACAGATATGGACGTGAACAACCAGGAAGTTCAGGACAAGCCAATCTCATCAGCTATGCCTTCAACATAGCTGAAGAGATACAAGAAACTGAACCAAGGACCTTCAAAGAAACAGTTGAGAGTAAGGATACTCAACATTTGATTTAAGCAATGCATGAAGAACTAGAATCCCTTCACAAGAACAAGACTTGGATATTGGTTGATCCTTCAAAAGGGCAGAGAGTCATAAGATGCAAATGGATATTCAAGAGAAAGGAAGAAATTCCAAGTGTTGAACCTATAAGGTTTAAAGCAAGGCTGGTGGCAAAAGGATTCTCACAGGTGGAAGGGATATATTTAAATGAAATTTACTCTCTAGTGGTCAAACATTGCTCCATTAGGATTCTCTTGGCTTTGGTTAATCAGTTCAATCTGGAATTGTAACAGATGGATGTGAAAAAAACATTCTTACATGGAGACTTGGAAGAAAACATATACATGGATCAACCAGATGGGTGCTCTCAAGACAAGTCCAAGGTATGTCTCTTGAAAAGGTCTCTATATGGACTGAAACAAAGTCCAAGGATGTGGTACAAGAAGTTTGATGAATTTGTAATCAAATGCGGGTTCAAAAGAAGCAGTTATGACAGCTGTGTGTACACCTTCAAGGAAGTTAAGAAATATCTGTTATATCTTCTCCTATATGTAGATGACATCCTCAACACAAGTACAAGCAAGGAAGAGATACATCAATTCAAGAAGAGGCTCAGCTTTGAGTTTGAAATGAAGGATCTTGTTTTAGCAAGGAAGATTTTGGGTATGGATATTCACAAAAATAGAGAGAAAGGAGAGTTAATCTTGTCTTAGCAAGGATACATCCAAAAGGTTGTAGAGAGGTTTAGAATGCATCAATCTAAACCAGTTTCTACACCTCTTGGAACTCATGACAATCTCTCAACTTCTCAAGCTCCAAGCTCTGAAGATGAAAGGAACAAGATGGAAGCTATTCCCTATGCAAGTGGGTTGGAAGCATCATGTATGGAATGGTATGTACAAGACGTGACATTGCTCATGCTGTGAGCATGATGAGTAGATTCATGTCCAACCCTAGATAAGCTCACTAGTATGCCTTGAAATGGATCTTCAAATACTTAAATGGGTCATCTGACTTTGGATTAAAATTCAGAAGAATTACACAAGGAGGTGACTTCCTTCTGGGATATGTAGATGCTGATTATGCAAGGTTCATGGACACTTTAAGGTCCATCTCGGCATATGTCTTCACTCTCTTTGAAATTGTTGTCTCTTGGAAGGCAAGTCTGCAGAATAAAACAGCTTTGTCCACAACAGAATCTGTATGTTGCTCTTACAGAAGGGGCAAAGGAAAGCAGGTGGCTGAGAGGCTTGATTGAAGAACTTGGTCTGGCTCAGTCAAGTGTTACTTTGTTTTGTGATAGCCAAAGTGCTATTCACTTGGCAAGTCATCAAGCTTATCATAATTTCTATTATTCTGCATAATCTGTTTTTCTGTAAATCTTCTCTCTAATCTTGTGTTGGAGTTGGCTTGATTTCTATATGTTTCTTGGAGTCTTTTCAATTCACAGGGACCTAAGGAACTTGAATTTCTCGAATACTTCAAACACCTCACTCTTCCTCTTCAGTAGATAAATCCAGATATTCCTGGTGAAGTCATCTATAAGTGACTGCCACCAAGTGAGACCAGTTCAAAAGGTCCACACAAATCTGAGTAGATTAAATTCAATACTACCACTAACTTGGTCTTATAGGACTTCTTGGGTTGCTTTGACACACA
The DNA here is from genome assembly GCA_037177725.1 of Cyamopsis tetragonoloba. Lineage (NCBI taxonomy): Eukaryota > Viridiplantae > Streptophyta > Magnoliopsida > Fabales > Fabaceae > Cyamopsis > Cyamopsis tetragonoloba. Next base: position 63,950,344 of record CM074119.1, read on the forward strand.
ACAACCATCACACAATTCTTTAGTTTTCTTGACCTTAGGCGTACCTACAGTTATACAATTGTTACAAAGTAAACTAAGGCTTTAAAAGTTTAAGTGTCCAAACCTGTTGTGCCAAAGCCCGCCTCAGTTTGTTCAACTGCAAAGAGACATTTCTAATATTTCTGTAATTGAATCTCAATTCTGAAAGTCAGGTTGCTAAAAATGGGTGTCTTGATGATCAATCAACATTTTTTTTCATAGATCTTCATGTGATTGTCCTCGATATTCATTGTATACCCTTTCTGAAGTAGCTGCCCAAGATTGGGTAAGTTGTTCTTCATGTTTGGCACATAAAGAACCTTAGAAGTTGAGGAAGTCTTGTTATCTTTTCTTTGAATCATCACCCTTTCTAAGCCTTAGGCTCTTATCACACTATCATCAACTATCCCCATAGTGTTCTTGACAGATTCATCTAAGTCAACTAGCGAATCTCTCATTCCAATTATGTGATTACAACATCCTGTATCAAGATATCATTCATTACTCCTTGCACTATCAGAAGCATTGGTAATCACTAACCGTACTTGTTTCTCATTAGTGTCATCCTCCTGGGCCATTTGGGTTTCATATTCTCTAGACTTCTTTTCATTTCCACTCTTGCATTCACTTGCAAGATGACCACATCCTTTACAAGCATAAAGCTGTATGTTTTTCTTGTTGAACTTTTTCTTTTCTCTCTTGTTCTTAGAACTATTCTTCATGCAACCATAATCACTCTCTCCCTATGCTGAATTCTCTTGCATAGATTCTGAATTCCAGTTCTTCTTGAACTTGTCACCCTTAAACTTTCTCATGTTCTTATTATTCTTGGAGTTTTTCTTAGCTTTCCTACCATTCTAAGAAAACAAAGCTTGTTCTAGATTTTCTTAGCATTCCTTTCAATGAGCGTTTGTTCATGCGTTTCAAAAGATCCTTGTAGTTCCACTGGCTTCATCACTGCGAGATCCCTTGATTCTTTAATTGCCATAAAAATATGATCAAATTGGGTTGTCAAATATTGAAGAACCTTCTCAACCACCAACGGATCTGTCAAGGTTTCTCCACAAGACCTCATCTGATTAGTAATGGTTTGTACATGGTCAAAATATCCCACTTCTCGTTCTTGATCATTCATCTGAAGCAGCTCATAATTTCTTCGCAAAGTTTGGAGTCGAACCTTCTTCAACTTGTCGATTCCAACATAGACTATCTGCAATTAGGGGTGGAAACAGGCCAGGCCAGGCTTTGGCTAAACAGGTCAGGCCTATTTTATAATTGATGGAGCTAAGTCTGGCCTATTGGCCTATCATAGACTCATTTTTCAGGCTAAGCCTAACCTATTTGAAAGCCTATTTATAGGCCTACTTTGTCCTAAGGCCTCTAAAAAGGCCAATAATTCTATCTTAAATATGCCAACAAACCACTAAATAGGCTAATAGGCCTTTTTAACAAGCCTCTAAATAAGCCTAATTTATAAATATATTATGAAATTTATTGTATTTACATTTATAAAATTTATTATATATATATATGATTTTTTGAAAAAACATAATATTTATTTATATTTATAAAATTTATAATATACATATATATATATATATATATATTTAATAGGCCGGCCTATTAGGCTTGATAGGCTTTTTTAAAAGCCTGTACCTAGCCTTTTTACTTAAATAGACCTTTTAAAAAGCCTAAACCTAACCTTTTTATTAAACAAGCTAGGCTAGGACAGGCCCTAGGCCCCTGATAGGCCGGCTGGCCTTTTTCCACCCCTATCTACAATGTATCCCATGCTTGCTTTGCAGAAGCAATCCTCTCAAAGTTAGCCTCATCTACAAACTGATGAATCAAGTACAAAGCCTTGCAATCCTTCTTCTTAAGATCACGAAAAGAACTTTTTTATGCATCACAGGCATATTTCACGAGTTCTTGCATCCCTTGTTGCATGATTTCAAGTACTTCTTGAAATCCAAAGATGACCTTCATCGGAATGCACCACTTATTATAGTTCTTTCCATCCAAGACCAAAATGTTAGTAGGAAATCCACTACCATTGATGATTGTGATAACACACTGCTATCACTTACAACTTCAAATTTATTGCTAATTGGTCGCTCTCCTACTAACACATTCTTACTAAATTAACTACCTAACATTACTATAGTAGTAATATGACATATTCATGGATAAGATCGATGCCATTGGTTGTAACGTCCTTTTTCACCTGTAACATTACCGAGCCACGTATGATGACAAGTTTATTATCAACACATGATCTTGCTAAGGTAGTAATAGCATTTACAATTGTATGACTCATATTAGCATTATAAGAGCTTGAAGGACGACTTATGTTGCACAGTTTTGCCTGAAGGAATACTATTCTTCTCTAAAATGGTAAGATTCGATGGTTGTCTATTTTTATCATAACATTAAAATTTAGTTTTCATTACTAATGGGACACATATGTAAGCTATCACAATATAAAGGTTATTCTTGTGACCAAGGAAGTCGATCAAGCCAATTTTTTGAAGTTACAAAGATTTATATGGATCAATTAATGCTACTTTGATATTTGATCTTTTTATGGAAATGGGTCATCTACTTTTCTTTTTGTGTGTTTTGGGTTTTTATTTGAGGTGATGTATCAAGTAGTTTTGTTATGCTTTTCAATAAGTATAGTTGATTGGCGACCAACGTATTGTTCCAAAAATATTAATGGCTAATCATAACAAAGAAAGAGGAAGGTGTCATTTAGGTATTGTTTATGAGTAATGCTAAATTCTCCTACTTGCTCCTACAAATCTTCCTATCCACTAAATTTTAACAACGGTCATCTATCTCCCAAAAAGTAAATGCTTAGTGGAACATAGAAGAGACTTGTCAAAATTAAGAAGGTAGGAGAGAATTTGTAGTAAGATTTAGTATGAGGATTTAGCATTTTTCATTGTTTATATTGCACGTGTCTTTCTTTTTTCTTTTCTTTGTTTTTAGTTATCTTTTGTCGATTATATTTATATTTAGTATTGTTAGACTTTGATGTGACGACTAAAGTTCAAACTTAATACAAAATACAGTCTCATATGTATGTTAAATCAAAAAGTTGTTTCAAAAAGTTGTTTTCTTATTTTGATATTTTCAGGTGGGTGATTATAGTTTTATTACAACTTTTATTAGATTTTATTAGACAATTTTTCAACTTTATTATTTCATTATAAAGTTGTAAACTCAAAATCAACTTGATTCTAAATTATATCACAATTTTCACCACTTTTGATTATTTTTTAAAAAAAATGTGATTGCTTGTCTGATTTGACTTAGTACTGAGTTGGAGCCATTTAAGAACAAAGCTGAAGACACAAAGGCTGGTCTCAAGAATAGAGTTCATTGTCACATTGAATCCTATGCTTTCTTAAAGGGTTTGGTCTTGATTTGTTTTATAACAGGCCTAAATCAAGAAAGCACAGGATTCAGTGTGACAATGAACTCTATTCTCAAGCTTCCTCAGCTCTTTTCTTAATTGACTCCAATTCATTACCGAGGCAAATCAAACAAGGAATAAAATTTTTTTTAAAAATAATCAGGAGTGGAGAAAATTGTGATATTGTCTTGAATTAAGTTTATTTTGAGTTTATAACTTCATAATGAAATGATAAACTTGAGAAATCATCTAACAAGATCTAATAAAAGATGTTACAAAACTAAAACGATGCACATGAAAATGTCAATATAAGGAAAAAACTTTTTTTGTTTAACATATGACACTATATTTGATTAAGTTTGAACCTTTGTCATCACAACATTGTCTGACAATATTAAATACAAATAGAATGAACAAACGATGTTGATAATGAATATGTCACCATACGTGGCTCAGTAACACATGCATGTGATATACCATTAACTTGTCAATTTTTATCATTTATAGGCAAGGTAAAAGAATGAACAAAAGGACAAGTGGTTATTACAAGTGAAAAAAGACCTTGCAACCAATGACATCAATCTTATCCATGAATATTACACAAGGCTAAATAGAGGGACAAAAACAGAAAAAAATTCAAAATACGTGATTAAAAAATATTCTTGATCGATGCAAAGAAAGTTTTTACTAGGTGAAGATCACAAACATATCCAAACATTTTCGTATTAAGTCCTCCACTTTCACCAATATATTTATCAACTAGAACACTATAAACAAGTTGAAAATGTACAATTTTGGAAAAAATAATCAAGCTCAAAGAACATAGAGGATAAAGAATAAAGTATAAACTTCGAGAAGTAGCATCTATATTTCACGAACTTGCTCTTGCTACTAATGTTTTCTTAGTTTCAGGAGGTCCATAAAGAAAAATACTGCGTGAGAAAAAAAAACAGCTATTTACCTTCAATGAAACTTTGATCTTAAGCATGTTTTGAAAACCATACCAGACTGGCCGATCGAACCGGGAATCAATGAGTATACAGTTTGGTTGATTCCTAAAACCGGTCCTTTCAAGAATCCATTTTTCTGGTTTTCACAAAAACATGAAAATGTTTTGAAAAAAAAGTAACATGTCGGTGTTCCTTGGCCAGCCATCTTCTTCTATGACCATCGCCAGCATTACGACGCAAACATGAACAAAAGAGTAATATTTGCACAGATCTAAAATGACACCCTGACTTCACATATTTTCTTCCCTAAACTGTATATGTAGCAGCACTCCACAACATTATTGCTTTAAGCGTAAACAAAATCATAAAAGAGAGAGAAAGTGAAAGAAAGTGTAAACAGAGGAAGAGAGAAAGAAGGAAATCATGAACAGAGGCAGATAGAGAATGTAAAGAGAAGGCAGAGGCGGCACACACATAGGAAAAGGGTTTAAATTAGGGTTATTGTACTTTGTGGGCTTTTTTTGTTTGGATCAAATCATTTTTTTTTGCTTGGTTTTATGCAAAAAAGTTGAACCTATCTTTTTTTTTCTCATTGCTATCTTATTTAAATTTTAGATTGGTCAAAATACTTGAAAAAAACTGTCCAAAAAAATACTTGAAAAAAAAAAAGATTTGATTAAGATAAAGCTATTCACTTAATTTAAAATTTAGGTATAAGTTTAAATAAATTATCATTTAAGTAAAATAAAAATTGCCAAAATAATAGGAATAATAAAAAAAAATATTAAGATAAAAACTATAATAAATATATATTTTATTATAACCTGTTCAATCACGGTTCAACGATTGTTCGACAATTGAACCCTGAATCAGTACCTTGACTGATTCAATGACCGAACTAGATTTTAGAACGTTGATCTAAAGTCATTCAAATGCCCCCATAACTTCCATACACAGGTGGTTCAATTCTAACACTTAGAAAAAGCTTGGCTTCATTAGGGACAATTCAATAGAGAGAAATAACTTAGAGTGAGGAAGTTTTGAAAAAAAAAATTGGGGAGAAAATTTTTCAAGGGAAAAAACTTAATAAAGGAAAATCTTCAAGAGATAGAACTCTTAAAAAAGATAAGAGTAAAAAGATAAGGAAAGTAAAAACCAAGGGATAGGAAAATTTTAAAAAGATGAGATATAGAAAACAAAAAATGTTAAATCCTCTTACTAAATGCTTCAAGTAGTGTATCAATTATGTAGATACATTACATTGGTGCTTTCATTATTCTCATATGGCTACATCCGTAATTTTTGATTGTTCGTCTGAATCTCTTGTTGCATTCGAATTTTAATTAAATCGTTTTGTATTCTCTGTTGCAAATCAACATGAGCAACGTATGGCTCAATTTGACAAGATGGATCAACTCTTGGATAGGATAGCGGAATCCACATCATCTATTGCAAGCAAAATCGCTCAACTCTGGCCCAACAAATCTGACTCTGGGAACCCGTTGTTCAATAATGTTGAGTCAATTTCACCGATTCCACCACAAACTGAGACAGAACTTGCGGATCAGCAATTTCATTCGGCAAAAATTGTCTCCGTTTTGACAATAACTGCAACAGTTGATTATATTTCAGAAATCTCAAAACCCATTGATGACCTTATGGCAACACAAGTTGATCATAATATCCAATCTGGAGGATGGTTTTGTTGATTCGGCGTTTGATATGCATTCCGATGCGGCGAAGATTTGTGACCATCGCGAACCCTTGCATGTGATTGTAGAGTGGATTTCTCAATGCATTGAATCTTTCCTTCAATACTCATTTGAATTTGGGAAGTTCACATTCAATTTGTCTAACTTCACTGGCGCATTCATTCTCCCATGAATGTTTTCCTCAAAATACGCGTTGTTGGCTCTTGCTCACATACATATCATGACGACATCGAGGTCACGTAAAGTCTCATATCATTTGGCCGCTCTGTATCAAGATTCTAATTTTCATGCCTTATTATTCCTGATTTATGAGCTCTTGTATGTATCGAAGCATAATTAGCCATAGGATCCTGGTCCGAGGTCACCATTGCAGGGACATCATGTTTTTGTAGAGTTCGACCACCAAGTGCTTGATAAAAGGTCTAGAAAACTCTTCAAGAGGAAATCAACAAGGTTGTGAGGGACCTGTTGTACAAGCATGAGTGCAGAAGTTTGGGCATTATATTATATCAATGCCAACTGCTATTGTCTCCTAATGGTTAGTCTAGCACAAATTGTTCTTCCATCAACTTGAGAAGGCATGGGCGACCATTTATGATCATGTCCACATGGAGCGATGATGACATTAAATTTGACCTTGAGGACAAGGTCAATTTTAATGGAGGCAGTGCTAGGGAATTTAAAGGATTAAATTCTCTAACTCATTACAAATATAATGGTGAAACGAATGTCATCCATAGGAAGCACAAAATGAGCAATGTATTTTCCAAATAAGGTATTAAGTGAGGTTTTGAATGGATTCTGAGAATTAAAACAGAAAACTAAAAGCGCGATAGATAAAAGGATCTAGAAACTATGAGATTGAGCACTTGGTTTTGGGTTTTACTTGCACACACTTTGATAATTGTCAAATTCATGTAAAAAGAACTCTAGACATGTAATTTAATAAGCCCTAAGTGTTGAAAGAGTCACTAACAAAAGATATCTCATTTTGAAAGATCTTTTGATTAGAAGAACACAATTCAATATCTTGCAATCATATAACTCTCATCAAGCATTAAGAAAACACTTTTAAAAACAAGTTTCACTTATAGTAACTATGTCTAGATTACTATAGATGAAGATTCCCTCGATTTCTCATTAAATTCTCATTTAACACGAAACTTTAGAAAATAAAGGGAGAAAGGTAATCAAAATCAAACCCAATCATGAAAACAGAAGAAGAAACCACAAATTAAATAACAATAAAGAGTAAATTACATGAGTTTCGAGATTTACAAGTGGCGAAGTTACATCCAAACCCAAGCAAATGGCGTTTAAGCAACCATCCTAGCGAGAAACTCCATCAAATATTGTGAGATTATACAATTAATTGGAATCTCTAGCTATTTCTCACTCTAAAATAATATTTTCTCTCTCTAGAATTTATCCCCAAATCTCTTTTCTCCTCAGCTTTGAATGAATGAAGTTTTTTAAAGAGACCACAACTAGTTTATCTTTGCTCAAGATAAGATAAAATAATATAAGATAAGATTTTTTGAGATTTTCTCTTTTATCTAACTACCTGCAATCCAATAATTTAGAGATAAAATCTTATCCAAATCAATCCACCAGATAAAGATAAAACTCAAATAATCAACCAACTATCTCTAAAATTAAGATAAACATTGAATTTACTAAATTTAGGGGAATTTAATTAAAAAATAAATATAATATCATTTAAAATATATTCAAATTATCCATAAAATAGTTTAATAATTATCCATTATCAAGCGGTATTGTAATGATTATAGATATGGAAATGGTACAATTAGTGACCAAGGGCTGTTGGGCTTTGTGGGCCGAAGACCGTTATCACCAGAAGCAATAACTGATTATAAAAAGGGAGAAATTAAAAGTTGAGAGATGGAGATTATTGTGAAACCGTCTTCCTCTCTCTATGGACCTTCTCAAGAATTTATTATATCTCTCCTTCCTTTTATAGTCTCTTCCTTTTTCTTCTCTGTAATTTCTGCTATCTATGTACTTGGATCTTCAATGAGAATAAAATTTCATAAATCTTCTTCATATCATCATCTTTTGTTTGTGCATTAATTCTAATTGATTCAAGTAGTGTATCAATTTTGTAGATACAATACAGATGGCTCGCACTAGGCTTACTTCCACACCATGCTTCCTCAGATGTCACATTTCTTCAATCTTCTAGTATGACACCTATTCAAGAGAAAAGCAGTTGTTTAAACTGCTTTTTCCGAAAGGTTCTTTGGCACTAAAAAGTTCTTCATCATACTCCTAGTCATGTCTAGGATGGTTTTGTTCGGCCTTTCTGTCATACCATTGTGTTGTGGTGTGTATGGAGGTGTAACTTCATGTCTATACTACCGTTCTCAAAGAAGGACTCAAATTCATGTTAAGTAAACTCTCCATCTCTATGAGTTCTGAGTCTTAGTATGTTCTCCCCACTTTGTTTCTCGAATACTTCAACCTCCTCACTCTTCCTCTTCAGTAGATAAATCCAAATATTCCTGGTGAAATAATCTATAAATGACACAAAAGAGTGACTACCACCAAGTGAGACCAATTCAAAAGGTCCACAAACATCTGAGTAGATCAAATTCAATACTACCACTGACTTGGTTGAAATCTTGGTCTTATAGGACTTCTTAGGTTGCTTTGACACACAACAACCATCACACAATTCTTTAGTTTGCTTAACCTTAGGCATACCTACAATTATACAATTTTTACAAAGTAAAATATGGCTTTAAAAGTTTAAGTGTCCAAACCTGTTGTGCCAAATCCCGCTCTCAGTTTGTTCAACTGCAAATAGACATTTCTAATCTTTCCATAATTGAATCTCAATTCTGAAAGTCATGTTGCTAAAAATTGGTGTTTTGATGATCAATCTACATTTTTTGTCATAGATCTTTAGGTGATTGTCATCCATATTCATTGTATACCAATTCTGAAGTAGCTGTCCGAGATTGAGTAAGTTGTTCTTCATGTTTGGCACATAAAGAACCATAGAAGTTGAGGAAGTCTTGTTATATTTTCTTTGAATCATCACCTTCTTCAATTTTTCGATTCCAGCATAGGCTATCTACAATGTATCCCATGGTTGCTTTGTTGAAGTTGCGGCAGCAATCCTCTCAAAGTTAGCCGCATCTACACATTGATGAATCAAGAACAAAGCCTTGCAATCCTTTTTCTTAAGACCATGAAAAGGACTTTTTTATGCATCACCGGCATATTTCATGAGTTCTTGCATCCCTTCTTGCACAATGTCAAGTACTTCTTGAAATCCAAAGATGACCTTCATCGGAATGCCCCACTTATGATAGTTCTTTCCATCCAAGATCGACATGTCCGTAGGAAATCCATTATCCTTCATGATTGTGATGAATACATTGCTATCTCTCCTAGGGTCAAGCAAATAAAGCTCACAATACCACTATTAGGACAAGCGCACACACACACACATTAATGTTGTAAGAGAGGCATAGAGAGAAAATCATATAGAAGCATATGAAGAAATAATGAGCAACAACAACAACTTCTATATTGAATTCAATAGAGGTTTTATACAAAACAGGAAATGAACTAAATTTCAAACTATAGTAACTTTTTATATTAACTAAAGTCACTTACAACTTAACATTTATTGCTAATTGGTCCCTCTCATACTAACCCATGCTTACTAAATTAACTACCTAATATTACTATAGTAGTAATATGACGTATTCATGGATAAGATCAATGCCATTGGTTGTGAGGTCCTTTTTCACCTGTAACATTACCGAGCCACGTATGATGACAAGTTTATTATCAACACATGATCTTGTTAAGGTAGTAATAGCATTTACAATTATATCACACATATTAGCATTAGGAGAGCTTGAAGGACGGATTTTGTTGCACAATTTTTCCTGAAGGAATCATATTCTTCTCTAAAATGGAAAGATTGATTGTTGTCTATTTTTATTGTAGCTTTAAATTTTAGTTTTCATTACTAATGAGACACATATGTGAGCTACCAGAATATAAAGGTTATTCTTGTGACCAAGGAAGTCGATCAAGCCAATTTATTACAGTTACAAAGATTTATATGGATCAATTAATACTACTTTGATATTTGATCTTTTTATGGAAATGGGTCAACAATTTTTTTTTTGTGTGTTTTGGGTTTTATTTGAGGTGATATATCAAGTAGTTTTGTTATGCTTTTCAATAAGTATAGTTGATGGGCGACCAACATATTGTTCCAAAAGTAAAGAGGAAGGTGTCATTTAGGTATTGTTTATGAGTAATGCTAAATTCTCCTACTAAATCCGCCTATAAATCCTCTTATCCACTTAATTTTAACAACTCTCATCTATCTCTCAAAAAGTAAATGCTTAGTGGAACATAGAAGAGACTTGTCAAGATTAAGTAGGTAGGAGGATTTGTAATAAGATTTAGTATGAGGATTTAGCAATTTTTATTGTTTATATTGCACGTGTCTTTCTTTTTTCTTTTCTTTGTTTTTAGTTACATCTTTTGTCGATTATATTTATATTTAGTATTGTTAGACTTTGATGCGACAACTAGAGTTCAAACTTAATACAAAATACAGTCTCATATGTATTTTAAATCAAAAAGTTGTTTTCTTGTTTTGATATTTTCATGTGGGTGATTATAGTTTTATTAAAACTTTTATTAGATCTTGTTAGATAATTTTTCAACATTATTATTTCATTCTGAAGTTGTAAACTCAAAATCAACTTGATTCTAAACTATATCACAATTTTCTCCACCTCTGATTATTTTTTAAAAAATGTGATTGCTTGTCTGATTTGTCTTAGTACTGAGTTGGAGCCATTTAAGAACAAAGCTAAAGACACAAAGGCTGGTCTCAAGAATAGAGTTCACTGTCACATTGAATCCTATGCTAGCTTAAAGGGTTTGGTCTTGATTTGTGACAATGAACTCTATTCTCAAGACCAGCCTTTGCTTCCTCAGCTCTTTTCTTAATTGACTCCAATTCATTACCAAGGAAAATCAAACAAGGAATAAAAAAGTTTAAAAAAAATAATCAGGAGTGGAGAAAATTGTGATATTGTCTTAAATCAAGTTTATTTTGAATTTATAACTTCATAATGAAATGATAAATCTGAGAAATCATCTAACAAGATCTAATAAAAGATGTTACAAAACTAAAACGATGCACATGAAAATGTCAATATAAGAAAAAAAACTTTTCTATTTAATATATGACACTATATTTGATTAAGTTTGAACCTTTGTCATCACAACATTGTCTGACAATATTAAATACAAATAGAATGAACAAATGATGTTGATAATGAATATGTCACCATACGTGGCTCAGTAACACATGCATGTGATATACCATTAATTTGTCAACTTTTATCATTTATAGGCAAGGTAAAAGAATGAATAAAAGGACAAGTGGTTCTTACAAGTGAAAAAAGACCTTGAAACCGATGACACCAATCTTATCCAAGAATATGACACAAGGCTAAATAGAGGAACAAAAACAGAAAAAATTCTAAATACGTGATTAAAAAATATTCTTGATGGATTCAAAGAAAGTTTTTACTACATGAAGATCACAAACATATCCAAACATTTTCGTATTAAGTCCTCTAATTTCACCAATATATTTATCAACTAAAACACTATAAACAACTTGATCAAAAGTACAATTTTGGGAAAAAATAATCAAGCACAAGGAACATATAGGACAAAGAATAAAGTATAACCTTCAAGAAGTTAGCATCTATATTTCAAGAAATTGCTCTTGCTACTAATGATTTCTTAGTTTGAGAAGGTCCATAAAGAAAAATACTCCATGAGAAGAAAAAAACAGTTATTTACCCTTCAATGAAACTTTGATCTTAAGCATTATTTTGAAAACCAAACCAGACTGGCCGATCGGACCGAGTATCTGTGAGTATACGGTTTGGTTGATCCCTAAAATCGGCCCTTTTAGAAATCCATTTTTCTGGTTTTCTCAAAAACATGAAAAATGTTTTGAAAAAGATTAACCTGTCGGTGTTCCTTGGCCAGCCATCTTCTTCCATGACCATCGTTGGCATCACGACACAAACATGGACAAAAGAGTAATATTTGCAGCAAATCTAAAATGACACCCTAACTTCACATATTTTCTTCCCTAAACTTTATATGTAGCAACACAACAACAATATTGCTTTAAGCGTAAACAAATTCATAAAAGAGAGAGAAAGGAGGAGAGAGAGTGAAAGAAAGTGTAAACAGAGGCAGAGAGAAAGAAGGAAATCATGAATAGAGGCAGAGAGAGCATGTAATGAGAAGGCAGAGGCGGCACCCACATAGGAAGAGGGTTTAAATTAGGGTTACTGTACTTTGTGGGCTTTTTTTTGTTCAGATCAAATCTTTTTTATTTTTGCTTGGTTTTATGCAAAAATGTTGAACTTGTCTTTTTTTTCACATAGCTATCTTATTTAATTTTTAGATTTGGTCAAAATACTTGGAAAAAAAAGATTTGATTTATGATAAAGCTATTCACTTATTTTAAAATTAAGGTATAAGTTGAAATAAATCATCATTTTAAGTAAAATAGAAATTGCCAAAATAATAGGAATAATAAAAAATATATATTAAGATAAAACTATAATAAATATATATTTTATTATAACCGGTTCAATCACGGTACCTTGACCGATTCAATGACCGATGTAGTTTTGAGAACGTTGATCTTAAGTCATTCAAATGCCTCCATAACTTCCATACCCAGGGAGTGTTCAATTCTAACACTTAGAGAAAGCTTGGCTAGGGACAATTCAATAGAGCGAAATAACTTAGAGTGAGGAAGTTTTGAAAAAATATTGGGGAGAAAATTTTCAAGGAAGTAAAAACTTTAAACTACTACTTAATTTTGACAATTATAATCTATTTTCCACTACGCATTTACTTTTTAAAATGAGAAATGACAATTATCAAAATTAAGCGGGTAGGAGAATTTGTAGAAGGATTTAGTAGGAGGATTTAGTAAGAGGATATAACATTTATAGAAACATTTTAAAATGAAAAAATTAAAGTGATAAACTTTAGAGTTTGAAAGCATGGGACATATTGAAGGAAAAACCCTGAGAAAAAGATTTTAAATAGAAAAAACATTTTAATGAAAAAAAGTAAGACAAATAGTTTAGAATGAGAAAATCTAGGTTAAAACTTTTGAGAGAAAAAGCTTAAGAGAGTAAAAAATTTAGCGAATGAATTTTTTAACAAGAAACACTTTTAAAAAGTGTTAGATTAAAAAGATTTGGAAAGTAAAAAATTTGAGATAGTAAAAAATTCAATAGATTCCATGAGTTCTCAAATCTGATGTGAAAGTACTCCATTTGCATAGTATAAAAATCTTTTTACGGCAACAAATCACCTTGATTGCCTTTTCTAGTCATAAGAAAAGCCTTTATATATATATTGTAAGCAACAACTGACATGTGTAAATCAATAATAGTGAAAACTACAACATATAGCTGTGCCAAAAATAGACAACAAATGAGTCTCATCATGAAAGAGAATATTATTATTACTTCACACAAAAAGGCCAAAAAAGCCGAAATAAAAAACAGAGAACGTGAGAAAGGGCATAATCACAAAGAAAGAATGGCTTCAAGAACCCATAACTCGAATTAATATATAAGCTAGAAATATGAAATGTGCAAAGAAACATGATTTATATAACATAAGAAAAAGCATAAATACACCCCGTACATATGTATTGATCAATGCAAGAATGAACATAAAGACCCAACATGTTGCCCTAGCTTGATTATTTAGCCAAGTCTTACATATCCTCAAAATTATACTAATTATTTTTTTTCAAAATTATTCGTAACAAAGAATGAGTGACCTTTATATTTAAATTTTTAACCAGATAAAACAAAAAATCATCAAAGTATTTACTTGTATTAACTTTTCATGAGAAGGCTCGTGATCATTCTAAAACACATAAGTTTAAATAACATCTAAGCCTCTATCTTCGCGGGGTGGGATGGGTTTGATTCCAACCATTGAAGAAAATAAGGCTTCATTAGGGGCAATTCAATACAATGTTAAGGTTCTATCTCAAAATCAATTAACAATGTGAGGAGTTGTCCAACAAGTATTTAAAGTGCACCCTGAAAACTGAGGCAACCGATGTGAGACATACTACTCACACCCCTCCTCCAACCAAGCCTGCCAGAACATGCGAGCCTACTAGGCTAGGCAAAGGGTAACGGAGACCCATACAAACTGGAGAGAAGTTGGCTCTAGCTCTGGTACCAGGTGAGAAACAAAGAGAATAGAAATAATATTGCAATATTTCTTAGTGTGTTTAAAACTACACAAATGAGCCCTATTTATACAAGAAAGGGGCTCTACAAATAAGGTAAATAGATCATAATCAAATCATATTGGGATCTTAAAATCAAACCTAATATATCTACAATATCGATTACAATCAACTAAAAAATTAACAAATCATAAACACAATTGTAACATCCCCCCTTAAACTCAAGTGGATGTGAAAGAGACCAACTTGTGCTTGTAAACTAGAATATCAAATCGTTTAGGCGAATGAGGCTTGGTGAACAAGTAAGTAAGTTGATCGTGAGTGCTGATAGAGAGAAGATGACAACACAATTTTTGATCTAGCATCGAGTGAAGGAACAATCAATCTCTATATGTTTGGTATGTTCATGGAAGAAATAATTATGAGCAATTTGAATGGCACTTTATTTGTCACAGTAAAGAGGAGTTGGAGAAGATTGAGAGGCACCCATATAATCAAGAAGCCAATGTAGCCAAACAATCTCAGTAGTAGTGTCAATAGCTCTATATTCGACTTCAGTGATAGAACGTGCAGGGAATGTTTGTTTATTACTTTGCCAAGAGATGACGAGTCTCCAAGAAAGATGCAATAGCTAGTAGTGGAACACCTATAAGTGGGATTGCCCTCCCTCCCCCCAATTAGCAGGAGAATAATCCTATAAAGTCAAAGAAGGGTTAGTAGAAAAATAAAGCGCTTGAAATAAAGTTCCCTTGATATAGCGGATAATGCGGAGCACAAAAACATAATGAGTGGAGCGTGGTGCAGAGATAAATTCGCTGACTAAGTGAACAACATAAAAAATATCAAGACGTGTCATAGTGAGATAGATTAAATTGACCACCAATTGTCGGTAAAGGGTGGGGTATTCAAGTTCAGTACCATCCATGGCAATAAAATGAACGTTAGGCTCAAGAGGAGTAGGCTCAGTACAATTATTAGTAAGACCAACCTTAATATCAGGTCAGAAGCGTATGTAGCATGAGATAAAAACAAGTTTTTGTTGAGGAGAGGACTTCGAGACCTAGAAAATAGTTCAAAGTGCCAAGATTCTTCATTTTGAAATGTCGACTTAACAAGTTCCGTAGGTTAGAAATGCCACTTCAAGTTCCGTAGGTTAGAAATGCCACTTGTGTCATTTCTTATAATGATCATGTCGTCAACATAAAGAAGTAATAAAACAATACCATTGGTAGTCTAACGGATGAAAGAGCAAAATCATAAGGATTTGAAGAGAATTCAAGTTATTCGATAGTAGAGCTAAATTTTGAGAACCATGCTCGACGAGCCTGCTTGAGACCATACAGAGCTTTACGGATGACAAAATTTGTTTTGTGGACACTGATGTCCAGGCGGTGGTCGCATATAGAATTCTTCTTCCAAGTCGTCATTTAAGTAGGCATTCTAGACATCCATTTGATTTAGCTTCTATTTTCGTGGAGCCGCAACGGCAAGAAGAGTGCAATTAGAAGTAAGGAGAAAAACAGGAGCAAACATTTCTTTATAGTCAATTCCATACTGTTGAGAAAATCCTTTGGCCATGAGACGAGCCTTATAACAATCTATAGACCCATTAGAGCGTGTTTTGATCTTGTAGACCCACTTGCCTCCTATCAATGCCTTATCAGAGGGGCGATCCACCAAGTCCCAAGTTCGAGAATTTTCTAAAGCATTTATTTCTTCTTGCATCGCTTTTTGCCAATGGGGATCAGTGGAGGCTTCATTATAAGTCTGCGCCTCAAAAAGATTAAGCACGGTAGAAAAAAAAGATAATAACGAAGATGGAGTGGTGGATTTTTTATCCAAGATGGATGAGCATAAGCATCATGCATAGAATCAAGTGGTGAACCAGAAGAATCCGCAGTCATGTCACTTGTGGCAGGGTTGCTGGAAATATTAATATCAGAATTATGTGGAAAAAGATCAACATAGGGGTTAGTAAAGAGAGAGGTAGAAGTAGAAGGAACGCTTTTGAACTTTGATATAGAAGTAAACATAATGTCCTCCCAAAAGATCAAGTGACGAGAGATTTGGATAGGATCCTAACGACGATAACATTTGTGTTCAGATCCATATCCCAAAAAACAGGAAACGCGGGTAAGAGGTTTAAGCTAAGTGTACTCATGCGGTTGAAGAAGAACGAAACAAGCACAATCAAAGACTTTAAGGGATGTGTAGTTAGATGAGACTTGGTGAAGACGCTCAAACGGGGACACGTTGCCTAGAATTGCGGAGGGAAGCCGATTGATAATGTATGTAGTGGCGAGAGCAGCTTCACCCCATATTCGTACTAGAGAAGAGGAAGAAAGAAGCATGACACGAATAGTATTGAGGATGTGACAATATTTTCTTTCAGCCCTACCATTTTGTTGAGAATTTCTCTAGCAAGAAAACTCAAAAATGGTACCATGATCAGCAAGAAACTTGAGGAGAGTTAAGTCACAGTATTCCATTGCATTATCACAACGAAAAACCTTAATAATTTAGATAGGAAAATCTTCAAGAGATTGAACTCTTAAAAAAGATTAGAGTAAAAGGATAAGGAGAGTAAAAACTAAGGGATAGGAAAATTTTAAAAAGATGAGATATACAAAATAAAAAATGTTAAATCCTCCTGCTAATTGCTTCATGTAGTGTATCAATTCTGTAAATACATTACATTGGTGCTTTCATTGTTCTCATATGGCTACATCAGTAATTGTAGATTTTTCGTCTGAATCTCTTGTTGTATTTGAATTTCAATTAAACTGTTTTGTAGCCTTTGTTGCAGATCAACATGAGCAACGCATGGCTCTATTTGACAGGATGGATCAACTCTTGGATAGGATAGCGAAATCCACATCATCTATTGCAAGCAAAATTGCTCTACTCTTTTCCAACAAATCTGAATCTGGAAACCCATTGTTCAACAATGTTGAATCAATTTCCGATTCAACCACAAACTAAGACAGACCTTGCGGATTAGCAATTTGATTTGGCAGAAATTGTCTCGGTTCCAACTGTAACTGCAACATTTAATTGCATTTCGGAAATCTCAAAACCCATTGATGACCTTGTGGCAACACAAGTTGATCATAATATCCAATCTAAAAATGCTGGTGTTGCACCACTGAAGGAGGATGTTTTTGATTCGGCGTTGGGTATGCATTCTGGTGCAGCAAAGATTTGTGGCCATCACGAACCCTTGCATGTGATTATAGAATGGATTTCTCAAATCATTGAATCTTTCCTTCATTACTCGTCCAAATTTGGGGAGTTCACATTCAATTTGTCTAATTTCACTGGTGCATTCATTCTCCCACAAATTTTTCCTCGAAATATGCATTGTTGGCTCTTTCTCACATACGTATCATTACAACATCAAAGTCACATAAAGTCTCATGATTTGGCCGCTCCGAATAAAGATTCTAATTTTAGTCCTTATTATTCCTGATTTATGAGTTCTTGTATGTATTGAAGCATAATTAACCATGGGATCCTAGTCCGAGGTCACCACTGTAGGGACATCACATTTTTGTGGAGTCCGACCACTAAGTGCTTGATAAAAGATCTAGACAAGTCTTCAAGAGGAAATCAACAAGTTTGTGAGGGACCCGTTGTACAAGAATGGCTGCAGAAGTTGGGACATTATATTATATCAATGCCAACTGTTATTGTCTCCTACTAGTTACTCTCGCACAAATTGTTCTTCCATCGACTTGAGAAGGCATGGGCGACCATTTATGATCATGTCCACCTGGAGTGATCATCACATTACATTTGACCTTGAGGACAAGGTCAATTTTAATGGGGTCGGTATTGTAATGAATATAAATATGTAAATGGTACAATTAGTGACCAAGGGTTATTGGGCTCTATGGGCCGAAGACAGTTTATCAAAGACAATTATCACCTGAAATGATAACTGATTATAAAAAGAGAGAAATTAGAAGTTGAGAGGCGGGGATTATTGTGAAACCGCCTTCCTCTCTATATGGCTCTTCTCAAGAATTTCTTATTTCTCTCCTTCCTACTATAGTCTCTTCCTCTCTTTCCCCATTGTTTCTGGTTTCCCTTCTATTCTCTCTAATTTCTACTATCAATGTACTTGGCTCTTCAATGATAATAAAATTTTAGAAATCTTCTTCATATCATCATCTTTTGTTTGTGCATTAACTCTAATTGCTTCAAGTAGTGTATCAATTTTGTAGATACATTACAGATAGCTGGCACCAGGCTTACTTCCACACCATGCTTCCTCATTTGTCACATTTCTTCAATCTTATAGTATGACACCTATTCAAGAGAAAACCATCTGTTTAAACTACTCTTCCCGAAAGGTTAGTTGGCACTAAAAATTTGTTTAACATACTCATAGTATTGTCTAGGATGGTTTTGTTCAGCCCTTCTGTCATGCCATTGTGTTGTAATGTGTATGGAGGTGTAACTTCATGTCTACACTATCTTTCTCAAAGAAGGCTTCAAATTCATGTGAAATAAACTCTCCATCTCTATCAATTCTGAGTCTTAGTATGTTCATCACACTCTGTTTCTCTGCCATCAACTTGAACTTCTCGAATACTTCAAACACCTCACTCTTCCTCTTTAGTAGATAAATCTAGATATTCCTGGTGAAGTCATCTATAAATGACACAAAAGAGTGACTACCACCAAGTGAGACCAATTCAAAAGGTCCACACACATGTGAGTAGATCAAGTTCAATACTACCAATGACTTGGTTGAAATCTTAGTCTTATAGGACTTCTTGAGTTGCTTTGACACACAGTAATCATTACCCAATTCTTTAAGTTGCTCAACCATAGGCATACTTACAATTATACAATTATACAACTGTTACAAAGTAAACTAAGGCTTTAATAGTTTAAGTGTCCAAACCTCTTATGCCAGAGCCCGCTCTCAGTTTGTTCAACTGCAAAGAGACATTTTTAATCTTTTTGTAATTGAATCTCAATTCTGAAATTCATGTTGCTTAAAATAGGCATCTTGATGATTAATCTACATTTTTGTTATAGATCTTCGGGTGATTGTCCTCCATATTCATTGTATACCCATTCTCAAGTAGCTGCCCGAGAATGAGTAAGTTGTCCTTCATATTTGGCACATAAAGAACCTTAGAAGTTGAGGAAGTCTTGTCATCTTTTCTTTGAATCATCACCCTTTCTACGCCTTATGCTCTTATCACACTATCATCAGCAAACCCCATAGTGTTCTTGATAGATTCATCTAAGTCAACTAGTGAATCTCTCCTTCCAATTATGTGATTAAAACATCTTGTACCAAGATACCATTCATTCCACCCTGCACTATCAAAAGAATTGGTCACCACTAACAGTAAGTGTCATCCTCTTGGGCCATTTGGGTTTCATATTCTCTAGACTTCTTGTCATTTCCACTCTTGCATTCACTTGCAAAATGACCACATCCTTTACAAGCATAACATTGTATGTTTTTCTTGTTGAACTTTTTCTTTTCTCCCTTGTTCTAAAGACTATTCTTCATACAACCATAATCATTGTCTACCTATGCTGAATTCTCTTGCACTGATTCTTAATTTCAGTTCTTCTAGAACTTGCCACCCTTAAACTTTCTCATGTTCTTATTATTCTTGGAGTTATTCTTAGCTTTCCTACCATTCTAAGAAAATAAAGCTTGTTCTAGATTTTCTTAGCATTCCTTTCAATGAGCCTTTGTTCATGCGCTTCCTTGCATTTCCTTTGACATCATCTTTGCGAGATCACTTGATTCTTCAATTGCCATACCAATATGATCAAATTGTGGTGTAAAAGATCGAAGAACCTTCTCAACCACCAACCGATCTGTCATGGTTTCTCCACAAGACCTCATCTGATTAATAATGGTTTCTACATGGTCAAAATATCCTGCTCCCGTTCTTGGTGATTCATCTGAAGCAGCTCATATTTTCTTCGCAAAGTTTAGAGTCGAACCTTCTTCAACTTGTCGATTCTAGCATAGGCTATCTGCAATGTATCCCATGCTTGCTTTGCTGAAGTCGCGGAAGCAATCCTCTCAAAGTTAGTCGTATCTACACACTGATCAATCAAGAACAAAGCCTTGCAATCCTCCTACTTAAGATCATGAAAAGAACTTTTTTATGCATCAATGGCATCTTTCACGAGTTCTTGCGTCCCTTCTTGCACGATTTCAAGTACTTATTTAAATTAAAAGATAACCTTCATTTGAATGCACCACTTATCATGTTCTTTCCATCTAAGATCGACATTTGAGTAGGAAATCCGTAACCATTCATGATTGTGATGAACACACAGCTATCTCTCCTAGAGTCAGGCCAATAAAGCTCACAATACCACTATTAGGACAAGCACACACACACACATTCATGTTGTAAGAAAGGCGCAGAGAGAAAATCATATAGAAGCATATGAAGAAATAAATGAGCAACAACAACAACTTCTGTATTGAATTCAATAAAGGTTTTATACAAAACAGGATAAGAACTAAATTTCAAATTATAGTAACTTTTTATATTAACTAAAGTCACTTACAACTTCACATTTATTGCTAATTCTACCTCTCATGATAACACATTCTTACTAAATTAACTACCTAACATTACTATAATAGTAATATGACGTATTCATGGATAAGATCAATGCCATTGGTTGTGAGGTCCTTTTTCACCTGTAACATTATCGAGCCACGTATGATGACAAGTTTATTATCAACACATGATCTTGCTAAGGTAGTAATAGCATTTACAATTGTATCACTCATATTAGCAATAGGAGAGCTTGAAGGACGGCTTATGTTGCACAATTTTATGTGAAGGAATAATATTCTTCTCTAAAATGGTAAGATTCAATGGTTGTCTATTTTTATCGTAGCTTTAAATTTTAGTTTTCATTACTAATGAGACAAGTGTCATCTATCTTCCAATAAGTAAATGCTTAGTGGAACATAGAAGAAACTTGTCAAAATTAAGTGGGTAGGAAGATTTGTAGGATGATTTACTATGAGGATTTAACATTTTTCATTGTTTATACTACACGTGTCTTTCTTTTTTCTTTTCTTTGTTTATATTTAGTATTGTTAGACTTTGATGCAACCACTAGAGTTCAAACTTAATACAAAATACAGTCTCTCATATGTATGTTAAATCAAAAAGTTGTTTTCTTAATTTGATATTTTCATGTGGGTGATTATAGTTTTATTACAACTTAATATCTTGTTAGATAATTTTTTAACTTTATTATTTCATTTTGAAGTTGTAAACTCAAAATCAACTTGATTCTAAACTATATCACAATTTTCTCCACTTCTAATTATTTTTTAAAAAATGTGATTGCTTGTCTGATTTGTCTTAGTACTGAGTTGGAGCCATTTAAGAACAATGCTGAAGATACAAATGCTGGTCTCAAGAATAGAGTTCATGGTCACATTGAATCCTATGCTTTCTTAAAGGGTTTAGTCTTGATTTGTTTTATAACAGGTCTAAATCTAGAAAGCATAGGATTTAGTGTGACAATAAACTCTATTCTCAAGACCAGCCTTTGCTTCCTCAACTCTTTTCTTAATTGACTCCAATTCATTACCGAGGCAAATCAAACAAGGAATAAAAAAATTTTAAAAAATAATCAGGAGTGGAGAAAATTGTGATATTGTCTTGAATCAAGTTTATTTTGAGTTTATAACTTCATAATGAAATGATAAACTTGAAAAATCATCTAATAAGATCTAATAAAAGATGTTACAAAACTAAAACGATGCACATGAAAATGTCAATATAAGAAAAAAACTTTTTTGTTTAACATATGAGACAATATTTGATTAAGTTTGAACCTTTGTCATCACAACATTGTCTGACAATATTAAATACAAATAGAATGAACAAACGATGTTGATAATGAATATGTCACCATACGTTCATGCATGTGATATACCATTAATTTGTCAACTTTTATCATTTATAGGCAAGGTAAAAGAATGAGCAAAAGGACAAGTGGTTCTTACAAGTGAAAAAAGACCTTGCAACCAATGACATCAATCTTATCCATGAATATGACACAAGGCTAAATAGAGGGACAAAAACAGGAAAAAAAAATTCTAAATATGTGATTAAAAAATATTCTTGATCGATGCAAAGAAAGTTTTTACTACCTGAAGATCACACACATATCCAAACATTTTCGTATTAAGTCCTCCAATTTCACCAATATATTTATCAACTAGAACACTATAAATAACATAGAGGACAAAGAATAAAGTATAACCTTCAAGAAGTTAGCATCTATACTTCACGAAATTGCTCTTGCTACTAATGTTTTCTTAGTTTCAGGAGGTCCATAAAGAAAAATACTTCGTGAGAAAAAAATAGTTATTTACCCTTCAATGAAACTTTGATCTTAAGCATTTTTTGAAAACCAAACCAGACTGGTCGGTCGGACTAGGAATCGGTGAGTATACGGGTTGGTTGACCCCTAAAACCGGCCCTTTCAAGAATCCATTTTGCTGGTTTTCTCAAAACCATGAAAAATGTTTTGAAAAAAAGTAACCTGTCGGTGTTCCTTGGCCAGCCATCTTCTTCCATGACCATCACCGGCATCACGACGCAAACATGGACAAGAGTAATATTTGCAGCAGATCTACAATGACACCCTAACTTATCATATTTTCTTTCCTAAAAGTGTATATGTAGCAGCACTCCACAACATTATTGCTTTTAGCGTAAACAAAATCATAAAAGAGAGAGAAAGGAGGAGAGAGAGAGTGAAAGAAAGTGTAAACAATGGAAGAGAGAAAGAAGGAAATCATGAAGAGAGGCAAAGAGCATGTAAAGAGAAGGCAGAGGCGGCACATACATAGGAAGAAGGTTTAAATTAGGGTTATTGTACTTTGTGGGCTTTTTTTTGTTCGGATCAAATCTTTTTTTTTGCTTGCTTGGTTTTATGCAAAAAAGTTGAACCTATCTTTTTTTTCTCATAGCTATCTTATTTAATTTTTGTATTTGGTCAAAAAACTTGGGAAAAAAAAAGATTTGATTAAGATAAAGCTATTCACTTAATTTAAAATTTAGGTATAAGTTTAAATAAATCATCATTTTAAGTAAAATAAAAATTGCCAAAATAATAGGAATAATAAAAAATATATATTAACATAAAAACTATAATTATTATATATTTTATTATAACCGGTTCAATCACGGTTCAACGACTGTTCGACAATTAAACCATGAACCAGTACCTTGACCGATCTAGTTTTCAGAACGTGATCTTAAGTCATTCAAATGACTGAATAACTTCCATACTAAGGGATTCAATTCTAACACTTAGAGAAAGCTTGGCTTCAATAGGGACAATTCAATAGAGCAAAATAACTTAGAGTGAGGAAGTTTTGATAAAAAATAAAAAAATTGGGGAGAAAATTTTTCAAGGAAGTAAAACCTTTAAAAAGGAAAATCTTCAAGTGATAGAACTCTTACAAAAGATTAAAGTAAAAAGATAAGGAGAGTAAAAACCAAGGGATAGGAAAATTTTAAAAAGATGAGATATATATTGAAAATAAAAAATGTTAAATCTTCCTACTAAATTTTCTTACAAATCTTCCTACCTACTTAATTTTGACAATTGTCATCTATCTTCCACTATGCATTTACTTTTTAAGCGAGTAGGAGAATTTGCAGGAGGATTTAGTAGGAGGATATAGCATTTATAGAAACATTTTAAAATTAAAAAATTAAAGTGATAAACTTTAGAGATTGAAAGCATGGAACATAGTGAAGGAAAAATCCTGAGAAAAAGACTTAAAATAGAAAAAAACATTTTAATGAAAAAAAAAAGTAAGAGACACATCATTTAGAATGAGAAAATCTAGTTTAAAACTTTTGAGAGAAAAAGCTTAAGAGAGTAATAAATTTAGCGAATGAATATTTTTACAAAAAAAATTTTTAAAAATTTTAGATTAAAAAGATTAGGAAAATAAAAAAATTGAGATAGTAAAAAATTCAATAGATTCTATGAGTTCTCAAATCTTATGTGAAAGCACTCCAATTGCATAGTATAAAAATCTTTTTACTACAACAAATCACCTTGATTGTCTTTTCTAGTCATAAGAAGGACCTTTATATATATTGTAAGTAACAACGAACATATGTAAATCAATAGAAGTGAAAACTAAAATATATAGCGATGCCAAAAATAGACAACAACTGAGTCTTATCGTAAAAGAGAATATTATTATTACTTCACGCAAAAAAGCCAACAAAGAAAGAATGGCTTCAAGAACCCATGACTCCAATTAATATATAAGCTAGAAATAAGAAATGTGCAAAGAAACATGATTTATACTATAACATAAGAAAAAACATAAATACAAAGAATTAACCAGAAAAGATTCACTCAGATTAATTAATGGTGTCAACAAGTTATCACATGACCCTATTGTAATCCACAACACTTTGCCTCTAACAAGTTAAAAAAAGAAAGTGAAGAATGTGAAAATTGTTGACTGATCCTAAAAATATCCTAATTCATAAAGGAATAATAAATAAAAAACTATAAAAAATAGTTTATTTAAAAGAATGACTTTGGAAAGTTTATTACAATAAATTCATAAAATATGGTGTTATGCTTTTCGAGAAATAACTTTGAAAACCCTTTTGGAGACTAAATCCTTTAAGGGAGTAAAAACTTTACGAAGCACACTCTTTTAGGGATAAAAACCAAAAATAGATTATGATGTCAAAAATTGAAATATCCCAACTTCAAGTGCTTATTGCTTTTTCTGAAAGTGTTACCAGGGACTTACTCGGGCCAAACTAAAATCCCCCTAAATACAGAAAAAAAGACCTTAAAATTTTGGTGAAAATCATTGTCTTTTTTTATATAAAATTTATCATTAGAGTATTGTAGAGAATTATTAAGTAATTATAAATCAAAATGATTAGCCTAAGTTACACCCAGTACACATGTAGGGATCAATGCGAGGATGAACATAAAGACTTAGCATGTTGCACCGGCTTGATTATTTAGCCAAGTCTTACCTATCCTCAAAATTATACTAATTATTTTTTTTCCAAAACTATTCGTAACAGAGAATGAGTGACCTTTATTTTTAACGTTTTTACCAGAAAAAACAAAATATCATCAAAATATTTACTTGTATTAGCTTTTCAGGAGAAAGCTCATGATCATTCTAAAACACACAAGTTTAAATAACATCTAAGCCTCTATCTTCGCGGGTTGGGGATGGGTTTGATTCCAAACCTTAGAGAAAATAAGGATTCATTAGGGGCAATTTAATACAATGTTAAGGTTCTATCTCGAAACTAATTAGTAATGTGAGGAGTAGTCCAATAAGTATTTAAATCGCACCCTAAAGACTGAGGCGGCCGATGTGAGACTTACTTCCAACACATCTCCTCCAACAGAGCCCGTCAGACGAAGGGTAACAGAGACCCATACAAACCGGAGAGAAGTTGGGCTCTAGCTCTTATTCAAGGTTAGAAACAAAGTGAATAAAAAGAATAGTGTAGTATTTCTCAGTGTGTTTAAAACTATACAAATGAGCCCTATTTATACAAAAAAGGGCCTATACAAATAAGGTAAACATATCATAATCAAATCATATTTTGATCCTAAAATCAAATCTAATATCTCTACAATATTGATTACAATTAACTAAGATATTAACAAATCATAAACACTATTGTAACATCCCCCTTAAACTCAAGTGGCTATAGAAGAGACCAACTTGAGTTTGGAAACTAGAATATCAAATCGTTTAGGTGAATAAGGCTTGGTGAACAAGTCAGTAAGTTGATCGTGAGTGATGATAGAGAGAAGACGAATAGCACAATTTTTGATCTGGCATCGAGTGAAGTAACAATCAATATCTATATGTTTGGTACGTTCATGGAAGACATCATTATGAGCAATTTGAATGGCACTTTGGTTGTCAAAGTGAAGGGGAGTTGGAGAAGATTGAGAGACACCCATACCTCAAGAAGCCAATGTAGCCAAATAATCTCAGTAGTAATGTCAGGAATCGCTCTATATTCGACTTCAGTGATAGAACGCAGGGAATGTTTGTTTATTACTTTGCCAAGAGATGAATGAGTCTCCAAGAAAGATGCAATAGCCAATAGTGGAACATCTATGTGTAGGTTTGTTATCGTACACTCACTTGTTTTATAGAAAGCGTGCGTTAGCAAGCTACACCTTTTGGGTATAATTTAAAAAATGTAGTTATAACTTGCTAATGCACTCTTTCTATAAAACAAGTGGACCTACGTTAACAAACTCATATATATATATATATATATATATTTGCTTAACTTTTATAATTATATTACATTATTTTTGGGCTTCTTGTTATTTTATACTTTTTTATTGATTAAATAGGTAAAATAAATAAATAATATTATATGCAATAAAAATATTTTCATAATTATTACATGTAACATATATTGTAAATCAAATAGATTTTAAATGTTATTGAAATTTCTTCAAAAGATTTCTAGGAATAAAAATTAAAAACTAGACAACTTGTTTAAAATGCGTGGGAATAAACAATACTGGAAATGTATTCTTAAAAATAAAATACACGGAAATATATTTTCAAATTTTAAAACAAACACCCCTTAAGTTTTGCTTATTACTATGTTCGAACTCAACTTAAAACTTGATAGATTGTTTATTTTTAAACAAAAATTTTAATGAATATTTAATGGGCGAGCCCGAATAATTCATAAATAACTTAGTCCAATTCTACCCTTAAGTTGAAATACTCCAATTTTAAATTAGAATCATAATGCTTTTGAAAAAAAAAATTAAGTTATGAACTTCGTGTCATTCATTTTCGTTTGATCTTTATACTAAAAAATATTTTATTTTAGCTCTTATACATACTAAATTTCACTTGTTGATTTCTTTTTGGAAACCACTTGTTGATTTATAGCATTTGAATTTGATCCCAATAATTGACCATGTTATTCATTTTAGGTTATTATTCATTTTAATCGCTAAACAATAACGAATTTTTGACTTCATATCTCTGTACTAAAATAAAAATAATATTCTCAAATTTAGAGACTTAAAGGAAAAAGTTGAATATAAGGTCAAAATCAAATCCAGGACTAGAATATAAATGTTTATTTGCACCTTTTCAATGCAGTGAATAAAATATAAATGAATAAAATACATTAACTTTTCAAAATAATTATACCAATTTTTTTTAAATTTTACATTTATTACACTTATTACTCTAATTTTTAAAATTACACTTAATATAAAAAAACTGAGTTTTTAAGAAAGAAAAGTCTGCATCTTCGTTTTCCAGTCATCGGCATTTCTAAACGGCGATGGGAGATTCGAGGGTCGAGACGATCGCGCGATTAGCCCAATGGAGAATCGAGAACTTCGGACCCTGTTCCTTCAGAAAATCCGATCCTTTCAAGCTCGGAATTTGGAACTGGTACGCTCACGCGCATATCACGTGCCTCTCTCTTCTTCTTCTTCTTCTTCCACTGTTTTATTTTTCTGATTCACCTTGAAATTCTTCTTCTCTTCTTCAGGTACATATCCATAGAGAGAAACAAGTACCTTTACATACACATCTTCCCTGAACCCTCGCGCCTCTCCAGGGAACAACCACCTGTTGCTCGCTTCACTCTTCGTGTTTCCAGCGCTGGCCCCTCTCGCAGATTTTACATTTCTCCTGGTTTGCTTCAATAATTCCCCTCTTTTTCATAGCTCAATTTACTTATTTTCATTTTTTTAATTATTCCTTAGTCTTCATAACAAATCAGTATAGAGATTATTGACTTTTTTTTCGAAAAAAAAAAAAAAATCGTTGCGTGTGTTATTTACTGAAAAACATAAAGACTTTGTGATCGTGATCCTTCTTCTCCGAGTGATTATTCAATTTTCATTTTGTGCTGTGTCACAGAATATCTAGGTTTTCCTAGAATTCAGGAATATCAGCAAACATTAGAAGACAGTCCAATTCTCTAAGTGAATATCCAATCTAGTTCCCAAACCACATTGTGTTTACATTAATAGCAGAATTAAAGAAATCTCCACGTTAGTTTGCAAACTTATAATTTCTTGGCTGTACGGCATATTAGTCCCCAAATTCCCAAATTGTGCAACACGTAGGGACTAATGTACGTTACAAAGTTTAGGAACAAATCTTAGGGTTTTGTTAATTTGGTGACAAGGGACTAATGTAAAGGCAGTGTGTGTTATGCAAGTTCAGGGACAAAGTTGGTCATCAGGGTTTTACTTTATGCCTGGGGCTTCTTATGCTCTTATTTGGATTTTTTGGTATCTTTTGTTGTACAGATGCATGCTCTTTCTTTGCTTCTTCTATTTACCAATATAAGGAATAGGGCTAATTTTGCGTGGCCAACCCAAATTGGCAAAAACAAGATGAAATTTGCTTTTACGAGTAGCAACTTCAAGAATCAAGATTGTATATTGAAATGCTGAGTGCTCTCTTAAATGCTGCAGTTCATGAAAGGGTGCTTAGGACATCTGATGACTTTGTCTGGCCTGTGGATACTTCATTCCTTGGTCGCTTCGTTGTTGATATTGAATTTCTTGACCTAAGAATCTACCCTATGAATGTGAGTCCCTAATTTTTACAGTGATTCTTACTTTTATATGATATGATGTTAATGTAAATAGATAATCATATAATTGATGGATAAATATATGGTTTATGGAAATAGCTTATACCACCCCATAAGTTTTTTAAAATTTATTTTCATAATTTCATAATCGTATTCGTACCTATAAATGATCTCTTGTTTGATAGGAGTTTATTTTATAAGTGTTTAATTAAGTTGTTCATCCAAATGTACCTCTTATTATAAAATGTTGGCGTGAGTCTGTTTCTTAGTGGCACTTCATGTTGATATTAGATTCAGATTGTCGCTTCTTAAACCTTTGTTTTCCGTACTCTCAAGAATCAGGGCGGAGAAGCTAGAGCTGTATGGCCGTCTGATGGGAAACTGCAATCTGTTGCAGTGCAAAGCACTCTCCGGTGCCTCTCTCGCATGCTTGACGAAGCTATACACGCCGACCTCACCATTATCACTGCAGATGGGACACTGAGAGCTCATAAGGCAGTTTTATCTGCAAGTTCTCCTCTGTTCCAGGGCTTGTACCATTCCAATGGGGAAGAAAAGGAGTCATCGACGATCCACATCGAAGAAATGTCACAAGAATCATGCATGGTGCTTCTGAGTTACCTGTATGGCACCATAAAACAAGAAGATTTCTGGAACCACAGGCTTGTGTTGCTTGGAGCGGCCAATAAATACGACATTACTGATCTCAAAGACGCCTGTGAGGAAAGCCTACTGGAAGATCTCAACTCGAGAAACGTACTGGAGAGGCTGAATGAAGCTTGGCTTTACCAGTTGCACAAGTTGAAGAATGGATGTTTCACATTCTTGTTTGAGTTTGGTAAGATATATGATGTTAAAGATGAAATAAATACCTTTTTCCTTCATGCAGACAGGGAACTAATGCTGGAGATGTTTCAGGAAATGCTTACAAATTGGAAATAGGTTACCATGGATTGGAATATCTTGCAAGTGATGGATCCTTGTGTATAATCATGCTTTTACTTTTTAGAACTATGATATGTTATTATGTAGATAATACCAATCTGCCCTGTTCAACAAACTAGTGGTTAAAATGTTTTCTTAGGAAGTAGATTATTATGTACATAATGAGAATTGGTTTCAATTGGTACTTTTTCTGCTTCGGTTTTCTTGTTAAATCAAATTTCTAACTTCTAAGGCAGAATTTCACCTGTACTAAAAGAAGACTCAACTATGGCTCCAAGGTTGAACACTCAGGCTAACCTAGTTCTAATTTGAAAAGGAAAATTGTCTACAACTTCATTCTTTGAAATATAATGATTGTTCAGATACAGTTGGACTAGGTTTTTTCTGGGGTTTTTTTCTTTTTAAAAAAAATTTAGAATGCTAAAAGATACTCCCTTTGGTAAATAAGGTATATGTTAGAGAGTTTTAGTGCAAAAATGATTTTCAGCCACTTGATATTGGCTAACTAATGGCCAACCGGAATAAAATAATATTATTTGGTTTTTCAATTAAAAAAAATAAAAACAAAAGGTAACGGAAGTTGAACGGAACGGAGTGAGGGTTACATTTGTTTGGTTTGTTTTATTTCTTAATGGTTTTGAATTGCAGAGTTAATATTTTCGTTTTAAAATCTTGGCGTGTAATCACACTAACATATTGATCATGCTCTGTAACCATACGGTCATGCTTTGTCCCTGTCCATCTTGATTCTTCGTTGTGTTTTTTAGTTGCTTGTTGTGCTTCTTCTTTCAGCTTTGTTCCTCTGAGTTCTTATTCCCATTTGCGTCGTCGAAGGAAGGTAGGAAGGCACGGCCCGTTTGTGGCATCGAACGAAGAAGCTAGGGCTCGTTTGCGGTGTTGAAGGAAGCAAGTGCTCGTTAATGCTGTCGAAAGAGCTAGGGTCGTTTGCGTGGTTATCTCACACTCTAAAGCGAATGTTTTAAATTAAGGTCAAGTCTCCTATATGCAATAACATTAGTATTTATATGCTTTTAGTGCTTTGATTTAAAATCTTAATTGTTGTTTCCATTCAATTCTCAATGTTGTTTGAAGCACTTTATAAGTAAGTAAATAAGTTATTATGAAGTAGTAATTCTTGCCAAATTGTTATGTTATTCTTTATGAGTTTGTCTACATTGTGTGAGGTGATTTAAGTAGAGAGAGGTTTATAACTTGTGCCATATAAGGGAGAGTAGGTTAGTGTGGTATTAATGGGAAATAGTTTTTTTGTTTTTCAGATTGTTGAGCAAAATGGTTGGGGTGAGAAAGAGTGCAGCACTGAAACACTGTCAGTCATCAATGTAGGTCTTACATATGTTCAGAGGCAACACATTCGCGGTTTTCACTTCTGGGGACGGGTGGTCTCGTTCACCCCGAAAAAGACCTCCCGTGTGAGAAACATCCATAGCATCGTCATCATTCATCTTAACCTGTTCACCAGGTATTCTAAGCCCCAACCTGAGGCACACATCGAGCGGGGTGAACAGGACCACCACCCTGGAAGTGAAAACCACAACTTCTCTCATCCCATTTGCTGGCCATGATTTCAAGTAACGGAGTACAGCGTCCAACTTCTTCGTCATAGGAACAAGTTACTTAAACGGCGTATTGAGATTGCGTTGCCTTTGAACATACGTAAGACCTACATTGATGACCGACAGTGTTTAAGTGTTGCACGTCTTCCTGACCCGAACCATTATTCTCAACAATCTAAAAATAAACAAAAAAACATCTCCCGTTGATACCACATTAACCTAGTCTCCCTTTATATATCACAAGTCATAAACCACTCTCTTTGCTTAAATCACCTCACATAACACAATGCAGGCAAACTCATATGGAGAAGAACATAACGATTTAACAAGAATTATCACTTCATAGTTACTTATTTAAAGTGCTTCAAACAACATTGAGCATTGAATGAAAAATTTTACTACACATCAAGGTTTCCATTTCTCATCATTTTGTGTTGTAATTATAATCAAAGCAGATAAATACTAATGTTGTTATTGCATATAGGAGTGTGAGATAACAATGCAAACAACCCTTAGCTCCTTCGACGGCGCTAACGAGCACTTGCTTCCTTCAACGCCGCAAACGAGCCCTAGCTTCTTCCTTCGACGCCACAAATGAGCCCTGCCTTCCTACCTTCATTTGACGGCGCAAATGGGAATAAGAACTCAGAAGAACAACGCTGGAGGTAGAAGCACAACAAGCAACTAAAAACCACAATGAAGAATCAAGATGGATAGGAATGAAGCACGACCGTATGGTTACAGAGCACGATCAATATGTTATTGTGATTACGCGCCAAAATTTTTAAACGAAAATATTAACTCTACAATTCAAAACCCTTAAGAAATAAAACAAATGTAACCCTCACTCCATTCCGTTCAACTTCCGTTACCTTTTGTTTTTCTAATTGGAAAACCAAGTAATATTATTTTATTCCGGTTGGCCAATATCAGTTGGCTGAAAATCATTTTTGTATGTTTTTCCTCGATCAAAATTCTTGATAGCGGCTATGTGTGTTTGTTTGGTGCGTTGAAGGTTTATTTATAACTCAATATTAGGGTTTTTACTATGTTGAAAGTTTTTCACAATCCACATCTTATCTTATCTTAATTTAATATTATCTTATCATAATTTAATAAGATTTTATCATAATTCTTTTTTTAAAAAATTGTGTCTCGATTTAATGCAATTAAAATAAATAACTAATATATTTTTATTTTTATTTAATTCATACCAAATAAAGATTAAAAATAGAATAAAACATTTCTAACGTTTGACTAAATACAAAGTTCAAAAACAATATATTTTTCAATTTTATTTTTTGTTTTTAAAAAAATACTTGCTTGTGATCTAAATATATATATATATGGGGTTTGCTAACGTACATCCACCTATTTTATAGAAGGAGTGCGTTAGCAAGCTACACCTTTTTGGTGTATTTTAAAAAATCTAGTTATAACTTGCTAATGCTCTCTTTCTATAAAACAAGTGAGTATACGTTAGCAAACCGTACCTTGTGGGTGTATTTTAAAATTTCAAGTTATAAATTGCTAACGCATTCCTTTTAAAAAACAAGTGGGTGTACTTTAGCAAACCCCTATATATATATATATATTGGGTTCATAGGAAAGTACCTTAACTAAGATCGAACCTCATATTCACACATGCATGTCCAGAGACGGCCCAACAAATTTAGAAGCCTAAAGCAATTCTTTGATATGAGGCATTTTAAAATTATTAGTGATAATAAACTTAAATTATTTGATTCTATTTAAAATCTATTTTTTTTTCATTTTTAAGTTATAAAATCACTTAATTATTAATTAAATTGTTATGATAAATTTATGTAATATTTTATTTAATTAACAGACAATAAAGTTATTTTATTTAACTTTTGTTTACATATTATTGACTTTAATTAAGATTTTACTAATTTTAGTTGTGAAAAATTTATTTTTGTTGTTAATATTATAGAGAGAATATTAGTTGCAAAAAAACATGTTTACTCTTATAGAATTGATCTTTCATCTTATTAATAGGATATGGTACTTAAGAAACAAAAATTAGCAATCTACACGTTGAAAAAGAACTAAGACTAATTATGAAATTAAGTATATTAATTGATGTACTAATTTTCACTAGTATAATTTTTTTAAATGATATTTTTAATCACTAATATCATAAGGTTCAAATTAAATATATTTTTAATCACTTATTAATGTTAATTAACAATAAAATACTTTTTTGAGGCCTTTTTCTTCCTAAAAATTTGGGGGCCTAAAGCTCTTGTTTTGGTTGCTTGGTTTTGAGCCGGCCCTTGCATGTCCCCATGTGCTTACTAACTGAGCTACGTGACTGTGACAATTTTTAAATATATTTGTATATGATACACAACTTAATTAAATACTTTTATAAATAAAATTTAAATATGATTTAAATGAATAAGTTAAATTAAGATATTCTAATAACCTCTAAAAAAATTAATAAAAATAAAAATAACTTAAAAAGATGAGCCTATGTGCCAAAATAAAAAGAGGTTTCTGAATTCTGATGTACCAAAAATATTAAAAATAAAAAGGAGGTTAAAGAAAAAAAAAACAAAAACCACCTTTTTGTGAGAAAGAAAATCCATGCTTGGTTTTCACTTCGTGAGTGTACATACTACATAAGAATATGCTATGTTTTCTCCTTTCATTGGACGAATGATCAACCATATAAGATCAGTAATGTGCTTGGTGTGCTCATGGAAAACAACATTTCTGGCAATGTGGACAGCAGAGGCATTATCACAGTATAAAGAAGTAGGTTGAGAGAGAGTGATACCAAAGTCAGAGAGTGAGTTGGACAGCCATTGGACTTCACACGTTGTTGATGCGAGGGCACGATATTCTGCTTCACTAGACGATCACGAAACAATGTGCTGCTTTTTACACTTGAGACTAAAGAGGAACCCAGGAAAATGCAGTAGCCAGTAACAGATCTGCGGGTCTCTTTGCATGAGGTCCAATCTGAATC
This sequence comes from Cyamopsis tetragonoloba, assembly GCA_037177725.1. NCBI lineage: Eukaryota > Viridiplantae > Streptophyta > Magnoliopsida > Fabales > Fabaceae > Cyamopsis > Cyamopsis tetragonoloba. The sequence continues at coordinate 63,984,924 of CM074119.1, forward strand.
ACTATATGCAGATAAATGAAGCTTGGAGTCTTTTGGGTAGAATAGTCCCTGTCCAGGGTTGTTTTTGAGATACCACAGAATACGAAGCGCAGCATGGTAGTGTTTTTTTCTAGGTTTGTGGAGATATTGACTCAGCTGCTGGACAGAATACTGGATATCGGTCTTGTCGTGGTTAGATAAAGGAGCCTGCCAATGATCCTTCTATAACCTGCAACATCATCATAGAACCCATCAGTTAAAGCATCCTTAAGAACCCCTTTGGCCATAGGTGTGGGTGCAGGTTTAGCAGCAAGTAAGCCAGCAGAATCAATGAGATCCAGAGCATACTTGCGCTGAGAAATGGAAATCCCAAGATGAGATCTTGCAATTTCAAGACCCAAAAAGTATTTTAGGTTGCCCAAATTTTTTATTTTAAACTTGTTATCAAACATAGTTTTTACATTTTCAATTTCGGTGTTATTGTTACCTGCAACAATCAAGTCATCCACATAGACCAAAATAGCAGTGATAGAAGAACCAGCAATTTTAGTAAACAGAGAATGGTCATGCTGCGATTGAGTGAAATCTAAGGGAAATATGGAAAGAAGACAGTTTAGCATACCACATTCTACTAGCCTATTTTAAACCATAAAAAGACTTATTAAGTTTACAAACAAGATCAGGATTATTGACAGTTAAGCCTTGACGGACATGCATGTATACATCTTCATACAAATCACCATGAAGAAAAGCATTATTGATATCAAGTTGGTGTAAATTCCAATTTTTAATAGCAGCAATGGATAATAAAAGGCGAACAGTAGTTAATTTGGCAACGGGAGCAAAAGTGTCAAAATAATCAATGCTCTCAAGCTGTTTATAGCCTTTGGCTACAAGACGGGCTTTATGACGCTCAATCTCTCCGTTAGATTTGTATTTTACTTTGTAAACCCATTTAGATCCAATGGCATGCTTGCCTTTGGGAAGGGGAACCAAGTCCCAAGTTTTATTAGCAGATAGAGCAGCAAGTTCATCATTCATAGCTTTCACCCAATGAGCATGTTTACAAGCAGTTTTAAAAGTTTTGGGTTCATCATGCAAACTGATGGAAAGGCTAAAACAAGCAAAAGGTTTGGACAAATTATTGTAACTGAGATAAGAAGAAAAAGGAAACTTCACAGAAGAGTTAACAGAAACGGGTTTACCTCGTAGAAGGAAGCAGTGATAATCTAAAAGGTGACTCGGAGCAGATTTTATCCGAGAAGACTTACGATGTTCCCTTATCACAGGAGATCTTACCAAATCATCAGTTATTATATCATCAATTTCAGAAGGATCTAAATCTAGATCAGCAAGTTCAGAATCAGAATGAGAGGCATCTTGAAACTGCAAAGGAAAACCATTAGTAGAAGTGTTGGGAGATGTATCCTCAACCTGAACAGGGAGGGATATTGCTGTAGGACTGGAATAGTCCATGAAGGGTGGGTCATCAAACCAAAAACCAGGGGATTCAGAAGAAGGCTGAGATTGTAAATCAGTGTCAACATTAGCAGGTTGAACTGATTTGAAAGGGAAAATCTTTTCATAAAAAACAACATTTCGCGAAATAGATATGGCACGAGTTTTTAAATCCAAAACAACAAACCCTTTAGTTCCATTTTGAAAACCAAGAAAAACAGATTTAACAGCACGGGTATCAAGTTTCTTTCTATGTTGAGAGAGGGTACTGCTGAAACACAAACAACCAAAAACCTTTAGATGCATCAAAGTGGGGGGTTCTTTGAAAAGAGTCTCATAAGGACTAAGGTTATTTAAAACAGGGCTAGGAAGGCGGTTTATAAGATGGACATCATGTGTGGCAGCAAAATACCAGTAAGACTTAGGTAAATTTGATTGAAACAAAAGGCAGCGAGTAGTATTTAAAATGTGACGATGCTTCCTCTCAACAACACTATTCTGTTGAGGGGTCTCGACACAAGAGGTTTGATGCAAAATACCTTTTTCAGCAAAGAAGTCAGTCATACAAAACTCTATGCCATTATCAGTGCGTATAGACTTAACCTTAGTATGAAATTGGTTTTCAACATAAGTTAGAAAATTTTTAATGAGCAAACGGGTTTCAGATTTGTTCTTCATTAAATGAATCCATGTGTGCCGTGGATGATCATCAACAATGGTCAAAAAATACTTATGTGAATGAATGCAGTCAACATGTATGGGTCCCCAAATGTCCATGTGAAGGAGATCAAAACAGCAAGAAGTTCTATTATTTTCATTAGGAAAAGGAAGTTTGGATTGTTTACCAAGATGGCATGAGTCACAAATAGATTCAGGCAAACATTTAACATATGGAAATTGTAAAGATATAGTGCGCAAGATAGAACTAGATGGATGTCCTAAACGAGTATGCCAAACATCAGAATTATTAATAGCAGAAACCAAAGAAACAGAGGAATTAGCAGGAAAAGAAGAACTGAGATCCTCAAGAATATAGAGCCTGTTGTGAGCTTTAGCAAGCCCAATCATCCTCTAGGAGACTTTTTCCTGAATAACACAGTAACAGTCATCAATAGTGAACATGACATTCAGGTAAGAAGCAGTTTTATTGACAGCTAGAATGTTAAACTTGAAATCAGGTATTAGCAAAACGTCATCAAGGATTAAATCATTAGAAAGTTTGACTTGGCCACAGAATTTAGCAAGAGTTACATCACCGTTAGGTAAATTGATATGTATAGTAGGGATAGCATGATATGATGTAAAAAAATGCACAGAATTACAAATATGATCTGTGGCGCCTGAATCTATAATCCAAGTGTGTAATTGCAGGTTAATACCTGAGTCAGTGGTGTGTGAGTTGGAAGGTTGTGAAGGGATGTGAGGTGTGTGAGAAAATTGATTAATGCTGTGTTCAGTTTCAGTGGGCTTAACCTTCTGTATCATTTCAAGAAGTTTGTTATAGTCCTCTTTAGAGATATTCAGAGATTTAGTATGTTTGGAATCATTAGCGGAAGCTGATGTAGAAGTAGTATCAGAAACAATGTTATTGACAGATTTTGGGTTTTGACAAGACTTAAACTTGAAATCTTCAGGGAATCCATTACGAAAGAAACACACATCAATGGTGTGGTTCTCCTTACCACAAAACTCACAAATTTTACCTTTCATGGAGGGACCCCGTGAGTTGTGTGTAGATTTACCTTTACCCTGAGAAGAGGATTTTGAGTGAGGTCCTTTCCAACCTGTAGCAAGGCTGGGATTTGGAATCCAGGAAAGGGTTGGTGGTGTCTTGGCATTCCTACTGCTGTATCTGTGCAAAAACAGATGCTATGGGTGGAAGAGGATCACAATGCAAGATTTGGCGGCGAACAGAGTCATAAGTCTCATTCAAACCCTTCAAAAAACAGATAACATATTCATTTTCATGTGAGCGAATAACATTTGAAGCTAACGCACAAGAACATGGAATAGAACAAATGCATTTCAAGATAGGGCGCACGGCATCCAATTCCTGCCAAAGGGATTGGAGGTGCAAAAAGTAATCAGAGACAGTGCGGTCTCCTTGGTGAATGGAATGGACCGCCTGAAGGATGTCTGAATGTCGAAAGTGGTCCCCCTTGGAATATCGGTCACGGAGCTCGTTCCAGAGAGCGTAAGCTGTGTCAAAGAAAGCAACACTGCGAGCAATAGGAGGAGTGACAGCCTTCGTAATCCAAGAGATAACCATGGAATCACAACGAAGCCATGGACCGTAAAGAGGATCGTCAGTCTTCGGTTGTTTCAAATCACCCGTGATAAACCCTAACTTGTTCTTGCAAATTAGGGCACGACGAAGATTGTGCGCCCAAAGCAAATAGGTAGCAGAACCATCAAGAATCGGAGTAGAGATGACAGTATTAGGGCCCTCACTGGGGTGAAGATAATAAGGAGATGAAGGATTTTGTGTTTCATCAATGGGAGGGGAAACGATATCAGCCATCACAGGGAGGGAAGAAAAACGAATCAAGAACAAGGGAGAAGAAACGAATCGTCGAAGACACCAGGGAAGGTGAACAACGGCGGCGAAACCACGAAACCCTAGCAGAGAGGGCTTGCGGCGGCAGCTTGGATCAGATCGCAACCACTAGGGCTCTCTGATACCATAATGGAATATTGGAGAAAATAAAATCTAATCTGATTAATCAAGAGAAACAGTACAAGTTATATAGCCAAACAAGGTATTGGGCTTAGATGGGTGCAAAAAGGAAATGGGCTTAGCCTATACAAAACAGCCCAATACTACGAGAGTTAATCAGAAACAATATGATTTAATAATCAGAGACTTGGAGCTTCAACCCATTTTAGGTACCGTCCTCCGCTCCTCCTTATGTTTGCTTTCTTAAAATTTTTCTCTTCTGTGATTTTGATGTATGGAACTTCGGATTTTGTTTAGCTTTAGTTTTTGCCTTTTGCATTTACCCTTTTAATACGTTTAAGGTAACATTGTACAGAATCGTACCGAAATTCAAAATCTTGAAAATCGAATTTCAGATTTTAGACAGAGCATGGACTAATTATGTATTATGTTGCTTGCAATTTTAAGCTGTGAGAACATCAGAACAAAAATATGAACTTATTTGTATTGCATTCTTACAAAGTAAGAGACCCCATAAGGTGTTTGTAAAAATGCCTCAATGACAAAACCAGTTTGGTTGGCTTTTATATTTCTATTTCTATTATTACTAATTTTAGACTGTATGAGTATGATTATTTAGGTCTTTCATCTGCAAGTTGTATCTTATAGGAGTTGTGGAATTTTGTTGGAAGAGTGATTTTGATTAAGGTAGCAATGGTTTGAGTTGGGTCTTGGCTTAGCCTATGGGCAAGGAATCTGGAAAACATGGATGGTGGAACTTTATATTTGTCAATAAATCGCTGTATTTTGTTCTCTGTCAGTAATTGTTAGTTTTACTTTTAATACCCTAAATGCAGACATAGGAATTTCCATGAACCTCAAATTATTAAAGTGATATTCGGTGATTTTACGTATCTAGTAGGATAAGGCTTGTTGTTTTTGTTTATGTATACTCGGGATTTTGCTCTTACATAGTTTTTCTGTTAACTTTTGGAACTTGGAAGAAAAAGTATTGATATTTGTTTTTTTTTTTTTTATGTAGTTTTGCTTTGAAACATGAAAAAAGACAAAAAAAAAACCACAAATGATTCATCATTCTGCATTTGCTTTGCTTTCATTTGAGTTGCTCACTTTTCATTTTGCTAACTGCTTACTGTCATACTGGAATTTAATCATGCTGTATTGTTTCTTCACGAGTGCAATTCCCAAACCTATCTTGTTTTACTGGAAGACCTATGTTAAAATAAAAAAGGAAAATTTTTAAATGATTTTTCAAGTAAGACTTAAAAGTTGGTTATGACTTACAATTCTGAGTTTTTTTTTTTTTTTTCTCTTTCTTTTTTAGCAACAGCTAATGATTTCCTTTAAATTGGCCATGGCATAATTCTAACTTCTAAGAATATATTGTTATAGCTACCCTTCAATGCAGGTTCACCTTCATTGGGATTTGTGTAACAAAGCATCCTAGCCTTCAATCTTACCTGGTAATATGTGTCACTACAAGTAGAATCCCAAACAAAAATTCTGAAGTATTTCCACTCTTCAGTTGTTGTTCAAATTGACAGTAAATTTGAATGATCACCCCTTCTCTTTAGCAGGAACAAAGCAAGTTGTTTTGAACTAGTTATTTACTTCATTGTAAAATATTTCTTAGATGCAACATTTTGTTTAAGTGCATGGTTTAATGGAGGTTTATACGTAAAACATAAAAAAAACTCATTTTTCTAAATATCTTTTGGGCTTTTTTAATTATGACAATTTCTGTAGCATAAATTTGAATTAATGTTTAGTATCCTATTGATATAGACTGTTATTTCTTATTTGAATTGAAAACTCCACTGAACCTTAGATTGATCCTAGTTTTATCCGTATATTTGTTAGTCTCTGAATCAAATGCACTAAGTTATTGAAGATCCTTATGTTTTACAACTTTCTGTCTTTTCTTTTCTTTGAACTTTCTTAGGAGGAAACCTCATCCTTTGCAATGTTTCTTTCTTCTCTCTTGTATTTCATATTGGTTTCTTTAATCAAAAATAGGGAGAAAAGGAATACTCTCACCGTCTCACGTACTGGGATAAGGCTTGTTGTTGTTGTATTTTTTATATTTGAAACATGTCACTCTATGCAGGAAAGTCGATTGTGGATATCGATAGAAATAATGAGACCCGACGCCTTCAAAACAGCTAAGATCTATCGCGATCTTCTCAAGGCAGTCAAGCAACATATTGGGAAGGAAGAGAACAAGAGACATTTTTTAGAATTTGTAACGTCAGAGTTTCGTGAGAACTGCAATCTGTCTGATGGTGTAGCTGTCCAGCAGAAAATAAAGCTTGCCCATGACTATGCATATATGCTTAACAGTGTACACCATCACAAGGTACTACTTTCTTTCTGATATGTTTTTTTGAGAAGCTGCATTTAGATAATTTCTTTTTGAACACTCGTAGTTTGGATTAGTGTTGGCAGAATTGATCTTGAATTAACGCGATTTCCGTTTCATAGAATTGATTGTGTAAAATTGATTTTAAAATAACGTAATTTATGTTCGGGAAATTTTTTTCTTAAAAACAAGTTTAGAGTAGGAATTCAGTGTAAATTTTTCAACTCAACATAAAAGCAAGTCTCACTTTGCTTCAGCCAAAATCGATTTTGACAACTCAAAATCAATTTTAACATTTTCTCAATGCATAACCAAACAGTTGATTTATCAACCAAAATCGATTTTGGCTCTAGAAAATCAATTCCCCTCCAACGCAACATTTTCCTAAAGATGCACTACTAATGGTTGTCAACCATTTTGCAGGATTTACTTTTCTCATACAACATTGCTGTGGATAGGTCAGATGAAGTGAAACGGACTCTTGGAAAATCCGCTGCTAGCGTTGGTCTTAGGCTTCCTGAGGTTTATCAGCCATAATGACTGTGTCAGTGTTAGATTTTTGAATGCATGGAACATTCCTTTGTACTACTGTGGAAAACTGGACTCTGAATTAAGCTTCCCTTCATTATTGGTTTACAGTTTCTTCTGAATGAAAAAAAAAGGGATCAATCCTCAGAGCTGATGAACAAACAATAAATTACAAGTGTGTATGTTTTAAATTTTGATTTTGGTTAAAATCACTTTGCTATCCAAATCTCCTATATCACAGCTAACCAGATAAAAAAACCGAAATGCGCCCCGTTTCTATTGGGTAAGAGCGCATTGAAGAATAACAAATGCTGATGACAAAATCATTGTAATACAGATTGGAATCCCAACCATGAAATAATTTTCATCCACAGCTCATGAACATGCCCGACAGATGACTTGCTACCTCAACACAGTCATTACATAACACACAGTTGAATCTGAGGCATGGGAATGATATTCCTTTTCACTAAATTATACTTGGTGGGAAGACTCTTTAATACAGTTTGTCAGACCAAAATTTGAACTCTCAAAGATGCATGTAATTTCCATAGAATTTTGAAAAAGACAGTTTTTTCCTCTGAAAAACTCCTCTCAGCCACCCAGTGAAAATTTGACGACTTTATAGGTAGATGCACAACTCCGAGAATCTTCACAAACCTGCAAACAAAGAAAAGACATATTGTAGTTTGTAGATAAGTTAAATCATTTTCCTCCCAACTATACATCCCTCTAACCCTCTTCTCTACATGAACTTCCACACCCACAATTCCCCCCTTCTTTTCACCAGATCAATTATGCCAATAGATTTGTTAACCGCTAGTAAATATAACCTAGGACAATTACCAAACTTGATGAACTCATCCAGTTATCCTCCCAAAACAGAACGTTATTCCTATCCCCTACTTTCCTACCACTTTTTTCACAAACCAACCTCTTAAATTATCATCCCTCCTGTCTAACTTCAACAAATCTCTCCACCTAAAAGAATCACCATAAGAGGGCTGATTCACATCTGCTTTGCTCCTCCACCAATCCCCATATCTCGAGACAACCACCTAATACCATACTCCTTCTTATACCGAATATAAATAATTTTTTGAAAACTCCAATGTTATTTTTTATAAACAAATTTAATTACCTTCACTTGCATTTAGTGAAAATTTATCTAAACTATCCTCCACTTGATTCACTAACTCATTTATTACGATGGTTGTAAAGTGAAGAGAGTATAACATGATAACGGGCATTGTAGAAAAATCTAATAGTTCCAAAGAAATTAAATGTGACCAACTAATTTTTAGGTATTTTTTTTTCTTATAATTAAATTCAGAGAGAGTAAGTCATTGCAGTAGGATGAGGGTTGTCACACCTTTATAAACTCAATAATAACCATATCACTAGCCCATGTAAAACCTCTAACCCTATACTATTTGCCAATGGAGCCTGGTACAAAAATGATAGCAATGGAAGGAGATTTACTTTATGATGTTTCCTTTTATCAAAGGTTAATTGAAAGATTGTCTATCTGACAATTTCATGGCCAGTCATCTATTTCACAACGAAAACTGTTTTTTTTGGAGAACAATTTGCAAAAACTTAAGTCCATATGTTTTTGGTAAGCTACTTAAATCCATATTTAAAAGTCCATATTATTGTTGTCAAAACTACGGAGCCCAATTTTCACAACCCCTTCTTGATTTATTCACCCTTTTTTTTCGTCGATTATACCTTTCGGATGAGCTTCATCCGAAAATTTTCGGATGAAACTTATTCAACAATATGTGTTAATTTTCGCATGAAGCTGATCCAAAATTTATTTATTTTTTTTGGAATATTTTCGAATAAAGCTCATAAAAAATATGTGTTAATTTTTTGATCAGCTTCATCCAAAAATTAATGTGTATTTAATTTTTAGACGAGCTTCATTAGAAATTTTCGAATGAACTTCATAAGAAATTTTCGGATAAGTTTCATTAGAAATTTTCAAATAACCTTCATCCGAAGGGTATATCCGTCAGAAAAAAAAAGAGGGGAGTGAATGGATCAAGAAGGGGGGTGTGAAAATTGGTGGCCCAAAAAAAAAGAGAGAAGCCCATATTATCGAAAAGCCCATAACAGCAGAAATCGCAGGAAAGCTCCAGAGAAACGAAACGAAGTAGTAGAAGCAAATGGTGAATCTGGTTCTGGTGACGAGCATAAAGCAGCACCACCACCGATCTCAAACAGAGGTTAATAAAATTCAGAGAAAAACAAAAAAGAAGCATAACAGAATCATCTATCAGTGTTGAAAGAAAAACAATGTTCTTCTTCTTCGCGGGAGGGATAGAGAACCAGGTGCGTCAGGTGCTGAAATCCGGTGTGGGAAGGTGCATCAACTGCGGTTCCCGCGCCGATCTCGTTGAATACGACAAGGTTCTCAAGCTCTTCTTCGTTCCCGTTTGGCGCTGGCAAGGTAAGGATCCTCTCTTGTATTGCGATAATTGCAAGTTCTTCTTTCCCCAATCTTTCTCGCTTCCGCCAAACGCCGACGATCGTTCTCTGTCGCCGCCGGCGGTTCACGACGCCTTGCGCTGCCGCTTCTGTGACCGCCATGTGGATGTCAATTTCCGATTCTGCCCTTACTGCGGCTCCGAACTGTAAACATCTCCTACTTTGGCATTTGAGAAAATACTAATCAAAATGTGTTTGACTGATTGTTATGTAATTATTATTATTATGAACGGTTTTGTACAATCTTTATTCCTTTTTCTTTGTTACTTAATGAAATAGTAAGAGAATAGTTTGGGAAGTTGAAGTTTGAGTGGCTATTACGCGTTGTTCATGTGAATTTGTGTTACTTTGATGTTTGAATTCACTGTGATCTTAGATCAATGGACTTAATGTTAATGACTTGATTGAATTCATAGAATATGCCACTTTGCATACAGTATTATGCTCATTAATAAATTGATTATGTGAATAGATTGTTTGATTTGTCAATGAACAAATAAATTCTACTGGCATCTCTACTCTGAAAGGATGCACCTGTCGCTTATTCTAGGAAACTAGATAGATTTTGGTTATAGCATTAGCAGCCTCTGTGATGATTAGTTTCTGATAATCTTTGCTGCATATCATCATTAGAGACATTAAATCTACATGGTGGAGACAATTTGATCAACTTGGCTACCTACTAAAACTGGACGCATTCACTGTGTTCAGTTTGAATTCTTGATCTCTTATTGGAGGGACTGTTTTCTGCAATTTGAGGCATTACAGTCTCGATTCTGCATTTTATGGAGACTGGAGAGTTTAGGAGGACTTAATGTTTGGATTTAAGTTGGCAACAGATTTTGTTAAGTTAAAAGTGAGTTAATTTCTTCTATTTTTTTCTTTTTTTTTTTTTTGTTATTCTAATTTCTTCTTTTTCTGATTAAAAAAAGTGAGTTAATTTTAACGTAATTTATGTTTGGAACTTTTCGTGTGTGATTGGATTGGCGTCGGATCACGTTAAGATAAATAAATCAATGGTTAAGATAAATTTGGCACATAAGCCGAGGCAAATCCAATGAACACAACAAAAAGTAGCGTTGAAGTGGAACCATGTTAACGTGAATCCACTTCTATCCAAACAGGCACTTCTTATGTTTGAAAAATCAAGTCTCTTTGAGGAATAAGAGCCGTTTCTATAATATGACAAAGTTTACATTTTGCAATAGCATTTGGGAATTGATATTATCACTCCTATATTGATATTGCCACTCCCATTTAAAAATTTTCATTCAATCTTGCTTTGCTTTTTTATAAAGGAGAAGAGAAAAAAGAAGTGGCAATATCAATTATTGGAGTGGCAATATCACTCCACTACCATTTTGTTGAGAGTGTGGGAACGAAGGTGGCTAATGAATTACCCCAATTTGAGCCAAAAAGAATTAAAAGGGGCTACGAAATACTCCCTCATTTCCTATTTATAAGGCTCTCCCTCGTTTCCTAAGGCTCCGCTTGGTCCAGTTTATTTTTAGCTTATAAACCGCTTTTAAGTAAAAGCTGAAAATAAAAGCTGATAGTTGTTTGACAATTTTATTATTTTGTACGTTATAAACTACTTATGAATAAAAAGTTGTTTATTTATTAAAAGTATATTATGTCAACCTTTTTAAGTTACTTATCATTAATTGTCACATTTCTTTATTTATTAAAAAGAAAGTTGCAATAAAAATTTTTTTTGATAAAACTCAATATTTTTATTTTTTTTAAAATAAACGCAATATAAATTTATTAAAATAATAATATAACATTAAATATTTTTGAATATGAAAAAATTTAAATAACAATAAAACTCATAAATATTAAAGTGAATGAATAATTCATAAACCAAAAGAAGACTTTTTGAAGATTTTAACAAAGAGAGAAGGAAAAGATATTCAATATTTCAAGTGTTAATTAGAATATTCAGATATTAATTACACTGGGCTCACAAATAAGCTAGTTTTTTTTGAAAAACTCATAATTCTAGCTTCGGGCTTAAAAGCCAGCTTTTTGTATTTTGTACATAAGAAAAAAGCCAGCTTAAATTCAAGAGCTTTACCATAAATACTGTTTGGCCAAGCTTTTACTTAGAAGAGGAAGAGAAGCCAAAAAAAGCTAGGCCAAACACTACCTAAGTCACTTTTAATTAATTTACACATCTTAAGAAAATTAGTTAAAATTAGTTAGTAATATTAGAGTTAACAAATTTGGTGTTGACTTTTTAAAGTTGACTTTTCAAAGTTACCTTTATTTAATTTTTTTTGTTTCACCAATTTCTTTCATCACATTATTTATCCACTTTAATTAGAGCAAGACTATTGGTTGACATAATTATTGAAAATTGTAAAGTTATTAAATATCATAAGGGTATATGAGAAAAGAAATATTTAATGCTTCACATACTTTAAAAAATGACTTATAAAAAAGAACACAAAAAATTTTTAAAAAATAACTTATAAATAAGAATAGAAAGAGTATACTTTTGTATTATCAATATGCATAATACGTATAAAAACACCAAACTTATTTTGAATTTCTTTAAAAAACTTAGAAACTTTAAAAGATATCAAATAATTCTGACCTTTTTCTAATGGAGAAGATTCACGTATACCTAGAAAACTCGTCGATAAAAGTGACAAAGTACCTATGACTTGAGATAGAGTTGACACTACTTGGACTCAATGCATCATAATAAATCATATGAAAAGGAGTGGAAGCTTGTGGCTAGACAATACTCGGGTAAGAGGCGCAAACATGCTTTCCAAGTTGATAGAAAGATCACTAATTCCACTGATTTCGACGAATGTACAGCCAAAATACACTTTTATGAAATAATTTTCGAGGTAACTTTTTAGTGTCAAAAGATTAATGGAGAAAATTCTAAAGAATAAAATTGAACCAAATCAAAAATTAAAAGTCAGGGTATGGCAAACTAAAATTTAAGTTTAAACTATTGGATAATTTTATACATTAATATATAAATAAGTTATAAGTTAGAGTGCTCGTGGGAACAATTATTGGCCCCACTCCCGCCATGTATATATAGACCCATCTGTGCGATTATACTATCTTTCTCTGAATTTACTGCTTGTTGTGTTAATATTTATAATAATTCACATGTTCGTTAATAGAAATAATACTTGTTTGGCTTATTTTTTTAATTAATAAATTTTTTTCTAACACCCATTCTCTAGCTGGCTACAACAACGACATCATATTGTAGTAAGCATAAAGTGCCATCCAAAAAAGAAGAAAAAACAATATGATTAGATGAATGTATTCTGCTCTTTTTTTTTTTATCAACCAAGAGAAGAGATTAAATAAAACGAAGATCTGTGCCAAAGTACATAGCAACACATAGCAAGAAATTCAGAAAAAAAAAATAGCAGTGACCTAAACAATAGCAAGAATCCCAACAATAAAAATAACTAGAGTATAGTAAAAAGCAAACCAACCAGATTTAACAAAACTTAACAAAACTAACGGTAACATACAAGGAATTATAGACTCACTAGTCTTCCAAAAAGGAAAAAAAAAAAAAAAACCAGCAGCACCAAAGACAGCTTAAAATAACCAAATATCTTGTGAATACTCCATCAGATGAAAACATCCAAAAACTAGTAAAGATACTGAAGGATTTCCCCAAGTTGTACAATAAGATAATGGAGACTTGAAAAATTCACCCATCCAAACTTTGCCTAACTTCATCTTTTATTACATTTGGAGCATTGATCTAAATTGCACAAGAAAATAATGGAGTAGCTCTCCAATCATTAACAGAGAAGATAACACATGGATAATTTGTTTTCATCCATCCCTAAGTTCTGAATTGGATTAAATTCTCAGCTCCTCCACTTCCATAACATTGCCATTAAAAACATCATTTTGCCACTTCCAAATACTCCAAATAACTACAAACCAAATACTACTCCTAATCTCCTTGTTCCTTTGATTATTAAAGAGACCCATATATTGCAAATAATGATCCTTGCAAGATAAGGTAATGAAACAACCAATCAAGCCATTTATAATAGAATAAACATCACAGTGAATACAAAATATTACAATAGAAAAATAAGTGATTCGTTAATTCCTCTACTTATTTGCACAATCCATACTTATTTGCACAATCCACATAGTACATCATTAGGACCCAAAAGAATACCTCTATTAGTGAGATTCCCTTTAGAGGTGTTGTGGACTAATCCGGCAATATTACCGTAGGATATGATTCCTAATCAAACCTGCCTTCATGGTCCGACATAACCAGTAGATCAAATACGCAAGACCGCCACACGATGGGTGCGTTCTTGAGTGACGGTTATGGTAAGCTTGTGAGTCTGACGTGAGGCCGTTACGGATCCAAAACCCACGCCGGGTTTCACGGATCTGAGGTGGACACATGGATTCAAAGCTATATATTTGAAGGGAAACTCTAAGCTAAGGTATGCAATCTTAATATTACTAAACACACTTTGGAGAGACACTTATTTGGGCGTTGGAGTGTTTTCAGGTGCCCAAACTGGAGATCCACCATTGGAGGAGGAGCCGTTGTCTAAGGAGCAGAAGATCATGATCTGTTAGGCTGAGCAATCAGTCAAACACATCATTGGCACCATATGTGGAGAACGATAAATCATTTTCCTGTTACTTTTCTTGTTTTCTTCTCTTCTTCAGAGGGTGGAAAGGAAGCTTGGAGGGAGAAGACTAGGGTCGGAAATCATCCAAGGCCTACTTGATATTCCAAAAACATTAATATCAGGTGATTTCTAACCAATTAATTGGTCAAAATTTTTTGCAAGCTTGAATTTCTTTAAATAGGTGGCAATTAATGCGATTTATTTTGAGTATTTCTTGAAGCCAATACTTTTGCAATGGTGGCGTTCGGTTTCTTTGAAAAGTATGGTGAATGGCCTACGTTTTCGTAATAACGAGTGTTTATGTTGATTATTGGATATGGTAAAAATTGTTGAACAGAAATCAGCATTCGTAACCGATCAGAGAGCACGATGCCAAGTACGAGACTCAAGAACTATGGTGTTGATGAAGGTCAGGGACCTCGCGACGTGAAACAAGGTCAAGCTACGACTATAGCAAGAGTGCCGGTGGAGAATTGGCCTCCACCACTACCATCGGTGGAACAAGATGCCAATCTGATTGCGTCAGAACAGCGGACAGCCACCATGGAGGGCGGAGTATGAGCTTCGTAGCATGATTCAACGCCAAGCTCAAGAAATCGAGGAAATGCGTAGGGAATGTAAAGAGAGGAGGAAACAACAGCAAGAATTGTAGTAATTGATGCATAGCTAGAGGCAAGTACCACAACAGAAAGTGAGAGGAGATTGTTCACAAAATGAGTAGAGGCAACAGCAAAATGAGAGGGTTGGAGAGAATGAAGCGCCTATTGAGAAATGCAATAACTCTATTGCAAGGTGGATCGTGAACTACGAGATGTTGGCCAACTTCGAATTTGTAATTCCAATTAATCCATATGACAGATCAAGCAACCTTCAAGATCATGTTAATTCTTCCAGCAAACAATGGTCTTTCAAGGGGCGCGGGAGGCTGTCATGTGTAGGGTCTTCCAGCTGACGTTGAAGTCAACAACTAAGAGATGGTTCTTGTCTCTTCAACCCAAATCAGTCACGAGTTGAAAGATGTTGAAAGATAAGTTCATCATAAACTAGCAGTAAATTCTCATGTATTAAATTCTCATGTCAACATTGTATTTCACTAGTAGTAAGTTCATCCTAAACAATGGTTGCATTAAATTCAAACGTGAACACAACTTTTATTAGGAAAAATGACACTTTTGGTTCCCTAATGCTTTGCGCCAATTCACTTTGATCTCTTAACTTTTTTTTGACTTATTTTGGTCCCTTAACTTCTATGTTAGATTCAATTTGGTCCCTACAGCTAAGTCCATCAAGGAAGTTAACGGAATGGAAATGACGATGTTAAACTCCGTTACCTTTCAAAGTTAACGGCCCATATTGATTAAAATCAACAGTTATAAATCAATCTGGAGATTATTTTTTTAAAAAAAAATGTCATATTCTTTTAAAAAAAAGTGCAGAAAAAATGCCAAGAAACAAATGTAAACCATTTGGGGAAAACTTTATATCTTCATCTTCTCTCTAATCATACCCTAATTTCCCCAATCCCATTTTATCAATCTTCATTTAATCCAATTGCTTCTCTATTCAGGTTTGCCAAAAAAAAAAAAGAAATAAGAAGAACACGACTTCTTCTTCCTCTCTGGTCCTTCCACTTCTCCTTTTTCTTCAATTTGGGATTAAAATTATGAAAATTGGGGATTATTTGGTTTGAGCTTTGTGTGTTAGATTTTGGTTCATTATGATCTGGGAATTTTTTAATTCTGCTTTTTCCTATATGGCATGGTGTTCAAATTTAGCGGCAGGCATATTTCTGCATTTTTCCTGTATAACTCTGGGTTTGGTTATTTTGTCTTTGGGCATTGTTTCGAGATTCTTTGTTATTT
The DNA here is from genome assembly GCA_037177725.1 of Cyamopsis tetragonoloba. NCBI lineage: Eukaryota > Viridiplantae > Streptophyta > Magnoliopsida > Fabales > Fabaceae > Cyamopsis > Cyamopsis tetragonoloba. The sequence goes on from CM074119.1 coordinate 64,000,938, forward strand.
TGATCTGCTGCTCTTTAGTTTTTGGCTAAGCAGATTCTTTTTTTTCAGATGGGGAAAGACATGAAGAAGAGCATGAGAAGGTAAACAACGAAAAAGAAACAAGAAATGAAGAACAAGAAAGAAGAATAAGAAAATGCCCAATTTAATTTTTATTTTTTAAAAAAGCTCTCTTCGGATTAATTCTGAACCATTGATTGGAAACAATCTCAACCGTTAATTTAAAATTTGACAAAATTTAAACAAAGTTGTAACAGGTTCGTTAAGTTTACTAACAGAACTAACATCAAAGACCAAATTGAGCCAGAAATATAAGTTGTGGGACCAAATTGAATAAAAAAGTTAAGAGACCAAAGGGAATCGGCGCAAAGAGTTAAGGGACCAAAAATGTCATTTTGCCATTTTTTATAGCTTATGGAACCAATGGATCCACGTTCACATAATGCCAATCCAAACATATACTAAATACATATATGTATATCAATCTATCTTCTATTTTAATACACCGTATGCAAACTTTATTGGTAGTCAAATTGGTTTTAGACAAACATAATTTGTTAGATTTTTTTGTGTAATATTTATTTTAGAATAATATCGTTATGTTAATAAGGCATATTCTAAAAAGAATTTGTGATCATTTTCATAAGACATTCGACAACTTTTATAAAGTACTTTATACTATCTTATATATATGTCATTTGACTATTAATGTCCATTGGTCACAACTATTAAACAAAAATATAAGATATCATTTATCATAAAAAAAAGTACAATATTAACATTGAATTAAATTCTCACTTGTACAAGTATGTACTGAAATCCTATACTTACCTAATACACAGCTTACCCACAAAGATGCATAGTAAATGCATGAGGGAGATACCACTTAACCCTAAAAGATTATAAAAATTGTAAATAAGTTGGAGGGTATTATAGTAACTCAATTAAGTGAATAATTGCCTTCTAGTGGTTAACTTTAAGAAGCTATAGAGATATAGATATAGATTTAAGAATAAATTTTTGTCGTCGCATTACATTTCTTAACATGTGTGCAACAACCATAAAAAACAAGGAAAAAAAATCGAGTTGTAAATATTGGTAACTAGAGGGAACAGAAAATTACTCTCGCCGTTCCTAATATAGCTTTTGTGTCTCTTGATATTAGTGGTTGGACTGTGAAACATTAATTGCTTCTCTACTTAAAGATATGGATATAGTTAATAAAAAACCTGGCAATACTTTGTTAAAAAAATAAGTGGATAGACAAATAGGAAAAAAAATATTTATGTAAATAGATAGATAAAAAATAACAAAATGAGTACATAACATTGGATTAAATTGTCCTAGTAATTCTTATTCAAATAGACAATGTTGTAGTATTTACTTAAATTGAGATCAAAAAAATGTGTTAACTTTTGCTTATATTTGGAACTAGAGGTAGTAATATTTTCCCTTCAAATCGCTAACATTCCATTAAATTCTACCAAGTACAATTTGTAAAATGCAAACATATATATCCCTACTATATAGATGCTAACATCGAATTTAATGCCCATCCATCAACATAAATGCATAACATAAATAACCATCGAGTAAATTGCACTCACTACCTTTGAGGTTTGGTTAAATTACACTCCATCCCATTTAATTAACTATGGTTAGTTTCATTTCTTTCTTTTTTTTTACAATGGTTAATTGATTATTTTCTACATTAAAATGGTTAGATTTTAGGTTTGAATAAATTTTTAATCCCAACAATTTTTGTTTTTCATTTTAATCCAACTTAACTCAAAAAATTTATTTTTAGTTCTTAATAATGTTAAGTTTTTCATTACATTTTTTAGGGGACCAAAAGAAAATTAAATAATAGGATTAAAGTTAAAAAATTTAAATTTTTATTGAAAACTATAATTAAAAAATTCATGGGACTAAAAATAAAATTTTTGAATTAATTTTGTCAAAAATTAAAAAAAGAAAATTATAGGACGAACCACCATTTAGTTAATTCTAAACATTTGTTTTTAATCCATATAAAATTTTTTTTCATGATAAATATATAATGTTTTAGTCCTTGTAGTTACTAATTTTTATATTTAGTCCCTTTTTTTCTTACTTTAATTCTGTTATTTGATTTATTTTTCTTTTGGTCCCTGAAAAAATATGATGCAAAAATTTAACATTATTAGAGACTAAAAATAAAAGTTTTGAATTAATTTGTATTAAAAGGAAAAATAAAAATTGTTGAGACTAAAAGTTTATTTAAACTTAGAAACTAACCATTTTAATGTACCAAAAAATTCAATTAAGAACTAAATTAATTCAAAAAAAAAATTCTTTAAGTCCCCTAGAAAATGTCATAAAAAAACTTAACATTATTAAGAACTGAAAATAAAATTTTTGAGTTAAGTTGGATTAAAATGAAAAACTAAAATTGTTGAGACTAAAAATGTATTCAAACCTAAAAACTAACTATTTTAATGTAGAAAATAATCAATTAACCAATGTAAAAAAAAAAAAAAACTAATCATAGTTAATGAAATGGGGTGGAGTGCAATTTCACCTTAAGAATGGGGTGGAGTGCAATTTAGCCAAATCTCATGGATAGTGAGTGCAATTTATCCATATTACCCTCCCAATTCCACAACAAATTGTAATATAGTAGAAAACTTAAAGTAATTGGGTGAGTAGTTGCCTTGAAGTTATCAACTTTAAGAATTTATATAATGATTTGATTATTTAGACACTTATTGCTCGTTCCGTAAATAAAATTTTATTCTTATTTATTGGTGCACTTATATTTTAAAATAGCATTAATTGTGTCATTATATAATAATTAATACTCTATTATTCATAAAGTGTATAGATAAAGAATAATATTGTTATTCTTTAATATGCATATTTTTTTCTCAAATAAATAATTAAATAAGAATTGAGGGAATACTTTACATATTCAAGAGATGATGTAATAATGGAATTGTGGAGTTTACCATCATGTTGACTAGGCCAATAATTAAGATGCTAGAGTAAAGATAAACAAAAGGCTAAAGAAAATAGAGGATTCTAAGACTTTTGTAAGACATCAATATGTAAGCATAGTCCTATAAATTCAATCATTAATAGTCATTACATCGTCATCTATCTATTTAAAATATCCAATAGCATAATACTAATTGATGATAGCCATTCCAATTACATCATTCTCATCATTCTCGCTATCCTCTTTCGACCGTGCAACTACACAACAATAAATCAGAAACATAAAAAAGCTGAAAATGATGATTAAGCCAATAACTCCACCTATTATTTCATCTGTTGTGATCTCCATGGTGGCAAAATAGCATAACGTGGAAGAAGATTGATTATATGGTGATTGGTTTGTCTTGAATAGGTTTTTATAGTGGGTGTGATAATAAAAATTGATTCCAAATCTCTCTGACATTGATTCATGTATTTATGTTCTAAAATCACTCCTAAAGGAGCTTTATACCTCGACCTATTTCTCCATGATTCACTCACGGATTGATTTCAAAATGATTACCAAATTCAATTGTGATAATTAATTTAAATATTTTCATGTATTTCAATAACTACAAGATCTATAAAGGGATACCAATGGGCGGGACAGGGTGGGTACTAGCCACGTTACCCATCCATCCGGGCAAGGCAGTGTATCTGCGAGTATTTTATTGAATTAAAAAGTTACTTTAAAATTATATAAACTATTAGAATATAATTGAAATAAAAAATAAATGTCCAAACAATATAATTATTACTTGATATTTATGTTTTTATTGTACGTAAAAATTAAGTAATAAAATGTTATATTTTTAAAGGCATTTAATATTGAATAAAATAATGCCATACTTTTTATATTAAATATTTAGTATTGTCTTTATAAATAAAAGAAAAACTATTTATAATGATATAAGTATGTTTTTTTAGTTATTAACCGTGGGATCCCCTTGATGAGTAGTATTCACGGGCGTGGGTTTGATTATCATCCCTAGATCTATATATATATATATATATAAAACTATGTATTGTTCACAATAAAAATTTTAGTTTAATTTAAATTATTTGATTTATGTTTTTAAATTACAATATTTGTTTCTAGAAATCGTGTTTTATACACTTGAAAAATATGGTATTTTTTACTTTAAAAATGAAAACGCAAAAAACACCATATATTTCAAGTCTATAGTACACGATTTCTACGAAAGAATGTTGCAATTTTAAAAATATAAAAAATTGTGCAAATTAAGCTAGAAATTTTATGGTAAACAATACATTGTTGTTAAAAAAATCAAATAATTTAATTAATTAAAAATATGCGTTTTCATTTTTTTAGTAAAAAACACACTATTTTTCAAGTGTATAGTAGACGATTTCTAGAATTAAGCTAGAAATTTTATGGTGAACAATACATTGTTGTTAAAAAAATCAAATAATTTAATAAATTTAAAATATGCGTTTTCATTTTTTTAGTAAAAAACACTCTATTTTTCAAGTGTATAATACACGATTTCTTGAAATAAATGTTGATATTTTAAAAATATAAAAAAATAGTGTAAATTAAGCTAGAAACGTCATGGTGAACAATACATTGTTATCAAAAAAATCAAATAATTTAAAAAGTTAAAATATGCGTTTTCATTTTTTTGGTAAAAAACACCATATTTTCAAGTGTATAGTACATAATTTCTAGAAATAAATGTTGATATTTTAAAAATATAAAAAAATGGTGTAAATTAAGTTACAAACTTCTTGGTGAACAATACATTGTTGTCAAAAAATCAAATAATTTAATAAATTTAAAATATGCGTTTTCATTTTTAAAGTAAAAAACACCCTATTTTTCAAGTGTAGTACACGATTTCTTGAAAAAAATGTTGATATTTTATAAATATAATAAATAGTGTAAATTAAGCTAGAAACTTCTTGGTGAACAATACATTGTTGTCAAAAAATCAAATAATTTAATAAATTTAAAATATGCTTTTTCATTTTTAAAGTAAAAAACACCCTATTTTCAAGTGTATAGTACACGATTTCTTGAAACAAATGTTGATATTTTAAAAATATAAAAAATAGTGTAAATTAAGATACAAACTTCATGGTGAACAATACATTGTTGTCAAAAAAATCAAATAATTTAATAAATTTAAAATATGCTTTTTCATTTTTAAAGTAAAAAACACCCTATTTTTAAAGTGTATAGTACACGATTTCTAGAAACAAATGTTGCAATTTGAAAAATATAAACAATTGTGTAAATTAAGCTAGAAACTTTATGGGGAACAATACATTGTTTTAAAAAAAATCAAATAATTTAATAAATTTAAAATATGCATTTTCATTTTTAAAGTAAAAAACACCCTATTTTTCGAGTGTATAGTACGCGATTTCTAGAAATAAATGTTTCAATTTTAAAAATATATAAAATTGAAAAAATTAAGCTAGAAACTTTATGGGGAACAATAGATTGTTTTAAAAAAATCAAATAATTTAATAAATTTAAAATATGCATTTTAATTTTTAAAGTAAAAAACACCATATTTTTCAAGTGTATAGTACACGATTTTTAGAAACAAATGTTGCAATTATGAAAATATAAATTTTTTTGTAAATTAAACTAGAAACTTCATTGGGCGTACAGCCTAGGAAGGTGTGCACACCTCTGTTCATATTTTGGCCATAACTTCAATTGTAGACCTCCAAATTGAGTGAAACCAAAAGCATTTCAAAGCTAAGAGGATTCTCTACATCTCTTAACGACCACAAAACCCGGTTCTAAAAATTTAATTGTCAAAAACATTCATCTTTGACAGGTATGTGCAATCAACAAAATAGATATTTTTATACAGACCCTGTCTCAGAAATTTTGTCATAACGAGAGTGTAGACCTCCAAATTGAATGAAACCAAAAACATTTGAAAGATAAGAGGATTATATACAACTCTTATTAATACCACAAAGTCAAATTCCAATTAAAACAAATTCATAAATCCAGTTCAAATTGTGCCAAAACAAGGGAAAATGGTATTGATCAACTTTTCACAAGTTTCAATCCTTCCTTCCATCTCAATTCCTCAAAATCATATTAACTTCATCTAATTCAATATAAATCATTCAAAGATCAATTCACAAGGATGACCAAAGTCCAATTTCATCAAATTCACATCATCATCAATGTCATTCTCATACATTCACATTCACAATCCAATATCCAAACAAAGAATCAACTAAATGCATCAACCCCACACATATAGAACCAATTCAACCAAGATCAACTTCACACTTCAAGAACACAAGAAACATGTCATGTTAATTTAACACCAATATGCATACAAACTAAATTCATGTCATCTAACCAAGTCAAGTCCAAAACCTAACATCATAAAACCACAAATTCATAGTTTCCCTAATTGGAGTTTTAAGTTTGGGGTTTAGTGGGGTTACCTTAGAATTGGAGCTCTAAACTCAATCTCTAAATTCCACCATGGAAGATTCTAAACCGGTAGAATTGGAGTTCCTGACGCGTAGATCATTTTCTTCAACTGCTTAGGCGGCAACCGACGGCCGGAAAGCCACCATGCAAGCACTCAAAGTGGTTGTCACCACCACCTCCTCCTTTCTCTCTCGCCACCCTCTCTCTTCATTTCTTTCAACTTTTTGTTTGATTGTTTTGATGTGTGTGTACGTGAGTGAGAGTGAAATAAGTGAGGTTGTAGTGGTTAGGTGAGGGAGAGTGCATGGTAAGAGCATAGTCTTTCGTTTTAATTTATTAAAAATTGTACCTAGGTCCTTGTCTTTATAAAATTTAATAAAAGTATAAATTAACATAATTTAAATAGATAAAACCACAAGGACATAGTTACAACTTTCTAATTTTATATTTTAATCCCCTAAGTCCACCTTGCCATATTTTAGATTAAGCTTTCCCAAATTGTCGATGTGAGTTAGATTGGACCATAATGTGTTTTTGCATGTGTCTCTAAATGCAGACATTCATGAACTTGTTACCATGATATAAACAGAATGACTGAATAGAGGATAACTTGATAAGGGCTCATTGTTTCCTTACTTAAGTAAGAACTCGGGATTTGGAAAATCAGGAGTTGATTCGAGTACCAACATAGTTGTTTTGGTGTAAGCATTATAGTTTATGACTACAATGACGACGTAACATGTCAAGGAAATTCTTGTAACCCTATAAAGATTTATTTCAGAGGCCTAATGTGAACCTAAACTTATTTTATATACATATATATATATATATATATATATATATATATATATATATTTAGCTTATTCTCCGAATAGGTACTATTAATAAACTTATAAAGTAGTCGGGGAGCTTAGCCGGAATTCAAAAGTATATGAAAATTTGAGTTGTTTAAGTCTCTAGGAATCTTTGAGGAAGATTGTCTAAAAGCTTGGATTCACATAATTTGTAGGAGTAGTTGGAGTTGTATAGACTTCATAGGATTAAATTTTGGAAAGTTAAGTTTAAATCAACAAGGAGAGTTAAAAGGGACTTTCTAAATGATCAATAGTAATCCATTAGCGACAAATCGCATAGATAGAAGCTTATATGTGTTCAAATTTTCGGAAGATCTAAATCTTCAGAATCTGAATGGAGGATTATAAAGAAGTTCTCTAACGCTTTCACTGCGCCCCTATGGTTGGTTTGTTTTCTAAGGTAACTCAGATCCAAGATTCAAAACTTGATCTTAAATAAGGATACTTTGATAACCATCAAAATGGTTTCAGGAGCTTAGATCACCAAAGAAATCTTTAACTGTGACATTGCACTAAGGTTTAGAATAATTTCTTAGATCGACTAGAACTTCAAAATTAAATAAAATTTGAAGTCATGAAGAGTACAGTTCCGAAATCGTGAAATTCAAAGTAGGTAAGATGGAATGAATTTGACTTCTACTTTGTAAAATACTTTCTTAGAGGGCCAGCAAAAGTAGAGAATTTAGCTAAATGGCGGGAGTGGTTTCTAGTCATCGTAGAGTACCTAAAAATGTTTAGGGGGTCTACGTCAGATATAAGCCTTTGTATAGGAGCGTCTAAGAGTGTGATTTAAAATGTCAGTAGATTATGAGGGAAGCTGATTGTCAAAACTTTCGTAGTAAGCATCAGAAGAGAAAGATTTATCTCTAGGTTATCAGGTGTAAAACAACACTATCTAGATCTTATAATAACTTTAAAAAACATATTTTCAAATTTAAATTAAAAAACACCCTATTTTGCCCATAAATTTTCTACCTTAATTACCACAATAGTTTATATTTTTATAATTGCAATATTTGTTTCTAAAAATTGTGTAATATACACTTGAAAAAGATGGTGGTTTGGAATTTAAAAATGTACACGAAAAATTGACATTTATTAATATATTTGAATTTTTTAAAACAACCGTATTTTTCCCAATAAAGTTTCTAGCTTAATTTACAAAAAAATTTATATTTTTAAAATTGCAACATTTGTTTCTAAAAATCGTGTACTATTGACTTGGAATATAGGGTGTTTTTTACTTTAAAAATGAAAACGCTAATTTTAAATTTATTAAATTAATTGATTTATTTGAATACAATGTATTGTTCCCCATAAAGTTTCTAGCTTAATTTACACAATTGTTTATATTTTAAAAATTGCAACATTTGTTTCTAGAAATCTTGTACTATACACTTGAAAAATAGGGTGTTTTTCACTTTAAAAATGAAAATGAATATTTTCTATTTATTTAATTATTTGATTTTTTTGAAAACAATCTATTATTCCCTATAAAGTTTCTAGCTTAATTTACACAATTGTTTATATTTTTATAATTGCAACATTTATTTCTAGAAATCGTGTTCTATACACTTGAAAAATATGGTGTTTTTTACTTTAAAAAAGAAAATGCATATTTTAAATTTATTAAATTTTTTTATTTTTTTGAAAACAATCTATTGTTCCCCATAAAGTTTCTAGCTTAATTTACATTATTTTTTTAAAATTTTAAAATATCAACATTTGTTTCTAGAAATCGTGTAGCATACAATTGAAAAATAGGGTGTTTTTTACTAAAAAAATGAAAACGCATATTTTAAATATATTAATTTATTTTATTTTTTTGACAACAATGTATTTTTTACCAAGAAGTTTCTAGCTTAATTTACACTATTTTTTATATTTTTAAAATATCAACATTTGTTTCTAGAAATAGTATACTATACACTTGAAAAATAGGGTGTTTTTTACTAAAAAAATGAAAATGCATATTTTATATTAAATGTTTTTTTTCAAACAATGTATTTTTCACCAAGAATTTTCTAGCATAATTTACACTATTTTTTATATTTTTAAAATATCAATATTTGTTTCTAGAAATTGTGTACTATACATTTGAAAAATAAGGTGTTTTTTACTAAAAAAATGAAAACGCATATTTTAAATTGATTAAATTTATTAATTTTTTTGAAAACAATATATTGTTCACTATGAAGTTTCTAGCTTAATTTACACTATTTTTTATATTTTTAAAATATCAACATTTGTTTCTAGAAATCGTGTACTGTACACTTGAAAAATAATGTGTTTTTTACTAAATATTGAAAACGCATATTTTTAATTAATTAAATTATTTTTTTTTTTTAACAACAATCTATTGTTTACCATGAATTTTCTAGCTTAACTCACATAGTTTTTTATATTTTTAAAATTGCAACATTTGTTTGTAGAAATCGTGTAGACTTGAAATATAGGGTGTTTTTTACTTTAAAAATGAAAACGCATATTTTAAATTTATTTAATTATTTGATTTTTTTGTCAACAATGAATTATTCACCTCGAATTTTCTAGCTTAATTTACACTATTTTTTATATTTTTAAAATATCAACATTTGTTTCAAGAAATCGTTTACTATACACTAGCAAAATAGTGTGTTTTTTACTTAAAAAATGAAAACGCATATTTTTAATTTATTAAATTATTTGATTTTTTTAACAATAAAGTATTGTTTACCAAGAAGTTTCTAGCTTAATTTACACAATTTTTTGTATTTTTAAAATTGCAACATTTTTTTGTAGAAATCGTGTACCTTAAACTTAAAATATAAGGTGTTTTTTACTTTAAAAATGAAAACGCATATTTTAAATTTATTAAATTATTTAATTTTTGACAACAATGTATTGTTCACCATGAATTTTCTAGCTTAATTTAAACTATTTTTTTATATTTTTAAAATTGAAACATTTGTTTGTAGAAATCGTGTACTATAGACTTGAAATATATGGTGATTTTTACTTTAAAAATGACAACGCATATTTTAAATTTGTTAAATAATTTAATTTTTTTAAAATCAATGTATACCATGAAGCTTCTAGCTTAATTTACACAAATTTTTATATTTTTAACATATTAACAATTGTTTCTAGAAATTGTATACTATAAATTTGAAATATAGGGTGTTTTTTACTTTAAAAATGAAAATGAATATTTTTAATTTATTAAATTATTTGATTTTCATTGAAAACAATGTAATGTTCACCATAAAGTTTCTAGCTTAATTTACAATATTTTTTATATTTTTAAAATATCAACATTTGTTTCTAGAAATCGTGTACTATACACTTGAAAAATAGTGTGTTTTTTACTAAAAAAATGAAAACGCATATTTTAAATTTATTAAATTCATTGATTTTTTTAAATCAATGTATTGTTTTCCATGAAGTTTCTAGCTTAATTTACATATTTTTTTACATTTTTAAAATTGCAACATTTGTTTGTAGAAATCGTGTACTATAGACTTCAAATATATGGTGTTTTTTACTTTAAAAATAAAAACGCATATTTTAAATTTATTAAATTAATTGATTTTCTTGACTACAATGTATTTTTCACCATGAAGTTTCTAGCTTAATTTACACTAATTTTTTTAAATTTTTAAAATATGTTTCTAGAATTCGTGTACTATACACTTGAAAAATAAGGTGTTTTTTACTAAAAAAAAATGAAAACGCATATTTTAAATTTATTAAATTATTTGTGTTTTTTTACAACAATTTATTGTTTACCATGAAGTTTCTTGCTTAATTTACGCTATTTTTTTATAATTTTAAAATATCAACATTTGTTTCTAGAAATCATGTACTATACACTTCAAAAATAGGGTGTTTTTTACTAAAAAAATGTAAATACATATTTTAAAATTATTAAATGTATTTTTTAAAACAATGTATTTTTCACCAAGATATTTCTAGCTTAATTTATACTATTTTTTATATTTTTAAAATATCAACATTTGTTTATAGAAATCGTGTACTATATATTTGAAAAATAGGGTGTTTTTTACTTTAAAAATGAAAATGCATATTTTTAATTTATTAAATTATTTTATTTTTATTGACAACAATGTAATGTTCACCATAAAGTTTCTAGTTTAATTTACAATATTTTTAATATTTTTAAAATATCAACATTTGTTTCTAAAAATCGTGTACTATACACTTGAAAAATAGTGTGTTTTTTACTAAAAAAATGAAAACGCATATTTTAAATATATTAAATTTTTTTGATTTTTTTGAAATCAATGTATTGTTTACCACGAAGTTTCTAGATTAATTTACACATTTTTATACATTTTTAAAATTGCAACATTTGTTTGTCGAAATCGTGTACTATAGATTTGAAATATAGGGTGTTTTTTACTTTCAAAATGAAAACGCATATTTTAAATTTATTAAATTATATGATTTTTTTACAACAATGTTTATTCACCTTGAATTTTCTAGCTTAATTTACACTATTTTTTTATATTTTTAAAATAACAATATTTGTTTCTAGAAATCGTGTACTATACACCTGAAAAATAGTGTGTTTTCTACTAAAAAAAATGAAAACGCATCTTTTTAATTTATTAGATTATTTTATTTTTTTAACAACAATTTATTATTTACCATGAAGTTTCTAGCTTAATTTACACAATATTTTATATTTCAAAATTGCAACATTTGTTTGTAGAAATCATGTACTATAGACTTCAAATATTACTTTAAAAATGAAAACGCATATTTTAAATTTATTAAATTATATGATTTTTTTTACAACAATGTATTATTCACCATGAATTTTCTAGCTTAATTTACACTATTTTTTTATATTTTTAAAATTGCAACATTTGTTTGTAGAAATCGTGTACTATAGACTTGAAATATACGGTGTTTTTTACTTTAAAAATGACAACTCATATTTTTAATTTGTTAAATTATTTTATTTTTTTGTCAACAATGTATTATTCTCCATGAAGTTTCTAGCTTAATTTACATAATTTTTTATATTTTTAATATATAAACATTTGTTTCTATAAATCGTGTACTATAACTTGAAATATAAGGTATTTTTTACTTTAAAAATGAAAACGCATATTTTAAATTTATTAAATTATTTGATTTTTTTGACAACAATGTATTGTTCACCATGAAGTTTCTAGCTTAATTTACACTATTTTTTTATATTTTTAAATATCAACATTTGTTGTAACGCCTAGAATTTTAGGGTAGTTTTTTTTTTAAAATCCATAACAGAACACATCGGAATTTAATAAAATACATTGGAAACTTAGGGCAGCTCAATTGAGAACTCTACTTCCCTTTTGGGTGGCAAGGATTCTATGTCTTCGGGAAATACATCGGAAAAGTCTCGAACTAAAGTGAGAGAATCAACACGCACCGAATTCTTAACATTGCTCATACAAACAATCAAATACTTGGGACCAATATCATACTTAGGCAGATTAAGAAAATCAGAAGTAGGATGATGCGTACAGTAAATCTCCAAGTCTCTGTCTCGAATATGCACGGTCTTGGTGGTACAATCGATTCTGACCTTGTGAGCTTTGAGCCAGTCCATGCCTAAAATCACATCTAGCCCCTTCATTGGTAGGCAGTAGAAATCTATGCAGAAAGTCTTGCCTTGAAAGTCTAAGAATACTGGGGAACACATGGTCGTCGTACAGATGTTCTCTTCGAAGGGAGTAGATACTAACACTTTGTAAGGTAGCTTAGACATAGGAAAATAAATTCTCTTTGCACAATCTACTGATATGAATGAGTGAGTTGCACCAGAATCAAACAGAATATTAACCGGTTTGGCTTTTATTAATCCCGTACCTTGGATAAGATCTTTGGAATGGTTAGCCTCCTCTGCATTCAACGTATAAACTCGGCCTCTCACAGGATTCTTCTTCTTCTCCGTGTCCTCAGTTGGCTTCTAATCTTTGTCTGGACATTGCCAACTGATGTGTCCCGGCTTCTGGCATATAAAGCAAGTCCTCTTGTTCTTGTAACATTCTCCTCTATGGAACTTTCCGCAAGTCTCACTTCGGAATAGTACTCTTGCCTTTGTTCACTTCCTTGTCCTTTTTCCCCTTAGAGCTTCCTTCCTCCCTCTTACGTTTCCACAACAGCTGTATACTAGCCGACACCGCGGCCAAGGATTGCTCAGCAAGCTGACATGCCTGAATCAAAGTCTGGTACTCCCGAATTTGCTGAGTAATCACCAAGTTTCTAACCTCCGGTTTAAGTCCTTGTTCAAATCTCTTGGATTTCCATGCCTCATCAAGTTGGTTCTGAAGATTATTCGAGAATCGGGCCAAACTCCCAAATCTGGCAACATATTCATCTACCGTCATGTCCCCCTGTTAAAGCGTCAGAAATTCTATCTCCTTCTGATCCTTCACATTAGAGGGAAAATATTTGTTCAGGAACAGAGTTTTAAATCCTTCCCATGTAACATTGCCTCCTGTTGCCTCCATATGATCACGATACCGTTTCCACCACTGTACCGCTTCTCCTCTCAGTCTATAGGTAGCTAGCTCTACCTTGTCCTGGTCGGCAGATCTAGTTATTCTAAATATCTCCTCCAACTGATCTAGCCACTCCTCAGCTATCATGGGGTCTCTTCCACCAGAGAAAATGGGTGGGTCATGTCTATTAAAACTCTGATATCGGTCTACACGTCCTTGCACCTCCATCATCTGAGTCATGGCCTGTGCCATTTGCTGTATTAACGGAGAATCACTCGGAGTTAGTGTCGCATTTGTGTTAGTACGAGGTCTACTGGGTGCTCTGCCTCCCATGTCTTCCTGCATACAACGCACCACACTGAGTTGATCAGGCTCAATATAATGAATCGCATACGGTCAACATCTCAGGTTAAGACAGGACTTATTTCTCTGGACTTTTATTTAAGTTACGAATTGGGATAACACAGTCCGGATAGGACCAAATTGCTTTGATACCAAATTGTAACGCCTAGAATTTTAGGGTAGTTTTGTTTTTTTTAACCAAAACAGAACACAACTGAATTTAATAAAATACACACACACACACACACACACACACACATATATATATATATATATATATATATATATATATATATATATATCAAAATACAGTGTTTCAACTACAGTCTAGGGAATCTACATGTGTCCAGCTAAGGTAGCCATACAAAGACTCAAATGACTACCTAAGTAACAACAAGGGCTGCAAAACTGCTCACGCGCTGACACCCTCCGAGTCCGAGCCACCTGCAATACTGTAACCGTCAGTTATATGCTCGACATATAACTTAGTAACCTGTCGGCCATAAAAAAAATAGTTTTATACAGTATTACAGCCAGTCCAACTGGAAAACCGTCCCAAATCCAATCCTAGCAAACATACACACAACAAGTACAATTTCAATCACATAGATATGTATGCATGATCATTTTCCAAACCCTTTTTGAAAATGATGTATTATCCACCTTGAAGTTTCTAGCTTAATTTACATAACTTTTTATATTTTTAGAATTGAAACAATTGTTTCTAGAAATCGTGTACTATACACTTGGAAAATAGGATGTTTTTGACGTTAAAAATGAAAACGAACTTTTTTAATTTATTAGTGTATTTGAATTTTTTGGAAAATAATGTATTGTTCAACAAGAAGTATATTGCTAAATTGCAGCAAGAAGTTTTTTAATATACCTAAGTTTTTTAATTATTTAAATTGTGACAATTGTTTCCAAAAATGGTGTATTATACACTTAAAAAATTTGGTGTTTTCTACTTTTAAAATGAAAGGAATTTTTTAAATTTTTATATTATTTGAATCTTTGGAAATCAGGGTATTGTTTATCATGAATTTTCTAGCTTAATTTACATAATTTTTATATTTTTAGAACAACACCAATTCTTTCTAAAAATCGTTTACAATATACTTGGAAAATGGGGTGTTTTTTACTTTAAAATTAAAAACTAATTTTTTAAATTTATAAAATTATTTTATTATTTTGAAAAAAATGTATTGCTCACGTTGAAGTTCCTATCTTAATTTACCTAAGTTTTTATCTTTTAAGAATTGTAACAATTCTTTCTAGAAACTGTAAACTATACACTTGAATTATATGGGGTTTTTTACTTAAAAAATGAAACCAAATTTTTATATTTATTAAATTATTTATTATTTTTAAGATGATGTATTGTCCACCTTGAAGTTTCTAACTAAATTTACATGGTGTTTTATTTTTTTAGAATTGAAACAATTATTTCAAGAAATCGTGTACTATACACTTGAAAAATAGGATCTTTTTTACTATAAAAATAAAACGAAAACTTTTTAAATTTATTAAATTATTTGATTTTTTTTGAAAAAATATACAATTCACCAAGAAGTTTCTAGCTTAATTTACCTAATTTTTTAAATTATTTAAATTGCGACAATTGTTTCTAGAAATCCTGTACTATACACTTGAAAAATATCATGTTTTATACTTTTAAAATGAAAAGAACTTTTTTAATTTTTATATTATTTGATTTTTTAGAAATCAATGTATTTTTCACCATGAATTTTCGAGCTTAATTTACATAATTTTTATATTTTTAGAATTGCAACAATTCTTTCTAGAAATCGATTACATCACACTTGAAAAATGGGGTGTTTTTTACTTTAAAATTGAAAATGAATTTTTTAAATTTATAAAATTATTTGATTTTATAAAAAACAATGTATTGTTCAAATTTAAGATTCTAGGTTACTTTACCTAATTTTTAATATTTTTAGAATTGCGACAATTGTTTAAAGAAATCGTGTACTATACACTTGAAAAATAGGGTGTTTTTTACTTTAAAAATAAAACCGCATTTTTTAAATTTATTAAATTATTTTATTTTTTTTAAAACAATGTATTGTTCACTATGAAGTTGCTAGCTTAATTTACACTATATTTAATATTTTTAAAATATCAAAATTTGTTTCTAGAAAGCGTGTACGCACTTGAAAAATAGAGTGTTTTTTACTAAGAAAATGAAAACACATATTTTAAATTTATTAAATTATTTGATTTTTTTTACCACCATATATTGATCACAATAAAGTTTTTAGCTTAATTTAAACTATTTTATTTATATTTTTAAAATTGCAACATTTCTTTCTAGAAATCGTGTTCTATATAGTTGAAAAATATAGTGTTGTTTACTTTAAAATTGAAAACGCATATTTTAAATTTATCAATTTTTTTGGATTTCTTAGAAAACTATGTATTGTTCATCATGAATTTTCTAGTTTAATTTACAAAACTTGTTATATTTTTATAATTACAACATTTGTTTCTAAATATTGTCTACTATACACTTGAAAAATAAGGTGTTTTTTACTTTAAAAATTAAACGCATATTTTAAATTTATTAAATTTTTTGATTTTATTGAAAACAATATATTGTTCCCCATAAAGTTTCTAGGTTAATTTATAAAAAATTTTATATTTTTCATTTTTAAAGTGAATAGTATGTGATTTCTATAAACAAATTTTGCATGTTTCAAAATATAAAAAATTGTATAAATTAAGATAGAAACTTCATGGTGAACAATAGATTGTGTTAAAGAGAATCAAATAAATTAAAAACTTTAAAATATGTATTTTCATTTCTAAAGTAAAAAATACCCTATTTTTCAAGCGTAAAGTACACGATTTCTAGAAACAAATGTTGCAATTTTAAAAATATAAAAACTATATAAATTAAGCTAGAATCTTAAAGGTGAACAATACGTTGTTTTCAAATATATGTTTTCATTTTTAAAGTAAAAACACCATATTTTTCAAGTGTATAGTACACGATTTCTATAAACAAATGCTGCAATTTTCAAAATATTAAAAATTGTGTAAATTAAGATAGAAACTTCATGGAGAACAATACATTGTTTTCAAAAGAATAATATAAATTAAAATTTTAGAATATGTGTTTTCATTTTTAAAGTAAAAAACACCCTATTTTTCAAGTGTATATACACGATTTCTAGAAACAATAGTTGCAATTTAATAATATAAAAAAATTGTGTAAATTAAGCTACAAACTTCGTGGTGAACAATACATTGTTTTCAAAATAACTAAATAAATTAAAAATTTTAAAATATGCGATTTCATTTCTAAAGTAAAAAACACCGTATTTTTCAAGTGTATAGTACACGATTTCTGGAAACAAATGTTGCAATTTTAAAAATATAAAAAATTAAGCTAGAATCTTCAAGGTGAACAATACATTATTTTCAAACGAATCAAATAATTTAAAATTTTCAAAATGTGCGTTTTCATTTTGAAAGTAAAAAAACCCCTTATTTTTCGAGTGTATAGTACATGATTTCTAGATACAAATGTTACAATTTTAAAAATATAAAAAATTTTGTAAATTAAGCTAGAAACTTGATGGTGAACAATAAATTGTATTCAAAACAAACAAATAAATTAAAAATTTTCAAATATGCGTTTTCATTTTTAAAGTAAAAAACACCATATTTCTTAAGTGTATAGTATATGATTTCTACAAATAAAAGTTGCAATTTTAATAATATAAAAAAACTGTGTAAATTAAGCTACAAACTTCGTGGTCAACAATACTTTGCTTTCAAAATAATCAAATAAATTTAAAATTTTAAAATTTTCAAGTCTATAGTACACGATTTCTACAAACAAATGTTGAGATTTTAAAATATAAAAAATTGGGTAAATTAAGCTAGAATCTTTAAGGTGAACAATACATTGATTTCAAAAAAATTAAATAATTTAATAAATTTAAAGTATGCGTTTTCATTTTTTTAGTAAAAAATATACTATTTTTCAAATGTATAGTACACAATTTCTAGAAACAAATGTTCATATTTATAAATATACAAAAATAGTATAAATTAAGCTAGAAACTTCATGACGAAAAATACATTGTTGTCAAAAAATCCAAATAATTTAATAACTTTAAAATATGCGTTTTCATTTTTAAAGTAAAAAACACCCTATATTTCAAGTCAATAGTACACAATTTCTACAAAAAAATGTTGCAATTTTAAAAATATAAAAAATATGTAAATCAAGCTAGAAACTTCATAGTTAACAATACATTGTTGTCAAAATAATCAAACAATTTAATAAATTAAAAATATTCCATTTAATTTTTTTCGTAAAAATCACACTATTTTTTATGTGTATAGTATACGATTTCTAGAAACAAATGTTGATATTTTCAAAATATAAAAAATAGTGTAAAATAAGCTAGAAACTTCATGGTGAAAAACATATTTTTGTCACAAAAATAAAATTATTGAATAAATTTAAAATATGCGTTTTCGTTTTTAAAGTAAAAAAAACCCTATATTTCAAGTCTATAGTACACGAATTCAACAAACAAATGTTGTAATTTTAAAAATATAAAAAATTGTTTAAATTAAGCTAGAAACTTCATGGTAAACAATACATTATTTTCAAAAAAATCAAATAATTTAATAAATTAAAAATATGCGTTTTCATATTTTTTAGTAAAAAACATATGTTTTTTCAAGTATATAGTACACGATTTCTAGAAACAAATGTTGATATTTTAAAAATGTAAAAAATATGTGTATATTAAGCTAGAAGCTTCATTATAAAAATACATTGTTGTCAAAAAAATAAAATAATTTAATAAATTTAAAATATGCGTTTTCATTTTTAAATTAAAAAACACCCTATATTTCATGTCTATAGTACACGATTTCAACAAACAAATGTTTCAATTTTAAAAATATAAAAAATTTTGTAAATTAAGGTAGAAACTTCATGGTAAATTATACATTTTTGTCAAAAAAATAAATAATTTAACAAATTTAAAATATGCGTCTTCATTTTTTTAGGAAAAAGCACATTATTTTCAAGTGTATAGTACACGATTTCTAGAAACAAATGTTCATATTTATAAATATACAAAAATAGTATAAATTAAGCTAGAAACTTCATGACAAAAAATACATTGTTGTCAAAAAAACCAAATAATTTAATAACTTTAAAATATGCGTTTTCATTTTTAAAGTAAAAAACACCCTATATTTCAAGTCAATAGTACACAATTTCTACAGAAAAATGTTGCAATTTTAAAAATATAAAAAATATGTAAATCAAGCTAGAAACTTCATACTAAACAATACATCGTTTTCAAAATAATCAAACAATTTAATAAATTAAAAATATTCCATTTAATTTTTTAGTAAACATCACACTATTTTTTATGTGTATAGTACACGATTTCTAGAAACAAATGTTGATATTTTCAAAATATAAAAAATAGATTAAAATAAGCTAGAAACTTCATGGTGAAAAATATATTGTTGTCATAAAAAAAAATTATTGAATAAATTTAAAATATGCGTTTTCGTTTTTAAAGTAAAAAAAACGCTAAATTTCAAGTCTATAGTACACGAATTCAACAAACAAATGTTTTAATTTTAAAAATATAAAATTTTTGTAAATTAAGGTAGAAACTTCATGGTAAACAATACATTGATTTCAAAACAATTAAATAATTTAATAAATTTAAAGTATACGTTTTCATTTTTTTAGTAAAAAACACACTATTTTTCAAATGTATACTACACAATTTCTAGAAACAAATGTTCATATTTATAAATATACAAAAATAGTATAAATTAAGCTAGAAACTTCATGACAAAAAATACATTGTTGTCAAAAAAACCAAATAATTTAATAACTTTAAAATATGCGTTTTCATTTTTAAAGTAAAAAACACCCTATATTTCAAGTCAATAGTACACAATTTCTACAGAAAAATGTTGCAATTTTAAAAATATAAAAAATATGTAAATCAATCTAGAAACTTCATACTAAACAATACATCGTTGTCAAAATAATCAAACAATTTAATAAATTAAAAATATTCCATTTAATTTTTTTAGTAAACATCACACTATTTTTTATGTGTATAGTACACGATTTCTAGAAACAAATGTTGATATTTTCAAAATATAAAAAATAGATTAAAATAAGCTAGAAACTTCATGGTGAAAAATATATTGTTGTCATAAAAAAAAATTATTGAATAAATTTAAAATATGCGTTTTCATTTTTAAAGTAAAAAAAACGCAAAATTTCAAGTCTATAGTACACGAATTCAACAAACAAATGTTTTAATTTTAAAAATATAAAATTTTTTTAAATTAAGCTAGAAACTTCATGGTAAACAATATATTGTTTTCAAAAAAATCAAATAATTTAATAAATTAAAAATATGCGTTTTCATATTTTTTAGTAAAAAACACAAGTTTTTTTAAGTATATAGTATACGATTTCTAGAAACAAATGTTGATATTTTAAAAATGTAAAAAATATGTGTATATTAAGCTAGAAGCTTCATTACAAAAATACATTGTTGTCAAATAAATAAAATAATTTAATCAATTTAAAATATGCGTTTTCATTTGTAAATTAAAAAACACCTTATATTTCATGTCTATAGTACACGATTTCAACAAGCAAATGTTTCAATTTTAAAAATATAAAAAATTTTGTAAATTAAGGTAGAAACTTCATGGTAAACTATACATTTTTGTCAAAAAAATCAAATAATTTAACAAATTTAAAATATGCGTTTTCCTTTTTTTAGGAAAAAACACATTATTTTCAAGTGTATAGTACACGATTTCTACAAACAAATGTTGATATTTGTAATATAAAAAAATAGTGTAAATTAAGCAAGAAACTTCATGGTGAACAATACATTGTTGTAAAAAAAATCAAATAATTTAATAAATTTAAAATATGCATTTTTATTTTTTAAGTAAAAAACACCCTATATTTCAAGTCTATAGTACACAATTTCTACAAACAAATGTTGCAATTTTTAAAATATATAAAATTGTGTAAATTAAGCTAGAAACTTCATGTTAAACAATACATTGATTTTAAAAAAAAATTAAATAATTTAATAAATTAAAAATATGCATTTTAATTTTTTAGTAAAAAACACCATATTTTTAAAGTGTATAGTACACGATTTATAGAAAAAATGGTTAATATTTTAAAAATATAAAAAAAGTGTAAATTAAGCTATAAACTTCATGGTGAACAATACATTGTTGTCAAAAAAATTAAATAAATTAATAAATTTAAAATATGTATTTTTATTTTTTTAGTAAAAAGCATCTTATTTTTCAAGTGTATAGTACACGATTTCTAGAAATAAATATTGATATTTTCTAAATAAAAAAAATAGTGTAAAATAAGCTAGAAACTTCATGGTGAAAAATATATTGTTGTCATAAAAATAAAATTATTGAATAAATTTAAAATATGAGTTTTCGTTTTTAAAATAAAAAAAACCCTATATTTTAAGTCTATTAGTACACGAATTTTACAAACAAATGTTGCAATTTTAAAAATATAAAAAATTATGTAAATTAAACTAGAAACTACAGGGTAAAAAATACATTGATTTCAAAAAAATTAAATAATTTAATATATTTAAAATATGCCTTGTAATTTTTTTCAGTAATAAACAGGCTATTTTTCAAGTGTCTACACGATTTCTAGAAACAAATGTTGATATTTTAAAAATATAAAAAATAATATAAATTAAGCTAGAAACTTCATGGTGAAAAAAACTTTGTTGTCAAAAAAAACAAATAATTTCATAAATTTAAAATATGCATTTTCATTTTTAAAGTAAAAGACAACCTATATTTCAAGTCTATGCTACACGATATCTACAAACAAATATTGCAATTTTCAAAATATAAAATATTATGTAAATTAAGCTAGAAACTTCATGGTGAACAATACATTATTGTCAAAAAATCAAATAATTTAATAAATTTAAAATATGCATTTTCATTTTGAAAGTAAAAAATACCCAATATTTCAAGTCTATAGTACTCGATTTCTACAAACAAATGTTGCAATTTTAAAAATATAATAAATTGTTTAAATTAAGCAAGGAACTTCATGGTAAACATTACATTGTTGTCAAAAAATCAAATAATTTAATAAATATAAAATATGCGTTTTCATTTTTAAGTAAAAAACACCATATATTTCAAGTCTATAGTACACGATTTTTACAAACAAATGTTGCAATTTCAAAAATATAAAAAATTGTATAAATTAAGCTAGAATCTTCATCGTAAACAATAAATTAATTTAAAAAATTAAATAATTTAATAAGTTTAAAATATGCGTTTTCATTTTTTTTAGTAAAAAACATCCTATTTTTCAAGTTTATAGTACATGATTTCTAGAAACAAATGCTGATATTTTAAAAATTTGAAAAATAGTGTAAATTAAGCTTGAAACTTCATGACTTAAAATACATTGTTGTAAAAAAATCAAATAATTTTATAAATTTAAAATATGCGTTTTCATTTTTAAAGTAAAAAACACCATATATTTCAAGTCTATAGTACATGATTTGTACAAACAAATGTTGCAATTTTAAAAATAGAAAAATTGTGATAATTAAGCTAGAAACTTCATGGTAAACAATACATTGTTGTCAAAAAAATAAAATATTTTAATATATTTAAAATATGCGTTTTCATTTTTAAAGTAAAAAACACCGTATATTTCAAGTCTAGAGTACATGATTTCTATAAACAAATGTTGCAATTTAAAAAATAAAAATAATTGTGCAAGTCTATAGTATAAGATTTCTAGAAACAAATGTTGATATTTCAAAAATATAAAAAATAGTGTAAATTAAGCTAGAAACTTCATGGTGAACAATACATTGTAGTAAAACAAACAAATAATTTAATAAATTTAAAATATGCATTTTAATTTTTAAAGTAAAAAACACCCTATGTTTCAAGTCTATAGTGTACGATTTCTAGAAACAAATGTTGATATTTCAAAAATATAAAAAATAGTGTAAATTAAACTAGAAACTTCATGGTGAACAATACATTGTTGTCAAAAAAATCAAATAATTTAATAAACTTAAAATATGCATTTTCATTTTTTATTAAAAAATACCCTATTTTTCAAGTGTATAGGTCACGATTTCTAGAAACAAATGTTGATAGTTTAAAAATATAAAAAATAGGGTAAATTAAGCTAGAAACTTCTTGGTTACAATACATTGTTTTCAAAAAAATCAAATAATTTAAAAAATTCAAAATATGCGTTTTCGTTTTAAAAGTAAAAAACACCCTATATTTCAAGTGTATATATAATACACGATTTCTACAAACAAATGTTAAAATTTTAAAAATATAAAAAAATTAAGTAAATTGAGCTAGAAACTTCATGTTAAACAATACATTGTTGTCAAAAAAATTAAATAATTTAATAAATTTAAAATATGCCTATTCATTTTTAAAATAAAAAACACCCTATATTTCAAGTCTATAGTACACGATTTCTACAAACAAATGTTGCAATTTTAAAAAACTAAAAAGTTATGTAAATTAAACTAGAAACGTCATGGTAAACAATAAAATGATTTCAAAAAACAAAATAATTTAATAAATTCAAAATATGCATTTTCATTTTTTGAGTAAAAAACACCCTACTGTTCAAGTGTATAGTACAATATTTGTAGAAACAAATGTTGATATTTTAAAAATTTAAAACAATTAAGTAAATTAAACTAGAAACTTCATGTTAAACAATACATTGTTGTCAAAAAAATTAAATAATTTAATAAATTTAAAATATGCCTATTTATTTTTAAAATAAAAAACACCCTATATTTCAAGTCTATAGTACACGATTTCTACAAACAAATGATGCAATTTTAAAAAAATAAAAAGTTATGTAAATTAAGCTAGAAACATCATGGTAAACAATAAATTGATTTCCAAAAAATTAAATAATTTTAATAAATTCAAAATATGCATTTTCATTTTTGCAGTAAAAAACACCTACTTTTCAATTCTATAGTACACGATTTCTAGAAACAAATGTTGATATTTTAAAAATATAAAAAATATATGGTAAAATAAGCTAGAAACTTCATGATGAAAAATACATTTTTGTCAAAAAAATCAAATAATTTAATAAATTTAAAATATGCATTTTCATTTTTAATGTAAAAAACACCCTAGTCTATAGTACACGATTTCTAAAAATAAATGTTGAAATTTTAAAAATGTAAAAAATTGTGTAAATTAAGCTAGAAACTTCTTGGAAAACAATACATTGTTGTTAAATAAATCAAATAATTTAATAAATTAAAAATATGCGATTTCATTTTTAAAGTAAAAAACACCCTACTTTTCAAGTGTATATTACACGATTTCTAGAAACAAATGTTGATATTCTAAAAATATAAAAAATAGTTTAAATTAAGCTAGAAACTTCATGGTGAAAATTACATTATTTTCAAAAAAATCAAATAATTTAAAATATGCGTTTTCATTTTCAAAGTAAAAAACACCCTGTATTTCTAGTCTGTAGTACTCAATTTTTAAAAACAAATGTTGCAATTTTAAAAATTTTATAAATAGCGTAAATTAAGCTTTAAACTTGATTGAGAACAATACATTGTTTTCAAAAAAATTAAATATATTATTAAATTTAAAATATGCATTTTATTTTTTAAAGTAAAAAACACCCTAATTTTCAAGTGAATAGTACCCGATTTCTAGAAACAAATCTTGCAATTTCAAAAATATAAATTTTTTTTATTAATTAACCTAGAAAATTTATGGGGAACAATATATTGTTTTCAATAAAATCAAAATATATAATAAATTTAAAATATGCGTTTTAATTTTTAAAGTAAAAAATACCCTATTTCCAAGTGTATAGTACACGACTTTTAGAAACAAATGTTGCAATTATAAAAAAATCATAATGAACAATACATTTTTTTCAAAAAAATCAAACATTTAATAAATTTAAAATATGGTTTTCATTTTTAAAGTAAAAAACACCCTATTTTTCAAGTGTATAGTACTCGATTTCTAGAAAATAAATGTTTCAATTTTCAAAATATATTAAATTGTAAAAATTAAGCTAGAAACTTTATGGGGAACATTAGATTGTTTTCAAAAAATCAAATAATTTAATAAATTTAAAATATGCGTTTTCATTTTTAAAATAATAAACACCCTATTTTTCAAGTGTATAGTACACGATTACTACAAACAAATGTTGCAATTTTAAAAATTTAAAAAAATTGTGTAACTTAAGCTAGAAATTTCATGGTAAACAATACATTGTTGTTAACAAAAACAAATAATTTAATTAATTAAAAATATGCATTTCTATTTTTTTAGTAAAAAACACACTATTTTTCCGGTGTATAGTACATGAATTCTAGAAACAAATGTTGATATTTTAAAAAATATAAAAAAATAGTGTAAATTATGCTAGAAAATTCATGGTGAACAATACATTGTTGACAAAAAAAATCAAATAATTTCATAAATTTAAAATATGCGTTTTCATTTTTAAAGTAAAAAACAACCTATTTTTCAAGTCTATAGTACACGATTTCTAGAAACAAATGCTGATATTTTAAAAATATAAAAAAATAGTGTAAATTAAGCTAGAAACTTTATGGTGAACAATACATTGTTGTCAAAAAAATCAAATAATTTAATAAATCTAACATATGCATTTTCATTTTTAAACTAAAAAACACCCTATATTTCATATCTATAGTACACGATTTCTACAAACAAATATTGCTATTTTAAAAATATAAAAAAATAGTGTTAATTAAGCTAGAAAGTTCATGTTGAACAATACATTGTTGTCAAAAAAATCAAATAATGTAATAAAATTAAAATATGCGTTTTCATATTTTTAGTAAGAAACACCCTATTTTTCAAGTGTATAATACACGATTTATACAAACAAATGTTGATATTTTAAAAATATATAAAATAGTGTAAATTAAGCTAGAAACTTCTTGGTGAACAATACATTGTTGTAAAAAAAATCAAAAAGTTTAATAAATTTAGAATATGCGTTTTGATTTTTAAAGTAAAAAACAACCTATTTTTTAAGATAGAACACGATTTCTAGATACAAATGTTGATATTTTAAAAATATAAAAAAATAGTGTAAATTAAGCTAGAAACTTTATGGTGAACAATACATTGTTAAATTATTTGATTTTTTTGAAAACAATGTATTGTTCACCTTGAAGTTTCTAATTTAATTTACAAAATTTTTTATATTTTTATAATTGCAACATTTGTTTCTAAAAATCGTATACTATACACTTGAAATTTAAAAATGTACACAAAAATTTTAAATTTATTAATATATTTGATTTTTTTTAAAACAACGTATTGTTTACCATGAAGTTTCTAGTTTAATTTACACAATTGTTTATATTTTTAAAATTACAACATTTGTTTCTAAAAATCGTTTACTATAGAATTGAAATATAGGGTGTTTTTTACTTTAAAAATGAAAAAGCAAATTTTAAATTTGTTAAATTATTTGATTTTTTTGAAAACAATGTATTGTTCCCCATAAAATTTCTAGCTTAATTTTCACAATTGTTTATATTTTTAAAATGAGTTTAAATACAATGGGTCGACGACCCTTTGTAGAATGGGATGTCGGCGCATAATAGAACGCCACATCGTGCACAAGGTAGTTTTTCAATCATAGTTTCTATTAAAGTTTTGATTTTTTTTCAAGTCTTTTGAAAAAACAGCCTTGTGCACGATGTGGCGTCCTATTACACGCCAACATCCCATTCTACAATGGGTGATCGACCCATTGTATTTAAAGTCTTTTAAAATTGCAATATTTGTTTCTAGAAATCGTGTACTATACACTTGAAAAATAGGGTATTTTTTACTTTAAAAATGAAAATGCATATTTTCTATTTATTTAATTTTTTGATTTTTTTGAAAACAATCTATTGTTCCCCATAAAGTTTCTAGCTTAATTTACACAATTGTTTATATTTTTATAATTGCAACATTTGTTTCTAGAAATCGTGTTCTATACACTTGAAAAATATGGTATTTTTTACTTTAAAAATGAAAATGCATATTTTAAATTTATTAAATTATTTGATTTTTTTGAAAACAATCTATTGTTCCCCATAAAATTTCTAGCTGAATTTAAATAATTTTTTATATTTTTAAAATTGCAAAATTTGTTTGTAGAAATCGTGTTCTATACACTTGAAAAATAGGGTGTTTTTTACTATAAAAAATGAAAACGCATATTTTAAATTTATTAAATTATTAGACTTTTTTTACAACAATGTATTGTTTACCATGAAGTTTTTAACTTAATTTTCACAATTTTTTATATTTTTAAAATTGCAACATTTTTTTATAGTAATCATGTACTATAGACTTGAAATATAGGGTGTTTTTTACTTTAAAAGTGAAAACGTATATTTTAAATTTATTAAATTATTTGATTTTTTTACAACAATGTATTGTTTACCATAAAGTTTCTAGCTTAATTTACACAATTTTTTATATTTTTAAAATTGCAACATTTGTTTGAAGAAATCGTGTACTATAGACATGAAATATAGAGTATATTTTACTTTAAAAATGAAAATGCATATTTTAAATTTATTAAATTATTTAATTTTTTTAAATCAATTTATTGTTTGACATGAAGTTTCTAGCTTAATTTACATAATTTTTTTCTATTTTTAAAATTGCAACATTTGTTTGTAGAAATCGTGTACTATAGACTTGAAATATAGGGTGTTTTTTACTTTAAAAATGAAAATTCATATTTTAAATTTATTAAATTATTCGATTTTTTTAACAACAATGTATTGTTTACCATGAAGTTTCTAGCTTAATTTACACAATTTTTTAAATTTTTTAAATTGCAACATTTGTTCGTAGAAATCGTGTACTATAGACTTGAAATATAGAGTGCTTTTTAATTTAAAAATAAAAACGCATATTTTAAATTTATTAAATTATTTGACTTTTTTGTCAACAATGTATTGATCACCATGAATTTTCTAGCTTAATTTACACTATTTTTTTATATTTTTATAATATCAACATTTGTTTCTAGAAATCGTGTAAAATCGTGTACTACACTTATAAAATAGGGTGTTTTTTACTTTAAAAAATAAAACGCATATTTTAAATATATTAAATTTTTTGATTTTACTAAAAACAATATATTGTTCCCCATAAAGTTTTTAAGTTAATTTATAAAAAAGTTTATATTTTTGAAATTGCAACATTTGTTTCTAGAAATTGTGTACTATACACGTGAATATTAGGGTGTTTTTTACTTTAAAAAATAAAACGCATATTCTAAATTTATTAATATATTTAATTTTTTAAAAAACAATGTATTGTTGCCAATAAAGTTTCTAGCTTAATTTACACAATTTTTTATTTTTTTAATATTGTAACATTTATTTCTAAAAATTTTGTACTATAGACTTGAAATATAGGGTGTTTTTTACTTTAAAAATTAAAATGCATATTGTAAATTATTAAATTAATTGAGTTTTTTTAAAATAATTTAATTTTTACCATGAAGTTTCTAGCTTAATTTACACAATTGTTTATATTTTTTTTCTTGCAACATTTGTTTCTAAAAATCGTGTTCTATACACTTGAAAAATAGATTGTTTTTTACTTTAAAAATTAAAATGCATAATTTAAATTTATTAAATATTTTGATTTATTTGAAAACAATGTGTTGTTCACCATGAAGATTCTAGTACATTTTTATAATTGCAACATTTGTTTCGAAAAATCGTGTACAACACTTGAAAAATAGGGTGTTTTTTTTCTTAAAAAATGAAAACGCATATTTTAAATTTAATAAATTTTTTGATTTTATTGAAAACAATATATTGTTCCCCATTAAGTTTCTAGGTTAATTTATAATTTTCTTTAAAATTAGGGTGTTTTTTACTTTAAAAATAAAAACGCATATTTTAAATTTATTAAATTATTGGATTTTTTTGAAAATAATGTAATTTTCCCCATGAATTTTCTAGCTTAATTTACATTATTTGATTTATATTTTTAAAATTGCAACATTTGTTTCTAGAAATCGTGTTCTATACCGTTGAAAAATAGGCTGTTTTTTACTTTAAAAATGAAAACGCATTTTTTAAATTTATTAATTTTTTTTTATTTTTTGAAAACAATGTATTTTTCACCATGAAGTTTCTAGTTTAATTTACAAAACTTTTATTTATATATTTGCAACCTTTGTTTCTAAAAATCGTGTACTATACACTAGAAGTTTCTAAATTTTTTAATTTTTTTTAAATAAATGTATTGTTCACCATGAAGTTTTTAGCTTAATTTACACAATTTTTTATATTTTTAAAATTGTAACATTTGTTTGTAGAAATCGGGTACTATACACTTGAAAATTAGGGTGTTTTTTACTTTAAAAAATAAAATGCATATTTTAAATTTATTAATATATTTAATTTTTTTGAAAACAACGTATTGTTCCCAAAAATGTTTCAAGCTTAATTTACACAATTTTTTATTTTTTTAAACTTGCAACATTTGTTTCTAAAACTTGAGTACTATAGACTTCAAGTATAGGGTGTTTTTTACTTTAAAAATGAAAATGCATATTTTAAATTTATTAAATTATGTGATTTTTTTAAAATAATGTAATTTACACAATTGTTTATATTTTTATAATTGCAACATTTGTTTCTAGAAATCGTGTTCTATACACTTGAAAAATAGGGTATATTTTACTTTAAAAATGAAAATGCATATTTTCAATTTATTAAATTTTTTGATTTTTTTCAAAACAATTTATTGTTCACCATGAAGTTTGTAGATTAATTTATCAAAAATTTTATATTTTTAACACCCTATATTTCAAGTCTATAGTATACGATTTCTACAAACAAATGTTGCAATTTTAAAATAAAAAAATTGTGTAAATTAAGCTAAATACTTCATGGTAAACTACACATTGTTTTCAAAAACACTATAATAATTTAATAATTTTAAAATATGCATTTTTATTTTTTTAGTAAAAAACACATTATTTTTCAAGTGTATAGTACACGATTTGTAAAAACAAATCTTAATATTTTAAGAATATAAAAAAATAGTGTAAATTCAACTAGAAACTTCATGGTGAAAAATACATTATACTCAAAAAAATCAAATAATTTAATAAATTTAAAATATGCATTCATTTTTAAAGTAAAAAACACCCTATATTTCAAGTCTATAGTACACGATTTCTATAAATAAATGTTGTAATTTTAAAAATAAAAATAATTATGTAAATTAAGCAAGAAACTTCATGGTAAACAATACATTTTTGTCAAAAAATTAAATACTTTAATAAATTAAAAATATGGATTTTCATTTTTTTTTAGTAAAAAACACTATTTTTCAAGAGTACACGATTTCTAGAAATAAATATTGATATTTTAAGAATATAAAAAAATAGTGTAAATTAAGCTAGAAATTTCATGATGAAAAATACATTGTTGTCAAAAAATCAAATAATTTAATAAATTTAAATATGTGTTTTCATTTTTTAGTAAAAAACACATTATTTATTCAAGTTCATTGTACACGATTGATAGAAACAAATGTTGATATTTTAAAAATATAAAAAATTGTATAAAATAAGCTAGAAACTTCATGGTAAAAAATACATTGATTTCAAAAAAAAAAATAATTTAATAAATTTAAAATATTCCTTTTCATTTTTTTAGTAATAAACACCCTAGTTTTCAAGTGTATAGTACATGATTTATAGAAAAAAAATGTTAATATTTTAAAAATATAGAAAATGAGTGTAAATTTAGCTAGAAACTTCATGGTAAAAAATACATTGTTGTCAAAAATATCAAATAATTTAATTTATTTAAAATATGCGTTTTCATTTTTAAAGTAAAAAACACCCTATATTTCAAGTCTATAATACACGACTTCTACAAAATAATGTTGCAATTTTAAAAATATAAAAAATTATGTAAATTAGGCAAGAAATTTCATCGTAAACAATAAATTGATTCAAAAAAAATTAAATAATTTAATAAATTTAAAATAAGCATTTTCATTTTTAAAGTAAAAAACACACTATATTTCAAGTCTATAATACAAGACTTCTATAAACAAATGTTGCAATTTTACAAATATAAAAAATTATTTAAATTAAGCTCGAAACTGCATGGTAAACAATACATTTTTTTCAAAAAATTAAAATAATTTAATAAATTAAAAATATGCGTTTTCATTTTTTAGTAAAAAACACACTATTTTTCAACGGTAGAGTACACGATTTTTTAGAAACAAATACTTATATTTTAAAAATATAAAAAAAATTCAGCTAGAAACTTCATGGTGAACAATACATTGTTGACAAAAAAAAGTAAATAATTTAATAAATTTAATATATGTGTTTTCATTTTTAAAGTA
Source organism: Cyamopsis tetragonoloba (assembly GCA_037177725.1). Taxonomy (NCBI): domain Eukaryota; kingdom Viridiplantae; phylum Streptophyta; class Magnoliopsida; order Fabales; family Fabaceae; genus Cyamopsis; species Cyamopsis tetragonoloba. The sequence continues at coordinate 64,032,611 of CM074119.1, forward strand.
AAAGATACCCTATATTTCAAGTCTATAGTACACGATTTCTATAAACAAATGTTGTAATTTTGAAAATATAAAAAATAGTGTAAATTAAGCAAGAAACTTCATGGTAAACAATAAATTTTTGTCAAAAAAATAAAATAATTTAATAAACTACAAATATTAGTTTTCATTTTTTTAGTAAAAAACACACTATTTTTCAAGTGTAGAGTACACGATTTCTACAAACAAATAATGCAATTTTAGAAATATAAAAACTTGTGTAAATTAAGATAGAATCTTCATGGTAAACAATACATTGATTTCAAAAAGAAATTAAATAATTTACTAAATAAATAATATGCATTTTCATTTTTTTTAGTAAAAAAGACATTATTTTTCAAGTGTTTAGTACACGATTTTTACAAACAAATGTTGATATTTTAAAAATATTATAAAATAGTAAATTATGCTAGTAACTTCATGATGAAAAATACATTGTTGTCAAAAAAATCAAATAATTTAATAAATTTAAAATATGCGTTTTCATTTTTAAAGTAAAAAACACCATATATTTCAAGTCTATAGTACACGATTTCTAAAAACAAATGTAGCAATTTTAAAAATATAAAAAATTGTGTAAATTAAGCTAGTAACTTCATGGTAAACAATACATTGATTTAAAAAAGAAATTACATAATTTACTAAATTTAAAATATGCGTTTTCATTTTTTTAGTAAAAAACACCCTAATTTTCAAGTGTATAGTACACGATCTGTAGAAACAAATATTGATATTTTAAAAATATAAAAAAATAGTGTAAATTAAGCAAGAAACTTCATGATGAAAAATACATTGTTGTCAAAAAAATTAAATAATTTAATAAATTTAAAATATGCATTTTCATTTTTTTTGTAAAAAAGAAATTATTTTTCAAGTTTATAGTACACGATTTATGGAAACAAATGTTGATATTTTAAAAATATTAAAAATTGTGTAAATTAAGCTAGAAACTTCATGGTAAATAATACATTGATTTCAAAATAAATTAAATAATTTAATAAATTTAAAATCTTCATTTTCATTTTTTTAGTAATAAACACCCTAGTTTTCAAGTGTATAGTACACGATTTATGGAAACAAATGTTGATATTTTAAAAATATAAAAAATAAGTGTAAATTTAGCTAGAAACTTCATGGTGAACAATACATTGTTGTTAAAAAAATTAAATAATTTAATAAATTTAAAATATGCGTTTTCATTTTTAAAGTTAAAAACACCATATATTTCAAGACTATATAGTACATGATTTCTACAAACAAATCTTTCAATTTTAAAAATATAAAAAGTTAAGTTAATTAAGAAGGAAACATCATCGTAAACAATAAATTGATTCAAAAAAATTAAATAATTTAATAAATTTAAAATAAGCTTTTTCATTTTTAAAGTAAAAAACACACTATATTTCAAGTCTATAGTACACGATTTCTATAAACAAATGTTGCAATTTTAAAATTATAAAAAATTGTTTAAATTATGTTATAATCTTCATGGTAAAAATAAATTTATTTATAAAAAAATTAAATAATTTAAAATATTTAAAATATGCGTTTTCATTTTTTAATAAAAAACACCTTATTTTTCAAGTGTATTGCACACGATTTCTAGAAATAAATGTTGATATTTTAAAAATTTAAAAAAATATTTTAAATTAAGCTAGAAACTTTATGATGAAAAATACATTGTTGTCAAAAAAATTAAATAATTTAATTATTTTAAAATATGCGTTTTCATTTTTAAATAAAAAACACGCTATATTTCAAGTCTATAGTGCACGATTTCTACAAACAAATGTTTCAATTTTGAAAATATAAAAAATTGTGTAAATTAAGCTAGATACTTCTTGGTAAACAATACATTTTTGTCAAAAAAATAAAATAATTTAATAAATTAAAAATATGCGTTTTGATTTTTAAAGTAAAAAACACCATATATTTCAAGTCTATATAGTACACGATTTCTACAAACAAATGTTGCAATTTTAAAAATATAAAAAATTGTGTAAATTAAGCTAGAAAGTTCATGGTAAACAATACATTATGGTTAAAAAAATCAAATAATTTAATAAATTAAAAATATGCGCTTTCATTTTTTTAGTAAAAAACACATTATTTTTCAAGTGTTTAGTACACGATTTCTAGAAACAAATGTTTATATTTTAAAAATATAAAAAAATAGTGTAAATTAAGCTAGAAAATTCATGTTGAACAATACATTGTTGACAAAAAAAATCAAATAATTTAATAAATTTAAAATATGCGTTTTCATTTTTAGAGCAAAAAACACCATATATTTCAAGTCTACAGTACACGATTTCTACAAACAAATGTTGCAATTTTAAAAATATGAAAAACTGTGTAAATTAAACTAGAAACTTCATCGTAAACAATACATTGTTGTGAAAATAAATCAAATAATTTAATAAATTAAAAATATGCGCTTTAAATTAAGCTGGAAACTTCATCGTAAGCAATACATTGTTGTTAAAAGAATCAAATAATTTAATAAATTACAAGTGTACAGAATCAAATAATTTACACTATTTTTCATTTGTATAATATGCGATTTCTAGAAATAAATGTTTCAATTTTATAAATATATAAAATTGTAAAAATTAAGCTAGATACTTTATGGCGAACAATAGATTGTTTAAAAAAAATCAAATAATTTTATAAATTTAAAATATGCTTTTTTATTTTTAAATTAAAAAATTCTCTATATTTCAAGTGTATAGAATACGATTTCTAGAATAAATGTTGCAATTATAAAAATAAAAACTTCATGGCGAAAATTATATTATTTTCAAAAAAGTCAAATAATTGAATAAATATAAAATATGCATTTTCTTTTAAAGTAAAAAACACCCTATATTTCAAGTCTATAGTACACAATTTTTAGAAACAAATGTTGCAATTTAATAAAAATAAAAAATTGTGTAAATTAAGCTAGAAACTTTATTTGGAACAATACATTATTTTTAAAAAAATTAAATATATTAATAAATTAAAAATATGCGTTTTATTTTTAAAGTAAAAAACACCCTAATTTTGAAGTGTATTATTGTACACGATTTCTAGAAACAAATGTTGCAATTTTAAAAATATAATTTTTTTTATAAATTAACCTTGAAACTTTATGGGGAAAAATATATTGTTTTCAATAAAATCAAAATATTTAAAAAATTTAGAATATGTGTTTTAAATTGTTAAGTAAAAAACACATTATTTTTCAAGTTTATAGTACACGATTTTTAGAAACAAATGTTGCAATTATAAAAATATAAAAAGTTTTGTAAATTAAACTAGAAACCTCATAGTGAAAAATACATTGTTTTCAAAAAATCAAAAAAATTAATAAATTTAAAATGCGTTTTCATTTTTAAAGTAAAAAACACCCTATTTTTCAAGTGTATAGAACACGATTTCTAAAAACAAATGTTGCAATTTTAAAAATATAAATCAAATAGTGTAAATTAAGCTAGAAACTTTATTGTGAACATTACATGGTTGTAAAAAAAATTAAATAATTTAATAATTTTAAAATATGTGTTTTCATTTTTTTTAGTAAAAAACACCCTATTTTTCAAGTGCATGGTACACGATTTCTAAAAACAAATGTTGATATTTTAAAAATATTAAATATAGTATAAATTAAGCTAAGAACTTCATGGTGAACAATACACTGTTTTAAAAAAACAAATAATTTAATAATTTTAAAATATGCATTTTCATTTTTTAGTAAAAAAACCCTTTTTTTAAGGTGTATAGTACACGATTTCTTGAAACAAATATTGATATTTTAAAAATATAAAAAATTTGTGTAAATTAAGCTAGAAACTTCATGGTGAACAATACATTCTTGTCAAAAAAATCAAAAAATTTAATAAATTTAAAATATGCATTTTTATTTTTTTAGTAAAATCACTCTATTGTTCAAGTGTATAGTACACGATTTCTAGAAACAAATGTTGATATTTTAAAAATATAAAATATAATGTAAATTAAGCTAGAAACGTCTTTGTGAACAATACATTCCTGTAAAAAAAATCAAATAATTTAATAAATTTAGAATATGCATTTTCATTTTTTTAGTAAAAAACACCCTATTTTTCAAGAGAATAGTACACGATTTCTAGAAACAAATGTTGATATTTTAAAATTCTTTTAAACTTTCATTTTCACTTCAGATAAAATATTATCATGCATTTCACATTCAACTCATATCATTTGCATTCAACATTAATCATTTATCATTTATGACATTACAATTTCATTAATCATTAATTAAATCACTTGCCATCCATGTCATAACACTATACTTATCATAATCATTTCAACATCCATCTTCAAGTGACTCAATTCACCAACATAACATCAAAGCATTTACCAAAATGCACATCCACCATGGCCCCACAAGCAACATGCTTTCTAACAAAATCACTTTGGTATCCATACATACTCATAACAACCCAAAATCACATTTTAGCATACATTTCTTCAATAATTCCAAGCCAAGCCATATGCATCTAAACCAAATTATCAAGTCATCAAACATACACAAATCCAAACCTATTTTATCACATGTCTTCAGAGTGTAATTCTAGTTGGAAACTGACTGCCTGACAGAAACTAGATTTCTGATACTACCTCATTGTTTCAATTATATCTAGAGCTATGGTTGTCGGATTGATTTGAAACCAGTTGAAAATTAAAGATAGCATGATTGCCTACAAATTTTATGAAGGACTTAAAACCATATTTCGTCATCTGGACAATTATAAATGCCCTTGAAAACAGACACAGAACCAGACTCAAGGCTGTTCTAAATTTTTGATACTACTTTAGTAACTCTGTCATAACTGGAGCTGTAGACCATGGATTGACATGAAACCAGTTCCAAATTAAAGCTAAATTAATAATATATAACTTTCATGCAGGACTTGAAAACAGATTCCATCATCTAGATAATTTAAATTGCTCTTAAAGTCAGGTACAGAACTGGACATAAAACTGTCCTAACACTCAAATATTGTCTCAGTGATCCTACTATATCTTGAGTTACACTGGGTGGATTCACACGAAACTTATGTCAAATTAAATCTAACTTGATTGTGTACAACTTCAATGAAGGGCTTGAAGATATAATCACACGTCTTAGAGGTCGAAACTACATACAAAGAAGCACTACAAAATCTGGACCTGACACTGTTTCACATATGACGCCTCTTAAGTGATTAGAGCATATCTTGAGCTATAGTTGATGGATTTACACAAAACCGGTTGTAAGTCAAAGATAAGACACATATTTACATTTCTTATGAGGACCGCGAAGACAAATGGGCTCATTAACAAGTCCTAAATTAGCAACCAAACAGACAGATTCAATCAGACTAGATTTTGACTTCAGTTCAGTAATTGGAGCTATACAGATCCAAATTAAGCAAGATTGGTGTTATTGGAAAGCTAAGTAAATCCTCTACAACTCTTATAAAGATAACAAAGGTAAATTCCCTCATCTAGACAATTAAAAGTGTCTTATAACAGAGGTACAGAATTGGACTTAAGGCTATACTAGATTTTCGACATTGCTTCAGTAATTCTGCCATATCTCAAGCTATAGACTATGGATTGGTATGAGGTGAGAGGCATACTGAAGATAAAAGGATTTTATACAACTTTTATAAAGACACGAAAATCTAGTTCTAAAATTTTAATTGTCAAAATGGTTCCTTGAACAGAAAGATACATTTAGACAAACCTAACCCATAAACATTGACACTGTCTCAGTGTTTGGGCCATAACTAGAGTTGTAGGTATCAAAATGGAGTGAAACCAAATCCATTTGAAAGATAATAAAATTTCCTATAACTTATATAAAGATTTCGAAGGCTAATTCGGTCATCTACGAACCCTAATTTTACATTCAAACTCGCGTTTTTGGACAGATCAGAACAGAACAAAGGATTTCTTTCACTATCATTGTTTTTCCAGATTTTGTCTAGCTTAAATCAAAGATTCATCCATCCCATACTTGAGAGGAAGCACGAAATTAGTAAGAGAAATTTGGCTTGCTTGTTGCTCTTCACTCCAAGAGAGACTCAATCACTTCAAGGATGATGCTTTAGGCTTTGCATGTGATGATCAAGGGAAAATTAGTGAGGATTTGAGCCAAAAATCAACATGCAACATTTGAAAGACAAGAAATCAGATTTTCTTACCTTCTTAGAACCATTATTTTAGCCTTGAAGGTGTCTTGAGGTAGATTGATTACAAAGAACACGAGTCTTTGGGGAAGATGGATGAGTGGAGAGTGGACTAGGAGCAAGAGGAGTATATTTTTGTGTTGTACGGAATGAAGGTGAAATGAAACAATGAATTTGATTGTGGAGAATGAGAAAGAAATAGAGTAGAGAAATGTGATGATGGAAGAGTGTGTGTGGTAGTGTTTATCGAGAAAGAGAAGAGAGAGTAAGGGGTGCTTGTATGTGATTGTTACATGGTAGTATGGTGGACTTTTTTTAAAATTGCTACAAGGTCTTTCCTTAAAAATTATTTGTGAGGAGAATAAAAGGGACTATAAATATTTTTGAAATGAGAGTTATTTACTCTAAAGCTAATACTTCATGATGTGATTTTTGGGATGTTACATAAAAATATATAAAATTGTAAAAATTAAGCTAGAAACTTTATGGGAAACAATAAATTGTTTTCAAAAAAATAAAATAATTTAATAAATTTAAAATATGCATTTTCATTTTTAAAGTAAAAACACCCAATTTTTCAACTGTATAGAACACGATTTCTAGAAACAAATGTTGCAATTATAAAAAAATAAACAATTGTGTAAATTAAGCTAGAAACTTTATTAGGAACAATACATTGTTTTAAAAAAATTAAATATATTAATAAATTTAAAATATGTGTTTTATTTTTTAAAGTAAAAAACACCCTAATTTTCAAGTGTATAGTACACGATTTCTAGAAACAAATGTTGCAATTTTAAAAATATAAATTTTTTTATAAATTAACATAGAAACTTTATGGAGGACAATATATTATTTTTAATAAAATCAAAAAATTTAATAAATTTAAAATATGCATTTTAATTTTTAAAATAAAAAATACCGTATTTTTCAACGGTATAGTACACGATTTTTAGAAACAAATGTTGCAATTATAAAAATATAAAAAGTTTTGTAAATTAAAATAGAAACTTCATGGTGAGCAATACACTGTTTTCAAAAAAATCATAAAAATTAATAAATTTAAAATATGCGTTTTTATTTTTAAAGTAAAAAACATCTTATTTTTCAAGTGTATAGAACACGATTTCTACAAACAAATGTTGCAATTTTGAAAATATAAATCAAATAGTGTAAATTAAGCTAGAAACTTTATTGTGAACAATACATGGTTTTAAAAAAAATCAAATAATTTAATAAATTTAAAATATGCATTTTAATTTTTAAAGTAAAAAACACCGTATTTTTCAACGGTATAGTACACGATTTTTAGAAACAAATGTTGCAATTATAAAAATATAAAAAGTTTTGTAAATTAAAATAGAAACTTCATGGTGAGCAATACACTGTTTTCAAAAAAATCATAAAAATTAATAAATTTAAAATATGCGTTTTTATTTTTAAAGTAAAAAACATCTTATTTTTCAAGTGTATAGAACACGATTTCTACAAACAAATGTTGCAATTTTGAAAATATAAATCAAATAGTGTAAATTAAGCTAGAAACTTTATTGTGAACAATACATGGTTTTAAAAAAAATCAAATAATTTAATAAATTTAAAATATGCATTTTAATTTTTAAAGTAAAAAACACTGTATTTTTCAACGGTATAGTACACGATTTTTAGAAACAAATGTTGCAATTATAAAAATATAAAAAGTTTTGTAAATTAAAATAGAAACTTCATGGTGAGCAATACACTGTTTTCAAAAAAATCATAAAAATTAATAAATTTAAAATATGCGTTTTTATTTTTAAAGTAAAAAACATCTTATTTTTCAAGTGTATAGAACACGATTTCTACAAACAAATGTTGCAATTTTGAAAATATAAATCAAATAGTGTAAATTAAGCTAGAAACTTTATTGTGAACAATACATGGTTTTAAAAAAAATCAAATAATTTAATAAATTTAAAATATGCATTTTAATTTTTAAAGTAAAAAACACCGTATTTTTCAACGGTATAGTACACGATTTTTAGAAACAAATGTTGCAATTATAAAAATATAAAAAGTTTTGTAAATTAAAATAGAAACTTCATGGTGAGCAATACACTGTTTTCAAAAAAATCATAAAAATTAATAAATTTAAAATATGCGTTTTTATTTTTAAAGTAAAAAACATCTTATTTTTCAAGTGTATAGAACACGATTTCTACAAACAAATGTTGCAATTTTGAAAATATAAATCAAATAGTGTAAATTAAGCTAGAAACTTTATTGTGAACAATACATGGTTTTAAAAAAAATCAAATAATTTAATAAATTTAAAATATGCATTTTAATTTTTAAAGTAAAAAACACCGTATTTTTCAACGGTATAGTACACGATTTTTAGAAACAAATGTTGCAATTATAAAAATATAAAAAGTTTTGTAAATTAAAATAGAAACTTCATGGTGAGCAATACACTGTTTTCAAAAAAATCATAAAAATTAATAAATTTAAAATATGCGTTTTTATTTTTAAAGTAAAAAACATCTTATTTTTCAAGTGTATAGAACACGATTTCTACAAACAAATGTTGCAATTTTGAAAATATAAATCAAATAGTGTAAATTAAGCTAGAAACTTTATTGTGAACAATACATGGTTTTAAAAAAAATCAAATAATTTAATAAATTTAAAATATGCATTTTAATTTTTAAAGTAAAAAACACCGTATTTTTCAACGGTATAGTACACGATTTTTAGAAACAAATGTTGCAATTATAAAAATATAAAAAGTTTTGTAAATTAAAATAGAAACTTCATGGTGAGCAATACACTGTTTTCAAAAAAATCATAAAAATTAATAAATTTAAAATATGCGTTTTTATTTTTAAAGTAAAAAACATCTTATTTTTCAAGTGTATAGAACACGATTTCTACAAACAAATGTTGCAATTTTGAAAATATAAATCAAATAGTGTAAATTAAGCTAGAAACTTTATTGTGAACAATACATGGTTTTAAAAAAAATCAAATAATTTAATAAATTTAAAATATGCATTTTAATTTTTAAAGTAAAAAACACCGTATTTTTCAACGGTATAGTACACGATTTTTAGAAACAAATGTTGCAATTATAAAAATATAAAAAGTTTTGTAAATTAAAATAGAAACTTCATGGTGAGCAATACACTGTTTTCAAAAAAATCATAAAAATTAATAAATTTAAAATATGCGTTTTTATTTTTAAAGTAAAAAACATCTTATTTTTCAAGTGTATAGAACACGATTTTTACAAACAAATGTTGCAATTTTGAAAATATAAATCAAATAGTGTAAATTAAGCTAGAAACTTTATTGTGAACAATACATGGTTTTAAAAAAAATCAAATAATTTGAATAAATTTAAAATATGTGTTTTCATTTTTTAGTAAAAAACACCATATTTTTCAAGTGCATAGTACACGATTTGTAGAAACAAATGTTGATATTTTAAAAATATTAAATATAATGTAAATTAAGCTAGGAACTTCATGGTGAAAATACATTGTTTTAAAAAAAACAAATAATTTAATACTTTTAAAATATGCGTTTTCATATTTTTAGTAAAAAACACCCTATTTTTCAAGTGTATAGAACACGATTTCTAGATACAAATGTTGCAATTTTAAAAATATAAATCAAATAGTGTAAATTAAGCTAGAAACTTTATTGTGAACAATACATGGTTGTAAAAAAAATCAAATAATTTAATAAATTTAAAATATGTATTTTCATTTTCTAGTAAAAAATACCCGATTTTTCAAGTGCATAGTACACGATTTATAAAAACAAATGTTGATATTTTAAAAATATTAAATATAATGTAAATTAAGCTAGGAACTTCATGGTGAAAATACATTGTTTTAAAAAAACAAATAATTTAATATTTTTAAAATATGCATTTTCATTTTTTAGTAAAAAACACCCTATTTTTCAAGTGTATAGTATACGATTTCTAAAAAATAATGTTGAGAAAATAGTGTAAATTAAGCAAGAAACTTCATGGTGAACAATAAATTGTTGTCAAAAAATCAAATAATTTAATAAATTTAAAATATGCGTTTTCATTTTTATTGTAGAAAACACATTATTTTTCAAGTGTATAGTACAGGATTTCTAGAAACCAATGTTGATATTTTAAAAATACAAAAAATAGTGTAAATTAAGCTAGAAACTTCAAGGTGAACAATACATTGTTGTAAAAAAAATCAAATAATTTAATAAATTGAAAATATGCGTTTTCATTTTTAAAGTAAAAAACACCATATTTTTCAAGTGTATAGTACACGATTTCTAGAAACAAAGGTTTCAATTTTTAAAGTATAAAATATTTTAACAAATAAGCTAGAAACTTTATGGGGAACAATAGATTGTTTACAAAAAAATCAATTAAATAAATAAAATTAAAATATGCATTTTCATTTTTAAAGTAAAAAACACCATATTTTTTAAGTGTATAGAACACTATTTCTAGAAACAAATGTTGCAATTATAAAATATAAACAATTGTGTAAATTAAGCTAGAAATTTCATTGGGAAAATTACATTATTTTCAAAAAAATCAAATAGTTTAATAAATCTAAAATATGCGTTTTCATTTTTAAAGTAAATAACACCCTATTTTTCAAGTGTATAGAACACGATTTCTAGAAACAAATTTTACAATTTTAAAAATATAAATTAAATAGTGTAAATTAAGCTAGAAACTTTATTGTGAACAATAAATGGTTGTCAAAAAAACTCAAATTATTTAATAAATTTAAAATATGTATTTTCATTTTTTTAGTTAAAAACACCCTATTTTTCAAGTGTATAGTACACGATTTTTAGAAACAAATGTTGATATTTTAAAAATATTAAAAAATTGTGTAAATTTAGCTAGAAAATTCATGGTGAACAATACATTGTTTTCAAAAAACTCAAATAATTTAATAAATTTAAAATATGCGTTTTCATTTATTTAGTAAAAAACACCCTATTTTTCAAGTATATAGTACACGATTTCTAGAAGCAAATGTTGATATTTTAAAAATATAAAAAATAGTGTAAATTAAGCTAGAAACTTCTTTGTGAAAAATACATTGTTGTAAAAAAAATCAAATAATTTAATAAATTTAAAATATGCATTTTCATTTTTAAAGTAAAAAACACCTTATTTTTCAAGTGTATAGAACACGATTTCTAGAAAAAAAATGTTGCAATTATAAAAATATAAACAATTGTGTAAATTAAGCAAGAAATTTCATGAGGAAAATTACATTATTTTCAAAAAAATAAAAAAATTTAATAAATTTGAAATATGCGTTTTAATTTTTAAAGTAAAAAACATCATACTTTTCAAGTGTGGTACACGATTTTTAGAAACAAATGTTGCAATTATAAAAATATAAAAATAATTTTAAATTCAACTAGAAACTTCATGGTGAACAATACATTGTTTTCAAATAAATCAAAAAAATGAAGTGTTTTCAAATAAATCAAGAAACATGTCATATTAATTTAACACCAATTTCCATGGAACCTAAATTCATGTCATCTAAACAAATCCACGCGTCGGGAACTTCAATTCTATCGGTTTAGAATCTTCCACGGTGGAATTTAGAGATTGAGTTAGAGCTCCAATTCTAAGATAACCCCAAACGTAAAACCCCCAATTAGGGCAACTAGAAAATAGATGATGGTATGATGTTAGGTTTTGGACTGAATTTGGTTAGATGACATGAATTTAGGTTGCATGGAAATCGGTGTTAAATTAACATGACATTTTTCTTGTGTTCTTGAAGTGTGAAGTTGATCTTGGTTGAATTGGTTCTATATATGTGGGGTTGATGCATTTATGTTGATTCTTTGTTTGGATATTAGATTGTGAATGTGAATGTATGAGAATGATCTTGATGATAATGTGAATTTGATGAAATTGGACTTTGGTCATCCTTGTTAATTGATCTTTGAGTGATTTATATTGAATTAGATGAAGTTAATATGATTTTGAGGAATTGAGATGGAAGGGAGGATTGAAATTTGTGAAAAGTTGATCAATACCATTTTCCCCTATTTTGGAACAATTTGAACTGAATTGGTTTCAATTGGCATTTGACTTCGTGGTCTTCATAAGAGTTGTCGAGCATCTGCTTAGCTTTCAAATGCTTTTGGTTTCACCCAATTTGGAGGTCTACAACTGTAGTTATGACCAAATTACTAAGACAAGGTCTATATGAAAGTATCTGTTTTGTTGATTGCACATCCCTGTTAAGGATGACTGTTTTTTACAATTAAACTTTTAGAACTAGGTTTTGTGGTCTTCATAAGGGTTTTAGGGAATTCGCTTAGCTTTCAAATGCTTTTGGTTTCACTCAATTTAGAGATCTACAACTTATGTTATGGCCAAAATACAAACATGGGTGCACACACATTCCTGGGCTGTGCGCACAAGACTGGGCAGCAGCTCCAGGAGGAATTAAGGTGCGCACACCTTCATGAGCTGTGTGCACAAGATTGTGTTTGACAGCTTCTAAATGTTTTCTACATCTTTTCTTCAACTTTCTTCACTCTTTCCTTCATTATTTAAGTCTAATCCTCTAAAATCAACACTTCTCCATGCTTTATTCCTACATGAACATAATTAAACAAAATGCAATGTAGATATAATGAATCCATTTCTAGGATAGGAATGAATGAAAATAGGTATATATGACTTAAAAACATGTAATAGGATCATGGAAATGTTGTGGTATGTGTTATGACATGTATGATGAATGTTTAATGCATGATAATGTGAAATGATAATGAATGAATCCTACCGGTAGTATACCGGGTAAGTGGACAAGCATGAAAATGAAGAAGTAGGGTCTCCCAGAAAATGGGGTTAAGATGGCCTGAAAATTTAATGACTATCCCGAAAGGGGTCAAAATAGTCATAGGCTATCCCGAAAGGGGTTAAGATAGCCTGACAGTGCCCCAGAGATTCAAGTAGGAACGCTTACCGGGTGTATCAATGAGCTCAAATTATGCCTTTCTGCCAAGGTACGTATGGTGGAAATCTAGTGCACTAGACTCCCGTTAAAAGATGAAAAGAAATGTAATGTGATTCAAAATGAATTGAAATAAAATGTAATGTGATTCAAAATGAATTGAAATGAAATATAATGTGATTCATGACATTCATGCATATAAATTAAATTGTATTTGTGTGTACTCCTTTGTTTGAATGTGTTATTGTATGTTAGGCTTGTATTGGGGAGATTTTCCAGTTAGATTGGCTACAGATCTATAATGTTTTTAGTTAGACCGGGGGTTACTCGGTTATATGTTTTTCATATAACTGACGGTCTCAGTATTGCAGGTATCAGAAGATTAAGGAGCTATAGCTACGGACGAGAAAAGTCTCAAGGTTTTCATAGGTATAACCATACATGGCGAACCTAAGTTTTATGTTCAAGTATTTATTTGTTCAACTGGATAGGAATTCGTTTAATTTAAAAAGGGCTGTAATTATTATTATTTATTGTGTAGTAAATTTTAGCTTCCACTTGTATATGAAAAAAAATGGTCTACAAAATAAGTTGTTACATTTATGGTATCAGAGCAGTTTGATCCATCGGACAGTGATGATAATGAGTCAATAGTCAGCTGAATGATTAATATTCTGAACATATCTATTAGGCATGTCATAAGTTTTGAATGAACATGTAGCTAATATTGAGTCTGATCAATTGAATATTGGTGCATGAGAGTAGAAGTTATGACTACTAATGGATAAGAATGATCTTTAAAGGGATTGTTCTTCTTTTAGTATATTTCATGGAAAGTAGGATGAGACATTGGGATATAGGTGTACCGATGTTGTGACTGTAAGATATTGGGCCTGACCAGTTCAGTACCTTAGTTATGACATTGATGCATTTGTAACCAATGGGTTCAAGTCACTAACCTAGAATGAGTACCGAGTAGAATATGTTTTAAGGACAAATGTGATTAGCCTTCTAGAATAGATAGCGGAAAATGGATGTGAATATTTTGTGAAATTAGGATCCGAATTCCTTAAACTCTCTTCCCTTTATAATTGTGATCGTGCGTAAGGGCCCTTGGTAAGGAAGCCAAGAGGCGGAAGAGACTTAGAGAGTCTGGTAGTGGTAATCTCACAACAACCAGTAAGGGGGATTATGTGTATTCCTATTCGGATTCATGTTAGGAAGATATACTCAATGGAAAATTGGTTAAGTATTGGAATAGGTCACGTCATTAAAGCATGAGGAACTCCATCCCAGGTTCTTTCATCTAAGTTTCCTCTAGGACTTAAATTCTTTAAACTCTAATTCCTTTTATGATTGACGTTGACAAACTATCTACGTAAATTCTAGAAATCAAATTCTTTATCTTCTTTGGAAATTCACCAAGCCTAAATTAGAATTAATTTTGTGACTCAAGAAGTTTCATTGCTTATTCTAAACCATTATATGCCTTCTTTCTTGGTGAACTAAGCATCGATTCTAATTTGACAGTCACGTATCCTTAGGTTCAAAAACGTATTTTCTTATATCGATTAAATTGATGTTCCTACATGTAGATACCTCTTATAGTAACTCTACTCCCTTCACATAAACGTGACATAACATTGTATCTTGAAATTTGTCCTCCTTGTGAGTTTTCCTTGAGATATAATCTAAGTTGCGCTTAAGTTCAAGTTTTAGAAATCCTCTCTAATTGAGATGTATAAGGTTAGTTTTGTTAATTTAATCATTAAATTAAACAAGTCCTACACCTTAACTTATCACCAATCTTAGAATTGTTTGTTTTGGAACACTTTAGACACTAAGTATATCCTTACTCAAAGCTAATAAGTTAGGAGCTAAGTATATTCAGTTTAGACTCCAATTCATATAGTGGACCCGAAGAAAAAAAATTTGTTGAATACTTTGCTACAACTTAGAGTTAATTTAGGACAACAACGAGAACTCTTAAATTCTTTCTGTGTGGGCATCCAGACACATTAACTTTCCCTCTGCTTGCCAGTATTAGGAACTCCTAACAAACAACAACTGTCATTAATTTTTTTTATCTAAATTCGATTCTCTAATTAATTTGATAACTAATAAATGTTTCAATTTCATGAGGGTGCATCGCTTACGTAGGCACTTCAATGGCTTCTCTAAGCTCCCAAATGCCTTCTTCAAGCTCCAATGGTGAAGAATCAAAGAAGGAGAAGTTTCATCTCTCTTGGGCTTGGGAAACCCTATGAGAGCAAGTGTGAAAATGATAAGTGAAGAGAGTGGGGAAGGGAGAAAGAGGCGAGAATGAGGGAGGAAGTAAGGGGCTTGCATGTTCAATTAAAGAAAAGAATTACCTTCCTTGTGGCTTGGTGATGATGATTTCTTAAGGAAACAACATAGAATTGAGCTTCTATGATGAAATTGATCAAGGAATTAGGAGAGGGTTTGAGGAGGGGATGAAGAACTAGAGAGAACGAGTATGGTCTTTCTGTGGGCTGAAATGAGAAGGGGAGAAGGGGAAGTGAGGGTTTTGCCTCACTTAACTAGTTTCTAAATCTTACTGAGTGGTCCCTCATGACACTTTATAAAATTTCAACCTAGTCCTTCCCTCTAATTTCTTAAGGATTGCAACCAAATCCCTAAATTTCCATTTTGTTACCCATTAAATCTCTATTTTTATTATAATCTAGTTCTTTCCCCCTAATCCAATTTGCTTTCTAATCTATTCTAGTTTCTCAAATTCCTTATCTTTTCTCAAATAGCCCCTTAAGAGTGAGTTTGTGAATCTAAATAATTTACTATGAGAAATTAGAAATTTGGGATGTTACATAAAGTTTCTAGCTAAATTTTTCAAAAATTTTATATTTTTAAAATTGAAACATTTATTTCTAGAAATCACGTACTATACACTTGAAAAATAGGGTGTTTTTTAGTTTAAAAATAAAAACTCGTTATAACAATGTATTGTTCACCATGAAGTTTCTAGCTTAATTTACACTATTTTTTATATTTAAAATATCAACATTTGTTTCTAGAAATCGTGTACTATAGACATGAAATGTAGGGTGTTTATTACTTTAAAAATAAAAAAGCATATTTTAAATTTAGTAAATTATTTGATTTTTTTGACAACAATGTATTGTTCACCATGAACTCCTAATAAACAAAAATTCTCATTAAAAATGAAAATTGTAAAAATTAAGCTAGAAACTATATGGGGAAAAATAGATTGTTTTCAAAAATAAATAAAAAATTAATAAATTTAAAAATATGAATTTTCATTTTTAAAGTAAAAAACACCCTATTTTTCAAGTATAATATACGATTTCTAGAAACAAATATTGCAATTTCAAGTGTAGAGTACACGATTTCTAGAAACAAATGTTGCAATTTCAAAAAAATAAATCAAATGTGTAAATTAAGCTAGAAACTTTATTGTGAACAATACATGCTTGTCAAAAAAAATCAAATAAGTTAATAAATTTAAAATTTGCATTTTCATTTTTTTAGTAAAAAACACCCTATATTTCAAGTCTATAGTACATAATTTTTAGAAACAAATGATGCAATTTTAAAAATATAAAAAATTGTCTAAATTAAGATAGAAACTTTATGGTGAACAATACATTATTTTCAAAAACATCAAATAATTAATTAAATTTAAAATATGCATTTTCATTTTTTTAGTAAAAAACACCCAATTTTTCAAGTGTATAGTACACGATTTCTACAAACAAATGTTGATATTTTTAATATAAAAAAATAGTGTAAATTAAGCAAGAAACTTCATGGTGAACAAATACATTGTTGTAAAAAAAATCAAATAATTTAATAAATTTAAAATATGCATTTTTATTTTTAAAGTAAAAAACACCCTATATTTCAATTCTATAGTACACAATTTCTACAAACAAATGTTGCAATTTTAAAAATATATAAAATTGTGTAAATTAAGCTAGAAACTTCATGGTAAACAATACATTGATTTTAAAAAAAATTAAATAATTTAATAAATTAAAAATATGCATTTTAATTTTTTAGTAAAAAACACCCTATTTTTAAAGTGTATAGTACACGATTTCTAGAAAAAATGGTTGATATTTTAAAAATATAAAAAAAGTGTAAATTAAGCTATAAACTTCATGGTGAACAATATATTGTTGTCAAAAAAATTAAATAATTTAATAAATTTAAAATATGCATTTTTATTTTTTTAGTAAAAAGCACCTTATTTTTCAAGTGTATAGTACACAATTTCTAGAAACAAATGTTGATATTTTAAAAATATAAAAAATAGTGTAAATTAATCTAGAAACTTCATGGTGAACAATACATTGTTTTAAAAAAATCAAATAATTTAATGAATTTTAAATATGTGTTTTCATTTTTAAAGTAAAAAACACCATATTTTTCCAATGAATAGTACGTGATTTCGGAAGACGAAAACTTTAGCGCTTGAAGACTCATTTCCTTAGACCTTTTAGTATTTTGGATATTTTGATGTATTTTGGGTGGCCAATCCTTCCTTGTAGTACGTTAGATGGCCACCGTTATTGGACATATATTCTCTGGCATGTAGTAGATACTCCCTCCGTTCCTATTTATAAGTCACCTTCTAGAAACATTTGGTGTTCCTATTTATAAGTCATTTTCTAAAGTATGTGAAGCATTAAATAATTTTTTCCTTATATACCCTTGTTGTATTTAATGAGTTTACAATTTACAATAATAGTGTCAACCAATAAAATAACTCCATTTAAAGTGGATAGAGAATATGAGGAGAGAGATTTGTAGAACCAAAAAGATTAAATAAGGGTAATGTTGGAAATTCAATATGAATTTTGCTAAATTCAATATTACCAACTAGTTTTAACTACTTTTCTTAATATGTGCGAATTAGTTAGAAGTGACTTATAAATAGGAACCGAGGGAGTACTTGAACTTACTATCTTTCAATATGAACTTATGTATTTTGATAGACCATACGATAGGCCATTAACCTAAGCATTATGTAACTCATGTATGTGAACAATTTATGATGGGTATTACTTAACAAAGCTTTTAAAAAAAAACAAAAACTTAGACTTAATTTGCATTAGGTGTTACATATTTCAAGTCTACAGTATACAATTTTTAGAAACAAATGTTGCAATTTTAAAAAGATAAAAAAATTGTGTAAATTAAGCTTGAAACTTTATTGGGAACAATACATTTTTTTCAAAAAAATTAATTATATTAAAAAATTTAATAAATTAAATCAATATTTATGATTCCTAATTAAATTAAATCACTCTAAATTACTATTTGGGTTTCTTAATCAAATTTAATATTAGTAAATCGTTATTATATACTCTTTAACATTTAATATTAGTAAATCAATAGTTCCCGAACTTTAAAATGTTGATTTTAAATTTATTAAGATATTTGATTTTTTTTAAAACAATGTATTATTCCCAATAAAGTTTCTAGCTTAATTTACAAAAAAATTTATATTTTTAAAATTGCAACAATTGTTTCTAGAAATTGTGTACTAACTTGAAAATTAGGGTGTTTTTTACTTTAAAAATAAAAATGCATATTTTAAATTTATTAAAGTATTTGATTTTTTTGAAAACAATCTATTGTTCCTCATAAATTTTCTAGCTTAATTTTTACAATTTTATATATTTTTAAAATTGAAACATTTATTTCTAGAAATCGCGTACTATACACTTGAAAAATAGGGTGTTTTTTACTTTAAAAATGACAACACATATTTTAAGTTTATTAAATTATTTGATTTTTTTGACAACAATGTATTGTTCACCAAGAAGTTTCTAGCTTAATTTATACTATTTATTATATTTATAAAATATCAACATTTGTTTCAAGAAATCGTGTACAATACACTTGAAAAATAAGGTATTTTTTACTAAAAAATAGTATACGATTTCTACAAACAAATGTTTCAATTTTAAAAATATAAAAAAATAGAATAAATTAAGCTAGAAAATTCATGGTGCACAATACATTGTTGTCAAAAAAAATTAAATAATTTAATAAAATAAAAATATGCATTTTCATTTTTTTAGTAAAAAACACCATATTTTTCAAGTGTATAGTACACAATTTCTAGAAACGAATGTTGATAATTTAAAAATATAAAAAATTAGTGAAAATTAAGCTAGAAACTTCTTGATGAACAATACATTGTTGTGAAAAAAATAAATAATTTAATAAATTTAAAATATATGTTTTCCTTTTTAAAGTAAAAAACACCTTATATTTCAAGTCTATATTACACGATTTCAACAAACAAATGTCGCAATTTTAAAAATATAAAAAATTATGTAAATTAAGCTAGAAACTTCATGGTAAACAATACATTGATTTAAAAAAAATTAAATAATTTAATAAATTTAAAATATTAATTTACAGTATCTTTTTTATATTTTTAAAATATCAACATTTATTTTTAGAAATCGTGTATTATAGACTTGAAATATAGGATGTTTTTTACTTTAAAAATGAAAGTGAATATTTTAAAAATATTAAATTATTTGATTTTTTTTTAAAATAATGTATTGTTCACCATGAAGTTTCTAGCTTAATTTACACTATTTTTTTATATTTTTAAAATATCAACATTTGTTTCTAGAAATCGAGTACTATACACTCTAAAAATAGGGTGTTTTTTACATTAAAAAATGAAAGTGAATATTTTAAAAATATTAAATTAATTTGATTTGTTTAAAACAATGTATTGTTCACCATGAAGTTTCTAGCTTAATTTACACTTTTATTTATATTTTTAAAATATCAAATTTTTTTTTTAGAAATCGTGTTCCATACACTTCAAAAATAGGGTGTTTTTTACTAAAAATATGAAAATGCATATTTTAAATTTATTAAATTATTTAATTTTTTTTTGAAATCAATGTATTTTTTACTATAAAGTTTCTAGCTTAATTTACACTATTTTTTATATTTTTAAAATTGCAACATTTGTTTTTAGAAATCGTGTACTATAGACTTGAAATATAGGTTGTTTTTTACTTTAAAAATGAAAACGTATATTTTAAATTTATTAAATTATTTATTTTTTTGACAACAATGTATTGTTCATCAAGAAGTTTCTAGCTTAATTTACATTATTTTTTTATATTTTTAAAATATCAACATTTATTTCTAGAAATCGTGTACTATACACTTGAAAAATAGGGTGTTTTTTACAAAAAATATGAAAACGCATATTTTAATTTTATTAAATTATTTGATTTTTTTGACTACAATGTATTGTTCAACATGAATTTTCTATCTTAATTAACACTATTGTTTTATATTTTAAAAATTGCAACATTTGTTTGTAGAAATCATGTACTATAGATATGAAATATAGGGTGTTTTTTACTTTAAAAATGAAATTGCATATGTTAAATTAATTAAATTATTTGATTTTTTTGACAACAATGTATTTTTCATCATGAAGTTTCTAACATCATTTACACTATCTTTTTTATATTTTTAAAATATTAACATTTGTTTCTAGAAATTATGTACTATACACTTGAAAAATAGTGTGCTTTTTACTAAAAAATGAAAACGCATATTTTAAATTTTTTAAAATATTTAATTTTTTTTAAATCAATGTATTGTTTACCATTAAGTTTCTATCTTAATTTACACAATTTTTTAAATGTTTAAAATTGTCACATTTGTTTGTAGAAATCGTGTATTATAGATATGAAATATAGGGTGTTTTTTACTTTAAAAATGAAAATGCATATTTGAAATTTATTAAGTTATTTGATTTTTTTAACAAAAATTTTTTGTTCACCATGAAATTTCTAGCTTAATTTACACTATTTTTTATATTTTTAAAATATCAACATTTGTTTCGAGAAATCGTGTACTATACACTTGAAAAAATGGTGTTTTTTACTTAAAAATGAAAACGCATATTTTAAATTTATTAAATTATTTGTTTTTTTTACAACAATGTATTTTTTACCATGAATTTTCTAGCTTAATTTACACAATTTTTTATATTTTTAAAATTGCAACATTTATTTGTATAAATCGTGTACTATAGACATGAAATGTAGGGTGTTTATTACTTTAAAAATGAAAATCAATATTTTAAATTTTTTAAATTATTTGATTTTTTTTACAACAATGTATTTTTCATCACGAATTTTCTAGCTTAATTTACACTATTTTTTTATATGTTTAAAATATCAACATTTGTTTCAAGAAACCGTGTACTATACACTTGAAAAATACGGTGTTTCTTACTTTAAAAATTTAAACGCATATTTTAAATTTATTAAATTATTTGATTGTTGTGAAAACAATGTTTTGTTTACCATGAATTTTCTAGCTTAATTTACATAATTTTTTATATTTTTAAAATTGTATTATTTGTTTGTAGAAATCATGTACTATAAACTTGAAATATATGATATTTTTTACTTTCAAAATAAAAATGCATATTTTAAATTTATTAAATTATTTGATTTTTTTAAAACAATGTATTGTTCCGCATAAAGTTTCTAGCTTAATTTACACAATTGTTTATATTTTTAAAATTGCAAGATTTGTTTCTAGAAATCGTGTACTACACACTTGAAAAATAGGGTGTTTTTTACTTTAAAATGAAAATGCACATTTTAAATTTATTTAATTATTTTTTTTTTGAAAACAATCTATTGTTCCCCATAAAGTTTCTAGCTTAATTTTTTCAATTTTTTATATTTTAAAAATTGAAAAATTTGTTTCTAGAAATTATGTAATATACACTTGAAAAATAAGGTGTTTTTTTACTTTAAAAATGAAAACGCTTATTTAAAATTCATTAAATTATTTGATTTTTTTAAAAATAATGTATTGTTCACCATGAAGTTTCTAGATTAATTTACACTATTTTTTATATTTTTAAAATATCAACATTTGTTTCTAGAAATTGTGTATTATACACTTGTTTACCATGAAGTTTCTAGCTTAATTTACACAATTTTTTATATTTTTAAAACTGCAACATTTGTTTGTTGAAATCGGGTACTATAGACTTGAAATATAGGGAGAAAGACTAGAAAGCAAATTTTTAAAAGATTGGCAAAATGACCTAATTGCAAAACTTAATGAGATGTTAAAATTCATACATAATGCATGTAATGACATATATGGATGTATGCATGCCATGTTCTTTCATTAACAAACTTGGTTCTTTTCTTTTCTTGAATCTTTTTTGGAAGCCTCGTGCACTATACTTCCCCTAGCGCGTGGCAGTAACGCAAGGTTGAGCTCAAAACTAGGACCACGGCAAGCATCCCTACCGTGATCAAACTGGCTGCCAGGCTATCTTAACCCCACATCAATGGGATAGCCCGAACTATCTTGACCCCACATCAATGGGATAGTCCTTTCTTTCGGGCCATGATTCCCTGTCACAGGGCACCCTACTAGTTCAGGTCATCTGACCCTACATTCTCATATTTAATCATGCTTGTCCACTTACCCGGTTTATAACCGGTGGGATTCAACCCAATTACTCAACATCCGTTGAAGGGGGAAAGCTTAACTTATCATTTAATTTCATTTTACAAGTCATCATGCATTTTCATTCAATATCCATCACATAACAATTCCACAATTCAAAATCAAAGAGCTTGCTATATCAACATTTGTTGCAATTTTAAATTTATTAAATTATTTAATTTTTTTGAAACTAATGTATTGTTTACCATGAAGTTTCTACCTAAATTTACAAATCTTTTACATTTTTAAAATTGCAACATTTGTTAGTGGAAATCGTGTACTGTAGACTTGAAATATAGGGTGCTTTTTACTTTAAAAATGAAAACGCATATTTTAAATTTATTAAATTATTTGGTTTTTTTGACAACAATGTATTTTTCACCATGAAGTTTCTAGCTTAATTTACACTTATTTTTTATATTTTTAAAATATCAACATTTGTTTCTAGAAATCGTGTAATATACACTTGAAAAATAATGTGTTTTTTACACACAGTTTTTATATTTTTAAAATTGCAACATTTATTTTTAGAAATCGTGTATTATACACTTGAAAAATAGGTGTTTTTTTCTTTAAAAATGATAAAGTGTATTTTAAAATTTTTAAATTATTTGATTTTTTTGAAAACAATGTATTGTTCACCATGAAGTTTCTAGCTTAATTTACATAATTTTTTATATTTTTAAAATTGCAACATTAATTTCTAGAAATCGTGTACTATACACTAGAAAAATAGGTGTTTTTGTACTTTAAAAATTAAAACACATATTTTAAAATTTTTAAATTATTTGAATGATTTGAAAACAATATATTGTTCACCTTGAAGTGTCTAGCTTAATTTACACAGTTTTTTATATTTTTAAAATTACAACATTTGTTTTTAGAAATCGTTTACTATACACTTTAAAAATAGGGTGTTTTTTACTTTAAAATAAAGAACGCATATTTAAAATTTATTAATTTTTTTTTTGAAATCAATTTATTGTTCACCATGAAGTTTTTAGAGTAATTTAAACAATTTTTTTATATTTTTAAAATTGCAACATTTGTTTGTAGAAATCGTGTACTATAGACTTGAAATATAGAGTGTTTTTTACTTTAAAAATTAAAACGCATATTTTTAATTTATTAAATTATTTGATTATTTTTACAACAATGTTTGTTCACCAAGAAGATTCTAGCTTAATTTACACTGTTTTTTATATTTATAAAATAGTAACATTTGTTTCTAGAAATCATGTACAATAGACATGAAATGTAGGGTGTTTATTACTTTAAAAATGAAAATGCATATTTTAAATTTATTAAATTATTTTGTTTTTTTAACAACAATGTATTGTTCACAAACAAGTTTCTAGCTTAATTTACACTATTTTTTTATATTATTAAAATATCAACATTTGTTTCTAGAAATCATGTACTATACAATTGAAAAATAGACTGTTTTTAACTTTAAAAATGAAAATAATGTACTTTTCCCCATGAAGTTTCTAGCTTAATTTACACAATTGTTTATATTTTTATAATTGCAACATATGTTTCTAGAAATCGTGTTCTATACACTTGAAAAATAGAGTGTTTTTTACTTTAAAAAATAAAATGCATATTTTAAATTTATTAATATATTTAATTTTTTTGAAAACAGTGTATTGTTCCATATAAAGTTTCTAGCTTAATTTACAAAAAAATTTATTTTTTTAAAAGTGCAACATTTGTTTCTAAAAATTAGACTTGAAATATAGGGTGTTTTTTACTTTAAAAATAAAACCGCATATTTTAAATTTATTAAATTATTTGATTTTTTTAAAATAATGTAATTTTCCCCACGAAGTTTCTAGCTTAATATACACAATTGTTTATATTTTTATAATTGCAACATTTGTTTCCAGAAATCGTGTTCTATATACTTGAAAAATAGGATGTTTTTACTTTAAAAATTAAAAATGCATATTTTAAATTTATTAAATTTTTTTTTAAAAAAAACAATCTATTGTTCCCCATAAATTTTCTAGCTTAATTTTTAAAATTTTATATACTTTTCAAATTGAAACATTTATTTTTAGAAACGCGTACTATACACTTGAAAAATAGGGTTTTTTTTTACTTTAAAAATGAAAACGAATATTTTAAGTTTATTAAATTATTTGATTTTTTTTTACAATAATGTATTGTTCACCAAGAAGTTTCTAGCTTAATTTACACTGTCTTTTATATTTTTAAAATATCAACATTTGTTTCTACAAATTGTGTACTATACACTTGAAATATATGGTGTTTTTTACTTTAAAAATGAAAACGCATATTTTCAATTTATTAAATTATTTGATTTTTTTGAAAATAATTTACTTTTCCCCATGAAGTTTCTAGCTTAATTTACACAATTGTTTATATTTTTATAATTGCAACATATATTTCTAGAAATCGAGTTCTATACACTTGAAAAATAGGGTGTTTTTTACTTTAAAAATTAAAACACATATTTTAAATTTTTTGATTTATTTGAAAACAATGTATTGTTCACCATGAAGTTTCTAGTTGAATTTACAAAAAAAATTATATTTTTATAATTGCAACGTTTGTTTCTAAAAATCGTTTACAACACTTGAAAAATATTGTGTTTTTTACTTTGAAAATTAATACGCATATTTTAAATTTTTTAATTTTTTTTGATTCTATTGAAAACAATATATTGTTCCCCATAAAGTTTCTAGCTTAATTTACACTATTTTTTATATTTTTAAAATATCAACATTTATTTCTAGAAATCATGTACTATACACTTGAAAAATAGAGTGTTTTTAACTAAAAAAATGAAAACGCATATTTTAAATTTATTAAATTATTTGATTTTATTAACAACTGTGAATTGTTCACCATGAAGTTTCTTGCTTAATTTACACTATCTTTTTTATATTTTTAATATATCAACATTTGTTTCTAGAAATTGTGTACTATACACTTGATAAATAGGGTGTTTTTTACTTTAAAAATTAGAATGCATATTTTAAATTTATTAAATTATTTGCTTTTTTAGATACAATCTATTGTTCCCATAAAGTTTCTAACTTAATTTTTACAATTTTATATATTTTTAATATATCAACATTTATTTCTAGAAATCGTGTATT
Source organism: Cyamopsis tetragonoloba (assembly GCA_037177725.1). Taxonomy (NCBI): domain Eukaryota; kingdom Viridiplantae; phylum Streptophyta; class Magnoliopsida; order Fabales; family Fabaceae; genus Cyamopsis; species Cyamopsis tetragonoloba. Next base: position 64,058,495 of record CM074119.1, read on the forward strand.
GTACACTTGAAAAATAGGGTGTCTTTTACTTTAAAAATCAAAATGCATATTTTAAATTTATTAAATTATTTTATTTTTTTGACACCAAGAAATTTCTAGCTTAATTTACACTATTTTTTATATTTTTAAAATATCAACATTTGTTTCTAGAAATCGTGTAGTATACACTTGATAAATAGGGTGTTTTTAACTACAAAAATGAGAATGCATATTTTAAATTTATATATTATTTTATTTTTTTTATAACAATGTATTGTTCACCAAGACGTTTCTAGCTTAATTTACACTGTGTTTTATATTTTTAAAATATCAACATTTGTTTCTAGAAATCGTGTACTATACACTTGACAAATAGGGTGTTTTTTAATTTAAAAATGAAAATGCATATTTTAATTTTTTTAATTATTTGATTTTTTTAAAAAACAATATATTATTCCCCATAAGGTTTCTAGCTTAATTTTTACAATTTTTAATATTTTAAAAATTGAAAGATTCATTTCTAGAAATCGCGTACTATACACTTGTTATTATTAGGTTCTTAAATGTTATAGTATTTCATGTGAATTTGGCTTTAAATGATAGTTTTTTTTAAAAAAAAAATAAAATAAAATGTAGAAAAAGTGATGCCAATATATAGAGGTGCATATATAATCTAAATTAGAGAGTACTTATTTATACATATAATAAATTATAATTATAATTTCATTGTTAAAGTGTGATTGAAAACTTAAATTTGTAATAGTTTTAATTTTTATTATAAATAAATTATAAATTCTAAACTTAACCATGAATCTAGTGAATGAATAATACAAAAATAAATAGAATATAATATGTAGTAAATAATTCAATGATCGATAGTGTACTCGAATTTATTAAAATGTTAAATATTAAATAATATAAAATTAGTTTAATTGAATATAAAATATTTTTGTTTAATAATTAAATAATTTAATTAAATTTTTGTTAAATCTTATAATAAAATATTTATAATCAAATTTAAAATAATAATTTAAATTATTTGTTTTTTTTACAACAATGTATTGTTTACCAAGAAGTTTCTAGCTTAATTTATACTATTTTTTTATATTTTTAAAATATCAACATTTGTTGCTAGAAATCGTATACTATACACTTGAAAAATAGGGTGTTTTTTACTAAAAAAATTAAAACGCACGATTTAAATTTATTAGATTATTTGATTTTTTTTAAACCAATACATTGTTCACCATGAAGTTTCTAGCTTAATTTACACAATTGTTTATATTTTTGAAATTGCAACATTTGTTTCTAGAAATCGTGTACTATACACTTGAAAAATATGGTGTTTTTTACTTTAAAAATGAAAATTCATATTTTAAATTTATTAAATTATTTTATTTTTTTTGAAAATAATCTATTGTTCCCCGTAAAGTTTCAAGTATATATATATATAATTATACTTTTGGTCCCTATAGTTTATCAATTGTGCAAAATTGAGCGATTTTAATCTCTATATTATTTAAAATGTGAAAGTTGGCCTTCACGTGAAATTTTTGTCAAAATTAAATGGTCTGTTATCGACCCCACTAAAACTAGTTGTAAAAATTATAATCTACTTCTTATTTGTGATTAGTAACATCACCAACATAAAGTAACATATCGTTTAAATTAGAGAAAACTTGGATCTCGAGATCCAATTTTCACAATTTAAATTTTAGAGGGACTAAAATTGCTCAAATGAAACTATAAAGACTGAAATTACACAATGAGCAAACTATAAGGACTAAAATTATAATTAAGCCATACAGCTAAATTTAAGTAGTACATACTCTCTTATTAATGTGTAATTAGTGATAGACACCCAACACATGGTGGTAATGAGATTATGTGAATAGTTTTTTTTAAAAAAAAAAATTGACATAATTATGTGAAATTTTTTATGACATTTTAACTTTATAAATATTAAAATAACTAAAGAATTATTTTGATGATATTTCAATCTTTTGAGAATTATAAAAAAATAATTGAACCATGTCTATAGTTGATCTCTTTTAATAAAGTAGAATATTAGAGAGAAATGATAGATTTTGATGGGAAGAAGAAGGAGAAGAGGCTTGGCGACATAATGACAGTTTGGATAAAAATGTCTTGCATTAAAATAAATTACTTTGTTATAAAAAAAATAAAGTAATTTATTAATTTAATCTACATTCTTAGGATAAAAAACCAAATCACGTCATTTCATATATTAACACAAAAACACTTTCATACTATATAGCACTACTGTTTTGAAATATATACACTACAAGAATGTAGTGAATTAGCTACGCAAATTTAGCATGAGCTTCAATACCGTCGCAATTTGCTGTGGCATAGCCATTGCTAATGCGATGCTAAATAAACTTAAAGTTTAAATCGAGAAATACAATTAATTTGTAGCGGCTATAGCCGTCACTAAAGTAGATCATTAAAAATAAAAGTTTTAAAAAATAAAATCATAAATTGCTAGAGAAGAGTGGCTGATGTTGACATTTACTATTCACAAGGTGAAATGTTTTATTAATCCATTACCTTCATCAAAATTACCATTTGTACCATATTGAACATTGTTTTTCAATATAAATCTTATAATATTTATCTTTATATCTTTACCATTTTGTTTTTGGTTCATAGGAAAGTGTATTAACCGAAAAATGAATCCACATACCCACACATGCATGTCCCTATATGCTCACCAACTAAGCTACAGTCAGTCATATCTTTACCATTTGTATACTCTTGATTTTACAAAGTAAACTAATAAAATAAGTGAAGCTATAAATTTTGGCTTCCACACAATGCATTTTAGTCCCTCCCAAAACCCTATCCAAACGAGCTATGAGTCAATTTAACCATAAAAAGTAATGAGTCCATTTAGCGATAAAAGCAATGAGTCTCTAAAAACAGTGTGTATAATAAAAGCAATGAGCTCATTTAGACATTATGAAAAAACACTCATCTTTTATCTTTTATCTTCATTTTCATTATTATCTTCCTTTTATCTTTATCTTCCTTTTCAATATTATCTGGAATGACTCATCTTTTATCTTCCTTTTCAATATTATCTTCTTTTTTAATATATATTTAAAATTTTATCTCTATATCTTTATACATTATGAAATATATACGGTATGAAATATATTCTAGATCCTTACCTTACATCTATATCCATATATTGATGTGTATAAAACCCAAAAGAAAAGTACTCCCTCGCTTACACAATAACTAAGTACGTTAAAGTGAAGAAATAATTTAGAGGAATTTAGATGGTTGTTATTTGTCATTATAAAAAAAAAAAGAGGTGCCTACTATTGCTGTTTTATATGACTATTGACAAAAAAGAGTAATAATAGCCTTAGTCAAATGTCTATTGCTATCTTATGTGTAAATTGCTACCCAAAATTCAAATGAGCTATATGAGTATTTCTTTTCGTTAAATGAACCAAAATGAGAGCCTGTTTTTTGGTGCAACCAAAATGCTTTCAATATAATAAATTCTTTGTATCAAAAGAAAGGAATGAATTATGCTTCTTTTGCTTAAAAAGTAATAATAGTAATAATAACATTGCATTTTTTTCTTTTTTCTTAAAAGAGGATATGCAGTCAAGAAAAAAAAAAAGAAACATTTATAAAGTTCTCAACTTGAAATGCTCTGAATTTTTACCGTGTGCTTTTTCCCTTAATCAATTCTTTTTTCTCATGAGTATGTCATCTATGTCATCCATTCATCTGTTTATGTATATGCATACTCTCATTTCTTCTCCCTTTATTATCACAAAGTTATTAGTGTATTTTTCAATAGACTTGTTGGTAAGACACAAAATATTGGCAACCTTTTTTTTTCTTTTGAAAAGCTATAAATGCTTGCTTTCCGCTTTCTTTTCACCATATTTAACATTGCTTTTCAATATATATCTTATACATTTATCTCTATATCTTTACCATTTGTATACTCTTGTCTTTAAGAAATAAACTAATTGAAAAGGGATTCGTTGACACCACTTGAACTTATACCACTTCTTACACAAGTTAATATCTTTTTGTCAATTTTTTAAAAAAAATTCACTAAATCTACCGTTGGATTAAAACTACTTATCATATCATGCTTACAAATTTCCCATCAATCCAAAATCACTTAGTACTTCATTAACGTACTAAAATTTGTAATAGAGAATATAGTTTTAAAATATATGAAAATAACAAGTGTGTTGATGGAGTACCAAACGATTTCAGTTTGATGTGAAATTTTGTACGCATAATCTGCATGATAAATAGCTTCAACCCAACGGTGAATTTGGTAAACAAACTTTTTGAAAAAAATATATTAACTAACATAAGAAGTTATGTAAGTTCAAGTGGTGTCCACGGATCCCTTCTCAAACTAATTAAGTTTGTAATATATTTTTTCATTCTCATAACTAAATTTCTCTCTCATACTTAAATATTAATATTAGCTTTTTGATCTGTGTATACTTAACATTAACTCCAACTCATTTGATGGGATTACAAGAAGTTATCTAAAACACAACATACTTACATGTGTTAAAAAGATCATAAGGTTTCTAAAAAACAATGAGTCCATTTAGCCATAAAAGCGATGAGTCTATAGAAACACTCTTCTTTTATCTTTGTTTTTAATATTAACTTTCTTTTAATAAATTTTTAAAAATTTATCTCTATATCTTTATACATTAGATTATGCCCAAATTCCTTAATTGGGATTTGCTTGAAGTTACTTTTCACAAGGTGAATAGCCTAGATTATCCATTTATTGATTCATTTTTAATATATTGTCATACTATGTCATGCTTTTTAAATAAATTAAACATATAGATGCATGTATCAATTTGTTTTTTTGCATCGATACTAGACTTCTACCATTTGCTTTGTCAATGGATACAAAACCTCTAGCTTTAGATGATTATTATTTTCATTAGATAATTTTTGCTAGATTGTCATATTATGTCATGCTTTTTAAATAAATTAAAGACATGGATGCATGTATCAACTTGTTTTTTTTATGGATACTAAATTTTTACCAATTGCTTTGCTAATAGATACAAAACCTCTAACTTTAGATGATTATCATTTTCATTGGATAATTTTTGCTAGCTAGATTGTATTAAAGACATAGATGCATGCATCAATTTATTTTTTTCATTAATACAAACTATTACCATTTGCTTTCCCGATGGATACAAAACCTATAGCTTTATATGATTATTATTTTTATTGGATAATTTTTTCTAGATTGTCATACTATGTCATACGTTTCAAATACATTAAAGACATAGATGCATACATCAATTTGCTTTTTTTATGGATACTAAACATTTACATTTGCTTTGTCAATGGATACAAAACCTCTAGTTTTACATGATTATTATTTTCATTGGATAATTTTTCCTAGATTATCATACTATGTCATGCTTTTCAAATACATTAAAGTCATAGATGCATGCATAAATTTGATTTTATGATGAATACTAAACTTTTACCATTTGCTTTGTCAATGGATACAAAATCTCTAGCTTTTAGATGATTATTGCTTTCATTGAATAATTTTTGCTAGATTGTCATATTATATTCATGCTTTTCAAATACATTAAGGATATAGATGCATTCATCAAATCTTTTTTATGGATACTAAACTTTTACCATTTGTTTTGTCAATGGATACAAAACCTCTAGCTTTAGATTATTATTATTTTAATTGGATAATTTTTTCTAAATTGTCCTACTATGTCATGCTTTTCAAATACATTAAAGACATAGATGCTTACATCAATTTGTTTTGTTCATGGATACTAAACTTTTGCCATTTGCTTTGTCAATAGATACAAAACCTCTAGCTTTAGGTGATTATTATTTTCATTTGATAATTAGTAAAACTAAAAGGAGGCCTATGCATCTTAAATAAGGTGAATACTTCGGTGCTCCAAAGAAAATGAGAGCATCGGTGCTCTATCAAATGTCAAGCTAATAGAAGGATATTTATAACACATGTTAAAATGTTTAAAATTATTATAATATTGCAAAAGAATCCCTTTTCTAGGTTGTTACATATACTTAATGGTATTTCCCATAGTGTTGCTAGATGTTCAATCTCATATTTGGAGGAATTGCAACATCAATTATGGGAGGAATATCAACAAGTCTTATTACAAGAAGAGGTTCTTTGGATCTAGAAGTCGTATTGCAAATGCCTCAAATTCGATGATAGGAATACTTCCTATTTTCATGGCTTCACACTTCTTAGGTGAAAGTGTAACAGGATTAAGCATCTCTTGAATGATCAGGGTGTCCATGTTATCAATATGAATCAAATATGCTCTATGATTACCAATATTTAAGAGTCCTTGTACTCTAACTCTCAAACAAGTATTTTTTTTTTTGTCTCAAAAGTGCTTTCCCTGTATGATGATTATATTCGAGAGCTACAACAACCTGTATCTTTAGAAGAAGTTCATAGAACAACATTTGCAATGGTAAGTTTGAAGGTGCCAGGTATTGATAAGCTAGAACCAATTTTCTATCACTCTCAGTGGAAAACAGTTAGATATGACCTAACCTTCCTAGTGCAAATGGAGTTTCAACAGCCTAAGTTGGTTAGTGAATTGAATGAGACTTTAATTACACCTATACCAAAGGTGGAAGGTGCAAATAGCTTGAGGAATGTTTGACCTATTAGCTTTTACAATGTATCCTACAAGGTAGTGACTAAAATTGTGGCTAGTAGGTTCAAGAGTATCATGGAACATCTTGTGAGCCCAAAGAAAGTGAGCTTTTTCCCAAATAGACATGGCATAGTAGTGATAATATTTTGATATTCCAAGAAGTCATTCACTCTATGAGGGTAAAGAAAGGGAAGAAGGGTTTCATGGCTATAAATATTGATTTCAAGAAATCATATGATAGATTACAATTGGACTATGTTATTGATACTCTCAAAGATGTGGTATACCTACTTGCCTGGTAGAGTTGCTTTCTTAGTGTATCACAACGCCTACAATGTAGATGCTCATAAATGGTGAAGCTCAAAGTCCTTTCTAGTCTAGTCATGGAGTGAGACAAGGGGATCTAATCTCCCCATACCTCTTCCTGTTAAGCATGGAGCGCTTAGTGCATTTAATTAGTTTGGTTGTGGAGCATAAATTCTAGAGCCCTATTAAATTGCTTTGTGATGGACTTGCACTCTCACACCTCGTGTTTTCCTATGACCTTATCCTTTTTGGGGAGGAATCCATGGATCAAGTAGAGATTATTTCGATTTGCTTAAATCTATTTGGATCTTGTTCTGGGCATAAAGTTAATAATGACAAGACTCAAATCTTCTTTTCGAATAATATTCATAATGATGTCCAAGGGCAAATCAGTGCAGATGCATGACTTAGGAAACTATCTAGTATCCCTACAATTCATAGAAGGACAACCAAGTTGACCTTTAAGCATGTGTTTGAGAAACCTAACCAGAGGTTAAGTGCTTGGAATGATAGACAGTTATCTTTGGCAGGTAGATTCACTTTGTCACAGTTTGTCTTATCAGCACTGCCTTCATATGTAATGCAAACATCTCTTCTTTTGTGTGCTATCTACAATGATTTGGACAAGAAGTGTAAGAACTTCTTATAGAGGAGTGATGAGACTCAAAGGAAGGTTCATCTTGTTCATTGGGACTAAGTTTGCTTGCGAAAAGCGAATGGTAGTTTTGGTATCTATCACTCTAGAGAGATGAACCAAACATATATAATGAAGATGCATTGGAGTTTGGTAGCTCTTTGGGCTTGTGTGCTGCCGTCCAAATATAAGTGGGGAATTGATTTAGTCCTGCAGAACTCACGTACCAGTTCTTGCTGTAATTTACGGAGGGGTGTTGTGTCTAGTTGGAAGAAACTATAGGAGGGTCTGATCTAGAGGATTGGTGATGGGTCCAAAGTTAATTTTTGGTTGGATACTAGCTTCCATCTCTAGGTAACTCAGTGGAGAAGGCATTAGTTTCGAGTGTTGATGTGTCCTGGAATGTTGACGTGTCCTACAATGTTCAGACATTTGTTTCGAGTGATGGTTTTTCAAAGAAGCAAATGTTATTTTAGTTTTTAAAAGATTTTTGTCTTTATTTTAGGCCTTTGAAAGATTAATAGTGTTAGTAAATTGGACATTCATTTATATTTGAGAATCAATTTGGAGATATTTCAATCTTTAGAGAATCCATTTGGGTGACAAGAGCATCTTATTTTGGAGAACCAAAATGAGTTTTTTTTTTGTCATTACTTTAATTCTTCAAAGATTCAAACATCATCAAATTTTTCATCAAAAGATTGAAATGTCATCAAATTGATATTTTGTTATAAATGAAGGATCAATTTGATAACTTTTCATCCTTCAAAGACTAAATTAATAACACAAAAATTTTTAGAGGAGAAAATATTATTTATCTCTAGTTTAAAATACTTAATTTCACACTCATCTATTATATTAAAGCTAAAGCACAACACTTGAAAAGGACATGCCAGCATCTCACTTTCACATCCAATTATCAAGTCACCATTTTGTCCTATGTGTCAATTTATCTTAGCAATGACATAGGTTTAACTCTCCTCAAAAGTTAGTTCAGAAGGAGAGGGTTGCCTACGACCTTATAAAGGTTATCATAGCTCTTATCCTAGTCAATGTGGGACTTCTTCTCTTAACACTCCCCCTCAAATCCAACTGGCTTTTTTTTCTTAACTTAGTTGTAACTTGTCTTTTTTTTTCTTTAATGGGTCTTCTATTTCAAATTATAAGCGATCGAACCCCTCTTTTCAAATTCTTTATGTCACTTGACTCTTGGCAATTATATGCTTTTAATTAATAATGCTAATAAATAAAAATAATTTTCATGACTTTTTTTTATTAACCAAACACAACACACAAACTACGTTAAAAACGTGATCACATTAACATTAAAAAATACTAAAATAATATATATGATATACGATAAGATTATTTCATAGAATAGCACTAACTTATTCCACACTACATTATAGAGGATAGCACTAAATTATTACATAGGATTATTAGATGAGTAGCTATTTGTATACTCACACTGTTTATTATCACTGATTTACCACCCCTTCCAACTCAGCAAATGGGTTTATTAATTTGTTTTTAAAACTAATTTTTTAAAAAAATTTAAAAAAAAGTTAAATTGAGTGGTAAATAAGTCGTATACCAACAATAATAGTGGTATACCAAAAATTTTCCCCATTAGATAGGATATCACTAAAGTTCAAATGCCTAAATTTCTTATAAGGATATCACTAAAGTTCAAATGCCTAAATTTCTTATATCACTAAAGTTCAAATGCAAGCTGATAATTTATTTATTTATAAATAACATATCAATATATATCACAAAACCCTCTTATATATTATTTACTTATCAATTCTTATATCTTAAATTTATTCTTCTTCTTTTCCTTTTCGATGTACCAAAAAATTTATTCGTCTTCTTAATTTTGTTATACCAAGTTATAATTACACAATAAAATTTCTTGATAAAAATATAACTATTAATATTTATTGTCTGAATTCAGAATATTTGCTGAATTATGACATTTTATTTTATTTTATTAGTGAAAACTATGTTAATACTTAATAATATTACTTAAAATATATTCATTAAATAGCATCTAAACAACATTTGCTTATTTTTCTGATGTACCAAAAAAAAAACAACATTTGCTTTTCTACCAACATGCCAAAAAATATATATATATTATTTATATGATTAATTATCAAAATAATCTATCTTTCACAACTAATCTAAACAAATCATCCAAACACACCCTATTTTCATTCATAATTTACTAGACACTGACACACTAATGAAGAAATTGTGATCTCAAAAGTGAATAAGAATACTAAATATTGAATTAAAAAAAAGAGAAAGAAAAGTAAATATTACAATCATTCAAATCGGAGTGGATCAAAAAAAATTCTGTGAAAATGTGTTCTTCGATTGAAAAGGAAAAACTTAAAAAAGGATAAATAAGGGAAAACAGGTCCCACCGGGAGTCGAACCCAGGTCGCTGGATTCAAAGTCCAGAGTGCTAACCACTACACCATGGAACCTGTACGGCCAAGCTGTGCAAACTAAATATTTAATAATTATTATATTATAAGTTTCATAAGAAGAATGGCAATAATGTGTATCTCGCATTGTTTTAAACCCTATCATTTTGCAGTAAAACTACAGAACCTACCTAATTATTAGGAGAAAACAACCATGTTTGTGTATCCCAAATCCAAAGCTAGTTTTTTCGTCCAACTATCAAATGTTCCGACATACTTGTAAATCAAAAATCAACAATGTTGTCTTTAAGATTGCCTAGGGATTCAAGTTCAATCAAAAACATCTTTATCTTTGTGTCTTTCCGGTTTCAACTCGGTATACTTAGCATCTAATTAAGCTAATTGAAGTCAACTTAATTAATAGTACATGTAAGAATTGTCATGAAAGGTAGTCATTATTAGCATTCATTAAGTTGATTATATTCTATTATCAATAATAACACGTGATCATCTACAATCGAACATTAATAATAAAGATATTGCTAGATAAATGCACCCAGGCTATTACGCATCTAGACAACATTTGAACTAGTTGTATGATGATTGTATAATTACCCCTCTCCCATCTTTGAATATAAACGTGCTCACAAAATGTTATTTTACCTCTTCCTTAAAATTAAAATCTCCAAAGAACGAGTTATAGATAGTAGTGAATTCATTAAAAAAAATTATGCTAAAATGATAAGATTGACTTAAAGAAATGAGGATTAAGGTTTCGACTTTGAATGACTAAACATTTTTTTATAGGGCACTATAAGTTTGTAGGTATGGGACAAATTGAATACCAATAAAATACTCATACTCTTATTCATCGCGTAAAAAACATACAGTTAATTACCTGGTTAACCCGGATCGGAACTTAAACTCAATTAAACAATTAAATCCCTACTCTATTGAGTAATTATTAGGGATAACTATTGGAACTCAGTCCAATTATAAACCTTAGATTAGGCGTATACAAATTGATATTTACCCATTTATTCCAAAGTTTTTGTGCTGACATTAATATTTAATCTTATTTAAAATTAACTAGGGGTGGTGGCGCAGTTGGCTAGCGCGTAGGTCTCATAGCTTCTGAGTTATCCTGAGGTCGAGAGTTTGAGCTTCTCTCACACCATTCTTTTTTAAAACTGTCAGGAAGTTAATTTTCGAGCGAATGCGTGGTAGTCCAAAAAAGATGTGGTGCGCATAAACGTGTGTAACACAATTTATGAACATGATTAGAAATGGATTTCAAGCGAATGCGTGGTAGTTCAAAAAATATTCTAAAGAAATATTTTATTAAAGTTGGTGTCTATTATAGAAAAAGGTGTAGGATGCTTATTTATTTTAAGTTGGATGGTTTGTACTATTTTGTAAAATCTAAGGGTATTTTGTGCATTTTACCCTAAAATTTTTAACATAATATTCTCACTTAATGGTTGTTAGATTATTTGGTGGAAAGTGCTCATTTTGTTAAAGTTTGGTGTTTTATGCAATATTATGAAACCTCAAGGGTACTTGTGTATTTTATCCAAATTGATATTTACCCATATATTCTGACTTAATGTAAATGTAGTGTGTATTAGAATCAAGGGGTGGTGGCGCAGTTGGCTAGCGCGTAGGTCTCATAGCTTCTGTGTTATCCTGAGGTCGAGAGTTCGAGCCTCTCTCACCCCATTTCTTTTATTTTCCCACATTTCTTTGTTTTTATTCCTCACGTTTGCACTCCTAACTTAGTAGTACAGTACGCTTCTTCCTTACCTTACATAGAAATGCCCAAAGGAGAAAAAAAGAAAAGAAAAAAAGGTACAGCTGTACAATTTTATATTTTACTCCATCATCAACCATGTCCAATAAGTTTCCGAACTACTTTATGCATCACTCTAATTTTCTGGCACACCACACATAAAATGAAAATTAGTGTCCAAGCGTACAACAAAACAAAAGTTAACTGATTTTTTCAACTGTGAGAAGTCAATTTTCGAGCGAATGCGTGGTGGCTCAAAAAAGCTGTGTGATGCACGTTGTAGCTCGCCATGTGAACCCGTGTAACACAGTTTTATGAACATGATTAGAAATTGGTTACATCCAAAGTGATCATATTTCTAGACACTAATCTTTCAATTATGTTTTACCTTTCAGCGCTGGCAATAGAGACAAACATAATTACATTACAGATCCCATTCAAAATTTTTGTTTCAAATGCCAAAAGACATAATAAACCCAACACAACATTTCTGAAAAAGAGAAAATTTTATAACTTGATGCCAACTAAATGTTGATAAATCTTTTCTTTGAAAATACCAATCTGTTTTACAACTTGAGAAAAGAATGACTTCCCCTATAGCTAACTAACTACCTATACCCTCATTAGATCTCTAACCGGATCCCACTCTTAGTTCGAGAGAAAAACTTCGCGAATCCATTCCTGCTCTTCTCGGAACCGACGTGATTCGTCAAGGCTGCCGATGAAGTTGATGACAACGATGAAAGTGGTGAATTTTCCTCATTCTTGTGAAAGGAAGGAGTGGAGCTACCTTCAGCTGCCAACCTTGAAGAAGCGGAATCTCTTTTTGGCGAAAATGTGTCATTTGAATGCAACTTCCACATTTCTCCACCAGCTTGAGCAATGAGTGATGGACTTGGAGGAATGCTAGCTGTGTCAATGAGGAAATCTTCAAGTGTAGCTAGTGATTTTAATTGGTTTCCCAAAGATGCTATTGTTTTCTGGCACTCTGCAAGTTTTCCTGCAGCTAGTGCTAGATCCTCCTGGTATTTAAAAAAAATAAATAAATAATTCACATAAATTACATGAGTTGGGTAGAAAGTATAATATTTCTGAATTGCTCTTATTTTGTTCATTAGATCAATGATAGAACATTTAAGAGTTAAGTATACTTTTAGTCCTTGAGATTTGAGAATACATTTTCCAAAACTACTTCCTGTGAATTTATTTTCTGTATTTAATATATAGGAATTATAAAGCTCGTGTATTTTATTCCTTGAAGAGGAACCAAAATGTTAAAACACATTTTATTCCCATTTTGTTTCATGTGTTTCTGAAATTTGTACATAGATTTTGTTCTTGTTTCCAGATTTCTCTATACAAATTTCTGAAACCAAAGAACAAAATGAAAATAAGGTAAAAGTTTTGTAAAAATGGAAATATGAAACATTGTCCCAAACTAAACAGACCCTTATATTTTTAAGATAAAATACATATTTTAGCCAACATTTAACAAAAATGTGAAACATAACCAACCTGCTTAATCTTCTTTTCTCCATATGAGCTAGCTGTTGATCTGAATAACTCTTCCTCCAACTCTTTACATTTCATAGCAATTTCTTCTGACATAGCCTTCTCCTTTTCAACTTCTGCTTCTAATAATCTAACCCTTGCAGATTTGCTTTCTAGCTCTTTCTCCAGATCCTTAAACTTCATTGCAATTTCATCAGACACAGCTTTCTCTTTATTAACCTCTGCTTCCAATGTGTCAACTTTTTTGGATTTTCTTTCAAGCTGTTCCTCCAAGTCCTTACACATTGAAGCAATTTTATCAAACTCAGCCGTCTCATTAGCAATCTCTGCTTCTAATAATCCAACCTTTGCGGATTTGTTTCGTAGCTCTTCCTCCAGGTCCTTATACTTGATAGCGATTTCTTCTGCGGTTTCCCTCTTATCAACCTCGGCTTCTAATAACTCAACCTTCGCGGATTTTCGTTCTAACTCTTCCTCCAGGTCCTTACATTTCATCGCAACTTCATGTGAAAAAGTCCTCTCTCTATCAAATTCTGCTTCTAATAAGTCAACCTTCTCGGATAATGATTGAGCCTCTGCCTCCATGTTAACTAGGTGATTTTCTAGACTTTGCTTAGATTTGTAAGCATTTTCGAGCTCTATTTGTAACTCCTCCAATTTCTCTTTTGCTTCCCTCAACTGAAGTTGCGATTCCTCTATGAACTCGTCACTTTTCATCAGAGCTATCTCTAGTTCAGCTTTATCTGCTTCCACCTTCTCTAGCTTCTCTTTTAGTTCATCCATTTGCTGATTCAAGATCTCAAACTCGGCTCTGAGAGAGCTTTCTTCGTTAACAGATTGATTGGAAACAACTGACTCTTGGATGTTCTTGGTCTCGGGCAATGCAACGAGTCGTTCCATTTCAAGAAAATCATCCATTAGATCAATTTTAACAGAACTGGATGGATTTTGTCTGCACTTTTCATTCTTGAACTGATCAAGCTCAGCAATTAGTGCAGACGCCCACGAGTCGGAACAATTTGGTTCTGAACCACTCATCTTTTGAGTATCAACCTCCACTCCGGTAAGCCGCTCGCCGCTGTCTGAATGACTATCGGTCAGAGATTCAACACCGAAAGAGGATGAAGCCATGGATTTATGATCATTAACCAAGGAAGCTTTAGAAGCCATGTTCTTGAACCGCCGGCATTCAGCTTCAAGCTTCGCTACTTTCTTGATGCTTTCTAGATGTTGCTTGCTAGCTGTCTCAGCAGCTTGAGTACTTAAATCCCTCTCAATTGTCCTGATTTCAAGCTCTTCAGATTGAACTCGGATCTCGTGCCTAAGAGCCGTGTTTTCTTTCTCCAAATATTCAACCTTTTGACACATATCAACATCAATAGAAGATTTGGCTTCTGCAGCATCTAACTTGTTCTGTAGCTCAATGAGCTTGCTCTCAAGTTTGATTTTTGCCGATTCCAATTCTTGAGTCTTTTTCGCTACGGCGTCATGGATGTTCTCTTCTTGCTCTTCTCTTGTCTGTCTTAGCTGCCTAACACACTCCTTAAGTGCTCCATCAAGATGCGTTACTCGGTCTTCCAGAACCGAATTCCTGAGACTGACTGCATCAAGTTGCTTCCTCAAAACTGCCACTTCATTTTCAGCCTTTTCCCAGCCTAAGCTTATGAAAATAATCCAATTAAGAGAGTCTTAAAAAGGAAGAAAGAAAAAGAGAAAAATATACACCCAGAAATCACATTTGAGCCTCTCAATCTAAGTGCATGTTTGGTAAATTTATTTTGAAGAAATAATAGCTTATATTTGGCAACTCCATGAGAGATTTCGAAAAATTAGCAATTATTTCCCCAAAAATAAGCTTTCCTAAACATGTGCTAATATACTATTGACATAATTCAGACACAATTTGACTTTGACTTTTGTATCTATAAAGCCTCCGATTTCTATAGGAAAGTTTGCTTGTTCAACAGCCAGAAAAATGAATTGTTTTGTATTTGTTTCCATATAAGGATAGAATCATAATCCAGTAATAGAGCATAACTAGTGATTTGTTTCATAAATTAGAGAAAGCAATATAGGAATGTGATTATTAGCGACTTTGGCGAACATAAGTTGTACCTGCAATGGCTTCTTCAGCGACTTTGGCATGCTGCTTAACCAAGTCTTCTTTGGCATTGACATTCACAAGTGCAGCAGATAGCTTCTCTGACATATTCCTCAACCCATCATTTTGATCATCTTCCTTTACATCTTTCAAACTTTCATCTTCCCCTTTTTCATCTTTCTCTAATGAACCATCATTAGTGGGTAAAGGTTTTGAGGTGATTTCTTCAGGAAATTGCGAATCAACAAATGAACTATGGTTGATATCTTCATCACAGGGTGAAGCTTTTGAGGTGAAATCAGGGGAGTGATTGCTTCCAGTAGGAGATTCCTTTGATGCATCCTGTTTTTCAAGTTTCACAGACACAAAAATACCAAACTAATCAGAGAATAGAAAAAAAAGAGGATACAAATTGAAGGTAAACTTTGTTCTGTTGGTGAAACATTCACAAGTTATTGTCCATGAGGAGAAAGACGTGAAGACATGACATTTATGACTGAGTTGGATATATGTCTTGCAGAGAAGTTGCTAAAATACATTCTTGAAAAAACTTAATATCAGTCGCGACGAATCGATTTCTAGATGCAGCTTGTACAAAATGTGAACTTGATTTCACATGTGTATGCAATGCTATATTGAGCTTGAATAATCAATAATCAATAATCAATGAGCAATGAGCAAAATTTCCACCTCATTTATTCAAACAGTTTATGCCAAAACAGAAATACAAATTCATTGATTTTTTTTTCACATGAGAGAATACATAGTTGTTGAACCTGGATTTATTGGAAGAACTTGTCAAGTTCTTCAAAACTTTCAGTCTTTTCTGTCACTCATTTTACAAGAAATCACAGATAAACAAGATTCAAAAATCAAAACAAAGCACATGTATCAAATATTTATACTATAACATTACGAGCACAATCCATGTGAATATTTATCTCAGATTAGAAAATCAGAATACAGAAAACAGGAGAAAGAAAAGCACAGTCAAAGAAAACAATCTTAGCTTGCTTGTAAGTGAAAGATTAAATTCATTCCCTAATAAGTAAGGAATCTAATGTCACCACACAGAAAAGGAGTCAAATTATTATTCAAATCTTGTGATTAATGTTTGTGAGCTATCAAAAGAATCTAAATATTTTATTAAGGAACCAAATACTCAACATTCAACAAGCCTTAGACAAGTGAACCCTACTTTTTTCCAGTGATTCTGGATTGCTTTTAGTACCTGTTCATCTGAGTATCTCTGGGAATGAGACGAAACAGATCCTGAACTTTCACTTTCACCGGAGCTCTTCTCAGAAGATTTCCTCTTCCACAACCACCTCTTCTTATCAGTCATTTTGATCTATCAATCTAACATTAGCTTGAAAACTGCAAAACATTCACCTGCAGAAAGAAAAAAAAAATGCCCATAAGCTCTGTCAAAACCCACCACAAAATCATGTTTGAAATGTTCAAAATTATAATGAAGAGAAAACATGAACACAGGGTAACTAGGTTTTTAGCATTTTACAGAACACATAAATTCCAAACTACATGCCCTAGCCTTAAGAAATCGAAATCCCCGAAATAATTTTCTTCACCAAACTCAGTGATTCAAAAAAAGAAAATAAAATAAAATGCAAAAGAAGATACTTTGCTTCACAACTCACATTCTGCAGCAGCTTTGCTTATAAACACAGATTATTATAAGATTAAATTAAAAGAAGAAACCTTTCAGCTCCTTATCCTAAACCAAACCACACACAGTTCTTACAACATGACAGAGCCCCATTTTCCATTCACAGAATTGAAATGTAAAATGTAAAATCTAATACCGACATAACATTTTGCAACAAATTTACTAACCCAAGGTAATGAAACAGTAGCTAGTTACAGAGAAGGGGCTAAAAAAAGAGAAAGGAAAAGAAAAAGGACTGAAGCAAATTACCGAGTACCCAATTGAAAAGACCCTAAAATATGAGAACCCATTTCACCCATTTAACAGAAAATATCGCAAACATTCCCAAAATTCCAATTCACAATGAAAAAATCGGTTCTTTAATCGGAAAACTTAAAGTAAGAAAAGAAAAGAAAGAGAATAGATCAAATACCTTTGACCAGTGAGGGAAACAGAACACCAACCCTCAGAAATAGCTAGAAGGGAACAATAAATGGAAGCAAAGGATGGGCTCAGAGTAGAGAGAAGAGAATTAAGGGGTAGTAAATGCAGCAATAAATAAAGCAAAAAAAATAATTTTAAAAAATTATTAAAAAAATGGGGAGGCAAAAAATCTGTAGAATGTCAGTAACAGTAAGCATTCATCATAGCAACTGCTAATATGCAACACAACACAGGAAGCAGATAAAAATGGATGGATTGGGTTTCTATTTCTTGTTTTATGCTTGCCCTTTTAAATTTATTTATTTTAAATTTTCAAAATTTGAAAATATAAAAATAGAGAGGCCATGTGAGTGTGGATGTGTCAGAAGAAGAATTGTGAAATTCAAGAGTGTGCTTGTGGTTAAGTGAGTGGAGGTGTGTGACCACAAAACACTTTTTCAGCTTTACACGAAAATGTTTTTGGTTTGATTTTTTGTTATTTTATATATATTTTATATTTTATATTTATATTTTTTATTTGCAAGTAGTAGTTTGAAATTGATGTGGCGTTATTCCCGCCCATAGGCTTTGTTATCTATCATTCATTCATTGTCCTTTCTGTTTTCCTTCCTTCTTATTAATGCATTGCTCTTTGTATGTTTGTCGTGTTTTGTTTTAACTTGGAAATTTCTTTTGTTTCAACTTTCAAAATCCTCTTTTTCAGCCATTGCTGGCTCTTCCACTGTTTTAAACACTATTGTGAATGTGAATTTGTGATTGTGACTTTTAGAGGAATCGAATTACTATCATATTGTTATTATTATTATATTATTATTATTATTATCAAATATTATTAATTATTAATTAATTATTAATAGGGATTTTATATCCTATACAACTAGGAGTGAGAATGGATCGGGTCAGACTAGACCAAAAGTTAAATAGGTCTGACTTACTACACAAAACTAAAACATAGGTTTATGACCTAGTCTAGACCATTTTTTTAGACTTTGACCTGGCTTTTTAAAAATTTTAGCCTGACCTAATATCCTATTTAGTAATTTATTCAATATTAAAATTTCCAAACAACACTAACAATACAAATTTAACGAGTTTATAGGCAACGAGCTGAAATGCCAACTATTAGCCAAAATAATACATATGAATGGCTTCACAAATATCATAATATTGCACAGGTTAAGAACATTTAATTTAAAATATTTTATTGAAATTCAAAACAATTAATATATAGATAACATAAAAATAATCATTTTTTGTCATTTTTTTATTATAAGGTGTTTCTAACTAAATTATAATATTAGAAAAGTAGTTAAGTTTAATTAATTTTATTGATTTTCTAAAAGTTATATGACATATCAATTTTATTTTTCAATGAATAATTTCTAACCAATTACAGTTAAAGAGTAAAAAAAAAAATACCAATGTCTTTCATAAGAACAAATAAAAAAACAAAAAATAAATGATTCATAGAAACTATAAAACATCTTATTAAAAGAAACACTAAAAATCATCTTATTAAAAGTAACATGAAAAGTAATCATAGATAAAATTCTTTTATTGAAATTCACAATATATTTGTAACATTAAATATTATATTTATTAGTCATTGTCTTAAGGCTAACAAAAACCCTTATATTATTAGTACTTTTTCCTTTTTATCTGTCTATAAAGAGAAAAAATTATTGTTTTTATTTATCTATTTATTTATATTTTTAATATAACATTAATTATATTTTTATTAATTCTAACTTTATATCATTTAATTTGATGTTAATCAATATTTCACTATTCAATCAGACAATGAAATATTAGGATGTTGGGAGTTAGTTTAAAATGGGCGTGTGTGTTTAGGGTTTAGAGGTGGGTGCATGTGTATTTGCTGAATGAAAAAAACAATAAGAAATAAATGGTGTTATGGAGAGTTCAAAATTTATTTTTAAAAAATCATAATAATTATTACACTACTTAATATGTGTGATTTTCTCTCTAAAAAAATTAAATATGAGCAAAGGGAGTAATATTTTTAGCTGACATTGACACCACCATTTTTTTAAAACAAAAAACTAAATTTGGAAACACTTTTTATTTAAAACATTTAGTCCAAAAGTATTTATCTTTTAAATTTTAGACAAAGTTTCTCAAAAAGAGAATGATAGACTTCCTAAATAAGGTGATGTTAATCTTAATTCTGGGGAATAATCAAACTAACACATAATGGGTAGTCCTTAAATTTGAGGACCTAGAGTCAAAGAGTGTAATTTAAATAAAAATAAAAATTTTAAAAAATAAAATATAAAAAGTTGATATCTTAGTTTTAAATAAATTTTAATTAATATTTAATAATACAGTAGTCATAAAATTATAATTATAAGATTAAAACACTAAATGTAAAAATTTAAGTTCAAAAAATTTTAAAATATAAATTAAAATGATGCAAAATTTAAAAATTTAAGATATTACTCATAAATTTCTCAATTTAAAGGTGCAAGTGCAGCCCTGAATTGTAATAAGTCCTTCACTCATACGAGTACAATATAATATATTACTACTCAACTTGCTCCATTATATCTACACATTAGTAACTTGTTTAGTTTGCATTTTTTTATTTATGTTTTTTTTTCATGTTTTAATTTTGCTTCTTATTTTTTTAAAATTTGCACAGAAAAAACTAAAAAATTCAAAACAGAACTTTCTTGTTTTTGATATTTTTAATTTCTTTTCATAAATTTTAGAAAATAAAAATACAAATGCAAATCAAACAAATCAATTCTATATCGAAAATTCATGATTTTTCAGTCAAACTAAAAGGATAAAACTTTTTTCCTCCTTTTTTAATCATATATTTCTACCATTGTCTCTTCAGTAGATTTAGTATGTATCCTCATTTCTTAAATATTTTTATTACGAGGACGAGGTGAAATGTCTTACTTTTGTGTTTAAAATACATTACTTTTTTTTTTACAAATCTTGGAGAGCTCTAACATGTAGTAGCTTACTTTATGCTTGAATATTTATATTATAACTAATTATTTTGTTGTATTAAATTTGAAATTAATAGAGTTATTGTATACCACTCACTTACTCATTATAATTAGTCTTGAAAAGAATTTAAAATATTTTTAATTTAATATAAATATTTTTTAGTAATTTGTTTTTTGCAATTTAATTTTAGAATTTAACATTAAATATAATTCTTATTTTAATAGTATGAAAAAATAAGAAAAAATATTTTATTTAACTATAATGCAAGTAATAATGAGTTTGAGTATGGGTATCTAGATATCTATAAATTAGTCCAAGGCATGGCTATTTCACCAGGCATATGGGGATTCTCGCAGGGACCATCTCGATTGGAGTTTCGAATATAGGGAATTTTCTCTCGTGGTGTGGGCATAGAGATGGGGACAAAAATCCCCTCGGAATAGGGACAGAGATCATACCCTCACCTCGTAGGGTCCTTGAATTTTCACTGACATACATGTGAAAATACTAAAATACTCTTAGTTAAATTAACACATATGTACATAAACTTTAGAGGCTTTAAAGTCTTTTTCATTTTAAAAACTAAAGTATTAGGGCTTGTTTGATTCATGTTTTCAAAAACAGTTTTCTGTTTTTAAAAACATAAAACTAAAAAATTCGTTTGGGAGAAGAGTTTTCAAAAACAGTTTTTGAGAATCGTTTCCGTTTTTCAGTATTTAAAAATTAAAATTTGGAAATATCTAAAACTTATTTCAGTTTTCATAATTTATATATAAATTTGTATTGAAAACTCCGCCCCGACCCGGTGCCGCTAAGTGAACTAAATGAAAATTTATCATATTCGAAATGGCAAAACATATATTTAAAATTGAACAATTTACCGTTTCAGTCCCCATTTTATAATTACCATGCAGTTTAGTTCCTCACTTTTAAAAATAACTGACTTAGTCTCTCACTTTGTAAACCATCATTCACTTTAGTCCCTATAGTTAACTCACACTTACGGCGTGATAACGTGAACCGTTAAATGTTTATGTGGCCTTTAAGTGACACTTAGTTATCCACTTAGGATTAAAATAATGTCATTTTAGTAGAGGCAAAAATCATGCACTTTAGTCCTTCATTTTGAAATTTAAATTTTACTCCTGAATCATTCATTTTAGTCCTTAGGTAAAGAGAAATTATTGAGTAAAAGCCCTAAATTTACACAAAGCAATTCACTTTACTGTGTTAAAGGCCCTTAACCTTCTTTCCTTACTTCACCAAAAGAGTTGAGCAACCTTCTTGTGCCGCCGTGCAAAGAAGCAGAATCACCTTGTGCCGCCATTGTTCTGCTTCATTCATCGTCCACTGTCGTACTGTCGTTCTACTTCGTTCATGGTTCTGCTTCGTTCTTCATTCTTATTTGTTCGTTGTTCTCCTTCATTCCCCTTCTTCTTTCCTTCAATCGAGCTTCACTTGCACAATGGTCAGAGTAGCAAAGTGAACTACCTTGTGAAAGCTTCAACATTGTGAACTCAATAAATGTTTTCTTCTTTGATCAATTTGAAATTTCACTACACTAATTAAGATTAGAGTTCATGAAAGCAAGAAGAAGGAGAGGGAGAGTTACTAAGAAGGTTAGAAATAAGAACAATGTTACGGTTCAATCAAATCAATGACTAAAATGAATAATTTGGGAGTGCAATTGAAATTTCAAAATGAAAGACTAAGGGCTTGTTTGATTTCTCTTTTTGAAAACAGTTTTTTGTTTTTAAAAACCGAAAATTAAAAAACCCGTTTGGCAGACGAGTTTTCAAAAACAGTTTTTGAGAACGGTTTTTGTTTTTCAGTATTAAAAAATCAAAATATGAAAACATCTCAAACTTGTTTTGGTTTTCTGTTTTTAGTTTTCTGAATTTACACATAAATTTGTATTGAAAACTCCTCTCACTTTTTTAAAAACCGTTTCTGAAAACTGTTTTAAAATACAATTTTTAAAAACTAAAAATTAAAACTTTTTCAAACAAGCCCTAAAGTGAATGAATTTTTTCTTTACTAAAATGATGTCGTTTTAATATGCTTAATGTCACTTAATGGCCACATAAACACTTAACTGACCACGTCACCATACCGTTAGTTTAAGTTAAATATAAGGACTAAAGTGACTGACGACCTACAAAATAAAAAACTGAATCAATTATTTTTAAAAGTGAAAAACTAAACTTCATAATAATTATAAAGTGAGGAATTAAAACGATAAATTACTCATTTAAAATTATAATAACTTATCGAATGCGACCTTGATAGAAAAATGTTGGGTCGCCAAATTGCCTTCGTGTCATTTTCCTTAACAAATTGAAACTTTATTTGTCGATGGCAATGTTATGAGTTCTGTTCACTTGACACTACAAAAATCTGTCTCGTTTTGTTAATGTTGGGTTCAAATCTACATTTTCTAGATATTTTAAAAATTTAACAAGGAAACACTTTTTGTAAACCAAGATTCTTTTCTCATCCATAGCTAAAGATTAATTTATTTGTAATAGAGAAATTATGTTCAATATCTCTTAATAAGTTATATATGACTAAAATTTAAATTTCTATCAATATTCTTAAAAGACTCAATTATTTACTAATTAGATGTGATTTTGTTGATTAAAAAAAGAAATAGTTAACCCTTTGTTACATAAAATTTATTGAAAAGTCATATAATCGTACATTCAGGGCTTGTTTGATTACTGTTTTTAAAAATATTTTTCTGTTTTTAAAAATAGAAAATTAAAAAACACGTTTGGTAGACGAGTTTTCAAAAATAGTTTTCAAGAATAGTTTTCGTTTTTTAGTATTTAAAAACTAAAATGTGAAAACATCTAAAACTTGTTCTTGTTTTCAATTTTTCTGAATTTAAATACAAATTTGTATTGAAAACTCTTTTAACTTTTTTTTAAAATTGTTTTTAAAAACTGTTTTATGATACAGTTTTAAAAAACTGAAAAATTAAAACTATTTCAAACCCCAGACCGCTTATTTATATCCTACCACACACTCCATCTATGTTGGGCTCAAGCAATTTATATTTCTTATTTTGATTCATTTATTTAAACTAAAAAGTAAGATCAATTATATTTATGCAGCAATAATCACGTTACCAACTCGTATAGACTTATTGAGTGAACAGAATTGAGTAGATCAGAGAAGAAAGTAAACTAGGGATTTGAGAAATGTAATTGATCTGATTATTCAAGACCTAGGATTAGTTAGTGTTATACTATTTATACAAGTCAAGCTAGCTATTTCTATCTAATTAGTTGTAACTAATTCATAACAAACAATTAATAGTTGTAGGTTAAAATACAGTTTTGATTTTTTACGTACTTAAAAAATTTTAGTTTAGTTCTTTATGTTATATTTTTGAATCATTTTGGTCTCTTATTTTGAGCTCTTACTTAAAAAATATATATATAACATTTAAGATGAAAGTGATTCATAAATACAATATAAAGGACCCAATTGAAAATATTTAAAACATAAAGGACTAAATTGAAACTTTTAAAACATAAGGGACCAAACTGAGACTTTTCGACAACGTAAAGAACCAAAACTGTATTAGTTTTTTTATATCCATCTTAATAAGAGATGTCCTAATATGCTTTTACTTTAGATACAAGATATTCAATAGTGATCGATTACTCTTATATAGTGCATACATCCAAGATTTGTGACGAACAAGATTTGTGTAAGTGGTTGCAAAGACACCAATACTTAGATCAGAACATTTTGACACTAATATTTTTATTATATGTAACTTAATTCAATCCGTGTCACTCCTATCACGTTAAATATAAGAGAAGTAGTCAAAATTACAATACTATCCCAAGTGATGCAATTGTGATATTTCCATTACAATACCACAATACAAGAAGTTATAGATCATTGTAGCAATTTAAAACATTTAGTTTAATTTTATCTTATTGAAAGATAGTAACAAATAAGGTGAAAAAGTAAATCCAACCTAAAGTCTTCTAAATCCAATCTAAGGGGTCCTTTTATGAAAATTATTATTATTATGCTAAAACTTCTTTTACAGTTCAAATTGCTTTTCAATAAGGGTTGGCCACATGGTAGTGTCTCTTAAACACTGTCTTGTTCTTTAAGGAACTTCATATGCATTTATATTCCAAACGTGGTACTATGTTCTTATTGGCGTGAAGGTAACGCATGTGTGGAAGGTATAGTGCGTTTGTAACTTCTTTTCAATGGTGATGAGAGCACAAATGTAAAAAGCACACTGCCTAGGCCCCTCAAAGCAATTTTTTAAAAATATATACAAAACTCAACTTTTTTTTCAAAAATACCAAAAGTCACTCATTGCTCTTTTGGGTCCAAGCTCTTTGGGCTTTTCACTATTCAACATATTTAATTTCTTAAAAAAAATATATATCTATTGAGTGTTGGAATTTGCACCACCCAACTTAAAAAGTAAACTAATTTTATTTTTTTCATAACCCCATTTGGATGTGTTTTTTCCGGACGGTATCATCTAAAAGTTAAAAAGAAACACATCTAAATGATGTCGTCCAAAAAAAGGTTTAGTGTGGCTTCTAAGTTGGATGGTGTCAATTTCAGCATTTAGGGGTATCCATCCGATTGAGTCATCTAATTAATATGTTAATTTTATTTATGTAAATGGATATATTTAATGGATTTATATATGGATAGATGGGATAAATAGTGAAATAATGGACGAAATTGACACCCTTAATTTATGGTGACTAATATTTCAGATTGAAGGGAGTATTATTGTTATTATTTTTATCACTATTATTAAATCTATTTTTATTACTTCTTTTATTATTATTATTATTATTTCTGTTACTATTATTATTTACTATTCTTAAAAGGGTTTAGGCTTAATTCTGTTCTCTAACATGTTTTTCGACATACACCGTTTCTTCTTTTTATTTATTTTTCCCCTTAATTTTTTTTTCATTTTTTTTTATATCTCTAGGGTCAATTTTTTTAAAAAAAATTATTATAAAATTCACACAATTCAACTTAGGGTACCTTCTTTAGGAATGAGCGAATAGAGTGCTAGCATCTTTTCTATTCGTAATTATCTTTCGAATTCAGGTTCACTCGAAAGACTTTTCCTTCTAAAAATAAAAATCTGGTGGCAATGTAACTCTACTCCTTTTCCAAACTCAATTTTCTCTCCTGGAATTTCTATTCCAGCCATACCATATCACAACATACAAAAGTATTAAGATCAAGGGACTAATATGATATATATTTTGAGGGACTAATTTGATAGTGTTTAAATATTTTAAAAGGCTAATTTTGTAAAGTATTAAATTTTTGAGGGATTAATTTAATAACAAAAATCTTTGAGGGATGAAATTAAAGATAAAATTAATGACAGTTAAATATTTAAAAAACCAAATTAATATTTTAATCTTTGAAAAAATATGGAATGATTTGTATCCCAAAAGGATGGTGTAAATCCTAACAACAATGTTTTTAGTGGATGCTCCAACATTTCAAATTGGGTTGGATTAGCTACATTATTTTTTTTTACCAAAAAACACAACAAAAAATAAAAAATAAAAAAATAAAAGAGAGGAAAAACTTAATAATAAGAATATCCATTTGAACTGTACATGGTGGATGTGTAAATTCAGGATTTGTGACCTTCAGATATCCTTGTCCAGATCACCATAGCAACTTTAGAGTTTTAATTTGTCAATTGAATAAGACTTTTGCAAACAAGTGTCCCAAACTACATGACACGTGCCCTTTGTCCTAAGTTAACATTGCTCTTGAATTGCACCAATGCATGCAAAAACACAATTCCTTATTGGTTTTTTCTTTTGGACTAAATTAAATTCCTAATAGGATTTGATTTGATTTAACACTTTACCTTAGAGTTAAGGATCAATTAAAATCCAAGGTGAGACAGAGTCCAATTGAGTCTTCTAAAGTTCAATCCATAAAAAGAAAAGCCCCAACAATTATATTACTTAAGCCTCAAATATTTAATAAAAAACAGTTTCAATTCACCAAATAAAACCACATAGAAGACAAATGTTAAGGAAGCGAATCCCCTTAACCTAGTTATGATTTTGAGGTTTAGTAGAGTAATTTAAGTATATTTTTAATGGGCAGTCGTCCCCAAACATATTCGTTGGGTTAATTAAATTGTTGTTTCGACAATAACCTTTAAATAGCTTTGAGCTGACCCAATTTGAAGGTGTAGTTTTTGATAAGTCATTTGAGTTATCCGAATTACTAATTAGGTCTCCAGTCTAGATAATGACACCCTGCCCGATAGTTTAGAGGTGCCTCTCATTTTCACTGCTTTATTTGCTAATTGTAAAAAAATAAAAAAAGTATAAAAATCGAAAATCGAAAAAATCAATAAACTAAAAAAACCAATAAATTTTTTATTAGATTAGTTTGGATTCAGATCTCCTAAGTCAAACCGAACAAAATCAACAAAAACCAAACTTTATATACTCGTACAATTTTTTTAATAAAATTATAATATTACTCATCCTTGTTATAGACAAGTGGACAATAGTCCATATAATCATGTACCAAGCCTTTAAGATTTGAGTGTTAAAAATCCAAGATTCGAATCTAGATGAAAGTTAGTTTAGAATGGGTATATATTTGCTAACAAAAAAAACTCACCCTTATTATATTTATAAATTCGAGGGGTTCTAGTCCAAATAAACGGTTGTTTGGAGTAAAGTGTAAAAAATATTGAGGTATTAATTTTATGTGTTTAAGTGACTAAACCCTTACGATTACTTTAATATTGAGATCTATTATATACTATTTCTTTTCAATTTTGTCTCCAAGTGAACCCATATATTACATAAATATTTCTTAAAATATTTTGGCTATTTTATTGTGAGTAACTTGATTACTTTGGCTAGCTCTCTCAAATTATCTGGTCAAGCTTCACTATTTATTGGAAGATGTAAGGGCGAGAGAGAGAGAAAACGTTTATTGTGTGAATGTATTGTTTTGATTACAAAACATTGGAAAGGAACCTAATATACACAGAACCAAGAAATCCTAGTGGGCTTAAAACACATAAAGCCTAAACAAACAGAGAGGGATAAAAGGGGCCTTGGGCCTACAATAAACAAAACAGAACAGAAAGATTATTTATTGTCCAATACCCCTCCACAAGCTGGAGAGTATATATCATATAATCCCAGCTTGGGAAGAAGATGGTGAAACTGTTGAGGTTCCAAAGGCTTTAGTCAGAATATCTGCAAGTTGATGGGTGGTGTTGATGGGCAGGAGATGCATGAGACCCTTTTGCAATCTTTCCCGGACAACGTGACAGTCGATCTCAATGTGCTTTGTCCGCTCATGGAAAACAGAATTTTGAGCAATGTGTCTAGCAGAATCACTATCACAAAACAGCAAACCAGGAGAAATGAAAGGAATTTGCAAATCTTTTAAAAGAAAAGTTAGCCACTGTAATTTGCAAGTTGTTGAAGCTAAAGCCCGATACTCAGCCTCGGAGGAGGACCTGGAAACAGTGCTTTGTTTCTTACACTTCCATGAGATTAGGGAATTACCAAGGAAGATGCAGAAACCGGTTATGGATCTCCTCGTGATGGGGCAAGTGGCCCAATCCGCATCGCTGAATGCTTTTAGCTGAAGGGTGGAGTTGGTGGGATATAAAAGGCCCTGCCCAAGTTTGGCCTTTAGGTAGTGCAGAATCCGGAGGCCTGCTTTAAAATGTCCTTCCTTTGGGGTGGCCATGTGCTGGGATAATTGTTGTACAACATAGCAAATGTCTGGACGGGTTATAGTCAAGTAGAGGAGCTTTCCAACCAATCTACGATACTGGGCAGAATCAAAAAATGGGGGAGTTGTTGCAGCTACTTTCATTGCATCTTTTGTCATTGGGCTTTCAACAGGTTTACCTGCCAATAAATCACAGGAATCAATGAAATCCAAAGTGTATTTCCTTTGAGATAAGAAGATGCCATGCTTAGAGCGAGCAACTTCTAATCCAAGGAAATAACGAATATCACCTAAATCTTTAATTTTGAAAGCCAAATCAAGAAGACGTTTTATGCGAATGATCTCAGAATCATCATTACCACAGATAATGAGGTCATCAACATAAACTAAAATGATAGTAATAGAAGATGTAGAATGTTTTATGAATAAGGAATGATCATGCCCAAATTGTTTGTATTTATCACGAATGAGAAAATCAGAAAGACGCTTGAACCACATTCGACTAGCCTGTTTTAAACCATACAAAGATCTGTTTAGTTTACAGACAATATTAGCATTAGGGACTTTTACACCAGGAGGAAGTTTCATGTAAACTTCATCTAAAAAACCATGTAAAAAGGCATTATTAATGTCCAACTGTTTGATAGTCCAATTTTTAACAGAATAGCAAGAAGGAGACGAATGCTAGTTAATTTTGCCACAAGGGCAAAGGTGTCGAAATAATCAACCCCTTCAACCTGTGTGTAGCCCTTAGCAACTAAGCGGACTTTATGTCTTTCTATATCACCATTTGAATTGTATTTTATTTTGTACACCCACTTGGACCCAATAGCAGATTTACCAGGGGGAAGGGGAACAAGGGTCCAAGTGTTGTTGGCTGCTAAGGCAGACAACTCAGCATTCATGGCCTCAACCCAAACAGGATCTTTTGAGGCAGCTGTATAAGAGGATGGTTCATAATTTTGAGTAACATTCAAAATGAAATTAGAATAAGAGTCAGACAGATTATTGTAAGTTAAACGAGAACAAACAGATATTTAGTCTCTTTAGAAACCATGTTAATTTTGCCATCCAATGTTTCACAGAAAGAAGGATCAAGATAACTGAGTTTATTAATAACACGAGATGATCTCCTTAAAGCAACAGAATCAGAGGCAACAATGTTATCAACATCAGTATTAATATCAATATCAGTAGGAGCAGAAGAACAATCAGAAGAAACATTTGTTCAGGAGTTTCAACACAGCTAGTTTGATGCAATATACCCAAGGAAGCATAAAAGTCAGGCATCATGAATTCTAAACCGTTATCAGAACGGATGCATTTTACAGAGCAGGCAAATTGTATGTGAACATATGCAATAAAATTCTTAAGTAAGATGCGAGTGTCAGATTTATTATGCATGAGGTGTATCCAACAGTGCCTAGTATGATCATCAACAATTGTTAAAAAATATTTATGGTCATGAACACAAGTATCACGCATTGGTCCCCAAATATCAACATGTAGAATATCAAAGGCGGAAGCAGTACGATGGTTTTCATTTGGAAAAGGTAAACGAGTTTGTTTTCTCAAAAAACAAGAATCACAAGGAGAATCATTAGCAACAGAAATAGAAGGGAATTGTTTCTTCAAAATTTGTAAAACCCTGTTTGAGGGGTGTCCTAGACGAAAATGCTAAAGATTAAAATCAATATGACTAGGCTTATTAGTACAAGTAGCAAAAACAGAATGATCAACAAGCAAGAAATTCGTAGGATTTAACACTTAAAGGATTTTGTGGACTTTAGCAAGTCCAATCGTCTTTAGGGAGACCTTGTCCTGCAAAAAACACTTGTCAGTGTCAAAAATGAGTAATAGATTTAAAAAGCAGACAATCTTGTGAACAGAGATAATATTGAGGGAAAAATTCTCAATGTATAAAACATCATCAAGATAAAGAGTATCAGAAAACCGGATGGAGCCAGAGTATTTAGCAGTAGTAAAAACACCATTTGGGAGTTTAATAGAAATAGGCTGTATAGCAGAGTAATGTGAGAAAAAGGATAGATTATGACAAACGTGATTAGTAGTCCCACTATCTATTATCCAGAAAGAGTTAGCAAGGCAATTACCCTGGTTATCAGTATTCTAAGATGTAGAAACAACAAGTTGATTAACAGTGTGAGTGTGTGTGCGTGGTCTCACTTTACTTAGAGCCTCAACAAGCATATCATAATCAGCATCAGTCATGGTAATGGTAGAATTATTGTTATTAGAAGTGTTAGAAGCATTGTTGTCAATGGAGGCAGCATTATTTACGGCAGATGTGGTAGATTTGTTCTTGAATTTAAAATTTGAGGGAAATCCATTCTTGAAGTAACAAGATTCAATAGTATGTCCATTCTTGCCACAAAAGGAACACAACTTATTGTTATACCCAGAGTTGTTTCGGTTAGAGTTTACCTTTGCCTTACCAAAGTGATTTCCAGAGGAAGAGGATTTCCAGGAAGCAGGAACGGTACTAGAAGAGAAAACCTTACCATCAGAAGGCTGGGGGCAAGAGATCTTGCGCTCTTGTTGCTGGACAAGGGCAAAAGCTTTGGAAATTGGGGGTAGTGGCTCCATACAAAGGATCTGTCGCCGGACAATATCGTAGCAATCGTTGAGACCCTTTAAAAAACACACAACGTACTCCGAGTCTCTGTACTTGTGCATCGTATCCGATAGAGAACAAGTGCATGTCCCTACCGGAATAGGACGCAAAAATTCTATTTCCTACCATAAAATTTGTAAATCAGTAAAGTAAGAAGCAAGATTCCTATCACCTTGTTGTACCGAATGTATCGATTGAAGAATGTCGGAGAATCGGAAGGAATCTCCGTTGGAGAAACAATCGCGCAGATCACGCCAAACAGCAGCAGCGGTGGGAAAGTAGGCCACACTCTGGCCTATTTGCGGGGAAACAAACTTGATTATCCAAGCAATCACCATGGTATTGCACCGGATCCAAGATTTGTGAAGGGGGTCCTCCATGGCGGGTTCACTGATAGAACCATCGATGAAACCGTATTTCTCCTTGCAATGGAGACCGTTGGCCATGTATCGCGACCAAATCTGGTAGTTGGTAGTGCCAGTAAGTGACAGAGTGATAACGACGGTGTTGGGGTTGTCTCCAGGGTGAAGATAAAAAGGGCTAGAAGGGTTTTGGGATTCATCGGCGAAAGAAAGGCAAGGGGTGGCTTCTTGTTCGGCCATGGAGACGAAAGGAAGGACAAAGGTTGGGAAGAGAAGGGGACGGCGGCGCCGCGAGAGGGAACCCTAGGGATCGCAAACCCTATAGGCGGATGATACCATATTGGAAGATGTAAGGGCGAGAGAGAGAGAGAAAACGTTTATTGTGTGAATGTATTGTTCTGATTACAAAGCATTGGAAAGGAACCTAATATACACAGAACCAAGAAACCCTAGTAGGCTTAAAACACATAAAGCCCAAACAAACAGAGAGGGATAAAAGGGGCTTTGGGCCTACAATAAACAAAACAGAACAGAAAGATTATTTATTGTCCAATACTATTGTGTGAAGTTCTTTTTTCCTCGGATTAATTACTACTACTTAATAATTCTTGTTTTGTAGTTAGTTTATTGGTTTAATTGCATTTTTAGTTCCTCAAGTTTATACTTTTTACGATTTTGGTCCTTTAAATTTTAATATCGTGATTTTTGGTCCATAAGTTTCCAAAAATTGCAAATGTTATTTTTCTGTTTATTTATTTATGCTGGCTTAGGGAACCAAAATGGCAAAGTTAAGGTAGCGTTGGATAACAGTACATAACGAAATGAAACTGAACAGAATCATGTACTTTGTAGACCATATGTATTACTTTGTATTTAGTGCGGATTAAAATATAAAAAATATTTTTTGTAATACATAAAAAATTTTACTTTACTTGATAGAAAGTATAAAATTAAAGAAAAAATAAAATAATATATTTTTTTAAATTTCTTTTTTAAAAAATTATGAGTATAACTAAATAATAATTTTAAAATTTATTAATTTTTTATTAATAGTTTATAAAAATAAATACAAAATTATCTCAATAAATATAATTATTAAATATATTTTTAAAAATTATTATTAAATATAAATTATGTTGAATATATTTTTATTATGTAAATTAATTAAAAAAATATTTTTTAAAAACTATATTTTTGTGGGAAAAAGTAATATAAGGTTTAAAGAATTTAAATATGTATTATTTTGTTAATAAAAAACGACTCTATAAAAATAATGATAATTCTTCTTTACGTGTTATGTTCTCTTCCGTTCTACCTTTTTAGTGGAACTAATTTGTCCCGTTCATTTGTCTCAGTGTCCTGTTTCATTCCTCTTGACTGATTTTCCAAACAAGGAACTATCTACAATATCATGTTACGTTCAAACACGTCTGTCAAACATTATCAAAAATTTAGGAGACCAAAATCATGAAAAATAAAAGCTTGAAGAACCAAAAATAAAAATTTGAGATCTAAAGTACAATTAAACTTAATTCTTTCTTGTTTTTCTTTGTAATGTTTTTTTTTTCTTTGTCTATTTTTTTTAGTACATCTAATACTCTTATTAATATTATTTCATAGCTTATAAAAAAATCTCTAACTAAAGTTAGGGGCCAACTTAATTTTTTTTTTTCATAAGGACAAAAAATTAGCATTTTTTAATATAAAAAATTAAAAACAAATTTGTAAATCAATATTACGCATAGAAATCAAACAAATATGTATTTTAAACTTTTTGTAATTTGTTATGCATCTAACGGATGGAAACTAATAATAACTTGGTGAGTCGGTAGTCTTCTTTTTTTTTTTTTATATATTTTATTTTATAATTGTCGGTAGACTTGTTTTATGTGATACTACTATATGTTATACGCTGCGTCGAAATCCTTATCCAAGAAATTATTGTTTTCATTATTAAAAAAAAAAACATTATTGTTTTCATCATCTTTGCCAACCGTACTATTAATTTTTTTAAGGTAAAATGATATTTTTTATCTTTTAACTCTTTGAGTGAATTTAGTTTAGTTCTTTCACTTTTTTTTATTTGTTATAGTCCCTTAACTTTTGTTTTTGATTCAGTTTGGTCCTTTAGAAATGGTTTTTATCTATTAACGGCCTTGTGAGATGTAACATTAAGAATTAAATTAAATCTAAAATAAAAGTTAAAAACTAAAATAGATTAAAAAATCTTAAACAACAAAATAAATTAACACAAATAATTAAGAAACCAATAATGTCATTTGAGATTTTTTAAAGAGAACTTATTATCTACTATACTATTAATATGGCTAGGATTATAGTATTAATGCATAGATTCTGCCGGAAATAGTAGATTTTAATATCCACATGATACCCTATTGGGTGCGGCGGGGACGGCATCTCTAGGACATTTTTTTTTTTTTAAAATAGTATCATATAAATTTGTGTTCAAACTATTGCTCTTTGCAGAAATAATAAATTGGATGTTTTTTATAAACGGTTAGTGCTAAATGGGAATTGATTTTAAAAGGTGAAAATTGATTTTAGTTGGTAGACTAATTGTTTGGTTATAGGTTGAGAAAAAATCAAAATTAATTTTGGGTTATTAAAATCAATTTTACTTTAAGCAAGGTGAGATTTACTTTCATGTTAGGTTAAAAATTTTATATTGTGTTTTTACTCTAAACTTGCTTTAAAAAAATCCCAAAACTAAATCATGTTACTTTAAAATTAATTTTACACAAAATTAATTCTATAAAATTAAGTTAAGGTAAAATCAAGTACATGGAATCATGTTTTGTGTTAGGTGCATGTGTATTGTTTGAAAACTTTATTTTTTGCTGAAAAAAAGGTAGGAATAAATTTCCCCCCGCTTGGAATAGATTCCATTGAGTTTCAGATTGGCATTGCTCTCTATTTAGTGCCTTGAAATTAGTTATCTCTTGTTGGAATTGATTCCCTAATGTTTCAGAGGGGTTTTGAGGGTGTTTTGAAGGCCAGGAATCGATTTCCCTTGGGATCAACTCCACTGGCTTAAAAATATTATATATGTTCTGTTTTGATAGCATTTGATAGTGGAACCATTTTGAACTTTTATGAACCTTTTGCATCACGAAATTCCATCTTCATACATCATCATTAGAATATCAATTTGAGTGATTTGCATCATATTATTGACATACTTTGTGAGAAAGAATCATCTAGGGTGTTAGCATTTCCTGAAGATCTTTTATGCATTATTTTTCAAGAATTTTAATACGAAGGATTTTAAGGATCAAGAGCAACTAGAATTATAAGTTTTGAAGTTGAAGATCCTCTTTCTACTTTATTGCACAAATGATTGAACAATTATGTGTATTCTTTTCTTATCTCTATTTTTTTCAATATTAAAAAAATTTAGGTTAAGAGTAAGCCTACTCAATCGAAAGCCGGGGAGAATCATAAACCTCAATGAGGACCTCATGGCCAAGGGACCAAGCACAGGCCAATTGGGTCAACCCTCGTTGACTTGCTTATCCCTTTGTATTGATTGTTAAGTCTTTGATTTATTTTTGTTTTGGGGATTCAAATTGGTGTGAGGAACATCAATTGCAATTGTTCTAAGTGATTTGTGATGGTGCTAGCCATAAGTGCCTAAGTACCAGACGTTGAAGAGTCTATTGGAGGGAGAAATCCTACAGGAAGGTACTATTGGTGTTGTTCCTTTAAGGGATGCCTTGAAGGTATTTGTAAAAATTCCTAAAGTGAGGCTTTAAGGTGGGTTAAAGGGTCATTTAGGTGGCTTAAAATTCAAAAGAGAGGATATCTTGGTGTGTGTTTGCTTATAACAAGGTGGGTGCTTTGACATATGCTAGGGTTTCTAAGTAACGTTGTTCTTGTAATCTTGTAATAAATATTTGTTTTTGATTGTAGTGAAATCCCTCTAGCTAATCCCTAGGAAAGACGGGATGTAAGTTCATTAGAAACCGAACACTATAGATTTCTTGTATAGTTTTTCTCATCCCTATCTCTTGCATCTCTCTAACTAATCACTAGAAAAGAGTGGATATAGGTTCATTAGTAACTAAACACTATAGATTTTTTGCGTGATTTTTCTCATCCCTATCTCTTGCTTGCATTTTATCTTCCATGCCTTGTTTTCATAGCTAACACACTTTGCATTGAAACTCAACCTTAATAAAATACTTGACATAGAAACTTTTTTCTTTTTGTAAAACTTCTAATCATGAGTTTTTCTTAAAACTAGTGGGTTCATTTTGGATTGATTCATATAAGTCTACAAGGGTGTTAATTCTATATTCATCCATCAATAACCCGTTTTTGAAAAGCACAAAGTTTCATATTTTAAATAACACCTAATTTACCCTCCTTTTTAGATGTATAAACTACAAACAAATTGTTTTTGCTGTTGGGCGCCATTCATTTGGTGCTGCTACATGTAGTACCTGATTTTTTGTTTGAAAAAGGCATAAAAAATATTTATAAAATTTTACACTAAAAGAAAATTATTTTTTGTTTATTAAATTTTTATAAATATTAAATATAAATTAAATGAATAAGAGTAAGATAAATATAAATGGGGAAAAACTAGAAAAATATATCAAGTGATCATTAGGGTAAATATATAATAAATATCTTAAAATCATGTTAGGTAGCCAAATAAAATTTCAAATCAAAATTTAAAGTCTAACAATATGAATTAAACATAAAAAAAATGTAAAAATAAGTTTAAAAATACTTTAAAAATATGAAACTCCTATAATTTTATTTTATTTTTTTGGAATTTTGACAACCCTTTTTGGGGACTGGCAGTGCAAACATCTCGTCAATAACTCAAAATCGATATGTAATAAGCTCAAATCTGAAAAATATACAAAAAGTTGTGACGCTTTAAAATTTCTAACTCAATTTACATAAATTTCAAACACAATTTATATATTTTTTTATATTTTTAAAATTCATAAATATTTATAACAATAAGAATAAGAATAATAATAATTTTTAAATGTAAATATTTTTATTATTAAATATAAAAAAATTCCAAAAACGATTTCCTTTTAAAAGCTGTTTCCAAAACAATTATTTTAACAAAAATTAGGATCTGCCATGTGGCATCCTTTTCCTGTTATTATTTTTACCATAAACCATAAACGACCCCAGTTTGATAATTAGTTTTTTTTATCTCCAATTTAGTAAATAATTTTAAAAATTATATTATTTTGATAAAATTGCCTTGATTAGTCATGAATTTTATCAAAATTAATGATTAATCTTTACCTTTGTAAAATCAATCACCACAGTCTTTAATTTTATATGAAAATCAGTTACCATATTTCTTAGTTAACTAAATTGAGTGATATTTTATGAAATTTAAGATTAAAAACTAATTTTGATAAAGCCAATTTTGTTATATTATTTAAATTTTGATGTTTAAATTGATCATTTAACTCCTATATGCGTCCTTCATTTTTGTTTTAGTCATTATACGTAAAAATTACTCTTTTTTTAGTTCTTATACGTGTTTTTGTTAGTGTTTTTGATCATTCCGTTATCTTATTATTAGTTCTTACTAAAATGAAGAAACTATAGGGACTAAAAAGAAAAATAAGTACATGCATAAGGACTAAAACGAAAAATAAATACATGTATAAGAACCAAAATAAAAAACTAGTACATGTATAAGAACTAAAATAAAAGATAATTACATGTATAAGGATTAATTAATTTTTATATCAACGGTTTATGTGTCAGTCATTGATTGGCTCAAAAAGTTTCCGAAGCATATAAGACGAAGTTAACGCCATTAGTATTGAAATAGATTATAGAGACTAATCCAAAAATGACAGACACTATATACGTATAGAGACTAAAAAGAACGTATGGACTAATATATATATATATATATATATATATATATATATATATATATATATGAGTTAGGATCAAATGACACCAATTCTTACACCAATCAATAACGACAGGTAGAATTTTTTTTTTTCACGAAACCTGTCAATTGATTGAAACAACTCATCGTATAGATTATGTGTACAAAATTTGACATCAATCGGAGATCGTTTAGTACTCCATCAATGTACTAAAAAATTAACATGAATTATAGTTTTAAAAATTGTGAAAATAACAAATGTGTTAGTGGAGTATTAAACGATCTTGGATTGATGTGAATTTTTGTAGATATGATCTATATAATAAGTAGTTTCAATCGGTAAGTTTTGTGAAAAAAAAACTTTGATCTATCGTTATTAATTAGGGTAAGAATTAGTGTCATTTAATCGTATATATATACACTAAATGATTAATTTAATCTATATTGATTATTAGCTTGACTTTTTTAAAACACAATTAATATGTATAATTTTTAGGGAAAAAAATTATTTGAGATATTAGTTTTAAATTTTAATAAACTGTTATTTTTAGAAGGTAATATAAACTGATATTTAAGAAATAAAATAAAAGTTAAAGTTAAAAATCCAAATCCAAATCAAACTAAAACGGTAAGGTTAACCGTTTAACTTAGGATATTCGTTTACCAGATCGATTAAAAAAATAAAAGAATAATTCATATAATAAATAATAATAATAATGATAATAAGAAAAAATCCGTTTAACTTAGGATATTTGTTTACCAGATCCATTAAAAAAAGAAGAAGAATAATTCATATAATAAATAATAAATAGAAACATCGAATTCAGAAAGAGAGAGAAAGAGAAATAGAAATCCGAATCCCACTTTCATTCCGTTAAGCTTCTTCTTCTTCTTTAACCAGAATCCTTCTACTTCGTTGCGACTGAAACATTCTCTCTGAGTAAGTGCACAAAACTGTGTCGTTTTGATCTTTTTTTCTGTTCGGTCAAATCAAACTCGTCTTTCCGAATCGTCCGGGTCACGTTTTTCGCCCAGCGTTTCCAACGAAGCCCTCTTTTCTTTATTTCATCTCTCTGTTCTAACGCGCTTCGCGCCAAGGTGGCTCTTCCGCATTCGGCCGTCGCTGCCACCGCCGTTGCCGGAGAACACTGGTTAAATGGATTATAATAATTCGGTGTTCAAAAGAGACGTTCACTTTAACCGAAGTTTCATTTCTTGCTCTTCTCAGCGGGATGTCTGTTACAGGTTCCACTTTCTCTCTCATTTCAATAGCGTCGTAATTATTTAGAAATCGCAGTACAGTTGAATCGAATTGATCGAGTTTCTGTGTAATTTTCTGTGTTGTCGATCATGATCAGGATAATTTCTATAAAATTGTCGTCAATTTTGAACCCTAGTAGGTGGTTTTGGTTGGATACGTTGTATCTTACAAGTAATTGTTAATGATTAATTATGTAATATTAATTAGCATAATAAGGACTTGCATTATAAAAGGGGAAATTTCAATTTTTAAAATTAATTTATGATAGGGAATTTCATATTGGTAATAGAACCTTAAATTGGTTACTCTCTGTCACTTTCACGACTAGGACTTACGTGATCATTCTAGAAGAATGTGTTGCGTGAAAGGTACTCCCTCATCGGCATTTGTTTTTGGAAATGACTGTGTGAAACGTTGTCTTTTTCACCATCTTTCCTTCTGAAAGAAAGAGGAAGTGTCTTTTTCTTTCTTTCTTCCTTTCTTTTCCTACTAGATTTTCTGCATTTCGGTTTCTTATTAGGAATCTGCATGGAATTTTACTCATGAAAGTCTTGTTGAAAATTACACGTGCTTCTGTTTTGTCCTTCTTTTAATTGTTATTATGATTATGATGATTATGATATGATGGCCTTTTGAAATATTGAACAGTTTAGAGGACACCCTTTCTTTGAGTTGCATGTCACAATAATTAGACTCAGCGTGTTGAAGGTTTGAGATTGAAAAGGGTTTGTAGGTTTGTTGTTTACTCTGAATCCCATGTCATTGTGACATTTGAAAACAAGTGTTTGTAGGTTTGTTGTTTACTCTGAATCCCATGTGAGTGTGACATTTGAAAACAAGTGTTCAGACTTCAGACTTCAGACTTCAGAAGCTTCTTAAGATTATCGAAGTGACAAATTAGCTCTTTAAAAAATTGAAAGAAAAAGAAAGCGGAGAGGGTTTATGCAATTTACCCGTGTTATATGAAGTCTGAAAGATGGTCAATGTAATGTGACTTTGGTGGTATGTATGTTAACAAAAAATGATAGGAACGCGAGGATTATTTTGAGTTATGATCGAATTGCCGTGAATTGTACACCCAAGCTCTGTTTGTTCTTAGAGGGCCAAGCATTGGGCAATGATACTCCTTCAACCGAAAGGGTATTAGTTACTTAGTTCACTTTTGAGTTCTAAGCTTTTCAAAAGGTTTCGTTTACTAGTTTTCCA
This sequence comes from Cyamopsis tetragonoloba, assembly GCA_037177725.1. NCBI lineage: Eukaryota > Viridiplantae > Streptophyta > Magnoliopsida > Fabales > Fabaceae > Cyamopsis > Cyamopsis tetragonoloba. Next base: position 64,098,174 of record CM074119.1, read on the forward strand.
TAACTTGATTGATAGATGGATGAATGTTTTATGATTTGGATGGCACAATAGGAACTGCTATAGTTTGTCTTCTTCATTTCCCGTTCATTTTAAACAAGCTCTAGCCTTATCAAATGCAGAACCAAATCTTTTTTATATGATATATGTTTGTAATGATAACCATGTCTTCTTCCAAAATCCAAATGCATTCTTTAGTATTGTCATTATAATTGTTTATATCAATGCATTGACTGAACTTGTTATTTTGATCATAATTTACATGTGATGAATCTCTTTAGTTTTGTTGCGATTACACTAAAACTTTTACCCATATTTTTGGCAGCTGTGGCACTTGTGGTTATGAGCTGAACCTATCCTCCTCAAACCGGAACACGTCATCCATCGGATCTAAATATGGGAAATCTATAAAGCGTGGTATTATAGCATTCTTCGATATTGATCTTAGCCGATTTTCCCAGGTTGATGAACTTCAGTGCGTGCCCCATTTTGATAAGCACTCATGGGGTTTGTTCCGCCGCAGAACGAAGCTTCTTTGTCGCAAGTGTGGCAACCATATTGGAAATGCATACAATGGTTACACTTCTTCGTTCCATCTAGTGTCAGATGGAACAGAATCATCTCCTGGCACCAAAGTGACCAGTCATGCAAAGTATGATATTCGCATCCGTGCTCTACAACCTTCATCATCCGAAGAATCTGGAATCCCGGTGTTTGCTTGAAATACCTGTTAAAGAATTGTACTCTGTTCCTTCCTACATTGTAATCATCGGCATCATGGAGGTCAGAAATTATTAATATATGCAGAGTTCTGGTTTGGCATGGTTGATGTGTTTTCCCTCGTCAAAATGTGGTTAATAGCCATATGTTAAGAGTTGTAAGAATTAATTTAAAAATTATTACACGTGTGGATTGGCAAAGCTTCCTAGGTAAAATATTTATAATTACTGGGAAGAAGAACAGAATGGTAAGAGAAAAAGGAAAACAAGTTTTTTTTTAAATGAATTGTTTGATCAGTGTGAATACGAATTATGCTATTTGACTTCAGATTTGCATTTTGTAATTGTCTTAATTTGTGTGTGTGTGTGTGATATTATCTTAGTTTACAAGAAATATTGAGTGGTTATAAAATTTTGATCATGAACACCGGAAACTAATGTGTTAAGATTAGGTAAGAATTGAATTGCGAAATAAATACTAGTAAGGGTTAATATCTATTGCTTGTAGTTGTGGGGCAAGAGATTTTAGGAAATTGAATCCTCTCTGGTTCTTTTTTTTGTCTTTATCATGTTTATAACAAATTTTTTTAATAAATGATAGATCCTATTATTATTTTGTTGTGTCTATTTTTTCATAACATGATAACAAAGGAATACTAGAGAATCCAAATCCGAGATTTTAGCAAATTAGATCAGATTTCTCAGCCTGACATGGGTAAAAGAAGGAAAATCCTTATTAGCATGAATGTGTTGTTGCACGAAATTGTCGTTAAAATAGAACTGTTGGTTTTCCCCACACCATTCAGTCTTCAATTCTTTTTATTTTTGGTGGTATTAGTCTTCAAATCTTAATTCATAATAAATCTAGATTGCCAATTAATGCAGTATTAAAGACGAAGAAAACAACATGAACAAGGTTAATAAGCTCTTTTCCATTGTGAGAACCATCTCCTTTCCCAAGAGGAATTTTTCCTCACTGTTAGAGCTTTTTCTCATGTAATCGAACATGCTTCATTCCCTTATCAGCATGAAATTTCTTTTATCTATTATGGTATCAGTTATCACACTGCCCCTTAGGCAAAGAAAAAAAGTTTAATTCAAGGTCCATAATATCAGCGATGTTGAGGTTAATCAAGCTAAACAGGCATAAAAGTCAACATTGACTGCAGATTTTATTCGTTCATTATTCTTCATTAACTGTTGAATATTCAGAAGAAAAAAATGAGTAGTTTAAACTTTAATACATAAGACCATAAATTGAAGAAAGTAGACGTATGATACAATAACTGAATATCAAGCGATATTAAGAATCTGATTGGTATGGGAAGAAAATTACAATTATGCAATTATTTTTATATATACCCTTTCTTCTGGATCTGCATAGGCAGCAACTTTCTTATTCCACTAAAATTTTCCTTCTTTTCTGCTTTACGATTCCGTGCATATTTAAAATGGGAAAAAAAATACGAAAATCAAATCTTCGAAAAGTCTAGAAATCCGATGATGTTTCAATCTATCATTTGTCAAGAATTAACTGGTAGTATGTTTCAAAATAGTGAGTGAAATGGTGAACAAAAGTTACACGGCACTTGGACATGGTAGACAGGCTTGGTTTTTCAAGCATTTTTTTTTATTTTTTTATAAATAAAAGTGCACTTACTTGAATTCAAAACGGAGAGCTATTAGTTAAAGCTTCACTCCATCAATACGTAGAGTTCGAATCCTTGCAATGTGTATAAAGAAAGTTTTATTGGGAGAGGCAAAACTCACTTCGGTAATCTTAATTGTGCGTCTGAAAATTCACGAGTAAACATTATATTTCTCTTTGACCCAAAAACTTTGAAATTGACGTTTTTTTGTCTCTGTACAAGACGGTTTTAGGCATATATCAGAAAATTCAACTTTGTAGTAATATAAAGACACAAGGTTTCTTATTATCCCATATGTATAATTTCCCAAATGGAGTTTCCTAGCACTTCAAAGTTTCATATTCAAAATGTGTCTCTTTTGGTAATTTTATCTATTGCTATCATAGTACAGAACACAGTATTTGCAACCAAAGAGTGTGATTTCCCTGCAATCTTCAACTTTGGTGACTCAAACTCTGATCCTGGTGGCTTAGCTACTTCCTTTCCCTATTTAGCACCAACACCACCATATGGAGAGACCTTTTTTCACAGACCTGTTGGAAGGTTCTCTGATGGCCGTCTCATCATCGATTTCATAGGTAATTTTCTATTTATACTGTACCTAGCAGGTTGGTCTGGTAATTAGAAAAACGAATGTTTAAGTAATAATTCCTCAGTTCAAATTCATATAAGTATAGTTTTGCTTATAAAAAAAAAAGAAACTAAACTTGTAGTGATGTAGAAGTCACAATATCTTAGATGGGGTTTCTTTTGAAATTCAAGTGGTGCAAAGGGTGTTGAAATATATACTTTAGTTCATGATAAGAAACTTTCAGCTATGATTTGTGTATGTATGTGTTCTTTTAGGAATTATCTTCATTCTGAAATTGGAATAAAGAAAAAGGAAGTGCATTAATTAATGGATAAGTTTACTTTGGATTTGTGGTGGCAAGTGGCAAGTAGGGTAGTAGCAGGTCAAGAGGTCAATCAAGTGTAAAATCTTGTTGTAGCAAAGAACAGGGACCACCTGATTGAATGCAAGAACATTTATCACATTGTTCTTCTTTGGTGCGAAAAGTTAGCTTTTGGAAATAAATTAGGCTTAAACTCAATATTGTAAGATGGTCTAAGATGATATCAGAACTTATCTTAGATCTGTTATTGGCCCTTCATGTTGGATGTGTTATTAGTCCCATGTTGTTTGGGCCACCGGTGTTTGTCCACGCTCTGTAATTTTGGGCGTAAGGGAGTATGTTGGAAGTCTCACATCGACTAGTGATATGACCATCATTTAGTTTATAAATGTATGATATTCCTTATCCTACAAATTAGCTTTTGGGAGTGAGTTACACTCAAACCCAAATTATAAAACTGTAAAAAAAAAAAAAAAAAACAGGGAAGTTACAACAAAAAAGTGAAAAAGAAAAACAGAGAAGTGAGAACCTATAAGAAAGTTGGGCATGGAATAATATCATTCTACCATTAACTTATTTTCCAAAAAATTTCTGCTAATCCACAAAACCTTTACCTCTCATACCACATTGAGCAATTAATCAATTTGAAACTAAACAAACTTTTTAAATTCCAATATTGCTTTTGTGATTTCCTAATTTCAGCACAGAGTTTTGGGCTCCCATATCTAAGTGCATATCTTGATTCATTGGGAACAAACTTCTCACATGGTGCAAATTTTGCAACATCATCATCAACAATTAGACTACCATCAAGAATTTTACCTGAGGGTGGATTTAGTCCTTTCTACCTTGATGTAATGTACAGTCAATTCAGAAATTTCAAAACCAGAGCACAATTTATTAGACATCAAGGTAATTAAATAATAATAATAAAAATTATATTCATTTTTCATAGATATTTTTAGCTGGCTCTAAGAGTAAATGATACCTGATTTGTTTTTGTTCTCACTTTTCTCTGTAGGAGGTACATTTGCAAATTTGATGCCTAGAGAGGAATACTTTTCTGAAGCTTTATATACATTTGATATTGGTCAAAATGATCTTGGTGATGGATTTTTTGGTAACAAGACTATACAGCAAGTCAATGCTTCTGTACCTGATATAGTCAACAATTTCACTGCAAATGTCAAGGTAGTTAGTTGGTTACACTTCTTATATAGTGCGTGTTTGAATTAACTAATTTTGAAAAATAATCGCTTATTTTCATAAATTCTGTGAAAGAAATTTTAGAATATAACGATTATTTCGGAAGAAAAACAATTTCGAGCACACAATTTGATAGTTTCTAGCTAGTTAGTTGAGTTCTTAATTGATTGTTCTAAATTGATGAATCTTGGTGATGAAGAACATATACAATTTGGGAGCAAGATCATTTTGGATACATAACACAGGACCTATTGGCTGCCTCCCTTACATTTTGGACAATTTTCTATCAGCTGAAAGGGATGTCTATGGTTGCGCAAAGCCGTATAACGACGTGGCTAAGTATTTCAACGAGAAATTAAAGGAAGCTGTGATTCAACTTCACAAGGATCTTCCTCCGGCAGCGATTACTTACGTAGATATCTATTCTGTTAAGTACTCTCTTTTCAGCAATCCAAAAAAATACGGTAAGCCAAGTTACAACGATTCTATTCTTCTATTCATATGCATGCCATTTTTCCATAATAAGCCAAAATGCATCCACAAAGATTCGAGTTGATCAGTTATTACTTAAAGTTTCGCTCTCAAAGCCGCCAGATCAACCTATCGAGTGCAAACACGTCGTTTTATGTCACTTATTGAGTGTTTTTATTGATGTGTAGGATTTGAGAACCCACTTGTTGCTTGTTGTGGCTATGGAGGAAAGTACAATTATAGTAGTGCTGTTTTATGTGGAGGGACTATAGAGGTTAATGGAACAGAAATTTTTGTAGGTTCGTGTGAAAGACCATTTGCAAAAGTGGTTTGGGATGGTATTCACTATACAGAAGCAGCTAATAAGATTATTTTTGATCAAATTTCTACTGGGGCTTTCTCTGATCCACCCATCTCTTTGAGCATGGCATGTCACAAAGATTCTACTATATAACATTAATTTGTTACTTATCAATGTGAACAGATCCTCTCTAATGTTAGATCGTCCGGTTGAAGTATTGTTCAAATTTAGACCGTTCGTTATACTCTCTCGCTATCTTAAACTTTGATGATGATGAAGTGAACTAATAACTGAGATGCTGCTAGAGAGAATCTCCTAAAAAGGATCTGAATCTCTTATAAAGACAAAAATTTATAGTACAATAAGTGTTAGTCATGTCATGTTTAAGAGTTATATATATTTTTTTTGGGAAGACATGTTTAAACATTTTTTTTTGGTATATTAACAAATGCTTATATTGCACTACCATTTTCTTTATTTGAAAAAAAATTATAGCTCTATACTTATTTAAGTGCACATTTTAAAATATGTGAAACTAAAAGGCAGAAATTAAAAGTAATTACACCTAATTTCACGTATACTAATTTCACGTATACTAGAATTCATAAGACTTATTTGTTTTTAGTACATAACAATATCATCAGGCATTGCTACATAACAACAATAGCCACAAAGCAAAATTGAGAAAAACAAAAAATGGCACACATGTAAAAGACAAAGAACTTCAATTCAAACTAATGATAACTAATACATCAAGCTCTCTAAAGGGTACTGCTTCCATTCAAAGAGAGAGTAAGAAAAGTTCCTTCTTCCTACGTAATTGTATGCCTTCAACAATGATTTCCAGGTCCACTATTAGAGTGTGGCGATTATGAAATGAACATCACAATTGAATATAATGTCTTGAAACCACAAGTGAGGAATTGCCTTGGTTAGGATATATGCATGCTAATTGATTTCTGGAGGGAACATGAATGATCTTGATGAAACTTGAATTTGTGTGTTGATGACGGATGAAATGATGATCAATCTCCACATGTTTTGTCTTCTCATGTAAATTTGGATTTGAAGCCAAGAAAATGGTTGATTTGTTGTCACATAAAAGCATTCTGGATCGAATAGAAATGCCAATAACATACAAGTGTCTCAGCCAAAGGACCATGATAGTAACACTTCCTCTTAGTTAAATCTGTATATGATTTGGTTAAATTGTGTACAATTAATCATATACCAATTTAACCATATATTTCACATGTTTAATGAGTTGTGTGATGAGTTAGTTGTATATTTTGAGTTGTACAAAAATCAGGACTCGAGTAGGTACTTTTTTGATTGTCTTGGTAGTTTTCAGAGTAGTTGCTACATGAAGCCAAATACCTCATATTTAGTAGGCATGTAGTAGCTTTTTCCTTATTAAGATGATTTTTTTCAAAATTATAACCCTCCATCCCCTCTATAAGAAAAAAGAGTAATTAAGGATAGTTTTAATTTCATTTTTCCTTTCCTTCTCCCTACTCTCTTCCCTTACATTAAAATATTTTCCTCCCTTCCTCTTACTTTTATATCCCTTCTACTTTTATTTATTTTTTATTAATTTCTTTTTTCATTTACTATCACACCACTTATCATATTTCTTATTTTATCTCTTCTTTTTTTTTTTTTATCTTGATGGGCTTTCTTACACCTCTTAGTAAGTGTTTGGTCTCATGCCCCAAGCCTGTATGGGCTACGAATTTTGTGGTGCAAAAAACCGGTATACTTAACTCTTCCGTGATTGTGTTGTTTATGTGTTTCATTTTTTTGGGATTTTTTGACATGCGTTTCATTTGTTTGGAAAAAGGTGTATGATTGTGTGTGAAGGAATGTATTAAGGAAGGCCTCGAAAAAGAAGGATATCCGTTTGGCTTGTATCTCAACTATACAACACATGTATGATGGGATAACAATAAGTGTGAGGACCTCTAGAGTTGAGTGTCAGGACTTTCCATTTAGGATAAGGCTATGTCAGGGCTTAGCCTTGAGTCTCTATTTGTTCAACCTAATATTGAATGTGCTTACCAAGGACATACAAAAAGTTATTCTTATGTACATGCTTTTTGCAAACAATATAGTGTTGATTGACAAATTAAGAAAAAAAGGCAAATTAAATTCTAAATTTGAGCTTCAGAGTGAGGCTTTGGAATCAAAATGTTTTCATTTAAGCAGGAGCAAGATCAAATATATGCATTGCAAGTTTAGTAAGAGACAAATTAAAAATGATTTGGAGGTGAAGATGAGAGAAGAGTCGTACCATAAGTTTCTAAGTTTGAGTATTTGTGATCTATAGTACAAAACAATAGGGAGATTGATGAAGATGTCTTACATAGGATACAAGCTGAGTGGTTAAAATGAAGAAAGACATCAGGAGTTATTTGCAATCGTAAAGTACCTAAGAAACTTAAAGAAAATTTTTATCGTACTATTATACAACATGTTATGCTCTACTGTAGTGAGTGTTGGGATAACAAGAGAAAGCGTAAGAGTTGCGGAGATGAAAATGTTAAAATGGATATATGCATGGATACATAAGGTTAGACAAGACACGTAACAAATTTATACTCAAGAGTATTGGTATCACATCTATTGAGATAAAGATAATAGAAAATTAGTTAAGGTAATTTGGACATACGTAGAGAAGGCCGTTAAAAGCATTTGGGAGGAGAGTTGATAATATAATCTTTAATTTGCTAAAATAGAATAAAGAAGAGACTTAAAAAAAATCTATGAGAATTCATTAAATAGAATATTTTAATCAATAAAATTTTAAAAAATATAATATTTAATTGCGCATAATAACATGATGTGATTCATATAAATAATTAATTAGACTTAGTCGGACAAATGCCTTTTGTTATTGAGTTTGCACCTAGATTAGTGAGTGTATTTTAATTCATTCTAATGGTAGTAGGGTATAGGGTAATGGTAATGGACCAGCACTCAATTGTCTTAATCAATCCATCAATCAGTTTCACCAAACAAATTAAAAGAATTATAGTATCATTTATTTATTATGTACATCATAAATGTGAATAAATTTTTATGACATAAATTTATCTATTGATTTAAAGTAATATTAATTTTTTTAAATAATAATTAATGATGATTAAAAAAGTTATATAACAATATATAAATTTTTATTCGTATACTATAAGTGAAATAATCAAGAATTATCGTTATATCACTCAGTCAAATGAGGGGTCATATTTTACTTGATTAACCCATTTCAGTTACTAGACAATTCTAAATATAGGCGCGTATATATTTATCTTTTTATTTGTATTATTGAAATTTATTATTTGTTACTCTTAAATATCTTATATTATTAGTTAATTAATCTTGATTTTGTAATGAGTTCGAATATCTTCTTTGTGATAAAATTTGTTTTGCTTATAAAAAAAAAATTGTTTTTAGCTTAAGCATTTCTGGTAGGTTTCTAGCCAATGACTGAACTTTATTATAAAATTTGTATTTTACAAGTCATTTTAGTCCCTCACGAAATCGGTCATTTTAGTCTTTGACTTTCACTATCATCAATCATTTTAGTCCTTAAATTTCATTATTATCAGTCATTTTAGTCCCCAAAAGTCAGGACTAAAATGAATGATCGTATAATTGAGGGACTAAAGTGACTTGCAAAATGCAAAGTCAGGGACTAAAGTGACTTATCCGCACAAAGTGAGGGACTAAAATAACTTATCCTCATAAAGTTAGGAATTGAAATGGTACATTACTCAAAGTCAGGGACTAAAATAACTTATCCTCAATAAAGTCAGAGACTAAAATAACTTATCCACGCCCCATATTTAATGGCTCCCAAAACTTCCTCGAAGTCAAGCGGAGCATACAATTGAAAATAATTGAGTTCCTGTAAATCCACAAGCTCCAAACACCTGCACACCAAATGTAAGCCAAGATTCTCCACTTCTTTTTACCTTTCACTATCCCACAAAAACTTAGTAAAAGACCCTCCAAAGAGTTAGGTAAATGAGAGATTGTAGTGCAAAAATAAATGAGAGATTTTCTCATTCACAAAATTACAAAAACCACAATTTTCGTTAATCAGAATAAGACCACGCCGGACAAGAGTTTTACGAACCGGAAGGGCTTTCAACAGCAGCTGCTAAAAAAGTTTCTACAATGCTTGAAAGGGGATCTAGGTGGTCATCCGATGCACTAGAGAGGATGGGTGTAGAGACAAGGCACGCTGCTACACATAGATCTATTCTATTTGATAGAGCACAAGGTTTGCTCGAGGTTCACTAGTTCAACAGTCGCAACAATTTGTCGTGCCTCTACAAATATACATTGAATTTGATTCGAAGAACATGCGTGTGTGACAAGTTTTAGGCGATTCACATGCTATGTTCACATGCAATCAATGCATGTTCTAGTATATCTATCGATCCATGGAAATATGTGCATCGTGTTTACTCAATTCAAAAGGTGAAAAATACTTATAGTGGGAGGTTCTATCCTCTAGGAGATGATAATGATCTGATATCTATCTATGATATAAAAATTTTGCCGAATCCTAACATGGAACGAGCAAGGGGATGTCCTGTTTCTAATCGTATTCATAATGAGATGGATTGGGGCGAAAAAAAGTCTTCCAGCAAGACTAGAATGCAACATAGTCGTTAATTTTTATTTAGTAGTATATGTATAATTATTGCTTTGTTAATTAAATTTAAGATCATTTTATATTTACAAGTACGATTTATTATGTTGCTTTGAGCATTTTATATGCTCACGAGTTTATTACATTTCAAAGTAAGATCAATGGATAATGAGCATTTTTAAATTTTTTGGCTTACATTCTGAAATTTGAGATTGTTTGGTTTTAATTTTTGTTGTTTTTTATTTTGATTCATGTCTTTAATTATTTGATTTCGACCCAAATCGATTATAAAAGTATCTGTTAGGTTGGATAATTGAGTTGGGTTAGGTAATTTTTGGACCGATTGCAAACGGGTCGGGTTTGAAAAGAAAAGGGATTAAAAACAACTTTGTACATATTATGCGGACAACAAAATTTCTTAACTAATGATATTAATTGCATTTTTAACAATTATACTTAATTGAGGTAGTAATTATTATTTTACTATTAGTAGTATGAAACGGAATGAGTATTTTTATCACATCTTTCAATCTTTTTTGTATTAAATTGCAAAAACTCCTTTTGAGGTTTGGAAAAATTGTACTTCACCCCAAATTTTATCAAAATTAGCACTCCACTCTATTTTGGTCAGTTAACTAGCATTTTTGACCCGTCAATCTATTATATAAGTATTGAAAAATAATTTTTAACTTTAATGGAGGGTCTAGAACTTGCATATGTGACAAACTAGTATGATACAAACGTCAGCAGTATAGCAATTAACTAACGTTTTTCCTCGCCAATTTGCTACATCAGCCTTAAAAATAGTTTTTAAAGTTAACAAATGAACATCTTTGTAGATGTGACATATGGGGATGACAGAAACACTAGCTAGGTCAACAATCAACTGTCAACGGTTAAAAAAATGGGATGGAGTGCTAGTTTTGGTGAAGTTTGGGGTGGAGTGCAATTTCCTCAAACCTCAAGGGGGTTATTGCAATTTACCCTTATTTTTTTCTTTTTGTCAACTTTTTTCTTTTATTTATTGTTTGGAACAGTGGAAATTGAGATTAAGAAGTATGAAAAAAAGAAAAAAAATTGTGGAGAGAAAACAGAAAAGTTTAAGTTTTTCTTAATATTGTAATAATAATAATATAAATTTGAAACATATTATTCAGTACTCTAAATACACTACTTTTTAAGAAAATAATATAATAAAAAATTAGGCTTAATTATAGTTTTGGTCCCCTTTATTTGTATTTTGGGCGATTTTGGTCCCTCAAGTTTTAAATCGGCAATTTTTGTCCTTCTTATTTTTAAAACGGACAATTTTGGTCCCTCTGCTAGTTTTTCTTTCAAAGTCACAGTTTTTAGTCAATTTAGTGTTAGTTTTCCTCCAAATTAATTACATAGGGACACAAATCATTGTGAGATAGAAAATTTTCTAAAAAATATTAATTTAGCGACAACTTCCCTTCAAATTGGTGATAAGTTTCAAATTATTTACTAAAAATAATTAGGAGAAAAATTGCAGCTAATTAATAATTTTTGGGAATATATTTTATCAGTCAACAATTTTTGTCTATTTTGGCACTAAATTGATTAAAAATCATGGCTAATTTGAAAAAAAAAACTAACGCGGAATTAAATCCAAAATTTAAACAAATAGGACCAAAATCGCTTATTTGAAACTTGGTGGACGAAAATCACGCAAAATAAAAGAAAAGAGACCAAAATTACAACTAAATCCAAAATTTATTACAAAATTATTTTTCTAATTTTACCAACCTTAATAAGTGTTGAATGAAATCTTATAAATTGTTAATAATTAATAATAAACAGTAAATAATACTACTAAATATATAACCGTAGGAGAGGGAACTTGAAAAGGTTAGGAAGGAATTAAAAAAAAAAATACTATATATATAATCGTATGAGAGAGCAAAGGTTAGCAAGGAATTTAAAAAAAATAAGAAAAAAAACAAAGTTAGCAGAGTTAGTGATCACAAAACGACAATAGAGAGGTGTGATGATTGAATTGGAATTGATAATCTGTCACTCTCTTGCAGGGAATTTATACGACAATAGGCTTATAAATAAGTTTTTTTTAATTTATGCGTATAGATTAAAAAAATTATAATTAAAAAATATTGTTGTAAAAATAAAAAATTTAATATAATTGAGTTTAATATATAATTAATACTATATTTTTTTTAATTATGATTTCTTAACTTATATAATATTATATAAATAAAAAAAAAACTAAAAATTTATGTAAAATGAAAATCCTCTTACATATTTTTCTCATTTTGGTGGGGGTTCTTAAATAAAAATTATAAAATATTAAACTAAAAGTTTTTATTTTATTCCCCTCTTCCACTAGGAAGCTCGGTCAATAGAGGTGTGAACACAGACATTAAGGGTTTGTCTAGAATAATTTTGATTTTTAATTTTTAAAAATTGTATTATAAAACAGTTTTTAAGAAATAGTTTTTAAAAAAAGTGAGATGAGTTTTAAATACAAGTTTGTGTATAAATTCAGAAAACTGAAAACCAAAACATGTTTTAGATGTTTTGGTATTTTAGTTTTTAAATACTGAAAAACTGTTCCCGAAAACTGTTTTGAAAACTCCATTGCTAAACGAGGTATTTAGTTTTCTGTTTTTGAAAACAGAAAACTATTTTAAAAAAGAGATATCAAACAAACCCTAAATTATTAAAATACTTTATCATTAAATTATTCCAAACAGAAAAAAATGTTTTTTACGTATAGAAACTCAGACAAAAATAAAAGATATGTATAAAAATTAATTTAAGCTTTATTTTATTGGCACTTGAGTTTGATTGGAGTATAAATTTATTTTATTCCTACTTCATTCTTTCATGGTTGTACATACATTTGCAGTGTGCACATTCACTTCCTAATTCCACAACTTTCACCCACTCCCTATCAATATTATTAATCACGGAAAATTATTAGAAGAGTTAACTATTAATTTGGTATTTTAAAAGATTATTTAGTTATTAATTTAGTTTTTTAAAGAATTTTGTCATCAAATTAGTTTTCTAAAAATTATTTTTATCACCAATTTGGTCCACCAAAGAACTTTGTCACCAAATTAGTTCTCCAAAGATTTAAATATATCAAATTAGTCCATGATGGAGGACTAATTTAGTAGACTTTTAAATCTTTGGAGCATTAATTTGGTGACAAAGTTCTTTGAGAGATTAAATTGGTGACAAGATAATCTTTGGAAGACTAATTTGGTGGCAAAATTCGTTGGAGGATCAAATTGATGACATGATAATCTTTGAAGGACCAAATTGATAGTTAACTCTTATTAGAAATTAAAAAAATACAGATCATAAGACTGTTGTTGTCCACTTGCACCACAATAAGAAAATAAAGAATAATTCTATATCTTCTTTTTTCTTTTTCTGAACAAATTCTATGTAGTATCTTTTTATATATTCTACACATTATATGGAAAATAATTAATTGTTTATTTCAGTATCAAGAAAATGAATAGGAGGACTTCGTTTAAAAGTATATCAATATTCTAGAAAAAAAAAAAGAAAAAAAAAAGACATCATATAACACGGAAAGATGGGAATGAGATCATGGAGGGGGGAAATGCGGTGGTTAAGGGCATACGGTGGTCGTGAGGGAGATGATGCTGAATTTATGATGTGAGAGAAAGAGGCGAGGCGGTTATGGAAATAGTAATACTGTCATAGAAATCTGAGTTTTTTTTAATTTAAATATAATTCTTCTTTTTAATTTTAAGAATTCAATAAGGTTAGGCAATGTTTCGGGAGCTACTATAAGCTATTCTTACCGGTCCTTTTTATTTGTCCTTAAATGTTAATTTACATAAATTAAAAAAATAATTAATGTTTTTATTTTTATAATAATGATCATATATTTCCTTTTATATATATTATTCACTATATGAAAAATATATAAACTAATAAATGAACCATAAACATTAAGTATGTTGAACTTTTAAAGTGATAAATAAAAATAAATAGTTTTTTTTTTAAACAATGATCGATAAAAAAAAATGGAGGGAGTAATAAATAAAAGGTTAGTTTTGAAAAGCACGATAAAGATAAAGATGTACGGCCTCCATTTCATATTATATTTGGATAATTACGACATCCAATAGGTTGATCAGATGGTTGGGGAGTGTTGGTTTGAGTAACAGCTCCTCAGTTTAAACCTATTTAGACGCAATTTGACCTACCAAAAAAAAAATATTTGGGCAATTACGCTTATTAAAAAACTTGTGATAAAGTTGATTAATGCTTTGGTTTTCAAAAAATTATACAATATCCAAAATTTACCCCTTATTATCTTTTTATCATTACATTAAATTAGTTACATTCTACTATCATATTTTAAAAACGCTACAAGAGTGTTGCTCATTAGGTGCGAAAAGTTTGTGTCGGCCACGACACTCATCATCGAGCAATTTGTGTTGGCTCGGCCATAGCCGACACAAATTTGGTGCAAATTGGGAGTGGTAGCATGATTAACATTGGTCTTCTTCGAATTAGTGTCGGTCAGACTAGCACATGTTAGCTTCGAATTAGTGTTATTAAACCCGGGTCAACCCGACCGGTTCGACTGGTTGACTCGTGAACCGGTTATAGGACTGGTCCAGTTCGTCTATCAGATCGGATATGCAATCGACCCAGTCAAGAACCGGTCAACTCTGCGGGTTTTGAGGGTTTGAGCGAGTCGAAAGTGTAGGAGTGAGATTTGAACCTCACACCTATGTTTAATAAAGTAGCAACATACCACTAGGCCACAAACCAAATACTAATATAAGCTCAAAAATCAATAATTATATTATATAATTATGAAACTTTTAAATTTAAAATTCTTCTATATTTATAATATAAATACCAATAATAATATTCGTATACTATTTAAAAAATGTTTCATATATGAAATTTAATTTTAAAATATTGATATGCTTTAATGGTTTAATCAATAATATGAAATTTGGTTTGTAAATTTTGTTGAAAGTTATAAATTTAATATGATATTTTTTTTATACTCTCTAAATTTGACTTATCAAGTATAAACATGAAACTAATTTGTTGGTTAATATATTTATTTTGGGAATTTTGTTTATGTTTGATTTGAATATCTAAAATTTAAAGTATAAATATGAGGTTCTTTATATATATTTTTTAATTTAATATAAATATCCGAGTCAACTCGAGTCGATCCAGTGGCCCAGTACCTCGACCGAGTCAATTAGTGACCCGAGTCTGATAACATTGGGCGCCACACATCTTTTTCCTCTGTTTCTTTTCTTCTCTTTCTCTCTTCCACCACGATCTACGACATTCACCACCAAACCCAGTCCGTCATCGACCACCCTTCCACCACCGAAGCTTTTCGATCATTTGCGTTATTGTCCATGCCTTCCCCTCACTCCACGACCTCCCCTCTCTCCTTTCTCTCCATTTCTCCTTCCTCACTCTTTTGTATCCTCTAATTTGCGACCACCACCACCATTTATGCCCTCCACCAACAAATTTCTCACCTTCACTATGTTCCTCTTGTTAGAGAGATTAGATTGTGAATTCTATTTCAATTTAGAGTTAGAATAAATAGTAACACTCAATCTAATGCATATGCTTCAGCAATGCTAGGCTCCTAAGAGGCCTGATTGAATTTTGAACTATCAAATAAGAATTTTCCACCCTCATCTACTAGAACAAAGCATAGACCTATACCCTAAACATTTTTAACCGATGCTTCAAAAAAATACATGGTTCTTCGATTTCATGGAGGACTGGCCATGGATTTTTTTGGTTTCAACATTGTCAAGTGGAGTCCCAATTCTTTTTTGCTCAGATGATAGGAAGGAAGCCTTTTGGAGAACATCCTATATATTCATTTCTTTACTTTGGAAAACTCACTTATTTCTTCTAATCAAATTGACATATGCTAAGTTGAAAATCAACTCGGCTACTAAGAAATTGAAGCACATGAAACATCTAATTCGCAACATTTTCAATCGTGACTCTACTAACATTATTGAGAGATAGACTTGAAGCAAACCAGATATGCTTAGTGGAAGGGCATTTAAATAAAGCATGCATTATTGTTTTGTCAAAGTCATCACCATTGAGTATATTGTGTCTGATATAATTCTTTTATTCTCTAAACTCACTTTGACAGGAAGGATATCCAGGCAAGCTCTCCACATTGTTTCTTTTCATTTTAGCATGACATTTGTTTTCCACAATTTTCTCTAAAACACAATTTTTTTAAAAGCTACCATGATATGAATTTATATTCATTAAAACCATATAAGCCTGACAGATAGAAGTGTGTACTTGAATCTTCTGTAGACATTCTCCAATGTATGTGGTTCAAAGAAGAAGAGATTATATCAATAGCAGAAGCATCTCTCTAAAAGATTTTTAAGCCACCCCCACATCGTCTTCCCACACCATCACAACCAACTACGAACATGTTCTGTAATCCATCCATATTTCTATGATACTACATTTCCCCAACTTTCTTTCTAGCTTCCATCGAGAAAAATCACTTAGGACCTTGTGAAGTTATTAGCTTCCTAAGAGATTGAACTTTCTGTTGGTTCCTAAGCCCTTGACAGTTCTGAAATATGATTTTCATTGCTCTCGGCGAGATTGATCAACATTCTCTACCGATGGTAAAGTAATTTTCTTCATCTT
The DNA here is from genome assembly GCA_037177725.1 of Cyamopsis tetragonoloba. NCBI lineage: Eukaryota > Viridiplantae > Streptophyta > Magnoliopsida > Fabales > Fabaceae > Cyamopsis > Cyamopsis tetragonoloba. The sequence goes on from CM074119.1 coordinate 64,114,769, forward strand.
GTCATCCTCTCTGATCACACAATCAACTTCCTTCATATTTGTATTAAGCTTTCTCTGATGTGGTTCAGCCTTTGCAGCTTGGCACTCCCAATTAGATTTGGCTCTAGCCATGTGTTTCCACCTTTTCATCTCACTTTTATTTATTAGCAGCATTATGGTTCTTCATTGTTTTCTCTTCCCCATTTGCAACATGAAGTTCCGTGTTCACAATGCTAATATTTTGTATCACCCTCGAATCAAAGGTTACCTTCACACCATCCCCTTTGCCGTGGATTCAGGAACTTAAGGACTATATCCCTTTGGTCCTTGGTTTGAATTCACGGAAGGTCCCAAATCCTGAAATAAAGATAGATTTATTCGTAGGGGAATAGGCCACTTAAGGGGGTGGTTAAGCTCTAAGTACACTGCCGGGGATGGTGGTAGCGTCCTACCCGGTGAGGTGTTACAGCTAGTGTTCACTTCCATTCCTCCATTAGTTACATTCTCAAACTGAAAATTGGATAAAGATACCGTCACTTAAGAAATGGTAGATTTTCCAATCTCATTGTTCTTATACTGGTTATCAGATTCACGGATAGATCAAAGACTTGCTAAAGCTACCAGCCTACTTTTCCGAAGCAATCCAAGGACCACGAGGGAGATTGTCAGACGTTCATCCTTTGAGTCACTAAGGGCCTGTTTAGTTTGTTTGTACTTTTGTTGTTTCATTTTTTACTTTTACAAGGAATTGTAATGCAAAACTATCACCTTGACCTCATTTTGTGTTATGTTTTTAAAATTTTATATAGAAAATTTTGAAAACAACCAAAACAACTATAATTTGTTTTCAATGTTTTATAAAACCCCTCCACTCCCACTTACAAACTAAACACAAATACATAACTTTTTATTTCCTCTCCTCCTACTCTTTGAACTAAACACAGAAATTGAAAACACAAAAGTGAAAGCAAAGTAAACCGGCCCTAACCTTCTCATCATAATCTTTTATTAGTTTTTTTAAAAGCAAAATGTATTTACGTGGGTTCAAAATAAGGAGTTGCTTTTTAAAGTTTCACTCTCTAGCCACTGAACTAATATGTTGGGTCAATCCTTTCAATAGGTTATCAACCTACCTGCAAGAATAACAGAAACTTCCAACCTTTCATCTTTGAAAAAAATATTAAGGGATTTCTCCACATTAGATTGGACAAGCATCCCTCTTTTCAAAGGATTGGAGACATTAACCCATGCTTAAAATCTGAAATACTTACCTAAGTGACTTTAATCCGACATGTCCCAACAACACCTTTTCTATGTGTGAGCAGAGTTTTTGTTTCTTCCAATAAAATATTTTTCATAAAGATTATCATCTTTTAGCTGTAAATTTTCATAAAGATTATTGCAGAGTTTTTGTTTCTTCCAATAAAATATTTTTTATTCATACACTAAAAATTGAAATCCTTGTCAACATACATGTGTGACACCTAATTAACTAGGGTTAGCTAGTTCATCATTTTTCAATTGTAGTAGTGATAACAAGGAAGAATAAAAAATTGTGCAAGTAATCCCAATCCCTTCCATGCATCCACATGTCAAACAACTTGGGGAGAAAAATACTAATATCTTTTCTAAATTTGGTAAGCAATAATATCCGATTTGATGGCCATTTTAAGTTTATTAATTAGTACATTAATAATTCAAAAAAGTCAACAACCTTCCTAGTAGTATATATGAAGATGCAAGAAGAAGGTTTCTTTGTACTTGGGGAATTTTCAATATAATGTCTCTAATGGAGTTTCCTAACACTACCAAATTATATTTCTCACTTATGGTTTTATTTGTTGGTACCACAATATTATTGAACCCTGTATTTGCAACAAATAATAAAGGTTGTAATTTTCCAGCAATTTTTAGTTTTGGTGCTTCAAACGCTGATACTGGCGGTTTATCTGCTTCTCTTTTGCCACTAAATCCACCATATGGAGATACATATTTTCATAGACCTGTTGGAAGATACTCTGATGGTAGACTCATCATTGATTTCATAGGTAATATTATTGTTTTCTTTTCTTTTTTTCATTTTTTTTTTGGGTTTGGTTTTTTTTTTTTCATTATCATGCTTACATGTCTAACTAATGTGTCATATGGGGATTTCTTTGTTAAGAACTTAATTCACTGGAAAATGGTAAAATATAATTGTGAGTGATGTAGAAAATGGTAGTGTTTGTTTAGTTAGGACCAAAATAAACCTTCAATGGAACTAGATCTTTTGTATTTTCCTATTAAATTTTTCATTTTAGAATTTTTAATGTGTATAAATGTTCACCACATAATTTTTTTTTTTTAAATTTGCCTTTCACAACAAGATTTGTCATTTTTTTTTGCAGAGTTTTTTTTTTTTTTGAAAACTAACCCTTTGAATTTGCAGCTATTACATGAAAAAGGTAGGGATGGGTTCAGGCTGGGTTGAGTTGGGTTAGGTGGATTTTTACTGTTTTGAAGCTAAACTTAAACCCAATTTTGTAATTTTTACTCTCCAATCCAAACCAACCTAACCCGAACATAATTGAGTTGGGTTGGATTGGAAAATTGCGTCTACCTAATTAGATAAAAAAAATCATTTTTTAAAAAATTATGTAAAATTTATAATGACGTATATTAATTTTATATATATTTAATAATTTTATTCTAATTATGATTTTTTTTTTGAATTTTCAGCACAGAATATTGGGCTTCCATATCTAAGTGCATATCTTGATTCACTTGGGACAAATTTTTCACATGGTGCAAATTTTGCAACAGGGGGATCAACAATTAGAACCCCACAAATTGTTTCATTTCAATCCAGACTCAGTCCTTTCTTCCTTGCAATTCAATTCACTCAATTTAGAGAATTCATAAGAAGAGCAAAATTCATTAGAAATCAAGGTAAACTTTCAATTAATACCATGAAATAAACGTAATTTTGGTTATCCAATGATGCAAGTATTATTAATTTAGTCCTTTTGATAATTGTAATTAAATTATTTTTGATAATATAACGTAATAGAGGATGAGGTAAAATTATTTTTGAAACAGGGTAAGTTATGTATGCTAATTGGTTATATGAGCCCCTTTTGTGTATTCACCAAATTGAATAGTAATTTGTATTGGGTCGAAGTATTCTTTGTAATTTAAATTTCTTTTCTTAATAATAAGTTTTTTTCTTATTGAATAAAATCCTTAAAATAGGATTCTGATTTATGTTTACCAAAAAAAATATTAGTTCTTTTTGTGATAATTTAAGTCTTCGTGAAATTAAAAATGTCATCAAATTAATTTGGCGATGTTTCAATTTTTCTGAATTAATATAGTGAAAAAAAAATTCTCTTTTCAATACTTTAATGATGTCCGTATTTTTTAGATATTAAAAATTAAAATGTCATTAAATTGATCTTTCATTAACCCCTCTTGTTAATGAGATGACCAATTTAGGCTCCGTTTGGCTTATAAGCGGCTTTTAAGTAAAAATTAAAAATAAGAGCTTTAAAAAACAAGTTAAAAATTGTTTGATAGTTTTATTATTTGATACTTTATAAGCTACTTATGAGTAAAAAACTATTTGTTTAATAAAATATTTGTGTCAATTTTTTTAAGTTATTTATCATTAACTGTCACATATCTTTTGAAGAAATTTTTTTGAAGATTTTAGTAAATTGCTATTTTTACAAAGAGAGAATGAAAAGATAATTTTAAGTGTTAATTAGAATATTTGAGTATTAATTACGATTGGCCCACAAAATAAGCTAACTTTTTGTCGAAAAGCTCATGTTTCTAGCTTCTGGTTTAAAAGCCAGCTTAAATTTAAGAGGTTTGTCACAAATCCTATTTGACCCAGCTTTTACTTATAAGAGAAAAAGAAGCGAAAAAAAGCTAGGCCAAACACTACCTTAATAATATTTCAATTTTTCATGGAGAGAGTGTCTGTTTAGTTTACATTCTCCAACCCTGGCATAAAATCAATTTTTCTTGCAGTAATTTTATATTTTAATTTTATATTTTTATTACAATTTAACTATCTAAGCTGAATATTCATTGATATTTTTACTCTTTTCTATTTTGAAATCTAATTGAGGGCATGGTTTAACTTTTTTTTTTTCTTTCTAATTTTCCTATGCAGGAGGCGTATTTGCAACGTTGATGCCAAAAGAAGAATATTTTTCTGAAGCTTTGTACACATTTGATATTGGACAAAATGATCTTAGTGCTGCCTTTTTTAGTAACATGACTCTGCAGCAAATCAATGCTTCTATACCTGATATAGTCAACACTTTCACAACAAATGTCAAGGTATGGAGTTGAATACCCTTTATTACACAAATTTTTAATTTGAGTAATTTATCAAAATGTGCTCGACTTTATAATTACAAAGCATTTTAGTTTTTAACTTTATAAAATGTATAAATTAGTCTCTGACTTTACAGTATGTCACTTTAGTGTACTTGACGTTAAGTGATACTGATGCAATGTCTATGTGGCATGTTATTTAACACACAAAAATCTATATAAGCGATCAACCAATTTTGTTTTGCTTAATCTCATAGTAAGTTACTCAATTAGGCTCTTGAAATCACTTATAACAAAACCTAATTTTTGGCCCAAAACACTACGTAACTTTAGAGATTAAACAAAAACGTAACAAATCCTTTATTCGCTTATGTGGGCTCCTATGTGTAAAATAACGTGACATACATGCATAAGCACTCAGTGTCACTTAAAGATATGGACTAAAGTGATTTGTAGAGTGCAAAATCAACGACTAATTTAGACATTCAACAAAGTTGGTGATTAAAAACACTATGTGACTACAAAGTTTATAGGACTATTTTAGTAAATTACTCAACTTTATTTAGTTTTATATTTTAATTTATTTTTCTAAATTGATTAAACTTTGTGATCAAGAACATATACAATTTAGGAGCAAGATCATTTTGGATACACAACACAGGACCTCTTGGCTGCCTTCCTATAATTCTGACCAATTTCCCATTTGCTGAAAGAGATAGTTATGGCTGTGCGACGTCGTTTAATGACATGGCTCAGTATTTTAATCAGAAATTGAAGGAAGCCTTAGCTCAATTTCACAAGGATTTTCCTCTTGCATCAGTTATATATGTGGATATTTACACTCCTAAGTACTCTCTTTTTAGCAACCCTAACAAATATGGTAAGCCAAATCAAAATTACCTTATTTACACATTTTTAATTTAATAAAATATGCTTTAAGTACTTATAAAATATATTATTTTTAATTTGGTTTTTATAAAATTAGTTTTTACTATTTAGTCCCTAGTCATTTTTAAATTACAATAATTTTATTCTCCACATTTGCTAAACTCATAGTTAAACTCCTGATTATAGGATTTATTGTAGAGATTTAAAAGAAATTGAACTCTTGATAATCAACAACTATTTAATGATGATTTCACTGTAGATAAACTCCTCATTATATGATTTGTTGTAGAGATTTAGAAGGAATTGAACTCTTGCTAATCAACAACTGCTTAATGATGATTTCATCGTAGTTAAACTTTTGATTATACAATTTATTGTAGAGATTAAGAAAGAATTGAACTCTTAGACTCTGGCTAAACCAACAATTGCTTAATGATGATTTTGTCGTAGTTAAACTCATAACAGAACACAAAATTAAACATCTCTACTATAAAAGTTTAATTTAGCGATAGAATAACCAAGACTGTTAGTAGCTAATATCACGTTACTAGTTATTTTGATCGCTAATTCAGTGGCTTACTCCATTGCTAACTATTTAGCGACCGAATAAGACAAGTTTATCGACCAATTTTTTTGATTGCTCAATAGACTTTTTCTAGTAGTGACTGCGTGACTAGGGAATAAAAAATATAATTTTTTAAAGAATAGGAACTAAAACACAAAAAATAATTTAATAAGGACTAAGTTACAAAAGTAGTATATTTTATAAGTGCCAAAACATATTTTACCCTATTAATTTTAAGCCTAAAATGTGTGTTACTAATTGAAGCTTCATTATGTATGTGATAGGATTTGAGCTCCCACTTGTTACTTGTTGTGGTTATGGAGGGAAGTATAACTTCAACAATAATGTGGGATGTGGAGGAACCATAGTGATCAATGGAAGTAATATTTTTGTGGGTTCATGTGATAGACCAAATGCTAGGGTGATATGGGATGGAACTCATTACACTGAAGCAGCTAATAAAATTATTTTTGATCAAATCTCAACTGGATCTTTTTCAGAGCCACCCTTTCCCTTGAATATGGCATGTCATAGAAATTTAAAAAACAACTAATTTGTTTTAGTTTCTTTTCGTTGCACACGTGTATGAGAAATAAAGTGTATACCTAGATGTATACCCACATTTGAGCATATTATATTACATATGATAAGCTAACATTTTGTGCAAATTGAATTTGCTTTCTATTAATATATATATATATATATATATATATATATATTTATATAATGTCTTTTGGTTAGCAAAAAAGGAATTTTATTAACTCCATATAACAGCACAAGGACTACTGTCAATATAATTACATGACCACCAGAAAGACTGGGAGAAAACTAACCCAGCCACACCAATAACAACAAAAACGAAACATGTTGTTTAGCAACATTTGAAAAAATATTGTTAAATTGTTAAAATGTGTTGTTAAATTAATAAAAATGTTGCTTTTGTGCATTTGCGACATTTTTAACAAATGTTGTATCTGACGATGTTGCAAAAAGGTTTTAGTTATATTTAAAAAATGTTGTCAAGTTGTTAAAAAAGTGTTGTCTTTTAGTATTTACAACATTTTTTACAAACGTTGTATTTGACAATGTTGTTAAAAGTCAAATTTGTTGCAGTGTTATAAAACAAACAACCAGATTCTTCCAAGTTTTGAATTACCCCTCGAATCACCAGATTTTCATGTGAAGGGAACCTGTTGAGCATAATTTTCCAAACAAAAATCTTGCATTTCATTGGAGCCCCACATTTCCAAATCCCTTTTTCTCAGTTCAAGCAATCACTAGAAACATTCCCAGGACTGGACTTCAGCCTGTGAATAGCTTAGGGGCTGTTAGGTTTGCATTTTCATTTCCTGTTTTCATTTTCTGTTTATTGTTTTTTGAAATTTTACAGAAGAAAACCTGAAAATGCTCATTTTCAGTTTTTCCTCTGTAAAATTTCAAAAAACAAGAAATAAACTAAAAACAGGAAATGAAAATGCAAACCAAACAACCCCTTAGTATCCAGCTTTTGAAGAATACATCCGCTGTAGCAGATACATCCAACTTCTTGGATCCCTAAGATGTCTAAACTCAATAACAGCAACAAAGCTTTACTTCCAACTCCTCAACCTGCTGCAGCAGATACATCCGCATCAGTTGCTTCGACTAAAGGCAGATCCTATAAGAGTTTGACCCCTGCTTTCATGGCGGAGAACCGCTCAAACGGACTTTTGTAAGGAATCCTACACACCTACCCATAGTGCAACACATAAAAAATTACAGATTCATATGATGGAGTTGTCAAATTGGGCTGGAGCCCTGCGGCTGGCTCAACCCGGCCCCATATTTAGTGTAACTGGGCCGGTTATAATTTAAGAAAAAAAAGACAGCCCTGAAGATTTGGGCCCTATTTACTTTTGGACCGGGTTCTAATTTTAAAAAAGAAAAAACCAACCCTGAAATCCCTAATCCATTCACGTGAAGCATTCATCAATTTTGTTCATCAACGTCGCCACTCACGCTCACGAGACTTCATCCATGGCCACTCACGCTCACGCCTCTTGTTCTTCATCAGTAAAACATAAATCGATTTTGTCATCAACATCGTCGATCGTGGCCGCCGGTGAGAGCTTTTCCGGCGATCGTCATCAGCGTTTGCGGCATTAGGGTTATTTCTCCTAGTGACTTTTCTTCTCATTCTAGCAAGCTTCAATTGGTTCGGAACAACAAAAATCGGGTATGCACTTTTTCTTTCTCACATTTACTTTTCAAATTTTTACTGGGTACTCAAACTATGACAGATTATTTCAAAGCAAAATCTGATATAGTTTTCGGAATCTAAAATAATGATTTTGCTCTGTGCTGTTTCTGCAAACTCTTCCAGTGAATTTCTCACATTTAATGTATATATCATATATTTCTTCAGTGATGCTGCCTAGATTCTATCTCTGTTTCCTATTTCCAAAATTATGATATTTTTTCCAGCCTATTTTGCTGTTTCATTACTCAATGGTCAATACTCATTCTTAGTTTCTCACAGGTCTAACAAGCTAAGAATATGTTTCTATATTCTCATTCTGTGTCTTTGGTTGAAAATGAATTGATTTCTTTTGTGCCTTTGGTCAAGCACAATTGGACTTAGTAGAAATCTATGGTTGAAGTGATTTTAGAAGGAAGTTGGTGTGCATTTTGGTAAATTTAGAAGGAAGTTGAAGATGTGATGTTGTTGTGATTTTGGAGGAGTGGTGAGAAATGAAGTTAGTTATATAAGGGGAGGGTTTAGTAACGGTTGGTGTGTAGTGTAGAGGGAGATGGAGAGTGTGAAATGTTTAAATTTAATTAAGGAAAGGAAGAGAAAGAGAAAGAGACGTTCATAATGTGTTGTTCTGTTTATATATGTAGTTGAGATGATTAAGAGTCTTTTGTGAAATTTAAAATTAATTGATTATGCAAGTGCAAGTGCAAGTGCAAGTTTATGTGTCATCCTTTGTAATTCCATGATTTGTGAATGAGATCAATTAGTTTCCATGCTTCCCTGAATTCTTCAGCTTCTTTATGATTTTAGCTGAATCTACTTGCCCTGACACAAAATTTCCCTTGATCTGCATCTATACTCACAGAATACACCCCTGCCTCCATAGCTAGTTCTTAGTTTTCTCAATATAAAGCTAAGGCATAAAGCTTTTGATGATATATAGGAACAGCTTTTTCTTAGATGTACATGCTATAGATTTAGCAAGTTGCTATGGATTAATGAATATATCTTGACCTTTACCTAGTGGCTACTGATTATGTGATTGTTCTTTATTGTATTACTAAGATTTAGCAACAAAAAAAGACATGTGTACATGCTATAGATTTAGGAACAGCTTTTATACAATAGTATCTAACATAATAATAAAAATCTGAAACCAAAACCACTTCCTTCTTCCTCTTGAAAGTTTCTTCGCAGAGCATTAGTACATCCTTTTTATATTTTACTTTTTATTTTTATCAGCACCTCTCCATTTTAATACAGGAACCGCAACAAATCCCTAAAACATTTTGTAAAAACATGAGCAGGACAAACTAGTCGTGGGGGTTTCTCAAAAATTTACTGTAACTAGAATGATATTGACAATAAATTTAATCTTTCTCAATTCTTACAGTAACTAGACAACAATTATAGGGACTTCATCACAAAACATGCAGAATAGCCAAAATAATAAGGAAATATTCTTAAATCATATGTAGAATTGTATGATTTATTGATTATTACCGTTTGCCTCAAATAGAGGTGCTAACTCACCAAACCATAAACGTCTTCAATTGAATGGGTAAGCTTTAGCATGAATCTACAATCAATAGGTCATTTACAATTAAGCAACTATAAATAAAGAGTTTGAAATAAAGAGACAAGAATCCAATGAAGATCCATAATGTAGAGATTAATTACAGAGTCATTGTGTGGTGTAGAGGGATTGATGGAGAAGGCTGTAGAGGATTAAAAAAGTTCATTGAAAAAGAGCAAAAGCAAATTTAATTTGTAATTTATAATAATATAAATAGATAGCTATCTAACATTACCTAGTTTGGTTTTGAAAAGCTTCTATCCATAATTCCATTCCATATGGTATCTTCTTTGTTCGTGAGGCTCATTTACATATAGAAAAACTCTAGGAATGACTGGTTTTTCATGCTTGTTTCATTTTATTAACATCTTAATCTTAATATATAGGAAACATAAAATTTTATCATGGAGTCTATGGATAGGCATGAGGATGAGCTTGAAGAAGTTTCTGAAACTCCTCCTACTGTACCTAGAACTAGAAGGGTTGGGAGTGGGACAACTAAGAAAGGGACTTCAGTTGTTTGAAATTTTTTCTCTAAAATTGTTGTTGGCAAAGATGGTTGTCATAGAGCTGCTTGTATTGTGATCAAGAGTATGTTATTGGTTTAAATCCTGATACTGAGAGACATTATGGGACTTCACATTTAAAGCGTCATATCCCGGATTGTAAAGGTATTACAAACTCAATTTTGAATTCAGAAGTAACCTCTAGTCCGAAAATGATTAATCAAATAACACATCGTGGCATGCTTGCACGGGCCATAATCAAACATGATCTTCCTTATAGCTTTGTTGAATATGATTTGATTATTGATTGGATACATTATTTGAATTCTGATTGTATTATGCCTTCGAGAAATACTGTTGTGTCATACATTTGAAAAATTTATCTAAAAGAGAAAGACAAGCTTAAGGCAGCCATCTCTAAGATTCCTAATAGCGTATGCCTAACTTCTGATGTGTGGACAACGGTTACAACTGAGAGTTATATTTGTTTAACGGCTCATTTTGTTGATGAGAACTGGAAATTAAGAAGTAAGATTCTTAACTTTTGTCGAATGGAACCACCGCATACTGCAGTTGAGTTGAAAGCTGTTATCTTTGATTGCTTGAGAGAGTGGGGAATTGATAAGAAATTGTTTTCTATTACTCTTGATAATGCTTCTGCCAATGATGCTATGCAGGACATCTTGAAAAAACATCTTCTTTTACAAGGTAATTTGTTAAGTAATGGTGAGTACTTTCACGTTCGATGTTGTGCTCACATCTTAAATTTAATTGTTCAAGAGGGTCTTAAAGTAGCTCATGAAGCACTCTTTAAAATAAGAGAGAGTGTGAGATATGTAAAAATGTCTGATGGGCGAATGCTGAGATTTCAAGAGTGTGTTAAGGATGCTAATGTAGACTCATCAATTGGCTTAAGGGTAGATGTCCCAACGAGGTGGAATTCAACCTTTCTCATGCTTGATAGTGCCATAAAATATGAGAAAGCTTTTAATATTCTTAAAGTGGTAGATAGGAGTTTTAAGCATTGTCCATCATATGAAGAATGGAGAAGAGGGGAGAAAATGTGAGTTTTTTGAGCCTTTTTATGACACCACAAACATGATATCGGGTTCATCATATCCAACTTTGAATTTATATTTCATGCAAGTATGAAAGATTGAGTGTCTGTTGAAAGACAATTTGCATAATGAGGATGAACTGATAAAAGATATGGTAGAAAGAATGAAAGTGAAGTTTGATAAATATTGGAAAGATTATAGTGTAGTTTTAGCTTTTGGGGCTATTCTTGATCCATGCTTGAAGCAAGAATTCTTAAAGTATTGCTATGACAAGCTTGACTTTTCTACCTCGGAACGGAAGGTTAAATATGTATTGGAGAAATTGAAGACACTTTATGGAGAATATGCCAAAAACTTGAATCCATCTAGTCTTTCTCAGTCTCAATCCTCCTATGAGTCTCGTGCTTTATCAAGTCCAAGTGGTGAAGGAAGTAGACCCAAGAAGAAACCAAGAGTGTACAATGTATGCTATTCTTTTTCTAACTTATTTGTTCTCTTTGTTATATAATTTTATTCTTACTTTGTCTAAATAATTAATGTATTATGTAGGATTTTAAAAGGTTTCAAAATGCAAGTCTATTGCTTGTACTAGAAATGAGTTGGATTTTTATTTAGATGAACCACTAATTGTTGCTGACGATAATGAGGAATTTGATGTTCTTTATTATTGGAAGAATAATGAGAAGAGGTTTCCCACGCTTTCCATACTAGCACGAGATTTCTTGAGTGTTCCGATTACCACAGTGGCATCAAAATCTGCATTTAGCATTGGTGGACGTGTGTTAACTAAATATAGAAGTTCTACTTTACCTGAAAATGTTGAAATGCTTATCTGCACTAGGAATTGGTTGCATGGCTTTGATGTGAATCCTACTTCTACTGGTAATATTTTAGTATTGTATGCAATCTTTGCTTATATGGTTTATTTGAATTACTTATTATTATTTTTTGTTGGTTATTAGTTATTGTAAATGAAGAAAGTAACAAAGATTGTGGTGATGATATGACACAATCAGAATTTTGTGTTCAGCTGGATGATGAAGAGTAATTGTAAGAATTTGTTAGTTTATTTGATGTGGTTAATTGTTAATTTGTTATTGAGTATGTATGTGACTAACAATTAATAAGTTACTTTACCTGATATGCAGAGGTTCAGGGAACTTGTTATTGGTGGCACCAAGAAGAGTCAATCAATATCTTTATTTTAAGTAGTAGCGTTATGGTGTATTAGGATTTTCAATACCTTTTTATAAACGTTGTAATTAATGTTTAATTTCTCTATGGATTGAATTTGTATTTGTTATATTTTTATTATCTTGCAATTAAAATTTGTAATCTCGAAGTGAAAACTATTCGGTTGGTAATATAATATTAGTGACTATTATGTTTAGTTGAAATTTGAAAGGGAAACTTGTGTAGAAAATGTAGGTGGTGTGTAGCCAAAATATGAAACGTTACTTTGGATTTGGAACCACCAAATGAAAGAACAAGAAAATGATAGTATCATTTTTTTAGTTTACTATAATTTAATTAATTATGTTAAATGGGTTGATAGGATTATACTTTTTATTGTCATAGGAGCATGTGTGTTTATTTTAAATGATAAAATTAATAATGGTAGGAATATAAAATATACATATAAAATTGGCCCTAACGTGGCCCTGACTTGGTCCTACCTTGGCCCTACCTCGGTTCGCACGACTAATTATATTAAAAAAAAGTTGACCCTAATTTGGCCCTGATCTTGACCTTGGCCCTGTAACCTTTTGGCCTTGCAGAGCTCTGAATTTCAGGGCCTTATTGTTATTTAGAATTTTGGGCCCTGGCCCTGTTGAGTCTAAGCTGGGCTGAATGACCCATTTTGACAGCTCTAGATGGAGATGGACGATCAGGATGATCATGATGTTCCAGATGCGGAAGATTTGAATTCAGATCAATAAGATTCAAGGAACCACAGATTTCTCTGCATGCTCTTACAGATTCATAATGTTATTGATGTAAAAGCGAAAGGGGACCGTCTTGATTTTCAATTGCGCGGAAGAACATATTCGGGTGAGTCATATTTGGGACTAAAATCTAAGCAAAAATATGCCATGGGAATTTAAAAGAGAATAAATGGGTAGGGTTGAAGGCGTCACACAAAGGTTGGTTATACCTTTGATAAGCCGTCGAGACATCGCACTATAGTGGTTTGAGCTCTAGATAAATCTCTAGTGGAGATTCAATCTCTGAACCTTATTTTGGGAGAATCACTTTCACAAAAGTTGAAAATTAATCACTAACTCTAAATCTTTTTTATTCATCAAATGTGATATTTAAATAGGCAAAGTACAAAATACAATAATAATTAAACAAATAAAATAATCACTACTTCTTAGGCTAATGAAGGCGCGCCCCCTATGCTGATTGGGCAAGCAATTGCCTTCCTAATCTACTAAAATTTGAAATTAAAAATAAAGATAATATCGATCTAAAAGATTAAGTAAAGATATTCCTAAAATCTAAAATGTTAAGTAAAGATATTCCTAAAATCTAAAAGATTAAGAAATGATATTCCTAGAAGATAATATCGCTCTAAAAAATTAAGTTTCTTAGAATAAAGGAAATCAATCCTATATGATAAAATCTAATTAAAAGATAATTCTGAAAATTAAAATTAAAATAAATATTCCTAACTACTCTAAAAGTGGCGCTACCGATTACGTTTTCTATGACTTTTTTTTTTCTGGATCATATCATTGTCTCCCTCTTCAAGAGGATTCGTCTTCGAATCCATTGACTCATTTGTTCTCCCGGATCAAAGACAACTTGTTAGAATTCAAATTTGCTCCTTTCTTCTTTATGTTTTGAAGTTTTCTTCTTATATTCTTCGATGACATAAAGACTTCTCTCTTCAGAATTAAAGAATATAATTCCATCTATACCAAAAGTATTTTTTATTTAAATTCCCAATAACATTTTCCTCCACAAACATATGAAAAACAGCCCCAATATGCTTATATTTTCATTCGTGTTTTTAACCAAACAAAAATCACAACATAAAATATTTTTGGTAGATGGCAAACCATGAGACTCCATAAGTTTACTTTCCTTGTGCTCATGGAATTTAGCTTCCAAATGTGGGCTGAATATATAACGGAAAACTAGGAATTATATCAATGGATTTCTTCGTCAAACATGGTGATTTATTTGATGTTTCTTTGGAGGACTCATCCTTTAATTTCTGTGAAATGAAATCATCAATAGAAGAAGAAAAAAAATTAGTTCAAAGTTTCATAATTCTTTTTCTCACTTTTATTTTCTTTCTCAATTTCTTTTTCTTTTTCATTTTCTTTTTCTTGTTCTTCTTTTTCTTTTCTCTCTCTTTCCTTTTCAATTTCTTTTTTCTCTAGTTCTTTTTTTATTTCTATTTTTCTCCTCTCTTTTTCTTTTTCAGCTTCTCTTTCATTTCTTTCTTTTAGCTTCTTTATTTTTTCTATTTTCTTCTGCCAATATGATTCATATTCTCATAGGATGAAAACCCTCCAGAATCATATTTTCTCTTCTCTTTTTTTCTTTTCGCTTTTTGATTCTTTCTATTTTCTTTTGTCATATGATTCATATTCTTCATAGGATGAAAAACCTCCAAAATCATATTTTCCTTCCTTCGGAGAATCAAGAGCCGAGGCTCTCATACCAACTAATGTGAATGCGGAAGGGGACCGTCTTGATTTCGAATTGCGGGGAAGAATATATTCGGGTGAGTCATATTTGGGACTAAAATCTAAGCAAAAATATGCCATGGGAATTAAAAAGAGAATAAATGGGTAGGGTTGGAAGCATCACACAAAGGTTGGTTCTACCTTTGATAAGCCGGCGAGACGTCGCAATAGAGTGGTTTGAGCTCTAGATAAATCTCTAGTGGCGGTTCAATCTCTGAACCTTGTTTTGGGAGAATCACTCTCACAAAAGTTGAAATTTAATCACTAACTCTAAATCTTTTTTATTCATCAAATGTAGCCTTTAAATAGGCAAAGTACAAAATACAATAATAATGAAACAAATAAAATAATCCTTACTTCTTAGGCAAATGAAGGCACGCCCCCTATATTGATTGGTCAAGCAATTGTCTTCCTAATCTACTAAAATCTAAATTTAGAAATAAAGATAATATCGATCTAAAAGATTAAGTAAAGATATTCCTAGAAGATAATATGCGGATGAAGACACCAGTCTTGGCCTTACTAGATTTCAACAAGGAATTTGTGCTCGAGGTAGATGCATCTGGGACTCGATTAGGACCTGTTCTTATGCAGGATCAACATCCCATTCGTATATCAACCGTGCTTTAAACCATCAACAACAAAGACTATCAACATATGAGAAAGAGCTCTTGGCAGTGGTATTTGTAGTCCAAAATGGAGACATTATTTGCTAAACAAACATTTCACCATATAAATAGATCATAGGAGCCTCAAGTACATTTTAGACCAACGATTGACAACTCAATTTCAGTAGAAATGGTTAGTGAAGCTTATGGATTTTGATTTCTCAAGAGAATACAAGTAGGGAAGGGAAAATATCGCAGCTAGTGCTCTCTCAAGAAAGGAAGATGTTGTTTGTAGTACACTATGTCCACTCCTTGGAATCAGAACCTATACAAAGGATAAAAGATAGAAGGACTTTAGACACAGCTCTTAAGAAGATTATCAAGGATTTGGAAACTAATCCAGTATCACACAGACATTATAGCTTTCAGCAAGATGAACTGAGAAGGAAGGGGAGATAGTTGTGGGAAGAGACTTGGATCTATGAAGACAATTATTAAAGTGGCTACACTCTTCACCTAGTGGTGGACATTCTGGCCGAAATGCAACAATACAGAGGACCAAATCAGCAGTGTACTGGAGATGATTGACAAAAGACATTAAGCACTTTGTCCAACATTGCCAAGTATGTTAGCCGTGCAAATATGGCAACACTACCTAACCGGGATTGTTGCAGCCTTTACAAATTCCAGATTAAGTTTGGTAACATCTTAACATGGATTTTATTGAAGGCTTTCCTACATCTTGACCTTGTATGCAAGTTTTGGGAATAGGATGCCATGTGTCCATGTGAGTGATGTCAGAAGCAAAAACAATACTATTTCTAGTGGTAGCAAAAGAAAGCTCAACTTAACTAGGATTATCATTCAGGTCAAATTCTTTCCAAATCACCAAGTTTCTGTAAGAGGACCATGGCCTTCCTCGCGATATCATATCACGATCTCTGCCAGAGAAGAATCTTAAAATGATAAGAGATTTCTCCCTGTTGGGATGTTGGGATGGCGATACACAACCAACTAGGCATGCCTCACCGTTTCCGTCATTGTGTATGTCCCCGTCAAGAGCCAGAAGGAAAATGCCAAGATGCACTAGGAAAAAGACCTACACTATCAAAGAATTGGAAAAAGACCTACACTTCACAAAATTTGTTCACAAATTGTTATCCTATATTTCATGTCTTCTTAAATAAAAGATTTGATGACGATCTTACAAAAGCAGTCATAGGGATAATGGAAGTCGACATGCATGAAAATCATGAATTAGTTTACATTATTCCTAATAATTATAGGGTTTCATTATCTGATTTTTGTAATCATGTAATGATCACAGTAAAAACCAAAGGTTATGAAAGCATGACAGTAGGAGAAGCAAACTTAATTCTCATTAAAGTTGTAATAGCAGGACTAAGCAATTATGCTGCCCCAAATTTCAAGGTCCAAACAGACCACATAGCTGAATTTCTAGGATCTAAAGGGATAAGAGCTATCCCAGGAAAGGATTTTGATCCAAATCTTCTTAATGAAGAGGAATGGACAATAACTATGCCAAAAAAAGGAAATTGTGAAGGTTCCAACCAAGGTAGTATCTTGTATGAGGTGAAATAGTTTCAGCATTCGATTCTCGACTACGAGTCTCGACCTCAGATAGAATCAGATGAAGATGATGAAGATATTGAAAGAATCTCGACAGCACTAGTAATTACTACAAATCAGGATGAAGGAATATCGTATGAGGAGTTTATGGAAACTCAACCATGGTATTTCCAAGAATATAGATGTGAATCAATAAGTGAGCCAGTAGACTATAGTAAACCCTCTAGATTTGATGAAGATGATGAATTTTGTAATCCATTCTCTGAACAGCAAGAAGTAGGTCTTATTTTAGAAGTAGAGGATGATTATCTACCATATCCCAAGAAGAAACCTACTAAGCATGAATACTTGTTTATGGAAGGAGAAAGTAGTAACTTAGTCCCTCAAACAAGAACCACAGGACAACCTACTTTTGGGCCAGGAGCAGGAAAAACAATAGCAATCCCTCCAATAAACCAGTGGACCACTAACACAACAACACCCATAGAAAGACCCTTAGATCTTAATCCTATAGAATTACCATCTGCAAAATCTAGAGAAGGAGTTGTACTGTTTTACCGGTAAACACTGAAAAATGGGAAGACACCATTAGGATATGGGAATCTGCCACTATAACCCATTTAGCATCCCTACAGTTTGCAGAAAATTCTGACAAGGTTCTATACTTTGGAAACCTTTTAGGACCAACAGAAAAATTAACTTTCCAATCACGGAGAGCTGCTTACCCTGATGAGTATTAACGGTTAGTAAATCTAGCCAATAATACTATCAACCTGACTAAACAAGTAAGGCAAATGATCCTTGGATATGATGAATATAGAGGACACACCCCAATGCAAGATCAAGCTTTACTACAATTGGAACAACTGACGATTAATGATATGAAGGATTTTGCTGAATATGCAGTGCAGTATGAGGAATTGGCAGCTAAGACTGGTAGGATATACCTACACCCAGAAATTTCTGAGAAGTTTTTTAGAAAACTTCCCCCGCTTTTTGGTTCCAAAATGATAGAATTATGGAATCAAGCATATCCTAACCAAACAGTTGGGATAGCACCTAGAAAAAGTTCGTATTCGACGTACTTCAATAGCTTTGTCAACAAAATGAAATCAATAGACAAGCAAAGAATTTTTCATTTTCTAAAAACATAGATGTCCCAGGAGTTTATAGAAGTCATTATCACTCCAAAAGACACTCGGGAGAGCCACTAACTATAAAGGAACTCCTCACAAGAATAATTTTCGTAAATTCAAAACTAAAAGCCAGGAAACACTAAATACAAGTGTGACATTTGTGGAGAAGTATGACATTTTTGAAAATCAATGTAGATGAGGAAGAGTCGACAAAGAACGTCTTGCGGTCTACCAAGAACTTGAGTTACCTCAAGATTGGGACATAGTGAGTGTTGATGAAGACGAGGATCCAACAGATTCAGACATCTGTTCATATGAAGATCCTGAAGAAGAGCAAGCTCGAAAAGATTTCATAAACCTTTTCGAAGACCAGTCATCCTTTATGATGATGGTAACACAACCAGCCTAGAGAACACCATCTGTGCTCTCTAAAGAACAACAAGATTGTTCACATCAATGACAATTTTATCGAAAACTAGATGAAATCATAGAAAATGTTACATCTGTTGTCTCTTGACTCCATATAGTAACAATGTGCACTGTGATACATGCCGTCTAACAGTATGTATCCCAGACGCTCAGCGAATTCTAAACTTATCCATCCCAATTAAACCTAAGATGGAAATTCCAAAGAACAAAACAAATCTTTTTGTTTTAGTTCAGGAACAAGCCAAGTATATACTTGTCTTACAGCAACAAATACAGGTTTTACAAGATAGATTGTTTGCCCTTTAAGCAGCCTTACAAGAGCAGTAGAGCCCAAATTTCGCAAAAAACCCCGGGAAGGAGAAGATGTATTCCAAAAACATAGAACCCGTTTTAGAATACTGTGATGACGAAATTTGTGCTTCTACAAAGACACGTAGCTCTATAAAATAATCTCTTAAATTCCAGTGTTATAGTAACAACAGAAGGAGAAAAGAGAGTGTTACAAGCAATAATTGACACGGGAGCAAGCCGTTGTTTCATAGACACTAAAACGTTTCCTAAAAAGTGTTGGAAACAAACAGACAAACCTATGATAGTAAATGGTCTAGGAGGATCAGAAAAAACAAATCATAGATTAAGCAATGCTAAGATAATCTTCAACAAAGAAGAATATCTCATGCCGTACACTTACATTATCTCCTTAAGGATAGGAGAATTTGTAGAAAGAAAAATCCAATTAATCATTGGAATGACTTTCATCTATAACTTCAAAGGAGGTATACAGATAGAAGCAGGAAATGTAATGCTTTACAAAAAGGCTGATATAATCCAAGCATCCCCTTATGCTTCTTGTAATGTATCAGAGGCAAAAACAGAAGAATTAGAACTAGTACCCACAAGTGAGGAAATTGAGGTACTAAACCGAGAATTGTGCTTGTATGCCGGTCTTGAATAGGTTAGAACAATTACAGTATATAGGTGAAAACCCAGTAAAACACTGGCAGAAAAATAAGATCCTTTGTAAGTTAGAAATTATCAACCCAGACTTGATAACACAAGACAAGCCCATCATCCCATCACCAGAACAGCAAAAGGAGTATATGACTCACATCCAAAACCTCCTTAACCTAGGTGTTATTAGAAAATAAAATTCTAGGCATCGAACAACAACTTTTATTTTTCTATCAGTAACAGAAGTCATTGACGGAAAGGAAAGAAGAGGTAAATCAAGAATGGTTTATAATTGCAAGCGACTCAATGACAACACTCATAAGGATCAATATTCTCTTCCAGGTATTGATTACTTGCTATCAAAAATCCGAGATAAAAGGGTATATTCCAAATTTGATTTAAAATCTGGATTTCACCAAGTAGCAATAGAAGAAGGGTCCATTCCTTGGACCGCATTCTTTTGCCTAGAAGGACATTTTGAATGGCTTGTTATGCCATTTGGCTTAAAGAATGCACCGGCAGTATTTCGAAGAAAAATGGACAACATTTTTCATAAGCATGATGATTTCATAATAACATACATGGATGATATCTTTGTATTTTCTGAAGACATCTCACAACACCTTAAACACCTTTCAATATTTTTTGAAATATGTGAAAAGGAATGACTTGTTTTATCAAAAAATAAGTTAAAAATTGGTGTTACAATAATTGAATTCTTAGGACTACAGATTGAAAATGGAAAGGTTGAACTTCAACCCCATATTGTAAGAAAATCCTAGAATTTGAAGAACAGAACCTTGAAACACCGAAAAGTTTACAACAATTCTTAGGGATCTTAAATTATGCAAGAAATTATATCCCTAACTTAAGCAAACTCACTGGTAGTTTGTAAAATAAAGTTTGTACAAGTGTGACCTTCAATTACTACTGAAAGCATCTACTTTCAGAAAAGCTGTGCTCCACTTACCTCAATTATTGTATTTTTATTTTTAGTTTCAAGTCTAGATTTCAAGTCCGTGTGTCTATAAAGGGAGTGTAATGGTTAGTGTAAAAACACACCTTGTTCAGCACAACCACTTACTTCTCTAAATAAATCATTTCTATTTGATCATTGCGTCTTCTATCTTCCGCTACTATCTTTATCTTGCACTATTCTGAGTACAAGAAGTTCAGAGAAGAGAAAGGTATGAATTCATTTTCCCCTGCACTTACCTATTTTTGGAATCAGAGAAGCTTGGTATGACGAACTAAACTTATTATGTTGAGAGTACTGTTAGTATGAGCTATATTTGATCTTATTTTTGTTATCATAAAAGCATGATATTATTAATATGATAAGCAGTTCCATACTCATTTCTTTTGAATTATTAAAACCAATTTCAAGCATTATGAGTCCTGTATAGCCGAAGGCTAGGGAAGGCAATCTTAGTACCATGGCAAGAAGGTAAGGCCATGCTGAAAACGATGTTTGCACCTGATGGATAGATAACTACAGGATAAATAATGACTAAAAAAGGTAGACCTGATTATTTAGATTTAGAATTCCGAAGAAATATAAGAGGAGGAACTACTGATCATGTTAATCTAGTATGTTTTCATGATAATAAAAAAGATTTCAAACATATGTATCATACTACAGGAAATCAACATAACTCTTTGTCATCTGTGTTTGCTCAACTTAATTGTATTTCGGATATTTCATACACTATTTTATATAATTTGCAATCTGAAAAAGATAATAATTCTTCAGTCTTTAAGTCTTTGCTCAACCTATACCAAAAACAGAAAGAGAAAATCTCTCTAATTGAATCATCTTTACCAGGCTTAGAACCTCTAACAGAAAAATCATTTTTTCGTAAAACAACAATTAAAGAGTTAACCGAAAAAGTTGATTCTTTAATATTTAAATCTGATAAGTCATATCTTTCTAAGTTGTCAACAAAGAAAGATATAGATGATCTATTAATAAGAATAGATCAAGAACCCAGAAAGATTGAACAAGAAACTGTTCAACTAGCAAAAGAATTAGAGGAAAGAGTGCAGACTCCTGAATCTCTAATACAGCGCGTAGATATTAAAATATCTACATTCTTGGCATGACCGAACAGAATCAAGACTATCAAAAAGCACTTGATAGTACCACTCAGATTTTGTCATTGGCAGAAGGATTTATTCAAAGTCCTACAAATATTGCTATAAGTTCTATAGCAAAACAGAATAACACTATTATTGAGTTATTAATTGGGTTGCATGAAAAACTTAATTTAATAGTTGCAAAACAACATTCTTCAGATCTTGCAGTTGCATTTGAGGAGATAAAAGCTAAACTAAAAAATCTAAAGATTGACACAACGACTAAAAATCAAGTTATTCCTGCACATGAAAGGGTTATTGCAGTGTGGAAAGACCCAAAACAGAGAATTGCATAATTCAAGAAGCAAAAGGACGAAAAGTAAAAAGACGAAAAACAAAAAGGTGAAAAACAAAAAAGGACAAAAGACAAAAAGACAAAATTTCACTACTTTTTGGTCAAAATACCTATATTGGTAAATTATTTATTTTCTACACTATTTTGATAAATAAAATAAAAAATTATATTATTGTGGTCAAAAAGCCAAACAACATGGGCCGGGGGAGAAAAATACTAATATCTTTTTCAAATTTGGTAAACAATTTCAAGTTTTTTAATTACTACATTAATATATAATTAAAAGAAGTCAAGCATCCTGGTTGTATATGAAGATGCAAGGTTACGTTACGTTGTACTTGGTGAAGAATTTTCAGTGTCTCAAATGGAGTTTCCTAACACTACCAAGTTATATTTCTCACTTATGGTTGTATTTGTTGCTGCCACAATATTATTGAACCCTGTATTTGCCACAAATTATAAAACTTGTAATTTTCCAGCAATTTTTAGTTTTGGTGCTTCAAACGCTGATACTGGCGGTTCATCTGCTTCTCTTTCGCCACTAAATCCACCATATGGAGATACATATTTCCATAGACCTGTTGGAAGATACTCTGATGGTAGACTCATCATTGATTTCATAGGTAACATTATTATTATTAATTATTATTATTATTTTCAATTTCAGTTATTTTTTTCATTGTCGTCTTTAAAAGTATAATTATTGTGCCATGTGGCCTTAGTACAATAACGGAATATAAGTTGTGGGCAAAAGAAAAAAATGAAAAAAAAAATTTGTGTAATGTGCAGTGAGAACTGGGTAGTGCGCAAACTGCCACAAAGCAACTTATAAACCAGATTAATGATGACAAGTGATGGATTACATAGTTGGGTCTTTTAAGCATCTTGAGAGGGGTTTGAATCTTGGTAATGCGTATAGAGAAGACTTTGTTGGGAGAGACAAAGCCCACTTCGATGATCTCTACACCTCAAAGGGATTAATTTTCTCGGCTGAGATTACCCTTGGTTCACCCAAAAAAAAAGTGATGGATTTTTTATTCTAATTGTGATTTTTTTTTTTGAATTTTCAGCACAGAATTTTGGGCTCCCATATCTAAGTGCATATCTTGATTCACTTGGGACAAATTTTTCACATGGTGCAAATTTTGCAACAGGGGGATCAACAATTAGAACCCCACCAATTATTTTCCAGTCCAAACTCAGTCCTTTCTTCCTTGGAATTCAGTACACTCAATTTAAAGAATTCATAAGAAGAACACAATTCATTAGAAATCAAGGTAAACTTTAAATTAATACCAAAAAATAAGCGTGAATTCGAATTCTCTCGTATTCTTTTTTTTATTATGTTATTTATGTTACGAGAAATAGACATACACAATAATAATAATAATAATAATAATAATAATAATAATAATAATAATAATAATAATAGGACTCACTATTATTTATTGAGGACCAAAAGACGCTCATTTCAATGGCTCATGTTTCCTTCTACTTTGTGCTTTCTCTACTTAGGTCACTGTCATTAGTTTTTCAAAATCCAAATTGATCTATCAAATATGATGAGGCACAAGATTTATATGTATACTATAAACGTAATCTATTAATGTATTTAACGTTTTCAATTTATTTATGAATATTTTTCATTTAGTGGTATACTATACATCGCCGCTTAAAAAACATGATGTATGGTTAAAAAATACCTGGTGGCGGTCAAACACGCAACATCAATTTGGTGTGGCGCCACACATCTTTTTCACTTTTTATAGAATGATGAAAATGACCTTGCTGAAAAAAGTGATCTCGATAATATTCAGATCCGTTTTTTCGAAAATATATAAGATTGACGATTTGAATTTTGAAGTTCTGAAAAAAATAATCCAAAATATTTTCGAATCAGTTTTTCTGATTAATATTGAAACTAGATTTTTTAATTTTTAATTTTTATTACATTTTTTAATTTTTTTTACAAAATAAATTTGCCCCACGCCACGTTAAAATCTTAAATCAACTCAATTTTTTATATTAGTCAATTTTTTCTCGCCACTTATGTATTAAAAGTGAGACATTACCATCAAATTTTTTTTAAAGTGTTATAATAAATTATTTTTCAAAATTTTACTTTTTTCTGAAAAAATTAATTACAAAAAGGTGAAAATGTAATAAAAAATTCAAAATTCAAAATTATAGTTTTATGATTTTCTGGAAAACTGTTCCAAATATATTCTGGATTATATTTTTCAGAAGTTTAGAAATTAAAAAATGGTCTTCTATATTTTCAGAAAATCAGGTCCAGAGATATTTTAGATCATATTATCTGGAGAGGAAAATTTTATATTTTTCAAAAAAGCGAAAAAGAGATATTGTGTGACGCATTTAACAACAACCAGAAAAAATCTATTTTGAATCTAATTGAGGGCATAGTTTAATTTTATTTCTTTTTCTAATTTTTCTTTGCAGGAGGCGTATTTGCAACGTTGATGCCAAAAGAAGAATATTTTTCTAAAGCTTTGTATACGTTTGATATTGGTCAAAATGAACTTAGTGTTGCCTTTTTTAGTAACATGACTCTACAGCAGATCAAAGCTTCTATACCTGATATAGTCAACACTTTCACAACAAATGTCAAGGTATGGAGTTGAATACCCTTATTACACAAATTTTAATTTGAGTAATTTATTAAAATAGTCGTTAACTTTGCAATTACAAAATATTTTTATCTATAATTTTGTGGAATGCCTGAATTGATTCCTGACTTAGCTCTTTGTAGGTCATTTTAGTCCTTGACGTTGAGTGACATTGACAGAATGCTTACATGACACGTTAAGTACTTATGTAGCATATTATTTAACACAGGAAACACGTAAGCTGCCAAACAACGTCGTTTTAATTTGTTTAATCTGATAAGTCAGTTAATTAATCCCTCAAATCACTTACAACAAAATTTAATTTTGGACCAAAAACGATGCGTAGCTTTAGAGATTAACAAAAACAATGTCCTTTAGTCGCTTACATGGGGTCATATGTCTAAAATAACATGACACATAAGCACTCTGTCAGTGTCACTTAACGTCAAGGACTAAACTAACATATTGAGTATAAATTAGATACTAATTTAAGCATTTTATAAAGTCAATGACCGAAACTCCATATGACTATAAAATTTAGGACATTTTAAGAAATTACTCAATTTTTATTTAATTGTGATTTCTTTTTTTTTATATATATATTTTTCTAAGTCGGTTAAATTGGTGTTCAAGAACATATACAATTTAGGAGCAAGATCATTTTGGATACACAACACAGGACCTCTTGGCTGCCTTCCTATAATTTTGACCAATTTCCCATTTGCTGAAAGAGATAGTTATGGCTGTGCGACGTCGTTTAATGACATGACTCAATATTATAATCAGAAATTGAAGGAAGCCTTAGCTCAATTTCACAAGGATTTTCCTCTTGCATCAGTTATATATATGTGGGGATACCTACTCTCCTAAGTACTCACTTTTCACCAACCCTAATAAATATGGTAAGTCGAATCAAAATTACCCTATTTACACATTTTTAATTGGATAAATTATATTTTTAGTCTATATATAAAATAGATTTTTTTTTATTTTAGTTTTTATAAAAAAAAATTTATGATTTAATCCCTATTCATTTATAAATTACAATTTTTTAGTCTTCACTCCTGATTATAGGGTTTGTTTTAAAGATTTAGAAGAAATTGAACTCTTGGACTCTTGCTAACAAACAACTACTTAATGATGATTTATTCGTAGTTAAACTCATAACAAAACACAGAACAGAATTAAACTATGGAGACTCAAAAATGTAATTTATTAAAGAATATGGACTAAAATGCAAAAAATAATTTTTATAAAAACTAACTTAAAAATTAATATTTTTTATAAGTACCAATACATCTTTTACCCTACTAATTTTAAGCATACTTAAAATGTGTGTTACTAATTGAAGCTACATTATGTGGTAGGATTTGAGCTCCCACTTGTTACTTGTTGTGGCTATGGAGGGAAGTATAACTTCAACAATAATGTGGGATGTGGAGGAACCATAGTGATCAATGGAAGTAATATTTTTGTGGGTTCATGTGATAGACCAAATGCTAGGGTGATATGGGATGGAACTCATTACACTGAAGCAGCTAATAAAGTTATCTTTGATCAAATCTCAACTAGATCTTTTTCAGATCCACCCTTTCCCTTGAATATGGCATGTCATAGAAGTTTCAAAACAATAAATTTGTTTTAGTTAGTTTACATAGCACACATTTTTATGGGTAATAAAGTGGACTAGATGTATACCCACATTTGAGCAATTTATCTTACATATAATAAGGTAACATTGTGTGAAAATTGAATTTGCTTTCTATTAATAGAAATATGATAGTAATAAAAAATGTATATAATATTGGGATATATAGTCTGACCTCATATTGAAAATTAACCGAAGATAACAATAAAATAGTTTGTTTGGTATGTAACTACAAAATAATCTAAGAATAAAATTAGCATACTTTTTGTTTTTTATCGTGTGTTACTTCATTATCAAATCTTGGATGCTACACCCATTCTCAACCTATGGCCAGATACACTGTCGTTATCGAATTTCAACAAAGAGAAGAAGAATAAAAATCATTACTAAATGGGTGATACAATTAGCTTGAAACCCTCTAGGAATAAAACTTGCACAATTTTTGTTTTTTTATTACCGCATCAGTGTTGTTAAACTCTCAAGTTAAGTCGTAAACTCCTACAAGTTTACATACGAGTCTACGTAACAAAAAGAGTTAACTCGCATAGAATTGTTTTCGAATAGACCAAGTAAAGTTGTGGTAAAATCCATAAACTCTAGGTAAACTCACAAGTTTAATCTGAATCTACGAGTTCAATAATTTTTTCCAACACAATATTGTTTATAATTCTCTTTGGGTTTTAATTCACTCAAATCAAACTAACAAACCAGGGGACACACACTCTAACACTCATCTTCCTCACTCCTTCAAAGCTTCTTCCTATCTCTACCTTTTCTGTGAGTCTGTCACTCCCCTTTCGTCGCATTCCCACTTTCCATCCCACACCATCGCGTTCCACCATTCCCATCCGCCATCTCACTTTGCATGTCGTTTTTCTCACTCCTCTAGTCGCACCTTGCCGCCTTCCGTCTTCCCCTTCCATCGAACGCGACGCCGACAACGTCCTTCCAACCCTCCTCTGTTTATTCTACTCTGCGACTGGACAAGGTTGGTTTTTTTTTTTCAATTGTTCTTGTTCAGTTTTCAATTTCTGCAAAGTCCATTGAGAAGTTTAGCCTTGAGCTTTATGTTTTTGTTTTTAATTTTTTTCAATGTTTAAATCTGCGAAATCTCTTAAGCAATTTAACCTTTTTTCCATTTTTATTTCGGTTATTGTTCAATTTTGTACTTTTGTTTCTAATTCTAGGCTTGTATGAGTTGTATGAGTTCATATGTTTTTAATTATTTTCTAAGTGTTATAGTATGAATGTGTCATTAGTGAATTTATTTTTCAATAATAGATGCCTTAAGTTGGTACATCAAGATTTAGTTTTGACACTTTAAATTTGGACTATTGTACTTTGTGCATGAATTTAGTTATGATTATGTTTTATTTAATGAATTTGAATGATTAAATTTCTATTGTTTAGGTAATGCTCTGTTTTTTAGTACGATCATTGTTGTTGATATTATTTAATTTTACCTATTTTGCTAGACTCTTATGAGTTTACGAGTCAAGTCTACCAACCCTTTACGTGTCTTTTTAGAATCTTGAATTTAACAACCTTGCTGCATATTACTTTATTATCAAACCATCCTAATCAATCTCATACAAATTTAAAATCTGAAAAATAGTGATGTAGATAAGGGTAAAAAGAAATTAGCTCCCTTGAAGTATCCTCAAATTGCACAAAAAAAAAAAAACCCAATCGCACCTTCCTTGGTTGTCTCACTAAAAGAAAATATTGATTTAGCAAAGTTATTAGTTGCAAAACATTGGATTGCAAGCTATTTCCGTGACTAATATTTAGTCACTAAAAAAATGCAAATTTACTAACCAATGTCATTGATCGCTAAACAAACTTTTTCTTGTAGTGTCTATCTCGTGGGCGACGGCATGGATGTGCTAGAGACAAGGGCAGAAAACTAAAATAAGTCATATATGCGCCAAGAAGGTCTATAAATCTAAATATGTGAAATAAATTTTAGATAATTTTAAATTTCAGTTTTTAATTACAAACTAAAAATTACATACTATTATTGAAAATTTGTCAACTAAATAAATTTTTTTAATTTTCTGATTTTTAAAAACAGAAAATTATTTTCAATCTGAAGCGATTTTATAATCAAACAATTTTATTGAAACTGAATTAGAAACTGATATACTAGTATGTCTATCTTTTTCCATAATGGTATTATATATGCTAGAATCATAAATGTTATTTTCCTGTTTTTTATTTTTATTTTAATTCCCCATCAAATCTATAATTACTCAGTACTATCATTTTTGAGTGACATATGCTCTTGTCCTTTGCATTTGACATTGACTCCAACACGCATTGCCAACAAGAAAAGAATGAAAGACTTGAAAGACTTCATCTTCTCCTATTTTCGCTTTTAACCCTTATAATTGGCAAAAATATAATTTTAGGTTCTTAACTTTTATTTAAGATTTATTTTGATTCTATAACTTTTTTAATTTTTATTTTAGTCCTTTAACTTCTGTTTTTGGTTCAAAATGGTCTTATCATTATTCTCATTAGCAATTTAATGAATTTTTTATGACCCAAATTGTTATAAATAAATGGTCCAAATTGTTGTAAATCAAAAGTTCGAAATAAATAGATAACAGAATGCAATAGAGTTAGTAAAAAGTTCATTAAATTGGTAACGAAAGTGACGATAGGGACCATTTTGGACCAAAAACAAGAGTAAGATCTAAATGAACCTTAAAAAAGTTATGAGACCAAAGTGAACATTGAATAAAAATTAAGGGACCAAAATTATATTTTTGCCCTTATAATTTCATCATTATATTATTAGAAAATAATTAATTTAAGGTTAAAAATAAATAAGTTTATGTGTACTTAGGCATAATTATTTTTAAAATGTACAAATAAATACATTAATTTTACGAAATGTGCATTAAGTAAAAAAAAAAAGGTCACCTTAAGTGACAATTTTCCTACGAATTAGAAAACAAACTTTAAATATGACTTTATATGTAAGTGCATACATAAAAACTTTTAGCATTAAATTGCACATAAAAAAAAGTTCAAATATCAAACTAAAATGTTTTTAACCCTTAATTTAATACAATTATTTATCAAAACAACTCACAACCTATTTAAAGAAAAAAAATCAATTAACTAATTATGAGTTGTATTAATAAATAGTACTTAAGACCCGTTTAGATAGGATTTTACGACATCAAAAATATATTGAGGCACAAATTTCAAAATATTTCTTTAAAAAATTAAAAATTAAAAATTTAAACTTTAACAAAAATGCATTTTAATCCCTCTCAAAATTTTATTCAAAATGGACTATTAGATATATATAAAACATTTTCCATGTAATAATATTTCACATGATGACATCCACACATGCA
Source organism: Cyamopsis tetragonoloba (assembly GCA_037177725.1). Classification (NCBI taxonomy): domain Eukaryota; kingdom Viridiplantae; phylum Streptophyta; class Magnoliopsida; order Fabales; family Fabaceae; genus Cyamopsis; species Cyamopsis tetragonoloba. Next base: position 64,144,392 of record CM074119.1, read on the forward strand.
TGCTAATTCTCCTTCAATAATGAAAGCAAACCAATCCTTTCACACGCCACATCAAGGGAAAAAACAGTTTTTATTTAAAGAATTTCAATAGAAAATACCAAATTTCTTTTTTATTGATCAAACTAGTAATTTAAACATATTATGAAATATCACTTTAATAAACACATAGGAATTACGAAAGATACTCCTAAGGTATAAAATTGAGCTAGAAAAAACCACTTTATCGATGATAATTACTCCTTTCATTTTCACGCATATTAAAAATTATAATAATTATTATAATTTTTTTAAAATAAATTTTAAACTCTCCATAATATCTTTTATCTTTTATTGTTTAATAGGTTAGATAGTAGAGCATTGATTAATATCCGATTAAACTTAATATTAGAATTGGTAAAAGTACAATTAATGTTATATATTAAAAATATAAATAGAGAAATAAATAAAAACAAGAATTCTTTTTTTTTTTCTGGACACATAAGAAGGAACGGAGGAAGTAACACTTAAATTAATTAAAGTTCTAAGTTATGCTTTTTTTTGTTAAGACTAAACTAACCATTTTATGGATGATAATTACTCCTTTCGTTTTTATTTATTGTTATGGCAAAAAAAACAACATATTAATAAGTGTATTAATTGTTATGATTTTTTTTAAAATAAATTTTAAATTCTCTGTAATATCTTGGGTTTTTTTAACCTGTGTAATATTGCACAGGTTAAAGAATCAAAGAGGAAAAGAAAACATGGTATTTATTATATGTCACATACCATCTCATTAAAGTTTTGTTTTTTCCAACAAAAATTTTCTCTCTTTAGTTCTTTAACCTGTGCAATATTGGATACGTTAGAAAAACCCTAATATCTTTTATCTTTTATTGTTTAATTGGTTAGATAGTAAAGCATTGATTAATATCAATTAAATTTAAAGTTAGAATTGGTAAAAGTATAATTAATTAATGTTATATATTAAAAATATAAATGAATAAATAAATAAAAACAAGAATTTTTCTCTTTATGAAACAAATAAAAACGAATGGAGGAAATAACGATTAAGTTAATTAAAGTTCTAAATTATTAGTGTATGTTATGCTTTTGTCAAAACTAAACTAACCATTTTGTGTATGTTTGTTTAGGCGTTGAAACCGAACGCAACCGAAAAGCAAAAATTTCTTACTTTTACATTTAGTGTATAGGAATGAGAAATTAGAGATTTCAACACATTGAAATAGGTTCTCAATGCTTATCTAAACATGCCCTTTGACATTTAAAATTATGGCATTAAACTATGATTATTAACTGAAATAACACATTTAACCAAATTTATCGCATTTAACCCAATACAACCATTAACCATATAATAACCACAATCACAATTTCAAACTTTGCTTCTACTTCCACCCAAAATAGATAAATCTTCACTTCTTATCCCATTTAAATTCTATTTAAAAAACCATAGACACAAAGGAAGAAGACGAAGAAAAACAAAAACAGCAAAATCAAACTGACAAAAGCAACCTAATTAGCAAGCAAAGAGTAAAAGAAGCTCTTTTCTTTTGTACTAGGAGATGCATCATCATCGTCATCACAATTCTGACCATAAGATTCAAATTGTTTTGATTCGCGATTGAAAAGCGAACCAAAAGCAAAGATCTTATGAACAGAATTAAAAGCAGAGGACTTCTTCCAATAATTGAAACTTTGAAATATCCTCTTAGAAGCTAAAGAGGCAATAAATGGCGCGCGGTGATGGTGATGGCGATGGCATTGTTTTGCAGCCAATATGAGAAGTTTCTCATTCAAGCAAAGGGGACACACACCAATAACCACTTGTTTAGGGTGGAAATAGCAGGAACATGAATTTTTCACCTTATTTTCTTCTTTATTACCATTCATGTTTGATTTGGGTATTGACAAGGGACGCAGAGAGGGATGAAGAAGAGTTAACGGTAGAAGAATGAAACTAAAACTCAATGTAATGTCAAGTAATTAATTGAAACAAAAATAAAATTAAAGGGTGTGGAAGGTAATGTTGAGATTGAGAATATTTATATACAGATATATAAAGGTGGGAACCAACCATTACGTGTATGTTTGAAAAAATATTGAGTTGAAAGAGAATTAATTTTGAAGGGTCAAAATTGATTTTAATTCATAAACAAGTTGTTTGATTATGTATTAAGAAAAAGTTAAAATTAATTTTAGATTGCTAAAATCGATTTTGATGGAAACAATGTGAGACTTGCTTTCATGTTCGATTGAAAAAATTTACTTAAATTTGTTTTAAAGAAAAAAATCTCCAAACATAAATCTGTTACTTTAAAATCGATTTTACACTTAAAATTAATTATATAAAATCATGTTGATCCAAAATTAATTCTACCATCTTTAAACTAAACACATCATGTATTGGTATAAATGGGTTTTTTAACTTTTTTTTAAGATTGTTAACAGGAGTTGAAATCTTGGCAATTCATATAAAAATGTTTTATTGAGAAACACTGATCTCTTCACTTTAAAGGATTTAGTTCGCTCTTTGCTGGGATATCCTTAATGAAAAGAGAAAGAAATATAAAAAATAAAATAAAAAATAAAAAAAAATAACTGTGGGAACTGGGAAACGAAATGAGAAATTATTATGAGTTCTGATTTTTGTACTCACAATTTTCTATATTCAATGTATTCATTAGTTACGTACGTGGAAAAAATGGTTACGAAATATGTGATTATAATGTAAAAATAAAAATTCAATAAAACTTTTATGTATGTAACCAGATATTTTAATATGTAACTATAAGTATAAAATTAATACAATAAATGTGAGTACGAAATTTTTTTCAGTTATTATTATGCTGGCCTGCAGTGTGAACAGTTACGTAATGTTTCGGAGTATTTGATACAAACTTACTATACTTCAACTCAACTTCACAATAATTAGTGTTTTTTATTTTTTTATTTAGTTTTTATTTAATTTTTTGTTTGGTTCAAAAGAGCAGAAGACGATATTTTTATGTTTAATTTGTAAGGAACAAAGAGAAATTTTACAAAATTCAAAATATAAATTTTAGTCATTTTTATTTGTTTTTAATATTTTAATTTTATTAGTCAAACACACACATTCTCATACTGCACTACTCTTACTCTTAAATCTACTCTACTGGAGATTGAACCCATCTCCTTGAACTCCATGAACTTTTTCTTATGCCACTTGAACGACAAACACTCGACATTTATTTTTAATCTTTGATATACAACTATATATAAACAGAAAAATAAATAAATAAAATAGAAATATGAATAACGGGTTCTTACATTTTAAATACTTTTCATTATGTACATTTTTTTTTACACAAAAATTTAGTTAAGGGACAAACTTACTCTATTCAAAGTCAGGACATATTACCAACCTCAACGAGGACATTATATACATTCATCTAAAGTAAAGGTGTAAAATTATTGCATCCAACGGATTAATTTCGTCATTAGGATAACTAAATTTTAAGTAGGAGTTACTTAGCTTAAACGTATATGTAATATAGTTTCACTTATAAAAAGAATTGTAAAATTCGAGGTATATTAGAATATAGATATAGATATGTGTAATTATATAACTGAGATAATTATGGATATATAGTTATGTACCGCACCAAAAGAGATAAATACCAATTTCAGATTCTCGAAATTTGTTTTTTGTTTAATAAAAAGGAAAATTTGAAATTAGAATGATTATGTTCAATACACTACAAAATTCATTTAATTATTACTCTCTATTTTTTTTATTTATCGTAATTTTCAAAATCACACAGATTAAAAAATATAATTAATGTTCTTATTTTTTTAAAAAAATATCAAGTAATTATTCTCTTTTATACTTTTATTAAATTTTAAAATCATTAATTATCTATTAGGTGATAAATATGTAAAATAATAAATAAATAAGGTATAATAAAAAATAGAATAATAAATATTTTCTTAAACTTTTAAAGTGATAAATAAAAAGAAATAATTTTTTTTTAAAATATTACGATAATTAAAAAGAAACAAATGGAGTAACTTTTTTTCACTACCCCAAGTTAGCACTCATTTTTATAGATTTTTTTCTAATGAAATTGACAAATTAATATAGATATATTATTATTAACAAATAATTTTGTTAGTATAACCTTTTAATATATATTATTGATTAAGTCAACACTAAAACGTTACTATATATAGGAATTTTATTAATGTTTACTGATAGACAATTTTATTAGTTAAAATTTATATTAACGGTGATTAAGTCAACACTAAAATGTTACTATATATAGGAATTTTATTGCGATAATGTTTTGCAAAAAGGAAAAATATAGTTTTAGTCTCAAAATTAGTTATCCTTTGTGCACTAATTAATATTCAATCTATTTCGTATTATAAATTCCTATATAAATCATTGCACTTATTATAAAATATATAATAAAATTAATTAGGGGTTTGGTAACGTACACTTAGAAGGAGTGCGTTAGCAAGTTATAACTTGAAATTTTAAAATACACCCACAAGGTGTAGCTTGCTAACACATTCCTTCTATAAAATAAGTGAGTGTACGTTAACAAGCCCTATAGGGGTTTGCTAACGTACACCCACTTGTTTTATAGAAGGAGTGCATTAGCGAGTTATAACTAGATTTTTTAAAATATACCCAAAAGGTGTAGCTTGCGCACTCCTTCTAAAAAAATAGATGGGTGTACGTTAGCAAACCCCAATTAATTAATGCATTAATATTTTTTAAATAATATATAATCTTCTTAATTTATCTCCGTTTTCTTTTATCATTGCATTATATTTTTTACTATCTTTTTATAAAATCACATTAATTATAATAGACAAACATAAAAAAAATAATAAATACTCCTAAAAAATATAGAAATCTTATATTATGAATTACTAATATTGTCAGTAAAAATCTTATAATACGAAACGAAAAGAGTATATTTTTCCTTTAAAAAAATGTAAACAAGGATATTAAAAGTTAGGATAGTATTACATCAATTAGAAAAAGATGAGTTTAAACAAAATATATCCCACATGAATATTGTGATTTGTTACATTATCCATCAACAAGATCCATATGCAAATAAAAATTAGGTTTGGTGCTTTGAACTTTGAAGTGTTAATTATATAAATTCACAATCCTCATCAACATATGATTTTCCTATTCTTTTCGTAAGAGTACAATAGGACCGAAACATTCTGGGATTTCCACCATAACAGTAATGAAAACTATTAGTCTTCACTCTTTTTTTATGCACAAATCATCCTCTAAATTATAAACTTACAAGTCAAGGACCTAAAATAGGTCCGGCCAATTTTAAATTTTAAAAATATCCCCTATCGAGTTATTGTTTGGGTTCGGGAGTTTTTATCTCCGAACCTGTTGTTGTAAGGAATACTTATAATATAAAGAATCACAATTAGTTTTGGTCTTTTCTTCTGGTGTTGTTTTCGAATTAGATAGTCAGATTTCGTATGGGTGGATACCTACAAAATGAACTATGATACTAAAGTCAGAATACTTATTATTTAACCTCTCATTATTTTATAGTAAATGATATTTGGTGTCCTAAGGGCACTATTTAAGAACCTAAATGTAGTAAAAAGATATTGTAATGTGTAATTTTTTGTATACCCGAGAGACGGAACAATGTGCTCTTATGATTATTTTTCTAATTCTAGTAACTTTATCTAATGTCCTTAGGGCACTATATATCAAGACCTTTATTTTATTTATAGTGGAGTCATTAGGTTAAGGTTTGAGTACTTTATTGGATCTATGTCCAAGGCTCAAATCTCTATGTACCTAATTATTGTCAGAGATGATCCCCATGTTTGGCTGCTGTTTTTGGGATAAACATCTTAGTAAAATCTTATGTCGCTAAATGGCCACGTTGTTATGATCCAATGTCGGAAAGTTGTGATGTTGTTATATTGAAAGGGGATGACCCTTGTTTTATGTAATCATGATCTCGGTTCGTAACAACTATCTCAAAGTCAGTAGACTAAGATATTAGGCTACTGAGTTTAAAGATTGCTATTTTAATTACCAACTTGAATCTCTTCTACTTGTCCCAGACATTCCATCCACGTGTCTTCTTAGGATTAATTAGGTTCGTTTCGAATATTGTGCTACTCATCATGGTTATTACGTGGCGTCCAACTCATTAACTACTGTTATGCCTTTTTCTCTTCCATTTAAAATTTAAAAAATAACTTCCTTTTTAAGTACAAAAACTTTTCTTCTTCCTTGTACTACACTCTTCTCTCTTGGCAACCTTTCGCCTTATTTTTTCCCTTGTTTCTCTGAACACACCTTCTCGAGCTCTGATATTCTCATTACTTCTATTCCTTTGATTTTTTGATAAGCTTCACTTTCTTACTGTTTATTTTTCATTTCGTGACATTTCATTGCATAATCTTATCTTCTTTATCCTTCTTCTTGTTCCCAACAATCTACTCATCCTACCATGTCTTCTTGTTACCTTCTTGACTTAACTTCGAGCTTTTCCAAGTAGTTCCCTAATTCATCCTCTGTGTGAATTCTAGTTTTTCTTTTTCCTTTTTACTGTCTTATTGCATTTCTTGATAGGACTAGAATAAAAAAAAACCCTTTTAGAAATTTTTGATTCTAGGATTATGAGTAATGGCGATAGTAGCGTTGATTCTATTCTTGCTCTGTTGCTTTGTAATTTACTCAACGCCCATATTTCTTCTGAATCACTAGACTCTAGTTATGATTCATCTCATATTTCTAGTGAAACTTTTGTGCCTTTTATTCCTCACCTTCCCGTATTGCACTTCTCCGCCAAAGAGTGAAGGTTCTGTAAACCAAGAATCTCCCTTGTTCTCTCCTTCAATCACTTCTTCATATGATATTGATCATTTTTCTGATCCTGATTATGTTGCAGAAACTGCTGATCTTTCATATTCTATCAAATTTATCAAAGATATTGTTGAGAACTTAGTCCTAATAAAAATTCCTCCTCTTTCATTTGTAGAGATGTCTTCCAACCCTGGTGGTGTCGGTCCATCCCAACCATCTCGTGTCATCCCACGTTCACATAGGTTAGGAGCTCGAATTGTCACTAGTCCAGACGAAGAAGAAGGAAACATTATAATCCCATACCTACCTTCTATCCCGGAAACATTCATCCTGTTTGAGCACGAACATCCTAATCCTAACTGGGATGAAAAAGAGGACGACATAGATATTGAAGAAGAGGACCATGAGGATGATCCCGAAGCATCTTCAATTGCAGAACCTGAAAACTCTTTAAAAGAAGGTCTTACCGGAATTGGTGCAATTTCCAGAGATAAATGGCCCAAAAAATGGTATGTCATCCAAGGTATTCACGATCTCACTTCGGTTAGGCCGGGCATAATTAATATCGCTAGCCAAATCTCATATGGGAGGTGTTTGACCGTTGCATCCAAAGCCTTCAGGAATGCATGTTGTCCTATTGATTCTTGTATTAAAGACACAAAGGGAAACATACCGAACCTCCAATTAAAAATTATTTTATCACTCGCACGACATCAACCGAACGAATCTTGGTTCGGTTAGGGTTAACAAAATAAAATAACAAAACCCAACCCAACCCGACTAGATTTGTTTGGGTTGGATTTTGTTTGACCTCAAATCAAACCAAACTTGACCCGATTACTTCCCTAGCAAGCACACACAAATCACACCATAAAGATCATACAACTCCGAAGATTTTATGTAGTTCATCACCATCTGCCTACGAAAACACAACAAAGTATTTTACTATTTCAAATAAAGATTACATTATTTGTGTATCTAGTGGTAGACCTACATATATTTGATTACATACCCTAAATTTAAAAAATTTACGAGTAATGTAGTAAAATTTTATATTTTGCACCTTTTCCCCATGCTTATAATCTTTAGATTTAAATTTTTATATTTAACTCCTTAATTTTATAATTTGAGTATGCTATATCACTAAATATAAAATAAAATTCATCCTAAACTCTTCTTAGAAGTACTTAATTATTATTATATTTTATATTTTATATTTTATTTTTACTTTAAATTTTAAATTTTTAATTAAATTACACCCCTAATTCTAGGACTTAGGTCCACCACTGTGTGTATCATCCTACAAATTTGAGTATCTCACCCTCAAGAGTTGTAAGGAATTACATATATTCCATTTCACAAAAGACAGTACATTTCTTAAATTGGTCACTCATGCTTAATTCTAAATTCTTCACTCTTCTCTTCTATTCAAGCCCTTCTATATTTAGAGGTGGTGACAGCTTCTTCATGAATAGAATTAATATTTTCTCATATTTCCAAGACATTTGAAAGAGTGGCATATTTTACTAAAAATTCATGAGTTAAGTAATTCCATTTATTTTCACATTCAAACTAACTACTCAATTTAAAATCTAAATAATTCTTTAATTGATTTGGAAATATTGATTGATATTTCGATCAGAAAATGGAAATTTTACGGAATAAAACCACTGAATTTAAGCTAAACTCCGAATATATACATGAAATTAGAGCTATCAAAACGAGTTAAGGCTCACGAGCCGACTTAACTCGACTCATATGTGAGTTGGACTACAAAAATATTGTCTCGAAAAAATTTGATTTAAAATTAGCTTAACTCGTTTAGCTCGCAATAATTGCGAGTCAAGTCAAGTTGGGTCAAATTAAGCTCACTAAACTAGCAATTTTTTTTTTTTAAATACCTAAACATGATTCTGTACAAAAATATTACCCAATCCAAAATAATAAAAAAAACACACCCAACCCAAAAAAGAAAATGAGGGTCATTGCTTTTAGTCTACACTTGAAAGTTGAATCCTAGAATTTCACTCCCTTTCTGTTACTTGCTGCTTGCAATGTTCACTATTCACCATCTTTCTCTCATAGTTTTATAGTCTCATGGCTTACTAGATGTACTAAATCGTTGTTCATTGTTTTGCTAAATGCTCATTCAAAACGGTTTCACTCGAAAATTCTAATATGGTTTGAGGTCAATTTGAAATATATATATATATGTCCGTTGTGCATTTTGAAAGTGAGGTGGTGGTAATAATGCCACCCTGAGTTGAGTTGTATATTTTTTAGCGCGAAAATAAAGCGAGTCAAGTCGAGCTAACTTACTTCTAGGCAAACTCATAGCGAGCCAACTTGACTCGATCGAGTTGGCTCTCGTTTTGACAGCTCTATGTGAAATCCCTCTTGTACTAAAATCCTGCTGATATTGTAAACACAATTGTTTCTGAAAAAGGGAAAAATAACAAAATACGTTTATTTTCAATTTACTTCCATTTTTTTAGGAAACCAGGGTTCAGTGAGGGTTTTAGCACAAAAAATTTGCAGAAGGTCAACAATAGGCAAATATGCAAAATTTGAATTCTCACTACTCATGAATTAAATCTACTATTATCCATGATTAATGTAACTTTTACTTAAAAGGGAAAAAAAATTAGGAAGAAAAACAAGAGATACAAAACTGCTCCTCACATCAACCACTTGTAGCTAGAAGCAATTAAATGGGAAATTAAAGAGTAAAAATATTAATAGGATTATTATCCTATGAAGCATACAAGTTGGAAAGTTCTTCATGGAAAGCTTTTTTTATGGCTTCTCTCTTGAGTTTTAGAGCAGCAGTGACTAAGCCAGACTCAGGAGTCCATGGGTCAGAAAGCAATTTTATTTTTGCAGGAATCTCAAATTTTTCCAAATGAGCCTTCTTTGCTTCCTGCAAAAGGTTTCATCAACTATAATTATAGAAATGGAATAATGGTGTATAATTTTATTTAGATTTTTTTTCTCTTTTTCTTTTTGTGAAATTAGGGACTGAGGGTCAACCGAACTCTCTGAATTATGTGGGGCTTCCATGTTTAATGTAAGGTAAGTTACAAGGCAAAAAATCAGGGAAAGTAATAATAATTGGGATGAAAAAGTTTCGATTTTCACTCGTTCCTCGAGCCTTAAAGGAATTAGTGTTCGACAATCAGTTAAAAGAAAGCCTTGGTGCATACAAGAAAAGAAAAACAATTTATTCTAGCAGGTTTCTTCACGAAGTCTATATATGTACCTTGATTTTTAAATTTGTCCAAATTGTCACATCTCTAATTCAAATTATGGTAAAGGCTAAAAACAACTAAATACTTTATAAGTAATAAGTAATGTTTTGAAAATTGTATTGGTCCAGGGCCGGCCCAACTAATTTTGAGGCCTAAAATAATTTTTTTTGTGATGAGGCATTTTTAATGATAAATAATAAATATTTCAAAATTAATAAAATTATTTTATAATTAAAATATGCATTTTATTTGAGGATAGAGATGTTTTACAAAGAATAAATTTATTTTGTCATAAAATATTCAAATATTTTCTAAAATAAAAGTATATAAAAATGGAGCTAGATATATTAAAAATATGTATATTTTTTGGGGGCTTAAAGCAAGGGTTTGGTCTGCCTTATCCTTGGACCGACCCTAGTCAATGAACTGGTGAAGTCACTAGTTAACTTCATTGGTTTAGTTAGACTGTGGTTAAACCGATTTATCTATATACACATAAATTAATATATTATTCATAAATTTAATATAGTTTTATGTGATTTTTAAAGTGGTAAATTAATTTAATTTGTGATATTGATGTTAATAATAATACATATAAATGACAATTCACCAAAAAGACCTATATGTACTGCTGGCTTGGTGGCAAAGTGTGGAAATATTAGGATTGATCTTGGGTTCAATGCTAAGTAATGCATTTTCTAGCAAAATTTTGTGTATATATTGAAAAAACCGGTTTGATGATTACGGTCTGGTTCGTGCACGGTTTTCAATTTTAAGAGAGTTCGGTTCTGTGACTTGACCAAACCGATTATTGGTCCGATTCCCAGTTGGACTTGTCGGATCAGCCACTTTAGTCCGGTTTTAAAAAGGGGTAAGTTTCTTCACGAAGCTTACGCCAATAAGTTCACAACAACACTTATATAGGAAGGTATAAGCTATTTCCATAAGTTTCGTATAAGCTCTTGTAAACACTCTCGAAATTATTCAAAGACTTAAATAAGAAGGCATATATACCTGTACAAGTGATGAATGCACCTCCTTAACACTTTCTTCTTTGGAGCACAATTCAGAAAAATCAGAAAAAGGAATTCCTTGCTTGGAAGCCCAATCTTCTAAAGTGGACTGAGAAACCACCACAAGTGCCACACAGTAACTATGGAAAGGATCAGCATACAACATTATATTGTCCACATAGGGACTCACAATAAGAACAGCCTCAACCTGCATTTAATTAGTAAATAAAATAAAATTAGTCACACAATGAAGAAAATGAGTCATAAAATTAAATCAATATTCATTCACACCTTTCCCAAGGAGACATATTCTCCATGCTGCAATTTAACAATGTCCTTTTTGCGATCAATTATTTCAAGACAACCATCTGGGTGTAATCTTCCTATGTCACCACTGTAGAACCATCTCATTCCTCTTTCATCAACCTTTAGAATGAAGATATATATAGTAAATAAATTATTTTCATAACCCCCTCCCCCAAGAAAAGGTTAAAATATAATTTTGTTTTCTATATGTGACATCTGATTTTTTAATTTTTTTCAATTATGTCCCAGTAGAAAAAACATTTCAATTTAGTCCCTATATGTTATATTTGTCTTTAAATTGGTGCTTATATGTGACAAACTTCTTCAATTTACTTCCTATGACATTAGAAATGTTAACAATAAAAATTGAAAATAATTTTAAGTTTACAGACTAAATTGAAATCAGTTGTAGCATAAACGAACCAAAATAACAATTAAAAAGAAAGGTGATCCCTGTAAAATAGAGTATTTTTGTATTTAGTCTCAGTAAAATTACTTTTGTATTTTAGACCTTATTCTTTCAAAAATTGTTGATTTTAGTCTCTGCTGCCATTAATAAATCTATGTTAAATGAAAAAAGGAAAACATATTTTATCTTAAAAATGAAAACATGAAAAACAGTAGATAACACTTCCAAATTCACTCTAAGCAGAATTACTACTGCAACAGTGGAAAATCAGAATTGATGTCTTATCCCATCTTGCCCATTTCTTTCCAAGAAAAGGAAAAAAGAAAGGTAAGTTAAAGATTGAAGCTTACCTTGTATAATTCTTTTGTCTTTTCTTCGTTTTTGAAGTAACCAAGAGTGACACTTGGACCACCAATTACAATTTCACCCCGAGGCATTGGTGAGTCAGTTGTTAAATATCCACCTTCAGGCCAATCAATTAGCTGAGTATAGAAAACCATATTTTCATATAAGTACTTTCATTTCATAAAGCAAAAGCTAACTTCCATGATTACATAATCATAGCAGAAAAATACACAACTCAATCTTGAAGTCTCTCTAACATGAAACTCCTTCCATATTTGGTTATAAGCAAAATAACTAATTACACGTCTGTTAAAAAAGTTAGTTAGTCTTATTTATTTTATTTATTCCAAAGTAAAAATGTTTGTTAGAAATAATGAGTGAATTGATTATTAGGGGTACTTTAGACATTTTCTCATTCTAGATAGTGAAAGTGGTTAAAGTTGTTTATATTAAAAAGAGATAATTACACTAACTTTCTGTTGAGATTTGCTTTTATTACACTTACCTTTAAAGAGGGGTTGTAATGGAATTTGAAACTTCAAGGGACTAAGTATAATGGAGGTTTAAACCTTAGCTTATGGGAGTTCGTGTAATTTCAAAAACTAGAAGGGAATAAGTGTAATAAATGCAAACCTCAGGAGAGATGGGAGTAATTACCCTATAAAAAACATATGGTTCTCTAAAAAGTTGCTTATAACCAAAGAAAGTAGCGAAACTACAATAATGTTTTGTTTATTATTTCACAATTCAAAAGGATCATGAAGAAGAGGATAGAAGCCAGCCATTTCTGTGAATCTTACTAGGCATGAATCACTTATGATAAGATTTGAGAAAACAAAGAAACAATTCACCTCTATCTATTTGACTATGCTCCATAAAGACACTGTTCTACCACCATTTTCTCAAAGCAGTGATACTCTTACATTCTATAATCCAAAGTTATACATTTTTGTATGTCCTTGAAACTCATCTATCTTACACTGTTCTGCTTATGATGTTTCATGATATAAATGCTCCAAACCCAATTGAGAAGTATGGTTCCTTTAACAGCAGTATGAAATGGAAACCATATAAAATTTCACAAAAATGAACCAAAAGTGGCATTTGTTTGTCTAAGAGCCATTGATGTGATCCATTATTATACCTTGATATAAGAGCAAGGAAGTGGTGGTCCAACTCGGCCAACGGATGTATCGTCAAAATCAGAGAACGTCCCGCCAGCGCAAGTTTCTGTAAGACCATACCCTTGACCTATTGGAGCACTGCAAAATGAGTATCCAATGTAAAATTTGACAGAAAAAGAAAAAAAAAAGAGAGAAAAGTACTATGGTAAAAGCGAGTTATAAGTCCTTCAGCAAAACATTCAATGAAATGATGAATTATCCTTTAAAAGACCATTCCACAGATAACAGATACAGAAATTGAATTTTAAAAAAAAAATGCTACAGGTTTAAAGCTCTAATGCTCAATGGGGAACTTACAATAAACAGTTCAAAAGTACTATTCTAAAAGATAAAGACAGGCTAAAGTTTGACATATCTATGCATGCTGCAATTTGACTTCAGAGAATGTCGAATGCATGATCGATTCAGCTTATTTCAAAAAAACTGATCTCTTAATCTTACCAATTTTCTGAGAGAACTCTTGAAAAACAAACAATTCTTTCTACCAAAACAATGTTTTTCAGAAATTTGCTAATATATATTTACTAGACTGACCCAAGAGAAATATTGATGAACCGTTGGGTATCGCCAGAAAGGGGAGCACCACCAGATAATATGAAACGGATACGGCCACCCAGAATTGCTCGCACCTTTCTAAACACAAGAAAATTCCAGAGAGCCTTTTCCAAGCCCCAAGCACCTAACCAACTACCATTAATTGCGTGTAACCTCCTCGAATATGCCAAATGAAACAGCTTCTTTGGTAATCCTCCTGATGCATTTACCTGCAATGGTATGCTTAATTCTTCAGTCTGTTTGTTTCATGGGTTTGTTTTCACAAGTTTATTAAGAAGTGCTTATAAGAATATAACGTGTCATATAAACACTGATGTCATAAATTGTATTGCGTTCATTTTATATGTCACCTTCTTGACTAAGTTTATCTGTCTTAACTTTTTCAAAACCTATTTACTTTCTAAACGCAGGTTTCATGCAGCTAGCTACAGTTGCCTCAGTTTGAAAGTATTTTCACCGGAAGCAAAAAATTGTTGCGTCCATTTGATGTAGTTAGGATTTGTGTCCTAAAAAATCATAATCTTTTATATATTATGAAATGTGAGCCAAGTGACCAAGTTAGTCTAACTGAAAAACAAACATACAGAAGAACATACATATTTGTTACACGCGAAAATACCTTCTTGAACACTCCATCGCGAACACGATCAAGAATTGCTGGTACAGCTGCCATTAAAGTTGGCATCAATGCAGTAGCATCCCCCTTTGTTCCTTTTTTAATCTTGTTTGATGTATCAGTAAGGGTCAAAGGAGATCCATATCCTATAGCAATCCCAACAGCTGCCATCAAATTCTAAAACGTGTTCGAGTTTGTCAAAACAGGAAACAAAAAAGGGAAAAGAAAATGGAAACAGAATGCCAATAAACAGAAATTTCTGTTGAATGAATGTGTTAAGATAGGAATATTCCCATACCTCAGCTGCTAATTCAAGGATATGAGCCATTGGCAAGTATGCTAGATACACATCCTTTTTCCCAAGGTTTGGAACAATTGTCATTACAGCAGAAAGTGTGGCTAAGACATTTCTATGTGTCATCATCACACCCTGTTGTGCAACAAACAAATTTTACCATAGCAGAAGAAGAAAATTAAGACAAATGCTAACTAGTGCTTCAATGACATTTTCTTTTTTTCTATAACTCTGGTATCCGGAATCGCATATGCGATCAATCAGTTTCTCCCTACGAAATTTTTTCAGTGCTGCATTTCCAAAACTTGAAATTGAGACTGGTAGTGACTTAAACTCAGGACCACTAGTTAAGTTAGAATAGCGCCAAGCCGCTGATTTACACACTGGGTGGTTCAATGACATTTTTAAAAAAATAGAAAATAAAGTATTTATAATCATTTAATGTATATCTTGTATGTAGTTAGTATATGGACTACTAAGAAATGGTGCAAGTATAAACAAGAGGAAAAACATTCATCGGATCGAAATCACAAAAGTCAGTTAAATGCATGTTTTATAAGTAATTAAAATTATTCAATAAGATGTATTAAACACTCTTTAATCAGTATTCTTAAGTCTTAACACACTCATTAATATGACTATTAAGAAATGGTGAAAAATATGAAGTAGAGAAAGAAAAGGGAACATAAGCAAAGAAAGCACACAATCATAGTCAATCTAGTAAAGGATTCAAAAAACTGATATTAGAAGACCGAAAAATCCGGAAGAAACTTGGAACCTTAGGCAATCCAGTACTTCCACTTGTGTACATTATAACTGCAACATCCGCCGGAAGAGGCAAATCGGCATCAACAGGATTTTCTCTGCCAAGTCTCTTCACATCAGAAAAGGAAATGATTTTCCAGCCAGGTTCAACAGATGAAGCATCAGATGGGATATCGTCATCCATGCATATCACGCGTTTCACCGTGTCTAGTTGTCCGCTAATGTTTACAAGTGTTCTCAGTTCTTTTCGCCCACAAATCACGGTTGTAACCTCTGTCTGGAATAAATTTTGAAAGTGAGTTCACAATAGAACAGAGAACACCAACTTAGATAATGGAAAACACAACAAGCTATAGCTAAATTAGCAACAATATGACAAAGTTGAGTTTGGACCATGAAATAAACTTTAAATGCAAGAAATTTATGTTAAGCAGCTACTTCATGTTTTAAGTTTATAAACAATATCTCAATGGTTTTCTCTGCAAAACTTACTATCAACATTGACCTTAGAGGCTGTGCTAGTAGTTTTTATTATGGCACCTAAGATGTAGCCAACACCATTTGTTTGGTGTAGTGCGCGTGTTTCCTGGTTAGACAAACGTGATAATGTGTTGATAATATATAAACCATTATAATTTATTTGAAAACAAATTCTTGCCACGTTTGACAGAAGCAACAATTTCTGGCAGTGAAAATACTTTCACGTTGACAAAAACAAACACACAAGTATTATATGGTTGGATAGGACTGAGAAATAGCAAGAACCAATTTCTTGTGTTCGGCAAAAGTGCAACTGCTACTTCCTGGAACTGCTATATTTATTTGACATTCATCAAAAGAGAATTTGTAGGTTTAGAACTTCAAGAACACTTTGTTCCTTCTTTTTTCTGGATGTTATATAGGAGAATTGGAGTGGAGAAAGTGATAGATCATACTACAAACAAATGTGGCTAAGTCCTATCTATGCCTTGGTAAATATAAAGCTAAAATCAAATGGATTATTATCATTGCGAAGGGAGACATAGCACTTTAGTAATTGTGTGTTTGGATATGCTTATTGTTAAGATATAATCATTTTGTTCATGAGAGAAATTTTGAAAAATAAGTGATTATTTTCGTAAATTTAATTATTTCATATCAGACTCTAAGACATAATAGCAGAGAAGTGTGAGAAACTAGAGAAATGAGGGAAAAAAAAACAAAAAACCTCATTCAATGAGTGACATAAAGCTTCCTCTCCCAGTGATGCATATATAGTCACAACTGTCACATTCCGCCTGAAACAACCCTGCAGAAGTAAAAGTAACAAAATGAAAAAAAAATTAAAAAATCATTCTATTTCTGCCTTCAATTAGACATAATACACTTGTTTATTTATCGTAGGGCTGTTAAAAATTCCAAAAGAACTCTACTGAATTGCTAATCAAACCAAACCGCTCCATTTAAATGGCAGATTACTTGATAAAAAACTAAATCAGGACCAAATTTAAAAACTGGTTCTGAATCAGTTTAGAAAAATTAAAACGGTTCAGGTTCGGTTTAGAACCGGTTTAAAGCAGTTTGGGCCAAAACGATTCAGCTTAAAACTGGTTTGGGACTACAAAAATGGATCGGTCCTATAAACCGAACTATTTTTCTGGTTTGGTGCGGTTTTAATTTGGTTCTTAAATGAACCAGAACCATGAACGGCCCTAATTTATCAACATAAGGATCTATTTATATATCTATATCTATATCTATCTATATATCTATATATATAAATATTAAAAGAGAAGTCTAATGTTAAGAAAATGTCATCTCGACATTTTTTACTACTTGGCTTCATCACAATTAACATAGAATTACCATATTTAGTGGCTCATTGTTCAATTACAAACCAACCTATTAATTAGTTTCAATGTAATATAAATTATTATATTTATAATAATATATGATGCAAATCAAACTTTCAATTTTTAATTTTGACTTTTTAATTGCAATTGATTTTTTAAAAATTAAAGTTTTAAGAAAGATTAAAATAAGGAGGAAAAAATGTAATTTTTACACAATATCCTTTAAAAAAAGAGTCAATTAAAATGCATTAAATCATTAATCAATCACAATATTTTTAAAAATGTCAAAAAAAAATTACATAATATCCTTAAATGATAACCAAATTGCAATTGACTTTTAAAAAATGAAAAATCTAAGAAAGATAAAAATGAGAAAAAAAATGCAAAGTCAAATTACACAATATCCTTTAAATAATTAGTCAATAACAACTAAACAAATGTCCACAACCACAAAACAATCAAAGCAACAAACAAAAAAATATTTAACTTTAAATTGTATTTTTGTTTGTTGCTTTTAAATTATTTATAGTTGTGCATGAGTGTTTTATCATTTTCTTTTGAGTTTATTCTGACCTTCATATCATTATATTGTTTGATTAGACATCTGTACACAACGACAAAATATTCAAAAACCAACAAAAATGCATTCTAAGGTTGAATCCTTAATCAATCTCAATACATTTTTGAAAATGTAAAATTAAATTACATATTATCCTCAAATAGTGAGTAAATAATGATACAGAGTTTAAAGACTAAGTCAACAAAAAATGATAAGGTGTTTGTCCACAACATAAAAAGTTTAAAGCAAATAACAAAAATACATTCTAAAGTTAAATTTTTAAACAATCCTAATAATTTTAAAATGCAAAATCATATAATAAAGTATTGTATTTTGTAGAGCATTTTGCGAATATATACATGGAATATAGTTTTAATTGTGTTGCAACTCAAAGTTACGCTTCCAGCAACCATGACTTGCTGGGTGTAAAACATATATGTTATAATATATTTTCTTTTGTATAACATATTAAAAATACACTAATTAAAATTAAATTATAATTCCACTTATACATAATTTTACTTAATTCAAAATATATTCATTTATTATTCATATAATTTATCAATTAAATTTAATAATATTTTTACCAAAAAATTAAATTTGATAATATGTTGAAAAAATTGTTAATGTTCAGCAAGCGCAGGTTTGAATCTAGTTATAAATAATTTTAGAGCTCTCTTTAATTTGCAAAACTAGTTTAGAATAAACATCTTAGCATGAGTGCATCAGAGAGTGATGCCAATATTTAATTTTCACCCTTCGTGTAGAATTGGCTTCCGGATTTTGTCTCCATGATTTTCAACATAAACAAGAAAAGTCTCTACATGAAAATAAGAGCCTTGATTTTTGTACTTACAATTTTCTCTACTCATTGGTTATGTACGTCAATAAAAGTTGTTATATTAGTTTTTTTTTGGATTTAGTGGTTACATATATAAAAATATGTGGTTACAACATAAAAATAAAAATTCTAACAACACAATGAGTACGAAAAATACAAAATCTTTTTTCTGAAAATAAAGCTTAAATACAAAATTGATATTTTTTTTCATTTTAGAGTCCTTAGAAAAAAAAAACTTCATTTTAATCTAACTTATTTGAAAACTTTTCTTTTAGTCCTTATAAAATTAGCAATTTTTTGTTTTAGTCCCTACAAAATATTATTTTTGCATTTTGGTCTAACTTAATTTAAAATTTTTATTTTTAATTTCTAATGTTGTTTTATTTTAAAAGAACTAAAAATAAAATTTGGCAACTATAAGAACTAAAAACTTGTACTTATTACTAAGTAAAGTTATGAGGACTAAAGGAAAAAGTTTTAAATTATGTTGGACCAAAATGATAAATAATATTTTGCTGGGACTAAAATGAAAAAGAATCAATTTTGTAAAGAATAAAAGTTTATTTAAACCTAAAAATAACAAGGTTTGTTTGTTTTTTAATTTTGCTATTACATAAATTTATATAATCTCATTTTAATTAATAACTAAAAATTATTTTCTAAAACTCTTTACCAAAATATAATTTTTAAAACTCTTCAACAAAATAAAAACTTAAATATTTTAAATACTGTTAAAAAATAAACACTTTTATATTTTTTTTATATGAAAAATTGCATCTTGAGTATTCAAGCCAGGAGCTATACTTAAAAGTAGTACTACCTTACTTAGTTTTAAAATCCGAGCATTTAGACATTTTCTACACAATTTAAGAAAATCAACTAGTGCATTAATTTTGAAAAAACTAATCATTTTATTATATTTTACCCCTAAATATAACCCATTAGGTTAGAAACTACTAGTAATAGTGTATTAATTGTGAATTACTTTAAAAAATAAGAATAAAATTAAAAAAAATTAATAAATACATATTATATGTTGTATAAGTGTTTATAATATCAATAATTTTTTTAACTTATATAATATTGCACAAATTAAGAAATTAACGATAGAAAATTTTTGCTGTAAAGATAAGAACTTTAATGAATCTTTTTCTAATATACAATAAATACCATTTTTTTTTCTTTAGTTTTTTAACATGTACAATATTGTACAGGTTAAAAGAACCGAGCAAATAATAATTTATCCTTCTAAATATCCTCATAAATATCTTCCTAATTCTTTTTAAAGAGAAAATTAAATACATTTATCTTAAAACTATAAAATACATTTCTTACATAATAAGTAAAATAAATATTTTTAAAAGATGTTTTAAAAAAATATTACATTCCTCTAAAAGAACCCTAATATAAAACATGCACATTTTATTCTAAATGCGGTTGTAATTATTGCGACCATAATTACAGCACGTGATTGGTGCAAGTTGTTAAATTCACAGCAAATTCTACAAAATAAGCGTTGACTCTCAATTGACCCAAATTATTTACTCTCCTCAAGATAATAAAAATATGTTAGAGGAGCATAATGCTAGCTAGCAGTTCTCTTGTTTATTTTTAATTTTCAATTTTGAAAAAAAATATTAAATCCTCGGACAAATTTTTCTATCCACCTAATATTCACCTAATTTTAATGAGTATCTTCTATTTTTCATTAAATATTATTTTTTAAAAGATAAATAACATTTATTAAAAATTAAGTAAATAAAAAAATTTAATAAAAGAATTTACATTACTCTTTCCAAAAGTGAGTAAACTTTCAAATTAATTTCTCGGCGTAATGTAGATTAGTGTTTGAGATTATGAAAATTTTAAATTAATCTTTCACTTTACAAAACGGCGTACATTTTAATCATTTTACCTATTAAACGATTTTAAAAAATTAAGTAAAAAAGAACTAAAATAAATTAATTTTTGCAAAGTCAAAAATTAATTTAAAATTTTTATAATTTCAAAAATTAATCTACATAATTTCAGGATCAATTTTAAAGTTTGCTCTTCGAAAAATAGAGAATTAACCTGGAGAGCAATGAACCACTCTTGTCGTGTATCAGCGAATATAGCAGCACGCTCTTCCTTCACGTGTCCAAGAGAAACCAACCCAGACGCAAACCACGAAACGGCATCGAAAGCCTCGTCGTACGAGACCCACTCATACTCCCCCAAATGAAGCTTCTCAAACGACCTCCCGTCTTGACTCATCTCCACCTCACGTGACAACACTCTCCGCGTGCCGAGAAGAATCCTCTCCCCGTGCTTCCGACACGCCTCCTCGAACAGCTCCGCCAGCGTCCTCACCCCTTCCCACGCCGTCTCGACCGGCGAACTAAACCGAACATTCCGAACCGCTAGACCGGATTCGCCTCCAACTTCGACCGGAACGGCGCGCCGTTTTGGATGCTTATTATTGGAGTTGTTGCAGAAGAAGAGAGTGACTACGAGTGGGACTATGAGTCCTACTATGTAGGGATTCATGGTTTGTTAGATGAAATTGAAATTTGAAAGTGAGAGTTGAAAATGAGTTTTTAAAGAGAGGATTTGGAGTTGGTGATGACTGATGGTGGTGGGAACAAGGAGTAATGTTTGTTGGAGTTTCAGTTGAGAAACGAATTTCCCAATTTCGCCTTGGCTTTTTGCTTCACATTCACTGGATTCGGATCTAACCGTTGTATCAGCAACAATATGTTTTTTATTTTATTATTTTTTTTAAAATAAAAAATAAAAAGCTAAAATTTAGACACACTACTACACCATAATCCTGTTTTAGCACAAAATTCAAATTTATGTGTTAAAATTGTCTGGATTTTTATTTTCCATTTTTTTAGAAAAATATAATAAATTGTCGTCAGATTTTGTCCAAGTAGAAAATAAACATCATGGCAAAATTAACTTTTTTTTAGGCTAAAATACATATTTGGTCCTTTATGTTTTACTAAAGTCATATTTTGGTCCTTTATGTTTATTTTGTCTCAATTTAGTCCTTTACGTTTGTTTTTTGGACCAACGTTGAACTCTTCCTTGAATTCGTTGGTCTAAGTTAAAAGAACTGCATACGTAGCACCTACATGGCATTAATGACATTAGTTGACATTTCTTTCTAGACTAAAACGACATCGTATTGCTTTTTTTCTTAAGCGTGCCTCCGTTAGTTTAAGTTAACAGAACTGCAAAGAAAATTAATACAGTATCGTTTTAATCTGAAAATGAATGATAACTAACGTCTTTAATACCCTATAGGTGCCACGTATGTAGTTTGGTTAACTACACTAACGGATTTAAAGAAGAGTCTAACATTGGTCCAAAAAATAAACGTAAGGGACTAAATTGAAACGAATTAAACATAAATGATCAAAATAGAAATTCAACAAAACATAAATGACCAAATATATATTTTAATTTTTTTTTATTAAAATGACAAAATTAACTCTTCTGACAAGAATCCATGACTGAGAGTACCATCTTTTCTGTATTATTTAAGAATTTTAAGGATATATCTTAGCAATAGTATGTTTAATAGTTTGGTTTTAGATGATTCGATTTTGATAGTGAAAATTAAAATGCTAATTAAACTGCTTAAAAATTGTGGGTTTTTCGATTTTAAATTTTTTTTATTTGCAATTAATTTGATTTTCAATGCTTTAGATCAATTTTAATAATTTAAAATTGATAGTTCAGGTGATGAACACCCTTAATTGCCTTAGTTCCGATCAGCAAATTTTACTATTACATCAGTAGTATTAAATGCTTCTATTTTTTATATATTACTATTAGTGTTCTCGCAATACATAATGAGTAGTAAAATTATAAATATTTTTAAATATAAAATAAACATCCATATTTAAATAAAATGATAAAACGGTGTTTTAGGTATTAAAATTTTCCGTCCAAGACAAAAAGAATCTTTGGGTTAATGAATATTTACAGAAATATTTAAATTTTGTTATAATTAGGTGTTAGATGTTAGATAATATAACACTCTAATACTTCACTTAAGTAACCATTGGATTTATGATGTGGAGTATCACTTTAATAGACTATCACCCAAATGCTAAGAGTTTTGTTTAGTTTAGTTTGTATTTTTTTTTCTGTAAAAAGAAAAATTTAAAAGTTTAAGAAACAGAAATTTTCTATTTTTTTTTTAAATTTTAAAAAAGAATAAACAAACTAAAAATAAGAAATAGAAACAAAACAAGAATACAAACTAAAGCAGACTTAAATATTTTAAAGGCTAAAATGTAGTTTTGGTCCCTTGTTGAAAAGTTTCAATTTAGTTTCTTATGTTTTAAAAATTTCAATTTAGTCTCTTATGTTTTAAAGTTTCAGTTTGATCCCTTACGTTGTGTTTATAAATTATTTTCATTCCTTATGTTATATTTTTTTCAAATAAGGACCCAAGATGAAAAATCAAAATAATTCAAAAATATAACATAAAGAATCAAAGTGATTTAAAAAATACAGCATATAAAAAATAGTAAAACTTTTTAAATATAAAGAACCAAATTAAAATTTTTCATACATAAAGAACTAAATTAAAAATTTTTAACAACGTAAAACATCATAAGTATATTTCAACCTCGTTTAAAATTAGATGGCAGCAAGATTAGAGCATAAAGGGACAAAAAAGACATTATAGTGTTTGTGGTCTGAAAGAAACGTGGTTTAGCTGAGTGGATGATTACAAGCCGCAGGATCTGGGGTTCTCAATATTATTCGGGATTGGATGCTTGAGGTCACGAGGCAATGTTCTAGTTTTATATGACACGTCATTATTTTATCACTTTAAAGAATAGTTAGCTATTGGAAAAAGAAAAAAGAATTTGTGAGCTACAAAAGGTCAAATATCGATGCTTATCCAAACCGTTTCTTTCAAGAACTTTCATGGGTTTATAAGTTGCAAATGAGTAGAAAAACGTTTGACCCACTTTTAAATATATGTAGACCCTTTTAGTCACTATGGTTGTTTGTCGTTATGAATTGATAGTGTGAAGCATTACATGTTATGTAAAATCTTTTTAATTTAATTAATTAGAATCAATTAATAAAGTTAGGTGGTTAAATTCACGAGTTTCTCCACCAAAATGAAATTAAGCAAATAATGTTTAGGTAGTGTTTAGTGATGGTATAGAACAAAACAGAATGGAACAGAACGAAATAGAATGAAACATAACAGAACCACAAAATTGTGTATCGTGTTTGGTGACTATGGAATAGAACAAGATCATTTGTATTATTTTGTATTTAGTGCGGATTAAAATATAGAAAACATTTTTTTAATACATATAAAATTTTACGTTACTAGATAGAAAGTATAAAATTGAAGGAAAAATAAAATAGTATATTTTTTTAATTTATTTTTTAAAAAAATTATGAGTATAACTAAATAATAATTTCAAAATATATTAATTTTTCTATTAATATTTTATGAAAAAAATAAAATACTAAATATAAACTTCTCTCAATAAATATAATTATTAAATATATTTTTAAAATTAATTATTAAATATAAATTATGTTGAATATATTTAAACCTTGCCCTTCAAGTCGTTCATGGATGTCGGTTTTTAATCGGCCAAGACTTTCGCAAAAGTACCTGGTTTTAAACCTTTAACAAAGAAATATAGCACTAAGTTAGATTCGACGTTCCTAACTTCTAACACCTCATTGTTGAATCGAGTTATATAATCTCTTAGAGACTCATTTTCATTTGTTTAATTGTTTTTAAATGAAACTCAGATTTAAACTGCCATTTGCTACTAGTGAAGTGTAAAACAAACTTATCTTTTAGGGTCTTCTAGTTGTTAATGCACTATGGTGGGAGATCATAGAACCAACAACTTGCAGCTTCTGACAGAGTCAAGGGAAAGGCCCGGCATACGATGGCTTCATTGACTCCCTGGAAGTACATGGCCCTTTCGAAGGTACTCATGTGCAAGGTTGGATCCTTTGTTCCATCGTACTCTTTCAGCTGTTTTGCGAATTGGAATCCGTGAGGCAAAGCGTGGGACATAATCCAGGGAGTAAACGGGTTGTCAATATAACCAAATTCTGGGATGTTCTCCGCCATATGTTCTTATTGGATGGCCTATGGGCCCCTGAGGCACTGGCGGCGAGTTACCACCCCCCACTCGGGATGCTGCCCGAAAATCCTGCTAAAAAACGTCTTCTCTGTGTCGGCTCATCCTAATCTCCACCTGCTTCTCCGCATTTCTCGAATCAGGATTGCCATTCTCCGGGTTGTTAGGGTTATCTTGTTGTTCGTTTCTGCCGTTTCCTTCATCATGTTGAGGTTGTTTTTCAACGTCCTAGATTGGATCCTCCTCAACTACTTTCTCCTTACCTTTCTGGACTTGTTCTCTCTTCTTCAAGGTCGTGATCTCCTTAGCTTGCGCTTGCACCAGCCTCTGTAACTTGCGAAACTCTACCTCAAGGTTAAGAGGTGGTTATGAACCTGCCTGCTGATTAGAACCCTCGCCATGCTGCCCATCTCCCAGGTCTTGGAGATTGGGATCATTATATTCCCTGTTTCGAGTGGAAACTACCATTGTTGACGGTAGAAGGAACAAAACTTTTCGTTACGCTCCCCACAGACGGTGCCAATGTTGAGATCGTACCTTAGGGAGATATCGAGATGACGGAGATGGAAGGGTTCTAGGCCAGCAATGAATGAAGAACACTGCGTCCAAGCTCCAATGCGGCGGTGTGGCACCTGTAGAGCTCCAACGTTCAAGTCAGTACCAGAATTAGGTTTTATGTGATATATTAGAATAGTGCGTACCGTGCATGGTGTGTTTATGTGTGTATTTATAATGGATGCATTAGGGTTGAGCGTAGGTCATTATGGGCCTGACAGGTGTTATCTTGGCCCAGTCCGGAGTCTATATTGTATCCCGTATGTCGTCTTGTGTCCCGTCTGATAATCGGGATGATAGGCGAGTTATGCCACATTATGCCTACGACGACATGTGGTTGCGGTCCGGATTATCATAAATCCGGTCCATAACACTAAGATATTATTATTTTCATTTATATTTTGCATTTATATATATGTCGATTATTATCTCACTTTTAAATTTTCTCTTTCAGCTTGATTAGTCTCCTCTGTATACTGTGAGATCGATACTCTCTCTATTTGCAATTTTTAATGTGGTCAGTTGCCCTCCTCTTTTAAAAGTAAGATACTTTCTCTCCCTCTCTCTTTTTATTATTTTCATCGGGTTGTTGTTTATTTATTGGCTTATTTCATTATTAGGGGGTTAGGTGCTTTTAGGATTTGTGGTTGGAATTTATAGTTTAGGGTTTAAGATATATTTAGGATTTATGTTTTTGGTTTAATCCATCAACTTTTAAAATATAATTTTGAATTTGATTTTTTATGTATTCAATTATTTGAATTAGGATTATTTATGTATTGGATTAATGAACATTATATATATATATATATATATATATATATATATATATATATATATAACCACAAATAAAGACTGTGAACTTTTTAAATTTATTATTTATCCATTCAATTATTAGATTAATAGTTTGGGAATTATGGTTCAATTTTAGAATTTAGCGCTTAGTTAGTTAGTTTAAATAATATATTTTTAAATTTGTCATTCAGTTATTAGGGTTAAAGATTTTGGGTTTGGTATTGTGGTTTAAGTTTTATGATGTAATTATTCGGTTTTGATAATAAATTTTTAAATTTAATTTTCATGTATTCAATCAATATTATTAGAATTTTCTATCTATTAATGTAAAGGGTTTTCTAAATTCCCTTTGTATCTATTTAATGATATTTATTTAATGATAAATTTAACCACAATAAAAAATTTAGGAACTTTAAGATTTTTTAATTATCCAATCAATTATTCGGGAGTAGAGTTTTGGGTTTAGGGATTTGGGAGTATATGGTTTAGTTTTAGGTTTAAGTTTCACCGTTTACTACGTTGTTTTCAGAAATATATTCATGAGTTCGGATAAGTTTTAAAGCTACATTTGCAAGTTGTAGACCACCAGATATTTGAATCTAAAATACATTTAATTGTACCTAGAAAATCACAGTAATAATCTTGTTCACTCACAGCTTTCAGGTCCCGGCGGAGGTAATATTCTGGTGCCTGAACCCTAATAAGAACTGTGGTGTTTACATCTCTTGGACCGGTCTACCCCAGGATAGGGATCAGTAGGCCGAGGTAAAGGGCCGATGATTCTCGTGCTATTGATTTCTTTGAAGATCCTGTCTCGCCCAGTGTTTAGCGCAGTGTAGTTGTTGTAGCGCTCTCGATACCTCGGCTCTCGATATCTCTGACATATTACAGATTGGCCCCCAATGGTCGACTCAGTATCTAGACAGACCCGACAAATCAGGGGGACAAGAATCAAGCAATTAGGATTCAATCAAGGATACCCTAATCAAAGACCAAAATATCAGGAGATACTTTCCTAACTTAGAATGAACCTAGACACTAGGAGGCTTAGGCCCAGATTTTATAAAGGGCTAAGAGGCATTCATTTGTAACCATGCTCACAGTAAACATCACAATTTTTATTAGGATTCAAGCACCGGAATACCATCACTGTTGAAACCCGGGAGCTGTGAGTGAACAAATCCTAAAAAATAACCAAGCTTCCACGTATGAAGGATACCAACATATAAACTCCAATGACTTTTATCCATATTAATGTTGTTGATGGTATCCATGATTGGAACCTTTTCACATAAACAAACCTATTATTAAAACCCTAAGATTAAAACTACATGGACAAAAAGAAAAAACTAATGACAGATTAAAATGCTAAACATTATATCATAAACACTAAACCCTCAACCCTAAAACCTAGACAAAATTTGCACTCTTCTCCATATAATGAATGAGAGTTAAGTAGGGTGTGTTCTAATGAAATCTTGTTTAAAAATTACCATGGTTAATTTTATTTTTTCCTTACCTTTTCCATTTCTTTTATTCTTTTAAAAGTAATATTGAATATTCAAAAGATAACTATATGAATTTAAATATTACATTATAATAATATTTTTATATTTGTTGGCTAAACAAATAAAAGTTAAAAGTAGAAAGCTAAAATGTCTGTCAAAACTAGTCATCAAAATTTTTAGTATAAAGTAATTGTCACACTTTTCGTTATTTACTATTGTCACTAAATGTTTATAATTTTATTATTTTGGGATGTTTGGATTAACGTTTAGTAAGCGTGAATCCATTTGATCCATAAGAATTAAGATAAAAGATATGAATCTCTTGCAATTTAATAAAGCCAATTAAAAGTAACTATTTGTTTTAGTATTAGCCATTCAGTCAACTTAAGTATACCATATTTATTTGAACAGATGGAATCCGTAAAGTATACGGAGTCTGGATAAGGTGGTCCAAGAATTTTTAAACCATCGGTGGTCCGTGTAATAATAGCTGTTGGATTTAATGTTAAATAAATGACTGGTCAGATTTAAACACTTGTAACTTAAATAGCCGGTAATTAGTTTACTTGGGGTAGTTTGTGAAATTTGAAAAGTTTTATGGAAAATGTTGAGAATGTATAGCTTTTTTATTTGTCCCGAAAATGTTTATTTTATTTTAACAAAACAATGCCATGCCATGTACGTTCTGTCATGTTACTAACAAGCACGCATATAATATATTTCATGGACATTTTGAAAATTTTGAAAATAATATAAAAATTTACCCCAAGCTCCAAATTCCCTCCAATGTGCTCAGAAGGTATCTTTAGCAAACTGATTTTATAGGCAACAAAATGGCTGAAGTAAAATTTATTAAACGTAAATGGTTAGCATTGAACTCAACTAATACCAACACCCAACATGTTATTCTAAATGAATAAATGCATGAAAGAAAGTCACTATCTTAACACAACAGGACACGGTGGCAGTACTCCTTTCATTATGAAATATTAATCATCTTAGTAGATTTCATATAGATTAAGAAGAACAATTAATTTTTATATAATCTAACAAAAAGTACATAGGTAAGCTAAATTAATCATTAATTTTAGAGTTTACTCAATAGCTATTAGGTATAAAAATAATAAAAAAGAGAATAGTTAATAAATATAATATTGATAATGTAAATGTGACAAATATTTTGGAACAAATTTTTTAGAGTTAAAGTGACTAATATTTCAGAACAGAGAAAATAGTAAGCAAGATAAGGAACGCATATTATTCCATTAATTGGATCCATGTTTCAACGCCACGATTTTATTTCACGAAAAATGTCTTGTACACACCATTAAACTCATTTATTTTGGTTTACTAACTTTCTAATGTTAAAAAATTGAAAAGTACACTAAAAAATTTAATTTGACTGATAATAATTAGATTATAAAAAGATTGTACATTCATTAGGATGTACAATTCACAATAATGCCCTTCAGTAACATATATGTATGGACTTGGTGTGAATGAAAAACTACCAATACTATCTTTTTGCCTCCCAAAAGGGAAATTCCCTCTATAAGATGTTAAAAGGGGAGAGAAGCTAGTTGGTTAATTCGGTTATCGGTTAAACAAAAAAAGATGCAAGGAAAAATATTGTACAATTTTGCAAAAGTCTCTACACCCTCAAAATGCTGAAATGGCTTCAGTTTGGTGCTGTTCTTCCATTCATATGATCATCTTGTTGTCCATGGGGAACATTACCAGATAACATTTCCATCATAGATTGAAAAGCCCCACTTAATTCCTCAGGAATTTGCTCAAAGTTTACCCTAACATGGCTTTCAGTTCTTATTTCTGGTTCATTGGCTCCACTTGCACTGTTGGTATCTTCTTGTCTTTCATGAGGATTGGATCCTTGATGCGCATTCGTAGCGCTTGAGGCCATGTTCATTAATATGCTTGCCACATCAATAGGGTTAAATGGCGTTGAGGAAAACGGAGGCGGCACAGCATGGCTTCTTGATCCTCGTCCGGCTTGGTTTTGTGAATCTTGAGATGATCTTGAATTCTTTAGAGAATGAAGAAAAGAAAATGCTTTAGTTGGAAGACATTATGCAGGAGAAAACTCTCATCACAATGCTATAGCAATCGTATAAGAACTAGAAACAGCAAATTATCAAGGAAAAAGGTATAAATAACTTCTTAATGAAGGAGAAAAGCAAAAAAAGCTTACTTTCACAATACAGCAACTAATTACAATAGATTAATAGATAAAATTAATGCAGAAAGGTAAATGTACAGTAATATGTGAAGAAATAGCCAACTATGTGAAAACAACATCAGTATGTGATTAGGTTTTTTAAAAGAGAGAAGCTGTGGAAGACAATGATAGCTGCAAAATCATGTATTAATTCTCAACTGCTTTCCAACAATATTTGCACAAAATTATTTTGGAAGAAAAATTACAGAAGATCCATTATCTAGGACTAGCATGATACATATTTCTGAAATCTGAACCATGTGGTATATAAACAATACTGTAATTGTGAGCATATGCAGTGCTGAAGACAGAAATATGGATAATGGCTAAATAACAGAAATACCTGATTGCGATCTGCGCGATGTTGCTCTTCCCTCAGTTTACGCTCAGATACCTGCGGTTAACAACAGCATTATGACCTCACGGAAAATGTCATAAGAGAAGCAGAATGAAAAGAAAAAAACAGAACAAACCCGTATATTTTCTTTGACAGACTCGTTGTTTGGATCCAACTGCAAGGCTGCATAGATACAAAATCATGTTAAGGTTAAATAAATTGAAATTTTCGGGATTCACAGGATTTAACATCTTCAGATTCCAATCAGATTGGAACCAATACTCATAAGGATATAATAAACCAATAATGATTTAAAGTATGCATACTGATTCATTTTCTGACTACAATTCTGAGAAATAAAGAATGCATTTAGTATAATCAATTTTTTTCATTATAATGTTTAAAACCTGCCCCTGCAGATGTAGGAATGAAAAAAAAAAGCCAATCAATATGAACCTGAGAAAAATTCTCTTTTTTTTATAAAATAGAAGCTCTCTTTTTAATTAACATTGCATTAGTAAGTTTATGCCTTTATGAATCTCCAATCCACTTTGATTTGTAGCAGTAGATAACAACAGAGACAACATTCCCAGGAATCACAAATTAGATACAAAAAATAGATTGACAGAATGAAAATAATACTTTACAACCTTTTCTGAACCCTTTATCAAGAGCATCTCTGTAGTTTCCTTGAGCATAATAAGCTAACCCCAGACGACTGTAAGCCTTGCTGTAGTTTGGATCAATCTCAATAGCTCTAAGACAATCTTGGATTGCTTCTGTATACTTGCTAATCTGAGTGTACGCGGCTGCCCTGATAGTTCACAATGCAGCAACATCAGTTCAATAAACTGGAGGTACTCCGAATCAGACAACTGACCAAATAATATAAAATGTATTCTGAAATCTGATCAGAACCAAGTAAAAGAAGGATGCAACAACTAGTATTAATAGCATATGTTATTATTTCTTTCCAAATATAAATATAAGCTCCGAAGTATAACATTAAACACGTCGATTTCATCAAATGCCTCTCCTTTCCTCTTTTCTTCTCAACAGAAAACAAAACAAACTGGTGTGATACAGTTTCTCCCTATCTCCTAACAAGTTAAAGCATACATCCATAGTTCTTCTCTACACTCCATGATAAAATGTAGATATTTAGAAACTTCTAGAACTTGTTTTTGCAATAAGCCGAAGAGGTATGCAACATAAGAAAGTTACATTTTGCTAGCATAAAATCCTAGAATTACCTTAGACAATGCCTTGCTCTCCCCCTAAAAAGGAACAGAGGCTAAAGTTTCTACCCTATAACAATACTTCAGAAAAGCATACTAGTTATTTGATGCATATAATGAAAGTCAGAAGCAGAGACAGTTGTTTTACAGGACTGATAAGTTAGTATTCCAGATTAAAACAACATACTCAGTGATTTACTAAAAATAATATGATAATATATTTGAGAAACAGGATAACCCAGTGGAATACCTGTTGCAGTAGTAAACAGCACTTTTTTCATTGAGCGCAATTGCACAACTATACAACTCAATTGCATCAGAGTATTTCTTAGATTGCATTGCCTTGTTACCTGAGTGAAAACCAAATTTCAAGTATTAAATCATCATACAAAAATTTATCATTGTATATTTTGTGGAAAACTGTATACAGTTAATTAGCCTAAACAAATATGTTTAATTGTCCTACAAATAGTTTTATTGAGGATAAGTATTGAATTGTACTGGGACTCCTCTATATGGAAATAGCTACAAATTTTGTTGCATACGAATTCGAATAACAAAAGTAGAGTACATACATCAAGCTTCCTAATGTCAAATTCACTAGTCATACCTAGTGATTTTAGTGATTCAGCCAAATTCTTCAAATTAAACTCCTGACACCCAGATCTTTCCATCTCCTACATATAAGTGAATTTCATCAAAGCTAAACAGACAGTTTTACTGAAGTTTTGGTTTTTGATGGAACCCATTAGACCAATGGCATTGATTGGTCCACATAGCCAACCCCATAAGCATTGGCTGTTGTATAATCAGACAAGCAGAAGAGCAGAAAATTGAAAGGAATTATGTAATAACTAATAACAAGCAGCAGTAGTAGTAGAAGAAATAATTATGTGCACACCATCGACTAACTCGAGATACCAACTAACTTCAGTATCTAATCAGATAAAAGGTACATACAACACATCACATGAAATGTAATAAACACTAGTGGGATATAGGTCACAAGTTTCTTTTTTACTTTCTAACCTAATCTAAACTCTAACGAGTTACTAGAAGCTGATTGGTAAAAGTTAAACCATCTTACTATGACACATTCGGACATTTCTTTCAAAGTGCAGTTTGTCAGTTCAAGTCATCTCCTCAAAGTTCTTGTTAGGGTATGTGTCAAAATTTCTTTAAGTATTTAAAAGGAGTTCCATGTAATTGAATACTTTTTATGACAACAGGCACAACAAAGTAGAATGGCATTTGATGCAGACTAGGCTGGGTGTCCTAAAGATAAAAATAAAATAAAAATCTTTGTATCTGTCTATCTGATGTGTTCCCTTCCTTGAAAGAAAAATTAATTTGTCAAAAGAAAAGCTCTTCTAGGGGAAAGCTGTAGGGCCAAAATGATGTATTGTGAAGCTGCATGTCCAAGATGACACAAAGGGGAAGCTATGGGGCTGCAAATCGGGAAAGCCAGGGGCAAGGATTCTTCAAAAACATATTTTAATTGTCTCTCAAAGACTCTTCCGCTGTATTAAATACCCTCACAACCACTTTTCCATCCAATAATATATTATACATTGCATAGGTGTTACAGAGACATCATTTGAATTACAATTTGGAAGTCGCGAAAGTCCTATAACACCAAACAATATACCTACTTTCAGAAGTTCCAACCTGTTCCTCAAATTGCTTAAGTTAACAAGACATGGCAAATTAAGAGTGCAGAGAAATCCAACCGACAACATTTTTTATGAGCAATTATCTATCAGCCAAAATAGCTCTAGAAGCTTAGGTTAATACATAGAACCTTCTATTAGAGATACAAATCAGGCACATTATGCATTCATATTTCAAATATATAATTAATTTATATTCCTTTTTTTTCTTTGTTCTTAGTGGAAATCAGTTGTGTATATCAGGAGAGGAGTAAACCAATTGTAACAATAATAAAACAATAACAATAGCATGGTAATACAATTTTGACAAAACCCAGGTGATGTAAAATAAAAAACAAATAGGTATGTATTAAGTTAAGTTTGCTGATAAGAAAAGGTATGTATTAAGTTTCAATGTCAGCTGGAAATGCAAAACACATATATTAATGATACAGTAATTAGTATCTCATACCATAAAAGCTTCACCGAACAAATGACATGCTTTCTCCAGTTGCACTCTGTCTTCCATCTCAGTTAAATTTGTCCCAAAATAGTGACTTTTCTCCAGAGCAGCAAGGAATTGTCCACAGAGTTCATCTTTAGCTACTGCAGTCAAATGTTGCGAAAATACTCATGTATTTTTACTGAAAACACTTACAAGAATACCAAAAAAAGTTCAATATGGAGAAAGCCAAGATTGCATTTGGACTGGAGTTAAAGACCTCAACTACTGTGCCAAAAATTTTAATAATATTTTTTTTAAAAAAAATCCGAGTTATAGTCTTGGTCTCCCATAATTTCAACACTTGCTAAAGGAATACACACCCAAGAGCATGCTAAAGGCACAAACAAATAAAAGATTTTAATTAAATGTTACAAAACTATAAACTTGCCCAGCAAGAAATGTCCTCCCGCTGAAAATAACAAAATAAAAAATAACATAAAACATTCTCTACACTATAGAAATGGTTAGGTTTATAATAACTCAAATCTCAAATAAGATAAAGAGGAAAGATTAGCCTACCAATAGAGTGAGCTTCCCGTGTCGAATCTTCATCCTATAAAATTGCAGATGAAATAAATCAAAACTGAAAACCAAAATTTCACTATAGAACCAATTATAAAGCAATGTGAATGTGATAATGTAAAGTATAGAGCCTGTTTAGATAAGCTTCTAAGAGTTTCTCTACTTTAACACTTATATTATGTAATATGTACAAATGTCATTGAATTATGATTTCTAGAAAAGCACTTGTCAAACTGTAAGTGTTTATAGAGAAGTTATCTCAAGTAGCCTATCTAAAAGTTGAGACAACAGAGCTTATTAGGGAGGATAATCTTTACAATTTATGTAAATGCAACTTATCAAATATACGTTTGGAACAAGTTTTACTCCTATAAGCACTTCTTCAAAAGCTCACCCAAATAGGCTCTTACTAGAGTTATAAACCAACTATCTGAAAGGTAAGGCGCATGAGTGGTTGTGTTTCACATCCCCTCATGCAAGAGCCTCTAAAACATGGACTTCGCACAGGCCCAACATATTGTCTATTGAAATTTATTGTTTCACAAGAAGAAAGGACATGAATTACATGGGTCAAACTCTAGACCCATCGTCATAGTCTACAACCTATAATGACATGTCATGAACCAACTATCCAAAAAGTTTAAGCTATTTTTTAAAGGCACATTAATGAATTTAGATCTCATTATATTTAATTATAAATTTTCTTATTTATTTAGGATTAATGGTCTAGAAAGCATTGTAGTTAGTATCCCATGTAGCACACAACACAAATCGCAATATGATTTTAGCATTTTTCCTCATGCAAATAATACATAAATGTTTTTTTGATTTTTTCATTTTAACCCAGAATTGAGGTTGTCTCACATGAATTAGTCATAAATCTCAGGATTTGCGATTCAAAAACAATTCAGACGATGCAGAAGAAGCTAGGTCATGACCAGCAACGGGTCAGATTATGAACGACCCAGTTGTGGAAACCACCTAGTATAGGGTTTTTCTGTTGAGATTTATTGAATCTAAAGAACATACTAGAGTAGAAAGAATCTGAATAGAGAATTTAGGGATTTGAATGTGTATTCATTACTAAGTCAATGATCATAGAAGCCGGAATTATCTTTTATAGAAGCTGAACTAGATCTATCAACAGAGATTAACAAGTTAACTGACTAGTGCAACTAACTCATCTATGCTAACAAACTGCTGAGTCAGCACTATTATACATATCTCTAATATTCACCAAGCTAGATATGTATCTAATAGTCTCCCCTGAACTGTAAGGGAGTTTGCCAAGTAAAGATATCACTTATTCTTCTATATTCTCCCCTGAATTTGAAGGTGGATTCCCCTGTTGAATAGAAGTTGAAGTCTTTGATTCAAGTTGTTGAACTTTTAGCTTATCTCTAAGTTCCTGAAATCTGGTAACTAAGAGTGGTTTTGTTAATAAATCTACTGTCTGATCAACTGCTGGCATGTAACATACTGTAATAGATCTGTTTAGGACGCGATCCCTGACGAAAAAAATATGTCTAATTCCATGTGTTTAGTCCTGGAGTGAAGAACTGGATTACGTGAAAGTTGTACAGGACTCAAATTGTCGTAAAAAATGATAGGAGCAAGAACTGAGATGTTTAACTAAAGAGAGAAGAGACCTTATCCAAGTAACCTCAGCAACAGTGTTAGCCAAACTCTTGTACTCAGCTTCTGCTGAAGATCTAGCTACTAGAGTTTGTTTCTTGGACGACCAAGATATGAGATTAGGCCCTAAATAAATACAACAGCCTGATGTACTCCTTCTATCATCAACATCAGATGCCCAGTCAGCATCACAGTAGAGGTAGGATTGTTGACTGGAAGTGAAGTGGAGGGAATTGAAGTCTGATGACTACTTGTGACAGGATCAATAGTAGACTTTCGATTTGGAGCAGTAGCAGTTGCTTGAGTTGAGCTTCCCGAGGATAATAAACTAGTATTGGGTTGAGTAGTGTTAGGCTGATTGGAAGAAGGACCAGAGGGGAAACACAAAACTGAACCTAGTAAAGTAGTGGTTAATGGTGCTGGACATGGAGGAACAGCAGTAGG
Source organism: Cyamopsis tetragonoloba (assembly GCA_037177725.1). NCBI lineage: Eukaryota > Viridiplantae > Streptophyta > Magnoliopsida > Fabales > Fabaceae > Cyamopsis > Cyamopsis tetragonoloba. The sequence goes on from CM074119.1 coordinate 64,180,765, forward strand.
AATCTGAGAGGGAAAGGATGGAGAAGCCGAACTTGTTGAAGTATCCATGGATCCAGTGGTGTTAAAAAGCCTTGAATAGGGAAAAGAACTTTAATTGAAGGCCAAGTCATTGACGGCATGACACTGGAGAGACTGACAAGCAAGGGATTATTCGTATTACTCGCCGGAATTTCTCCATTTAAACTCGCATTCGCAATCGGATTTGGATTCATGTCCATTGTTGCATGGTGGAATTAGGATTTAAATGCTCTAGATACCAAATTGAATCTAAAGAATCTAAAAAACATAGTAGAGTAGAAAGAATCTGAACAGAGAATTTAGAGATGTATTCATTATTCAAGTCAATAATTACAGAAGAGGGAATTAGCTTTTATAGAAGCTGAACTAGATCTATCGACAGAGATTAACAAGTGTAACAAACTAGTGTAAATAACTCATCTGCACTAACTAACTGCTGAGTCAGCCCTATTATACTTATCTCTAAGAAGATCAAAGGGAAAACCATCGAAAACATTGTCTGCCTTGAATCCAAGTCAGACCCTTCGATATTAAACCATATTTGGTCTCCACCTATTTTCTTCCAATTCACAATTCAAATCTCAACTTGATGATCATTCCAGCCAGTATAAATAATAGCTAGTGCATTGTTTTCACAAAACATATTATGTTAGATTATTCAGAGTTTGTTCTTCCATTTCGTCCTTCCTTCCCTGAATCCTTACAGTTTTAACACAACATCAGAGAAGTATACCATCACTCCACAGACAGTCCCACCACTATTAGTTTCCTTATTTACTAGGGATTAAGAATCAAATGTTAGTATGCCTAGGGGATATTTATTGCACTTCATATCACATCATTACACACCCGATCTACTTCCCTTCCTGAGCACTATAATTTCTGTAGTTACAAACTGCGAAATATTAAATAGAAAAGGAACTACAAGTGAAATCGGACAGTGTAATTCAATGATTGTGCACATGATGAAACAATCAATGCCAACTCTTTCAAATTTGGGTGTAAATTCTCACGGATTTCCATTTCCTAGAATAGCCAGCCCATCTACGAAAACAAAACCTATTTCAATAACGCACTTACATACTTTCTCACCTATTGACAATTGAAGGGCTCCTTAATAACCAGTTGTAAATTAGCAGGGGTATATAACAGAAATTTATAGTGCAGTACTGAAAGAGTGGAAACTGAAGTAAACAAAAGCGTGGTTTAATCAACAAAACATAGCAAAACAAATTACCTCAACCAACCAATGAACACAGTCAAAAAATTGATGTTTAGTGTCAATAACAACAACTAAAAACCTTGATACTTGATACAATCGAAAAGGCACAAATCCAATGCAAGGAGAAAAAAAGGGTAAGTAGGAAATAATCACAGCTTTTGATGCATTGGAATGATTTTCAGCGCGAGCAGGAATCTGACCAGAGAATGAACTGGAAGCATCCACAGAATCAGGTTGAGGACCTGTGTCTGACTTACTAGTTTCACAGTTCTTGTTTGCTTCAAGGGACTTGAATATGTCAATCAACGAATCAGGTTTTGCAGGATCACCAGCTAAGGTAGATGAATCATTAAGCTTAAACGCCTCAGCCAAACACTCCCTAGCAACCTCAATCCCCTCAGCATCAACCCCAGGACCCGGTTCAACTATTCCACAGGAACCAAATTAGAGGGTAAGCAATGTACAGATTGCAATGAAGAATTAAACATAATAAATGGCAACTTAATGGAAATCAAACAACAATTTTAGCTACCCCATTACGTATTAGCTGATTTAAACGATAATTGGACACAAGAACCGAATTAATCACGAAAAGCAAAGCGACCCATTTCGTAAAATCACTCGCAAAGCATACATACGCATCAAAGATAAATCTTGCGCTGGCAATTAGCTTCTTGCTTAGTGAAAATGCAAAGGGTAGAGAGAGAGTACCGTAGTTAAGGAAGTGCAGAAAGGCACGAACTATGCGACGAGAGACAGGGGTATCGGTGGTGAAGCGATTGTGAGTCATGTTGCGATTGCAAAATCTGAGAAACAATGAATAGCGAAAGGAGGAAAGCTAGGTGAAAATGCTAAGTAGCCGTAACTGATTGTTAAGATTAAATATTTGATACACTGTGAATAAGAGTTGACAGATACTTCCAGAAAGTTATCACAGTAGTCAAGATTAAATTTATATTTATTTAATTTTAATCTTATCTTAATTTTTTCTTATTTTTTTATTTTAACGTTATTTTAATCTTAATCTTATCTATTTTATCTTATTTTAATCTTCTTAATCTTATCTCTATTATCTTATCTTAATCTTAATAATATAAAAGAAAGAAAACAAATGAGACCAACAAAATATAAGAAAAATTTTAGAGTCAATTTTGTAACAGTCATGTATTATTGTTAGAAAATATTAGCTCAATTAATTATATTTTCTCGAGCCCATTAATTATCTTTTATCTGTTTTAAATTTTCAATAAGATTTTTACTCTATTTTAAACTATTCTCTTTTATCAAAATTTCTCTTTCATTACTTTTTGTCCTTTTTTTTATTAGCTCTCAAATGCAGATAAAATCAAATAACAAACTATCAAAGATAAGAAAACGGTTGGATGAAATTTGTTCGATCCTAAAAAATTCAATTTACAATTCAATTTTTGCAATTTTACAATAAAATTCTATTTTTACGGTTGCCTCTAGAAAAAAACTATTGTTATTCTTTTTGTCTTCTACCTCACCCTTTAAAAGTTTTTTTTTTTTATGTGTGATTTCTCCTATTCCATAATTTTAAAAACTCCCGCTGAAATTTATTTCTTATGATTGAGTAGTTACTTCATGAAATTTTATATTTTAAAATCTTGTTATCTTTTATCTTTATACTTTAAAATCACGTTGATATGATTAACAATAAGAGCAAAAATATTATGATTTAACTTTTGCAAAGATTAATTTGATTTTTTTGCATTATTTTGATGAATCTTTTCTTTATACTTAAGGAAGCAAGTTAAGGAGTTAATTAGAAGGAGATTTAAGCAGGACATAGTACGAAAAGATTGTAATTTAGGTAGTGTTTGGCCCAGCTCTTTTTTTTTGGCTTCTCCTCCTCTTATAAATAAAAGCTAGGCCAAACAGGATTTGTGGTAAACCTCTTAAATTTAAAATGTTTTTTTTGTGTGTACAAAATACAAAAAGCTGGCTTTTAAGCCAGAAGCTAGAAATATGAGTTTTTTCAAAAAAAATTGGCTTATTTTGTGGGCTCATCGTAATTAATACCCAAATATTCTATTTAACACTTGAAATCTTGAATATCTTTTCCTTCTCTCTTTATAAAAATAGCAATTTGCTAAAACCTTCAAAAAAATCTTCTTCTCATTTATCAATTATTCATTTTACTTGAATTTTACTGTTATTTAAAATTTTACATATTTAAAACTTTTAAATGTTAAATTATTATTTTCATAAATTTATATTGTGTTTGGTTTTTTTAAAAAAATTAAATATTTAGTTTTATCAAAAAAAAATTATTTTTTTATTGCAACTTTCATTTTAAAAAATTTATATTGATAATTTATCTTCTTATATGAAAGAAATGTGACAGTTAATGATAAGTAACTTGAAAAAGTTGACACAAAACACTTTTATCAAATAGATAGTTTTTTACTCATAAGTAGTTTATAAAGTATAAAATAATAAAACTGTTCAACATGTTCAACAGCTTTAAGCTTTTTTTTAAAAAAAAAAAAACTCTTATTTTCAACTTTTAGTTAAAAGTCGCTTATAAGCCAAAAATAAGTCGGGTGAAATGAAGCCTTAATTTTCAAAATGATTAATATTTTTTAAATGATTTTGAATTTTAAATAGCCAGCAAGTAAAGTAGGTGATTGGGAGGGAATTTGGGTGAGAAAAATCAGTTTGATTTTTCTAAAATTATGATATTATGCTATATGGTTAATGATAAATGAGAAAAAATTTATGATTTAATTTTCATAAAAATTAAGTTTAATCATAATGTATGAAATTTGGGAGATGAAGAAAATAACCGAGTGTTGCTTTCTTTAAATATGAATACACATTCATATATTAAAAATAATATAAATAAATAAATAAAAATTATAATTTTTCTTAAAACATTTCAACCCGGACATCGTCGGGTACTCTGCTTAAATAAAAGCAAATATTCTCTCCGCTTCATATTGTTACATTTATTAAAAAAATGTAATAAAATTAATGAATGTATTAATTTTTAAAAAATACATGTTATTTCTTTAATTTACCCTTTTCTTTTTCATTATTACATTAAATACTTCATATTATTCTTTTATAAAATTTCATTAATTATAATAGATAAACAGAAAAAAAGTAATAAATACTCATAAAAAATTGTATAAGGTCTTATATTATAAAATACTAGCATTGTGTTATAATATGAGATAGAGAGAGAGTATTATCTAGTATTTTTAGAGTACTCTTTTTTATGAAGCCAAAAATAGTAAAAAATTATTAAAAATATAAATTTTTGTATTTTCGAGAGACAAAATAATATAAACTTATTATTATTTTTTTAATTTTAATAATCTTAACAAATATCATAATTACATGACTCTTAACAAAAAGCTAAAACATTTTAATAAGTTAAATTCAAACATTACAAATTTGACTCCAAGAGCTTAACTTAATCTGAACAATAATATGGATGATAAATTTATTTATTATTCTTAAACAAATATATGTATTAATATAAAAAAAAAAACAAATATATGTATTATTTTGTGGTAAAGGTCAAAATTAATTTTGAAGTTTTCTTCGATTAAGAAGTTTAAAAATTTATATTTAGTCTATTGAATTATGGAATTATAATAAAGTGGCTTTTATTATGGTCTAATTTTTTTTAGATCGTGATGATCCAATATGAAGATATTATTTTATATATTTTTCTCAAATAAAAACATTATTGTTAAGTTTATAAAATTTATGAAGCAACTTTCTTGTAGTATCTCTTTTGTATAAGAAAATATTTCAACCACGTATAATATTGTAAAAATCTCTCATCAATTAATTATATATATTATTTATTTTAATATTGATTGATTAATTTTTATTTTAGTGATGTTGATATTATAATATGAATTAATTAATCTCTATTTTCATTCAATGCTAAAAACGCATATTAGTGTATTAATTAGTTAATATCTGGATATTAATTATACTGTTCATTTTCATTCAATGGTATTAAATGAACAATATCAAAAGAGGTTTTTTCTTCACTTTCTTATATTATTGTTACTGCAATCACATGTGGCCATGAAACACATCCATGGCACCATCAGCGCACTATGGAAACCAAATCTTACACTACCAGAATATATTGTAACAGCCATAGTTGACTATACTAACAAAGATTTAACAATAAGATTACACAAAAGGAAGTGAGCCACACTTGATTATATCGACTATCCAAAAACGAAACACATTGAACACTATTAGAATTTGGGTTTGAGCCTAACTCACTCCTAAAAGCTAGCTCGTAGGAGGAGGATTGCCACAATACTTATATACTCTATGGTGGCCTCATTTCTAGTCGATATGAGACTTCATCTTAACACACCTCCCTTACGCCCAAGGCAGGACATCTGGTGTGTGAAGTTTTCAGGACTGGACATCAGCGGGTGGCCCATGACTAACCTGGCTCTTGATACCATCTTAGAAATGACATATGTCTAACTCTCCTCAAAAGCTAGCTCGCAAGGAGAAGATTGTCTAAGGCCTTATAAAGTCTATCATAGCTCTTATCCTAGGCAATGTGAGACTTTATCTCCTAATACTCCCCTCAAGTTCAACTGGTTTTTTTTTTTCTTCTTTTTAGCCTAGTTGTAACTTGCATTTTTTTAAAATAACCCTTTTTGTTTTTTAAGTTATGGGTATCTACCTCATGTCTTTTTTTTTGCCTGGACTTTGTGTTTTTTTTTCTTGAATTTTTATTTTTGCCCAATGGTTTTTTTCGGATAGGCTCTGATGCTATATTAGAATTTGGGTTTGGGCCTAACTCACTCCCAAAAGCTAGCTTGTAGGAGGAGGGTTGTCACACCACTTATATACTCTATGGTGGTCCCCTTTCTAGTCGATATGAGACTTCATCTTAACAAATACCGTAGTAATTACACTTATATGAGATGTGCATTTTTCTCAAAAACATTGAGAAGAAGAAAAGTATAATAGGAAAAAATCGTTTCATGATTCCATAGCAGAATTGTAAATTGATACACGAAGGGGACACACGAGAAAGAAAGTTAAGGTAGCATTTGGCAGACGTGTTTGATCAGAATAGAATAGCACACTATTGTTCCACATTTAGTACATCAGTCAAGAGAAACGGAACATAACACTAAGGCAAATGAATATGACACTTTAGTTACATTGAAATGGGTGAAAATGAAGAGAAGAGAACAGAACAGGAGAATTATCCTTATTTTTATTGAGTCATTTTTTATTAACAAAATGATATATATTTAAATTCCTCAAACCTTATATTATTTTTTTCGGACCAAAAAATATTTTTAAAAAATTTACATAATAAAAATATATTCAACGTAATTTATATTTAATAATTATTTTTAAATATATATTTAATAATTTAATTTTTCATAAAGTATTAATACAAAAATTAATAAATTTTCAAATTATTATTTAATTATACTCATAATTTTTTTTTAAAAAAATACACTATTTTATTATTCATTATATTTTATTTTTCCTATCAAGTAAAGTAAAATTTTATATGTATTTCATAAAATATTTTCTATATTTTAATCCGCACTAAGTACAAAATAAGACATATGGTCATGTTATATTCCATGGTCACCAAATACAGTACACAATTCTATTCGGTTCCATTTCGTTCCATTCTGTTTTGGTTTGTACAGTTACCAAACACTACCTAAGTGTTGGTTCAACCTTCGGAAAAAAAAAATTATGGATATGAAATGTTGTTTGACCCAAAGATGAGATGGTCCAATGAGTTTGAAACTCAACCATATTTTGAAGAAGAAACAAGAAAACCTTTGACATGGAAAGTTTGTTATTGGCTTCGATGTTGCATTACGAAGATTCCAAAACAATTATTAATTATGGTTGAGATGAATAAGTAATACACAAAACTATGAGACATTATTTTCATCTAACGAGTCTATTTTTCTTAAACTAAATCTGAACGGATTATATAAACTTGACCATCATGGTCTAGTTTTTTTTTCTATACTATGTTAGATGGCACCTTACAATAAGTTAGAAGTTTCAAATTTCCTGTACAATGGTTTATGAGTATGTTTACCCGGGGATTTGTTGGGCGTGCCATATTGATACACATAATCAAACAAAAAGTATCTTACATCGATCTCAATTCGGAGAGGGTATGCGCCTCCTCTAAAGTTCTTTTTCACTTAGCTACTACTTGGTTCTTTGGTCACCAAATGATATTAGCTTGCAAATTAAAAAGTGTGTTATGCATACATGATATATATACTCGATGAATATGATCATAATCGAAGATGTAGACGCAAAGTGTAATCATCATGTGCTTCGATTGATTAGTGCAAGTATGAATATAAATTTACTTGTAGAGCAACAACAAGACGAAATTATAACCGATGAAGAGTAATTGAATCAAAATGCAGAAGATACAAGTGATGAAAAGGGTGAACAATGAAGAACGAGAACTAAAATGGAACAAAAAAATTGAAAGCAACCCATATAAATCCAACCAACCGCAAAAGACGAGGGTATTCTTAGCACTAGGTAACTCAGATATAGCTCTATAGTTGTATTCACTTGGTCCTTTTCACAGTTTTCATAAGATGCGTGTTGACACTTGGGAAGTCGAACGTATGGCGAGCGTCAAGAGTAGTAGGCCAAAGATCTTCCACACTTCAACAATACGGATTTTGAATCTGCAGAGAAACTCTGGACTCTTGGTGTTTCCCTCACAACATGATTAAGTGTTATATGGTTCTCTCAATATGTTTCTGTTCAATTCTCCACTTTTTCTCCCTTTGTGTTTCCCCTCCTTTTCACACACCATTTAATAGTGAAAACTAATGCTCTATTTATAGGCACAACAGGGTGAAGGAAAATAAATAATCATAAGTGCATTTTGCCCACCTACTTGAAGAGAGGCATCGGAAATTACTGCTCCTACGCACTACTTTAACTAAAGCGTGCTTTGACGGGTGGTTCCGAATGGGATGGTCAACTCAGATCATGGGTAAATCATTGGTACTGAAAAAACCTCCATTTCAATGGATCACCTCTAAAGCTCTTTCTGACCTCAAACTACTAGTACGTACGATGTAGGCTTCCAACACTTAGTTATTTTCTTGGCATGTAAACTGGAGATATGCAATGAAACCCTCGAACCATGCTTTTGAGGTCAGGGCTAAGAACTTGACATCACTTTCGTAATTGACCCTGAAGCCCATTCTTTTTGGGTCTCGACTTTCCACTTGACTGCTTAGGTCCATGGACCTTGCCAACAACAGATCTGAACCAATACATTTTGATGCTACCTGACGAATCAATACCGTGAGCTCGATGACCTAGACGAATTCTCCTTTCAAAATGGGACACATCATCTAAATGACACGTATACTTCTCCCTCAAAACACCTCATTCTCAAGTCATTCGTTTCGACCCTCAAAATCGTAATGGCCCTAACAGAATACTAATGAGGTTGATTGGTTCCATAATGCAAGTATTATGATTAGGAAGTGGTATTCCTCTCCGTTGTTTGGTTTTTTTGGTGAAGTCGTAACACTAAAGTTTTTGATGGCGAATGTCATGGATGACCACACCATTATAGATGCATGTGTCCAAGATAATGGTAATTCAGTACAAAGACAGTTGCATCTACTCAAATTAAATTTTTATCTCCCCACTAAATCATCTTAGATTCTACTTTCTTTTTCTCTTTTCCAGTTTTCCCATGTACCGAATAAAACTTGACATACCATATGTTGTGCATTTTTTATTCTTAGTTTACCAAATTATAATTTAAAATTATTTATCTAATATAAAACTAGTAATCTTAAATTAAGAGAAAAATTTATAAAATAAAAATAACTAAATAAACTAGTCAATTAAGTCAAGCTCAAACTTATTCTTAACTAGTTAAGCCAAAACTTTATGTTTGATTCATTTAAACTAGTCATGTTTGAGTAATGTATTTTTTTAACAATTTAGCCTAACTTTTAAATGCTCAATTCGATTCAGCTTGTTTCCACCCGATCACCCTTGGCAAAAACTATTACATGAAAAATTTACTTTATTCCTTATGATTGTTTGTCGATTTTCATGAAAAATCTTATTTTCATAAAATTTATAGTGTTTAATAAAACTAAGAATTAAAATAAAATGCTAAAATACTCTTTTGGTCCCTTATGCAAATATCAGTTTAGTCTCATACGTTTTTTTTAATGTCATTTTGGTCCCTTATCCTCTTATTTCGTATCAAAATGGTTGATTGTCGTGAAACATTTACTAATTGGAATTGAAGATTTTCTTTGAATAGGAATTTACTTGAAAGAGCTCGTTGTATGCTCTCAAATGCTAGGTTACGGAATCGACGTGATTTTTGGGTTGAGGCAGTATCTACTACATGTTACTTAGTCAATCGTTCTCCACACACGTCACTTAATTTCAAAGTTCCACAAGAAATTTGGTCAGGTAATCCGGTTGATTATTCAAATTTGAGGATTTTTGGATGTCCTGCATATGCACATGTCAGTGATGGTAAATTAGATCCGAGAGCTATTAAGTGCATATTTATTGGTTATGCATCTGAGTCTAAAGGATATCGTTTATTTTGTGATCCTAAGTCACGCAAATTAATCCTCAGTAGAGATGTGACTTTTAATGAGGATGCATTATTATCTTCTGTGACTTCCTCTACTAGTACTAATAATTTGCAGGGTACTAGCGAGAAGGTGGAGTTGGAATTGAAGCCCAGAGTTCCTAATCTCGGTGTTTCATCATCTACCAATGAGTCTAACATTGATGTTCATACTAATGATCAAGATGAAATTGCCACTTCTCCTATTCATCCGCATGGAGAGGAGTATACTATTGCCCAAGATAGACCAAGAAGACAAATTAAAATACTAGTCAGGTACGCTGATGATAATTTAACTGCTTATGCATTGTCTGTCGCACAGGAGATAAATGATGGTGTTGAACCTGCTAGCTATACTGAAGCTATTTCTTGTGCTGATTCTTCAAATTGACTAGTAGCTATGAATGAAGAAATTGAGAGTCTTCATAAGAATGGTACTTGGGCTTTGACAGAGCTTCCAAAAGGCAAGCGACCATTGAGATGTAAATGTAAATGGGTCTACAAAAGGAAAGAAGACATTCCCAGGGTTGAAGATCCTAGATGAACACAGTTAGTTGTGAAAGGTTTTAGTCAGAAGGAAGGTATTGACTTTAATTAGATTTTCTCACCTGTTGTTCATCATACCTCTACCCGCGTTTTGCTTGCTTTTGTTGCTTTATATGACTTGGAATTGGAGCAACTCGATGTTAAGACAGCTTTTCTATATGGAGAGCTGGAAGAAGAAAATTACATGGAGCAGCCCGAGAGATTTATTGTTCATGATAAGGAGCATTTAGTTTGTCGATTGAAGAAATCGTTGTATGGCCTTAAACAAGCTCCAAGGCATTGGTACAAAAGATTTGATTCCTTTATGATTAGGCAAGGTTATTCTAAAAGTCAATTTGATGATTGTATTTATTTGAGACAATTTCCAAATGGCTCTTTTATATACTTGTTACTTTATGTTGATGATATGTTGATTGCATCACGTGACAATTCCTTAATGAGGGAGTTAGAAACTCAACTCAGTAACGAGTTTGATATGAATAAATTGGGTGCGGCGAAGAAAATTCTTAGCATGGAGATTCACGGGGATCGTCAAGCTGGAAAATTTTTCTTATCTCAAAAGAAATATATTGAAAGAGTACTCGAAAGGTTTAATATGAACAACTGTAAACCTGTTTCTACTTCGCTTGGTGCACATTTCAAACTATCTGCAGACCTTTGCCCACAGACAGATGAGGAGAAGAAGCATATGTCACACATTCCTTTTGTTAGTGCAATTGGTAGCCTTATGTATGCAATGGTGTGCACTAGACCTGATTTAGCATATGCTGTTAGCATGGTCAGTCGATATATGCATAATCCTGGCCAGGATCATTGGAATGCTGTGAAATGGAATTTTCGGTATCTAAAAGGTACTTCTGATATTGGCTTAGTGCTTGACAGAAGCAAGACTACAACCAATGATGTTGTAGGTTTTGTTGATTCAGACTACGGTGATGATCTTGACCGAAGAAGATCTATTTCTGGTTATATCTTTACTCTCTGTAATGGTGCTATCAGTTGGAAAGCGACTCTTCAGTTTATCTACAACTGAAGCAGAAAATGTTTCGGCTACGGAGGGTGTGAAAGCGACCAAACACATTGATGTAAGATATCATCTTATATGAGAAATTGTTGTTATTGGTAAAGTTGTGGTAGAAAAGATTCACACGTCAGAGAATCCCGCAGACATGCTTACTAAGCCTCTACCAAATGCCAAGTTTCAACATTGTTTGGATTTGGTTGGTCCCTACGATGTTTGAAGACATGGTTATGAACAACTAGTTGAATTCGAGCTAAGGTGGAGATTGTTGAGCATTTGACTCTCAAAGCATGTGCCTCTCATTTTTATCTATTTTAATGCATAAATATTAATTTAGATTCATTTTCAGCCATTTTTTAGTTTGTGGATTATGTTTCTTTCTATAGCCTATAAAAGAATAACATGTAGTTTTCATAATCAATTCATTCAGCTCTTACAAATACAATTCTCATTCTTTTATTGCCTTTTCTTCCCTTTATAAGAGAATATATTTTTGCTTCTCTTAATTCTTAATTGTCTTACGATTCCGTGCTTCCACATAGCGCTTATACCGTAACATATTTGATATCGGGTCTATTTATAATTTTTTTATTAGCTTAGGTAAATCTGCATCAATGGATCAAGTAAGTTTTATTATGTGTATTAGTTCAGAATCCAATGTATGGACAATTAGAGCCTAACACATAGTTGTTAAACTCTCAAGTAAACTCGTAAAATCTTACAAGTTTATGTTCATTCAAATGTCTTCAATATGTTCATTCAATTTTCATGACCCAACAAACTTATTATACAATCAAACATGCATGCTCATGATCTATAAAAACTGTGAGGTTATGATCTAAGTCATTCAAATTTTGACTCTTAAATTTAATTGCATAGTCGAATTATTTTCTATAAATCTATTAGTTACTAGGGATATCTATATATCATGATGTTCTCTATTATATATATAATTTGTTTGAAAATTCATTGAATATCTTTAGTTCAATTAATTTCATAATATTATAGGCTTTTATTTATTTAGTTAAGTTATATAATCATAAATTATATAATAATATTTAACATTATCAAATATTAGAGCTATTAGTAAAATGTTTATTAGGTAAACAGCTTATCATTTTAGTTAACCAATTGAGTCTACCACACTCCATGCGTTGTAGACTCTCGAGTTTCAAACATTGACTTGATAATCAATCTCTTCCGCCCAAGATAATCTATTCTTTTTTTGGTGGGTCTTACTCAATGAAAAATTCAAATTATATGAGTTTTACTTTTAGTTACAAAGCCATGATTATTCTTTTATCTGATGGCAAAGTAATAGTAGGTAATGGCTTCTTCTTTTTATTTGTGATGCATGTTTAATGATGAATATGATTGGGTGATGGCACTGCATTAACCCTACTATGATACAAAGCGTAAACCTACACTATAAAAGTCATGGTGAAGTTAGGTAAGTCCAGTGTTGTAATTAGTTTCAAATGCCAAACAACTTTAATGTCGGTCAATCAGGTAATCCTCTCCGTTATTTCAATTATTACTCGCATAATAACACTTGAATTTCTGGTAAACCTGACTACCAATAGAAAATGGTGGATACAATCGCTTTAGAAGTATATCATCGACGAATTACCGTAAATATTTTGTTGAGAGATATTAGTTAGATATCGCATTTGTAAAAAAAATTGAATGTAATGGTCGTTAAAGCGTTATTCTGATGAGCCGAAGGTTTGTGTACATCCAGGGATCCATTTGAATTTAATTGTACCTAAATTCTAAGTTAGGGAATATTATGTTTTGTATGATACCAGCCATAAAATATTCTTATAAATGACCTCTTATTTAGTAAAGAGAGAATTTGTTGATTTGAGTTTCATCAGAATGATTTAAATAAGATTTGATCCCTAAATTATTGTATTGCAGGTAAATAGATAAAAGCACAGAAGATAAACCACTTGGGATCTCTTTAAAAAGCCTCATCCACTAGGAGCTAGCAGAGACCATCTCTGCAAGAAATTTAGGGTTTTAGGGAGAGAAAGTGAGAAATTGAGAGATGGTAGCTTAAAACCCTTTACTTGGGATGGGATGTGACTTGTTGTGTGAATTCTCAAACTCAGGTATTTATGTTAATTGATTGGTTTTCTTTTCTCCGTTTAATTTAGAGTTGAAAGCTTAATCACCTTCCTTCTCTCTTTCTAACTTTTCTTATTGAATGGAAATTTAATTTGAAAGGAGGTCATGTGAAAAGGAATTTATCAATGAAAGTCTAGAGATAGTTTTCATTTATGAACGACTTTTAAAAAGGGAATTCTTATTGCGTGGCAACTCTTTTACCGTTTAAAGGGATTTAATCGATATAGTTTTGTCATAGAATCTGGCAAATGAGGGATCTTTGTCAGTGGTTTTTATCCTTGGACATTCAATTAACATAATAAGTTCTTGAGTTTTGAAATAAACATCAGTAAACATCTGTAGTTGCTCCCTGAAGACGATAACTTGTTTTTCACTATATTGAAACGAGTTAGTATTTTAGTTCTCTAAAATACTTAACAATCATCCATCTCTATCACGTGAATATATAATTTGTTGTCGTTTAGGCCATGTTTGGGTGTGCAGGGTTCTTCACAGAAATAGCATAACCCCTGGGCACTTTTCTCATTCATAAAGGCTGGTGTTAATGTTCTGGCTTGTTTGAACTTGGTCTTTTATGGGTCTGTGATCATCTCTGTAGTTGTAGTTGGTTTATTTGCTTCCAAAGGCTTTTGGTTAGCATGATTCTTGGTTGATTTGTTGAAGAATGTTGATGTTGTTTATTGAGTATGTGATGCCTCCTACGTCTTTGCCAAGGAAAAGGCCTTCCTCACTGTTTGGGGTTGAAACATTCATACCATCATTTGAACTTCTTGCTTCTTACTACATCAAATTCTTCATGGTACTCTGTCACCAAATGTGTCTGTCTTAGCTTCATTAACTCTGCCATTCGGTCATCATAATGAATCCATTTCCAATGTCTTAGCTAGAGTTGTGTGCCATAAGGCTTTCCCTTTGAAATAAACAATTACCAATCGCACCTTGACAAGGCTATTATTGCTCAAAAATTTATTCAGGTTTTCTCCATTGAATCTTTGAAAGCCGATCCTTACCAAGCGAGTGCCTCAATAATAGTGAGGTGATACAGATTAGATTAAAAAAAAGAGAGCAGCAACTAGCACAAGTTTTCACTTTTCAAGTCACCTTCCACCTCCAACATGGGCTCCCATAAAGCCACTCATTCCACCAACTCCACCCACCATCTTTTCAACTCATTGTTACACTTTTTAATTAATTCTGATAGCTTTTAGTTTCCTATAAAAACATTCCATTGTAACTAGTTTAAATCAATCAATTGAATTAAGTAATTAGCATTCTCTTTGAGAATCCTCTAAATCCTTGGCTATTATGAGCCATTTTGGTATCAGAGCAAGGTTCCTAGCCTCCTACAACCTTAGGTGAGCATAAAACAACAAGAGGGCATTTTCTATCGCCCAAAAAAGCTTAAGCCGTTACTGAAACTCACACTTACTGACGTTTTATCAATCAACCAACACCATAGACGTGTTCAGGAGATCCTAAAACCTTACGACACAAAATTTCGTCGCCGGAAACCATCGCACGCACCTCCACGTGCCCATCAACAGAAGGTCACGAGCCAGCCGGCTATCCACGCACCGCCACGCGTCGTCCAAAGGTTTAAGACGACCACGTCAGTGCCACATGTCATCCACCCCCCAATCCAGACACGCCACGTGTCAATTGTTGACCAAACTCAAACGCGTCATCGCGTCAGTTAGTGCCACGTGTCACGCGTCTCCAATAGCCAATCACGTTTCGCCACGTGTCATCAGTGTTATAAGTTTTACAATTTGCAATTAAGCCCCTGAAGTTTCCAAAAATTTTAGATTAACCCCAAAACTTTTTCAAATTATATTTTTACCCCCAAAATTTGTCAAAATTCCATTTTGACCCCCAAAGTTTTCCGAAATTCTATTTTAGTCCCCAATTTTTGCCAAAATACCATTTTCCCCCAAAATTATCCAAAATTCCATTTTCCCTCCAAATTTTACCAATATTCCATATTTACTCCCTAATTTTTCCAAAATTTCCATTTTTACCCCAAATATCACCAACATTCTATATTTACCCCCTAATTCTTCCAAAAATTCCATTTTCACCCCAAAATTTACCAAAATTCTAATTTTGACCCTCAAATTTTTTCAGGAATTCTATTTTAACCCTCAAAATTTGCTAAATTTCTAATTAGCCCCAAAATTACTAGATTACCCATTACACTCAAAACTCTCCGAACTTTCACCATGCCACTTAGATGCCAAAAAAGTCCAAGCGTTCAAGATATTGCAATTGCAGAATTAAGGAAGGAAGTTCGAAAACTACAAGAATTAGTTGAGACCCAACAAGTTCAATTGAATCAATAAAGGGATACAAGTTCAAAATATGATTCTGATAGCAATAACTCTTCTTTTCAAAGTTTTCAGGTACAAAGGTCACAATCTCAAAGTCTCATAAAAGTGGAAATCCTTGAATTCGAAGGAAGGTTAACACCGAATGAATTTGTGGACTGGCTCCATACTGTGGAGCGAGTGTTTGATCTGTACTCTATTCCAGAGAAGCAAAAGGTCAAGATAATTGCTATAAAATTGAAGAAACATGCTTCCATCTGGTGGGAGAATTTGAACAAGGTAGTTCGATACCTCGGAGGTTTGAACCCTGAAATTGCCCACATCGTTCAACTCCAACAATATGATGGTTTGGATGACGTCATCAGACTGGCCATTCGCATAGAAAAACAATTACTTAAAAGGCCAAATTTTCAAGATCCTAGTTCTTCTTTCCAAGCTCCAACATATAAGCCACCTATTCCAAACAAAACTAATCCTTCGAACAAAGAAATACATTCCAAACAACCCACTCGGTAAAATTCCATCCAGTGTTTTAAATGCAAGGTTACAGACATGTTGCTTCAGATTGTCCAAATTGGCGAGTTGTCACCATTATTGAAGGAGACAATCCTGAAGCTTTTGAAACGAAAGCTGAACAAGAACAACATGAATTCCTCCAGTGTTTGACGAAGAATTGGTCTATCTAGATCAAGGGGAAGCCTTAGTAATCAAGCGTAATCTACACACGACAACGAAAAATGATGAGTCATGGCTAGGACACAACGTTTTTTGCACCAAGTGTATAGTCCAAGAGAAGGTATGCGATGTTATCATCGACAATGGTAGTTGTGACAATATGGTGTCTACATATATGGTAGAAAAATTGAAGCTTCCAATGCACAATCAACCACGCGCATACAAGCTCCATTGGCTTAATGAAGAAAGTGAAATTATAGTTTATCAACGTTGTCTAGTATCTTTTTTAATGGGTAACAAGTACTATGATGAAGTCTTGTGTGATGTAATTCCCATGGACGCTTGTCATCTCCTATTAGGACGTCCTTGGCAATATGATCGACAAGTTACCTACAATGGATTTGAGAACACTTATTCCTTCACAAAGGATAAAGTGAAAATCAAATTGACCCCATTGCCACCACGTAAACTCAAGCGGTGTAAGACTCAAAGAACCATGCTGATAGTTCCACCGGCACCAGTCAAAATTTCATGGGAAGAAATTACTTCAAATTTTACATTAAGAGATTTGACTTTTCAACGGACTCAAATAAAGCAAAGTCTTGACTCGAGGACAAGTCTTCTCCATCCTAGGGAGAATGATACATATTAGATTAAAAAAAACAGTAGCAACTAGCACAAGTTGCCACTTTCCAAGTCACCTTCCACCTCCAACATAGGCTCCCATAAAGCCACTCATTCCACCAACTCCACCCACCATCTTTCCAACTCATTGTTATAGCTTTTAATTAATTCTGATAGCTTTTAGTTTCCTATAAAAACATTCCATTATAACCAGTTTAAATCAATCCATTGAATTAAGTAATTAGCGTTCTCTTTGAGAATCGTCTAAATCCTTGGCTATTCTGAGCCATGAGGATTGTTCCCTATCTCCGATTTTGGTGTGCTACCATGTCCTGGTGAACTGACTTCACCCTCTGGTGTTTTCTTTATGAATCCTTGCATTGTTTACATCAAATTGTGCAGGGTTTTCTGCATTGATCCTACAATTTCCATCAAGCATGCCTCCATTTGTTCTACTAACTTGTGCTCTATGCATTCTTCCATTGTTACTTGAATCAGTTTTGTGTCCACCATTGATTGTGGAGTTTAGGAAGGTCAAGGATGATGCCATTTGACATGAATGTGATAGTCATTCTAGGAATTCTTAAAACCCGAAGAACTATAGAAGGGTATATAAACTCCTTTGGACAGATCTAAGTCTAAAAATTGAATTGAGTTACAGAAAGGGTTACACTGTGAGATTTGATACATTTTCTCCATTGTTTCTATCTATTTATAGTCAATAAACTAACAAAACTACCACTAACTAATTAACATAGTTACCTCTACTAAAACTTTACAGTTTCATTGTATCCCTGGGCCGGTCCAATAACTATTGGAACTCTTTTACTAATTACACCGTGCTCCTTATCAACTTACTTGCGGTGGCTCTCAATCTCATCAATAGATAAACAAGAACAGCGATAGCAGTGGAGAGAAACACCCTCTTAATGGAGATTTGGTGATGGAGGCGTCAAGACAATGCTAAGGGTCTTTGTCGTTGGAGACAATTTTGAAGGAAAAAAAAAGGAAGTCAGTGGTAGAGGTGAAGGGGAAAGTGTGCCACAAATGCTAACTTTCAATGAAAGGGAAGTCCTGTTCATTCGTTTTTACTATGTCAGTGAGTGGAGGTGGATGAAGGGAGCCACTAATGTGGAGGGGTCACTGATGGTAGGGTTGGAGTGGTGTGGGGGAAGAAAGAATTTTTTTTAAATTTAAACATATATTATTATAATTATTTTTCAAGAGCAATGCTATATATTCCTAATTATCCTCCTAATACTATGTAAAGTATGGAATTAAATGCACTTTCAATATTAAAAATATAAAAAGTATTGAAAATATTTTTTAATAGGTAATTAGGAGGGTTTCTAGGAACTTGAATTAAGAAGATTTAAAATTATTCACTTTTCAATAACCACTCAATGCATGCATGATATGGGTCTCATTTTTAACGACATCAATCTTCTTCAGTTAAATTTTAACATAGTAATAACAAGGACTAACATGAATTAAAGTTAGCAAATGACTGACCAAGTTGGATAAAAAAAAGTAGAGAATTGAGTTGAATCAATTATTAAATACAAAGGATCAAAAGTATAATTTGGACTGAAGTTTTAATTTTAGTTCCCTTTTTAGTATCAAAATTTATATTTTTGAGAGATTTTAGGATGAGAAGAGATTGAAGTTTCTCATGATGGGAAAGGGTTTAAATAATGGAACATGTGAGGTTTTAAGTTTAGATAAAAATAACAATTGTTTTATTGCTTCAAACATTTTTTTATAGGCTAAAGTACATCTGCAGTTGTTCAAACGGAAAACTTATTACTTAAAGCAGTACTCCTCAATCATATACAGTCGACCTTTTATCATTATATCTAAAGTCTCTTATTAAAATGTTTATCCTTTCTTAGGAAAACTTGTGTACTTTTTCAGAGTATACAAAATCAAAATTCTAAAGAAAAATAGTGATAGCTTTTCTGTTACCAGTTTCCATTAAACATCATCGCTTTTTTTACCATTATACAAAATCATTTGTGACTTTAGTATTTGTTTTTATGTATCAAGTTACACTTAATTTAAAACCAACGTATTAGCAGATGAACAAAGACATATTTTCAACAAAACCATGGATGTTGTTGCACATCAAATCGGCAGACTTTTCTTCCTTTATGGTTATGATGGTACAGGGAAAACATTCATCTGGAAAACTTTAGCTGTTGCCCTTAGATCAAAAGGTGATGTAGTTTTAACCGTTGCATCAAGTGGTATTGCGTCATTGTTACTCCCTGGGGGACGTACAACCCATTCCAAGTTTGCAATTCCAGTACCAACATTTTCAAATTCTACTTGCAACATTCATCTAGGCAGTGATTTAGCTGAGTTACTTAAAGTCACCAAATTAATTATATGGGACGAAGCTCCTATGTGTCACAAATACTGTTTTGAGGCACTTGACAAATCACTTAGAGATATCATGAGAAATTCAAACACAAACTTGCCTTTTGGAGGTAAAGTTGTGATTTTTGGTGGTGATTTTAGACAGATACTACCTGTTATCGCTAAAGGAAGCCGTTCAGATATTGTTCATGCAACAATCTTCCTACCTTTGGGATCATTGTCAAATTCTAAAATTGACAAGGAACACGAGACTTCAAACCAACTCAGCAACTTCAACAAATGATGAACTACGTCAATTTTCTCAATGGCTACTAGACGTAGGAGATGGTAAACTTGGTGAACCAAACGATGGCATTGCTGAAATTACTATCCCATATGAGTTCCTTATCAAGGATTTTAGTGATCCTTTGGAAGCCATTGTCCAAACCACTTATCCTGATTTGTTAACAAATTACAGCAATAAAGAATTTTTACAAGGAAGAGCAATTCTTGCATCCACAATTGAGATAGTGGACAAAATCAATGATTACATACTACATCAAATTCCAGGTGAAGAAAAAGAATATTGTAGCTGTGATAGTATAGATAAAGTTGAGATCCTTCAAAATCCAGTTTTTGAAACAATCACCCCTGAATTCTTAAATACATTGAAGACATCTGGACTACCAAATCACAAAATCAAACTTAAAGTTGGCACTCCAATAATAATGTTGATTAGGAATTTAGATCAAAGTGAGACTTGCAAATCATGTCATTGAGGCCAAAATAATTTCTGGGAAAAATATAGGAACTGTTACATACATTCCAAGAATGTCAATGTCGCCTTCTCAAACTTCATGGCCATTTAAGCTTATTAGGCGACAATTTCCTATTATTGTCTCTTTTGCTATGACAATCAATAAATCCCAAGGTCAATCTCTTGCTCATGTTGGTCTTTATTTACCTAAACCAGTTTTTAGTCATGGCCAACTTTACGTTGCACTTTCAAGGGTTCAAAGCAAACAAGGATTGCATATTCTTATTCATGATAAAGATGGAGTTGCATCAAATACAACAACAAATGTTGTCTACAAGGAAGTATTCCAGAATGTATAGATATCTCATGTGTTCTACCCGTTACATTAACTCACATTCTTTCCATCTTCATTTAATAACTTTTGTTATTACTTTTATTATACTTCATCATACATCTCAGAATACCATATCTCAGGTTTGCATTATTGTTCCTGTTTGTTAAACTTAATATCATTGTTTCCTAATTCAGCAAAATTATGTTGCTTTTTAACATCCAGATACTTCTACCTTCCGTTGGTCATAATTTTTTGCTGCCAACCGTGTATATATTCACCAGGTTGCTTTTTTTTGTGAATCTGCTACATTACTTTAATCTTCCTTCTACTTCAATTTTCTATTTTACAAACTGACCCAATTAAAAATTATTGTTGCTTTGTTTGATACTAACATTTTGCAAATTTCAGTTGGAACAACTGTAGAAGCATCAAATTTTTTGGTTCAACGATATACATACATAGGTCATGCATAACAAACTTGAATTTATGTTGTTCAATTCCCATATTCAACCATCCAACTTGAATTTATTCATCAAGCAATGTTTGATATTTGTCTATACGATCTTGCAGGATTCCAAGTTCACTATTGTTATACTGGTGACCAATGTCATGCTCATTGTTGATATAAGTCTTTTGGTCCTTACATTTTTTTGTGTATTATCGGTTATTTGCTATTGAATCCCTTTTTGTTAAAAAAAGACTTGCTTGCCATTAGTGCAATTGTTGTATAAAGAATTTTGCAACTTATTTGAAGTTCCATGACTTTATATTTAACATTACCTATTGCTGTTTTGTTGTTCATTTAACACTTGAATTGTTTGCCATATGTTGTTCGTTCTACCTTGAATATTTTAACTTTTTATACATGCAACTATGCATTTTTTTGAGATATTACCACAGTTTATTATCTCTACTTAAATTAACTAACTGTTAGTATGCAGCCCGTGCATCGCACGGGTTAGGTACTAGTTATATCTAACGCCAACGCCTCTTATTACCATTTCTAATGATAGAACCTTTAATTTTAACTTTTGTTCTTTAATCAATACTTCGATGACACTCGTTAACGTGATTTTTTCAAGCTACTTATCAACAGTTTTTCGATACTCATGGTTATAATATAAAAGAATGTATATACTCATTGAGGTTTATTGTCTAAATTTCATATTGTACTTGCTTATTCTGTTCACAATTTTGATGTATCTTCCCTTCTTTTTTTTGTCAAGATGTAACTTCACACTTGAGAGTGAAACAGTTAAAATGATTTGAATAATTATCCAGTGTAAAATTATCCATAATGCGTAAACTGTCAATCACTCACTTTCGAACACTTAATATATTCCTCAATATTCGTCAACTTTTAAGTAAAACCGATCAAATAGAATGATTCATTATGAGGTACCCGCACCAATCTCATCGCTTGTGAATCACCAAAACTTGAGCAAATAATATATATAAAGAATGTTATGAAATGTTACTACCATTTCTCTTCATAACATTGTATCTAAATGAAAATATAAAGACAAATTTTAAAGAGAAGCATAAAATAAAAGGTTAAAAAAAAAATTATATATACTAGCTCTAGATTTTCTTTGTACAGGAAATGGTGCAGAATGTGAGGGGTAATGATCAAACCCTGAATTATGATATTCGAGAAAGACATTACTAAAACTGTAAAAACACGTTCAATATGTAAGCTAACTATTTTCAATGCAGTCTTCCATTAACAAGCCACTATAATTTACAGAACTTCGTCAGGTTAACAAAATCCTTTCCCCAATCAGAATTTGAGAAAGCAAACGGTCGCAATGAGGAAAAGGGAATAGTGAGTCCCAAAAAAAGGAGCTGCATAAATTGAGGAACAGAATATGCAGTGCTTTAAACTCTGTTCTCAACTGAAGCCAGAAACACATGATAATATTCATACTTTCCTCCTGCTTCTGGTTCTAACCTGGAAATAAGAAACTAAATTTCAAACACAGACAAATGCAACATTCGCTAAAGAGGGGAGCAAAATACACCAGAGCAGGACTTACAGCATACGCATTCGTATTGACAACTACCGATGATGATGCCTCAGTGCATTTTCTGCTTCCGTTCACATTTGCTGCACCAAGGTTTGTATCATAGAAGAAATTTCTTTAAGATATGCAAAACCTCAAGCAAACATAATAAATAAAGTAGCATGTAGTAACATAAAAGTAATACAAACAGGCTAAAAAGTCTTTTGAAGACGTTAGTTACCCATTTCATAAATTCGGGTAGCATACAAAAAAACATCAGCAATAAGATGTATTTGCATATAGCTGCACTACTTACAAGTTTCCTGATTCAATGATGTTCTCTGTTTGGCTGCTAGGCCTCCCGTTGTACCAGTAGTTTCCTTTATACTACTGAGAGAAGGATATTCACCAGGATCACTGCAACATACAATCAGGTACCGATGTACTGTTATAATTTTAAAAAATATATTTGAAAAAAGGGCCAAAATCATAATTTTATTCCCTTTCCAACCCTCCCCTCCTCAGAACCAAACACTCACTAACACACCTAGGACTAGACATCTAGAGGAACAAGTTTTCAGGGCTGGACATTTGCGGGCGAGACCCGATATAAGGACTTAACTGGCTTAGATGCCATAATGGAAATGATGGGGTCTAAGACCCCAAAAGCTAGCTCAAAAAGGGAGGGATGCCCAAGTCCTTATAAAGACTATCTTTTAGTCATATTTTTAATCGATTTGAGACTTAAACAAAGGCATATGCAGTGACAACCATAAAGGACTCTCCCTGCTCCCTCTCTATCACTTTTATTTCTTTTAATTTTGTATTAGACCATAAATATAACACAATAAACAAAGCAGGACATACAGTTGTTTTCTCTTTCAGTAACCGTTAATAGAAATTCCAACTCAATTAAAAAAAAGATGACAAGAAAGTAAAAGTTACCATCAAATAAACTTACCTATGGCAGAAATTATTTTTATTTGAAACATCTGCGAGTATATCACGTTTCTACACCAAAGATTCAAAAGGCATTCATAAGAATTGCTTCCACAAGAAACATGATTAAGCAACATAGCAACCAAAGATTCAAAAGGCATTCGTAAGAATTGCGTCCACAAGAAACATGATTAAGCAACATAGCAAAACTAAAGATGAAAGACGAGGAGAGTCAAAATGAAGCTCAAAATAGGGTATATATATTTCCAGTCTTTTCCAAGGCAGAAACAGCATAGGCCATTTGCCACAATGTACTGATATAACATCAACCATCATTAACAAGAAGAAAGCATTTTTAATATAATCAGTAACTTTCAAGGCTCTTGATGACAAAAATCATACAAATAAATCAAGGCAACATCATATGCTATTCCAGTTGCATATGGGCCGTTTAATCATAATTTGAAGGTACAACCTGAACCTTATAAGCTATCCAAAAAGCTTAAACTATTAGTAAAAGGTTAATAAATGGTTCAAAATTTTAATACCCGTTTGCAAAAGCCCTTTGGGCTTGAAGCCTGTATAAATCACAAGCCAACCCGATCCTTGGGTTGGAAAACTTCATTTAATAACAGAATCAAGTTGGCAAGGATGCAACTCTAGAGAACTTCTTGAATGAGAATAACATGTCAAGAAGTCAACTTATCCCAAATGTAAGCTGTTAATTGACTAGGAATGGTTCATTAACTTGAGTAAGCAAGAACAAAGAGGAAGCTGATGATGTTATTGTTTTAACAACGCCATTATTTTTTTCCAATCATTCATGAAACATTAGTACATGCACGAACATGCAACTATAATAAATAGTATTCAACTTTAATATTTGGACTTTTGGATCCATTTCTGACCAACCTTTGAACATGTATCATTGAGTTCGGTTCTAGGATATTTGAAATGTTGAGCGGTTTTTTTGCTACTTTTCACAGCATTCTCCAACAAATAAGCAGCGCCTCTTTTCAATTTACGGGTTGGCACATTTGATTCAGCCAGAGAACCCATGCAGCTCACAGAATCACTAGATGAAAGCAGCTTTCTCTCTGCAGTCTTTTTACAATGCTCTGAAGCTAATTTTTGTTGCTTCTCAATTGTAGAGCATTCACGCAAACCAACTGATTCAGAACCAGACTGAGGCACATACTTTCCTTTTTTTGCTGGAGGGATATCAGGCCTCAAAGTTGTAGTGTTTTCCATTTCTCCTATTGATAAATCAACCGGTTTGCTAGATCCCAAGTCCAGTACACTGCAAATGTTAGCATTGGACGTTGAGACATCCCGTTGACTCTTGCGACCAAGCTCAGTAACTGTTTTTGCAGTCTGTCAGCAAAAAAAAAAGGAATCAGTTTAACATCATCATCTAAAAAATAATTATGGAATATTTATGGCCTATTCCCTATTGTGCTTCCACCAATATACCTTCTGAACATGTGCCTGTGGAGCATTAGATTCTCTGAGTTTGTGAAAGACTCTTCTAAGAAAACTTTCATCGAAAAAAGACTTTGGACATTTGGTATAAGCCTGCCATCAAGAGTAAATCAAAACACAATTAAACAATATTGCATAAAGATATATATAAAATAAAATCCTATCCGATGGAATCTTCTGCATGAAGCAAAACAAGACATCCAGAAAACTTACACTGTTAGTAGTCAGACCAGCTCTGTATAATGATAATGGCAACAAAACTCGTCTAGGGGCTTGCAATACAGAAATTCTATCATGTCTTAATGTGTTTAAAGTAAATATCCCAATTTCAGCCAGCATATGCAGCTTCTGCATTTCAAGAAACTTGAATAAGAAAAAGTAAGTAGTTAATGAAACACACATGTTGAAAATATTGTACCTTCGTCATCTGCACATCAACAGCATCCTCAGCTTTTTGGATCCCTCGAAAAATTCCATATAAATATACGACAGCTTCATTAACAATGTCCAGGTCACCGTCAACGATACTGACATCAACTAATGCCTGAAGGGCAAAGAAGAGTGGACTACAAAAAAGCAATCCAGATGCATCACTATCTTCGTGTTGAATATTCATATACTAGTATACTAGAATTACTAAAACTATGATATTGGATAATAGTAATAGTTTACCTGCAGAGGTCGGCAAAAATCTTTTCATCTTGACAGACTTCAAATGGGAAGTCATGAGCAAGCACATGAATCAAGAAGACCAAAATGTATGCAGGGTGATCAACGATTGCTTCTTCGGCAGACGTTTGTTGTTTACGGGCTATTATACTGTAATCCTTAATAAACTCTGCCATATATTTGTAGTTCTAAACCAAGGAGTATCCATAAAAATTAATTAACAAAACATACATCAACACCCAACAAAAGAACAGGTTTTAAAAAGACAAAAAAAGGAACAAAAACAATAGTAAGAAAAGTGTGGCCTTTCTTCTGCCGCTATAATGGGAAATAAAACAAATTTACTATTTCTTTAACAAAAACTTGTATTGCCAAAGAAAATTTGAAACTTTATCCACTTTTTTCAGTCCACTAGGTCCCAAATACCTTTTTTTTTTAATTTTAAATTTTGGATAAAGAGGAGAACACCTTTAAAGAGAAAGAAGAATCCCTCTAACACTAATACTTTTGTTTTGATGTTATATTTGATAAGAAAAACAAAAAAAAAATTGTTACAAGTCCATTTTCTTACATTTGTGTTGTGTCATAAATTATATTCATTGAACCTAAGAGTCAGTTATTCTTGCATAGTGAGGTAGCCTGGCATCTGTGGAGTGTTTAGGGAAGTAGAACATTGGATATATCTGTCTAATTTTCAGATCTTTCTTTCAATTCAATATCAAAGGTTGCGGGAGAAACAGCAGGGTACGACACTACAAAACTGTGATAGTTAAGCTGGTTTTTTCTGAAATCAAATGAAGTAAAATGCTAGGAATTTTCACTCAACTTCTTCCTTTATTTATTTTCTTTCTCTTTCTGGGTTTCAGTTCAGAACTTCAGATGTTTATAAGGGTGTTCCACTGTCTCTGAAGATGTCTTAGCCTCAGAACCAGTTCAAGTAAAAATAACAATTTAACATAGTTTCTGAAGGTTGAAAATTTGGGACATCTGGCCAAGATGCAAGGTGTCCATCAGGCATCAGCAACATTTTCAATTGGTAACAAAGTATTCTTAAGCTTCAAGGCTGCCACTACATGAGTCTAATGTTTGGGGACATCAAGGTTCATAGCCAATAGGAACTAGGAAGAGACCATTTGGTTCTTTTATTTGTTGTGGGTGTTAGGAGCTGGTTAGAAGGGAAGGGAAGTTAGTCAGTCAGTTAGCCTAACTAATTAGCCTACAAATAAGGGAGCCACTACCGTTGTAATTCACATATAACCCCAACTATGCAAGAAAAGCAATGCAATTTAACATGAATGAAAAATCATAAATGAAAGAAGCATTCCCCCGCAAAAGAATATAAACATACAAGATATTGCAGATCCCCAATGCCATCTGACACTCCCATTGCAAAAGCACAAGCAAATCTGCTCGGAAGTTTATGCTCTTTCAACAACTTCCGCGTCTTACTGATAAATGTGTTCCTAACGAAAGCAGAGTTGTCCTGGTATATGAAACGAAGAACAAAAAACCAGTTAAAATAAATAATATGACAGTGAATAAATTGAAAACCAGTAGATAATTTATACTTGAAGAGCCACAGGTAAGAATAACTACGGCATAATTCAGAACTAAATATTATTCCATCTTATAAATATTAACTATTCAAGAGAGTAAATAATTTTTCTCTCTTTATAGCAGTGTGGAGAGCATAATTCATAAACAGAGTAGAGTATATACTGAATGCTACATATAAACAAGGAATGGCTCAAGTAATTGTCAAAGGAATTAAGACCAAATCTGCTGGTCATAAAAACCAGCATTAATTGGCAAATTAGCTGGTCAATAAAATCAGCTAATTGATAGCATAGGATAGCTCAACATTAAATGTCAGCAAAATCTGTGATTGTGTAGCTGTAATCTTGTTATTATTATTCTATTTTAATTAGGATAGCCAGCTGTAGAACCATTCTATTTATGGTAGTTTAGCTAATGTATAGGACAAAAATAATTACTTGTATTATACATTATATATATGAGAATTCTCCAGCAGGAGAACACACAATTTTACCTACACATTTCACATAATTTAACCGTAATAATGTGATATAATTTATTTCTCCTCAAATCATTGAAAAACTTATCACGAAAGCACATTTTTATCAATCTAATAACTAAATCGTGACTCATGAAATATTAGGTCCTTCAATGCTGATCATGAATGAAAAATTTTACATCAATTGGACATAGATAAGAGCTAAATCAACTCAAAATCAATTAATTTTTGAAAAAAAAGGTAACTTTTTGGTTTTTTCCTCTCAAAATAAGGTTATTGTAAGTCAAATAAGTATTCAGTATGTAGACAAAGTTATAACATGTTAACTCTATGAAGAGGTTTTGTTTTTTGGTAATAATAATAACAGATTAATCATGACAGTGAAGACTATGTATATCAAAAAGATTATTTTCTCTTTTATGCTCCACAAACTAATAATCAATTTTTATTTTCTACCTCATCAACCTGATCTATGATGCCAATAAATATTTGAAAGATACAATTATGTTCTGAATCATGTTAGCAATTAAATTCTGGATATACTAGTTCACATTTACAGAAAAGAAAAAAAAAAATTACATAGACCAAACTAGTTAACTTCTAGTAGCAAATCTTAACCATTGTGTTAGTGAGCCCAATGAGCTGGCTGCTATTGTTTGGGCTGGGATAGTTACAACAATTAAGGCATGTAGCCTAAACATAGGAAAAGGGATTGAGAGAAAGAAATCTTGTTTTGAGGAAATTGGGGCCTTTGGGCAATTGGGAGGTGCAGAACCTCGAAATCTTCAGTTTGCATTTTACTTTGTAAATTCGGGAGTTTCCCCCAACATTTTCTTATCTAGAGGTTTTTATCATATTTTTAATGGGCTTTTCCAATATTCTACTTCTACTACTAATTGGAAACTACAATAAAATGCAGACTCAATCTACTCTCCCAACTTACGGAATTGTTTCAAACACGGAGTCTAATATACACACCTTCGCAATAAAGATAGTGAAGCGAAAAATCTCTGGAGTAATATGTAAATCCCACTTCCTAGCAAGACGAAGAATTGCTTTTGCAGCAGCTAATCTGATATGTGCCTTATCATTTTCCCTGCACATAGTAGAACTGCATAAATATACACAGAAAAATTTAATAAGCAAGTCGAATGCATGAACATGAATAGCTCACTGCTCAATGCACACAACTATAAACAGGATAGCAAGTCACTATGTCCTTCACAAAACAACAGTAATCAATGTTAGACCAATTATAATTAATTTAATGGTGTTTGGCAAAACTTAACTTTACCGGTTAAGAGCTTTTTAGATGAAAAAAACAATTGGCAAATTTTATGATATGATTGGTAAAATTGAGGAAAGCTTTTGTTATTTCCTTATAACTACAAAAAGCTTTTTGAAGTTAAGCTCAAGTTTCAGCTTTATTGAAGAAAAGCTTTTCATTGATTGTATATCATTCTCATATTACCCTTAAACATGCAACAATTCTCCATGTAAAAGTACATTTGTAACCTTTTTGATAATTCAAACTGATAATTTCATAACCTTTTTAGTATTTTTTTTATCATTTAAATAATAAAGTAATCTTTTTATACAATTCAAAAAAAACAAATTATCTTAAAAATCAATTTTTTTGGAGACATGTCCAAACAAAAATAAATTAAATAATACTAGATTATTATGATAATTGATTATACATGTAATTAATTATCAAAATACTGAAAATAGTCTATTTTTCATAGCTAATATCCAAACACACTCTTAGAAGCTCATTAATCACAAAATCCTAAGTATGCTACTCCCATTTTCGATGGAGAAGGAAGCTCAGCCACACTAAGTTTATAGAATTTAAAATATATAGTAGCAAGTTTTTGTATGCATAAGCAATGAAAGATCGTGTGATAGCAGAAATAAGTTTTAATATGCAGGAGCAATGAAAGGAGAGGTAATCGTGGAAACAAGCTAAGAACCACTTTTTTTCTCAGTACAAAGACAACGTGGAGGTTATAATCAGTGACCTACAGACACCAAGCCCCTCGCCACTGAGATTTTATATTTTGCTTCAGCTAGTATCATTTAATGACTTAAATCCTTATGAACCAACGGCAACCTTTTAAGCAAATAAAAAGAAGTGTATTTTACCACCCCCAACATTTCAGTCGTGAGTTGCGTGCAACGCAGTTTTTAATGTTTAAAAATGTGTAAATAAAACCCTAACATTTTGAAAATGTGCA
Source organism: Cyamopsis tetragonoloba (assembly GCA_037177725.1). Taxonomy (NCBI): domain Eukaryota; kingdom Viridiplantae; phylum Streptophyta; class Magnoliopsida; order Fabales; family Fabaceae; genus Cyamopsis; species Cyamopsis tetragonoloba. Next base: position 64,210,789 of record CM074119.1, read on the forward strand.
GCATAGTCTGTAGATGGCGGAAAAACGTCAAATTTGAGAGAAAAAAGACATGAGCCCTTCACATGATCATTTAGTTTTTTAATTAAAAGCACCCTTTTGTTTCTGCATTATAATTAAAGCCAACAAGATTTGAATGAAAAGGTCAATAGAAAATCTGAAGCCAGAAAATCATAGTATACAGTCCTGGAATTGATGAGCATGAGAGATGGCAGCTGGGTTGGCTTCCAAGATTTGAGACCTTCTAATATAAGGTCTCTGCATTCTCCTTTAGGTTCTATTTTTATTCAAATTATCAGTATTAGTGTTTGCTACAGGTTTCTGTTTATTAGGTTTGAAAGCTGATGTGGGCCATAGAAGATATTTTGAGGCCTTGTTTGGGTCTTACTAACACTTGACTAGCATTATGCTGGCAGTAGGAAATGAACAACATTGTACTTTTAACTTACTCAAACACTTAACATTCAATCTATACAGCAGAAAAGATATGCAACCTTGTATTTGAATACAGGCATATTCGAGAAATGTGAAAATAAATTCAAGAGTAATGTTCTAATGAGTGCACTGTTATGCTGATAATTTATTATATATAGTTTAAAGAAGAGGAATTAATTATGCACGTCCAACTAAAAAATTGCATGATCCTTAGGTAAAAGTTGGACACTTCAACCGAAAACTTCCTAGTGTACTGTACGTATTCAAAGAATGGGTATCTTTACCAAGAAAATAATCATGTGAGGGACATGTCTTTTTCAATCAAATTTTAAGTTTTTTTTATTCCTAAGGACAACTTTGCACGTTTTAGAAGTGTTAGATTAGAGCCTCATCCACAATATTGTAAACATCAAGGCTGTTTATAGTATAGAGTTTTAGGTATTAGGAAAGGGAGAAAGAGAACAAACAATAAAAGAGAATAAAACTTTGTATTGATACTTAATAAAGATAGGTTACAATGTGGCGTCTTATGATCAAGCACTACTCTATTTATACCAATAATTCTAAACTAAATAAAGTAAGTAAAATAATATGACAAGTAATTAGGAAAATAGAAAAATTAATCTTACAAGATTCTAAGAGATATTCATATAATAAGGAAACCAATTATAGATGTTAGAATATTCCTTCTGTATTTGTCACATAAACTGTCCAAATACATAGTGTTCAGATGCAGTGTATATTCTAGTCATCATTGTATATCACTTAGTCATTATTGTATAGGATTATAATGATCCTGTAATTATTGTAACACCACTATAAAAATGTGTTGTGTGTTGTGAACCACACAAAGTATTTATAGTGATATTACAATAATAACAAAATGATATACAATGATGACTAGAATATACACTGAATCTGAACACGACGTATTTGGACAGCTCATGAGACAAATACAGAAGGAATATTCTAAGCATATTCTAACAGAAGATTATAACGATATAATAAGATATTTTAATATCTTCATATATTCTAACACTCCCCCACAAGCTAAAGCTTACTAAAGCTTTAAGCTTGTTATAGATAAACCCTTTAATTAGACTAAAAGAAATCAAACAAATCTAAATCAGACTGCCACGGCTTAGGACGAACGACTACTAGGACTACCACGAGCAACGACAAAAATAGAAGTGCAATTATTAATGCCAGTTGAGGCAAAAAGAAGCTTAACAACCAGGCAGAAGCAAATAACTTATGCTAAACCAAATGCTTTAACCATTCAAGAAGAAGCTACCATATATGCTTTAACCACTCTGCAGAAGCAAACAACATAAATAACAACCAAAGCTTAAGCACAACTTGGCAAAAGCTAAACCAACGGTTCACCATCAAAAGGTAGAAGTAGGCAATAAAGGCTTGGAGAAATCTCCGAGCCTTCAAAACAAGAAATTGAGTGAAGATCATTTGAAGGAAGAAGATGGTCAGAGAATGATTGCGGGACTGGAAACTAGAGAAGAAAACTATTGACGCAATCACTTCCATATTTTAGGAACTCAGCAGCGGAATTGTGATGAGATAGGTCAAAACGAATGGTACCGCTCTAATACCATGTTGAAAGTATAGGGTTTTAGGTATTAGGAGAGGGAGAAAGACAACAAATAATAAGGAATAAAACTTAGTATTGATACTCAATAAAGATAGATTACAATATGGTGTTTTGTGATCAAGCACTACTCTCTATTTATACAAATAATTCTAGACTAAATAAAGTAACAAATCAAATATGATAAGTAATTAGGGAAACAGGAAAACTAATCATAAAAGATTCTAAAAGATATTGATATAATAAGGAAACCAATCCTAGAAGATTATAACGATATAATAAGATATTTTAATATCTTCATATATTCTAACAAAGGCAAGGTTGCACACGATGACACAACCTGAAAGTTAGGGTGTATGGAGTACTTTTCCCTAAATAAGAAATGAAATCAACTTCGATATTTACTAAGCTCGACCGGGAATGAAAGCAAAAGCACCATACCTGGAACTGGTTAGTAAATAATTGTCTAAAAAGAAAAGAAAATAAAGTCATACCATGAATTTGTATGTGTACTAACAAAATTATCACTCTCCCGTAGCAGTCTTGGCAGAATCTCCAACAATCCGTCAATTTTCTGATTGACACAGTTCTCTTTATAAGGTAAAGAACTCTTGACCAGTGTCTTCAGCCCATAAATCTGCAAAATCAAGATTCCAGAGAAATTTCAAAGCTAGTAACCATAATAGAGGAAATACAATGTTCACCAATTCAATATTCTCCCTAACCAGACATTCAACCCTTATTTTGAACAGAAAAATAAAAAGGTTTATTATCCAAATTCCAAACCTAAACAACTTGTTCTAGCACCACAGGATCAGATTAGTTCAATTTTATAATGCATGTTCAAGACCAAAAAATTAAACAATGCAAACACAACCGTTAAGTAGGGTGATGCTATAATAAGGGCTTTGATGACTTCAAACCCAGAGTAAAAATAAATATAATTTGTCCTTCAAACCTGTTACTTCCAGTTCTACTTATCATGTTACAACTTTAAAAGGCATGGGCAAAAAGCATTCTTAAAATATAAGGAAATCTTAAAATACCTTTTCATATCGTTAGACAATCCTCTAGGATTAATTTCTTTATTATATCAATATCTCTTAGGATCTCCTGAGATTAGTTTCCATATTTCCTTATTTCCTTATTTACTTATTTACTTAGAATTATTCCTATAAATAAGGATAGTGCATTGTCATGAGACACAACAATCACATTGTAACATCTTTATCACTATCAATATAATGTTTTATTCTCTTATCTTTCTTCCTATCTCAATATTATAATCCCATAATTTCAACAAACATAAAGTCCAAAGACAAAAGATATAGTGAAATAGAAACAATTAATATTCTGAGCGTAAGTATTTAAGGTGACTGGCATTTTAACATTTAGCAAGTAGATGTGAAAACATAAGATTTTCTCTGTCAAACCTAGTTGCACTTGAAACCAGGAAAAAAAAATCGACATGCATAGACATCGTTGACACAGTAGATAAGATACAATTTGACACAAACGCAAATACTTAGGGAAGAAAATCCCATTTTTCGAAGTCTATATCAACTGTCATATCAATATGAGCACTAATGGATTCAAATGCACAATGGGTTTGTCATACTGACCTTTAATTGACAAGATTCGCTACATTGAGAGGGATCATGAAACGATGTCACATCATGACCATCATCCAAGTGCTCCATCTAATCAAACAAGTAACTTATTCCATGAACAATTCAAGCAGCTGAAACTTCTAAAAGAATATCATCATTGTTCTATCAGAATAAATTAAACAAGCAAAAAACAGGTTGCAGTTAATTTCAATTACTTGAATAATCTTCTGGAATATATGCGATGTTATCTCTTCATCTCGAGTTTCAAAAGTTGAAACAGAGTATTGTGCAATGCATCCCAAAGACTGCAAAATTGTTGGCAAATTCCTCTGGCTATACAAAGAATCAATCAGTTCCTGGCCACACAAAAACAGAGATAAAGTCAATTGCCATTAATAAAAAGCAAATCACCTACATTAACAGAATGCCCCAAAATTAGTCACGGAGATGCCTAGTCCTATACTAAGCTACCTGATGTCCTGATCAATGAGTATTTTGATTATTTTCAAAGTATTGAGATTATTTTCAAGGGAAGTTAGTTAACAAGAGTGATGAATCTCTTTATCTTGAGTATGATTCCTAAGAACTCCATGCAAAGTGATAGTGTCCACATTGACTAAAAGAATATGGCCAAAGTTTAAGCCTTGCGTAATTCTTCCCTCGTGAGCTAGCTTTTGGGATAGAGTTAGGTCAAAATCCAAATTTAAGATGGTATCAGGCCTATTTAGTCGGTAACTTGAGCCAAACTCATACATGTTCATTCTTGTAAACTCCACGCTCCATATATCTAGTCCTAGACGTGAAGGGTGCGTTAGAATCCCACATCAACTAAGAATATGGCCAAAGTTGAATATATAAGCCTTGGGAAGTCCTTCCCTCATGAGATGACATTTAGGAATGAGTTAGACCCAAGTGCAAATTTAAGCATAGACGACTTCCTTCTCCAACAATTTGTGAGGGCCCAACCCAACCCAACAGGGAAGGGGGCCGGAAGGTATACACTCGTAGGAATAGGTAGCAAACAAGTCAAGTAGCTAGCTACGATCAGTTAGATAGTTGAAGAGTTCAGCAAGTTAGTTTCGAAAGGTTAGGTTATTAAATAAGGGACCCACTGTGTAATTGGATTCAATAGGATTATCCAAAAGGCTGCAACCTGACACGGGATATTGTTTCTTACTTGAAATTTTATCACATTGCTTCCTTTATCTTAACTATGTTAAAGTTTCAGTCAAAAAGATTATCCAACAGACTGCAACCTGACGCAGGAAACTGATTCTTACTTGACACTTCATTACTTTGCTTCTGTTATCTATATAGGTTTTGTAGTTTCAAGTTTCAACATTTCAAGAACCAATTATTGAAAAATTTGAGCCCAATTCTTTTTTTTCTAAAGATTAAAACAGATTCGCCCATGTTTGATGATATCTGAAGCAATCAAAATCTGCTATTTGAACAAAAAGGAAATAAAAAAAATTGTCTTCTAGTAGGCAATGAAACGAAACAGTTGTTTTCCTCCACAAAAATTTCAAATATATTGCTGGAAATAGCACTCACAAAAAAACAATACCTCATATAAATTTAAGAAAAATGACTGTTCAGAACTTAGGGTAGCAATTGCAGAGACTGCAAATTTGGCCTGTCTGCGAGTTCCATCCATGCAAATTCTCTTAAGAAATGGATAAATATCACTGCAAGTGAAAACACATAAAATAAATTAGAATGGTAACTCATGATTAATAATTAATTTACTTATAATCAAAAGGGCTAATTTGGAGCTGAAATTTCTCTATTGAAAAGCCAAAATGCAACCTAACACCAAAAATTTACTATATAAATCTTAGAAATAAATTCTTCAAATCATCTAGCCAACTTTACATCTCAGGAAAGCCCCTAAATTGCAATACCCTAAAATAAAAAAGGAGCAGTGAAGCCTAATTTTGACAATCAACAAGCTAATAAGATAAATATGAACTATGAAGCATCGACAAATTACAAGGTGTCTTGATCCAACAATCACAAATTGCAAAAGAAAGCCAGGAAGACAGCCATCTTTCTGAAAACTAAACACGGATAAAACCACCACCAAAATTAAAAACAGTTTCTATAAAAAGTAATTCAAAATACAATATATGCACATTGACATAGCATATACAAATATTCTTTGAAATGGTAATGATAAAGTATGAAGCAGGGACACTACTCTTGCTTGAGGTGTTGGAGTGTCAAACAAGCTTTTGATACCCAACATCCATACATATGTGGTGAGCACTGCTCCGTAGGTATCTGATAAAAAAAAAAAATTGACAGCTCGAACACCAATGGGACACTAATTAGATATTGAGATCCCGCATCAACTAAGAATATCGCCAAAATTGAATATTGAAACCTTGGCAAATCCGACCCCATGAGCTATCTTTTAGGGTTGAATTAGGGTCATGTCATTTCTAATATGGTATCAGAGTCTATCCCGTCTATAAATTGGGCCCACCCCCAAATGTCCAGTCTTGCAAAGTCAACACTCTAAATATCCAGGTCTGAGCGTGACAGGGTGTTTTGGGATCCCACATCGACTAAAAGTATAAGCCTTGGGCAATCCTCCTTCATGAGTTAGCTTTTGGAGTTGGGTTATGCCTAAATAATTTTTAATATTAAAAAATTTAATTCAATGTTTTACATTCAAATAACTCAACTTAAAATATAATTTAAAAAATCAACAACAAGAAAAAGCTTTTATCCCACAAGGTAGGGCCGGCTACATGGATCACACAACACCATTGTGCTCAATCATTTTAAAAAATCAAATGAGTTTGGAACTCATCAATGATGATCAAGAAGGGGGTGAAAACCCTAAGGTTAAATCTTTTCGTGCAAGATAATATTTGTCTTTTTTGTTTATTTTTTTTGGTAAAGAAACAAACTTGGATTGTAAAATGATGCCTTGATACCTTTTTCTAGGCTTTTCATCATAGTGAAAAAGTAAAGCTAAGCAAGTTGTTTTCAAAAGGTGGATATTCATATACCTCTCTTGAAATATATAATCCATTTTTGTATCAAAATCTTTGGTCATGTTGCTCAAATTTAATTTCATTAGACTTTCTCTCATGTGTATGTGTCCTATATTTTGAACATGAGTTGTATCAAAGTGTTATATCATGTCATATTTGTTCCGGAATCCATATTTCATGGGTCTTAAAACATACAAAAATAACACAAAGGAGATACCTAATGGTAAAAGACACCAGAGAGCCTGCCTTCGCTAAAACCTCAATCAGCCCATCTCTAACGGGACTTGCACGCTCCAAATACATCTGGAACTGCTTTTCCAAGCCTTTAAGCATTGAGGGGAAAATTCTAACAATAGCCTGGTTCAAGTAAACAGCAAAACAATCTATCATAGATCTGCATTAAGAGATACCAGACTCCGACAACCAAGGAGACTTCCTTTAGTTTGGATACCATAGCCAAATAATAAAAGAAAGGCCATCAATTGACGTTGCATTTACCTTTTCAAATAACTACCATAACATAAAGAATAAAGCATTGCCACAGAACAATACTTACAGACATGAAAACCGTTCCAGAAACCCTACGGCTTAAACTTTTATGCTAAATAGGTTCTTTCATGACTCATGAGGAACCTAAACTCCCTCGAGCAAACTATGATACCTAGATAAATATATATGTCACATCCTAAACAATTGAAAATCCAATTTATTTTACATGCTTTGAAGCCTACTTTAAGTTTTTTGTGCTGTTGAGTGTTGAGTTTATGCACATTTCTATACGTTAACTTCTTCATGCATCTTGTCAAATTTCTAAACATTTCAAAGAATGTTAGATACATTTTAAGAGATCTAAAACACTTCAACCTATTTCAAGTGTCAACCTCTTCAGTACTGCCAAAAATGGTGAAGGGAAAATTTACGTAGGCAGGGGACACAATGGCGCATGTGACAATATGAACACCCATAGCCATAAATCCAATATCAATGACAGCAGAAAGATAATATCAGTGCCTCTTAGCCACTCTTATGTCCATTCAAATTTAAACTTCAACATAAGGCAGTGAAGGGTTTATCGTTTATGATTTGTTGTTCTTCATGCATAAAGATATTTAAAAAACATATGAAACCATTCTTAAGCCCCTTCATATAGTGAGCATTAAGGGTGAATAAATTCTTTGGTAAACAAAATCAAAACAAAAGATCATTCCTGAATTCACTTGAATACATTCCCAATTGTTTAAACTGACATTTAATCTCTGGATATTCGAAACAAAAATAAATAAATAAAATCAAGAGATCTCTACAATAGGGAGACATGCTTTTTATTATAAATATTATGAATTATGAATATAAATAATTTTGTAAAAATGAGTTTCATGTTTGCAAATGGTATCCAATAGGCAACAAAAAGTTTATCCTTCTGATCAAATGATATTAATATTATAAAAATATATTTTATTTTTCAGTGTTGAAAATTAATTGCCCATAGCCATAAGGACACAAGGCATTTGATTTTACAATATTAACAATGAAACTCAGAGATAAACTGTGAAGATTAGATTCAGAAGTTCAGTCCAAAAGAAGCAGCAGGTATTTCAGTTGAGAGCATACTCAGCCTTTACATTGCCAAAGTTTACTTAGAAATTAATTTTGCACCCAAATAAATTCCTCCCATGGAAAAACTATTAGGACTGTACAATAACGCTTCAAAAGCTCACCTGAAGACATCACTAAAATAACAGGCTTCCAAAAGCCAAATGTTCAAACTTCAGGAAAAACATAACATGGTTAATTTCAATAGCCACTGGAATACGAGGCATTTAATTTATAAGGTTCATGCAAGGACATTCAGTCATGGCCCTAATTGATCAATCTATTTTCTTCTACTTTAGCTATTTAAAAAAATATTTATACTTCATCAGTCATGAACTCAAGGGTGTAAACTACATTACAGTTTTTTAGCTCTTTGGCTTATGAAATTAAGGTTGGACAGTAAATACCACAAGATGAAGCAAATGACAAATACTCAAATATCTTGAAGTAGGATATATACAATAACAGCTACACCAATAGCATGGACAGATTACGCCACCATGGTTTAGTTTAGCTGCCATTGTCTGAATACTTCACTAGTCATTGTCACACCCGACTCTCCTATTTCACATTGTCTTGTGTGTAATTTCATTCTCATGCCGCAGGGTCAAATGATAGCCCCACCCCAAAAAACCTAACTAAAACAAAGTATATTGAGATCTACTAAGCAACAACTTTTATTACCTGCAGAAGATTTGCAGAAGAATCCTCCAAGTCTTTATTTCCACTTCTGTTATTGGAAAGATAATCTAAGATACACTGGACATGCTCTGAGCTAAAAATGTTAGATGAACATTTGGAGAAGAGTGACAGTAAAAACTCATAATAAGTATTTTTTCTTTTGGTAGATCCATAATGTGGATTGTTGCCTCCAATCATTGCTAGAAGTTCATCCTGCAAATTTGTTTTTTAAAACAACAAAGACATAAAACAGGCAAATTGGATGATTAAACAAACACCCCTAAAAATACCTTAGGAAAAATTAGTAAGAAAAAAATGAGGGGAAACGTGGCCAAGATTTATAGGGAAGTTCAAGAATTATCACACATCAAAAAGTATGTGTCCCCAAAATACAGAGTGATGTAAAAATCTAATTTAATATCTATCTTAAATGCAATTAAACTTATAGGTGCTGTCACAAATTAATCATACAGTACGCACCTAGGTAAACCATTACCAATAAAATCAACTTATAAGGTCTATCATTCCAAATTATCATCACAGTAGAGACTTGCCATGAAAAAAAACATCAAAGCTACCAGAGAAAGTATAATTGATGAAAATAAAAAATAGGCTAAATTGAACTTTTGGTCCCTTATGTTGTAACAGTTTCAGTTTGATCCCGCATGTTTATTTTGATTCACTTTAGTCTCTTATGTTGTAATTTTTGGGCCAACTTGGTCCTTTCCGTTAACTTAGTCTAACGGAGTTATCAGACAGGCCAAAATGACGTTGTTTTGCATCTCCATATTGGTCCAAAAATTACAACATAAAAGACCTAATTGCTAAAAAATACAACATAAAGGACAAAAGAGGATCAAAATAAACAAAAAGAACCAAATTGATCCAAAAAATACAACATAAGGGACCAAAGTGAATCAAACTAAACATAAGGTACCAAACTAAAACTTTCTTACAACATAAGGGACCAAAAGTATAATTTGGCCTAAACAATATGACATAGAACCCAAACCCCTTCCAACCAAATATGTTTTGCTTCCAATCACCACAAGAATGACGAAAGAATTACGAATGTAGCATTAACTCTTTCGTATACATAAATACATACACAAAAGGAACACAGTTCTCTGTAATAAAGTACTAAAGATAAAGTATTAATTCACACTCTGCACAAGATATTAATACTGTAAACATAGGAATAGAACCAATAGATAAACTATCAACTTTTATCAGCTATCATATAATTATAATTAACATATGAAGTTATGAACAGCCTTAAAATATACATAAATGCCAAGTCAGTGAGAGGACCAAATGATCTGTAAATATTCAAATTTCATCATACAGTATCTCATTCTCAGGGCAGTTTCAGAGGTTTTATACTTTTGGCACAAGCAACAGCCTCATGGAGTCATGAGTTCAAACAAAAACACAGACTCGCCTTCCCTTTTCTATATCTCTACCTCTATCAACTCACCATAAACAAAATCCAAGAAAACAAAACAAAAGAGTTTGATTCAGGTACCTTGTTCATATACTATATAGCATAACACACGCAACCATAAGGACCAATGGCAAACATACTAACTAAATAATTACAAGCAACTATCACATAAACCATCACCAATCAAATTTCAATCATATATATAATAGTAGTTCTCCAACACATGGATGTATAGATGCACAATAATACTCCAACAAATAACTGATGTGGAATATTTTATGCATAAACACAAATAAGCAAGATAAATGGACAAACAAACAATATACCTTGATGGCTTGTCCAATAGTGAAAGTTTGTTCCTCCAACAACTTTTCGAGTGATTCAAACACATTATTATCATTAATCTGATTTAACTTATGAAGACACTCTTCAGCTTTGTGAGAATCTGGGAAAGAAGCAGCCATTTTTGTAAACATACATTCAATCTTTTGCATTTCTTCAGATTGAATTTCCTGAAAAAATTATAAAGTGACATTACTTCCAAACTATCAAATCATAATTAGAAAGAATAAACGAATCCATTAGTTCTAAAGGATAAATTACCAATTTGAAGCAGGGGAAAAAACCAATGTCTTCATTTACAGTGAAACTTTTTCGTTTGAAATTCAAAGAAGAATTTTACACCAGAAACAAACAGTAATTCTTGAAATTCAATCATAATAACTTCTACAGAAGCCAAACCCTTACTCTCAATACCCTCGTGTCTTTCCTGCTTGCAAGGCAATATTCATCATTGTTCATTACTGTCTTAATTGTCCTATAGAAACATCAAACACTGAGCTTCATAACTACCCTAATTACATGTGGAAGATTCTAATAAGAAACTCTTTTCCATTCCCAAATCTGTCATGCTGAAATGACAACTATCAGGCATCTACTCATACTACTGATTCAGTATTAATTTTTATTCAATGTATCTTATTCATAGCATTTTTTTCACCAATATTTTAACAAGTTATTAAAGAATTCTAACTATTTCTAAACCCCCAGAAAAAGGGCTGAAGTATGTGGCTAAGAGTAAAAGGACCCAATCATTTAATTTTACCTTCAATTTCTTCCGCATATTCAAATAGGATTTCATTTCATTTTGAAACCTGAAAAATGGAAGAATTTGTAAATAACAGTCCAATTTCATCGTATTCCAGCATGTTGGCATTGTTACCTTCTCTTTTGAATCAAAATAGAATTTAGTGCCTTTTCATGATGAGAATTGAAAAGAGGATACATGTGTATCCAGTGCTTTGTTCTTTCCTCAACAGAAAGATGCTCAGGAAATAGACCAGCAAGAACAAATTCCATGTTCTGGGACCTGAAATTCTACGAAACAAACATTTACTATCTACAAGTGACAAGAGAATTCTAATTTGATCAACGAGCAATTTAGACTGCATAAGATGACCTGAAGTTGTTGCAATCTTTATGATAGCAAAGCAACATAATTTTACATGGAATTTCTTCAAAGTGATCACTAATTTTCATTCTGCCTTCATAACATTTCTTGCAGTAATCTTGATATACTTCAATTAGTTTCTGTAAAGCCCCCTTTCGGACAGATATCTGGAGGAGCATTTTTAATTGTCAGGAATTATGTAATTTTGTCCTCAAGCAGCCAAAAAAGTTTTATCAGCACTTGCCTTTTTATCCTCAAGCCTTTCAATGGCTTGAGATATTAGTTTGAGTGGAACCTGTTTCAGGTTTGACATGGAAATGTCACAAGCAACAATAACTGCCTGCATTCTCACTTGGTCATCTGTGTCTAAAATTCGATTTTCAACAGAAGCTGCCAAGTTGAAAGGTTAACACTAATTACTTCAACTGAATTTAGTTGGTATTTAAATAACCAATATGAAACCAAAATTAGATAATCAATAAACAAAAACAGGAATAGTGGTTAAGCAGCTTACTGATAATATCATCTGATTCTCTCTCATAGGGATTTGCCATATAGAAAGTTTTGGCACATCGTAGAGCACTAATTCTAACATCCGCAGATACGTCAGAAAATCTTTTCAAAAACTGCTTAAAAAGATCATGATACTTCTGCACAACATGGTGTTCAGGAAGTGCAAAAAGCTTCCCCACCAAATTAACAGCTTTTATTCGAATATCAACTTGATCAGCCTATGAAGTGGATTGCATATATAACAAAGAATAGTAAGAACACCAATAAATCTGAATAAAAGAAACACAATAAGCATGTAAAAAGTAATTGAACTAATTTCAAGCAATTATATTCAGTTTGTACTACCTTTACTCCTTACTATAAGCCCCTCCTTACATTCAACACTGTTATAATATTTGTAATTGTGTAGATTAGTTCATTATTATGATTTCCTTTCATTATTTCCCTTGTTACTCATTGACTGAAACCGATCACATACTCATCTCTTAAGTCATATATAAACAATTAAACATGCATGTGTGGTCTGATTAGACACACAACATTTCTATTAGAAATGACTTTGGCCTAACTCAAGTACTCAACACACCCCCTTACGCCCAAGTCTAGACATCTAGAGCGTGGAGTCGTGGACTTTGCAAAACTAGGCACCAGCAGGCAGGCCCTATTTATGCAAGACTGGGTTTTAGTAGGCAGGGCCAATTCACAGAATGGATAACCTCTTATACCATATTAGAAATGGCTTGAGTCTAACTCAAACCCAAAAGTTTGCTCATAGGAGACGATTGCCCATGGCTTATAGCGTTATATATATTCAACTTTGGCCATATTCCTAGTTGATGTGTGGGATTCTTAAGTCTAAGGGCCTCTTTACTTTGCTTTTCCATGTCCTATTTCAATTTTCTGTTTTCATAAACAATTAAAATGCAAAATTCCCACCTTGTTTTCATTATATTTCATGTTTCCTGAAATTTGTAGGGGAAATAACTTAAATTTATATAGAAAAAACTTAAACTTGTTTCCAATATCAGTTTCAGCAAACATGAACCAAAATAAAAATTAGGAGGAAGTTTTGTTTGATAACTATTCGCAAAAAAAGAAAATGGAACAGGAAATGGAACTACAAAGTAAACAGGCACTAACAATTTCTAAATATCCCTTATACATGATATTAAGATTTGTCCCGTCCGTAAATTGCACCCACCCTTAATGCTCCACATGATCAGCCATGGGTATGAAACGGGGCACTAGAGTCTTAAATTGACTAGGAATATAGCCAAAGTTGAATATATAAGCCTTGGGCAATCCTCATCCCAAAAAAGTGGTTACAATAAGTTAAAGCATTGATTTTAAAAAAATATATTATTGTATCATTCCAATTATATCCCTAATTATAGTCAAGCGTCACCAACTGCTATTAATTGCATTACTTTAAAATTACTAAATACTTTGCTAAATAATTAAGGGTTAATAAATACTTTTCATTTTGTGTGCCAGGATATAGAAAGGAGCACCCTTTTTTTGTTTAAGGTACTTATAAATAAGGAACAAAAGAAGTATAATGTTATAAATTTTGATTAAACGGTGATGATATACCATCAGTTCTTCAATTAAGCTTGGGATGACAGCAAGAAGCATCTGAGGTGCACACTGGAAAACTTCGAAGATAATTTCATGGTAAAATGAATTGAGCCCACACTCCACAGTGTCCTCGTCACGTATACATGAAGTTAAAAACCCACAAACTAAAGAGTTCAGCTCATCCTCTTGGGTACAAGATTTTATGACTGATGCAGCAAGTTGATACGCAGAACAAGTTGCACCCTGTTGTTCAGTCAGGAATAATTAAGTGAGATTTTGAAACAATTGGGGTTTCATTAACATGGATGGAAATATGCTTTTAAAACATGGAAAGTCTGGATTGACAAAAGAAAAACTCATAACGTGAAAATATAACTACTACTCAATAATTATCAGTAACGGTTTTGCCATTAATTGAAGTAAAAATCAAATTGATCAATAATAGGCACAAGTCCTTATAATGCAATTATCTTGTAGACTCAACATACCAAGCCAAACTGCCAAAGTACAACGCTTCAAACACAAATTGTTTTTATTATTTCATTGTAAAGATAGTGTCATCAAAGATCATGAAATCATCAAAGCATGCCAAAAGAATGAACTCTTACAATGAAATATTTTCTGAACTTCCAATAATACCATCTATTATATTCTCTATCCTTATTTAAGTTGTTAGCATAGTTATCAATCCCGGCTCAGGTGAGAAAGGTGATTTTGTGTGGAAGTGAGAGGAGAGAATCTTGACCATTAGATCCTATCATGAAGGATCATGATTGAATGTTTATAAATGCATTTAGAAGTCATGTGACTTTTTTAAAAACTCACATGATTTTTTAAATGTTACTGTGTAATAATCTCAACACCTTCATAATAGCATCCAATGGCCGAGAACCAAGATTCACTCTTCTCACTCTCACATAAAAATATTGATGCATTATTTGGTATGTTTTTCCCTTCTATTTCTTTCGTTATCTTTATCTGTCAAATGTTGGTGAAAATGAGACTTGTTAAGTTGGATGATGTGTTGGGTTTTTAGAGATTTGTTGTAGTAATAAGGGTTTTTGGAGGTTTTATCTCGGAAATAAGGATGGAGGAGGTGGTTCGTCATTTATTTCGAAAAAACATAAACTAGTTTTTTCTTTCTCCGAAACTAGTTTTGGTGGTATATACTAGTTTTTGTCCGGCTCAGAAACTAGCTTCTATGATAGATATTGTGAAACATGTAATTCATTCGCTCAGAAACTAGTTTTCTAGCGAGACGAAAACTAGTTTTCATTTTGGGTTTTGCAGAACATAATACATTTTTAGCTCGGAAACTAGTTTCCATGTTGGATGTAGTGTGCTGTTTACGTAAAAATCTCGCATTTTTGGAATAAAATAAATTATGTGTGGTGAAGGGAGAAACAAGTGTAGTGCCAATAGTGACCACCAAATTTTAAATTAAGAGCTTGTTTCATTCAATTTTGTTTTATAGTTTTCCAGAACTACACTATACAACAGTTTCCAGAAACTTTTTCAAAATAAGATAAATGAGTTTTCAATGCAAATTAGCATGCAAATTCATAAAACTAAAAACTATAACAAGTTTTAGATAATATAAACTATTACCGAAAATCTTTTAAAATCTGCCAAACAGATTTATTAGTTTTCTAGTTTTAAAAACAAAAAATTGTTTTCAAAAACAGTAAACAAACAAGCCCTGAAAACCACCATATCAAAGTATAGTGATGGGATTTTCGATATATATATGGCCTAGATGTGCTCCTCTCACTCTCACATAAGAATAGCCCCTCACTTGATATGTCCTCTATATATATTTAAAGGTGTCAAAGTTAGTAAATGACACCGCGCATAACTTTTTATAAAAAACGAATTTCGCCGATCCAACCGATCAATTGAAAGTTTATATGATGTAGATCAACTATGCAAAAATTCATACAATTTGAAAAGTATTTGATATGTTATAACCTTGGTGTCATTTATATATATATATAGGTTGAGAGAAGACAAGTCTCAAAGGGGAGGTCTAATGAAAGAGTTGTATGACCAGATAACACAAGTGAAGTAGGAGATGACCAGACAGCAGATTCTGCCGGAGATTGAAGAAAGTTTCCAGAAAATGCAAGCCTGTACTAGAAATCAAAGAAAAATGAAAATGGCAGCTTTCGGGGGAAACAAAGGTTTTGGTCGCAAAACCCTAATCCCAAATCCTAAGCCAGTGGCCGTAACAGATGCAAATGCTGCTATATTACGGCCGCAACACCCATGACTCTAAAAGGTGACGACTACTGCAACTCCAAAGCAGCACATGAGCGATGCAACTACTTCTATTGATAGCTAGGTTTGTTCATATAATAGTAGAACATTTATTATTACTTGAATTGAACATAAGGATATAATTGAGATTTAAGAAACATGTAACTAATTTTATTTTGAAATTGTAAATGGACAGATAATTACAAACAATTTTCTTCCTCTAAATGGACAAATAAAAAGGAATAGAGGTAGTATCTTTTTTCTTGAACACATTAAATGTGTTGTGTATCTTGAAGCAAGAAAATAAATGATAAATAATATATACTAAGATAATGGACCAGAAAAACAATGGACCACATTTTTTTGGATAAAAGCACATTCTTGAATAAATATATAAAAATGCATTACACTAAAAATGTTTCATAATAACTAAAATATTAGATTAATAAAACATAGTAACTAAGATCATAATAAAAGAAGAGAGCTCTTACTTTTTTTTTCTCTATTAGATTTCGTAAAATCACTTCCAATAGTTGTTGAGAGGCCTCCTCACTCTCATTCAGTATGTTTATCATTATAGAAGACATGGCATTAATCAAACTATCATGGTGATCATCTCTGCAAAAGGAGTGAAAGAACACCAAGAGTCATTAACTCTTCAGCTAAATTTAACAATCATAGATGGACTGAATTTTTTCTATAGTTACTATAAAATGACTGCTGCAAAGGAAATAACAGCTAAAGTCAAACTGCAGCATCAAGCCATCAACCAATTGCTGCACTCCATCTCTTCATGCTATTGTAAGGAGAAGTGGATAGTATTTAAGTTAACAATCATAGACGGACTGAATTTTTTTTCTGTAGTTACTAATTACTATGGAATGACTACTTCAGAGGAAATAACAGCTAAAGTCAAACAACAGCCACTACTGATTGCTGCACTCCATCACTTCATGCTATTGTAAGGGAAAGTGGATAATACGCAAAAAAACAAAATAATAAGGGGCTGTTTGGTTTTCATTTTCAATTTTCTGTTTTCAGTATTTTTAGTTTTTCCTTTGTAAAATTTCAGAAAATAGAAAATGAAGACAGGAAATGAAAATGCAAACCAAATAGCCCCTAAGAAAATGTTACAAGCTGAAAGCCAACAATCTTAGGCCTGTTTGTTATAAATTCTTCCTGCAACAGGAACATGTCCCAAAGATCTTTTATCTGTAAGAAGAAATATTCACTGCAGTCACACACCATAAGGAAAATCCCCACCGAATAAACATACAAACGCCTAGTCAGTAGTCTCACAACCCAGACACTATTAATGCAACTGCCAAACAAATACACTTTCTATGAATCTGAATTCCAACAGAAGCCAAGAATTTATTTCCCAACTAAATAACCAGCTCATAGATCCAGCAAAAGTCAAAACAGATAAGCACAAGAAGGGAAAAAGAAGGTACATCTCAACCTCACAACTGAGAAGAAGGTGTTGAACATCTCGTGAACCAGGTCTATACAGTCAATCTCCAGCATTATCACACAACACCTTAATTGAGCCACGGTGTCCAATACTTTAATCCTTTTTGATAAGTATGTACTTTTAGTGTCAGCAAGATCAGCAAACAGACTAATGATAAGTTTAAATACATCCTGGAATCAATGATCAAATACATCTACAATCAGCACAAAAGTTAAAGCAGTGTACAATTCAAACACTCAAGTGCTTACAAACACATAACAGGCAATAAAGGGGAAGTATTTTAACTATATCATGCATAATATCATGCATAATGTGTACCCTCAAATACTGCTCTTCGAAAGGAGGTTCAGGAGCCATGACTCTAAAAAGTTCAGTGACACAAATAGCAACAAAAAGCCTAACTTCCTTATCATCGTGTTGGAGCAGACCAGAAGTTACAGCATTTGTCAAGGGCTTCAAAGCAGCTTCTCGTTTCTTAGCAGCTTGTAATTCTTCGATGGTTCGTGCCTGAGGATACTGTCCTAACTGAGACAAAGCATTTGCAGCTTTCTGCACAGGAGCGTGAAATAGCAATTAAATAACATTCTTGTTGGAAAACATAGCAGTGAGAACAGAAATTGAAACTGATTACAATCAAACCACCAAGTGACTATTTATCCTACTATCGCAACCATCAAACACATCATTACTTAACAACCAACCAACCAAATTCAAACCATTAGGAATTTATGACTATCAAATCTAGCAGTGACTCAAAAATTTAATACCAATTCAAACATAACCTAGTTCAGCGTGCTCAGAATTCGGTAGCGAAGGTAGAAATCGCAAAAACCATTATAAATGACTAATTAGAGCGAATTCAAAACAAAGATAAGCGTGCTTTATATACGAATTCGAAACAAGTGTACATTATACGAGTGAATCTTTTGAAATCAAACACAACGAAAGAGTGCGATGGGTACAGCATGCGTGGGAAAGAGAGGCTTACTTTTAGGGATTTGCAGATGAAATCCTTGCTCGGACGAGTTCGTTGGGCGAGATGAGTTCCGATTTCGGAGACGACTTTCAGCGAGCGCTCGTCCATGGAGGAAGCGACGAACGAACCGAAGAGCGAATAGCGGGAAGAACTAGCCGCCAAGTCAAACGAATTTCAAAATTATAACATCGAGGAGCAGGAGGGGAATGAGATATTTTGCTTCTTTTATTCATTTCTTTTTCCTTTTTCTAATTTTTTTGGTGGGATTTTTCTTTTTTATTCAAATACTATACTATTTTTTTACTATTTTTAATTGAAAAATATTTTGTGTACACTACAGTGGCATACAAATCATCTACAACCAAGGCTGTGGTTAAATATAAGAAAAAAATTAGTTAAATTAATTCATAAATTAGTTAATTGTTATGTAGTAACTTAACTTTCTTTTTTATATGATTAAAAGTGAAAAAAATGTAGTTAAATTATTGGATAATAATTAATCAATTTATTTATTAATTTAATTATATATTTCATTGCATTTAACTATAAAGTTGAATGTACATATAGATAGTTAAAAGTGAAAAATATGGTTAAATTATTAAGTAACAATGAACTAATTTATATACTAATTTAACTATATATTTCTTTGTATTTAACCATAATTCCGTTTGCAGATGGATTATACATAACAGTGGTGTATACCAATCACTACTGTTTTTAATTTGTCAATATATTTTTTTAAGTTTTTACAAAGACAAAATAGGTTAAATTAATAATTTGCCTTTTTTTTTAACCCAAAAAATATTTTATTATAATTCTTATACATGTCAGCATTTTCTTTTTTAGTCTTCATCGTTCGTTTCCAATAAAAGAAAAAAAAATGCAAGTCCTTATCTGTCAGGTGGTACTATGCGCACCATCACCTTTTAACGGTGCACCACAAATATGTTCTTTTTTTTACTAAAATGCAATCCTGAATCAAGTGAAAACACATGGAACACATGTTCCGTTTCTCGTGGTGGTGATGCGACGGAGGAAGAAGAGCGACAATGTTGTGCGCATCGAAGGAGGAAACAGAACGGTGTGCGACATCGTCAACGAAAAAGAAGAGCGACGGTGTTGTGCGATGTCGAAGGAGGAAACAGAAGCAAGATCACGGAGGATGGAAGAGAAACAATTAAAATAAGAATGGTTAAGGTTGAGTTTGAGCGTGGTTAAAGTGTAGTTAAAAGTATAAAAAGAGGGACCTAATAACAATATTATAAAATTTGATAGAAACTGAAGATGTGGATTAATATGTACATATGGAAGATTTTAAATGATACAAAGTGGAGTGGTAACTTTACCACTTCTCCTTAAATTGTTCCCTAGCAAGCACCTTACGTTAATCACTTAGCTAATTCATAAATTACACAGATTTTCTTGAATTTTACCACCTCATTACACCGTTCTCCCTTACTGTTAAAAGTTTGTTAGTGAAATTTGGTTAAAGATGTCATCCATGTGATTTCTAACCCATGTAAATTGAAAATATTATCTCTCTTATCAATTTTACATGCAAATTTTTATATTATCATCCCTTATACTTTACTCTTGTTATTTTTACACTATGAATTTTACTCCTATTATTTTTATACTGTGAATTTTATTCATTTATTGGATATCTTTAACTAATTTTACTAAAAGGTTTTTAACAACAAAATAGGTTTATGTAATGAGGTGATAAAGTTCAGTAGCTACTTTGCCCACCACACTACTTTCATGGTGCTCCACACGCCTCATTTTATTTTTCCAATTTTATCCTCGCTCGGATGTTAGCAACCGAGCGAGGCATTTTTTTTGTTCACCACACACAACAAAATGGATATTAACTTTTGTCTCAGTAGTTAATATCCGAGCAAATCTGCAATCATTTTATCAGTACTACACAACAAAGTTAATATATGTATGAAAACAGATATTAGTATTCGTATTTTCACTTGAGTGCTCATACAGATATTAATATTTGAGCGAGCATTCAAATACAGAAATTAATACTATATTAAACTATATATTTTATATTTTAATATATAATATGTTAAATATGTTAAACTATATTTTATAAACAATATAAAGGATTAGAGGTTATTAAAATTTAACAAATTTTTTTTTCTGCTAACTTCAATATATAATGTATTTAACAAATTTTTATTTTTGTATTTTTTTTATATTTTAATATATAATATGTTAAACTATTTAATACTATGTTAACAATTTTTTTTATTAATCATCTAGCTAAACTTGTTAGTCAAAACAAATATTAACTTCCATATAAAAATAGAAGTTAATATCTGTTTCACTTTTATTCATCAAAAATAAGTTAAGAAAATGGATGTTAACTTCTGTTTCAGTGTAATTTTAAGTTACAATACGGATACTAATATTTGAGCGAGGAGTGAAGGGTGAAACATATGTTAATCTCTGTTTCAGTTTAATTTTAAGTTAAGATATTTAATATCTGAGCGAAATAAAAAATAGATGTCAACTTATGTTTGTCAATGTGGTGTGTCTGGGAAGGTTTAAGTTGAAATACAGATGTTAACATTTGAGAGAGGGGAAAAATTGCGAAAAAAAATATGTTGTATGGTAAACATAGAAAACAAGGTGGTGGATAAAGTAGCAGCCCACATTATCTCACCTTTTCTCATTAAAGTATCTTAACAAATTAAGGGTATTATGACTAATTAAGGAATACGATTTTGGTAAATTTTGACCCGACCAATTTCTAGTT
The DNA here is from genome assembly GCA_037177725.1 of Cyamopsis tetragonoloba. NCBI lineage: Eukaryota > Viridiplantae > Streptophyta > Magnoliopsida > Fabales > Fabaceae > Cyamopsis > Cyamopsis tetragonoloba. The sequence goes on from CM074119.1 coordinate 64,232,174, forward strand.
GAAAAGGATCAAGCTCTTAATTTGTTTTGGTTTATAAAAATGTACAACAATCAGAAATTAAACCCGGATACTTACATACGTATGTCTACATATACTCACTAACAAAACTACATGAGTGAAACAAGCTCTTGATGTTTTTAAATTTCTATTCTATTTTATCATCCTATATTATTTAAATAAAAAACTTATTTCTTGTTGACAAATGATAAAATAATTTGTCCATTCAATTAAGACTTGTTTGAAACAGTTTTGTTTTTTGGTTTTTAAAAATTGTATTATAAAACAGTTTTCAGAAACGGTTTTTAAAAAAAGTGAGAGGAATTTCCAATACAAATTTGTGTGTAAATTCACAAATTTGAAAACTGAAAACCAAAACATGTTTTAGATGTTTTCATATTTTGGTTTTTAGATATTGAAAAACAAAAATGGTTCCCGAAAACTATTTTTGAAAACTCGACTGCCAAACGGGTTTTTTAATTTTCTATTTTTAAAAACAGAAAACTGTTTTTAAAAAAAGAAATCAAACAAGCCCTTAGTGTTTTCTATTTATCTTTATAATTGAATCCATTATTCTTTCATTGAGATGAAATTATGATGTAATATATCTTTGTCATTTGGCAAAAGTAATTATTATATTCTCAATTTGAGATGTAAGATATTAGTTTTTTTTTTCCTTAATGGCAGTTTTGTCTCCCTTATTTTTATTTTGAGTGATTTTGATCTTTCGAGTTTTAAATAGACAATTTTGATCTCATTTGTTTAAAAAACAGGCGATTTTGATCCATCCGTTAGTTTTCATTTTAAATTATCCATGATTTTTAGTCAATTTAGTGTCAATATGAACTAAAATCATTTACTGATAGAATGTATTCCCAAAAACTATTAATTAATTATAATTTTTCTCTTAATTATTTTTAGTAAACGATTTGAAACTTGTTGCTAATTTAGAATTTTTTTTTACTAAATTAATATTTTTTAGAAAATTTTCTAAATGTAAATGATTTTGGTCCCTCCATCAATAATTTAGAGAAAATTGTCACTAAATTGACTAAAAATTGCGGTTAATTTGAAAGAAAAACTAACGGAGGACCAAAATTGCTCATTTTGGAAACAAGGAGACTAAAATCGCCTTTTTAAAACTTGAGGGATCAAAATCATCTAAAATACAAACAAAGAGACAAAAACTGCAATTAAAGCTAATTTTAAAAAAATTAATTTCAGCATTCACGGGATTTGCTTTAAAATACTCATTCTTGAAGTTTTTAAAATTTTCAAATAAAGAAGCAAAATAAAAAAGAAACCAAACCCAAAATTATAAATGATATCCCAATTTATTTAATTAGCCATGATAACCTCTAGTAAATAGCTTAATACTTATCCATTATAATACGTAAATTAAATTCAAATGAACATACTGAATGAGCTTGATTTTATGTTTAATTATGTCAGATTTTATTAATATATTAATAGCTTAAATATGTTTTTAGTCTCCGAAATATTGGATTTAATTGATTTAAGTCCTTAATATTAAGAATTTAGGACTTACGTCCCTATAATATTTTTTAGGGTTTAATACCTTAAAAATTAAGATATTAGTAATATGTTTCTTATTCTTATAATTAAAAAAAAAAAAATGTTAGAGTAGTATTTCTTTTATGACTATTGAGCTGCTCGAATTGCAAACATTCCTGTCCATCATGAGTCATTTGGAAAGTCCAAAAAAAAATAAAAAATCATGAGTCATTTGGAGAACGAAAGAAAGTCAACGCAACAACTTGACTATAATTAATATTTATTTGTATTGACTTTTTAAAAAAATTTAAAACTATTTTGTCTTTCATTATTTCTCTCTTTCCTATTAGTGCATAAAATATATAATAGCTAATTAATTAGGGTGGTTCAATTGAAACAAATAATAAATATTATATTAAATTTTTAAAGAGATAAATAAATACAAATAAGAATTTCTTTTTTTATAAGTGAAATGCACTTATAAGAGTTTTGGACTAAGGATTTGTTATTTAAAGTTTCACTCCAACCAGCATAAAATTAAAAAATTAAAATATATATCACTTAAAAACAAGGAACAAAAGTTATCAATATTATTATTAAAAAAAGTTGAGATATTTGATTTATATGTCACCTTGTATATTGCTTAGAGACATAACGTCCCATCTAGTTTTTTATGGGAACATTATATATAGAACAACTACTAGGAATTAAAATAAGTAAAATAAAAAATACTGGGAATTAAAAAGCTAATTAAACACCATATATAAAGGTGAACTACGTCTTATTTTCTAGTAATAAAGTTTTAAACTTTTAAAGCCCTTGCAGGACACGTTCAACCACTGCACGAGTAAGAGGCTTCTCAAAGCAATGGTTCAATCCAGCATCTAAAAATTCCTCTCTGTCTTTCTCTTTAGCACGGGCAGTAATCCCTACAATCACACTCTTCACACCCATAGCACGGAGCTCTTTTGTTGCCTATAGAATTGCATGACATTTCATTTTATTAATATTTAACAATAACAATTAGTATTTAATAAAATTATTATAATAAATATCACAATAATTAATTCTTTAATTGCTGTGCATTAACAAATTAGCACGACATATTTATTGAGGATGTTCACGTCACATATTTGTTTGATTTTGAAGAAAAAAACTATCTTATATGATTTTTGCAATTATGTAATTTTATCATCAAATTAGTTCGTATTGGTCATTTAACTTTTAAATTTTTTTTTAAAAACAGTGCCGGTGGTAAAATGAAGAAAATTTTAAAGGAAAGATACAGAAAAAAGTATCTTTTTTCGGATAAAATATAAAGAAAAGTACTTTTATTTTTATCAAGTAACACCTTAGATTTAATAGACTATAATTTTCCATCATAATACTTACACAATACATATATATTCGATACCTATGTTTGAAGGAGAATTTGAACCGTAATAATAAAGTTATAAACATCATACAAACTTAACAATGTGTCGTGTGCATTAGGCCTTTGTGCGCCGTTGATTATAAAAAAAATGTGTGTGTGATGAGAATGAGAGGACTAGGGGAAAATTGTGATATAAGTTAGTATACGTTGAAATTCTGTTTGTGTTGGGTGCGTTCTTATATGAGGAGCCGATAGTTAGATTAAATCAATTAGGAAATGCAAAAAAAAAAAAAGAAAAGACTTTCTATTTTTTAGTCAAATTTAACAATTTAGAATGAGTTGGTTTGATTTATAAGCACCCTTAATATCTATAGTACCTCAACACCATCCATGATAGGCATTTCTTTGTCCATGAAAATAATGTCAAAATTTGCCCCAGAACGGTACAGATCCACTGCTTCCTTCCCATTCTTAGCAACACATGCCTCTATTCTGAATAAGCCCTTAAGCATGGTCTTGTGAATTAAGTGAATCATAGCATCATCATCCACAATCAGCACTGAAATTTTGCTGGTTGAGTTAGATGAACTAGCTCTCAGCTTTGGCTGCTTCTTGGATTCCATTTGATTCTTAATCCAAGATATTTACAATAAAGAAATTAGTTAAACACAACTAATATATAAAAGGAACTATATATAATGACAAAAAAATATATAACAAACAATGATGTGGACCTCTAACCAGAGTAAAAGCCGCTACAACTCATAAGTAGGTGAAACATTCAACACTATATTGATTAGACTCTTTGGATATGCCAAAAAATGGTCTAAACTTGATGGGACCAATGGCCAAACGACTTAGGAACACTTTTTGAACACAAGTAAAAACTCAATTGAACCTAAGCAAAAGTGCCGAGGCAACCTCGTGACGCGGAGATCTGTATCGCAGTCACATAGGGACATCCCATCTATGTCAGAGGAAGAGATCCCTGAAGTGGCTTTTCCTACATAGGATACAAGGTAAACATCGTGACCTAAACTCGAAGTAAGGGATTCGAAAGCTTTACTAAGAGACTCAAAATCTAAATCCATTTAACCCCTACAAAGGGAGGCTCTATATAAGGTCCTCCAAAAAAAAACTCTGACTTAGGTGTTAGATTGCTTTTATGAAAGGGCTTCACCGATCTATGCTTGCAGCACACAGCCACTATTTAGGGATGGACCCTCCGGACGATCACTTAGACCTCACCGCATCCATCACTAGAAACATAAGTGTGTGGATTATTTTCACATTTCAAATTTACTTTTCATTGATTGAGACATGAATCCAAATACATACTAAGTAATAAAGTCATGACAACCACAACACACAAGTATATGACAATTACTATGAAAATGATTATAACAAGAGGAAGAAGATTATTATCTTGGGAAATGGAGAACATATGCTCGAACTACTCACTTACAAATAATCTTAAAGTTCTTTCAAATTTAGAAATCCCAAGACCCTACTATTGATGAATTAATTTGGATAAGCATATATATTATATATATACTACTCAATAAAACTGAGATATATAATGCTTTAAGGCAAAAACGAATCCAAATATTTAATAATTTTCATCACAGAGTTACGTAAAAGTAAAAGAGAAAAGATAAAGTTGATATGAAAGTTATGTCTACTACATTTCTATTTTCTTCTTTTTGAAAAGTTTCAGATGTGGAATTTTATAAAAAACAATTTTTTGGTTCAATAACCGCTAGCCACGTCATTACTTTCACCACTCAATTGGATACGAAATAAGTAATGAATTGTATATAATGGAGATATGATAATTTTTTTCATGATCAGCATATCTAATCTAAATCCAATATATGGATTTCCATTATTTCATTAGCCATAAATTGAAATACGAAAATCTTGACTCTGAAAAGAATCGTGAAAAAGCTCAAGATGCAAAATCCTAACTTTGCTTTATTCATTAAATTAGCCGTTTGTTCTAATTTTTAGAAATCAAATCAGATTTCCCTTTAACTCTTTTTCAGTATATTCGGCACTTGATTTTTTGATTTCTCAATCTTAAGAGAGATTATGATATATAAAGGATGAACATAAATTAATAACAATAAATAAAAACAATAAAAATAGCACAATATTCTTATTAAATAAGTAGAAATAACTATTTTACTCCTATTATAAAAGTTAATTGACAATTGACAATATTAAAAAAGTTAACAAAGGATTCGGAAACACTTGTCAATCAGGGCACAATGTTGTGTTGTCCACTAGATAACATGTTGCTCATGCAACACAAGAGCGTGGACCGGATACGGTTAACAATAACTATGGTTCGGCTTTGATAGCTATTCACATGGAAGGTGATGTGCTTAATTTGACTAATCAAAAGCAGCATGAAATTAGGGGTTTGGATGTTTTTGAAAAAAAATGCACAAAGGTGAGTGTGGTCAAAAGGGTGGATTGAATATGGTGGGGGGTGGTTATTAGGAATGAGCTTGGTGTTAGTGGCCCTTAGTGGAGGACACATGTAATACATCGAAAAGCGTGATAGACCGTGACAAGCAGATCGAGCTAAAGGAAATTTCTTCTAGAGAAGAGTTGCAGAAGTTTAATGAAGTGTTAGTTGTTTCTCGTGTTGGGCTTTTTGAACAAGTTTCCCTTTAATAAAAAAATTTGGCTTTGCCTCCTAAGCCATGGTTCAACTTGAGGATTGCTCTTCAAAGGCCTAGGGCAAGTAAAAAAATGAATAGAGATTTCAAGACAGGGTGCGATGGATTCACATGGCAGAAACAATTGGGACCTTTAATGGAAAGGATCGTTGATGTTACGAAAGAGGTCACGTTCTAATGCTGTTGCGGTGGAAGTCACCATAGTTTAGAAAATGGCAACGTAGTTGATGGAGGACCTAGATCTAAGCATCAATTTTCTGTTTCTAGTATTTTGATCAGGCGGTAGCAAATTGAATTTTATCTTTGGGAAAAAAACTTGGTTTGGTGGTTTGTGGAAATTAAGATGTTGTGATTCAACAACTTACGAAGATACAAGCGCATGATAGGCAAGTTTGGAGAGGAAATGGGGTGAGGGTGGTTGATCAGTAAAGTAAGGAACATGTAATGTGTGTGGGTTAGGGACGGTGGTGTGGTAGAAGAAGGTGGGTTACATTGTAAGGTGAGAGAGGTTTGATTTTATAGCTATCCAAGAAAAAAATTGAGTGATGTTGAATTGTTGATCAAAGTGTTTGTGCTGCAATGTGGGGGAGTTCACATTGTGAATGGTTTCATGTAGCGGCAAAAGGGAGCAGTGGTGGTCTGTTGTCTATTTGGGATTTTGCGGAAGGTATGTTAAGTTTTTCTTTTAGTGGAAGGAGTTTTGTTGGTGTTTGTTTGGAATGGGATATTGTGAAGGTTAGATGTACTATTATGAAGGTATATTCGTCGTGCTTGATGCTGAAAAAAAGGAGAAGTTGGAATGATATAATGATGTCGAAGAGGGGGGTTTGAGGATGCAATATGGTGTGTGTAGGGGATTTTAATGTAGTACATAAGGTGTTGAAAGGAAAGTAGGCGTTGGGTTGTAAAACACAAATGAACTATTTGAATTTAATCAATTTATTGATGATTTAGACTTGGTGGACTTACCTTTGGTAGGTAGGAAGTTTACGTGGATTAAGCCAAATGGATATATAAAAGCCAACTGAAATTTGATGTAACTATGGTCGAAGGTTCAGGTCATTTCTCCTAAAGGAGAACCGATTGCCCAATGTGAAATTGAATTTTTAGAGCACTTAATGATGCAAAAGGTAAAATGTACATTGAGTGCATAAGGAGCTATACTACTGACATGCAAGGGAAAAAGGTTAAGAGAACAAAGGAGGTTTTAGGACAAATACATGCCAATATTTGTAAGACAATTCCATATGGTTTTATTGGAATGATTGATGGTATGTTTTCCTGTTCAATAACAATTTTTCTCTTGTTATGGTTGTCTTTACCCATTAAAGTGATAATTTGATGTGCTGGATGCTGGTGAGTCTTTTAAGGCCGAAGACAAAAGTCAACTTGGTAAGACTGGAAAGGTTTCAAAATCCGATCATAGAGGTGGAAACACATAAAGTAACTATGGATTTGGTGGTAGGCATCATAGACCATCAACCAAACCCCTCGATAAGTATTGGGAAGTTTCTTAGTATGCAGTGCGAAATTCACTGAGCATGTAAGTGCGGCTATAAGGAGAAACTTAATCATAACAGAGTAGGGATCATTTGGTAATTAGATCCTTACTTATCTTAAAGTCACTCTAGGGAGATGCCCTAAAGATCGCAACTTTGTGTTCTCATCTGAATATAGACAACAGGCAGTTAACATAACCCATTATGGGCTTGAGACAAGCAAAAGCTTGTGTTAAAGCTTTTAAAATATTGGGTATATCTAACTAAAGTAGGACCTTCTGGACCTAATAAAGTAAGGTTGGATATGAAAGGAAAGTTGGCTGCTATTGTTTGGTTATCGGAAAGGTCATAAAGAGTATATAAGGTTTGTTATCCCACTGATACAAAGGTTATCTTCAAGACGAGAGACATTAAAGTTTCTGAGGATGTTGAGTTTGAGGGAAGATAAGGTAACAACATTGTCTGAAAGAGGATTAAGATACATCTTTTTTTTATGTGAACATATTTTTCCTGCAGTTGCTAAGAGTCATTGTGACCTCATGATTCACATTGGTGGATTCATAATTCACTATTAAGGTGAACCCGTAAATTTGCACTAGTAAGCTTGAGGATCACATTCCTAACTTGACCTCTTAACAATTTTTAGTGTAGGAAAAAGACAATGTCGTTGTACTTCCTATTAGACAAGATCAACAGGTAATACCTGTGGATTATTAGGAAGTCTAGTTCCTCTTCCAGTTTTAGAAGGAACATTAGGGTCAAACTCAACAGTCTCATCAACTTGCATGAAGGAGGTCCACGAGAGAATGGAAAAGAGCGACTCTAGATATTTACATTGCATTTTCCAAAGGAGCATAATGACATTAACGTTTTCTCAAAGAACTCGTTAGCGGTTATGACTCTCAAGATATTTACCCTTAGAGGACTGTTATGATACTTGTTGCATGTCTAGATTTTAAGCTTCACAAATGAAGGCTAATTTCTCTTAGTAAGGATCTTGAGGAAGTTGTCTATATGAAACGATTGTAGGGATATTCTTCAAAAGAAGATGGTCAACTAGTTTAAAAGGTTAATTAAACCATTTGTGGGTTTAACCAAGTTTCTCGTCACTGGCATTTGAGTTGAATTACATCATTGTCACTTTTGGTTTTTAGAAAAATGATGTGAATATTTGTACATGTCGTCAATTCATTGGGAGTATGGTCCCAAATTCAAGAGTGGATGAAGTTTTGCACAATGCAAACAATGTAAGGCTTCTTCGTAAACTAAGATGATTCACTCATAAAGTTTGGAGTTGATAAACATTAGTGAAACACCTTTGTGTTGGGGATATAGATTCATTGTAGTCACCAGCAATGAAACCCTTTAGGTTATCACAATAAACTTGCATTGAAAGGAACATTACGAAAGTTTGATGTGCAAAACTGAAATTCAAAATGATACCCTTGTATTAAAGGTGAGAATTCAATAGATTTCTTAATAGAATTGAATCTTAAATTCATAAAAATGATTCCATATGCTTCTGCGGCAGGAGTTTTCTCACATAAGCGCAAGTTTGCACCTGTCGGGACCTTGCACTGGTAGTGGGAGCATAAATTAGTCACCAGAGTAATCTAAATAGAGAACATCAGGTTGTAGTCATAAAGGTCTTCAGGTGATTTTTGAAGATGAAGGATGGTGTGCTCACATACAGGAAGTCAGATGAACCTAAGATCATAAGGTGTTCTGATTCTAATTTCAGTGGGTGTCGAGTCAATCACAAGTTGACTTTCTGATACTTTTTCCTGTTAGTCAAAGAGCAACGTCTTGAAGTGTGTCAAATAGTCACTTGTTGTCTCTTTCACCATAAATGTAAATTTTAGAGCGTATCATGAGGCACACAAGAAATACACCATGACTGTGCAATTTTGCTAAAAGACTACAATTGTCAATAAAGCTTAAAACGTTAATTGAGTTATTCCTTGACAATGAAGGTGTGGTCTTACACTCCATCAGTAATAGGAGTTCTACGGTTTTTTTTTGGTAAGCCAAAAAGTTTATTGATGCAGTAAAAAGCTACAGAAGTATAAGAAGTACTCAAAGAGAATTACAACATCAAAGGAAACATAGAATAACATAAAGTAAAAAGGACTAGCCACAAAAACATGCTAGAGGAGCAAGACACCAATTTGCAAAAGAAAAAGAATTTCCCCCTAGAGCTCAGAACCAGAACCACGACCTGGATTTGATCAAATCCATTGCAGAACAGAAATTAAAGTGCTAGGCTTTAAAAATATAGTCATTTCTTCCAAGCCATAAGGTCTAAGTCACAGCAAACCAAATCAACATACCTTTGCACTTTGCCAATTTTCCTTTGAAGAAACCTCTAAACTGAGTAAACCATTCAACAACAGAAGGAGCCATCACAGATTGAAGTCCAAGCTAGCTTAACACCTTCCTCCAAATACCCGTAGAAAACTCACAACCCAAAAAAAGATGTAAACAATCCTCCTGACAATTACCACAAAAAGAGCAAAGAATAAGCGAACCTTCCTCCAGTAAACCCCTCCTGCATAAATTAGACTTGGTAGCAATCCTATCTCGAAGAACAAGCCAGGAAAACATGATGATCTTAGGAGGGGCCTTAGAAGACCAGAGCAACTTAGCAACTTGAGAAGGGAAAGGGAGCGAGACAACCGAAGACGAGCCATTAAAAGCCATGCCCCAAAGATAAGCTGATTTAACAGAGAAACACCCAGCTCTTCTCGGGGACCAAACCCAAGTGTCCAATCTCGTAATGTCAAGAGAAATTGGACGCAAAATGGTCTTTAATTCCTCTAAAGATTCCTCTTCCCAAACATGGATATTTCTTCTCCAATTGAAAGACCATACAGTAGAGGAACCTTCTTCATAGGAGAAGTAACTTCTGACAGAGCAAAATGTATCCAAGGAAAGTGAGTAAAGCCGAGGAAAGGAAAATTTCAACGGTTGGTTACCTAACCAATGATCCTCCCAAAAAAGAGTTGAATCACCATTGCCAATTCTTTTGTAAATTCCTTTAAAGAACCAATTTGAGTCATTAAAGTTACAAACTTCGCAAATACCTTGCCACCACCTAGAACCTCTTGTTTGCGATAAGGAAAGGTCCGGTAATCCGGAAATTGAAGCTTGCAATCTTGCTTTAATCAGTTCTGCCCAAAGACAATTTTGTTCAATGAGGAATCTCCATCCCCAATTAGAGAGAAGCGCCAAATTGAACCATTGTAAATCTTTTACACCTAAACCACCTTGGCTTTTAGACTTACACATATCCTTCCAACATACCCAAGCTACTTTTTTCCTATCCAGAAAACCACCCCATAAAAAGTGAGACCGTAATTTCTGAATTTCCTTGATTACAATCTTTGGAGCTTTGAAGACTAAGAAAAATAAACTAGAAGATTATTGAGCACTGAGTTTAAAAGAGTTACCCTCCCTCCCAAAGAGAGCCTCCTGCTCTTCCAAGAAGCCAACTTCTTCTTAATTCTCCAAATTACCGGTTCCCAAAAGCTTCTTCTTTTTGGATTCCCTCCAATTGGTAGACTCAGATAAGAGAAAGGGAAGTGACCAATACTACAATGCAAAAAACTAGAAGTTGTGCCAAGAAAATGATCATCAATATTAACTCCCAAAATATTACTCTTTTTAGGAAACAAGTTCAGGAATGAAAGGTTAGTATTGAGCTTATAGGAAGACACTATATGTTAGTGGATTCTCTCATGAAAACATTGATGCCGAAGGATTTTCATGGCCGTGTGATTAATATGGTATCACCAGTTTAGATGCTTGGGAACAGTGGGAGTTTTCATATAACCTTGTGTTGTTTAGTTCATTACTATTTAGAATGTCAGTATCATGACATTAAGCTTTGCAACATTTGAATAATAAGGATTCTTATTAAATGTTTTATGCTGAACTGTTATAAAGAATTGATCTCATAAAGAGGTCCAGTTGGAAATTGACACGTAGGTCACATTGTGTGCAATTTTCCATACTACGCATCTACGCTTGATCCATGTTGTTGGTTGAGTCGACACATGAGCTTATACGGGCCTAGTTGCCTTAAATGCAACGAATGCCTCTATAGTCCTTATGTTGATAAGACTAATGAACATGATTTGTTCTTACGATGGTTAAAAGGGCATCGATGTAAAGTGGGGTTTAGACATACAAAACATGCCATCTAGTTGATACTTGTTATAGTAGCCTAAGTGGGAGATTCTTGGGATATGACCTACTGGACAAGTGATTAGGCACATGCACATAAGGACACATGGACGCATGTGTAGTGCTATAGTGTCTTGTCGTCGTACCAACATAAGGAATAAGGTCAATGGTGATCTAATTAATGGGCCTTATATCGTCAGTAAGTTACTAATGGTGACTAAGTGTAGTGGGCCGCTCTATGAGAGCAGAGCCCAGGAGGCATGACTACTCACCTTGATGGACCGGTTAGTAGTCATAGCCCATTAGGTTATAACGGGCGTGGTCCCTGACGGTGACTCTATAGAAGCACTAGCTTATAACTCCAACAGAGACACTTGACCTAATTGTGCCGTCACAGTGTTATGGTATCCCATCCGCCTTGGAGTTGAGTCTACTGTTAGAAGATCCCGACTGTGACGCACATAGATCGTGATCAAATCTCTACTCATTGACATGGACTTGTCAGGTAATTGCTTCCGCTCATCTCGTCTCTCTCATATCTATTCAATGTTGATGTTGGTCCATCCATTCTCTGTTCCTTCGAATTAGAACAAAGGTTCCTTCAGCGTAGACTTGATAGAGTCTTGTTGTTAGAGAGTTGGATGTAGTGTTACGGGGACGAATTCGTACATGTATTGTAACGTGACATTTCAGATATTATCCTTTGATTTTGAAACATAAAATTTGGAATTGGGGATAAAAGCCATTTGGATTTAATAATTGTTTATTGTTATATCCTTGTTTTGAAGAGGTGGTTAAAAGTGCATGGAGTGTTGCAGTGAATCAACAATGGGCAGCACAACGATTGAGAGGAAAATTAAGAAATTTGAAGCAAGCTCTTAATAATTAATGAGAGTTTGCTTCCTGAAAAGGCACGCCAATGATGAGGAAAGGAAGCTGATGTGAATTCTTGGTATTTTCATACTTTTATTCAGGGAAAAAGAAGGAAAAATCAAATTCATATGTTGAAGAGGGGAGGGAAGGTAGTTGGAGAAGGTTGAGGAGATTAAAGGGGAGACTGTGAGGTACTTTTGGAATCATTTTTGAAGTAGGGGTTAGCTGCGACCACGTTTGGATGCAGTGATGTTGTCTTTGGTTTCTGATGCATCTAATCGTGAGCTAATTGATATGTTTTCTAAGGAAGAGGTGTGGGGTATAGTGAATGAGTGTGAGGGGGATAAAATCCTAGAGCCATGTGTTTAACTTTATTTTCCTAAAATTGTTATGGGGTTTTAATTAAGAGAGATGTGATGAATATGTTAATAAAGTTTCATTCAAACGGTCAGGTGCCAAGGCTTTATTGTCATATTTTGTGGCTTTAATTCCGAAGTTGGCCAATTTTACATGTGTTAGTGATTTTCGTCTTATATCCTTACTTGGTTGTTTATATGAAATTGTGTCCAAGCTACTAGCTTACATGTTAAAGGGTGTTCTGCATGATATTATTTCGGGCCAGCAATTTGTGTTTGTGCCTTGGAGGAATTTGTTGAATAGTGTGTTGGTGTCTAGTGAAACGTTGGACTATGTCATGAGGAATAAGATTATGTGTTTTGTTTTAAAGGTTTATTATAAAAGACATATGATTCCATTGATTGGGATTATCTATTATATATGTTGTGTAAATTTGGTTTTGGGAAAATGTGGGTAAAGTGGATTAAAGCATGTGTGTGGGGTCATTTATCAGTTTTGGTGAACGAGAGTCCAACTGAGGGGGTAAGGTGGGAAGAAGGTTAAAGTATGGCGATTCGTTAGCGCTGTTTTATTTTTGGTAACTGCATGAGGGCTTGGAGGGTTGATGAGGAAGACAGTAATGGATGGCTTGTTCAAGGGTGTCAAGATTGGTAATGAGGGACCTCATATTTCTCTTTTGCAATTTGTGGATGACATATTGGTAGTTAGAGAAGCTTCACTGTAGAATTTATAGGTTTTGAAGGCGATTTTACGCTCATTCGAGTTTGCTTCAGGTATGAAAATAAATTTTCACAAAAGCTATATTATGGGGATCAAAGTTGATGATGATTTTCTGCATTTAGTATCTGATTTCTTATGTTACAAAGTGGGCTCTGTCCAGGTTAAGTATTTGGGGATTCAGGTGGGTATTAACCAAAGAAAGAGGGTATTTTGGAAGGGTGTCATTCATGGGTTGTGCAAAAGATTGTCATCTTGGAAGCATAAATACATCTCTATTGGAGTACGAAAATACTAACAAGTTATAAAAACTAACAATACAGTTAAAAAATTGTGTCTGATTTGGCTGAGGCTGCTGCTATTCAAGTATTGGATATGGCTGTAGGTAAGGGTGGCAAAACGGACCAACCCGACCGGCCTAGCCTGCAAAAAAATAGGGCGGCTCGGTCCGGCCCGCCAAGGCGTTAGGGCTCATTTTGCTAGACCGGTCTGCCACTTTAAAAAATCAGCGCCGGTCTACCAACCCGCCGTACTAATTAAAAACCAATTAAAAAAATCTGAATTTGCTTATTTTTTATTGATTTTTGCTTTTTACACCCTACAACAAATTGATTTTTTATTATCTTTAACTATGAGGCTAAGTTTTTTTTCATTTTTTTTGCTTTAGACATTTTTTGTTAGGCCCTAACAATTTTTTCTAAAAAAAACTCTCACCCTCCACTATTAACATACAAAAAATGAGACAACTCGGTGGGCCAGCCTGACCGCCACCTTTGTAGCCCGACGGGTTGGTGGGGCAGGCCACATTAGTTGATGGACCAAAATTTCTAGCCCGGTCCGCCTATTTTCGGCGGGTCAATGTGCCGGGCCGGCCGGCCAAGCCCATTTTGCCATCCTTAGCTAGTTGTTTGGCTTTGGTTGTGGTTGTGGGCATGGCTGTGGGTGCCCTAAGAACTGGATAGCATGCTCAGCATATAAAATGATAAAGACAAATATTTGTTGAATATAAAATCCTAAATCAAAATCTAAACATTAACACATTATGAATATAAAAAGGATAAAGTCATTTATTTTTTACCTGTAACAACATAGTGCATGAGCCAAACTACCTAACCCTGTGCCTACTCGCATTCCACAACTCCTGATACAACTAAGCTAGGGCCATAGCTCCCCATGCATAGTGCCCGACTCGAGTCAAATCCTCGATAGGCCAAGGTACTTCACCTTCACTGCCCACCAACTCTTGTCAACGAAGATTGTGCTGTCAAGAAGCCAAAGGAGGAATGTCTTGGTAGCAATCTCCTAGTCAGCTACATCTTCGCTAACAGGGTGCTCCCTAACAATGTCCTCCAGGGTATCCAAATGAATACTCGGAGCCCTCACCACCTTCACCTCATTCTAGGCCTCGTAATCAGTCATACTCAGCTCCCTCGTCAATACCTTCTAGGCATCATTGCTGGAATACGGGATATATATGAAAAAGGCCCATTCCACCCGGAGTTGGAGGATGCCTGCCATGTCATCAAGTGTCACGGTCATCTCACCAACAGGTAAGTAGAAGGAGGAGGTCTACAGATACCATTTCTCTAAGAACGCGGCCAATAAACCCCCTTCCACCTTATGATAGTAGCAATGGACAAGAGGGGCATGATGTGACCTCTCCAGCAAGTCACGCATGAATGGAGATACCAGAAGCCTTGACTTCAGGACCCTCTTCCCATGGTTCTCACCACCTTCATTTACTTCTTGTTTTAGATAAGAAAAATCATTAAATCGTTATCAATGTATAAATATATAAGAATATATATGAATATATTGAATAATTACCTGGCCATGCCACACGTAGCGGGCTTCTTGCACCCGGTAATGGACCTGGCACAACAACGTTGTATCGCTATTATCACCAGGAAATGGAATAGCCTCATCTGGTAGGTCTAGTACTGCAGGAGTAGCCTCGTCGTCATCATCTAAGCTAGCTTATTGCTCCTACTCTTGCCCCTAATCTTGCTTCTCCTTCATGACATGCTGAAGCTCAGGGCTACAGTTGCTCCTCCACATGGTCATCCTCATGCTCTTGTAATTGAGGGACCTCAACCTCAGGTTGAGGTTGTTGCTGCTGTTGTAACTACTACTGATGCGCATGACGTATGGACGCATGTGAACTAGAACCCCAAATAGTCATATCTGCATCATTATAAATAAAAAATCAATAAAATGAATAAAAAAATCAATTTCTACTTCAAACATCATAATACACATGTAAACGAATGTTAATGTCTGTAACTATACAAAACAGACACTAACATCCATATTTAAACTTAGGAAAAACACAAAACAGGTAAATGGATGTTAGTGTTTGCGCAAATATAAGAAAAACGGACAATAACATCCGTATATAACTTAGTAACAATAATACACAGCTAACAGATATTAGTGTTTGTGTATAAGAAAAACAGACAATAAAATCCATATATAACTTAGTAATAATAATACACAGCATAACATATGTTAGTGTTTGTGGAAATATAAGAAAAACGGGCAATAACATCCGTATATAACTTAGTAACTATAATATACAACATAACAAATGTTAATGTCTGTAATAATAACCTAAACAGACAATAACATCTGTAAAGTTACTTAAGTAATGAACAAAGGAAATGGATGATAATGTCCGTATTAACACTCAAGAAGGACATTATCATCCGAAATGTAAGTTAACAAAATTTTCTGGACAGATACGGATGTTACTGTCCAAAATCCAACGGACAATATGTTTCGAAATGTCACTTAAGAAGATTGTACGACTCATACAGATGTTAATTTCCGTACTCAAAAAACAATATAGACATTAACATCCATTTTCATTCTTCGTGTTTCTGGGACAAATTTAGGGTTCAAAATAAAAAAATACAACAAACTAAAAATAAACGATTAAAACGTACCTCAAATGATCCACAACAACAATTACTTGTAGTCAAAGGGCCCTGGAATCCTTCTCTGACGAGATAGATGACAAAAACAGCAGAAGAGAGAAAAAGAGCGCAGTGAGGATCCTAGTGATGAGAGAGAAAGTGAGTGGATGATTTTGAAACGGAACTTATGGAATGAGGAAGAAGAAGACCTAAGTTCCTAAACGGAACTTAAAGTTTGAGTGAGGGTCCATACGAACATTATCATTGTTGTTGTCATTTTTTTAAGATGAGAAACAGACAATAACGTCCGAATGAGTGTTCATACGGACAATATCATTCGTTTTGATGTTGATTTAAGTTAATAAACAAACAATAACGTTTGAATGAACGTACAATAGATCCTATGCCATTTTTTAAGTTAAAAAACTGATGATAACATCCGGTTGTGTAATGGAACGAACATTATTGTCCGAACGAGAAGCAAAATTGAAAAAAACATAGCGCGGTGTCGTGGTGCGCCCTAAATAACGTGTGGTGCACTCTAAAGAACATGTGATGCACAAAGTAACAGTCAGACTATATAATTCATGAAATAGGCGTATAATTTGACGAAATTTCAGAGGTCATTGTAATTTCTTTTTTATGTTTATTGTTCTAGCAATTTTAAAATATGGACTCGTAATAATTATATTATAATTATAATAATAAACAAAAATATAATAAACAAAGATGGAAAAAGGCTACGGAAAAAGGGATGCAAAAAGGAAGAAAGAAACAAAAGAGGGATGCAAGGTGAAAGAAACGTTTAGAAAATAAAATTGTGATGTTGTTTTGTTTGAACATTAAAAACAGTGAGTGACAGGAACAAAATCACGTTTGAGACTGGAAGAAGAGCTACCTCACACTTCTTCTTCACCGTTACGAATTCGGGGCTCCGAAACCATCAGGGTCGGGTTGTGTGATCTCGGCGAAAGGTGATGGAAGAAGGCTTCGTTTGCCAGTGGAGCGTCGTTAGATCTCTCTTGGCAATCCTTCAATGGTGGGCTTTCAATGTCACTGTCATTATCATCAACAAGTGGATCTTTCAGGTTTCCATCTCCTTCTTCTCATTTCCTCTGTCCAATTTCGTAATTTACACTTCATTTGCATTTTCCTTCCCTCTCTTCTCAATCTGTTGAAAACTCTGTTTTTTTCCTTTTATTGTTGAAATTGATTCTAAATCTAATATTTTTTTTTTGATAATCAACGGGGCACAACGACCCATTCTAAATCTAATATTCATCTTTATGTAATTTGATTTCAAAGCAATGAAGAACGGTATTAATGCCTTGTTTTTAGTAATTTTCTGATCTATGGAGTTTTGATAAGATCCAGCCCTTAGCATTTTTTCAAAAATTTAAGATCCTGAAGCATGATGTTTGTATGTTAAACTCCAGAATCAGGAAATTCAAGGAACTGCCAGGAATTCATTTGTACTTTTAGACTTTAATTGTTTGTCGCATTCTGGTCTTTTCATTGAGCTAAGTCCGTTGTAATGTCGAAACGGTGGTTTTCTTTAATGATATAAATTTGTAATTTGTTTAGTGTGACACTGCATGTTGAAGTATGCCACAGTGTGTGATTTCCTGAATTTGATTTGCTCATCATGTGAGTTCTAATTTAATTTATAAACTTTGTTGTTTAGTGCTCTCTGAAACGAGTTAGGTTATGAAGATAGGTGGTGAGTGTGATTAATTGGTGACTAATTGAAGTTTTTAATTAGGACATGAAATTATTTTGATCCCCAGATGATTTAGATCTTTTATGATCTTGCTCAAGTTGTGAGGAAAAAAGGTTTATAAACCTTCATGACTTCATCACTCCCTCCACATTTGTGTATTTATGTTTCCTTCTCACTCACATTGGCAGCTTGGTCCTGCAATCCTTTTGTTATAAAATCCTTCAATTATTTGTTTATTTTTCAGAAATTGGATTTCAAGTTTCCCCTATCAGTATCCTGTATCCACTTTATTTGCTCAGCTATTGGAGGATACATGGTAATTAAGGTGCTGAAGCTTAAACCGTTGATAGTTGTTGATCCTGAAGATCGTTGGAGGAGAATCTTTCCTATGTCATTTGTGTTCTGTATTAATATAGTGCTGGGGAATGTGAGCCTACGATACATACCAGTTTCTTTCATGCAGACAATCAAGTCATTTACTCCTGCAACAACAGGTAAGGTTCAATAGTCGTTAGTCGTTACATTTCTTCAACCTCCTTTGTGCTGTAATTTCAAGGACGCTTTCATCTGATCTTGATGAACTTGCGCAGTTGTTTTGCAATGGCTAGTATGGAGGAAATATTTTGACTGGCGTATATGGGCTTCTCTTGTACCCATTGTTGGAGGGATTCTTCTCACGTCTGTGACAGAGCTTAGTTTTAATGTATTTGGATTCTGTGCTGCCTTGTTTGGCTGTTTGGCTACTTCTACTAAGACTATCCTTGCAGAGTCTCTGTTGCATGGATACAAATTTGACAGGTACAGATTTTATGCTTATCCTTTTCTTTATAGTTTTTACTTGTAGTTTATCATTCTTTCTTCTTTCCTTTCCATCTTTGTTCTCTTTCTGTATTTTTGCCTGTATAGACTTTCCATTTATTTTAGCAGCATCCATTAAACATGAAATCAGATGTGCATTTGTGAAAATTTCTGGATTGACATAAAAACTTGGCTGTGACTGATTTTATTTGCATGGACCTATAATCTAGAACTAGAAGTTCCTGGTTTTCAAATTTCACTACGTATGTCTGTGTAATAACTACCTCCTTGTGTAGTGCCTTTTCTTTTAATATATTTTACAAAATATCGTTTATGTTATATGATAAGATTAAAGGTGAGGAATTATTTGCAGTCTAGAACTGAGACGATTGTTCATGCATCTTAATTGTAGTCATAAGCACTGATTAAATATGCAGAAAATTTTTATACAAAAACCAGGATGGTTTAAACTTGGCATGGCTGATGTAAATCATTCCAGGCTATCTTGATGTGCTATTGGATGTAAACTCAATAAACTTTCAACTTGTCAACTTTGTATTTTTTTATTAATTATTTTTTCAGAAAATGGTGTTCTGTTTTTTGATTTTCCTTCTAAATTTTATGTCCATTATTCTGGCTGTATGCATTGAAAAAAATTTGCCATCCTACCATTTATGTAGAGTTGTAAACTACTAACCACTGTGGTGGTGAAATTGCATCAATGTGTGTTCATATTATTCTTCTAACTGTCTTAGTGGGTTAAACTGGAAGTGAAGGAGAAAGGTGGTGGATCACCAAACCTCCAACATCATTGTCAGCCTTGTCTCCATATACTGTATCCTTAATGAACTGATATAGGGAACATTCTCTTACCGTGTTTGCTATGCTATATCTTGTTCTATTTTGTGCTTGTGTGTGTTTTTCCCATTCTCTGTATTGCTTTGGCATAAAGTTTCAGCAGTGCATATAGACTAATTGTTCTCGTTTTTGTACTTTTAGCATAAACACAGTTTATTACATGGCGCCTTTTGCCACCATGATCTTGGCAATACCTGCTATGTTACTTGAAGGCAACGGCATTCTTGAATGGCTAAGTACTCATCCATATCCTTGGTCAGCCCTGATAATTATTTTCAGCTCTGGGGTTCTGGCGTTTTGCCTTAACTTCTCCATCTTTTATGTGATTCACTCTACCACTGCTGTAACATTCAATGTTGCCGGAAACCTTAAGGTGAGATCTATCAAGAAAATTCAAATGCTTCATGCTACTAAATTATTCAGTCTTAACTCTTAACATTCAGATTCATCATTTTTGTTGTCAGTCAGTTCAGTTCACACAATATTTGTGAAACTCCTCATTTTTTCCTACTTAATACCTGGAGAAACTATAGCCATTTATCATATCATAGTTACTTTAACAAGTACGCCCTGCCCCGCCCCCCTGGTTTCTGTCTGCCGTATCAATGCCCTTACTTCATAGTTTCATTGAATTATACACTTAATCAAAAAGCAATGAGCATACGAAAGTCCTTCATCTTCTGCAAAAAGTATGCACATAGGGATAACCTTTCGTATGTCCCTAGTAAGCACTTCCAGGACTAGGTTAACTAAGAAACTATACACTTCATCATTGTATAAAAATGACTAAGTGGTGCTACCGAAACATTGATGCCAGGTAGTATGTTGGGGGGCGAGAATGGGCGAAACCAAACTGTGATGTCTTAAATGATCATAGTTATGATTCTATTTAGTAATTGAGAGTAATCAATCATGCATTTTATGCAGGTTGCAGTTGCTGTGCTAGTTTCATGGCTGATATTTAGGAACCCAATATCATATTTAAATGCTGTTGGATGTGGCGTGACACTTGTGGGATGTACATTCTATGGTTATGTGAGGCACATGCTATCTCAACAGCCACCAGTTCCAGGAACTCCTCGGACACCAAGGACACCTAGGAATAAGATGGAGTTACTTCCTCTTGTAAATGATAAATTAGATGATAAGGTCTAATTAAATTGGTTTAGCTAGTAGTAGTACCAAATACCACTGAGGTTTCTGCCATTTGCAAAGGGCAGTAAAATAGCTGAAAGGTTGAAAGAAAAAGATCATATATGAAAAAAGTAAAGTGACTTTGATTATTGAACAGATTTCACACAGTTTTTAATACATAGTTGTTTTCTGCAGCTCTCTTTCTTACTCTCTTGCTATGGGTGTTTTTTTTTTTCTGGTCTGGCATTATGGGTTGATTGCTTTGTTTTTATTTCTGCACTTTTCCTTTTGTTTCCTGATATGAGTGCAGCCTATGTGCAATAATAGCTAATAGTTTTTTTTTTTCTTCTTCTTTTGGTTGGCTTACAAAAATTAAACTGAATTGAATGATGGACCAAACTAACAATAAAATCTACTGTATACACCATACCATTTTTGATTGTCACCATCCCCTCGCATTTTTTAGACACCAAAATATCCTAACGACGTTAGGATTAACACCATCTCATTAACACCATCTCAATTGGGAATGAAACTACCCTATTCCGGACATTAATGTCCGAAATGATGTTTTCGGATGATGTCGTTTGTAAATAGTGAAAATAAAAGAGAAATCACCCTTATTTTACATACGACACCGACTAAAAACATCATTTGGAGCACTAATGTTTGAAATAAAGCAGCCTTCTTCCCAATTGGAATTGGGACAATTTCAACACCCTTTTCATAATATCCACATCCCTCACTACCCTAGTTTTAAATCTCAACACCCCGCTCACTAACATTGAATTATTTGTTTACCGTTCAACATGAACAGAGTGTGAACCGTGAAACTGTCAGTTGCACGTGATTAACCGAAATAATAATGTTTTGGCATTAAGCTTTACCGTCATTTGTATGTATATAAAGGTTTTTTTTTTTATTTATTTTTTATTTCTAAATTAATTTAGTTAACAGCAGAATATATTTTAATTTCAAATAAAAAATAACCAATCATGATGAGAATATACATTTCCGATTAAGACCCCATTCCCTAGCCACTATCCTACTAACTAATCCCATGGATTCACTGACATAAATGAATTACCAACAAGTTATAAAGGTACCTACTAAAAATACCATTCAGTTATTAGTAAGATTATTTAGGGATTATTTTTTTCAATTGATTATGTCTATTTCTGTTAGTTTTCCTAATAGAATTTCCGGGAGAAGAGTGCTAAAATTTAATGCTTGTTAAATTATTTCTTCCAGCTCCAGCCTAGTGGTCCTTCATCTTTGTAGGTGGTGGTCTGTGATAAATATGATTTCTCCGAAGTTTGTCTAGTTATCTTCAACCGTTTTCTCCATCATTCATTAAAATTTGCATCTGTGAAGAATCATCTACATGCTAAAAAGAGATGAAAAACCAAAATAAAAAAATAAAAAAATTCTGTGCACTAAAAGCATCTCTCAAGTCTGTATAATTTATAATCATGTATTTTTATGGATCTAAAATGATGTCATGTCACTAAGTCATTTCATCAGTACTCCCTCCATTTTCACTTAATCACTTTTCACACGAGAAAATAATCATAATGCATTCTCTTAAAATTACGAGAGTAATATCTCTCATAATTCTTAAACTTTACAATCTTTTATTAGTGGCATGAGGTTGAAATAATTAACTAAACAAGGATATGATTAAAATAAGATAATAAATGCTTCTAATTTATAGTATGATTGCTAGTATTAGGAAATACTCAATTTTCATACTAATGGTTTATAGTATGAAACAGATAGAGTACATAGTTAGGTCTAGAAAGGAAGATACATAATTATTGTGTTAATTAAACTTCTCATTTGTCCCTTTTGTGAGACCCTAATTAAGTAGAAAGTAGAGTTAAGGAAGAATTAAAGATTATGATCTAAGCTAGTAGCCAGAAGTTCTTTTGCCATCTTGTGCTGATAAGGTAGCCATTGGTGCCTTGGCTTCTCTTTCTCACTCCTATTGTCAAGCATTCTGCATTGTTGATGCATTTCTCTGCAAACTCATCTGAGCTGCTGCTACTGCTGCTTCCACACAGGCTGCAAAAATTAATTATTAATTAATGAATTCAATTTCAAGTACCTAGATGGATTTAATGCAGAAGTTGAGTATTAATTGACTTTGAAGTTTGACAGTTGGCACTGAAATGGAATGAAATAAAGAAAAAAAATAGTGTAAATAGCTAATTTATCCCTGATCTTCATTAGTCCCAAAACTTTAATGCTTTGTTTGAAATGGAAGGAAAGAAGTGGAGAGAAAAAAAAAATGGGAGGAGGAAGAATAGAAGGAAAAACTTTAATGCTTTGTTTGAAATGGAAGGAAAGAAGTGGAGAGGAAAAAAAATGGGAGGAGGAAGAATAGAAGGAAAGAAAAATTAAGGGCCTGTTTGAAATAGTTTTGTTTTTTAGTTTTTAAAAATTGTATTCTAAAACGGTTTTAAGAAACAATTTTTAAAAAAAGTGAGAGAAGTTCTCAATACAAATTTGTATGTAAATTCAGAAAACTAAAAACTGAAAATCAAAACATGTTTTAGATGTTTTCATATTTTGGTTTTTAAATACTGAAAAGCAAAAACTGTTCCTGAAAACTGTTTTTGAAAACTCGACTGCCAAACAGGTTTTTTAATTTTCTGTTTTTAAAAATAAATAACTGCTTTAAAAAAGAGAAATCAAACAAACATAAGTTATTGTTTTTATAAGTTAACTTTTCATTTCATTTTCCTTTTATTTTCACTTCAACCAAATATATAAAAATGCCTATTTTTTGTGTTTTCTTTCCATCCATCTTCTTTACTCTCATCTTTCTTTCAACCAAACAATCAATTAAAAAAAAAGGTGTATATGTTAATCCATGGCTTTTTGAACAGATTAACCTGTGAACAAGGACTATATGAATATGATCAACAAGACTTTATTTTCATTTTCCCTCTCCCATTTATTAATTTTATAATATCAAACAAACAGAAGGTGAAATTTGAGGATGGATAGTAAGAATCTCACCAACTAAGGAGAGAAGAAGGCTTCTTTTGACCCAATACCAAGACTGAGACTTCAAGCTTCTTCACTTGGCTCATCACTGTCCCTAGTTTTGGTCCTTGGATTACAAGTGCTTCCACTTCCACCTATGTCAGATCAAGACAATATCACTCAATTTAATTTTTAATTTTTTAAATTTTCAGGGAGAAATGTGTAAATAAAAGCTGAATTGCATCTGAGCATTCTCATGATTTCTGTCAGGAAAGAGAAAAAAAATAAAAAGAATGGAATAGTGCAGGAATCTTAGACCCTAGCCTATCCCCTCTAAAGAAGAGAAAAAGTTTCAAATAATTATGGGTAAAAGATTTTTTTAATAAAAAAAGAAAAAAAGGAAGTAACTTGCTAGTTGCTACTCCACTCTTTCTGAATCTGAACAACATTGAAGATTCACTGACCAACAACTTGAATACAAGGAAAGAAAAATGCAGAAGGAAAATACTGTTTATCCATACATCTTACATTTCTTTATGCTAAAAAATTTTAATTTATGTCACAACTAAATGTAAAAATATATCAATAAACAATAATGATGCACTAAACACTGTCTAATAAAAAAATGAATATAACCTATGTAGTTTATTCTTGACCCTGATAAATGAAATTCAAAATTACCATGTCAATATGACTCCAATTTGTTAGAGGGTGTTTGATTTCACTCCAAAATAAAGTAAACACAGATCCATTTTTACATAATTAAGACTAATTTTCACAATTGAACAAAATCCATATCTAACCTATCCATCACAACAAGAAAACTAACACTTGATGTGACTCAAAATTCACAAACTAATTACTTACCTCTGGCTTGAAATCTTTACAAAGGGAGCCAAGATAATTGACAAGATAGGTAGAAGAAGAAGAAGAAGTTTCAGAACTTCTTTGAGGATCCATAACATGAAGAAGAGTGAGCAAATCACCCTTATTAGCCACATGGGTAAGTGCCCACATCATAGCATGCTTTGAGTGTGAAGTGTGATCAACAACCACCATCACTCTCTTCTTCACCATCATCATCATCATCTCATTGCCATTGCCATACATGGAAAAACCTTCCATTTCATTCAAACTATTATTATTGCTATTGTGTTTGTGATCCTTGCCACCACTCCACCTGTTTGATGTTGATTTCCAAGCTTCCTTCACACTCAGTTGTTTCAACAATGACCCTGAACTACCTGAACTTTGCATTGTGAATTTTTTTGACAATTGACACCCCACTTATAGCTGAAAAATATGCAAATAATTAATTGAATTGAAGTGTACTTTTGCTTGTTGAAGTGATTGAACAAGAGAGGGGGAAGTGTAGGGTGATAGAGTGTAGCAGAGGTTTTGTTTGTTTGGCAGATTATAATAGCAGGTGAGGGAAGTAAAAAGGGGTGAAGGGTATCAACTAAATAAAGAGATAAAATAGAAAATAAAAAATAAATAAAAAATATTAAATGTGATATAATAGATAAAAAAGAAAAATAGAAAAACTTAAATAAAATAAGTGTAGATGAATATTGAATAATAAGTAAACTTTCGAATTGGTCTTTGAGACCGAAAGCGTCATGGAAATTAGTCTATAAAATTATGAAAATCTCAAATTCATTTCTGACTTCGCAAATTGACATACATTTTAATCATTTTACCTTTTAAATAACATTAAAAAACTAAATAAAAATAATTAAAATAAATAATTTTTTATAAAATAAGAGACTAATTTAAGATTTTTATAATTTTAAAGACCAATTTATATGACGCCTACAATTTCAACCTTCCACTTAAAAATTTACTTATTAAGTAATAGTTGTTCATGAATTATTAATCCAACTACTAATGTTATGTTTATTTTGGCGTTTTGTGCCAATACTAAGACAGTGAAAACTACAGTTACATAATCTTAAGTACTCAACGAAAGCAACAATAATTTAAATTTGGGTTGCATTGTGTTTCAATCCATACACAAACATGCTCTACATACTTAGACCACATTTTATACATAATAATTGAATCCTCTAAATATCATGAAAAATGAAATAGTGTTGAATTTTAATTGTATGTATAAAATATTTTTGTTGAAATTATTATTGTTATCATTATTATTATTAGGAAGAATAAAGGGTTGTTAACTTTTTTTGAGATTGAAGTGTCACGGGAATCACTGACTAGTTGTGGCTTTATGATATGACGTTTAGTCTGTTTTGATGAAGAAACAAAGGATTTCTGTACGATCTTCTCTCCTCTTTCTGTCCTTATTCAGATTCTTTTTTGTACATTAGTAACAATTTTTTAACATATTTTGTCATCATTAACTGATTCATAACCTTTTTTTTATTATTAATTATTAATTACTGACTCATAAGAAAAAAAATAATAGATTAATTTCCCACAAACATATATGATGCACATGATGTGAAGAGGGTCCATCTTTTAAAATAACATTTAATTTGCATTGCACTTTAATGCCATTAGATCTGTATCTGTACAATGGGAGATTAATTCTCTGTGAATATGGTTGCAACTTGCAAAAGCCATTATGAGCAATTGGGCAAACTGATGCTCTAAGAACAATTTTTGCATTGTCACATCGATATATTATGTATGATTAAGTTTGATGCTAGAATTCAGATCATAGTTTAAACAATTACAATGATATTTTATTTATCTAATTATTAAATAAAAATATATTAATTTTTCAAATATTTTTAAAAAATCTTGGAAAGATTCTTGATGCCGTAGGTAGGAAATTGCCTATCAAATCATAACCTTCTCCTTCTTTGAACGGTGGTACTTGAAACTCTGATGAAATTGCTTCAGTTGTGGTACCTGCAAGCACTCCGATGTTAAAGTAAGTTTCTCTCTAATGAAAATAGATAGTATAAAATGTGAATGTACCTTACTGCTGCACATGCCACACGTATTTATAACCTCCAATTACCACGTCCACGTACCTTATTGCTAATCATTCGGCGCGAATTCTGGATCTCTAACTACCTAACAACTGACTATGCACTCATCTCCCTATCCCGGTATACATTGACATCTCGCAACTTTATCAGTAGGTTGACTCATCTAAGCTTACGACATGAAGCTTGGATAACGAGATGAACCGATGGTCTTATCCCGCGGTGCTATCCAGGCCGTAACAGTTGCCCCCAAGTCAGTGACATAACTCGTTATGTTATCGACTTAAGTTCACCTAAGCCACTATCTCTTCATCTTCTTGACGGTTCAATGACCGACACATGTTTGGTATTGATTGGTTCATTTTTCATCGCGGATTGAGCCCATTATTTCGTTGTCTTTTCAGCTTCATGATCATTTCAATGTGCTCTGAACAATTACTATTTTCAAAAAAACTCCCCTTCTTCTCTCTTGGCCTATAAATAAAGGGAGATTCATTTCTAAAAAATCTCCCTTACTCACTCTTTCGCCCTCTTTATTGTTTTGGGATTCTTGGAGCTTTCTTTTCCTTCAAAGTGCTTCCAGATTCCATCCTCCATTTCCAAGTAACCTTCTATCATTTTCTTATTCCCTTATCTACTTTCTTTGATTATCTATCTGCTTCTTTCCTTGCCTACTCCTTAGAGAAAGAGAAAACCCTAAGATAAATGATCTTTATCTTGTCCCCTTTTAGTTTTCTTGTTTTCCTTTCAATATCCACTCCTATAAGGCCTTGCAATTCTCCAGCAGCATCGGATACTTTATAGACCCTCCCTCTAGTCCTGCAATTAGTGACGGTAGTGGCCATCATTCTTCTACTCCTTTTCCACCTTCTCCCCCTTCTTCCACCGAAAAGTTTTTCTTTGAGGATTTTAGAGAAAACCTTTCAGGAATTAATCTTTCACGACCGTTTTCTAGAGCTTTGTTTTTAAACTCGGTTTCCCCCAAGCCCCATAAATTCGGTAGAACCCATTTGACGTACCATAATTCCCCAGAAAATAGCGACGGGGTTGTCACCTCTAGACTTCGCCTTCCAACCCCTTTTATTGTATGTTCAAGCTCTTCAACCCCCATTAGTTGTGACAGTGATGATTCTGACCCCCTTTATATACGTTCTATTTCGTTTGTAGAACCTATGCCGCCGCCTCATCAAGAGCAAATATCCTCCCAAACCAAAAAGGAAGAAGGTTCCCACCCACCGACGACTGTTAATTGCCGAACTCGAAGGTGTAGAAGGTGAAAATCCTGTTCCAATTGAAATTTCCCAGCACCTTCGAGGAATCAGAGAAGTTTGGACCATGTATTATGTAAACCATGACATACTAAAAGTTCCCACCAGTCTCAATTCTGTACTTCGGATGCATCTCGCAGATCTTAGTCTCAGTGAATCCATGCACTTCCTGGGGGCTGTCCTTGTAGAAAACACCCCAGAGGGAATAGTAACCTTATATAAAGCCGAGAGGGCTGACCCTAACAAAAGAATTAGCTCTCAACCCCGTAAGAACACTCAAATTCCTTGAGTGACTATCTAGGGAGTTAATTATTCCTAAGGTTCTTTATGCTTTCTCTAGTTCTAATTCCTTGAGTGACTATCTAGGGAGTTAATTAGAGGAAAGATAGTTATTAGTGCAAGATCATTGGCTAATAATTGATTTAGCAAGGGAGGTTAGCAATTAATTTGGTAATGTAATTGAAGTGAATTAGAGAGTAAAAGAGATAAACATAAGTAAACCCTACGACCCTAGGTTTTTCATAAATTAATCTACTTCTTTTTATATTTTAATATTTAAATTGCATTCTTATAAATTCTTATCACAAATATTCATTGTCAAGATAGCACAAGGTTTCTAAATATTCCCGTAGTTATTAATGCTCCCTTGGGTATGATAACTCTTTTTCTCACTATATTACTTGCATGAAAGGGTACCCTTGCCCTTTTGCCAACCCGATGCGTGTTAAGTTTTTGCTCAAAAGGCTTTCGAAAACAACTGGTCATTTGCTTTAAACGGGTTAAAAATGGAGAAGTTATGACCTTTTGAAGATAGATTTCAGAAAGCAGCCTGCGTATTTGAATAGATATTCAAATATAAAGCAGCTGTTTAAACCATATCAAATAAATATTCGAATATGAAAAGTGCAGAACTACAATAACTATATTTTTTAAGCTTTGTTTTTAGTGTTTTAACACCCAAAAACACCCCAAATGGCTATTTTTGATGAAAGGCTATAAATAAAAGGTGTTTTGGCACTTCTAAGACAATCAAGCATTGCTTCTTCTTCTCTCTTATTTCTCACAATAATCATATTATCTCTTTGTAAGACTTAATTCAAATGAGTCGCTCTATCTTGTGAGAGTTTCATTAGCTCTAGCGCTTCAACTTTTAAATTGCTCAATTCTTGTAGAGAGATCTCATTTCCTATTTTAATCTTAACTAAACTTTGAGTTAGGGTGAGGCATGTTTCTTGTGAGTGAAAGAGTGAGGTATCCCTTCTCTGAGTGAAAGGGTGAGGCATCTCTTAGTTTAGTTGAGGCTCAAACACTTTGGTGAGTCATCCAAGAGTGTGAGGAGTGCTCTTAGCTTTGTAATATTTGAAGGATTAATACAAAGATCTTTGCAAGAGTATCGAAGAATTGGACGTAGGTCACAAGTAGGTTTAGTGGTCAAACCAGTATAAATCTCTATGTTTGATTCTCTCTTCCCCACTCTTTTAATTTTCATATTCGTTGATCTATATTTTTATTACGCATTTGTCTTTATACTTTAATTCTTCATAATCCCATTATATTTGAGTGGCTTGTGCAATTTGAATAATTTATATACTCATTTTGCTGCATATAGCATCTTTGATTGCATGAAA
This sequence comes from Cyamopsis tetragonoloba, assembly GCA_037177725.1. NCBI lineage: Eukaryota > Viridiplantae > Streptophyta > Magnoliopsida > Fabales > Fabaceae > Cyamopsis > Cyamopsis tetragonoloba. Next base: position 64,261,648 of record CM074119.1, read on the forward strand.
TTGTTTAATTTCTTAAGATTGTGTTTGAAGTTTTAATCACCCAATTCACCCTCTCTCTTGAGTGATGGTTGCCATGACTAACAGAAGGTAAGTAGAAACTCTAAGAAAGCTTGGAAATTTGAAAATCTTCAAGTTTCTTATCAAGTGCAGCGAAATGGTTTTCAAGAATGAAGAAGAAGAAGCATGCTCAAGAAAAAAAAGGGTCACTGAGAGAGGTTTTTGGGTCGAAAATGGGCGCCAACTCAGCCATGATGTGTTCCCAACACATCAAATCGCCTCATAGCTTGCACACTTCTCCCTATTCGAAGTTAGACATCCCGGTTTTGGAATTTAAGAGGTTTGTCTGAGGAATACCAATTCACCACCCACTAACCTTGTATGTTTTGCCTTTGGTGGCTACGACGTTAGTTCATATTTGTAGATGGAGCGCCTAGACGAGACGGACCGTGATCTCAATTCATGCTCGTGACCGACTAAAGTTTCCACTGCATTTTGACTCGGCTTTAGGAGCAATCTTCCAGGTAATCTTATAAACCCTAATTTTATAATTCTGACGTAACAGTCTCATTTTATCTTAGAGATGATTTCTATTTGGTATGAGAAATAAACGAACATAATTTCCCCTTACAACAATGTTACTCTCTCTGTTTTTTTATGTTAGTCTCTTTAACTTTTTTGAGTTGTTCACTTTTAATAGCCACTCTAGAATACTAATAAGTAATTAATGTTATTTTTTCAATTATATCTTATAATAAATGTATATTTTCACTAAGTATTTATGATTCACTATCCATCTATAATATAAGGGTATAATAAAAAATTAAGTAATAAATACTCCTAAAAAAATTAACCTCTAATCATTTTCATAATTCTTGTGTAAAATTTTAAAAGACTAAAAAAACAAAGGGAGTATCTTCAATTCTTCATAATATAAGGACAAAAAAGTATTTTGCTTGTTACTTTCATTCATTGGTCATGACCTATCTATAATAATAACAAATTCGATTAGAAAAAAAGTAAAAAAATTGACAAAAAAGTATTAGTACGTAGTAGTATTTTATTGATTAAAATGTTACGTATGAAGATGATGAATAAGGTGTCAGAGTCAGAAATCAAAATAGCTATAGCCTATAGGGACCCCACGTGAATTATCGGTTCTTCTCTTGTTTTGTTTTGAGTGATCATAGCATGACACTGAGAAGGCACAGGGTCGTAATTGCAAATAATTGCACCCGGCTACCTCGCTGAACCAAACCATCTCTACACTATTATAAATATTATTATAATTAAAATTCACATAGAAAACTAGCATTCAGTTTCAAGTTTCAACCATTTCCCCTTTTGGTCTTTTCTTTTTCACCATTTCAGAGAGTGTACACTCCATGAGAGTATCCACACAAGATTATTGACCTAAATTCCCTTTTCTTTACGGTTAATTACACTACTCTAGATCTTGAACTCTTTTAAATTTGAGAATTACTAGTACTCTCCTCCGGTCCTATTCATAAGACGTTTTCAACCGAATTATAAGATTAAGAAAAGTGTATGAAATATTATTTTTATCCTTCATTAAATAATGTATTAGCCAATTATAATTAAGGAGTTAAAATAATCGATGCATTTAATGAGTTTATAAAAGAAAAAAAACAATAAATGCATCATGAAAACTACAAAATATCTTATGAAAAGGACCATAAAAACCTTCTAGATAGTATCTTATAAATAGAACCAGAGAAAGTATTATGTATTATTATAGATTTTTTATAAGCGAAACTCCACTCACAACTATTCGAGTTGAGAATTGTAGCTTATAATTATACTCTCTTAGATATAAGATCATTTGGTAATACACATAAATCGTTCTTACTTTAAAAACATTATCTATTTTATTTAATGTATACATTGCACTATATATGCATACGGTAACGGTACGTACCTCCAAAAATAACAAAGAAAAGGCGTGCAAAAAAGATTATTTGTGTAATTTTGAAAACAATAAAGGCTACAAATGCATTTAAACTAACTTAAAGGTACTTGTTATCAAATAAAAAACTAACTTAAAGGTACTATTTCACCATAAGATGTGATGTGATGGTAATTAACCTCTCTTTTATAAAGTGATTACTATTGACATTACACAAGTTTTTAAGTTCATCACACTAAAATATTTTTTTCGAAAATATCCTTTACTCAAAAGTTAGTTTCTGTTTTTCATTCAACCAGAAACTAGTTTTGTTTAAAAACGTACCACACAAACAATATACACCACACATAGTTGACAAATTTTTAGTTTACGTGAGAATCCTAATTCTAAAATTTTTCTCTCTCGTAATCTCTCTCCTTTCTTGAGTTCCTTCATGACGCAAAACTAGCTACCATCGCGCGCAAATCCAGCCACCATCAATAGTGGTTTTAGGCGATGTAGGCTTCATCGACAGCATCGTAGGCTTCATCGATGGTGGTTTTAGGACTATTGTAACTCAACAACTTCATGTTCTTTCCTTCAAATTCCCATCCCCATTATTTTTTAGGGTTTATGTATTTAGGAATTTGAGTTTTTATTTGTTAAATTTATTGTTGCCTTGTTGGTATGTCAATTTTTGTGTGTTTAAAATTATTTGATGTTTGTATGGAGTTTTTTTTCTTTGAAAAAACTCGTTTCTAAAATTATTTTTCTTTTTCGATTGAGTTTGTAAATTCAGAAACTAGACTTTGTTTCAGACAAATTTTAGTTTCTTCGTAGAATTAATTTATTCTCTGATATCGAAACTAGAGTTTGTTTGTTTTTAGATTGTAGTTTCCGTTGCTTTTCAAATTCTAGTTTATGTTTCTTTTGAATTTCCGTTTCTTTTTCAGTTCAATTTTTAGTTTTTGTTTCCTATCAAATTCTCAAATTCTATAAATTGTTTTATTCTAGCTTCATTTTCTAGTTTTTGTTTTCTTACAAATCCTTGTTTCCAAATAATTATAGTAATAATATAAACTAGTTTGTCAATTGTCATTTATTAATCAGAAACATAAACTAACTTTTTTTCTCTCATAAACTATGTAAATCATTCGTTCAGAAACTAGTTCATGAGCGAGATAAAAATTAATTTTTGATAAATATGTAAATCATTTGCTTATAAACTAATTTTTGAGCGAGATAAAAACTAATTTATGTATTTTATTTTGCGGAACATAAATACATATTTCGCTCAGAAACTAATTTCTGTTTTGGGTGTGGTGTGATTTTTACTTATAAACCTCGTTCACAAATATTTTTAGAAAAAAATATTTAGTGTGGTGAACCCAAAAACTTGTGTAGTGCTAATAATAACCGCATTCTATTACTTAGATGTATGTGTGAGGTTCGATTCCCTTGTAATGGGAATGAAATGATATTTCATGGCTATCCGACAACTATTTCGTACTAACTCAACTTTAAAAGAGAGATTAGTTTACTACTTTTAGTCGGAGGTATGAAAAAAAGTACCATTCCTTTTTATTTGGATCAAGTTTCACTTATAACTTATAGTTTAGAGCGTATAATTGAGTAATTGTGTTTGGTAAAATTAGTTTATGACAAGTTAAAAGTGTGTTAAATAATTAAAAGGGACATGCATTAATTACCTATAATAAATAATTTGAAAAAATAAAATATAATAAATTACCTAAGAATAAAATAAAAAAATAATTATAAACTATAAACTATAAATTATCTAAAGTAGCTTTTTGAAACGAAAATGCTCGACTTCATTAAAGAGAGCCACGTGAACCGTGTTTGTGATATTGTGATAACTGATAAAGTATGACTGTTCACATTTTATTAATATACTTTTCAAATGTCTTTTTATTCTTATAATATATATATATATATATATATATATATATATATTTTTATAGACAAATATTCACGTACCCTAAATTTTGGACCTTCTATTCTTAAGTTTTATGACTTGATATATGACTATTTGAGCTAAAGTTCTTGATATTTTTATAATACATCTGATTCATTAAATAATTTAAAATTCTTTATTATTGAATAAATTACACTTTTTATTTAGTAAGTCGTATAATTTTCAATAAATGATTAAAAATTATACCCTAAGAAAATATTAAAGAATATATATACATTAAATGTTATTATTTCTAAAATTAGTTACGGTGTCACTTTCCTCTGTATTCAAAAAAAAAAAAAAAATTAGTTACGGTGTTTTTTTTGGTATAGTTAGTTATAGTGTGTTTAGATTACATTGAAATATCTACCAATGCAAAAATATATTATTGAAATGCTTTGTCCCATAAGGTTAGTATAGCTGGCAAGGACATATGTGTGTGGGTGTGTGGTACATGGTTCGATTTCTAATGTCGGTGGTACATGGTTCGATTTCTAGTGTCGTTAATTTCCTTGTAAACCAAAAAAAAGAGAGTGAAGCAAACAATTTGTTTAAAATGTTGGGAATAAACATACTGGGAATATATTCTTGACAATAAAATATCCAAAAATATATTTTCAAACTTTGAAACAAACGCTCTCTTAAGATGACTAGAACCAATAATAAACCATCAATTCGTCACTCTTTCTATTTCCCTGTCTGCATTTAAATTTTAAATGCAATAAACAACAAAATGTGCTGCATCGTCTATGATTTCTATGCATAATGTGTGCTGCAAATACTTAACACGTATATGGAACTGCTTGCAGGAGGTACACTGCTTTTAAGTTTGTTTCATTTTAGTGGTCCTGACCTCATGTACAATCCAATTATGACAAAAAAATCTTTTTTTTTTTTGACTGGGGAGGGGAAATAAGGAAATAAGATAAATTTCCTTATTTGCAAGGTTAAAAAAAAAAGAAAAAAAGAAAGAAGCAATCTTTGCTTGGCTTTCTAAGATAAAATCCTTGGGAAGAGTATGAAAATTGGATGAACTAGCTCTTTCATGCATGACACTCAAGATTATAGAGTAGTATATTTAAAATGTTTATTTTCATTTTAGTTTATGATATTGTATGAGTTTTTCATTTTTGTCCAGGATTTTTAAGAAGTTTCATTTTAGTTTTTGATTTTTATCTTCGCTGATCAACTTGTTCCCTAGCATAAAAATATCGTCAGCGCTTACAATTTTGAGAATGACCCAAATAAGTTGTTTAGTTTGGTTTAAAATAATAAATTTCAATATATATGATCCCGAAACATAAGTGAGGGACCAAATTAAAATTTTTATGGAAATCAAGAAAACTATTTGAATCGTTTTTGAAAATATTTGAGACTAAAATAAAATTTGTTAACATTATAATATCAAGGACTAAAATGAAAATGAAAATGAAAGTCATTGAACAAAATAAAACTTTTTAAAGTGAGAGACAAATTGAATATACTGATTATATGTTTATCGAGAAAACCTCTGAACTTAAAAGTGCACTTACAGAGGTAATTACATTTGACTGCTTGTATTCTTTTAAAATGGTATGGATATGAATGCCACATTGCCACTCCTTTGTTTATTGCTACTGTGAGTAGCAATTCCTGAGTTCTAACCCCTTAGACGTACTTTGGCTTATCTAAAAAAAATTTAGAATATAAATTTTGATTGCAAAAAATAATGTATTGTGATATATATAGTCAAATCCACTTAACAAGTTAAAGGGTTGTTGTTGTTAAAATATATATATTTTTTTAAAAATTTAAATTTAAATAATAATATTTAAATAGAAATGACAATGTACATCAAATCCAAAATATAAACATGAAAGGTAGTGGTTGTATACAATTATGATAAATTTCACAATTCATTATTGATTTGATTATGTATTAAAAATTTTATTTACCTGTTGTCAATTGTCAATTTAGCAATCTCACAAGAAATCATCATAAAATCTCTTCTTTATAAAATAAATAAATAGTCCGAACAGGTTGCTGACAAGTTTTATACTTCATTTATAGAATGGATGTATTAACACTCTAATATTTCAATTTAAGATATAATTGTTAGCAAATGAAATCAAGTTACTAATATATAATATAATATTATTAAAATATTAAATAAAAAAGACAATAGACATATTAGAATACAATAATTTCACCCTTACTAGAGTGTGTTTAGCAATTTTTTCAATGTAGTGAACATTCCAACTGAATTTCGGAAAGAGTGTTTGGTTTGGCGTAACCACCTCTATAAGATAGCCACTATACAAATCTAGTAAAAAAATAAGATTATTCTAGCACCAATAGCATGAATAAAATGAATTATCTTTACAATTTCTACCTCTAATGAGAATCTAACTGCTACTCTAGCTGATGTACAATCTCAGCCCATGATCATGATCATAGGCATTAGGCATAAATAAACATTATTGGCTTTGTCCTACTCCTATGTCAATACCAACTAGTTCAAAGCTGCTTTTACGCAACAAATAATTTCTATGAATCAATGACTACTATTAAATCTACGCAATGGAGTTTGATCATGTTCAGTTGTTTTCCATCATGTTAGTGGTATCCTGTGAAGAAATCTTTCTATAAAAATCACCTTCACAGACCAAGGATATCTCTTCTGGAGACAACATTCTACCTTTGCTCAAATAATGTTGAGTACCTCGCGTCCTGCATTAAAACATAATGAAATTGAGAAACTATTCAAGGATTCTTGATAAACTTTTCCGGATCAAACATGGATCTCGCAATGTATGAATGCGAGTTGAGTGTCCGCCCCACCCAAAGCCTGGTTACAACAACCAGGGCACTCTCCCTGTTGTAACTTTTCCAGATCAAGCTTTTCTAAAGGGAGTGAGTGTATGAGTGAGAAAGTAAGGGTTCATAAGTGCATTTATTCTTGATTTGAATTGAAGTGTTTTGTAACTTTGACAAACTTTCAATTAGACGTATATGCACTTTTATTTACTTTTTCACTTCGCATACCCACTCACTTTGAAAGAGTTAAATCTAACGTTTCCGTCCAATCCAAAGGCTGAAAATAACTGAATTTACTTCACATATGTACCTTCGTTTTGTTGTCTTCTTAACGCTTTCTGAAATTGCAATCTGGCGCAGTGACGATAGATATTCATTGAATGGAATACCTTTCATTGCCAATGTTAATCTTGCAGGAACAATTGACTTGATCACGTTGAACAGGGATGCTCTGTTTTTATTGTGTTCCACGCTGCCATTCAAAGTAAATACTGAAAAAATTAATGGTGGGATTGAGTGCACTAACTACTAAAATCAAAGCCAAGGCTAAATATAAATACCTCTTTGATTCATTTCTTGGGTTGTTCACATCTAATTGTTTTGAAGTACATATACTCAAGCTTTTTGAATGATCTTGTCTAGATAATTTCCCCAGTGCCATAACATTAGTGGTGGAAGCCAACATCTCTGAAGTTACATCCACATTGTTCTCACAACCCAACTTTGATCCCACATCTGATATATGTTTGGCATAAAAACAAAAACCATGTTCAGCAACCGTAGACATCATCATTTGCTCATTGTACCAACTAAATGTCGCTTCATCGGAAAGGAACATTGGAGGTTCCATAATACCCTGCACATTCATTATTATCATAACGGAGGAATCGATACAATAAAAATGGAAATAAATAAATAAATAAGGTACTTACACATTGTTTTTGTTGGTGATTACGAAACAGCAAGTCAGCATCTGAAATTAGATTGGTCAACCCACTTGTAAATTTAACAGCTTGAATAGCCCCTGGATGTTCAGAGGTGGCATGCAGTCTTAAATCTGTTCGACAATCACGAAGTTTCCTCCACAAGTTTTGTACCATATCTGTCTCAGTAGATGGACTAGAATCAAGAAACTTCGAATTCAGTTTAACATCAGCTTGACTGCATTGATCCATCACATCACACACAGTTGTGGTTTCCATGTTCTCATCTCTAACATTTAAAACAGTTGCTTGCTGAGAAGATTCTGGAGTTTCAGTATTCATGAGTGAATCTGAACTTTGTGGCAATTCGGCTAAGCGCTGACAAACAGTGAAAGTGAATGGTGTCTCCTCATTATTCAGAGAAACTTCCAACGGATGAACAAGATGGCCTGATGACACTACTCCAGATCCTGTCTCTATTCCATTTTGAATTGCAGTTTCGAAATATTTACACTGTTCATCCTCTGAATACTCCAAACCAGAATAAAACTGATTGGAAAATGACATATTGTTGCAGCTTTGATTCAATTGAAAGTTATAGGGATATCCACTGCTGACTTCTTGTGATTGTTTTCTGTAAGCTTCATCATAAACGTTTTGTACATGTCCATTATTTGGATCCTTATCCTCAGCATCAGAGTACAACATTGTAAGTTCCCTCTGACTCGTTTGCCAAGAGGATGTTACTGAGGTTCCATGACAATTAGAAAGCTCAGAAATAGTACTATGTTGAGTTTCTAACTCACTGCATTCTGCAATAGATCTATAGCTTTTAGTCATCTCTAACTTGTTCTCTGCATAATTAGTCCCCATACACTGCACATCTAAATCATTTTGACTTTTATTTATGTTAAGCTCTTCCTTAACTAACCCCTGTAAGAATGAGTCTTCCTCCATTATGGTTACTGTCTGAGCAACTTCCTTCTCTATTAGTTTGGATAACTCTGAGGGATAATTCCAAGGTATTATCTTTGGAAGTATCTGATGACCAGCTTCAAGATCAAATGGAAGTGAGCCATATACTAACTGCACTTCCCTGTCTGGACAGTAAAGAAAGATATCATAAGTTTCTGAAAGCCATTCCAATGGGAATAAGAGAAAAAATGGGAACTGTAAATTTCATCATACTTCGATGTTAAATACATAAGGATGTAAACTAGGGAAAAAAAAAAGATATTCAGAGTTTACTTTTGGGAAATATCTTGGGAAAATTATTTCCAGCAAAGTGAAGTAAAAAAGTTTTACTTTCTTCATTACTTAAAACTTTTGTGGACATTTTTTTTGGTGATAAAATTTTTTTTACTGAGAGAAGTACAAGGGAAGAGGATAACTGTATAAGAAATATTCAACAGCTAAAAATCATAGCAAATAAGAGAAAAGAAAAGAATCTAAGAGCATGATGCACGTAATACAGCTTGTCAGTCTCTCTAAGTATCCGCCAAATCCCCTTAAGGCTAAAGAAGCTAAGTGAACTACTCTTTCTCAATTTTTGAGGTAGAACTGAACCAATGGAAATTCTAGCATTTCTTTCCAACCATGCACACCATACTACCGAAAATCGAGAACACCTTCAAAACGTTTTACCATCTTTTTAGGTGTCAAAACCTCTAAAATTATCACACAAGAGTGACTAAAGATCCTGAGGGATCCTTCTCCCACAACAACGAAAAGATTATTCTCTTTTTTATGTTTCATTTGAACTGCTGTTCTTCACCGGAATTATACCAATTGCATTTTTCAAATTAGAAGACCCCTCCCTAACTGCTTCATCTCCTGATTTTAGTGATATGTGCAGGATGAGTTCACAAATTGTCTCCCATTTGTTTTTCCATTGCTCAGCTGTGTCTCAACATTTTATACTCCCAGTCCCCCATGATTAAAACTATTTACAAATAAAAAATACCCATCCTAATTAATAGCAAATTATAAGCAACGAGAAAAAACGACAGAGAAAAAAAAAAAGAAGTGAGGCTATATGTTGATCATAATAGAAAAAATAACTGTCATGGCAATCTCAATGAAGACAAATTCTATATACCAACAGAAGGAATCTGTTTTTAAGAGAATGAATAAATGAATACATAAATATTAGTTAAACTCATTGGCGAAAAACCCTAGTCCTAGTACTTTTACAAAGAGTAATGATGTGGGCAAATCTACTGTTTCGGTACAATTTGTGCAACTGGTTAAATGTGAAAGAATGTGTGGTTAAATCACTACATAATTTGGTTAATCATTATCTAATAATTTAACCACATATTCTTTGATTTTTAACCACAAAATTTAATATGGGAAATGTCCCCAACATCATACTAACATTAAAATTAATCAAATCATGTACTAATTTAACCATATAGTTCTTCACGTTTAACTGGATCCCCAACGTAACACTAACATTGAATTAACCAAATTATATACTGATTTAACCATATATTTATTCATGGTTAACTAGTTGTGCGAGTTGTGCAAAAACAGAGTTATGCAAATACCATTACTCAACCCTCTACTCCTCGTCTCCCTCTCATGATAGAAGAAGAAAATTATTATGATCTCCCAACAGCTGGTTTTTAAAAATACAGCTCATCTTTACTCAAATCTGACGTCTCTAACTTGTCTCTAACTTTTCAATCTATCTCCAAAACCAACGAATATAAATAATACTACCTCCGATCCATTTTATAAGACCCTTTAGAAAAAAATTGTTGATCCTGCATATAAGACCCTCTACAAAGTTCAAGGAGCAATTATTTTTCCTTGTCTACCCATGCAATAAATGAAGAGATAGTGAATATAATTAATGCATTTGTTAAAAATTTTGACTTTCAATAAGGGTAAACTTGTTAAATTGTACTATTTTTTAAGAAATCAAGACATTAAATAAGATTGTTAGATTTTTTTTTAAAACCCATGAATATAGTTAGAGGGTCCTATAAAATGGACAGGAGGTAGTATAATAAAATGTTTTCTTTGCTGTGTATTGTGTACATGCTATAAGCTATTGCAAACATTAATTAGTAAAATTATTAATTAGAAAAGGTAGGTCTTAGTTCTAAGAGATCAATCAGTACACAGTAATGAGCCAAAATTTGAACAATTACGGATCTTTTATAAGCCATAAAATGCATGTATGCAAAAAAAAGCATGCTGTGAAATATACCTTTTTTATATTTTTTACTCTGGAGCCAGAACTGAAGCTGCATAATAGTTTTCCGAATATCTCCATTGCAAAACTGGATAAACTTCTCTAGTAAACAAGGATTGATGTCGACGTCTTCCTTGATACAAACCTGCATGTCATCGACAGAAGAAAACTAAATTTTACTTTCAATTATTCATTTTTTTCAAGGGTCAGGAAATCCTAAAGCACATACCATGCACAAATGGCAAAGTAACTCATCTGGCAACGGCAGTGAGAAAGAAACATGTAGTCTAACAAAATTATTAGGCAGGCCACCATTATTACCTAATTGGCAAAACAAAGTTATCGTCATAAATATGAGCACATTGATAAAAGCTATATGCTGAGCAATAAGCATTATTGTAACAAGTTATCTCACTGTTGCTGGTCAATATAATTGGCCCTTTTGCTGTCTCAGCAATGTGTTGTAGGGCAGCAATACATCCACGATCTTCTGGAAAAAGGACGTCCACATCCTCAACTAGAATTAAGGTTTGGACACTATTACATGTAAATATATTATTTTTGTTGTGTAATCTCAGAGATGTTCCACCAGGACTATGAGCTCCATCATCAGATATGGTTATCAGTTCAATCACCCCATCTTCCTTCTCTTCAGCTGATTTACCATTACACAAATCTGGAGCTGGGAGCAATTTCTCCTCATCTGATTTACAATTATTTTCGCCATATAAACTCAGAGATGATCCACCAGGACTTTGAGCTTCGTCATCGGATATGGTTACCATTTCAATCACCCCACCATGCTTCTCCTCAGCCAAGTTACCATTAGGCAAATCTGGATCAGGGAGCGATTTCTCAGTTTTCTTCGGTGTACTCAGGGTGTGATCCAATAAACTGAAAGAGATAACCGTATAAGGCATATTATCACAAAACAGCTTTAAAGATGGCTGCTTACAATTAGTAAATTGATACTTCAAAAATTAAACATAACATTGAAAAGGAAAACCATGTAATGATGTTCAATTATAAATTCCATAATCACGTGTGTAGAAATATCATTAATGAAATGTACAGATTACTAGGTTCACTCTGTTGTATACATGTATAGTGTATTAGATTCATTATCTTTTCCTAGGTTCCTTATTTATTATCTGTACAGATTAAATGTATTTTAGTGTAAACCTCTCAATATAAATATCAGTTCAAGTTCAATAATTTTCAACCGAACATATTCACACAAAATATCAGTTTTTACAACGTGTTTTCCCTTTAGACCACCTTGTTTCCTTTTCTATTTCTAAGTGAAGAATGAATACGAGAAGTGCAGCCTGCATTAAAATATTGTCATTGAAGACATATCGGGATTTCAACATTACTTCTTAATGCTTAGCTCATGCTTATCTTGATAATTCCTATTGGCTTACTGTCATGATTCATGAACATCTAAAGTTTGCTTTTCTCTCTTCAACTGGATAATTGTGCTACTATAGCTTGAAAATATCAAACTACTAACATAGAGACAACATTGAATATTTAATTTAATTTTGGAAAACCTACTGTCATAATGTTTTTTTGCTATCCAGCATCCAGTATTACTTATCCTATAGTATTTCTACTAGGGCATCTATAATTTTCATATTCAATGAAGTACTGATTACTGGTGAAGAAATACACTTTCTCAGACAAAAGTAACACATAAGCCGACAAAATATTGAAGGAAAGTTAAATCACTGGTAAACAGTAAAGTACAGTCAGAGGATATTATTTAGCGAGAGATGATTTCCATCATATCATTTATTAGCAAGACAGAAGGAGAAGTTGATAAACCTTTTGAACCCATGTGATCCAAGAGCATCTCCAAAATATTGCTTGACAGCAACCCCATTTCGACAGTCTGATGCATTGAGCTGTTGAGACATGATTAATAAACTTTAATATTTTGGCCCAATTACGGATATATAAAAACAGAGGAAGGAATTGTTTTAACCACTAGAAGATATTTTTTAAAAAAGGCAGCTCAAAGAGTGGGGGGGATATATCACAGAGTATTCTCTCAAATACTTCCTTTTGATAATTAGGCCAACATACATATGGGTAACACAAGTAATGTTACCAACTCTACCTTTATTATTCTTTTAGGAAACAAGACTGCAGGTGAAGCCTCTGTATGACTCTGACAATCAGCCCCTAATTTGAGAAAGGAATCAATGGGGGCAGGTGGAGATGGGTAACGCCTAAAATCATCATATTTCCCAAAAAGAGGATGACAATGGGAAAGAAATAGACGCTGAAGCATTTTCTACAGCTATGGAGTGTCTAGAGTTATCTCTTCACTCAAAGACGGGATAAATTGAGTGAAATTAAATGTTTAGTAACAAAGCTTGTGATACAAACCACAGCACACAGATAGCAGTATTATAGAAACAAGCAAGGAAAAAAGAGAATGGGACTTGTATTGATTGGAATTTAAAGGAAAATTAGAGAGGAAGAAGAAATCCTTCCAGCTGCCACAGAGCAAAGCTCCTACAGGGAACTCAGGTTCTCCATTCTTACAGAGAAGCCAAAATGCCAAAAAAGTAAATCCCCCATTCTCTCAAATACTCATAATAGAAATCATCACTCATTTCCCCGTAACTAACTCTGCCAGCTCAGCATATCCCTAGTTCTTCCTGTGCTTGTGCTCATACACCCTCCATATTTTGGGCTTTGCTGATGCTTCCTGGACCAAAACTTCGCGAGGATTTGGCCAAAGAGAGGTTTGGGTCCTATCGGCTTGTTAATTAAATATTTGAACTCTTTTAAAGAAGTTGGAGAATGGACAAAGTTTATGCAATGAAAATGATCTTGGTTACTTTTATGAAGACAATTATCTGCTTCTCAATGAATTAAGGGAAGAATAAGAGCAATGAGATTTTCAGGCAGGGTGTTTGACATTGATGGTAACTTACAAGGAGTGAGAGAGAATTTTCAAGAAGAAAGTGTTGAGGTTGTTGAAGATGATGAAGCTCTACTTCTGGTTGGTTTAAGAGGCAAATATTGATAAAAAAGTTTGGGGTGAGCATACTAAGTTTGTTGGTAACTTGCAAGGAGTAAGGAGCTTTTTCAAAAACAAAGTATTGAGGTGTTATCAATTGTTATTTTTTGGTTTCATGGGTATCCCCCATAGTGTCACTCTATTACTAGGATAAAAGACAAATTACACGGGCGTAGAAAGGATTTCCCTCTCAACTGGTGTTCTTTCCAAGGCAACAATTCTTTAAGTTTAGACTATCATTTTGGATTTCAGACATGGAATGGAATAGAATGCATAACTCCAAAGTTAAGGAAAGGCAAACTTTACATCAAAATAAAGCCCACTCTGGCTAATCAGTTTCAATACTTGATCTTTAGAATTTTTTTTTTTAAAACAAAAGATGGTTATTTACAGTGTGTATGACCAATGAATATCAATATCATCATTACAAAAGTGAATATATTCAAAACCAAAATATATTTATAAATGGTGATACCTCTAAAACTTCAAAACCTTGCTCTTGGGCACAAGCATAGACAGCTGCAGACTTGCCACTCTGAAAAATGGCAGACTCATGCTTCAGCAACCAATATGAAGTTGTAAAGAAGTGCTTACACTGAAAATATTTAATTTGGGAAACATAAATAACGATAATTGATAATTTTCTGCAAATATGTTTGACTTATCCACGTTAGGAAACTTTAAGGCACAAATTTGTACCTTTGATCAAAATACCAAGAAAAACAATGACAATCTCACAACCACTCCATACAACTATAATTATAACAAGATTAAAGAACTACAGAAATTTTCTTGATAATTATTATGCATAATTGAACAGAGTTACAACTATTTCATATTTATCCAAGCCTAGAAAATTTAAAAGGAACGAATGGGAAAATTGGATTTTGTATGGATTTCTTTAATCAAAACCAAATCAAGAAAAACAGAGGTAATTACTCCTATCTACTATCATTAGAAACCTTAATAAATTACTCCTTTTCTGAATATTTATGGCCATATATATTAAATGGAGATAACCAATTACTTGCAGTTGCATAAAAAACCAATTACTTGAAATACAATAATACTTACTCCATCCATTTTTTAAAAAAAACAAAAGCAACAAAGAAAAACAGTAACTGAGGTAATAATCAAATGATTCTTAGAGGGGAAAAGAAGAAAAGATTTATCAATAACCTAATCACTAGAGGTAAGAGAAATAGTACAAGAATAAATATAGCTTTGTTACCTAGTATTCAATATGCCACAAAGAAATTCAAGTGCATGAGCAGAAGTGCTACTTAAATACTATAATTCAATTCTGCAAATGCTTTGAAATTGGTCATTAATAACCCAAACACTAGCAGTAAATATGAATGCTAAGTTAGCCAGTCACTAGTTAGTAAAGAACCAAATTCATTTTAACTCTCTATACCACTTGGATTTTCAACCATAAAATTCTAGTTTTATTAATCACATAGCACAAGATTATCAATTCATGGGGTGTATGCCATAGTTTTTACAGAATATATTTCCACGCACCCCAGCTGGACCCGTAACTAAAAGAACGTTCTGCAGGGAATCCTCCTCATTAATATCTCTGGATGAATAATCATTATCCTTTCTGCTTCGACAACGTCTTTGATACCAAAGATGTAACCAGTCACGCAAGAAATTGAGAGATTCATTATTACCACACACCTAAAAAATCATGAAAGAAGAAAAGTAAGTCAGGACTCATGAAGAACAAATGTTTACAATTAAAATATACAAATTTAAATTTATTTTCTTAAAAAATTATATGGTCCAGAAATGTCAGACCTCAAAAGCCTTTGTTGGCTTGTACTTGTTTATCCATAGACTGCTCTCAGCCTTATCTTCAAAACTATGGTAGTAAGACCTCACACTGCAAAAAGGATACAGGGGAAAACCTCACTGAGCAAATAAATATGGTAGCCAAGCCTAATGCATAAGGAACTGAAAAATGAACTCAACCATCCTGTGTGCTGTAAATCCCAGAAGAAAAAGAAGCAACAGTATTAAAACCATTTTCTTTTAAATGATCAATAAATTTCATTGCTAAACTACAAGGGAAACAAGTACACCAGACAATACATAACTAGGTTAAGAGAGAGAATGTGGAATGAAGGTAGCAGAAATAAATTCCACGTCTATCAAGATGTAGACACCACAAAATGATCTGAAAACCACCTTCACTTTCCAAACAACAGTTTGGTGGCTATTAATAAAAGTGAACAGAAGGAACAGTGAAACATATTCAGCAAAAGGTAGTTAGCAGCATCTGCATATAAAGGGATGTGCATGACATAATTATAAAGTCACAAAAAAAAGGACATAATTGAATATAATAAAATGTACACATATTATTGCCATGAAGATATTTGCTGCAACCTTTCTTGAAAAGATCTACTCAGTGGCTCAGTATCTGACTTCAAGAAAATGTCCTTATTCCCAGAAAAGGTACTGACTTTATCCACCTCCATGTCCTGACAAAAATATTTGGCAGGAGTTACAAATTATTGACACATACGGTGATAGTATATCTCCTTCTCTAAACTAGCTTCCACCGATAATCTACAACTAGGTTACGAGGGACAGGAGGCGTTAATTAGATAATACAAGTATACAACAAAGTATATACCACTCTGGTGTCTTCTGGCTTCAGAGAGCATATTGTTTGCTCATTAGCTAGCACAGCTGAGTTTGCTGGTGATATTTCCAGCTTATAATCTGGCTGTACAAAAACTTGATCTGAACAACACAAAGCATTCTGAGAAATTGAAGCACTTGAGGGTTTGGAAGCACTAAGAAAGTTATCAAAAGTTAGGGGTTCAACAGAACCCTGTATAACAGATAAGTTAGAACTTTCTGGATCAAAATCTGCAACAGTGGCCTTCCCCAAAATTTTCCATTCACTCCAGTCAAGGCAGAAAGTATCATCCTGCACTGACAAATTTTCCGTCAAAATCAAACAGAATTTAAAACCAGAGAGAAAAGAAATCTATTAAGTATTAACCTATATTGGATCCTTTATACATACATACATACATACATGTTTCAGAAGATGCCTACTGAAACGAAAAGAAGAGATTACAAACAGAAACAAATATAAGGAGTCCTCCTAAAGAAATGAACAGAACAAAAAACTACCAAGGAAAAAGGGAAATCCCTCAATCAGCATATCTGTTAGTGGAACCCCATAAAAAACCCCCACAAAATAAATGTCAAACCCCTAATATTTTTACATATCAAGCTACCTTTGGTCATATTTGAGCAACATCAAATCACATTATACCTGAATATTTTCGAATACATGAATAGGACCGCAGGCTAGTCTTCCACCCTCCCTCTTAACGGAGGATAAACTACATTCTGAATCAGCTTCCTCCTGTGATTTCTTCCCCGTCTTCCACAACGAAAAAAATGGATGTACTTTCCGTCCAGCAAACATCCTCGAGTTTTCCTGATTCAAAAGGAGATAGAACCCCCATTAAAAGAATGCCATTTCAAATCACATTGAAGCAGCAAGGAAACTGAAGTCATGGACTCATAGCCATAATAAAACCATAAGCTCAATTACTTAAACAGGTCACATTAACAGAAATTTTTCTATATCTCACTACTCCAACAACTCAACCTAAATTCAAAAAATTTTTCTCACATGTCATAGCTGTAAAGATCGATAATTTATTAACCAAAACTCCATTAGAGCAAGCTGCACAGAAGAACACTAACCTCAGCTGACAATTTAGCCTCCAAACGCAAATCAATATTAACTGAATCAGGCGATATCGATGCATTCTTCTTTGGCGTATTATTCTGCATAAATAAACGGCAAAATCCTCAACTTTTACATTCTCTTAAAAATCTCGAATTCAAAGCACATTGGCGGATGATGAAGAAGAACAAAAGTTGTACAGAAAAGTGAATTACTTCAAATTCAGCTCAATGCAGAGCTAATAATAATATTATAATAACAACAATAATAATAATCATATGAATCACCTTGGAACCCCTTTTTCGAGGAGTAACTTTTCCGGTGGACTTCCTCTTCTTGTTGCTACTCGGAATCGAACTGCAACATTGCACTTCTTGGCGCTTTGGCGTGCCGAGATCGCAGGATTCCATCACCGAACGAGAACTGGATTGAATTTGGGAAATTGAATGATGAATTAGGGATTTTGAAATTAGCAGAGGTAATTAAAGTAGCATTGGGTGTATTATAGTGCCGCAAGTCTAATTAGCATAGGGTGTAACAGAAAACAGAAAGGGAACAAGATCTCCTGCAATTAAAAATTGAATTCCATAGCATGAGTAAAGATACAGTGGCTGATAAGATAATTAAAGCCTTTAATAATTTGTTTTGAACAAATTTTCTCTTTTGACTTTAGCTTGAACTCAAGAGGATCTTCGCAAAAATCTATGATTATGAAATTATGAAATATAATAAAAAATTGGAGGGAAGGAACCTTTCTTAGATAATCGATCAAATTTCATCTTAAATCGCACAAATCAAATTTAAAAAACAAAAACAAACTGAAACCAATCTAATTTAAATAATTCAATCTGAATTCATATCTATCTATATGTCTATTTATATTTATATCGATGACATATATATAATTAAGTTTTCAGTTTCAACACGTATTAATTTTGTAACTATACAATATATAAAATATATTAAAATTTTTATTTTAGTTTTTATTCAATTTTTTTTAATTTACAAATAGTATCTTCTCTTTAATAAGATATTGCTTTAATATTATTTTAAGTTATAATTTCAATTCATTTATTTTTAGTTATTTATCTTCCCTTATCTTTTCTTTAAAGAATATATTATTATTTATTTTTTAGATTTTCATAAAGAACCAAAGAAAAATCTAAAGGAGTTATGTGCAAATAAATTTCATAAAGGTGATCTTTAGCTCTATTCCTGAAAATAAAATAAAAAATAAAAAAAAATCCCTTGAGAATGAAGTTTCTCTTTATTGTTCTAGCTGCTAAGACTGCAAAGTATCTAGTTTTAGTTTATCAAAAAATAAATAAATAAATAAAGTGATATATATATATATATAATAAAATTATAAATTGCAAAAACAACAAAAACTTCAATTATAATTTAAAAATACTACTTATGATATTTTAGGTTTTCTTTTACTTAAATATGTTTGTCCATGTTAAATTCATGTTTTTTTATTTCGGTACCTCTAATATTTTTTTATTGGTTTTTGTGTTTGAAAAATTAAAATAGTTGGCTTTCATGTCTATAACATTTTTTCTCTAGTTTTTCATCTTTAAACTTCTTAATTTATTTCTATTTTTTACCCTACTTTTTATGAAAAAAAAATATTAAAACCAAAATAAAATATTTTTTCAGGACCAAAATGAAACAAAATTTTTACAAGGAATAAAATCCAACAAAAATATACTACAACTAAAATCATATTTAAGCCTGAATTCTTTTAGATTAGATATAACGTCATTTCTATTGTTTAAAAAACAAGCAATGGGAGGTCGATAGTTCTTAATAAAAAAACCAAGCTCAATCCAAGTATGTTTAACCTGGTAAAAGCATGCTAAGTCTGCATGATTTGACAATGTGTACAAGGAATATTCCATAAGGAAATCCTTAGTTTCCTCCAAAAAAAGCATTTTCTTACCGAAAAAGTTTACCCATATCAATTTTAACTCTAATTGTGAAATTTAGCCTCTAGAGATCTCTTTACCAAAAAATAACCAAGCTCAACAACAGACATGGCTTCATAAAGCATTTAACTAACCTGCTTATCTGATGAAAAGAATACAGTAAATTAACATTCAAACAATCGAACCTATAAAAAATATTCAAACCATAGAGGTCTTCAAGGTAAGAGAAACAGGAGCATTAAATCATTCAATAATAGAATTATTCAATACAATTGTTTGAAGCCAACATGGGATAGCAGCTAGAAAAGGCAAATAACATTTTTTTTTTACAAATTATTTACATTAGCCAGATGTTGGGGGAAGTAATTCACAAATTGGTTTATACTCAGAGTCTCAGACAAGGCACCATAACTCCATAATCTCCACGCACTAGCATTTATAATACACAAGCCATGGTCATGGAACCGCTATCTTTTCTTTAGAGAGCCTTGAGAACGAGTTTACTGCCAGAATGAACACCCTTTGCAGCGACTCTTAACAATGCACGGCTTTGGTAAAGCCTGTTATCAAAATATTGAAAAATAAAATATTAATAGAAATAATAATAATGAAAGATAGGAAAGGAAAACATTGCTATTTTCTTAGGTTTTGCTGGCACTTGATTGTACAGAAACTGAGTTAAGGCTAAAAATCATTGACCAATACACGATCTGGTTTGGCTTGAAAAACCAGGATATTCCTTGCCAAACAAGTCTTGTGAATTATGCATTTGCTCTTGAATTCAATATTATTTCCTTGAGTAATTTAGTTGAGGTCTGAGAAATCCTTCTTTGCTCTACCCACAAAATCAAGATTTCTAACTAAAGAAATTTAAGTTGCACACATGAGTATATAGCAGAGACACTCCACATGGATACCAATATGATCACAACTTCATTAAATTTTCATAAGAGCAAAATCTTTAGAACATACTAAGATAAAAATGTGTAAAATGAAAATTAAAGGTGTTTTAAGTAGGTTGAGTTTATGAGATACTGTAATTTAAGTAAGATTCCGTACACCCTTGTTTTTAAACAATTCCTTAGTTTAGAGAAGCTAATTCAACTTTGATAATTTCTTTCTTAAATACTTTGCTTCATACAAAATGCCAACACGAGAACAAACACAAGCATGCAAGTTTATGAGGTCCCTGCAAAAATTCTACACGTCCACCATATAGCTCTTGATGGATCATAAACGAAGATTGAAACAAATGCCTGAGTGCGTATCTCCCAAATACACATACAAAATCACAGAAAAAGGAAGCATTGAAAATTTGAAATTATTTTAGAACCCTTGACTAATTTTCATCGTGCCATGTATCTGCCTTTGTCATGGACAGGAAAAGACAGTGTATACAATTATGTTCTTGATGTGTGTACAAAAAAAGTTGTGTGAGAGAGAGACATACCCTGCCAAAGCAAGTCCCCAGGTAGACAGAGCATAAAACAACTTTCCAGCATGCCAAATATCTAAAATCTTTTCCAGTTTGCTTGGACCATGCAATGCTTTCGATAGGACTGCCATCAGATAATTTAAAATGAGATACAAACATTTTGTCACTTCATAGCAATGACAAAAGGTGTTGGATACTTCATTCAAAATCACATCAATGCAAATATTGTCAGTTATTGAAAGGAAAAATAACTAAATGATTCGTAAGTCTATAGAACAAGCATGAAGCATCAGACTTCGAAAGCAAGAAAGTGTTTCCAGCTCCAGAGATATAGATGACACTGAATCTATAAAAGAAAAACAATATGTTGGAAGATTATTTTGGAAAATAGTAATTTCCTAAGCCAGCAAGTTTGAAAGGAGCTTTATCTAATTGAGCCGTTTCATATTCATGCTGAAGAACAGTTCCCACCTAATGACTAAGGACAGTTCCTGACCGGACCCCATTGAATGCTAGACTCGAGTGTAGGAAGAATAATTGGCGAGGAAGGAAATGAGAAGACAGGAGAAGAATTCTGTCATTTAGGCTACTGGGATTGAGGGAACGAGGAGAAATACTCCACCTAATATTATTCCAATCTGATCGATTCTGTACTCTTTTTGCCTATTTAAACTTTGTTACTTCCTCATTTATTGTTATGACTTATGACCACCCTGACTAACTTTGCAAATACTTACTAAGTCAATCAACCACCACCATTGTTATTCTATATTTCCTTGAACAAGGCGCTCAACCTACATGAATTGTTCAGGATATTTCCAAAAAGGCAGGTGTTTTTATGTAACTTTGCCCTAATCAACAAACTAAATTCAATTAATGAAAGAAAAAATAGTATGGTATCCCGCCCCATTCTGCTTGAACTCCAGTTTTTGTCAAAAATGTTGCGGCAACGGGATTTGAACTTGTGACCTCAAGGTTATGAGCATTGCGAGCTACCAAGTTGCTCTTTTAGCATCATAACCCTTCCATTGTGGTAGTCCCACAACAAAATCCATGCTCAACTCCTCCTGAATGGCAGCAGGGATATGCAGTGGCTGCAACAGACCTGATAGATATGAGGAGTGATATTTGCTGTTCCAGCAAACATGGTATACAGCCTCAGCCAGATAAGATGAGAGCGCTTCCTTCATACCAATCCAAATATGTATTTAAGTTCAATAAATTGTCCTCCTGTCTGCGAAGCATAGAATTCCTATAATGATGGCTTTCAAGAGTTAAGACTCACCCTTTTTTAGGGGAACTTGTCTGAAGGTCCAAATGGTGAAAAAATGCCCTTCCTCTCTTTGCTTCACATATTTGTCACATAGAGGAGTTGGCGGGAACCTGTACTTATTGAGGGAAGCAGCCTCACTGCTTCTCTCTTGTTGGTATTGCTCAGAATCCTTTTGGTCTGGGCTCAATTTATAGCTGAGGAGACCCCAACCAACGCACTGTGCTCTCACCATCATGATAGCAAAAACCTGAAAAGTTTCAAATTGTGGTTCCCCAATCTCTTGTTAATCTTTTACGGGTCTCCCACCTTAAAAAAGGTAATTCAACCTTTTTTGCTCAAGACCGTGGGTCTTCGCCACTGAATTCAGATACATTTCCTTCTGCATTCTCTTTGGCATGCTTGTTAATGGAGGAAGACTGGCGACTAACACCTGTTGCTCACTAGTTTTGTCAATTAGCCATCCTCCAATCCAATCCCCTGTTTTTATATCTACCAGCCTACGTTACTTAATTCTGTTCCTTCCACATTTTTCTTCTTGATCTCAGACAACTATGATCATGTTTTCTGTTTACCCTCCTTAGGAATTCCAAGGAAAACTCAACAACTTTGATTCTTGACTTCATTGTAGCAAACAAGACATCCAGCAGTCCAGACCCACTTGAAAGGATCATAGGATCCTGTATCCTGGCAAGAGGGTCGGGAGAGTAGCCAGGAAGGAAAAATCGAGAAGAATACTGTTTCCAGGAGATGAGGGATCACCTTACCACTAAAAATCTCAGTTAACAAACAACTATTCCAATATGACCAATTGTATTGTGTACATTTTTTGCCTATTCAAACCTCCTTACCTTAGAACTTCCCTGACTACTGTTATAACCATCTGACAATCATCACTAACTAATCCCAGACAGTTTCCCCATCCAGTACAAAAAATAAACGGATTGGAGAACCTTTACTAAAACATTGGAGCAGAGCAACAGTAGATCCTTTCTTACAATTCAGGTTAAGGATATGTAAAGGGAAAATCCTTCAGGATATAAAACTCAGGCAGCAAACTAACCTTTTTGCAGTTCCTCTGGTGACAACTTCTGCAATTATAGAGCCAAATACTATCAGATAGGCAGATACAGAAAATGAATCAATATCAATGTGTAAACGAAGATACGTGCGTGCACACACACTTACCTGAGCCTTCGGGTTTGACAGTATGCATCTTGCCATGAAGTTAGCAACTCCATCAACAACATGTTCCTCACTAATGACTAAGTAATTCTCATCATCAATCCCACTCCATTCCTCAGCATTACTAGGATCCACCTCATCTGTAACCCAAACCCACCAACTAGGTTCTTGAGAGTCAACATTGATCAAAATGTCAGCAGATTGATAATCAACATCTGTCAAATACCAACAAAAAAGACCAGAAAGTTTGTCAATATCAAAGTGGTTCAATGCACACAAGATATGCCTTCAACACATCAAGAAATCTGAGTCAATACCAGTGGCCTCCTTAAAAGGAAATTGATTTCCTCCGGTGGCAGTTTCCTGTTGTAGGAACTTGAGACGAGCCAGGTATTCATCAGACCTCACGGTAGCAATTAATCGGTCGTTCAACTACACAAAAAATGGCCCCAAAACATCAACGGAGAAAAGGGAAATCATAATCATAAGCACCAAAACGCAATGCAGCTAAACTAATAATCTTTGGACTTAAGTTATGAAAACGCTTTCTAATTAGCAGTTGCATGTGAAATATTATAGAACACTATGATTGACCAAAACTCAAAGTAGCTTCATTTCTATACAATTACTAAGGAACTAAAAGAACCCATTTGAATAAACAAGTTTTAACCCCCAAAAACTAGCTTCATTTGTTTTTCCGGACCGATAATGGAGAGGCAACTTCAGGATCCCTATTCCTCAAATTAATGGTAAAAATTAAATTAAAAATCTTTCACGAAATTAAAGAATTTCTATCCAAATATCAAGGAAGTAGGCCTAATTAAAGATAAAATAAAATTCCTTTGACGAAATAGAAATGCGCAACTAAATAATTTTGAGATAAAGCCTATATGGATATACATCGGGAGGGCAATTGTCGAGGAAGGAAGGTGATTCGGAGAGGTTATGGAGGAGCCTCAGATTCTGGTCGAGCAAGTTCCTAAGGCGCCGATTTTCTGATCGCAGAGACTCCAAATCTTCCTCGGAGGTGAAATTATCGCCGGTGGTGGCCGGATGATTGTGGTGAAGGTGATGGTGGCTGCGTTCAACGGCGGTCCAAGCAACGTCGGCGACCTCAAGCACCGTCTTGGCAACCTCGACGGCGTCATGGCTTCGCATGATTTGATTTCTCAGAGTTGATTTTTGGATTGGGCGAATCTTTGGTTCTCAATTCCTCCGGATTTCAGTTTTCGAAGGAAACGGGTTGTCGTTTCCGTGTTGTAAGAGTATAATATTTCGAAGGAGACAGTTTTGTCGTTTTGACATCAGGCAGCTCTTTACTAATTTACCGGCGTTTAAAACATAGTAACAGACTAACAGCTATGGCGACTTTTATTTACTATACCACATACCACATACATAGTAGCATAAGTTAAAAAAAAAAAAGGTTTCCAAAAAATAAAGTTAAAAAACAAAAAAAATATTATCACATCTTTACGAAAAAAAAATTATTACATTTTCTTTGGTGGATGATTTTTTTTTTAATCACAAAGCCCCGTTTGTAATTTAGGCTATGTTTGGGAAGGTTTTTTAAGGAAATTTTGATTTTCAAAAAGTTCCGTCGTCGTTTGGTAATTATAAAAATAAGGCTTTTGGCGATGAGATTGTGGCTTTTATAACTAACTTTTGCAAAGCTCTTTCAAGAGACTTTTGGCTTCCAAGGATGGGCTTTCAATATTTCACTTCCAAAATTGCCCTTATTTATTTTTAAAAATCACAAAATACCCATCATTATTTGATATTACTACGATATTAAATATTAATATAATATTATTTGTCCTTTTTGGTCATTTAACATATTTCAACTTATTAAACAGCTTATTTTACCAAACAATTCTGACCAATAAACCAACCTCACAGACATAATCTCACAGCCATAATCCCACAACCTTCGGCCATTTTTACAGTCAAAAGCCTTGAGATTTCAGTCCATTTCTCAAACACACCCTTAGTTTTTGTTTACATATATTTTGTAATTTAGTTTTTGTTTAAGTATATTTTGTAATTTAGTTTTTATTAACAGATGCTTTATGGATTCAGTATTGATTATTGTAATTATTCTTTTATTTATTTTAACTGATAAAAAAATAAAATTGGTAGTTTTAAAAATACAACCCTACAATAACAAATCTATTTAGTAAAATTCATTAAAATATTTAAATATATTAAAGTAGTTAATTCAAATATTTGTTGTTTTAAAAGCAACAATAGCCCTATACAGAGGTACAACCACAAAATATCTTTTATATTCTCTCCAATCAGAGAAAATATAAAATTTCACATACAAGTTTCATTTTGTGATTTGTTTTTATATATCAAAATAAATTATTTCATTTTGTAATTTTTTATATACCATTATAAAAAGCTATTTAAATTATCTCATTAACACATTAATTTATTTTTAGCTCTTTTCATTCTTTTTTTAACTATCGTAATTTTGAAAAAAATTATTATTTTTTATTTGTCACTTTAGAAGTTCAAGAAAATAGTGTTGCTCCTTCTTTTCTTATATCCTTATTCATTTATTATTTTACACATTAATTATATAGTAGATAATTAATAATTTCAAAGTCAAATAAGGATATGAAAGAGAATTACTAGTACTTAATAATTTTAGAAAAATAAGAACATTAATTACATTTCTTAATTGGTGTGATTTTTAAAATTACGACAGAAAAATAAGAACATAGGAGATATATAACAACTTAAGCAACTATCAACTTATAAAAAATCACAAAGAGAGATATTTTATGAAATCATTGATGCTTTGGAAGTGGACAATGGTGGTGTTTTCTTTCTTTATGGATATACTGATATGAGTAAAATTTTCATTTGGAAGATTTTCACCTTGCTAATAGAAGACTTTTACCTCGCTATCCATTCTAATAGAGATATTCGGTTAACAATGACTTCAAGTGGTATTGCATCATTATTACTACGTAGAGGACAAATAACACATTCCAAGTTTTGAATTCAAGTTCTTACCACGGAATCATCAATTTGCAATATTTATTAAGATAGTGACTTGTTGAACTTTTAAAGAAAACAAAATTAATCATATGAGATGAGGCGCTAATGTGTCACAAATATTGTTTTGAGGTCCTCGACAAAAGTCTGAAATATATCATCAGAAGCACTACTAGTGGCCATTTACCATTCTAAGGCAAAGTTGTCGTCTTAATTGATGATTTTAGACAAATACTTAATGTGGTGCCAAAAGAAAGTCAATTTGATGTTATCCATGCAACAATTAATGATTCATATCTTTGAGGCTATTGTCACATACTCCTTTTGACAAAAAAAAAAAAACATACGGCTTCAAAATTGTGCAACCAATACTGAATCTAGAGATCTTGAGTACTTTTCCCAATGGCTACTAGATATTGGTGATGGCAAGCTAGGAAAACCAAATGATGGCTAAGCTAAAATAAAAAATTCTAGATTATTTTCTTAGTAAGGAGCTTGATGATCCTTTCATGACAATTATTGATAAGACTTATCATAACCTCCTCCAATTATACAACAATGAAGACTTTAAAATGTAAGGTCATATTGCATCTACAATTGAGATTGTAAATAAAATAAATGACTACATGTTATGACTAATAACGGCTAAATAAAAAGAGTACTATAGTTGTAATAGTGTGGACAAACCAGATATTCTCCAAAATCCTGCATTTAAAACACTTACCCAACGGTTCTTAACTCCTTGAAGACATCAGGACTTCTGAATCATAAGATCAAGTTAAAGGTCGGCAAAAAAATTATGCTGCTAAGAAATCTTAATCAAGCCGAAGGTTTGTGCAATGACACAAGACTAATTGTGACAAGACTTGGAAACCATGTCATTGAGGCGAAAATTCTTTTAGGCAAAAATATTGGTGAGTTGATATACATTTCAAGGATGTCTGTATCTCCTTCACAATCTCTATGACCTTTCAAACTTATTCAAAGGCAATTTTTCATTGTCGTCTCATATGCAATGACAATTAATAAGTCACGAGGGTCACATATTAAAATCTACTTGCAAAAATTAGTTTTAAGTTAAGGTTAACTTTTTTGTTGCGGATGGAGGTTTTCCCCTCATGTTTACCAAGACAAAACTTTTTGTTGTAGATGAACTACATATATTGATACACGACAACGATAGAGAACCATTAGATAATACTATTAATATGGTCTACAAAGAAGTATTTGAAAATTTATAATGGGAAGTATCCTCAGTATGAATAACTCCTTTAATAGTTCAAAAGATCATACACAAGTTTATATTCTCACAACAATTTACTATATTTTAGCAACAACGATGCAGCATACTGTGAAGTGTTTGAAGATTATATATATTTTTTTAACAATGATAGCTTATCATCTTTTTTGAAGTCTATCTTTCAAACCCGTGTTCTTTTTTTGTACAGGTAAAAGTATTAAACTCATATTCAACTAATCAGATATAAACAGAGATGTAAAATGACCAAAAAAAAAAAAAAAAGAGATATACGCATACTAACATGTTTTGGATATGAAATGTGTTACAGGTCCTCATGTTAGAGGCCAATGATTACAACAATTCGAGTTGAAGGCATAATATGATACAATTCACTAATGTTTTGGTTCTATTAATGTTGAGGAAATTCTTTTTTGACAAACATTTTAGTAACCTATGTATGTTTGATTCATGTTATAAACAATTATCAATTCAATAGTTTCCTAGCTGCATTTTATTAGGAAGGCGATAAAACATACTCACAAACAAATCATCGGAAACCTGTGCGAATGTACGCATCACTTATTAGTTTGAACGAAAAAACAAGTTTAAATCCCAATATAGCCATTGTCCCAAATGATAATATGCAAAAGAGTAATATTATTTTACACAAGAAACTTTTCAACGAATTTTCACAAAAAAATCATTTATATGTGATTGATTATCTATATAAAATCATAGATGAGTTAAGTTATAATTGGAAAAAAAATCATGGATGAATCACAATTCACGGGGATTATAATGATATTATTACAAACCAATCTCCTCTTGGCCAATCAAATCAATTTGAGTTGTTTCGTGAATTTCCAGTTCGTGATAAATAGCATTTTTCTAAGATAAAAAAGCTACGCTATTGCAATAGTTCCCTTTCTATTCATCTACCAATATATAGACGAGAGGAATCGCACCATCTAAATTGAGAAGCGTGCCATTTTCTTTCTCTGAAAAAGTCTATCGAGACAAGTCATAAAAATTTCCGGAATGAGTATTCAGTTTTCAGAGAAAAAAAGATGGTGCGCTTCCAAGAAATGAATGGTGCGTTTCCCGGTCACCCCCCTAATACGCAACATAAGATCAAGATGTTTATTTAGTGCCATCATAAGAGCAGGATAGCATTCTCCCACTAACATTTCTTAAAGAATTGAGGTTTTTTCAATGTTGTGTTTCATAGCACATTGGAACATATTCAGTGTTCCTCTGAAAGAATACGCCTCACTTCATTTGCAAGATCAATAACATGCTTGTCTTTGCACCCTAAGGAATGGATAGTTGAAGAGAAAATTAAAATGGTAAAAAGTAATATGTAGAAAAAGTAGTTTGAATTTGAATTCAATTGAAATGACAAGTGAACTCTTTAAAGAACCTCACCTATTTGAAGAAGAGCCTTTTCAAGTTGGAAAAGATACTCTCTATTAGGTCCTGAAGGGCCTT
Source organism: Cyamopsis tetragonoloba (assembly GCA_037177725.1). Classification (NCBI taxonomy): domain Eukaryota; kingdom Viridiplantae; phylum Streptophyta; class Magnoliopsida; order Fabales; family Fabaceae; genus Cyamopsis; species Cyamopsis tetragonoloba. The sequence goes on from CM074119.1 coordinate 64,290,754, forward strand.
CAGCGTGAACTATTTGCCTGTAGAAAAAGAAAGAGGGCAAAGGCAAATTAGTTATAAACTCTTTTAGCTTCTTTTATTATGTTTCTTCAAAAATATCTTGAATACTTAAGTAAAATTAACATTTATGCCACAAACTAAGACTGTAATAAATGGATGAAGATAAATTACCTTGCAAGGTCTTCAACAGATGCAGGACCCAAATAATTTACGTTGGCTTTCTTGTCTGGAGATCCTATATATCTGTAAAATGTTCATTCTAATCCAATTAACTATGAATTATGATCAAAACATGTAACAAGTGAAAATTTTGTTAGGTTTTTTCTTTTGCTTACACCAAAGCGCCAGAAACTGCTGGAGTTGAAGCGCAAAGATCCTGAAATGATTTTCAGCACATAACTACTGTCACTGATGGAATAATAAGTACTAATATGAAGCAGAAAAAAATAATGTATCCCATTAGTCTAAGAAAACTTTGCATATGGAACTTACAGTGTATAGATCTACGTATTCCTTCTTGTCATATTGCTTCTCTCTCACCTCGAGATGCTGCGTAGTAATTACACTTGTAAATATCATCCTAAAATAGTAAACTACTGATATGTAATAAAAGAAAGAAAAACATGAAAGATAGATAGAAAGTCGCTAGAGACTTGGGACCAAAGGGTTGTTTTTGTGATTTAGAGTCTATTTAGATGAGCCTCTGGAGGAATGCTTAAAGGATTAAAATTATTTAGGGAAGCAATAATGTCATATAAGTTGTTTTCAGGAAGAATTCTAAGGCGAATTTCTCAAATAAGCTTCCATGCCTCAACGTTTTCAAAAGCTACTTGACACAGCTTTTGGAAAAGTTAAGGTGAGAAAGCTCATTCAAGAAAACGGCATTTGAAATTTATATAAATAAAACATCTCAGGAACATTAGAGTTTATATGACAATTGCTAATGTTATAAGCACTTATCGAGAAAACTCATACAAACAGATTCCATCAACATCAAAGATGTGCCTCCTATCAACATAAACCAAATCCACAGGTGCTTTAGTGAATGCAATGTGATTTTCAAGCAATTCTGCAAACAAATTATATAAGTTTGGTATTACAAAAACAATCATATGATATGGTCCATTGCAACTAGCAAGTTGATTGGATGGCAAGGGAGCAAAGCTTTAAGCTAGTTGTGGTACCTTGGTTCGAACCCATGTGGACACATTTAGCTTAGCAAAAAAATATGACATGGTCAATTGGGTGACGCCCGTGACGTTAAAAGGGGGATAGAACAAGGGTGGAAGGATGAGGGAAGGGATACCTTTATTTATAGATTTAGATTTATTGACGAAAATTTCGATACATAATGTTATCAAAAAGAAAAGGGATTTGGCAACATCTTTAGAGCAATAATTCATAGTAAGCCAGAAAACCAGTAAGTCTACTTAAACATAATTTCTGTATAAACATGGATCAACTACAAACCAGAAAAAACAAACAGCATAGAATAATTCTAAATCCTCCTACAATTTCCTCCTATAAATCCTCCTACATATTAAATGTAGAAATAATTAATTGTTTGTTACATTTTTAAGACATAAGCACACCTACCATTTTATTTAATACTTACTCTATAAAGTATTAGGAGGATATATAGGAGGATTTTATAGGAGGATATCGCAAAGCTCAACAGCATATTTAAAGCTAAGGTGTTAGTAAAGATCATTCACTATGTAGTTCGTAATATCCCAAAGCCTAATCTTACACAGAAGTGTGTGATCTTAATACAGTCACAACACCTTAGTAATACTTAGACAACCATAAGTCCTACATAAATCAATAAGATCTTCTATCACTACAAAAAAGATGCCTGTTTATTTGGATTTAATTAACTATAAATCATAATCATCATTTCAAATGTGCATATTGCACACCACAACATTTAAAGAAAAATGCTCTGCAGTCTGCACAAATCAATATAGAATTCTATCACTACTAAAGATATTCTTGTTTGTTTATATTTAATTATCAATTATTCTAATCCCAAAATAATAATGTTAAGATCCAGTCTCCTGAATGGCCATATACAGGGTTGGCATGTTTGCTCTAATCATCTATGTAATACTAACAGCACAAGTATCTTTAGACAATGAAAATGCACATCTAGAGTCTAGACGATTAAGGTGACAACAAGAATTCCATTCTGTAAGCTAAATCAATGTCAATCAAATATCTGGCGTAGCAACTAGCAAGTATTGGACATTTGGAAACACAAATAATCCATACAGAAGTTTGAACTTGAGTTTGAGCAAAAGAACATTCATTAAATACAGAAGAATCTTTAAAAGCATACCAGTAATGCAGTTTCTTGATCTTCTTTCTTTGAGATCTTGTATGCAGCCCCCCACTGTCTCCTTGCAAAATAAAAGTGTCACCATTTCAAATATTGGTCTCATTCAATAATTTTGACTGATAAGAAACCGAACTATTTATTTTACGTGTCACATTGAATGAAAGTTTAAACAAACCAACAATCTACTAGCAATGCAAAAATTCAACAGCCAACACCATGAATCCATGATAGAAAAGTCACTAAAGAAATAAAACAACTAGCACGACACAGTTAGACTCATTAATAAAGACTTTAATCTGAGATAGTTCCACTCTAAGTTAATCATTCCCATAAAAAGGTAATTATATTGCTTAACATCAACCAACCATAAACACGCTAATTTTCATCAAATGAACCATATCATATGCTGTCATTTGCAAATCATAAACATACAGTCAAACTTTTCTTGCACAAACAAACTAGGAGCTATGTATAAACCTCACATAACAAATTAACAATTGAATACAGCTACAAGTAAGCTAAACTGATGAATTACAGAACTTGCCATCACTGAAACATGATCCAGGAAAATGAGGTGTCAAAAGAAAAAAAAAACTTGGAATTCTTACACAAATTTCTCCTTCAGCAGGTTCCAGAGTCACTGTTCTTCCAGGGTACTCAGGGGTCCCTCTGTGATCAGTAGAGCCTAAAAGGAAAAAAGGTCCACAAGAGAAAAACCATAGAAATTGAATATTTTTTACAAAATTGTGGAATTCAATACTTGATTATGATAGTGAAAGAGAGAAAAATGGTATCGATACCTTGGTAGAAGACACGTCGATAGCCCTTGATGAAACACACAAGGCGCTCATCGAAGTGAAACCCTGCTTTCCAGATCAAGGAACCATACCCAAATACCCACATTACCATGTTTTGAGGGTTTTTTCGCTTTTGAATTTGGTTTCAGAAGACAGATTGGTTGATAGGTTCAGTTGCAGCAAAACGCAAGTGAAGCAAAGCAGTGGTTGGCGAATTCTGAGTGTTATCAGAATCGAGAGAGGCCAATCACGGGATTTGCAGCAGTCATTGACTCATTTGTGGAATGGGGAAGGAGAGTGGCCCCACGGAATTCTCCGAGATATATTTACGTTAATTTCGAAAGAAAGCAAGGAGGTGTGTTTTGATTAATTGTGATTAATAGTGAAAATAAGATGTGTAAAAAATTGATTGTTCGAGATATAATCAATTTTTAATTTTCTTTTTGTTCATAGAAAAGTAGTATAACTGGAGATCGTACTCATATATGCATATATCCTCATTTGTTTACCAACTGAGTTACATGAATAGGACAGTCGATTTTTGTTTAGATATATTCGCATCTTACAATCACATGCAGATTTGTCTACACCAATAGATTTAACACGTTTGCACTCATCATATATCATACTCAAAGCAGTTCTACACAGTGCCCTATCACAACTTGACTGTTTGTTATTGTACAAGTGTCATATCACAACTTGACTCTGCCAACGGGTGCACAAGTCACCATGACTATCTTGCCGTAGCCTTTTCATCTTTCCATATGTACCATCGACCCTGCAAAATAGTCATCCATAGTCACTAAGTAAAACTTCATATATAATCATTGAGTTAACACTTAAGTTATAATGAGATATAGGTTTATATACTTGTTAGTAAGGATGGCAAAATGGGCCGGGCCTGCTGGTCCGACAAAAAAGAAGCGGGCCAGGCTGGAATTTTTGGCCCATCAAGTAATGTGGCCCGTCCCGCCTAGCTTGCCAGCTCACCGGGCTAATGTCTCTTTTTTAGGTTAAAAATGGAGGGTGAGAGTTCTTTTTTAAAAAAAAAAAATTAACAAAAAATGTCTAAAAACAAACAAAAAATATTAAAAAAAGTTAGGCCCATAGTTAGGGATGTCAAAATGGGCCCGACCTGCTTGCCCACCAAAAATAAGCGGGCTGGGCTGGAATTTTTGGCCCGCCCACTTATGCAGCTCGCCCCGCCTAGCCCGCTGGGCTACAAAGGTGGCCGGCCGGGCTGGCCTGCCGGGCTAGTGACACTTTTTTTTTTTTGTTAAAAGTGGAGGATAAGAGTGCTTTTATAAAAAAAAATTGATAGCGCCAAACAAAAAATGCTTATACCAAACAAAAAAACATAAAAAAAGTTTGGCCCATAATTAAAAATAATAAAAAAATAATTTTTTGTATGGTGCAAAAAGCAAAAAAAAATAAAAAAAGATAAATTTAGATTTTTTAATTGTTTTTTAATTATGTGGCGGGTTGGCGAGCCAGCCCACGACCCGCTTAATTTTTAAAGCGACGGGCCGGGCTAGCAAAACAAGCCTGCATTGTCTTGGCGGGCCGGGCTAGCCCGTCCCGCTTTTTTGCGGGCTAGGCGGGTCGCGGGCCAAATGGTTTGCCACCCCTACCCATAGTTAAAGATAAAATAAAATCAATTTGTTGTATGGTGCAAAAAGCAAAAATCAATAGAAAAAGGTAAATTCATATTTTTTAATTGTTTTTTAATTAGCACGTCGGGCTGGCAGGCCGGCCCGCGGTCCGCCTTATTTTTAAAACAAGCCCGTAATGTAATTCCGGGCCGGCCCAGTCTGCCCCGCTTTTGGCAGGCCACAAGCCAAGCGGGCCGGGCTGACTCATTTTGCCATCCTACCTGTTAGTTGTGGTATTCCCTAAATGCATCACATTGTGTATCCATGCCCTCACAAACTTATCCTTATGGGGAATTAACCATGTATCCTATACATATACATATTGAACACATTTTTTCAAATCTTGGCAGGATTCCTTAAATTTGGCAACTCGGCTTACATAATCTTCTTCGGTTGCTGCATCTACAATATCGAGCCAAAATTCCATAACCTTGTTACACTCTTTCACATCTTTCAATTGCTTCCTACGCATGGCCCTGACATTTTTGTTAATGTGAAACTGACAAAGCAAATCTTAAGACCTTGGGAAAACCTCATTCACAGCGTTGAGTGCAATATCTCTATCAGTGACTATTGCAACCGGCATCTATTCTTCGAACAACTCTTAAAACCTTTCTAATGCCCATTTAAAGTTGTTATTATGCTCATTCTCCAGATAAGCACAAGCAGTAGAAAATGTAAGATCAGTAGAGACACCAACAATCTCAAGTAAAGGTAATCGATACCTATTTGTTTGGTAAGTAGAGTCTATCAGAAAAATAATAGAAAATGTGTTAATCAACTTGAGTGTATCAAGATGAGCCCAGAATAAGTCTTTCACAACGTTGGTATCTTCATGCTTTCTATACGAATACACATAGTTGTCATTTACCAACAAGTTCATCAGCTGTTGCATTTCAGCTCTCGGCCCTTTAACAGAACGACGATATTTCTTCCGTTCGTTGTATATAGTGTTAATAGTACTTAGATTACCTGGGTTACGGCCTTTAACTGTCAACATGACCTTTTGTGGCTTCATATCATTCTTCGTCATATCTGCAACTAATGTCCTCTCCTGTTCCGTCAGTCGACCAACATATGCATGTCCAACCAACGTGTCAGCTTTCTCGTGATTGTGAAACCCACAAATAATAATTATCTTCCATCCCTGGTCCTTTTGAAAGGGTCTTCCTCTGAGTTTGAAAGGACATTCACATTTTGTTGTTCGTATGGCATTGACCTTCAGTTCCTTCTTGTACGCTTCATTCTGACACCATCATTATTTGACCTCGAGATGACGACAACAAATCTGATAGCTTTCCCGACATCTCGAGCTCAACTGATCATCGCATCTCTAGTAGAAAAGTCTGCAAAAATATTAAATAAGTAAACACGTTAACATTATAATGTTAGCAAAAAAGATAGTCACTCAATACCTGATTAGTTGTGAACGCATTGATATAGTCAACTGATTTTTTTCCATACATGACAATATGAGATACCTAATTAAATAATGAAAAGATATATAAGTTAATAAGATATTATATAATATTTAAATAATAATATCTTATATAAATTTAAGAAACTATATAATAATTTTCTCATTCAATTCAATCCACATATGTTTATATTTCATCTAAATTTAGAAGAAAAAAAAAACAGAAATAATTTTCAATTTTTAAATTACTTTAGTTCTTTAAAAATGGGATGAATAATAATTTTATTTTTTTTCTCTGATATACGAACGTTATAGTCCGAAAAGGTAAAATTATAAATAAATAAAACCATCTAAAAAACTTGTCAAGCATACCAATTAATCTTTGAGTTCTATAATAGTAGCTGCAACAAAAACTACATATAAATTAGTAATGCACAACAAATTGATAATCATTTTAGTTAATTTTTTTTACCATTATAATAAAAAAGAACAATATGGAAGCAAAATAATTTCATCCTTATTTAGTGGAAGTAAATTGTAAAGAATTCAAGTTGCTATCATAAATCTCAATGGCACACAGCTCTGTTTTTTCACTCACCTCACTATATGTTATTTGTGAAATCAGATAAAATTCTTCAAATGCATTCCATTTATTTTTTTATTACATTAGTAACATACTTTTTAACTAATATTCTCTACTATATTGATAGAAAAGTGATTTAAGAATTTTCATTATATTTTTTTAATTGTGCAAACGTTTTTTAAATAACCCACATAAATGCAAATTATAAAACATCAATAGGACGTGTGAACAAAAAACTATTAAAAGATAAGAATACATTCCAACCAATTCCCAAAAAATATAAATTCCTATCAAATTCGCACTGGTAACTAATCCCAACATTGAAATATTAAAAAAATTATATAAACAAAAAAAATCATAAATATCCTTGATCATGAGACATATAATTATCATTATAAATAAGAACTTGAATCGCAAAATACATAACTAGAACATAAAAAGACTCACTTGAGTATGTGAAGAACCGTTTGTAGTTTAAAAAAAAAAAAAACTATTCGTAAGCTACGGAGTTGAAGAATGATGTTTCTTCAAATTAAAGGATCCCCTATTTATAGATACTGATATCCAAGATATAAGGGAATGATTTTGAAAACAAATCTTTTTTAAATTCGTAATTATTTTAAGAGTTAACTATCAATTTAGTCTTTCAAAGATTATTATCTTGTCACCAATTTAATCCTCCAAAGAATTTTGTCACCAAATTAGTCCTCTAAAGATCATCTTTGTCACCAATTTGGTCCTCTAAAGAACTTTGTCACCAAATTAATCCTCCAAAGATGTGTAAATATACTAAATTAGTCCTTGAAAGATTTAAATATATCAAATTGGTCCATGATGGAGAACTAATTTGAGGACTAATTTGGTAGACTTTTAAATCTTTGGAGGACTAATTTGGTGACAAAGTTATTTGGGGATTAAAATTGGTGACAAGGTAATTTTTGGAGGACTAATTTGATGACAAAATTCTTTGGAGGACCAAATTGGTGACATGATAATCTTTGGAGGATCAAATTGATAGTTAACTCTTATTTTAAAATTATTTCGGACACATGCGTCCATAATTGGGTGGTTACCTTTTTCCAGACACGTAATTTGATTGGTGAGTGATGCCTCTGTTTATACTATTTTCGGACATTTTTGTCCGTAATTTGGTGGCATATTTTGATGTTTTCCGGACATGTGCGTCAATAATGTTATTTGAGAGGTGATGCATCATTTTAGATTAAACAATGACGTTCCAAAAAAACTTTTTTGTCTAAATTTTTTAGTTAGGATAGTCTCAAACCCAACTAATGTGGTGCGAATCACAACCTCAACAAAACAATTCATTAATTATCCATTAGAAAGACATTTGAGCAAATTCAATCGGTCCAAGATCCACTTAAAAAACCATCAAATTCATTCATTAACTACGACTAATCAAGGATCATATTCTTAAAAAAAAAAACGATTCGTTTTGGGACGACGACAAAAAAAAAAGAATTTGAACCTAAATCGAATTTAAAAAACTACATAAAAACTATTTCTTTTTAGTTTTTTTGCTTTTGTTTTAGTTTGGGCTTAGTTGTGTTTTGTCTTATATTTTCTTTGCTTAAAGATTGGGCTAGGGTTTTGATTAGTTTATTTTAAATGTAGTTTTGACCGTTCTTTTTAAGTCCATTATTAAGTTGACAAAAAAAATGTGTCCATTATTATTATTATCATTATAAATGAAATATAACATGAATAAATTTTAGAAATGATGATTTATTTAATAAATAATATTTAAAACCAAAAAATAATTTGAGAAGAATAAAATAAAAAATCGCATGATTAGTTACTTTATTCAATTGGCTCTAGAGGTGGAGGTGCTAGTTTGTGAAAATCTATGAGGATGGTGACTTGTGTTTTGTGGAGGTAGACATAGTGAAGTTGAATATACATGTTAGTGCCTTTGAGAATCTGGGTAATGCTAGTTGTGGTGATTTTATTTGTGCTCATGAGGAAATTGGTTTTAGATAGAGTATGGAGGTGAGTTATTGTAACTCTGACTTTAAGATGGCTCTACATTTTATTATTACTTCTCTGAGTAAATTTTATTAATATGTACCTTTCGTTAATCATATGAGAGAACTTATGGCCTGTGTTGGAATGTTATGTCCAATATGCATTTCAGAAGATAAATAATTATGCAAATTTGCTAGCCAAATAAGGAACGTTAGGAAATCATTATCTTTATATTTTTGGTAGCATTTGCCCGTTGGTTTGAATACTATTCTTTCCGTTCCTTATTATTAGACTCTTTTAAGATATTACTATTGTCCCTTAATATAAGACCCTCAACAAATTCCTAAGAACATTTATTATATGTCGATTCTTTATAACTAATGAGCTTTCTAAACTGATAGTAAAATATAGGCTAAAATACACATTTGGTCTTTTATGTTTTGTCGAAGTTCTATTTTGGTCCTTTATGTTTATTTTGTCTCAATTTGGTCCCCTACGTTTGTTTTTTGGACCAACGTTAAACTCTTCTTTGAATCCGTCAGTCTAATTAATCGAACTAAATACGTGACACCTAAATGACATTAACGGCGTTAGTTGTCATCCCTTTTCCAGACTAAAACGACACTCTATTAAATTTTTTTCTTAAGTGTATGCAGTTTGTTAACTTAAATTAACGGAGACACACTTAAAAAAAATTCAATACGGTGTCGTTTTAGTTTGGAAATGGATGACAACTAACGCCGTTAATTTCATATAGGTGCCACGTATGCAATTCTATTAAGTTAGACTAAGAATTCAAAGAAGAGTCCAACGTTGATCCAAAAAAACAAACGTAAAGAACCAAGTTGAGACAAAATAAACATAAAGGACCAAAATAAAATTTCGGCAAAACCTAAAGGACTAAATGTGTATTTTAACCTAAAATATAATTGGTGCAATGATTAAAGAGAATAATGGAAGCTTTGGAAAATTATATAACCTTTTTGGAAACTGATACATTGATTTCTTATGGTGTGTTTGTTTTGGCATTTCTAACGTGATTTCAGTCTCAAAATCATATTAGAAGGCAAATTTTCACGTTCAAACGGTGCCAAATGTGAACACAACCTTTTTTAGTTTATGGATCTAATAGATCAATGTTCACTCAAAGCCAATCCAAACACACAATCATTTTAAATGTTTTTTTAATAAGTGCAATTGTCTCCCTAAGTCCTTATAATAAGGAACAAGTGGTATTTTCTTTGCAGATAATATTTTTTTATTTATATAAAAGTACAATAATTGAGGATTGAACTTAAATATCCATATGCATATCCTCATGTGCTCAATTAAGCTATATAAAAATGTTTTTCAATGGATTTTAGGTTTTTTTTTATTAAATTTTCTGATATTAAAAAAAAAATTGGCTCTAGTTCAAAATTTATTTGTATATTCTTTCAAAAAAAAAATTTAATACATGCATTAATTATCTGTAAGATTGTCATTTGGACGCAACCCATCCCATCGCCATAATATTGATCCAACCTAATAGTTCTTACCTTCTTTTTTTTTTTAATTATTGGATGATTGGATTTTTTTTTTAATATAATCACTTTTTTTCCGTCCTTAGGGTGAGACTAATCTCGTTCGTGCTGCATGGCTAGTGTTGACCTCCGAAAATTTGGCATAGGTATGATTCGAACACGGGACCTTCCGTTGTGGATCGTCCCTCCTATGAATTTAACGGAATTTTACACTGCTAAGCCAACCTTTAAGGTTAAATGATTGGATTAATGTGCTTAATAAGTATATAAGTGCATTTAATTTACACTCCTAGTATGTATTGTTTTGGTAACTCCTAATATTTATTTGTTTCTAACCTTCAAATTATGTGACGCATTACAATATTTCTGGCCTTAATTTCTTCCATAATTTTTATTATTATTATTATTTTTTTGTAATTCCTTTGTTCCAAATTGACCACCAGCAAAAAGGTGAAAGCCACCACGACACTAGTCTATCCAGTGTCCAGTGTAAACCCATCATCATTATTGTGTGTGCTTTTTTTTTTTTTTTGTGGCCATTTTCTTACTGTCGCTACTTTTCACTCTACATTATCGAACATATGACACACAAAAATCGTACATATATCATGCTACAACTGTACTTGAATGCTACAAAATTAATTGGCAACAAACAATTCACCATTCTCATTGGTAAATTTAGCCTAATTAACTTTAATTTTGAGGTAGATATGCAATTAATATGGAGGTGGAACAATTAGATAGACCATTATACAATTTATTTAATTAATTAATTAATTACACCTAACCTATTTATTAATTAATTATTTAATATGGAATAATGTAGAATGGTGTTGAATGGATTAAAATGACAAGTTGGGGATGACAGGGAACAATATTAAGGGTAGCACTAAAGTAGCATCATATATATAAACAGTACAGTTATTATTGTCGGTTATTACTAGTGGGTTAGTGGGATAACAACCCATATTCTACAACAATAAAAATATTTTATAAGTGAAATGAGTTTGAATTTAGAAGTTGTTATTTTAAAATATTACTTATCAATCATTAAGAGTTATTTTGATTTTTGGTTTCGAAAATAGCTTTTTGTTTTTAAAACTAGAAAATGAAAAAATCTGTTTGAGAGATGAGTTTTTTTAAAAAAATTTTGGAAATAGATTTTGTTTTTCAATATTTAAAAATTAAAATTTAAAAATATTTAAAAGTTGTTTTAGTTTTTCAGTTTTTTGAATTTGCACACAAATTTATGTTTTTTTGGTTTCATAGGAAAGTACATCAAACAGGGATCAAATCTTGTAACCACACACGCATGTTCTTATGTCCTCACCAACTGAGCTATACTTTTTTTAAAAATTATTTTATAATATAATTTCTAAAAACTAAAAATCAAAACTACGTCAAACAAGTCTTTACTATTTTATTTATATTTATTTTTGTAGTTTTTCCAAACTGTATTATAAAACTATTCTTAACACAAAAAAAAAAGAGTTTTCAATACAATATGAAATTTGAGAAAACTTAAACAAATTTAAGATATTTCTAAATTTTGTTCTTTGAAAACTTAAAATATATACTATTCTCGAAAATTACTTTTAAAAATTACTCTGCTAAATAATTTTTTTTAATTTTCTATTTTTAAAAATAAAAAATTTTAACCAGAGAAAAATTGTTATCAAACAAGCCCTAAATCAATTTTTCTATTTCATCTACACTTTTTTTTTTAATTCTTTCTTGTTTTCCTATTATTTTACTTATTCTTTTTATAAACATATCACTTGTAATATTATTATTTTTTCTAGCTCTTTTGTTTTGTTTTTGTTAGTTATCTGTCTTTTTTATTTTTATCTCCTACACCTAAAAATGGGGTGTTGGAATAATATGACCCATTGTTAAAGTGACTTATGGAAGGGACAGAGGAAAGCACCATCCAAAAGTAAAGTGAACCTAAAATTAGATTTACATTAAAACCTGGAGATTGGAGAAAGATAATATTACTCTTGAAAAAGATTGTTAGGCAATCAGAGAGAAACACATCTATGGTGTTGTGTCATTCAGTGTTAGCTTTGGGGTATTGTTATTTTTATTATTCTTAATTATTAATAATTCTTTTTTAAAATGATTATTATCCTTATTCAAAAAACAATTTTGTTCGAGTTAAAAATATTCACACGTTTTTAAGTAGTTGCGCTTAGTTAATTTTATTGGTTTTTTCAAAAATTGTATGAAATATCATTTTTATCCTTCATTGAATAATGTGTTAGCCAATTATAATTAAGGAGTTAAAATAGTTAATGCATTTAATGGGGGTAAAAAAGAAAAGAAACAATAAATGTATCATGAAAAGTATAAAATGTCTCATAAAAAAGACCATAAAAATCTTCTAAATGGTGTCTTATAATTATTAGTGTGTATAAACAAGAGGGAATAATGAGTAAAGGCTTTTTCAACCTAACAGCTCATATTGAGGTTTTATAGCAAGAAAATAAGTCATGTTGGTATTATAATTATTAGTGTGTATAAATTTTTTTTATCGAAAGAGACATAAACTCATTTTAATGATTTCTTGCGTTAAATCAATTAAGGCATGTTTGATAACGGTTTTTAAAAATAATTTTCAGTTTTTAAAAATTAAAATTTGAAAATATCTCAAACTTATGTCAGTTTTATAAATTTACATACTAATTTACATTGAAAATTCATTTATTTTTTTTAAACTATTTTAAAATACAGTTTTAAAAAACTAAAAAGTAAAACTAAATCAAATAGGCATTGATCTTCAATTGAGAAATATTCTTGTTGTACTCCAAAAATAATCAACTTCAAATAGTATTTTAGTGGGTGTTTTTTTTTTTTTTCATAAAATAAACATATTGGAAAGTCACAATAATAAGTGTACATGTTTAATCTACATCAAAGGTTTTTTTTTCCTTGAATTGAATCATCATTCTCTTTTTTTAAAATTTTTAAGCGTGACTATACCGTCTCTCGAGAAAAAGCCTCTTCATTCCTTAGATCTCAAGACTTGTGGGGTTTTGTATTGTTCTAAATCCCAATCCTTGTCTCAGCTTAACAGTTTATCGTGTTTCGACTTTTTAGGTCTCTTTTGCCGCTGAGTCTTATGGCTTAGAATGTTGTGAATGGACTCTAGGCTCGATTCTCAACTTGTCGAATACTTGACTCGACCCAAAATATTTAAGCTATCACTATGAAACAAAACTATAACTATTGTCAAAGGGGCAGCTCCAATCCATTACAAAACCTATATGACCCTTGTGTAGAGCGACAATATCCTCACTAAAAAGTTACCTTCGAGAGTGGAGAATTGAGCACCGTGATCCTTATGCTTGTCTCCCGTAAATTTCGCATGAAAAATAACCTAAACACTTCATCAAGATGTTGCTTATATAATATCTATTTTAGTAGTATTTTTTGTTCAATTTGATTTTTTGTTGAAAATTGAACATAGACTGACATAATATAATTTAGTCACACAAATATATTCTGAAAACAACATTCAAAATTTATAAAATCTAGTTGAATTGGCAGCTAATAATCTCACAATATTTTTAACGTCTATAAATATTTTATTTTGTTTCACATGGTTTACTTAGTTTTAATGCTTGAATATAATATAATATAATATAATTTAAAATTGGTATTTATTTATTTTGGGGCCTCAGTGTTGTTTATAGTGGGATTTTCACAGAATTGAGTTGCAATTAGGAATCTGAATATGATTCTATTCATTGTAGTGCTGTCCTATAAGCGAAACCTTAATGGAATTGCTGACATATATGGTCGAATATTTGGTGTATATAAAACAAAATATTAGCTCGTGGCACATAGTATCATCCATCAATCATTCAAATCCAATTAATATTGTCTCTTTTTCTAAATTTTCTAAATATATATAATCTTTGCTTTTAGCATATTTTATCTCTTTTCAGGTATTTATGGTCAGAAATAATGATTAATCTTCTTCTCGAAATTGAGCTCACAAGAAACGATTATCGGATGACTACGAAATGTCACTCATTCGCACCAGCAAGAGATTGAACATTAGAACCCTTGCACATGTGGTTAAGCGACCCTCGTGGTTATTAATTTGTTATTGTATACTTGTCGAGCCCAAGGCCAGTCCTGACCTTTCATAGATTCTAGGGCGAAGTGAACAAAATGAGTCCCTTTTAAGTAATTTTTTTTATTAAACTATAATAAAATTTTGATATTACATGCAACCCTAACAATACATTACAATTTCTTACGCCATAACTTACAATTCATCTACAAATGAATTTATTTATTTATTTATTTTTTGCAAATAACATTACATATATATATTATGGGCCCTCTTGAACATTAGGCCATAGACAAATGCCCACTCGCCCTTATCCCAGGACCGGCCCTGATCGCGCCCAACAATTATGCTGGTCTGGTGATTGAATAATGAAGTTTTGTATAATAACTTTTCAGTTGGAACTCATCAAATTATTTTTTTAGATTATAAAAAAATTGTATATTTGGCAAATAGCAGAACAACAGGGGAAAAAACAGAGGAAAAAATAGAAGAGTGTAAAAAAGACAAAAAAACAGAGACAAAAGCTGAAATGCATAATTGCATTATTTTACTCATACTCAAGCTTCAGAAACATAAAAACCAAAAAAAAAAAAGAAAAAGAAAAACAAGAAAGGTACATATATGAAAGATTTGTACAAAGCACAAAATCTCTCTTGACATGATTTTAGTAATAGGAAAATTTTGTTATTGTTATGTTAATTAGTCCTTATTAAGGACCTAAGATCTTGTTGAAGTTAGGGCATTTTTTCCTATTCCCTTCATTTCATTAGGAACATTGACTTCAATGTTGTCAAAAATGTCATGTCCTGTTTTAGAATCCTTTATTGGAAGTTCATGGTTTTGACCTTCCCCTGCATCTGGTTTGTTTAGTGTGTCTTTGCTTTTTCCCCATACCACAGTGTAAAGTCCACTTACAATGATAATTGCTCCAATAATACTGCAAAACAAAAAAATAATAATAATAATTAGCAAATGAATTGATTAACACATTGAATTTTGGCTTTGTTGTCTTTTTTCTAAGTTTTAAGAATGTGTTAATAGTCAATTTTAAGGATTTGTTTAGATTTCTGTTTATTTCATTAAAATTTACTTTTGCTCAATTGATATGTTGACTCAAGACAAGCGACTTGAAATCTTTTTTTCTTTGAGCCAACAAACTTTTATCTAGTCACTCAAATATTACGAAATAATATTATATAAAGATGAAAAGTAGTTCAGTTGGTTAAATAGAAATCCAAACATATACTTATACTTTATATACAAGTCAAATGCATACGCATGAATTAAACCTAAGGAACTACTACTTAAAACCGTGTTTCCCTAATCACTAAATTAACATGTTAAATAAATCTAAACATAAAACTACTAACTTCAGATTAGTCCTTAGACTAAAAAAAATCTCATATTAGTTCTAATTTATAGTTTTTCAAGTTTTTGAAGCACTTCAGTCACCGTTAATGTCTCAAATTGCAAGATTTGGAGGTTAATATACTCGAAAAGTTGAAAGTCTAAGTACTAATACAAGAATTTCATTAGTTAAAAGACTAATTTGAAGATGGTATGCAAGTTCGAGCAATTGGATATCATTTTTTTTATAAAAAAAAAAAAAGAAAAAGAAAAAGAAAAATAACATAACATATACCTTCCCAAATGAATTTCCTCAGCCAAAACAATGGATCCCAAAGCAGCAGTGATAATCATACAAAGAGGGCTAAAAGAAGTGACAAACACTGGTCCACGTTCTCTTGTCACAACACCTTGCACATAATATGCCATTCCAGAACACACCACACCCTATTTTTTCCACAAAATTAATTGTTCATAATCATTAATAATCACCATAATGGTATATTAATTATGAGGTTAATTAAGGTAATTAATTAGGATAAGAATAGAAAATAATTTGAATACTACTTACAGAATAAACACAAGCTAGAAGCCTAGAGTCCCAACCAATGGACCACACACTCATGTCACGTTCAAATATGAGTGTTGCAATTGCACCCTCAAAAATTCCCAAAAAGCAAATCCATGATGTAACTGATAATTCTGCTGGGTACATCTTCAATGTGAAAGACTACAATCCATAAAATATAGTAATTAAAACACAATTAGTCACAATTAAGACTACTATTCATGGATCAGGTTCGGTCAAGAACTAAACCTAAACAAAACTGTATTGGAAATAGGGTTTGGTTCGCTGAATAAAACTACTTTTGAGAATGTATGAATTGAACTGATGGACAGTTTTGTTGTAATCCTAACCAATTTTATTTTTGAGTCGTATCTCGTAGAAAAATGATTGTGTTGTACCTCAAATCAGTTCAGAGTTGGTTTTTAACCCAAATCGGGTAGTAAAATTGGTTAAGCTTTGACTTTTCATTAAATGGCTCAATTGTTAAATTTGATTAAAAGTTTGGTTTGTTTTTATAATAGCCCTATGGTTGACCATAGTTGACTGCATCTAATACAACCTCTAAGTCGAGAATATATATGATGACTCCTACGAAGGTAATTTAAAACCTTTCTAAACTCTCAAACGAGTTATCGAAATTATGAAGATCAGACATTTCAGTCTCTGATATTTTAAAAACCCTAAATTTGTCTTTCACTAACAAATCCTATTAGTCATTTTCTACAATTTTCTTCACATCATTCAATAATCAAATGACTAAAACGAACATCTCGTTACAAAGTCAGGATCGAACTCAAAATTTTAAAAATTTGATAGACCAAAATGTCTTAACCCCTACAATCTCGAACACTAATTCGAAAACTCAAGTCAATCAAAAAACAAACAAATAAACAAAAAGAAGAATACATACTTGCAAGATGAAGAAGCTAGCCCAACCACCACAACTTGCAATGAGCATTACAGTGCCAAGTAACCAATTTTGTTGAGAGGGCTCTGTGTTTGAACTACTACTACTTCCATCTTCGCTTGTTGAGTGTCCATTAATAATTTGAAAGGCAGGGCCTTTGTACAAAGTCATAACCATTGCTCCTGAAACTGTTACAACTGTTCCAATCACCTTTGCTAAACTGTGTATTTTCTTCAAGTTCACTTTCTCTAACCTGGTTCATTATAAGACATAGAGAATCTTCTTAGATTTATCATATGGTTCAGTTTGCTGAAACGAATTGGATTTGATAATGTATGAATTGAACCGAACAGTTTTGTTGTAACCCTAATTGAGTCTGATTTCAAACTATATCTAACAAAAAAATGATTTGGTTGTACCTCAAGTCAGTTCAGAATTGGTTTTTGAGCGTAGTTTTTAATTAACACATTTTGTTATTAGATGAAATTAAACCTTGTGTGACTCATAAAATGATGTGAATTTTGAGTGTAGTTTTTAAAATGATGTGAATTTTGTTATTAGATTTATCATATGGTTCGGTTCGCTGAAACGAACTGGATTTGATAATGTATGAATTGAACCGAACAGTTTTGTTGTAACCCTAATTAGGTCTGATTCTAAACTGTATCTATCATAGTATTTTATCAACGTACTAAATAAGCAATGTAAAATATAGTTTTAAAATATATGAAATTGACAAGCACTGTGATGTAGTACTAAATGATTTTGGAATCATGTGAAAATTTGTAGACATGATCTATACGATAAGTAGTTTCAATCCTACGGTGAATTTCGTGAAAAATATCTCTGACAAATAATTATTAACTGATATAAGAATTAGTATAAGTTACGCCAATATCACTCTGGCTTCATACACTCATTATTTATTAGTACTCATTATTAGAGAATGTGAAAATGACTACATATTATTATTATAATTATTATTATTATTATTGCACTCAAACCAGGAACGCAATATTTCTACCTTTTCTTCATTTGCGTAAGCGCATAATAATAAGCTGCATTAATATTAAAGTGATTATTTATAGTGAAGTTTTTTTTTTTGATAAATAATAATTGAAGATTTTTATTATTATTAATTTGTTATTAATTACCTGAAAATGAGGGCCAATACAAAAGTGATGGCTGGAAGAACATTAACGGTAGCCGATGCAAACGTTGTTGAGGTGTTCTTCATTCCCATATTGTACAAGTTTTGATCCAGCACTGGCCTATTTTTTTTTTCACCACAAAATTAATTAAACAAATATTATTAATTAGAACACATTTTCAATTGCAATATAGTAATTTTGTAGGAATATTTAATCAAATCAAAACCAAACCCATGAAAACAGATAATGAAATTAAAATTATAACTCAGACATTGATGAATATTTTCTAGTAAAATAAAATTTAAAAATTCAATATTTATTTGTATAATTTAATTTGATGATAAAAAATTTATTTAGTAACATATCACAAACCAATTATTTTTTCTTGTGTACATCAAGGGTGTATCCTTGACCGTCCGACAGTCGAACACTAAAACCCTAATAATTAACTTTCTTAAGATTTTTATGTGTACAGTCGGAATTCGAACTCATGTCAAGATAGTTAAAATTATTGATAAAAAAAAAGTAAAATTATATTATTATATTTAAATTAAAACGTCGGTGGATGAAAAGTGAAATGGTAGTGAGAAATATTAATTAATGCTTGGTTAATAATTTTGTGAAGTTGCTTTCTTCAGCATTATATGGATTGGTGGGGCCATCACTATAGAGAAACCATTATCGAGTTGTCGCATATTATGCAATGCAAGAACATTCTTTATTTATTTTTTTAATTAATTTAATTAAAGAAATGCTCACTAGTAGGTAGCTAGTGCTTTAGTTGGGAATTTCCCAACAAGAGCAAGAATATAAGTATAAAGATTTGTTATATATGCTTAGTAATAAAAATTATTAATATATATTATTAAAGATATGTTATATATAGCACATCTTTTAAACATTTATGATATGCTTTTTGTTATGTTTTTTTTAATATATACTTTTTGAGATATATTTTAAAACATTTATGAAATACTTTTTGTTAGTATCGTTTAAAAGGAACATCGAACAAGTTGGTTAAATAATTGAAAGTACTATTTTAAGTAGCAGTTTTTCAGTTCGAATCACTTTTGTTTAAAAGAAAGTGTGTAATAAAACAAGGAATAATTAACCTATAAATTAAATAAGTTAAAGAGTGAGACAATGCACTAGAAGAATTTATTTACTAACGACTTTATTGTCAGATTCTGTTATTATAAATATATAATATTTATATTAAGTTTTTTTAGAAAAAATCATATATATTTTTATAAATATTTAATTATTAATAAGTAAATTTGTTAGTATGAAATTTTGATATATGCTATTAATTCATCATATTGTTATTTGTTAGTATAAATTTAGTATATATATATATATAGTCTCAATATTAATAAATTATTGTAAAGTTTATATCGACGATAACTAATTATAAACTAATGGTTTGGTAATGCATTAGTGTTAAGAATTATTTTTAGAGATGTGATGTTAAAATTTCTCAATTATAAAGGACAAGGGTATATGTATTAATGAATAATAATATTCTTTTGAATACAACATATTAAGTATAAGAAGAGAAAAAGAGGAAAAAAATGTAAAATGTGATAAAAATGAAAAGAGTCATTGAAAAAAAAATTGATATAAGAGAGAAAGAGAGTAGTGTGCTAAGATATATATAATTATCGACTCATTGTATATTAATTTTTAAAATATATATAGCTAAAAAAAAGCTTGCATGCATGTGAATTTCAAGGATTTAAATCAAGTATTCCCAAATCATGTTCCCAATCATGTTCCACCAATAGAATATCGTCACGTCATTAAAATATTTTCTTTAATTTTAATCTTTAGTTTCTTAGTATTTTTTTTAATGACGTGGCGATATTCTATTGGTGAGACATAATTGAGGACATGATTTTGGGACACATGATTTAAATCCATATTTCAAATATTTTTGTTTCCGGGCCCAAGAAAAGAGAAACAGAATTTAATGATCGGAAAACAAAAAAATAAAAATAATGAGAAGAAAAGAAAAAAAAAAACTCAACAAAAAAAATGTACGATTGACACTTCGAATAATATAGTAATAATTGTTGAAATAAAAAAAAAAAAAGAAAAATAGTGATAATTAAAGTGGAGAGAGTTTGAAGAGACTTACTCAAGGAAACCCAGCACTGCTAACCTCAAGAAGACAGGGAGAGTCATCTTTGGTCGTATTTTTCTGTAATAATTTGATGAAGGAAAAAAAATATAGTTAATTAGTAAATGCAACGAAAAGGATATTTTTTTATTTTTTATTTTTTGGGATCCTTGCACCCTGTATGTTAGGGTAAAAGACTAATTTCTCGGGTATAGTCATACTCGTCCTCTAATCATCAACTGGTATTTTCTTTAAGATTCAAACCACGCAAGATTCTTGAACTAGGTCATTGATAGTTGATACAAAATGAATGAACATATTTCTCTAGATTAGTATCTACTTAGTTAATGATAGTGGAGAACCAATTGGCTAGGGTGCTAGTGTATAGTAATAAAGACATATTATGACTTTATTGGAAGAATCCAGGTTCGAGTTTTGTGGAAATATGGTATACCAATTGATTGAGAGGACAACTCGATGCATCAGTATGTCTTTTCTAATAATAAGGTGAGAAGATACTAAAAAAAAAGACGAAGAAAAAGAAGAAAGCAAGTTAAGAAGATCGAGAGAGACCTTTCGAGGATGAGAGCAAAAGGAGCCATGATAATAGTGGCGAAAACATGACGATAAACGGAAAGAACCCAATGGCTCATGCCATGTTTAAAAGAAACCATAGTGATGATATACATTCCAGCATATCCAAATTGAAGAGACACCATAGCAAGGTAAGGTTTAACCTTTTTGAAAACCTTGCTCAACTTATGATCATCACTTGACACATTTTGCTCCTCCATTTTTGTTTTTTTTTTTTTTGTTTTTTTTCTTCTTTGATCACAAACTCACACTAATAATCAATAAAATGAGATATTGATTTGCTTACTTGTAGCTTATTATGTGAGTTTGTGGATGACATACTTCAAAATGAGAAATGCCCTTCTTATAGGCCTAAAAAGTGAAAAATAATAATAATAATAATAATAAAGCATAGCCCCAAGTTTTCATCACAATAGTATCGCTTGCCACTAATTCTCTCACTTCAATTTTAATTTTACTACTCCCATAGATATATATTCCCTTATCCATTAGAGAGGGGGAAAAAAGAAAAAAAAGAAGCATATTCCTTGATACTAGCTAGATTACTTTAATTTTATATATATAATAATAATAATAAGCTAAGGCATTTCACCATAAATAGTGTACATATAAGGGATGCTGAAATACTTTTCATATATGCTTTAATTAATTTCAAGGAGTTAATTAATATACCAACATAGAAAAATAATATACATATATAAGCGAATATATGTAGAATCATGGATTTAGATTTTAACACACCTGATAATCACTACGGTCATGTGATGTTAATTAAATAACTAGAATTTAATAAGTTGGTTAAAATATTAAAAAATAAATAAATTAACTCACCAATCTTAGTCGAGATTGGACGACTCAAAACAACAATTATAAAAAATTATAATATTTTTTTACGAAGACTTTTTTTTTGGGGACATAGATGTAAATTACACTAACAATCCCTCTCGGGACCCCCACATAAATAAAATTACTAAATTATGTTAGATTACTATATATGTTTGTAGCATTTACCAATTTTTAATTGAATTAAAAATATAAAATCTTAGTTAACTATTTTTAATTGAAGTCGTTGCAACAACCAAAGACTTTGACAGAGGTAAAGCTACAATCTCTTCTTGGTTGTTGCAACGACTTCAAGTTTTATTGTAGTGGTCCCATTAGCACCTAGTAGTGATTGTAGCCAAGAAAAGATGGGCGGATGAGCCACCAATAGTATTATGATCCTATCACACCACCACACTAACTTCAACAAAGGAAATGCCTTTCCAGTTAACTTATGGTTGTGATGCAATGATTCTAGTCGAAATAATGGAACCAAGCATTCGACTCCAGAGATTCACGGAAGAAGACAACCAAGACAAGATGAGATTGGAGCTGGACACAATAAAATAAGACAAGGAAGTAGCGGGATTAAGGATGGCAGCAGCTAAGCACAAGGCGGCACAAAGATATAATACTTTGCTAGTCTTGAGGTTTTTCAAGACTGGTGACCTAGTGCTTAGACGAGCTGTGCAACACGGAAAGCTGGCCGCACAATAACGGGTCAGACTATACATGATTGCGGAAGAAATCAACAAAAGAGCTTACAAGTTCAAAGAGCTTAATGGAAGGAACATCAATAACACTTGGAATGCAACTCATTTGAGGAAGTTCTATTATTAATGTAATCTCAAAATTTGAATAATAATGTATTGTCTTGGTTGCATACTCTTTTTCCAAGCCCGGGTCTTTTTACCCTAGGGGGTTTTAGACTTGGGGAGGTTTTAACGAGGCACACCTCTTCCTCATCAATAAAAGGATAGTTTCAAACAATGCATACATTTTAACTTCAATTTTTAATTATGAAAGCACGATTACAAAAAGCTAGTCAAGTTGGCTTAGTAACCCACCTAAATGAGACAAAAATCAAAGGAAAAGACCAAATTAGGCCAGGTTAGCGACCCACCTGACTTGGGCAAAATTCAAAGAAAAAGATCTAGTCAGGTTAGTTGAGTGACCCACTTGACTAAGGCAAAATTCAAAGGAAAAGACATCGTCAAGTTGGCTGAGTGGCCCACCTAACTTAGGAATAATTCAAAGAAAAAGACATAATGAATTTGGCTGAGTAGCCCACCCATCTTATGCAAAGTTCAAAAAAAAAAGACCTAGTTATGTTGGTTGAGTGACTCACCTAACTTAGGCAAAATTCAAAGAAATAGGTTCAAATGAAAAATGGAAGCAACAATCAGTCAAGGAAAGAGTACAAAACAAAGGAAATAACAAACTAGAAAACAAAGATAATACAACGAATCATGGGGTATTCCCCACTCCTTCCTCAGAGGGCACAGTAGGAATCATCATATTATCCTAGAGGAAAGCCTCGACAAGTCAATATCGGGAAAAAGGAAGGCAACTTGCTTTCTGGCCAAGTTAAAACCTCTATCATATTGCTCTAGTACCTCACCTGCAAATCAAACAAGGTTTTGCTCTGAGCAATAACTTTGACCTTGACTTCAGAGTTCACTTTTTCAAGTTCAAACACACGGTCTTTATGGTAAGAGTTTTCTTCTTCATGTTTCTCCTTCTCAAGTTCTAGCTCTTCTCGAAGTTCATTAAGGGCGGACCTCAACTTGGCCACCTCTACAGATTGATTTTCCTTCTCTTTCTCAAGTTCATGAATCCGACATGCAGACGCTTTCTTATCAGCTTGTAGGTCGGCGACACTCGATTCCAAACTTTTCTTGTATTTTCTCAATCCTTCGATGTCTTTCTTGGTGGATTCATATTTTTCTTTCCAAAATCCGGTACTCTTTTCCACTTCTTCTTTTTCCTTCTCTAAATGAGATGCTTCATCATCAACAACCTCCAGATAAACGGCAACCAAAAAATTTAGGAAAGCCAACCGAAGACTCTTTTTCCCGATAAGCCAGTGCAAGGAAGGAATGGGCAGAGCTCTCACAGAGTCGAGATCCTAACGAGGGGGACGTGAAAATTATCCCTCGAGTAGCATTGAAACCATCATCCTAAAAAGACTTGACTGGAGTGTGACCTTCATCTTAATCACTACCCCAATTCTCCTCCGGGATTGACAACCTAGGTCTTTTGTGACCACGAGGTGCATCCTCTCTAGCTTCACCCTAATGGTTCTTGAGCAAGCGGAGAAGAATTGCGGGGAGGAGACTCTATACCAACTCCTCGAGCTGGACTTTGTTATCCATCTCTTTGGCGTGTATGGAGGAACTACCCTTGGAAGTACCAACTCGCGAACTAGGAAGCAACGTCCCTTAGGGATATTCATTTGAGGACCACTACCTGCGAGAACAGTGGTGATGCCGCCAATGGCAGAAACCATGTTGGACGCTTCCAAAGTCTCATGAAACTCGTCTTCATGCATGCTTCCCCTCTTGAAGTTTAATATTAGCAAGCTCGATAGCCTTTAATTTGCGGATCCTTGCAATGTTGGCAACCAAGAGCTTTTCTAGTTTTCTGCCAAGATGAAGTATGCGATATTCGAACAACAATACAACAAAAATAAAAAACATAGAAATCTGAGATCTCACTGCCTAAATAATTATGGATTGAAACTTTATCCTCCCGATGCTCCAATAGAAATTTGGAGCTAAGCTAAAACTTCTCCATCCTGCCTACTTCAAAACGGTCTATAAGAGTGAGTGTTTCTTTCTTTTTGTAGCCAACAAATTTGGTATGACGTGACCAATATAAGAGAAACCTGGGCTTACCATTAGTAGTGACTAAGATGGTATCCTCATTGAAACAAGATAGCCAACATAGCCTCATAGTGATGTGTTTAAAATCTTCTTCATAAGAATTAGTGTAGGCAGTAAAACTTCGCAGCCTAGGATGAAAGTTAATTGAAATCCAACCTTCCCAATGAACTCGTGTACCTGTCCCTTTGGTGGTCACACCACCCTTTGATTGAAAGAAATAGAAAAACTTTCTAATAGTAACTGAAAAATGAAGCAGATCACATTAAATTTCAAAAGCTTTAATGATGACCTAAGCAGCAGTTGGGTGGATCAGCCTAAATGAGAGGAAGCATCTTGGTCTCAACAAGCATGACTAGCTAACGAATTTTCTCCCATGTAACAGGAAGGTCAGAGGTTAGAACACTGAAAATGAATTCGACCCGACCAAGATCCATATGCTAGATCCTACTTGAATAACATGCCTTTCAAGGAATTCCATGTAGGACCCCGCAAAAGGCCACACAACATGGACGAGCTCTCAAATGACAGGTCTGAGATCACTTTCCCACTACAGCTTGAATCAGGAAGGGATTCTTGCATTTGTGGAAAAGAGAAGCTTAACACCTTTTTCCAGCTGACGGACATGATGATAAAAGTCACCATCATCCCTAAAGGTAGTTCACTCCCTACCAACGCCATAATTTTTACAGTAAGAAAACTGACATGGCAGAAGAAGTCTATCTTTTACTAGAAAATTACGGACACAACGAAAGCCGACCACCACTGGAGCTAGGAAGGATGAGGTAATTTTTTATTTTTCTTGTTTTTCATGATCTAGATTACTCGTAGTCATAGGAGAAGAATAGGTATGAAGAGAAATCCCAAGAAGCGTTGCTATATTTAGAGGATTGAGCCATAAATGCAAAAGCTCGTGAACTTGAAGTTGAAGTTGCTTAATGGAGAAGTCAAAATTTTGAAAACATCATTCAAAACAATAAATGTGATAAGACCACTAACCAAAATTAATGTGACGAGATCACCGTCCAGAATAAATGTGGCATGACCGCCGGCCCGAGTTAATCTGACAAGACCACAAGTCAGAATTAAGGTGACAAGACCGCTGACAAAAATGGAGGGAAAGAATATCGAAACTACCATCCAACTTGGACGTCATCCTGACTAGATCTACCCTCTCCGGTCAAAGAATTGAAACTTGTGAGGTTGGTGTACCATCTGGCCTGGATTCGGATACTTCCCGATTAGGGCAATTCGGATGTCGCCCGACTAGGCCAACACAGATGTCATCACGCCACATTATGGACATGATCGCATCAAGCCGAAATATATGCGACACATCTATTCCGCTTCACCAAATATGCATCCTTCCCTCGCCACGACATTTATGGAGAATAAAATCCAACCTAACTACTCAGCATTTAAACATAGATATTCTTCATTTCCAGAATGTTCCCGGATGATAGGGTTTTAGATTAATCGCTTGTATACATAGTCCCTATCCCCCCAACTTATATCCTCAAGCTTACAATAAACATCAAGCTCTCCTTAAGGTGTAGACGACAACTTTCTACCGGAGTCGAGACATGTGAAACTTGAGTGAACAACGTCCAATTTAAACAATTTGTTACAGTCTGTTAGTCACATTACTATAATCACAAATAAGGATTTGATCATAATTTTCAATAACTTTAGTAACAGATTTTTTAATTTGGATGAAAATTAGACCTCAAAACTCATTTTTCACATTTTAAATTTTAGGTTGAACTGCACTTTTGGTTCCTCAAGTTTTCACTTTTCGTGATTTTGGTCCCCAAGTTTCCAAAAGTTACAAATGTGATCCTCCATCTATTTATTTCTTTGGAGTATATGCTAGTTTTTTTTTTAATCGACAAACAAACAAAATATTATTAATAATAGCACCAGAAGAGCTAAGTTTACATCCACTAAACATCCAAATACCATAATAAAAACAAATGACCAATAGAGAAAACACTGAATCGGACTTCTTAAGATAAATACACAAGATGATTAAACAGCCCAACCAACAAATTAGCAGTCTGAACAAAACATATCACTGCAACCAACTATATCAAAATATCCGCTGAACAACAAACATAGGATATACTCCATTCAAAGCTGCCTCCATTTGTTTTCTTCATGAAATTGATTAAAACCCCACTTTTCCTTTTATTAGATCTGAGTTCCAAAAAGGTAGAGCTTATAACAGACCTAAAAACTCAGATCTAAGCTCTACCTTTTTGGAACTTCTTCACCATCAAATATTCCATACCACTCAGAACAAAATTACATTCCAAAGTTTAACTTTCTTATTAGATCCCCAAAAATGACCATGTTGCAACAATTGATCTTTGCAAGAGTTAAACAACACCTTAAAACAAGCCACCTATAGATGCTCATCCAAATACAATGAGATTCTACCCAGGTTAGAAATAAATGGGCATTAGTCTCCTCATCAAAGTGACAAAGAGGGCAGAGGATATCACCTTGAGATATATAGTAACACCTATTCTCACCAAACTAACCTTTGTAGGACAACAATTTGACACTATCTTCCAAGCAAAAGCAGACACATTTAGAGGAGTTGGAGTAGACCAAAAAAGAGAGTATAAATCCTTATCAGGAGAGGAACTTGAATCTGACAAAAACTTGTAAGTATCTTTTACACTGTTTCATTTGAACAAGGGTCTTCTCCAATCAAAATTCCACACCCATCTTCCATTTTCAAATGATCTAACATTATTGCAGATCATTGCATCTTTAAAATTAGATATAGAAAATAATCTAATGAATTCACAACTCAAAATTTTATCTCCCACTCAAGGATCATCCCAAAATTTAATCTTCTCACTCTTCCTTGCAATCCTTCTCATCCCTTTGTTAAACCAGTTAAAATGATCCCCTTTAACACTCTCACAAGCTTTCCAAATGTCCCTTCACTAACTTGAGCACTTCCTCCAACTAGAGCTGGGTATGCGGGTGGTCCGCGGGGTCCAGGATTGCCTTGCACAAGTCCGCAAGTTAAACGGACCATCCGCTTAAGCCTGCATCATAAATGGACTTAATTTTGTCAGGCCCAAGACTGCTCGCAAAGTCTGCGGACATCTGCAAAAACACCTTTTTTTGCAGAATTTTTTTTTACCATTTTTTTTGCTTTACTCTACAACTTTATTTTAAAAAAGTTCATAATAATTTTTTTTTACTTTATAATACTTTACTTTTAAAAAAAGTGCATAAAAGGGTTAGAAAACTTTCATAAAAATATTTTAAAAGCACACAAAATATTTAACATACTAGACATAAGACATTCACAATATAAATTTCAAAGTAATATCACACAAACATTCAAACTTCAAATCTAGATTAAGTCTCAATAATTAGTACAAATCAAATATCCAAACTTTCAAAATAAAAATAAAAGTCTTAGCAAACCAAATAGAAATGTTAAGACCCAACTTATTTATTTAAGTGAGTTTAGACTTTTTTTTTTTTTTTCAAAAATGTCATATCCAACTTACTTATTTCAGCACAAAAAAAATTAAAAATTTTAAGCGGATACCCGCGGAGTGCCGAATTTTATCCGTTCGACCCGTGGGTAAATGGTCAAGTCCGCCTAAGCCCGCAATGGTTTTAATTTTTTTAGTCTCAAATCTGCCCAATCCATTTACCCGCGAATCGGTCCGCGGACTCCAATCCGTATACCCAACTCTACCTCTAACCACCTTGTGACAACTGAGGCTTAGCTAAAGACACTTCGCCATACCTTGAAGCTAGCAGCCTACACCAAAAGCTACTAGGACTTGTTAGCATCCTCCATTTCCATTTTGCCAGTAAACATGCATTAAACAAAACTATATCCCTCAACTCCAACTCCCCTTTTCTTTAGAAACACATAGTTTATCTCACCTCATCCAAGCAATACTCCTCCGATCCCTATTACCTCTCATAAAAAAACTTTTATAATAATATTAGCAACCGACACGAACAATTTAAAATAAGAAGAAAAAAAGATTGGAGAAGTTAACCAATTTATAAGATCAAAATCGCAAATTAAAAGTTAAGAGATTAAAATTACAAACTTAAAAAACAAAAAAATTTAATTAAACCTAAACTTTATAGAGACCAAAATTATTTATATGATCAAAATTTCACAATTAATTAGTACTAAAGATACCATTAAGCGATATTTTTAATTGTTCCAAACATTTCTTTATATTGCCTCTCAAGGTAACCATGAGCATATTTTCACCCACAAAATAGGATATAATAAATGAAATTTACATTTACATCTACATTAACAAAAAGAGTCCTGATTTTTGTATTTACAATTTATTGTACTTAATATATTTATTAATTACGTATATGAAAAAAATGATTACATTAGTTAATTTTTTAGTTACAGTGTACATTGACTACGTACGTTGAAAAAAGTGGTTACATTAGTTATTTTTTGGTTACAGTGTCTTTTCGGATTTGGTGGTTACACGTGTAAAAATATGTGATTACAACGTAAAAATAAAAATTCAACAAAACTTCTGTGTGTATAACCAGATATCTTAACATATGTAAGCATGAGTATAAAATAAATAAAAAAAATGTGAGTAAAAAAATATTTTTTCAAACGAAAAAAAGTTAATCATATATCTCGATCCGTAATTGTCATAACAATACTTATTAATAATGAATGTGGGATATGACTTATCTGAACTCAACATATACTTCACACTCAATACAATCTATCTATCTATATACGATATATTATAATTGTGAAAGTATTATTATTATTATTATCTACTCTTCTCTTGTGTTGGATATTTCAACATCTAATTTAATAAAGGGATGTTATATATGTTTGGTTAAATACATTATTGTACAATTATTGTGTCCCTATGTAACACAAGTCACAATCAAATATGGATTCCAGTAGAAAAAAAACTAGGTTCAGGTTGTGTGTATCGCTGAAAAGTTAATTATTAGTGCGAGTGACGTTGGTATTTTTCAATGACGAGATCTCGAAAAAAATTTAGTGGATAGGTTTGAAAATTATATATTATATATATACATGAAAATAGTATATTAATACGTGTTTCAGCGTCAGATATGGGTCATACTCATTTATTTTAAACAATCATGAAAAAAAAAAAGAAAGAAAAAGAAATGGTATGGACTGATATCTCGGTTTAGGGCATGCATTCTGAATAAAGGGTATATTCCTTATAATATATAGAGAAGGTTTTGTTGATTGTTGCACGAGATATGCTACAAGATCCGTGATATACGTGGGAGGTGAAGACGAGTGATGTTTTGGTATCTCGGCTTTAATTTATATATTTATATATACTAAATGAAGTTGATAGTCCTACTTTTATACTTCCTCTATCCTAAAATGTAAGACTTCCCAGATCAATATTGCGGGAATTAAGAAAAGTGGTTAATTTAGTAAAGTGCATTAAATTTGTCTGACAAAAAGCATTAATTTCCAAATTTACCCTTTCAATCTCTTTCTATCACCTCACTCTCTCCTAATTAATGCTCATCAAAATTAGTTAAGTAACAAGGGTATAATGGTAAAAAAAATTAAATGTGTACAGAAATTCTCAAAGGATCCTATAAAATGAAATAAACAAAAACTCTCTAAAAAATTTTACATTTTAGGATCGAAGAAGTATTAAAGTGGATATGTTTCAGATTTGAGCTTTGGGTCTCAAATATGTAAGTGCGGAATCCTAGCTAGCTAGGAAGCCAAATGTTACTATATATGGATAATGCTACTTAAATCAAGTAAATATTATTTCATTTGGTCGTTTCTATTTCTAGAATACTTGCTAATTGAAGCATTGAAATAGCTTTTCTTTCATCGTTCTCATCATGAACCTTTCAAGAAAATTTAATATTAGCTATAAAATATTTTCTATAGTTAATTTATAGTTAATAAATTATTATTGATTAGTTTCCAACTAAAATTTTCTTGCAAATCTATATAGTTAAATAAGTTTTAGTTAGAAATTTATTATGAATTAGCTGCTAATTTTGCAAATTTAGCTACAAATCAATTACAAAATGTTTTCGTAGCTAATTAGCTACCTAGATTTAGCTGTAAAATTTTCATAATTAATGGTAACTAATCTGTAACTAATATAATTTACTACGAGTTAACTACTAATTAGCTATAATTTCTTTTAAAATAAATTTAGAAAATTCTTATAGTGGAACAACCTCAAGGTCATCCACTCATTATGATTATTGTGAGCTCATTTTTAATAATAAGTATAGTAAG
Source organism: Cyamopsis tetragonoloba (assembly GCA_037177725.1). Lineage (NCBI taxonomy): Eukaryota > Viridiplantae > Streptophyta > Magnoliopsida > Fabales > Fabaceae > Cyamopsis > Cyamopsis tetragonoloba. Next base: position 64,321,813 of record CM074119.1, read on the forward strand.
AATAACTTGATTACTTGAAGAGTTGATATCTAAGTAATTATATTGGTTGGCTCCTTGGATTTCAATAACCACAAATTAGAGTTAATATGGCTCCCACCATGCAAAAATAATCCACTCATGTTTGGTGTATTAATGGCATTTGCGTATGAAACATCTTAACCTCATCAACTTGTCCTCTCTCTAATTATATAGGCTTTTGTAGAAATTAATTACTTTTAAAAACAAAAACTTCTCTTTTATTACTCTATTCGGTCATTTTTATAAGAGACAAAAAGAGAACTTTTTTTTGTTCTTTTTATAAGAGACTTTGTGAGTTTTCTAGGCGTATTAATTATTCAGAAAGGGTAAAAATACTTTGTTACCCTCAATTTATTATGAGCACTCATAATTTTCCATATAAGTGGATGCATTTACTACGTGGATATTTTAGGAGTAACTTTTTTACATTATTAATTGGAATGAACATTATTTATTATGTTTTATTGGTATGTGTAAAACATGTTTTATATTTCTTATAAAAATGTTGTTAAATCATAAAAAATGTGATTAATGCATTTACAATTTTTTTTAACAAATGTTGTATAGCAACATTTAAAAGATGTTGTTAAATATTATCTTTTTTGTATTTATAATGTTTTTTTATAAATGTAGTATAAAGATTATATTATTAAAAGTTAATTATGTTATGATACTAAAAGTTAATTATGTTATGGTGGTTGTATTTTGCCTTTAGAAAATTATAGAAAAACTATTTAGGAAAAACAATGACTTATTACTTACACTTTTGATCTTTTAGCATGGGGTTTTTGCAAAACCAGCACCTGTACTAAATTAACTGCACTTATGGTCCCTAGTTCCTTTATTTTTTAAATTTTTTTATGCTTAGTTAGTTTAATTTCATTTTAATTTTACAGTATATAAAGACTCATAATAATAAAATACTAAGTTAGATAGTCTAGGTCGAAAGCAACTAAAGAATTTGTCGGATTATTAGTAAGAAAAAATTACTCTCGCTAATCCATCGTTAATTAACAAAGGTTTTCTAAGAAATAGAGGATCCGTCGCTATATTTTGAGAAAAAAATAAACTGAAATTTCAATGCAAAACAACGAAGAAATAGTGATGATTTAACAACAAAAATTAGCGAGAGATTGTCCTTGCATATCCCTCGCTCGCTGAGTTGACAAATAAAATTTGAAACTCGTTTAGCGAGGGATTTTATCCCTCGCAATAATCCCTTCACTATTATATTATTATATTATTAAAATATAATCATATTGTACGTTTAAATTTTTTTTAAAATTATATACTTAAATATTTAAATTTAAAGAATCAAAATAATTGTACATGTATTAAAATTATAATTATGCCAAAAGAAATTATAGACTGAACCTTTCCTATCACACTTCAAATCGATTTTACTTTAAAGTTAAATTGAATAAACTCTTAAAAGTTTAAACAAGTTATTAGTTCAAAAAGTGATCAAATTATTTTGCGCAACTTTTTTTATTGGTCGCTAAACAAATTTGTTTTAGAATACTATGATCTATTTCGTTACATGCATGATCCTTCTAACGAAAAAATGGATAATGGATAATACTACAAAGTACAAACACCACTTTTGCCTCATTCTCGATCAATCAATTGTTTGTGTTTAAAATATTTAATTTCAGAAAATAGAAATTTGAAAACTTAGCCAGAAGACTAATTTTGGAAATTTGATATATATGAATTCTAAGAATGGAGACAACTTTGAAAAGATATATATATTACATGTTCCTATCATGTTTTGTATCATGAATAGCACACGTTATGGGTTTCGGTATGTAGTTTATTTTTTTCATAAACTATTAAAATATTAATTTGTTTTAAATTATCTACTACCTCTTTTGGAAAGCCAGGTGATGGAGTAAAGTAGTAGTATATTGTTTTATAAACATATTAAAATGAGATAATAATTTTTTTTCTTTTTTCTAAAATGTGGTTGTTTTGCTGATGTGGCACCTACATATAAATTTTATTTTCACACCTGGCTCCAAGTAGACAACAATAAAAAAAAATCAATCCTAATTTTTGTAGTCACAATTTTCTGTACTCAATTGGTTAGGTACGTTAAAAAAATGGTTATATTAGTTATTTTGTTAGTTACAGTATTTTTTCGGGTTTAGTGGTTACACGTGTAGAAATATGTGGTTACAACCTAAAAATAAAAATTCAATAAAATTTCTACGTGTGTAACCAGATATTATAATGTATATAACCATGAGTACAAAAAATGTGAGTACAAAAATATTTTTTCAAAGAAAATTTGTCACGTGGTTGCGAGCAAAATTGGTCGTTAAACTTTTATTTTTCCGTTATTATATATTTTTGTGACTGAATTAGTTAATAAAATAGTTAGTGACGGTATTTTTTAGTGACTAACCATCTTATTAATTCGGTCGCTAAATCAAGATTTTTTTTACAGTGATTATAAGTATTGCACAAGTCCAAATTAACCACAACTCACATTTACCCTCACTAGGTTATTAAGTTTCATCTTTCACCACTTTGGTTGTTTTTTTTTTTTTAAAATCTGTTTCATTTGTCATATATGTAATATTCTAGTAAAATTAATTATGAATATTTAAATTTCTAAAAGTTTTTTTATACACTAGAAAGGATTTAATTTTATAATATTATTGAATAAATTATTCAAAAGATTTATTATTAATTTTATTAAATATAAAATAAACAATTAATCTTCATGCAATAATACATTAGTTATTAAAATATCAATAAATTTCAAATTTTAATGAATAAAATTTTATTATTAGAATTTAAAATATATTGTTCTTTAAAATTTAAATAATTATTTTAAGAATTGAATATATCTATTGTTGAGTTTAATAATTTATTTTAAATAAATTGAGATCAGCAATTCTTGTTCACTAAAAATTTAACTTATTAATTTTTATTTTAATAATAATTTATTATTGAATAAATGTTCAGTATTTTAATCAATATTTGAAAAAAAGTAAGAATTACTCCTAATACATTGAAGATTTTTTCAATTTTGGTTCGAAGACAAACAAATCTTCAGAACTTTGTTCTATGTGCACTTAGGTGTAATTATTTTCAAAATGTGCATTTTGGTCTCCTGTATAAAATTATCAGAATTAACGACGCTAAATATAACTTTGTACTTAAGTGCATACTTTTAAAAGTACAATAAATCAAAATACACAATTGAAAAGTAAGTGTACTGAAATACACATACATTAGAGTCCGAAAAACTTATTTATTTTTAACCTTACAATTTATTATGATTATGAATGAAAATTTGATTAATAAAACAATACCAGGGACTAAACGGAGGTGGAGATAGAATTTGAATACGTGACTCTTTAATGATGGCATATATATTTGGCCAAATAGAAATGTTGAATGGATTTTATTGATCATTGTCTTTAAATAAATAATTTTTTAAAAAATTAATATTTTAATAAAAATATAATTAAATGACGATATATTTATAATATTAAATATCAGACTTTTTAATTAAAATTTTATATTTATGATTTATTTATCTATTGTCCTTTTTGATCTCAAGGTAATGATTAGTAAAAACTCATATTGAATTTACTAATTCTTCCAGGTTTTTTGTTTTGGGTAAAGACAATTCTTTCAGTTTAAACTTTATTTGACCGGTGTTTGAAACAATAAATTAGTAGTCGTCCAACAAAAAAATAATAATAGTATAATAAATTAGTTTTGTGAATTGAAAACTTAAGGTTAAAAATGTATCAAATTAACTCAAATAAAATTTTACATTCAACCTTTTAATTAGCTTGATAAATTTGATTCACGAACCAAAACAGCTAAATTAAGTTAAGAATTAAATAGTTCAATAACTAAATGATGAGTTGAATTCAAATTATGCACAGTTTGATTAGTTTAAATTCATGAGTTAGCTTGATTAAGAAACAATATATATATATATATATATATATATATATATATATATATATATATATAATTGAGTTCAAATAGCATTGTGCATAGCTTTGTATAAAAAATAAATTTCACTAATCTAACTGATCAATTAAAAGTTTATATAATGCAGATCAATTATGTAAAAATTCATACAATTTAAAAAGTTCAGACTAAAGCCCCCGCTAATTGTGAGAAATGAGGGATAAGTGATATAAATGACTGATTATAAATAAAGTAGTGGCGGCCAAGCCTCCTTTAAAAGGCCGCCGCTAATTCAACTTTAGTTCAACTTACTGAGATGTCAGTTTTCAGTAGGTTTTGTCAGCTTAGCGGCAACAATAGCCGTCGCAAATTTAGCTCGTAGCCCCGCTAATTGTGAGAAATGAGGGATAAATGATGAGTGGTTGATTTTAAACAAAGTAGCGGCGGCTGAAACCCTCTAAAAGGCCACCGCTAATTCAACCTACCAAAATGTCAGTTTTCAGTAGGTTTTATCAATTTAGTGGCGGTTATACCGCCGCAAATTTATCGAGGGTTGTACCCACCGCTAATTTTGCAGCGGTATAGCCCGCCGCAAACTTGCACAACATGTTATATTTTTTTGAACGGTCAGATTTAGCGGCAACATGTACAAATTTTTTTTTAAAGAAAAATACATGGTTTACTTGCCTCTGAAAAAATTTCTCGTTTTTCGTTTTTATGTTCATGTCAAATTTGCGTCGCATTAGCGACGGCTGCACCGTAGCAACTTTTGATAGTATCGTAACTCCTCTTAATTTTACATAGTTAATTCATAACATTCTAGTAGTGAGAGCATTTCTACAAAATCCGAGACTAAAATATAATGTGACTATAAAGTTAGGGATATGTTTCTATATTGCTCATTTTGGAAATGAGCTCTTAACAATGGTTGAACATAAAACGAGTCAAACTTAAGCTAAAAAAATTAGTTTATAAATTTTTTTTATTTTACTCAAGTAAATTTTTATCAAGACAAACCGAACTGAGATAGATAAGTTTAACTCGACTCATTTTCAATCGATATTTTCGTATGAAGAATTGGATTAATTTAGTTCAGGTATAATTGCATTTTTAGTTACTCAAGTTTGGGATATATGCGCAAATTTGATGTCTACTTTTTCTTTTTTTATGGAAGGGTTAATCCTTTAACTATTTTGAATGAGATATTTTTTTTACATCGGAAAAATAAATAAAAATAAAGACTAAAAACTAAGAAGGAAGAGATTTAAAGTGAACAACTCTTACTCTATCAGCCAACAACAAACTAGACAACTGAGGGATAGGAGAGTGGATCACTATGAGAGGAAAAGCACCGCTAGATGCAAGCTTCGCGAGGGAATCAGCACAGAAGTTTGATTCCCTATAAGCATGCTCAAACCGACAAATCCAATTGCGAGACAGGAGCTCCTTGATGGACTGGATCAACGCAGCATAAAGATGAAATTCTCCGACACCCAGCTTTACAATTTCCGTCGTAAGGAGCGAGTCAGAGCGACAAACAACATCACGATAACCATGAGATAATTTATTTTAATTTAACAAGATTCTTACCAAATTAGAATAGAAGTAGCATATGTATCCATTTTATCTAACTTAAAAATACTTGTATTAAGATTAATGCATTGATTACAAGAATAAATAAGGCCCAATTTCAAGAAGGTATATATATCAAACATACAAAAGTCGTGAAAAAAAACATTAAAATTTATTTAGCAAAATACTATTTTAGATAATAGAAGCATCTTAATTAGAAGTTATTATCCTTACATATTTTAAACCAAAAAACAAAAATCAACGGAAATAACTTCTATTATAATTTTTTTTAATCTAAATTGAGGGATTCAAGTGCCACATATTACATATATCTAATAAAAAAGTAAAAATATTAAAACTATAATTAAAAAAATTAAATTAAATACCAAAATCGTATATATATACTCCCAAATCAAAAAGACTAAAGTATGCAATTAATAAGGTGTTAGTTGGCATATACCCAAAAAAAACAAAAGATATTTCCACAACTTTGTATAGTATCATGTGGATGGATTAGAAGGTGAAATAATGTTTATTATATTAATATAATCCATAATTTAATTAGGAATAGAGCATTGAAAATGTGGACATGCGCAGAAAGGAATTATTAAAGTTTGTGGTTTTCGTGTTTGGATTCCAACAAGGAATTAGTTCAGATTGGTGGAATCCAACATACATAATACTGAGGAAGCACTATGAAACAAACAAATTACTCATTAATAGGTGGGTGTGTAGGTAGGTATAAATTAAAAGTAAACAAACCCTTCTTCTCTTTTGGTAAATAGTGACTAATATTACTGTGTATATTCTCTATATTTAATTAATTAATGTCACTCATGTTTTATGTTTGATTAATTATGTAATCATCATCTCTCTAAACGTGATTTGACAATAATCATTATAGTATTTTGATGGTCTCATATTTTTCTTTTTGTCATGTTCCATGTTTGCAATAATATTACTAGAGATAAAGACACTATATAAAAAGCTTTAAAAATATAATGGGTCTTATTATTATTTTATTTTTCTGATTGAAAGGGGAATTTTTGTGTTTCATCTTTGTCGATTATGTGCCTGTTTGGATAGGAGTGGATTCACGTTAATGTGGATCCACTTCAACGCTACTTTTTGTTGCGTTCATTGGATCCGCCTCGGCTTATGTGTCAAATTTATCTTAACCATTGATTTATTTATCTTAACGTGATTTAACGTGATTCAACGTCAATCCAAACGCACACTCTCATAAGGTAAAACAGCCAAAAGGATTTAATCTTTAATTTCTAGTAAGCCCACAACTAAGATTATCGGATAGGCTCATTTACAAGACAAACGTAATGTACTAACACTTAGAAGGTAGCTTGTTAGGTCTTTTAAGTATACTGGCCAAATATTAAATACTCACCTGACCCCTTAAAATCCCTCCCCTCTCTTACATTAGTTTAGTGATTTCTATATCTTAAGAGGATTAGCTTTTGATTGGAGGATATGCTTAACACACATTAATAAAGTCATCATTATAATTAATTATTTTTTTGGATGAGCACATTACAATTAATTTTTTTATAAGAACATTATAATTAATTTTTACTTCTTTTTATTATCACTATTATATGTTTATTTCATCTTTTTCCTAATTAATATTTTGAAGCCTATACACACTCATTTATATCAACAACACAATTATACACACTCTTGAGTTAATTATAATTTTTTGTTCTTTTTTGTTCCACTCAATTAATCTTGAAGAGCTTGTTATGTACAAGATGGGAGAGAAAGAGAGCTGGAGAGACACTGACATTTTGGAGGTTATGTTGGATCCCAACGAGTGAATTACAAGGAGAAACAATTTCAGAATCGTTTGAAATTCGCTCGTGTACTGACTAATGATGCAATGTTTTTTCTTTACCAGTTTCCCAGATGATTTTGGAGTTAAGGAGATGCAGATTATTTTTCAATTATATGATCGTGTGTCTGACATTTTCATCCCACAAAAGCATGATTGTTAGGACAATCCATTCAATTTTGTTCAATTTAAGTGAGTTGGAGATGTTATTGATCTAGAAAGGAATTAATAGACGAACATCATGCAACAATGAAACCACAAGATACACGGGATCTTCCAAAGAACATTGATGTGAGGCATGATGTGGTGGTACAGAAACAACGTAACGTAACCTACCTTGTATACTCAGGTGGTTAGGGGAGAAAAGGAGAATAAGACTATTGAGGAGGAGCGCTTTCAAATTATTTTTGATTTAGAGACTGATGTAATTGTCTAGTTAAAGAAGGCTTTTTTGGGCAGGATTCCCAATCCGGATACCTTTGATGTGGTTGAATCTACTTTTTATTTCGAGGGTCATCTAGGTGTCAAGCTTACACCTACGGGGCCAAACTTGGTTTTGATGGAGGGTGATGGGGATGGTTTGTTTGTGGAGATGATCGTGGAAAAGAGGAGCTGACTAGAGAATTAGTTTGATGATGTCAGTCCATAGGAGCCCAAACTGAAGATGACGAGAGGTTTGCTTTGGTTCGTTGTTTTTGCATCCCTGCCCATGCGTGGCACAATACGTTATTTCGTAGGGTCACTGCAAAATATAGGTTGTTTTTCACTATGTATTTTGTGACGAGACAACGAGGGTAGCTTGATATGGCTAGAATCTTCATATGGATGCGTTGAAAGATAGTATTATGGACTCAATAAGTCTCAATATTTCTAGTGAAACTTTTTGGGTTAGAATTGTTGAGAAGGTCTTCAATGAGAATAATATGTTATATGGTATAAAGGGGTAAACCAATCACTATGGTATCAACTTTTGCAAGTAGCAATGACTTCGATCATGATTGGAATGCATTGTCATAATTAGTTTCTCTTCAATGACGATGTTAGTGCTAATGATGCTAACAATGGCCATGACGCTCAAGGTCAATTGTGCCATAATAACACACATTAGTTTCAAGATGGATTATGCATCGTAGCTACGATTGCAGAAGTGGTGAAAATGGAACATAAGGTGAATCGTGAATCTGTGGATTTGAGGGAGAATGTCAACGACTTTGATCTAATTAAAGAATCTCATGATTTGATCAATCTTGATCATGATGTGGATTTGCAAACTATGAAGCGTATACCCTCACATGCTGACAATGCAAATAATTACGTGGTGAGTGTTTGGTCTTATCCAAGCTCAATTGTCTCTTCAACAAAGATTTTTCTTGTGGAAGTGACAAACTCATTAGGTGGTTTAGTGGCCTATCAAAACAAATTTTCAGGTCACATTGTGTTAGCATTGTCTTCTTCATTTGGGCCTTGTTGCTAAAGGGTGAGTGAGTATTTTGAGGCTTTGCTAGAGATGCAACCTCACAGGAAATTGAAAGAAGTTGTGGAAAGGGATGAGAAATAGGTCCCTAGTAACCCATCCACTACTGTAATCCTAAAAATCCCTAAGAAGAAATATGGCTCTATCAAAATGCTTATGCCACTACCTGAACCTAACTAAAGATTTATAAAAGCATTACAATTTAGTTGGAAAAGGGGGCCCCTTGTCCTTAGTAGGTGCATTAAGAAGTTGTCATTATCAACGACATCGCTTTTCGACGCTTCTTTAAATGATGATGACATCATAAGGTGCAACGCCAAGGTTCACAACTCTGTGGGGGGTATAATGTATAACACATTTTTTATGTTGAGATGGCGTTGGGTTTAGTATCAAGGAAATTCATAACACCGTGTCGGAGAAATTGGAGGGCATGGAGGCTAGGATCGAAATGTATGGTTTGCAAAGGGGAAGTCTATGGTTAATCAATGAATATTTACTATATCAGTGTGACGGATTTGGGAGGTCTTATTAAGAATAAAAAGTTTCTACCTCCTTGTAGTGCTAAAGGGGTTGAATTAATGAGGTTACAAGAAACAAAGTTAAAATTGAGACATGATAAGCTTTTCAACTCTCTTTGTGGAGGAAAATGTAGAGGTAGCTTTGCTTTTTCACCATCGAGAGGTCATAGTGGGGGGGGGGTTTGTTGATGTGGAATGCTGAAGGATTTGATGCTATTGAGGAGGAAATGCATGACTACCTTTTTGTTGTTTACCTAGAGGAAAAGACTCATCAATGTTTCTATGGAAGGAGGTTATTCAACTTATGTCCTCATGGGGGCATGTGCCTGGTGTGTCTTGGTTGACTTCATTGTTGTGAGAAAAAAGTCAGAGAGAAGGGGATTTGGGGTAGATTGTTCTGATACTTCAATCAAAAACTATAATAGTTTCATCTATGATATGCATTTGGTGGATTTTACAATGATGTGTTGAGCTTTTACTTAGGAAAAGTCTGATTGCTCATGTGTATCTCAATCAAATCCATTATTATATCTTCCCAGTGGGATCTATTGGAGTTCTCTCTATGGGCACAACCGTGGGATATCTCTTATGACTATCTGGCGCTCCTGTGACATGAAGATGTAAATTTTGGACAACAATCTTTTAAATTAAATAATTATTGGGTTGAGCGTGGGGACGTTTTTGGTTTCATGGCAATAACTTAGAGCCAGTTATCTATTAGGGATATTGGTTGTTTCGATATTAAAGAGAAGCTAACGAGTAAGGTCCCAAAAGTGGGAACTCAAGAGGTGGAGTTCAGAGATTTTTGGGAACACTAATAATAATATTCGCAAATGAATGGAGGAGATTTCCTCTTTAGATTCAAAATCCAGGTCTGTGGGATTTTCTGCTGACGAGATTGAGGTTTGACATATATAAGTTCTTTATAAAGTTGTGGGATTCTTTGCACTACAAAGAAAGTTTAGCAGCTCAAAAATTTTGATCCTGATGGTTGAAGGTGGGTGACACAAACTCTAGATATTTCCACTCTTGCATGAATTCTAGATCTTAGAGGACATATAATCAGGCAATTTTGAAGGATGGGATTTGGCTGAAAAGTGTTGATGAAATTAAATCTATACTCGTCAATTAATTTGCTCAATTACATTGTTATGATAATTGGCAGTGACCAAGATTATGTGTTTATTTCAGTTTGATCTTAAATTATACTAATGAGGTGTTGACGAGACCTTTTGAGTTACAAGAGATTGAAGATATTGTTACGATATTTGATGGGGATCGCAACCCTAGTCGCGATGGTTTTAATATGAATTTTTATAAAAAGTGTTTGGACATGATCAAGAATGACATTATGAATATGTTTGCGAACTTTTATCAATCAGGGCATCTACCTAAGTCAATTTCCTTTTATTTTTTGGCCATGGTTGCAAAATCCAAATAACCTAAATTAGTTGTTGATTTTCTTCCCATATATGTTCTTGCTTGACAGTTTTTATAAGTTGGCATGCAAGGTGTTGATAGGTAGATTTAAAGTTTCCATAGATGGAATCATTTCAAACTGTCAGACGACTTTCCTACTTGGGAGAAATATTGTAGAAGATGCAGTGCTATTGAATGAAATTGTTGATTATGCAAAAAGAAATGGAAACCGTGCCTTGTGTTTGAAGTTGATTTTTTCAAGGCGTATGTTTCCATTTAATGGGGCTTATTTGAGTATGCGTGGTGGATTTGATGTTTTTGAGAAATTTCAATGCCGGTTGTGTGTTGTATCTTTTTAGGTGATTTGTCTATCTTGGTTAACAGTAGCCCTACTTAAGAAGTGAAAATTCATAGGGCCTTCAAACAAGGTGACCCTTTGGCACCGTTCTTATATATGATGGTAGCTGTAGTATGGTGATGATTAAGTATTTGGGGTAGAGGCCTCGAATGAATCACTACGATGTTGGAAGGTAATCTTGAGATGTTTTAAAATGGTTTCAAAATTGCGTGTTAATTTCTCAAAGATTAATCTTTTTGGTATGGATGTTTTTTATGATTTTCTTAATGCTGCAATTGATCTTCTTAAATTGTCATGTGGCTTCCTTTCCATGTTTATACTTGGGGCTACCTATTTGTGCTAACCCTCGTAAGTGTGATACATAGGCTCTTATAATTTCAAAGCTAAAGAAGAAACTCATTTCTTGGAAACACATGGATGTATCTTTTGGTGGTGCATGTAATCTTTCTTGAAGATGTCGAAAGTGGTTCTTGAGAATATTATTCAAATTTAGTGTGACTTTCTTTAACAAGGTGTTCATGGTGTTAGGAAGATCTCATGGGTTAAATAGAGTTTTATGTGCTTACCTACGTTATTTGGAGGTTTAAGAGTCCAAGATATTGAATGGGTAAACATTAGCTTGTTGGGAAATGGAGATGAAAATGCTTGGATGTGAATTAGAATGATTTGTTGCTGAGCATTATTCTTGCTCGTTATGGGGATAGTCTAAATATTTTTTTATATTTTAGATAGGGATCAAACTTCTTCTAGGTGGTTTGATGTATGCTTGTTAGGCAGTACCTCAAGTGGGTGTGCGGCTTGGTTCAATTCAAATCTTCGGAAACAAATTGGAGATGGGTCTTCTACTATCCTTTGGGATTAACAATGGCTTGGCGCATCTTCTCTCAAGGTTATGTCCCCAAGATTGCAGTTTGTTTCATTTCTACAACATTTTCTTGTGAGCCAAATGGGTTCTTGGGTGGAGAGAAAATAGATTTGGTCTCTTACATGGCGTCAACACTTATTTGTTTAGGGGGAGGAGAAGACTATTCATCTTGAATATGTTCTCTTGAATGTTGTTTTACATTAGTCGGTTTCAAACTCAGGGGTGTTAGAAAAGAGATAATTTGAGAGGATAATATTTAGTAGTATTTGTTGTAATGTTGTCTGTTTTAAAACTATATAAATGAGGCTTATTTATAGAGGAAAGGGGCTATAAGAATAAGGTAAAATTATCATAATCAAATCAATTTGAGATCCTAACATTATACCTAATATCTCTAAAATATCTAATATCTCTAAAATAATAACTAATATCAATTACAATAAAAATTAAATCAAACATAATCGTATTAAATCAAACATAATTGTAACAATGAGATTGGATTGGTGATCTGATTGGTTTGTACTCTACTCGTTCTATGTTTGGATCTATGGAGAAGGCATATACTACTATGATTGGTGTAGGTGACATCTTGAGAATTTGGAAGCATATGTGGAAAGGCTAGGCACTGCTCAAAGTAAAAGTTTTTCCTTAGGTTTGACTTTGGGATAGGAATGCTAAGATTTAATTTGGAAACTAGGGGTGTTATGGATTTGTCATAGGCATCTTCCTCGTTATGTTTGATGGCTTTGAGGATGGACCAAATTTTTTCACCCAATCTCAATACTTATTAGAATTATGGACTTCAATTTTTGGTTGGTTACAAATGCCTTTGAGTTCAGGGATTGCCTCAACTGTTAATCCCTTCTACCTTCTTTTATGGTTGTCTAGTGGTCGTGGAAAAGTGTCAAAACATGCAATGTCATCAATATGATTTGTGCTTGTTTGGTTAATTTGGTGCATGAGAAATGAGATAATTTTCAATTATAGACAATGGGAATGGGTCAAAATTTTAGATTTGGTTAAAATTCAATCCTAGTAGGAATGGGTTAAAGCTTCCCTTGTAACATTTCCTTTTAATTTCTCATATTGGTTCAATTGCCCTAGTGTGTATCTATTTTGTGACTCCATCATTTGTACATTATGAGTACTTTTCATACACTATAAATTAATTCATATTATTATTAAAAAAAGATATAAGAGAAATTCATCATCGTCGTCGTCGTCATCATCATCATTCGACAAAACCTACTTATTTTTTTATTTTACTAATTTACATTAATATTTATCCATTATTTACATCATCATCATCATCATTCAACAAAACCTACTTATTTTTTAATTTTACTTATTTACATTAATATTTATCCATTATTTAAAAATATTTAAGAAATAACTTATTATTTTTTATATTTTTAATTTTTAATGGCTTTCAAGTAAACTTGATAAATAAATTAATTATAATTGAGTTGTGTCAGTTTAAAAACATAGCCCCCAATCCAACCACTACAAATAAATTGTCATTTATTAATATTTTTTATGTTAATTTTAATTAGATTAGACAAAGTTAGTATTGACTTTGTCTAATAGATTATTATATAATTCATTAAAGATCATTACAAATGATATGTAAATCGATATTGATAATATATATAAAATATTTACACTAATATATTTATTCGTTAGTAATTATATATTTTTTTATTAAAATAAATATTATATGCCTATTACTAATAAATTCATTTATTTAGATAAAGTCTATACTAACAAAACTCAACTAGTTTTATATGAGTTGAGTTATGTTTCTCCTTAAACCCAACCCGATTTTCCCTATATGTATGCTTTTGTTTAAAATGTAAGGGATTATACTAACACTTTAATTTTTTGGTAAGAATGCCAATTTTTTGTAGTCATGTATAGTAGATAGAGGGCAATTTTATCAAAATAATACTATTTTAAATTTTTTTTATTAAATTGGGTCACCTAAAACAATGATTATCAAATTGGCATTATTTATTGTTTATGCCGTAAAAAAAAAAAAGAAAACAGGAATGTCACGTGACAACTCCATATTGATTTGTGCCTATTGTCCGGCGCAAACCAAGATGAAACTCTCACGTAGCAATCCCTTTTATTTAAAATTTAAAATAAAAATAAAAATAAGGTGCTGTCACGTGGAAGCATAAGGTGAGTTGTGTGTGTCACTAGGCGCAAAACACCTGGTGCTGTCACGTGATAACACTTGATTTTTCTGTTAAATTAATTATATTTAGAAATATTTTTAATAGTAAAAAAAATTATTTACCAAATAATATTTATAACTTAAAACTATTATTATTACTTTATTTATTAAATTTAAAAATATAAAAATAATATAAATTGAACTAGACAATATGTCATAATTTTTGCTATACTCCTTAGATGTAAGCTTATATTATTACATACCAAAGGGTATTGGGATTGTTAAAATTCCAAAATAAATACCGCACTATAGGAGTTTCATATATTTTAAGTATTTTTAAGCTTATTTTAATATCGTTTTACGTCTACTTCACATATTTAGGCTTTGAATTTTGCTTTGAAATTTTTTGTTGTTTCATGACATGATTTTATGACATTTATTATGTATTTGTCCTATTCTTTTTTAATCATTTAACATATTTTCTAGTTTTGCCGTTGTTGATAGTTATCTTACCCTTAGTCATTTAATTTATATTTAATAGTTATAAAAATTAATAAATAAAAAATATTTTTTAGCATAAAATATTATAAATATTTTTAAATAAATAAGACATTTTTAAGTTATAAACAATTAAAAAAATTACACTTTTTAAAAAAAAAATTAAATTAGGTGCTACCACTAATTTTTTTTATATTTTTTTACAACGTGAACAATAAATGACCTCAGTTAAGTAATTAACTTGGGTCTTTGTAAAAGTTTATAACACATTACTACTTCTTCATAAATTTCTGATGCAAAATCAAGACACACTCGATCAAATTTAAAATTGCTTTAGTTAAGTAATGGTCAGCATCAAATGTCTGGGATTTATTCACATTCTTGAAAATTGCAATCACACCCAACAAAAGGAATAGAATGATAGCGTTAGAACTTGTATCAATCAATCTCAAGTTAAATCATTGCTTTTAGATTATTAGAAGGGATGTTTATCGATCGTATCTATACAATTAATGCTAATGGACCAGATAAATTTGGCATCATATTTATTTATATATATATATTATTCCTTCTGATTTAATTTATTTATACTTCTATATTCTTGTCGTACTTTTTCTTATTTATATTATTTGTGGAGTAAACCCTTAAATTGTTTCTTAAAATTGTAGATACCGTGCATATTAGTTTTTCAGATTTTAAAAACTTTAAAATAGTCTTTGATGACTTTACAAAATGACATGCATTTTAGTTATTTTACCTATTAAACGACATTAAAAAAATTAAATAAAAAATGACTAAAATAAATATTTTTTTGTAAAATCAATGACTAATTTAAAGTTTCCATAATCTCAATAATTAATCTGCATAACATCTAAAATAACAGTAATATTTTGAGGCTTTATTCGTTACTTGTGAGTATGTACATATATATGCAATATATAATTAATCTTTTTTGGTTAATAATGACAAGGTTTTCTCATTATTTTAGATTTTTAATTAGTTAACTTACGCTTAACGAAAATATCGGTTTGTGTATATTCAAATATACTTAAAAAAAATTTAAATATGATTTTCGTCCTTGAAAAATAGAAAAATAAGAATTTAAATCCATAAAAAAAAGTTTTTTAGGATTTAAGTTCTTAAATGAGTGATTTGAATGCTTAAATCAGTATTTTTTAAAGACTCATATTCCCTAATTTTTAATTTTTTAAGGACTTAAATCCTAAAAAATATTTTTCAATAATTTAAATTCTTAAATTTTTTATTTTTTAGGATCGAAAAACATATTTAAGCCTAAAAAAAACCAAAAAATATACTTAAAAAATGAATTAATATACTAATTATTAATCAATATTTGTTAGCATGCATGTTAATTACTCTATGCTGATTGCTGTAGTTATTAGATCTTTATGATACATTGCTTTGAGGTTCAGAGTATATTGTTTTAAAATGAAGGTTATGATTTTTTTTTTTAAAAAAATGCATAATCATATTTAATTTTATTAAGAGTATAAGAAATATTCAAATATTACGAAGAGAATGTCAACCGGATGAAAGGCATCCCTTTGAAGAAGCTTATGTGTTACTTAATTATCAAAAGGATTAAAGAAAGGAACACAGAGGAACTCAAAAAAGAACACTACCATTGAATTAACTTTTTAAAGGATGTGATAAGGATTTTGGAAAAATAGAAAAGTGTATTTTGAATTTCTGATTATCAGAAAACAAAAGAAGTACAAGATATATAGGCCAAAAATACAAAGGGCTAAAAAAAGAATGAAAATGGACCCATTAAGAGAGATAATGGGCTGATACAAAAAGGATAAAATGTTTTGTATTGACATGTTTTATAATTTGGGTTTTGGCCTAATTCAACTCCAAAAGCTAACTTGTAGGATGAGGTTTGTCACACCCTTATAAACTCAACAATGGTCATATCACTAGCCTAGCCGATGTGGGACTTCTAACAACAGGAAGTAGCTTGATCACACCTTTGAGAAGCTTTTCTCGGACAATGTGATAGTCGATTTTTATGTGCTTGGTTTACTCATGGAACACAACATTATGAGCAATATGTATCACTTAATCGTTATTACAAAACATCAAGGAATGAATAGTAAAAGAGATACCGAAATCCTTGAGAAGGTAGTGTAGTCGTTGTATTTCATAGGTTGTGGTTGCGAGGGCCCTATACTTGGCTTCAAAAGAGGATCGAGAGACGGTGCCTTATTTTTTACATTTTCGTGACACTAGGAGTTGCCAAAGAAAATACAATACCTGGTCATTAAATTTCTAGTTTTTGGGCATGTTGTCTAGTTAGAATCGCTAAAAGCTTTCAGCTGATGCATGTGTTGAAGTGGCTGGGTAAAATAGACCTTGTCCTGAATTTCATCATAGAAAACGTAGAATTCTAATTGCACCTTTGTAATGTTTATGAAAAGGAGTTGCGAGAAATTGAGAAAGGTGTTTTACTAAATATTGCATGTCAGGCTGTGTAGTAGTCAAATACAACAATTTTTCAATTAAACGGCAGTAGCCTTGTATATTAGTGTAAGGAGAGTCCTTTGCATCCAGGAGAATTGTGCATTTGACCATTCATGTCTCTATTGCCTTATGTACCAACAAACCACATATTCCAATAAATCAAATGTATACTTACATTGGGAGACAGTAACTCCCAGTTTTGATCTGGTAATTTCTATGCCAAAAAAATATGTCAAGGTATGAAGGTCCTTGTTTTTAAACACAGTATTCATCAGCTATTTAACTCTAGTGACATCATCAATATTGTTCTCAACAATTAAAATGTCATCAACATATACAAGAATCACAGTTATCAAATTTTCAAATTTGTTAACAAAGAGGTAGTGATCATGTGTGGACTCTTTGTAACCATTCTTAATAAAAAAGTGAAAACCACATCCTACTAGCCTGTTTAAGGCCATATAGTGACTTATTTAGTTTACAAGCAAGACATTTATCATAAACATGTAAACCGTTAAGGACTTTCATGTAAACATTTTAATTTAAGTTACCATGCAAAAAGACATTTTGTACATCAAGTTGCTATAAAATTTGATTTTTAACATAAGCCATATCAAAAAGTAAACTTTTAGAGGATAACTTCGCAATAGGGGCGAAGGTGTCAAAGTATTCAATGCCTTCTACTTGTTTGTATCCTTTGGCTACAAGACACACTTTATAGCGCTCAATAGTGCCATTAGAATTGTACTTAATTTTGCACATCCATTAGGAATCTAGGGCACGTTTACCATGAGAAGTGACAAGAGACCAAGTGATATTAGCCGCAAGCTCATTTAATTCATTATTCATAGCATCAATCCAGTGAGAATATTTGAAAGCATTTTATAAGAGTTGGTTCAATATGAATACTCATGTTTAAAGCATCAGATGCATAAGAGTTGGATAAACGTTCATAGTTAAGAGTTGTATTAATGTTACCTAATAAGAGATTACAATGGAAATCAATTAAATGCCTAGGTGCATATCTCATTCTAGCAAACTTACAACAATGAAGAACTTCCATCACAATATTATCGTTTGAAGTAACATCTGCGGTAGAGTAATCTGGCAGAATAATATCATTGGTAGGGGTATATTAGGAATGTTAGCAGGAATACACTGCTAGATATTTGCTTTGCTTCCCTCTCATAAAAGGAAAAACATTTTCATAAATTATCACGTTTCGTGAAATAGGAATACCACGATTTTGCAACTCTAAAACAATATGTCCTTTGGTACCTTGTTTAAAACCTAGAAATATAGATCAAGTTTAGTATGATGTGGAGAAATAGTATTAACATAACATGAACCGCCAAAAACTTTGACATTCAAAAGCATTGGTGGTGATTTAAAAACAATTTCATAAGGAGTTTTGTTTTTCGAAACAGGGGTAGGTAAGCGATTTATGAGATGAACAGAATGGCAAAGAGCATAGCACCAATAACAGTTAGGGAGCTTAGACTGAAAAACAGACTATGTGTAACATTTAAAAGGTGTCTGTGTTTTCTCTCTACAACAGAGTTTTGTTGAGGAGTTTAAATGTAGGAAGTTTGGTGTGAAATATCTTTGCTAGTATAGAAATCATGCATATGAAGTTCTATCCCATTATCAGATAGCTTTCACAGTAGTATTAAACTGAGTCTGCACATATGCTATAAAATCATTAACTAATTGACGAGTAGCAGCTTTAGAAGACATTAAATGAACCCAAGTGTGGTGAGAATAATCATCAACGGCCGTTAAATGAAAGTATTTTTTTATTTTTTTTTAATTTGTGGTAATATTTACGACGATAATTTCTGTCGCTAATATTTGGCGTTACGTGTCAAAATTTGATTTGAAGATGGCATGTGATGTGGATCAGCCTTAGCGAGATCCCAACCGTTGTTTCTTTTTAATCTCGTCCGTTCTTTCATATACTTCTCCCTATTTATTCACTTCTTCTTCCTCTTCTTTCATTCTCTTCTTCTTCCATTCTTTTCTTCTTCCATTAACTTTTTCTAATCACTCTTCTAACACCACATTACACCTCACGACACATCTATCTCAAACGACTTCCGGCAAAGCTCCAACCCGATGATTTCCATTTCTGGCGACCTCCAACTCCAATCTGAGGGACTCCTCCTTTATCATCTTCTTCTTCTCTTCTCTTCTTTCTTTCTTCTTCTTCTCAACCGCTCCTTCTACTTCTCAATGTTCGGTTTGTATTTCTGATCGCAGAGCTCGTGCTCTGGGAGCTTTTTTTAAAAAAAATAAAAAAAACTTAGCAACGACATTTTCCGTCGCAAATTTACCACGGTATTTTCCATCGCAAAATGTTTTTGAGACGGCCCAGAAGTGGCGCCAAAAGAAATATTTGGCACAAAAAAAATTTCGCCACGGAAATAACCGTTACAAAGCTGGCACGGTATTTTCCGTCGCAAATTTGCGATGGCTTATTCTGTCGCAAACATACATTCGAGATGGATTACAAGTTGCGCCAAAAAACTCGTTAGCCACGGAAATAACCGTAGCAAACTTGCGACGGACGGATATGTCCGTCACAAATTTGCAATAAATATTTCCGTCGAAATTTGTGACGGTTATTTCCGTGGCATATATTAGCGACGACTCAATAGTCGTTGCCGGATCGTTGCAAAGGCTATATTAGCGACGGATTTTGTTTTTTTGCCACGGATATTTTCGTGGCTATATTAAAGCATTCTTGTAGTGAAAGGAATTAGTTTTTGGTTGTAAGTTAGGAAATACTCTTAGTGCATACAAAAAAATATATCGCTCTAATCCGAAATAAAAAAACAGAGACTCAATGGACTAATATTGTTGCTAGAGAGTTTTAAGAGAGATAAGAAGAAACGTAATATACCTGAGTTTATGTCACTAGTAGAGAGAAGGTGTAGTTTTTTTACCGCAATAGAAAGAATTTTATTGCAATTCCGATTTAAAAAGTGAGAGTCGGATCTTTTAATGATAGACACAATTTCAGACTGATAGAAACTAAACACACCCTCAACCTCAACATAAGAATGACGTGTGTCATTATTATTTAATTAAATATAATTAAAATCTTTTTACTTGTTGTGTTATTATGTTTTGTTATATATATATATATATATATATATATATATATATATATATATATATAATGAATCAAATGATACTGGTATAACTTATATTAACTCTTACACTAGTTAATAACTATTTGTCGAAGTTTTTTTTCACGAAACCCACCGTTGGATCGAAACTACTTATTGTATAGATCAAGTCTACAAAGTTTCACATCATTTCGAAATCGTTTAGTACTCCATCAAAATGCTTATTATTTTCATATATTTTAAAACTATATTTTATGTAACTTTTCTAGTACGTTGATGGAGTACTAAACAATTTCGAAATGATATGAAATTTTGTAAACACGATCTATACGATAAGTAGTTTTAATCTTACGATAGGTTTGATGAAAAAAAACTTTAACAAATAATTATTAACCGGTGTAAGAATTAGTGTGAGTTACACTATACCGGTATCATTTGATCCCCATATATATATATATATATATTCCATTTGTGTACCACTTCTGGTTTTGGTCAAATTGTGTACGCTTCCATTTAATGATATATTATATAAATGAATCATAATATTTTATAGGAATATACTATGTGGTGATGTTTGTTGGGATATGAGAATCGACGCAGTTAACATCAATTTGTCGTTTATATAAGGTTCATGGTGGAGTCATAATCATGCGACTTCGATTAGAATATTCACTGTTTAATAAAATATTTGGAATTAAATATTATTGAACATTACTAGCTAGGGAAGCGTTTGTTTGAAGTTTATTTTTTTTTTAAAAAAAAATACGTACGTAACTGAAGTTAAAGATGTCATATATTTATATGTTTTTTTAAAATTTTGAGAAAAAAATATTTTTGAGGTATGATTTATTTTCGAAAAAGTAGTTATAGCAATTTTTTTACAATTTATATTTCCACATTGAGAGATGGTTAAATTAGATTCTCATGAAAAAAATGGATAGTTATATTAGAGCTTGTAACTTCCATATTTTTTTTTTAAATTCAAATAATATTTTTATAGGCATTAAACTCCATCCAAACACAATTAAAAGTATATCCAAAAATGAGTTTTCTAGTTACAATATTAAATATTCCTTAGTACATAAATTTTAAGTATCTAAAAACATACCTCAAAACAAATACCTCTTAGAATAAAAAATTAGTATTTTGAATCACAAAGACAGAGCGGGTGGGGGCCACGACTCCCTCAAAAATTTTAATTGTCTATTTTATAGAACTCTTTGGAGAGTTTTTTTTGTTCTATATAAGATTCTTTATAGTCCCAGTCATGTAACTCAGTTGGTGAGTGCATGAGGACATGCGTGTGTAAGTACGGGGTTCGAATCCCGATTGTATTACTTTCTTATGAATCTAAAAAAAAATAAGATCCTTTACAAAGTTTAAGAGGTAATGATTAGTATTTTTCTTGTACTTCCTCCATTTTGAAATATTAGTCACTTTAGGAGATTTCACATGGATTAAGAAGAACAATTAATTTCTATAGAATTTAACAAAAAGTACATAGATAAGCTAAATTAATCATTGACTTTGAGGTTTACTCAATAGTTATTTGCTATAAAAATAATAAAAGTGAGAATAGTTAATAAATATAGCATTGGTAATGTAAAAATGATAAATATTTTGGAACAAATTTTTTTGGGTTAAAGCGACTAATATTTCAGAACGGATGGAGTATATCCTTATAATAAATGAAGGGATAGTAAGTACAATTAATGTATTTGTTAAAAATTTTGACTTTAAATAAGAGTAAACTTGGAATATTGTACTATTTTTTAAAAATCAACATATTAAATAAGGTTGTTAGTAGTTTTTTTAATCTATATGAATTAATTAAAGGGTCTTATAAAAAAGGACCGGAAGTAATATTTATGTATATATCGTAGTAGCTGTAGCTGGCCTCCTGCTAATATTTATGGACATATTGGTTTCTTTATACATATATACATATAATGGGAATAAAAGGAATAGGTATTGTAGTTATCTAAGCCAAAGTATCCAAGTCTTGTGTTTTGTATCTAAGCTCAATTGCCTAAACCCAACAATACTAATTGTCCAAACACAATAATACTAAATAGACTAAAAAAATAAAATAAAAATCTAAATAGAACTTGTTACAAGGGATCTTTGTTTTTGCGACAACTTAGGCTGTCACTACGCTGACAAAACTGCAGCCACAATAATACACGGTAATATGTAACCGTTTGACATCTCTAGAAAGCAAAAAACATTTTTGTGGCAGCATAGCCGTTGTTACAAGGGATCTTTGTTTTTGCGACAGCTTAGGCTGTCACTACGCTGACAAAACTGCAACCACATGATGTGTATTGCAACGGCGACGCCATCGCTATTGGGCACTAGTTAGCGACGACTTGTTAGGGGGGCCAAGCTGCCGTTAGGCGTTAGTAATTTAGGGTTCGCAGGACCCGTTTTCTTCACACTCTCTCATATTTCTCTCACATTTGTCTCTTCTCCCTCTCTTCTCTATTTTGCGAACGTCTTCCTCCCTCTCTCCCGTTCTTCTCAGTTGTGGTAAGTTCTTCCCTTCCCTCTACTCTCTCCCTTTCTCTCTCTAAACCACATTCATGGTGGCACCGCCACTATTGCAACACCATCACCATCAATGACGGTGGCTGCCCTACCTACCTTGGTGGTTACCTTCCCTTGTTACCCCACTTTCCTTTCCCCTACCCTTTTTTTAAAGAATCCTTAGCCTACCCCATTTTTTCTTATGTTGATCCTATTTTTCATAATTTCCTTAAATCATATTATTTTTTTGTTTATTGTAGTGTTTAGGAATAATTATGGCTATTTTAGTGTTTACGAGTAATTAATTTGTATAAATGAATGAAAATTTATAATATTAGGTTTATTAGTAGTTTTTTAATATGCATTTAATGCATTAGATTGAATATTTAGGGAATAATTTAAATCAAGTGTGACAAATTATTAGAATTGAGTTTGTTTGAATTGAATTAGGATTATTAAGCAAGTTTAAATTGAGTATGTTTAAATTGAATTATAATTATTGAGTATGTTTAAATTAGCATTGAATATGTTTTAATTGAAATAAAATTGAGTATGTTTAAATTGAGACAGAATTATTGAATATTTTATATTGATCGATAATGATTAATTAGGATATGTTTTTGTTGTAGATTGTTTTCGATTTGTTTGGCTTAGAGTTTACGGTGCATGTGGATTTTGCTTGGAGCTTAAATTTTTGGAGTTTAAGGTAGGGTTTGACTAACTTTTGTAATTAAGATTAAACTTAGCAGTATATAGTTATATTGAAATATAATGCATGTGTTTGCTGTTTGTTAGTAGAGAGCAAAGCTCAATAGATTTCTGGTTGTGGGCTAGTAGTTAAGTTTATTTGTATGTGTTTGTTATTTTTTAGGCAATAGGTTTCTAGTTATTTGGTTCTGCGGATGATAAGCATGTGCTTGTTGTTTGTTAGTGGACAAGTTTGTAGATGTTTGATATTCATTTAGATGATAATTTGCAAATGTTGATTGTTTTGAATGACTTTATTTCTTGGGAATGTCTATATTTAGGCCATCAGGTTGTCCCTTTTTTTTAAAAAAATTGGGAAATGTCTATATATTAAGCATTATGCTGCTGAAAGTTTTTCTTGATTACAGGAAATGTCCATATAATTATAAGGGTTATGCTGCAGAAATTTTTGCTGAATTTGTGTGATATCATTGTACTTAATGCCTTCCTCTGGTCTAAGGTGACAAGCTTCTTTGCCAAGATGACGCATCTTGGCTCGTCTAAATATACTCTTCAAGGCTCCCTAATCTTATAAGTTTTTCAATGGTGTCTCATAGGTGGATGCACTCATTAGTGTTACGCCTATTCTCCTTGTGATATGAATAAAACTTATTTTTATTTTTGGATTGAGTCCCCAAAGTATGTGGCCTTCCCTTTGTCTCAATATGCATTACCTCCATATACACCTTAGCTGACGACATGACCAAAGGAATATAGTTTGAGAAAGTCCCTCTTGGGGGTTTTCCCGACTTGTTAAAGCCTCTGTTATCTTTTTGATGATAAGAATTCTATTGGGGAGCCTTTCCCTTATCTTCTTTCTTTGCTGGATTTGAATATAAGTTAGTTTTCTCCCACTCTTCTATCCTAATCCAATTTTTAGCATGTTGATTTAGATTTTTCATAGTTTTCAGCCTTTTTCATGCAAAATGCTTCGCAAAGCCACCTGGATACAAACCTTTAGTAGAAAAATATAACACCATATCTGGTTCAACATCCTTTACTTTTAAAGCTTCAATGTTAAAACGAGTAATAAAATCTCTCAATAGGTTTATCTTTTCGTTGTTTAACCCTTTCTAATTGAAACTTAGTTTTAAACCGTTGTTTACTACTAATAAAATGAACCAGGAATTGATCCTTAAATGTTTTCCAGTTATCAATAGAATTGGGTGGTAGAGTCGTGAGCGAACGTGCAAAAATCTCCACGTGTTCTAAGGGATCCTTTGACCCATCATAATCCTTGAGTGGACATACAAACATGAAATTGGTTGGTAGGTTATCTGCCATGATCTATAAGATGAAAGATAATTGTAGAAATCGAAGGATACTTCATTCTCGCCCGCTTTTTGAGTCTAGGCTGCCTCATGACTAGTGGCTAGTGCGTGTTCCTCAATGGAACTTTCCCCTCAACCCTAAACGCCTCATTCCCTTTCTAGTTGTTATTAGGGTTAGGGTTAGGTTGCTTTTCATGCACCAACCCCTCTATCTTCTTGCTTTATTTTTACACCATAGCTTTTAGGCATTAAATCTCATCTTCAACTTTACCTCATGCTATTTAGAAATTTGGGGTTACAATGATGGTGGTTTAGCGGATCATTTTGAGTGTTTTCGCTTGGAGGCTCTAGGGTCCCCTTGAGGATGGATACTCTTGTTTTGTTTGCCATCGTAGTTCTTCCTCTTGTTGCTCGTTATTGTGATACCACACCATAATTGATTATTAGCAAAATTTATCACTAAAAAATGTTCCAAAATTATTAAAAATGTTGTCTTTGCATATTTGCAACATTTTATATTTGTAACATTTTTACCAAATGTTGTATAAATGCCATGTTGCTAAAAGGTTTTATTAACATTTGAAAAAGGTTGCCAATACATTAAAAAAATGTTAACTTGTAGCATTTGTAACATTTTTTACAGATGTATAAAGTGAATATTGTTAAATATCAATAATATAGTAGTGTGAGAAATACAGGAAAACTGTTTTACCAGAATTCCCTACAGACAGAACCAATGATGTGTTCTAGTGCTAAGACAGGATCACGATCATAAAGTTTAGAGGTTACCAAGTAGAAGATTTGGATGGAAAGCTCCTATGAAGTTCTAGAAGCTTGACACCACACTAGGGTGGACGGTTATACTTGTAGAGACTCTAAATATCAAGTTTGTCGTTGACTCTGAGTTTTTGTATATATTAGTAATGATTGCATACCTGAGATAATTGACATAAGATGTATATATAGTGGAGTCTCTAGAATTTAGACCACACGCCGTTAGGTCACTCGTACAATAGGCCTCGTCCTTAACCCGAACCCAGTATTGTCCATATCAAGTATAATTAATCTCGGAGCATCCAACAAGTTGGTCGGATGATTGAGGAGTACTGCTTTGAGTAGTAGGTCCTCGGTTCGAATCCATGTGAATGCATTTTAGCCTATAAAAAAAATATAATTAATCTCGAGTGGTGATCTATATTCTCGATCTAGTGGAGTTGAGTTCATTGGCTGACTGAAATGACGATCAATCGTCAAACATGGTCTAAGGACTGGGATATTGGTCCACAACACTTATCGTGATAAACAAAGTGATAACAATCCCTTTAGATTGGTTTGGAGCGTACGCTGCTTTTTGATTTTTTGCGAACAAGTCTTTTACCCAACTCTATAAATAAAGCACATCGATGCTTAATTAGAGAACACATCAAGAAACAATTCTACTCTTCCTCCTCTTCCTCTTTGTTTTTTTCTTGGGATAGTTTCAAAGAGGTTGGATTGCACTAGAGGTCTAATATTAATAATTTTCACTTATTGTCAATTTTTACTCTATTTTTAATTTGTTCCCAATTTGAGTAGGATACAATATAAATATCAATAATATAGAAGTTGCATACTCTTCCCCCTCGGTTATACACATGAAACACTCAACAGTTATGTTCGATTTTCTTTTCTTTTTATTTATCTATTTATTTATTTATTTATATGAAATGGTTATGTTCATTTGTGTTGAGGCAAGATCAGAGACGAATATGTACTTTTGGCAATGTAGGCAACAACTAGTGGATATTGATTCAATTGGTACATGTTTATCCCGTTTAAACAAAAGATCTTGAGTTGAGTCTTTGTGAAAGCAAATAAAAAAAATTATGTCGGAAGAGCTAGTCACACCATGATATAAATGTTTGTAGCTTGAACGGAAGAATTGTGACTAGACCAAAAGTAGGCAATAACTTAGGGACCGTTTAGTTTGTATTTTCATTTTTATTTTCTGTTTTCATTCAATTTTTTATTTTTTAAAATTTTACAAAGGAAAAATTGAAAACGCTGAAAACAGAAAATTTTTTATTTCAACATTTTTAGTTTTTCCTTTGTAAAATTTTAAAAAACAAAAACCAGAACATAGAAACAGAAAATGAAAATGAAAATCAAATAACCCTTAATACTCTATTTTACACATATTTATTATTTTTTACTATTTTTATTTTTATTAGATCATTAAAAATATTTTATTATATTTTAATATTCTTTGTCAAAAGAAAAAAAATATGTTGAGATGAATTAACTGATTATGAGATTACTCATTCAGCTAGAACATACTCTTTTCTGATATTATCATCTTGACTTATTTCCAAAATTAGGTTTTGAAAGAAATTCTAACAAATAAAATTAATATTTTTTTAAAAATATTAAAATATGTAAAATATTAGATTTTTTTTTAAAAAAGTTATATATTTTTAAGATGACTCTTACTAGGATTTTTTTTTTCTCCCTTTTGGCTTAGTTGTCGATGGTATTTGAGATTGATTATGTTACAATATGAAATATGAAATAGAGAGTGATTTGGTATAACTTTTTTTTGTCTTTCTTTTGTTAGGATATCCACGGTCTAAAGCAGCAGTGACTAACCATTTTATTTATTCTATTGAGAAAGAAATATTAGAAATGTGTCATTAAAAAATTTTGATAAATAATTTTATAATTCAAAAGAAAAAAAAAATCGACAGGTTATATTAAAAAAAACAAGTTTTTATCGTTAATTTTGCCATAGGCCTTGAAATTTTTAGATCCAGCCTTGGGCAAGATATGTATTATGTCAAATTAAAATTAAGTATATTTAAACCTCTTATTCATTTTCTAATTTATACTTATATTATTTTATAATGTATAAGTTTTAAATAAAAAACTATATATTTAACGTTTTGTGAAAAAAAAATCCTGGACCAAAAAAAATATATAAACAAACATTCAAACATTATTCATTTAAAAAATGAGAAATATCATAAAATATCATATAAAATACTTTAGAATTACTACATAGTTCACACTACTTCGTTATGGGGGCAGGGCTGCAGGGTTGAAATTCAGAATTAGGAAAAAATTATCCTAATTTGGAGCTATTTCTGAAAAAAAAAAAAAAAACATAAAAGTAACAATTCATCATGATCAATCACATTACATTGATTGCCCTTAATTATCTAGGTCAGTGTCACAATTGGACTTTTAATTGGAATAATGGACCCCAAAGAAGTAGTGCACATAATTAATTTGACAATGATATCTATTTCTTACTACTAATTTCTTCATCACTGGCTCTCTAAACTTGATGATCTTTTTGCTTCCACATCTTCAGTTCTTATGACCACCAATTGAGTTTGAACCTTATTATTATTATTTTCATTTTCATTGC
The DNA here is from genome assembly GCA_037177725.1 of Cyamopsis tetragonoloba. Classification (NCBI taxonomy): domain Eukaryota; kingdom Viridiplantae; phylum Streptophyta; class Magnoliopsida; order Fabales; family Fabaceae; genus Cyamopsis; species Cyamopsis tetragonoloba. Next base: position 64,350,061 of record CM074119.1, read on the forward strand.
CATTAATATTAATATTTTTGGGTACAGTAACAGGTAGCTGCTGTTGGGTAATTGTGTCTTTTTCAGGGGAAGGTGGCATCGGACGTTTCTTCTGGTCTTTAGATTTTCCCCACACAACTAAGTAAAGTCCCACCACCACTACCACTCCTCCAATTATGCTGTTGTACAAAATCATCACAAAGCAAGGTGGAAAATGAGGTTAGTTACCTTAAATTTTTATTTAATTTAAATTATAAGATAAAAAAAAGTAAAATTTGTTTAAGTTTCTATAAAATTATACATCATTTTTTAATTTAGTCCTTATAAATTATTTTTTACATTTTAGTCCTATATCTTTAAAAATTGCATTTTAGTCCCTATCGCTGTTAAATTTCTTGTTATCCAGTTTGTTGTAGAGATTTAGAATGAACTAAATCCTTGAAATCTTGCTAACTAGTAATTTAATAATGAGTCCGTCATAGTTAAGAACATCGGAGACTTTAAAAATGCAACTTTTAAAAGAATAAGGACTAAAACACAAAAAATAATTTTAAAAGGACTAAATTAAAAATAAATGTATTTTATAAAAACTAAAAATATATCTTACCCTAAAAAGATAAACGAGTATTAATAAGTCTAATATTTGCTGTGGTTCACTTGTTTTTTTTTTCTTTTTAATATTTAAAAATTGTGGTTCACTTTTTATTAGTAGTAGTACCTTCCAAGGTGGAGTTTCTCGGAGAGGAAGATGCAAGCAAAGGCGGTGACTATGATCATTCGCAACGGATTAAAAGCCGTCACAAAAACTGGGCCAGTTGTTTTGATAACAGAGCCTTGCACGTAAAATTGTATTGCTGATGTAACAATTCCCTATTTTAACAAATTACCAAACCAAACATGTTAGAAATATCACAATAATTATGAGTGATAGCTACTCTTCATTTTAATGTAACTTGGGTTGGGTCATTAAGCCCAAAAATGAGGTAGTTGTTATTCCCACCACACCATTTTAAATGAGTTATAGTGGCACCATCCCTTATTTGTAGTGCCACCGCATCCTTTTATAAATTTTTCAAAATTTCTTAAAGACCCTTAAAAGAAGTTCATTCGAAAGTTTTAAGTCGAACTTTTCTTGAAAACTTTCGAATGAACTTCTTCTGGATGTACATTTTATTAGAGTTCGCTGACTTCGAAAGAAGTTTAAACAAAGATGTGGTGCTGTATTACTATTTTAGTTAAGACAAATGATATTTAGTGTTTTAAGGACACTAATTAAGAATCTAAATGTAGTAAAAAAATATTAGAATGTGTAATTTTTTGTATTCCTGAGAGATAGAACAATGTGCTCTTGTGATTATTTTTTTACTTCTAGTAACCTTAGCTAATGTCCTTAGGGCACCGGATATCAAGACTCTTTAGTTAATTTACCTAAAAAATGTAAAAGGGATGGTGGCAGTACTAAGTGGGATGGTGCACTTATCAAGCATCCAGCTTTAGTTATCCTCGCTATACTTTTTCATGTAAAACTTATTTGGAAGCATCAATTTTCACTTCCAAATTACTTTTTTCAAAAAATAGAAGGGATGGTGGCGATACTAAATGGAATGATGCACGTCTTAAGTAAAACTTATCCAGAAAATATTTATTTTAATTTCCTAATATTAATTTTTTTTCTAAAAAATAAAAAATGTGACCCTATTATTAAAAAGTGTGGTGCGGATATCGACAACAACGAGCGGATTACTAACCGAGTAAGCACAAGCGAAGAGCCTAGAATCTAAGCCAAGGCACCAAGCATGAGGATCCTTACGCTCCATGAAAAGAGTGACTGCAGTGCTTTGAAGAGCACCTACAAAGCATACCCATGTCGCTAGAGACATCTCTGCTGGGTACTTCCTCAATGTTATGGCCTGCAAATTACGAAAATTAAAATCGCAATTTACCAATAAGTAAAGGATTAAAGTGCAAATAATTAATTTAAGGGATGGTGGTGGTGGAGGAGCAACTTACTTGGAGAATGTAGAAAGCAGCGAATCCAGCACAACCAATGAGGAGGAAACAAGCGCCGTATATCCAGTGGGTCCCAGTGGGGTCGTTGACATTCTCAGGGAGGCCCACTGATGATGATGATGAACTTATAATGGGTCCTTTGTAAAGTGCCATTAAAATTGCTCCTCCAAGAGTTACACTTGTTCCTATAATTTTGGCTACGCATCCTATCTCCTTGATTCGCATCCGCTCCAATCTGTATCCTCAAATATATATAAGTTAAGACGCATAGATCATTAAAATAAATTTTATTCCTTTAATAAAATCTCATTTTTACATATTGTTAGAGTTTAGTACTCTATCAACATTTTAAAGAGATTAAATTGTATTCGTTTTGTTTTATATTATAAGACACTTTAAAATATTTTATTTTTCATATTACAAGACTTCTTACAAATTTTCAAGTGCATTTATTATTTTTATGTTTATTCTTTATAATTAATAAATTTCTTTTTAAAGTGACAATGGAATGTAATAAATATAATGAAAAAAGACAACCAGGACAAATTTAAAAGACTATACGAATTTTTTAAAAATCAATATATATTGTTATATGTTTTCGTAAGAAATATAACTGTTCTAATAGGACTTTATAATATGAAACAAAAAATGTGTTTATTGTGCCGATTTTGTTGAATGGGAGTGGAATAGCCTTAGCCTTTATTTAATTGAGAGGGAAGAAATGAAGACAAAAAAAAAAGTGAAGTAATTTCTCTAGTTTAATTAATTTAAGAAAAATAAAAAAAATATTAGATTTATAAAGAAAAAAAATTCAAAAATTCATTTCCTCTCGATTTCCTTCCTCTCATAATAAATTTTTTTTAGGCTATTCCCTTTACACTCAATCAAAGGTGTTAATATCATAAATGCAAGTATATTTCACAATATATATTGACAAGTAACCAAAATGGTAAATTTGGTAGTGATAGAAAACAAATTAACACTTCTATTACACTACACTACCTCGGAAGATGATCACATTGCATAAGTTTAAAACATGTTGCTTAAAGTTCAATTTTGTCGCTCTCATATTTTCAAATAATAAGGTGAATATCATCATCACAAAATTAAAACATTTTATATTTTTCCAAAAAAAATATTTAATTTATATATGAGGGCATGCTATAATTGGATGTGAAATAAATCATATATATTTTTATAAGAATTTTTATTTTTGAGATAATATTAATTCATATAATAGAAATAATGAGAAATTGATAAAATATATATAGAAATTAATGTACTTACCCACATTTAATAAATATTATGTTTACAAAATCTTTTAAAAATAGTTTACAAAATATAAAGGCGAGTTGATAAAAGTTTTTTTATAAGCAAATACATACTAACACACATATCCTAAACTAAATCTTCACTGTCAAGGTTCGAACTTTGAACCTCCAATCTAAAATCTTAAGACGTATTGGTATATAACCAAGTGAGCTAAAGGCTATGGTCCGAGTTGATAAATTAGGTACCTATTTATGTATGTCTCACAAATAAAATGTCACTACGTCATTAAAAAAAGTTTACTTCAGTTTTAATGTTTAATTTTTTAATAATTTTTTTAATGTGACGATATTATATTCGTGAGACATGAACAAAGACATAAATTGGAGGCACTAGATTTAAATCCAAGAATTAAAACATATAAAAAAATTAAAAGATAATTATTCAAATATATCCACATATAAAAAAAATTAAAAAAAAAGACCAACATATGCATGAATATTGGGATCCAGGATTGAGGAGTGCGGTGACATAGATTTATCACTATAACAACATTAATTAATTAATAATTAATAATAATAACTATAAAATGTGCAAAATTAAATTTGTTGAAGAGATGTATCGGAATCTCAAGCTAAGACATAGTGGAATCTATGAGGATATTCACCAGCTGTTAGTGCTTGTTTTATACTCTTTTTTTTTTCCCTCAGATTAAAGCTAGTTATTAAAATAGTAATAATAATATATTATTTAATAAATTAATAAATATTAATATCTTACCGAAAAATGATAGCGAGTACAAAGGTAATAGAGGGTACGGAATTCATGACAGCAGATGCAAATGACGCTGATGTTAACTTCATACCCATGAAAGTGAAGCACTGATCAAGTATTATCCTGCAAATTAATTAATTAAATTAAATTAAATTAAAAAACATTTTTAATTAATTAGTTAATTAATGAATGTGAGTTAAACTTAATTAATTATTACTCGACAAAGCCCAATGCCAGGATTTCTGAAAATATCCGAGCAGTCATCTTTGGCCTAACTTTCCTGAAATAAATCAATTCAAATAGACATATTATTCTCTAACATCATCCATACAATTAAACAAATTAAAAGACAAGTAACCTTTAATGAATACACTCACTAAATTTGTCATAAGACTTTTTTAGTCGTTACTGTTTAGCAACCAAATAAGTAAGTTTATCGATTTTTGGTCGTTAAATTGATTATTTTTTGTTAGTGAAATGACAAAAAACATATACTATATGTATGAACATGCATGCTTATATTTTAATATATTCTCTTTGCTCACAAAAAAAAATAAAAATGGACATGCATGCATGATGCATGCATAGGCATCTAATTAAAATTAAAAAAAATTAATTTAACAATTAAATTAGTAATGCTGCTGGTCGTTAAAAGTGGTGTTCTTAGTCAGTAGTTAAAATATTTAGTCACTGCAAAAACAAGTTTAGTAACTAATTTTGTTAGTCAGTAAACAAATTTTTTTTCCAGTGTGCTATGTTAACTATGAATATGGATGATAATAAGAGATCGAGGGAGGAAATTAAATTAAATTAAATTAAACCTTTCAATGAAAAAAGCGAAGGGACCAAGAGCAAGGGTTGCGATGACATTACGATAAACAACGAACACATAATGGCTCATGCCCTTATTAAGGGCATCCATGGTGATGAGGTACATGCCAGCTGACCCAAATTGCAAACTCACTATTAATAAAAATGACTTTGAGTTCTTCAACCATGCATGTACCTTCTCACAACATGTTCTTACTTCTTCACCCATATTCTTATTTTTTCTTCTTAATCTCTCTTTCTCTCTCTAGATTTCTATGAAATAATGGATAATGTTTGAGGTGTATTGTACTTGAATGCAAAAGTGAGGTTAGCCTTCTCAATATTTATACCCAAAGATAAGATGTGTTTTGTGTGTTAATATTTTATTATTAGTTAGTTAATTCCAAAACTATCCACTATCATAGAAAATAAAGTTGCCCTATATTTCTCTTTTATGGTTTACTTCATTAACATGAAAGCTAAGTAATTTCGTCCAAAATAAATTGTCTTTTTGAAAAAAAAAAATTATATACACAGCCAGATTTTGAACTCGGATCTCATGAACATAGATGAAGCTATATACTTAACAAAAAAAAAATTGTTATTTACTAACGGTTTTTTGCTTGGTTTATGTTAAATTAGTTACCGTTGGAATAGAGTTTGTCTAACAAAATTAATTCGTTAGTATATATAAACATAAAATATTTACACTAACAGATAAATATATAATTACAAACAGATAATAAATATATTAGTATAAGTAATGATATATACTATCGATTTATAAACCGTTAATAAAGATCTTTAATGATTATACTAATGGATCTTGACAAAGTCTATATCAACGATGGTTGATCTAACAGAAGTCGGTAAAATAACATTAATAAATGACAATTTGTTTGTAGTGATATAACGGTGGATCTAGGATCCCGAGGGGATCATGCGACTTAATAAAAAAAATTAGAAAATAACAAGTAATGAAAAAAGAAAAAAGAAATACTTTCAAAAAAATTTAAGATAATTTTTAATTCATAAACATAAATCAAATATATGAAATTAAGTATGCACAAATAAAAAATATAAAAAAAATATTTATAATATTACTTATAAATTTTCTATGTTAACGACACTTCTCAATCATAACTGGATATGCCTATGGCTATATATCAAGAATTTATCTGTTATGTGTAATTTTGCATAAATTAAAAATTTAATAATAATAATTTTTTGTTGAGAAAAACAAAAATTAAATTATTTTTATATCATATTATAATAAATATTTTACTATTTTTTTATTTTAAGTATCCTTAACTTATACAAATTTATAAAGGATAAAAAAACTCATATAACCACTATTCCAAACTTTATTAGAAAGTTGTGCTATATATCTATCTCTCTAGAGTATAATTTTCTTTTATTTGTACGGCAAACATAAATGTTGGTATTTGACCAAGGTGTAATTTTCTTTGTTTTATTTAAAATAAAAATAATAAGTTGTTATTTGTAGGATTTCAACTTGGATTTCGAACAGTAATATCCACTTGTGTATGTGTATTATAATTAATAAAAGTATATTCTCATGATAAGGCGTGTTACTTTTCTTATCTAATTAGGTTTACTTTTTTTTACCCTGTAATAATGATGTACGGTAGTGGACGGTAAATGCAATTTAAAGGACGTAAATGGACTAGTTCATGCAGCTCTTATTTCGCAATTGGATTTGTCGGTTTGAGCATGTTTATAAGGAATCAAACTTGTGTTAATGTCCTCACGAAGCTTGCATCTGGCGGTACTTTTCCTCTCACAGTGATCCAATCTCCTATCCCTTAACTGTCTAGTTTGTTGTTGGCTGATAGAATAGGAGTGGTTTACTTTAGATCCTTTCCTTCTTAGTTTTTTAGTTTTTATTTTTATTTATTTTTTTGATATAATAAAAAAAATACGTAAATGGACAACTCATCATCTCATATAAGCTACGCTGAGCTGATTTTTTTTTCTTTTGAGTATATTTACGGTAAGAAAGTGTGAATAATGTCACTTTTGAAGTTGAATTTGCACGAAATGATTATTAGTGGTCATCAAATATTATTTTATTCCTTGAATTTTATCAAAAGATTACTTTTAGTCATTAAATTTTAAAAAATTGTTTCTTAATCTTAAACTTTGAGGTGTGTTTATTTCCTCTATATATCTTTTGCTTACGTGGTAAATAGAAGTCTCTTTATCGAGTTTATGTGTGTGTTACCAGATTTGTTTGTCACGTCAGCAAAAAGAATATAAAAAACTAAAAGCAAACACAAATAAAAAAAAAGTTCATCACTTAAAAGCAGATACTTACTAAAGTATAAGGATAAAATATATTTTATGCATTAACATTTAACACTACTAGAATGTTGTAAATTAGTTGCGCAAAATTAGCGGGACTATGATAGCGTGTAAGTTGTTGCAATGCAGTCGTCGTTAACGTGACACAAATTAGGAATGAATGTAAAAACGAAAAACGAGAAAATTTTGCAGGGCCAAACCGCCGCTAATATTTGCTGTGGTTAAAGCCGTCGCTATGTAACCCAATATTTTCTTAATAAAAATAAAAAATTGTACTCGGACAGTAGCGGCAGCAAAAAATTGTACTCGGTCAGTAGCGGCGGCATGACTGCCGCTAAATCTGACGGTAAAAAAAAAACTATTGCGGCGGCGTAGCCACCGCTAAGCTGACAAAATCTGCTGAAAATTGTCATCCCAATAAGTTGAATTAGCAGCGGTCTTTTAGAGGGGGCTTGACCGCCGCTACTTTGTTTAAAATCAGCAACTCATATCACTTATCCCTCATTTCTCACAAGTTACAAAACACATTTCTCTCCTCTTTCCCTCTCTACTCCGTCCAACCGGCGACCATAGGCAACAACTCGGCGGCCGCCTGTCCATTCGGGTGACCACCACCCATTTCTAGCGGTCACCACACGCTCCTCCTTCTTTCTCCACTCGCGAATCTTTCTCTCTCCTTCCGGTAAGCTCGCGGTTCTTCCTCTCTTTTCTCCCTTTGTTTTCCAGCGTGCTATACATGGTGGCACCGCCATTGTTGTGGTGCCACCGCCACCATTGACAGTGGTTCTACCTCCTATTACAGTGCTTACAATTTCTAAGTCTATTTTCTTTTTTCCTAATTTTATTTTGAAGAACCCATTTATATTATCTTTATTTTCTATTTATTGAAAATTACTAATGAAATTTTGTATTTGTATAATTTTTTTATTTTTTCAGTTTATATTGTTTTATATATTTTTTTATAATATTCAGGATTATTTATGGTATGTTTAGTGTGTAGGATTAATTATGGCTTATTTTAGATACTTTAGATTGTAGTATTTTGGATTAATTTCTGTTAATAGATTGTAGTATTTTAGGTATTTTAGATTATAGGAAGTGGTGGACATTAGCTCTATTAGTATTTGTTTAAAATATTTAATTAATGTATTATTAGATTGAATGTTTATGTCATAATTTAAATTAGGTGTTACAAATTAATTAGGTCTATTAGTATTTTTTAAAAACATCTAATTAGGAGGTGTTGGATATTAGGTCTATTAGTATTTTTTTAAATATCTAAACCGTTTGCAGGGGCTTTGGTCCTCGCTAAATTAGCAAGGGTTATGGCACTCTCTAATTAGCGGGGGCTATGACTCTCGCTAATTAATGGGTATCTAGCCCGCGCTAAATTAGTGGAGGCTCTAGCCCTCGCTAAATTAGTGGGATTGTTCCGTCAGTTCCGTGGTGACTTTTGTTGCGTAATTAGCGAAGGCTTGGCCCTGCTAATTAACAAGGGCCATTTGGCTATTGCTAATTTTTAGCATAGCAAAATTTTGCGACAACCGATGGCCATCGCTTAACCGCCGCTAATTGTGATTTACCAGTGCGGTCATTGACATTCTCAGGGTGGCCCACTGATGATGATGATGAACCTATAATGGGTCCTTTGTAAATTGCCATTAAAAATGCTCCTCCAAGAGTCACACTTGTTCCTATAATTTTGGCTACGCATCCTATCTCCTTGATTCGCATCCGCTCCAATCTGTATCCTCAAATACATATAAGTTAAGACGTAGAGATCATTAAAATAAATTTTATTCTTTTAATAAAATCTTATTTATACACACAGTTAGAGTTTAGTACTCTATCAACATCTTAAAGAGATTAAATTCTACTCGTTTTGTTTTATATTATAAGACACTTTAAAATATTATGTTTTTCATATTACGAGACTTCTTACAATTTTTCAAGTGCATTATTATTTTTATGTTTATTCTTTATAATTAATGAATTTCTTTTTAAAGTGACAATGAAATGTAATTAATAGAGTTAACTATCAATTTATTCCTCCAAACATTATCATGTAATCAATTTGTTCTTCTAAAGAATTTTGCCACCAAATTAGTCCTCCAAAGATTACCTTGTCACCAATTTGATCCTCCAAAAAATTTTGTCACCAAATTAGTCCTCCAAAGATTTAAAAGTCTACCAAATTAGTTCTCAAACTAGTCCTCCATCATGGACTAATTTGATATATTTAAATCTTTAAAGGACTAATTTAATATATTTACACATCTTTGGAGGACTAATTTGGTGACAGAGTTCTTTGGTGGACCAAATTGGTGACAAAGATGATATTTAGAGGACTAATTTGGTGACAAAATTCTTTGAGGGACTAAATTGGTAACAAGATAATCTTTGGAGGACCAAATTGATAATTAACTCGTAATTAATATAATGAAAAAAGAGAACCCGGATAGATTCAGAAGACTAATTTAATAGATTGTAGTATTTTAGGTATTTTAGATTGTAGGAAGTGGTGGACATTAGGTCTATTAGTATTTGTTTAAAATATTTAATTAATGTATTATTAGATTGAATGTTTATGTCATAATTTAAATTAGGTGTTACAAATTAATTAGGTCTATTAGTATTTTTTAAAAATATCTAATTAGGAGGTGTTGGATATTAGGACTATTAGTATTTTTTTAAATATCTAAACCGTTTGCGGGGGCTTTGGTCCTCGCTAAATTAGCGAGGGTTATGGCACTCTCTAATTAGCGGGGGCTCTGACCCTCGCTAAATTAGTAGGGCTCTGGCCCTCGCTAATTAGCGGGGACTATGACCCTTGCTAAATTAGTGAGGATTATTTCGTTAATTTCGTGGTGATTTTTGTTGCGTAATTAGCGAAGGCTTGACCTCGCTAATTAGCGAGGGCCATTTGACCATCACTAATTTTTAGCATAGTGGGATTTTACGACGGCCAATAGCCGTTGCAAGGCCGCCGCTAATTATGATTTACTGAGAGCTTTTGTCTCGTTAGCGAAGACTTTGACCCTGCTAAAAGCTGTTTTTGTTATAGTATACTTGATTATAAGATCACTTATGTCATATTGTCACACAAGTTTGTTTCGTGTGCATGGTTTGTTTATTAAGAATATACCACTGGGTAAAGAATCTGGCACAGGGTAATTATGCTAGATGGAGACAAAATTAACAGTAGCGATTTGTATACTTATATTGTACTTTATCATTTATTTACGTCCGATTCTGTGGTAAAATAGAAAAAAATATGTAGTTAAATTAGTATAAAATTTAGTTAATTATTATGTAATAATTTAATTATATTTTTTATTTTTAATTATAAAATATAATTAAATTACTATTTAACAATTAATTAATCTATATACTAATTTAATCAAACATTTTTTAATATTTAATCACAAAATCGAGTGTAAAAGAGTGATAAGTTACTGTGTGAGCACACAAACAATTTTTCTAAAATTAAATTAAAGGTAATGAGGAACAACAGTAGGTGGAAATAAAAAATTACTAGCTATGAAGAAAAAGGATATTACTCTTGCATTCAACTTGAAATATGACAAATTATAAGGAGAAACGAAATTCCAAAGAGAGATTGCATGCCCCCTCGGTTGCTCTAGCTAGCAAACTATTTTGTAGCTAATTTATGTTCATTAAATTATATCTAGTTGCATTATTCTTTTATGATAGGGATTAATTATAAGGATTTTTTTAATTTAATGGACACAAGAGAATAATAATTAGTAACTAATAAAATTTTATTAAGGGAAAGTTATTAAGTAGTGGGTGCTAGAGGATTTAGTGGGTGCACACAGTGTATAGTAAAAAGAATCAAATTCAATCATTAAAAAATTAGCAAAATGATATTTTTGATCCCTTAACTTTTTGCGCAGATTCACTTTGGTCCCTTAACTTTTTTTTTACTCATTTTGGTTCATTAACTTCTATGTTTGGTTCGTTTTGGTCCCTGATGTTAAGGGATGAACGATGTTATTTTGGTCCCTTAACTTCATTTTTTTAGTCAGAACGACGTCGTTTGGGGATGAACCAGGGCCTCATCCATCAAGTTATCACGGAGTTAGTGTCACGTAGAAGCCATGTAAGACAGATCAGTTAACATTCTTGACGGACTTAACGTCAGGGACCAAAATGAACAAAACATAGAAGTTAAGGGACCAAAATGAGTAAAAAAAAAGTTAAAGGACCAAAGTGAATTTGCGCAAAGAGTTAAGAGACAAAAAATGTCATTTTGCCTAAAAAATTTAATCTAATCATTATTAATTTATGTCTATGGGTACAAGTTAGAAAAACCTAATTATAATTTGCACAAGTTGCAATTTATTAGTGTTACTTTAAAAATGTTCCACTTGTATATTTTGAAGTGTGTCTTACTCAAAACCGTCGCTAATTTTCGAAAAAAAATCGTGTTAGCTATGATTTTTATAGCAAACCACACATTTCAAAAAGTAAGGGAGAAGATTCCACATTTTTTAAGTAAAGGTAATAATAAACAGCATATAAAGTAAAATTAAGGGGAACAAATTACAATTAATCATTCTATTCACACATAGATAACATGCTCCAATGGTAGAGATAATCTTGCCTTCATAACCAGATTACAAGACCTAGTATTTTTATTTTTATTTGTGAACATGTTTATACAAGGAGGAAAGAGGGGTATTTATACAATTAGGAACAATGTTGTCTAAGTATTAATGATCTTTATCATTAATACCTAATTTTAGAAAATCGTGGTCATTATTGAAGAGAGAGGAGAATCATAAATGGTTGCTAATGATAATGCTAAATAGCAAGTGTACTTTGTGTGTTAATTATGCAAAAAAGTCAAGTAAATAATGTTTTATTCTTAAAGTGGATTTTGTACGAGCATATAACTCGGTTTCTTGGGATTTTTTGGAATATATGATAATTAGATTCAATTTCTCTATAATTTTTATCTCTTGCATTAAGGCTTTTAGTGTGCTCTGGTGATTTGTTTGTTTTAATTAATGAAAGCTCATCTAAGAAAGTGAAAATAGGTCGAGGTTTAAAACAAGGAGACTCGTTAGCTCCTTCTTTTTTTTGTTAATTGCTAAAGATCTAACGGGTTTGATGAGACAGACGATCTTATTGAATAAATTTAAGGGATTTAGTTTGGGGAATCAGGGATCAGATACTTCAATCCCATAGTATGTAGACGACACGGTAATTATACGGGAGGCAAATTGGGAGAATAACAAATGTATAAAATCAGTTTTACGCTATTTTGAGTATATGTCAGGTCTGAAATTAAACTTTAGTAAGAGCAGCATTTTTTGTGTGAATGTGAAATCTCAGTTTTTGAATTTTGTTTTCTGTTCTTGCATTGTAAAGTGGGTACTTTCCCCTTTATTTACGTGGGGTTATCTATTGGGGCAAATCTGAGATTAAAAAAAAGGCTTAAATATGTTTTTTGTCACTGAAAAATAGAAAAATAAGGATTTTAGTCTTTAAAAAATGTTTTTTAGGATTTAAGTCCTTAAAAAACTCAAAAATAGGGGATATGAGTCCTTGAAAAATACTAATTGAAGGATTTAAATTACTCCTTTAAGGACTTAAATCCTAAAAAACAATTTTTAGGGACTTAAATAATAATTTTCCTATTTTCCAGGGACAAAAAATATATTTAAGCCTTAGAAAAAATGGGATCCAATGATCAATAAAATAAAGAAAAAGTTTGGGGAGTGGAAAAGAAGGCATATTTCGCTGGGTGGTAGAGTGATTCTAATTAATTCAGTTTTGAATAGCCTCCCTACTTACTATTTCTCATTGTTTAAGGCTCCTAAGTCAGTGAATAATGTTATTAGAAACATTCAAAGAAGGTTTTTATGGGGGGGGGTTCCTCTTTAGTTAAAAAAACTGCATGGGTAAAGTGGAAGGATGTGTGCAAATCGAAATATGAAGGAGGGTTAGGTATAAAGGATGTGCAATGGTCTAATTATGCTCTCCTTTCTAAATGGGCATGGAGATTTCTTGCTGATTCTGAATGTGTTTGGTCTGTTTTTATGAGAGCTAGATTGTGTGAGATAAATTGAGAATTATCAGCTTTCAATGAGGATAAGGTCTTTGCAAAGTCTTCTTGGTGGAAACAAATCAATGATGCTTGTATTGCTTTTAACTCTAGCTGGTTTGTTAAAGGGGTGAAGAGAAAGGTTGGTAATGAGAGAAAGACTCTTTTTTTGGAAGACCCATGGTTTGATGACAAGCCTCTAAGGCTATCTCTGCCTAGATTGTACCAAGTTGCAGCAAATAAAAGCTGTAGTATTGCAGATATGGGAGGCTTTAATGGCTCGATGTGGGAATGGAAGTTCAATTGGAGGAGGTCGCTGTTTCCCTGGGAAGAAGCCTTATTGCAGAATTTTATTATATCTATCTAGAACTTTGTGCCTGAGATGAGAGCAATAGACTCATGGTGGTGGAGCCCAGGTGGCTTGCAGCATCAAAATGGAGATAATCTGAGTAAAGTTAATAAAATTATTTGGTCATCAAAAGCCCTATAAAAAATTCAAGTTTTTTCTTGGTTGTTGTTTCAAGATAGAATTCCTCATAAAATGAATTTAGAAAAGCGAAATCTACTGAATTTTGGAGTGTCTTTAAGCTGTGATTTTTGTAGTCAAGATACAGAAAACTCAGTACATTTGTTTCTGCTATGCCCAGTAGTGAATTTAATTTGTAAAAAGTTCTGCTTTGGTTAGGTGTGGTTTCAGTAGTCCCTTCTTCCTTGGAGTCTTGGCTTCTTCTCTTTAGGAGCTTTTTTGCTGGGAAGTCATGAAAGAATCGTGGAGTTATTATCTAGTTCTATGTTATTTGGTCTCTATGGTTATGTAGGAATATGTTGTCTTCAATTCTAAAACTGTGGATACTCTGCAAATTTTGGATATGATAAAAACTCGTTCTTGGAGTTGGTTTTACGCTAATGGGGGAAATTATTGTAATTTTTTTGATTGGTGTAATTACCCTTTGGGAGGTTTAAAAGGGTAATTGAATTTTATATTTGTATGGTATCATAGTTTGAGAACACCTTGTACTCAAACTATATCAATAAAATTTCTTTGCTTATAAAAAAAAAAGCAAGTGTATTTTGTCGTGCAAGTAGTTAAGTGTAAAAAGGTTGTCAAACCTATAAGAAGCCGTGGTAAATACTGAACTCTCTAAACCCAATGCGGTTTAGATGTTTAAGAATGACATTGATTAAGATCACAATAAAAAGAGTGAAAATAAAATAAACTGAAAATAAAAGAAGAAGATTTACTCATGGGAAACCTAGGGATCTAGGGTTCACTTGTGTATATCTCTTTTACTCTCTAATTTGCTCCAATTACATTACCAAATTAATTGTTAATCACCCTTTCTAAGTTAATAATTAGCCAATGAACATGCATTGACAACTATCTTTTCCCTAATTAAAGAAAGCACAAAGAGCCTAAAGAATGTTAATTCAATAACTTGTTTGAAGCGAGAATTATAAATTGGTCCATTATGATTCGTAAGAGTGGAAGAATGGTCATCTACGACTAAGAACTAGTTAGACGTGCCTAAGAGTGGTCAATTCATAATTGTGATATTGAAATATCAAATTAAAACCAATTAAACCAAACAAAGTAAGTGAATTGAATTAGAAAAGCAAAATAGTTCATATAAGATCTGCTATAGCCTAAATTATGGGTTTAGCTACTCATTTTTGAAGTGAAAACATAAATAAAACCAAAAACCATAAAAGAATCCATAAGTTAAACATAAGAGAAAGTAAAAGAGACAAATCGTCTTGTGGAAATGTTGGAATGTCTTAATCGCCGTTGCAAGGTTGATTTCAAGCTCCTTCAAAAACGCTCCCAAAGAGAGGTAAAAAAGGCTATAACAAAGCCCAAGTTACCTTGGCATATGGGTCAAGCTTGACCTCAACTCCCCATTCATTTTGCAACCTCGATCTTAGGCCACTCAACAATACTTGAGTCTAACCATGAATAAAGACTAAAGCCCAAGTCAAATCTTGGCACAAAGACAAGCCTGAGTCTAACTTCGACACGAAGACAAACCTGACTCGACCTCGACCTCAAGTTACAACAAAGCCATAGCCGAGCTAGCCACTTATCTCAACCTTGATGATCTAAGGTTGGCTATAGCCCAAGCTACATTATTGTGATCTCAAATCTCCACATTCACAACGATGATGATTCCAGTCATTTAAGATTTTGACGATGAACTTAGAAATTAGAGCAATTGGAAGAACATGGAGTGGTAGACACACAATGGTGGTTTCTTGCATGCTTCACGTATTCATGGCTTTGCCGTTGTCACTTGAACAATGTCATGTGTCCTTGATCCTTGGTCCGAGAATAAGTTTATCGTCTCATGGTGGGTGCCGGATGTTAGATCAAAGGACCCAATGGCAGAGAGTAGTCTTCCCTTAAGAACTATATTACAAGACCTAGTGCTTTTTCGTGAGCATGTATATATATACAAGGAGGAGAAAGGGGTATTTAATATAATTAGGTCAATGTTGTCTAGGTTAGTCCATCCATGAGAGTGTTGTATATGTTCGTTTATGCAAGAGGATCTCCATCACTAATACCCAGTTTGCGACAAAAAAAATGAAACTCTTTTTCTCAATCCAACAATCGGTTTAGTGGTGGAACAACAACAGATTGTTCCCTTGTAAATCTAGATTAGTGAATGAAAAGTTTTATGAAACAAATTAGCAACTAGAAATGGCTGACTGAATACTCTCTCACTATTCTATGGTTAATGTCTGGCAAAATTGTTTATCAACAAGTTAACTATAGATTTGTGTGTTGCAAATTCCTTAATTTTGTTGTAGTGTGGCATGTGAATGATGGATACAATAGGGACATTTATGGGCCTTAGTGCCTCGTTTATTATAAAAAAAACAGACATCCATTTTTGTACACCATCATTATTGAACTTATATTTTTCATTTTTAAAAATTTATGGCTGTATTTTTTTTCGTTTATACATATTTTAAGGTGTGAGGATAATTCTCTATTTTAAGATAAAGAAAACTTCCAGACTCAAAAAGAGAATTTGCAGGAACTAAATATACTTAATGCCCGTTAATTTCATGAGAGAGATATATAATTAACCCCAAAATTAATCCATATTAAACCTAGAGTATGTTTGATGATGTATGTAACTCAACTTTTTAAAAACTTAAAATCTTAACAATTTTAATTAATTCAATTGAATTCCTTTTTATAAAAAAATTACACTCTTCCCTTAAAATCTTTTATCCAAACACAAGGTGGGTGTAATTTTAATACTATTAATTAAGGGTGTCACACGTTTGGGTTTGTCCAATAGTTTTCGTTGTTAGTGGAAACAAGTTTGACAGAGGATGATAGATTTACTTCTTTCCTTTTTATTTACCTAGCTACCCTTTCAAGTTCTTGATAATGCCATAATTTTTCTGTTTAATTAATAGGTTTAAATTTTAAGCATCATTTTCACTAATATATATAATCATTCTATAAATCACTATCAACTATACACATAACACGCCATTGTCAATTTTAATTTTCACCAATTAACACCCATTTTAACTCCACAATTAATTAATTGGTTAAATAGAAGCTAACGCCAGCCACACCTTTTAACAAAATTGGTCCCCGTAGGACTCATTTAAACGCATTATAAAGTTCATTCTACTAACAAATTACTAAAATATATGCACATGTGTAAAACACTATACCAAAGCTAACGTGCCCAAGGTTTTCATTGAATTGAACCGATTCGACAAATCAACTCAACTCAACATTACAAATTAATTGTCTTATTAACTTTCTTTCTTAACTTTCGTTAAATTAATTACATTTAGTATAGAATTTGTCTAACTGATTTATCCGTTATTAATATAATTTTTAAAGACTTTTATCTATCAGTAGTGTATATTAATTCTGAGGATTAGGAAATATTACGGTCAAAAATACTATGTCGGACACAATATCATAGGTATTATTAGAGTTGGGCTAGACCCAAAGACAAGATCCATGAGGGCCAAAATATAGCCTGCAAACCCTAAATAATCCTTTATAAATACAATACATCATAATTACTCTGGTATACTACTAATCTACTAATAATTACTCTGACCCATACAGACTTGAGCATCGGAGTCTTTGCAGGTCCCCCACCCGCCGTCGTGGAGCGCCGCCGGAGCACCTAGAGACTGGAATTCTTTCTGTGATCCCGTCATCATCACCTCCTAACCGGATACCTTTATTTATGCCCTTCCTATATTTTTAAAACGCAACAAATGACAATTTTTTTTTTTGTAATCCGGAAAATAACACATTGCAACCATCATGAGGTCTAACCCGAATCAACCTTTTGAAACTCGACCTCCACGCATAGGTTTCGGTATCGAGATATGAGATTTGAAATCTGATGACTTAATACTCAACGCGATGAACCCGATATCTATAATACTCAATAATATTATTTTTTCTTTTAGAAAAAACCCGATGACTTTAATTTTTTAGAATGTTTGTATACTCGTTCCCAACCTAATTAGGGTAATATAGAGACATTCATAAAGTCTCTTTTAGTGTTCCATCGCAAACTAACTTATTAGTATTTTAAATTTTTAATTAGTATATGCTAAAATACATATTTGGTCCTTTATGTTTTACTGAAGTCTTATTTTGGTCCTTTAGGTTTATTTTGTCTGGTTGCTTACGTTTATTTTTTGGACCAACGTTGGACTCTTCTTTGAATCCATTAGTCTAAATTAACAGAACCGTCTACGTGGCACTTATATAACATTAACGACGTTAGTTGTCATCCATTTTAAGATTAAAAATGACACTGTATTAGTTTTTTTAAAAAAAACACCGTTTCATTTTTAAAAGATGAAAAACCGTGTTAACAAACTAGCACTATTAATAAAATTTGAATGTTGTGAACTCGAACAGATTATTTTTCATGGAGAATACCTGAAAAGATAATGTGTCTACCAAAACCTAATTAATGGAAATGTTTAACTATGAATTAGGTAAATGGAGTGATTGATATAAGGTAGTGCTGGCCAGTGGCCAGATTGCACGCACATGTTTCTGAAGTGGTTGCCTCAAGTGCGTTTCTCTTTATTTTTTATATTATTATATTATATCCTGGCTACCGGAAAGTGGAAATTCAGTTCAGATTAATTACAATAATTAAATTAAATCTTTTAATTGTCTAATTAGAACTAATTCTCTTTATACCTTCTCACGTATATATCTCTATCTATCTACCTAATTTTGTCTTGTTTACATCATATTCAACGCAGAATTTTTGCAATCATGAAGCCGGAAGGCCCAAATAAAACCGTCATTCAATTTGAAATAGACACACGAATCAAATTCCAATTTATGTTTAATAAGGGGTGGATTCTCCAATTGGGGTAATCCTAAAGTTTGAATCTTTTTAGGACGTTTGTTTTACGGATTACAACAATATTTTAAGAAATATTAGGTTGAGAATGAACCTTCCTATATTTGGTTGCAAATAATAAAAAAATATTTACAGGTAAATTTTATTTTCAAGAATTTATATTCTTATGATTTTATAGATTTTCATTCTCACCTAAAAAGGTGGGTATTAACATTCTCATGACTTGGGTAACAAATATTTTTGACTAAGTCTCAAAATTATACTTACAATTACCCGCCTAAAATTTTTATGCTCCCTCCAATTTGCTCTATCCTCACAATTACCTGCCAAAAGTTTCCCTCTAATTAGCTCTACTACTAATATGTTAATTGCTTAATTTATATTAGTTCTTCAAATTATTAGTATGAGGTTGAACATGCTTTTATGACTTTATGAGTTAAAAAATATTTTATATCTTTTTATTGTTTTAAATAAATTACCACATATATTTTGTAAAGCTATGATTTATTTTCTCATTTTGATTAAAATTGTTTAGTAACATATATAAAATTTAAGTGATAAAAGTCATTTTGATTTAATATGAAAAAGTCGAACTAAATTTTTTAATAATAAGTTGATGTTATTTATTTTTAAAACTAATTATATTACTAGAAATAATTTTTACAAGACATGAGACAACAAGGGTATTTTGATAATTACAACTTATATTTCCAGCAATATGTGTTATACACCAAACATACATTTTAAATATTTCCAAGAATTTTATAAAATATTCTCAGGAATAATAATTATCAACCAAGCAAGTTATGTTAAAATACTTGAGAATAATATTCCCAATAATGTATTTTTGAGAATAAGATACCCAGGAATGTAATTTTAAACTTTGAAACAAACACCTCCTTACGATGAGTTGTTTGCTTCCAAACATGAATTAATGGGACGGGGGTAGTGAATTTTATTATTGACGAGAGGATAAGATTTATTTTATAGGAAAATACACACTCTAAACTAAATTTGCAATATTCTATCTTAAATGTCTATTATCAAAGTTCGAATGTTAGATCTCCAATCTTTTAAGCTTTAAAGTTTGATACATAAACAAGTGAGCTAAAACTAACGGTAGACAAGAAGATAGGATTAATATTGATACGTAAAAGAGTATATCCTCATTAATAAAGTACAAAAGAAATAGAAAATAGGTGAGTTCTTTTAAACATATTGACTCTGTATATAGAAATCACTTTATTGGGATAGAAATTTTAAAAATTTCACATTAGTCACGGATTTTATAAAAAAGCGGTATTATATATATATTCTTTTTTTTTTTTTTTATCATCCAATTCTTTTTTCTTTTTTTTTTTATCATCCAATTCTTTTTTCTTCATTTAGGGGATGAAGAAGGGGAGGGTAACCCAGAACCCCAAACTAAGTGTTCCATCTAGCACCTAAACTAGGCTTTGGGGATATATTCCTTTTCTACTTCATTCTTAAAATGTCATTCAACTGTGAAAATGACTAAAACACCCATCATTTTTCAAAATCGTGGATTAAATTGAGATATTTTAAATCTCAAAAACTAAAATGTGCAACCCCTCACAATCTCATAATATAATTTGGAAGCTTACTCATATAGTACCTAAGTCAACATAGTTCATAAATATCAAATTTTATCTCCATTGGATTCCTCAATATTAGAGTGAAGATAATTACTCTGTTTATTTTAATATAAGTAAATTTTAGCAATTTTTTATGTTTTTTAAATATGAAAATTTTAACAAATATTCTTAAAACATTTGTTAATAATACATAAATAGAAGTTCTTTTATAAAAAAATATGATAATGTAATGTTTTGAAAATTAAAACACCCTTTAAATGTATGCTTTTTAAAATAAGTCAAAGATATATTTATTTAAACTACTTTAACTACATTTAATGAGAAAATGTCCAAAATTAAATATTCTTAATAATTAAATAACATATTCATCTTATCTTAGAAAGTGAAGGTTGTGTAATCGTCAATGTCAACTAATATATAAAATATCATGGAGGTGTAAATTTACACCTTATTAAAAAGGTGATGTTGTAGACCTATCCCACGAGATTGTAATGGGATAAGATAGATCATATATCCTGTAATCCTAACCGTATGTCTTGTGAATAATGAGCCAACTCGTGATAGCGATGGCAGGGAAACTTGTATATCTTGAACTGGGGTAGTTAGCATGTGGTTAGTTGTTAAGCAGTTACAGATCCAAAATTTGCGCCGGATGGTCGGGAGAGTTGATGTGGATTTGTCTGACGTGGAAAGGGATAGTGGAGGCTATAAATAGGTGCAACAGGTTCAAAACAAAGGTACGTATTCATTTTCATTTTGACTCTTAATCCTGCTAAAAGGGAAACTCATTTGAGCGTTGAAGTGTCTGCAGGTGCAATCATTGGAGCTACCGCCAAAGTCACCACATCGGAACTTGAAGACCGCTGTTCAAAGGAAAGAAGGTTATGATCTGATAGATTGCGTTGCATTATAAGTTTTCTTACAAACCTGTATCCCTAGTGGAATATGCACTAGTTATCAACAATGGAAATTTTGGGTTAAGAGCATAAAATGCTAATAGAATAAAAATTATAATAAAAAACAAAGTTTAAAAGTGTTTAATAGTGGTTGATGATTAATTATGATTGTGAAAAGGGTAAATATAATAGTAGGATGCTTTGTGGTTGTGAATGTAGACCGCTTTGGCAGGACGATGGCGTAATGGACCAAGGGACTTTAAGAAATAAATGGATTATGTGGCTTGAAAAAATTTGAATGAAGGAAGTACACAAGATATTCATACTAATTAACAATGTTAAAGAGCAAGCAAAAGTCTCCCATAGGTCATGTATATAGAGGTGTTTTGGTCACTTTTCCCACATAAGATTATTACAAGTGCTTCATTTATTCTCTCTAAAAGTCACAAAATATAATGTTTTCTCTCACTACTAAGGCACTGTTTGATAGAATTAGCTTATAACTTATAGCTTATAGCTTATGACTTATAGTTTATGATTTACAGCTTTTATAGCTTTTAGCTTATGAGTGTGAGTAATGGAGGTGGTTGGGAAAACTAGCTTATGATAAGCTAAAATTATATCAAATGACCTAAAAGGACATACTTATAATATATTAATACAATATTAGTATTAATTGTCATTTTTCAAAAAGGATAAGGATAGAATTGGAAAGAATTATTAAAAGCTATTTTTAATAAACTATAAGCTATTTCAAGTAACTTTTCATAAGCTAGCTTTTGTAAGTTACAAGCTAGTTGTTACCAAATACCTCTACTTATTCATAAGCCATAAACTATAAGCTACAAGCTGCTAAATAAACTATAAACTAGTTGTGTCAAATACACTATAAAATTACACAATCCTCATAAGCTTACAACTCACACCCCTAATGTCTATACTACTATTGAAACTAAACAAATGACTAAATTAAAGTCACCACCCGTTCCTTTTAAATTAAAACCTTTCGTAATTTCCACATTTGAAAAATTGAAAAAATTTCAATTAAATTTATAATGACACCTAAATTTTTGTCATTGTCTAGTATAAATACTAATGGCATTTAATATATATATATATATGGTCATGATCAAATGATATCAGGTGTTAAATTTAGTAAAATGACATCTTATATAACTTTACATAGACATTAAATTTTATCAATCCGACTGTTGAATCATGTTATATCATCTTAAAGATCATATATACCAAACTTTAGACGATTTGGATATCCGTAGCTATATGATCTGAAAGTGAAAATTTACTTGTTTCAAATAACATGTATTACATCAAAATATATTATTCAAATAAAGTATCTACAAGTTTTTAAATTGTACGAAATTTTGGTAAGTTAATCTACTTCATATATATTTTCAATTTAACGGTCGGATTGATAAAATTTAATATTTACAAAAAATTATGAAATGTGTCATTTTATTAAGTTTGACACTTGTTATTTGATCTGACACAAAAAATTTAATCTAGCTATCGTATAGATCATGTCTATAAAATTTGACATCATTCTGAAACCGTCTAGTACTCCATCAAAATGCTCGTCATTATTATATATTTTAAAACTATATTTTACGTTTCTTTTTAAGTATATTGATGGAGTATTAAACGGTTTTGAAATGATCTGAAATTTTGTAGACATGATCAATATGATAAGTAGATTCAATCCAATGGTGAGTTTCGTAAAAAAAAAATCTTCGACAAATAGTTATTAACCGGTGTAAGAGTTGGTGTAACTTAGGCTTATGTCATTTAATCCCTCTGTATATATATAATCAATGCAATTTGCTTTAGCCCCATTATTTCCAAATCTTTAATTTTCCTCACCTTGGCGATCCAGAATCGTTGCTGGCCACTCATATATAGGAGTAGTACCTCATTCTCTCATGCCTCACCATTTCCAAACCTCATTCCCACTAAACAGGAATATTTGTCCAAGACAATACCACTAATTATTTAATGACGTTTTGTGGGGAGATGGCATGGTGTGAAACCTCAGCATTTTCATTATATTCCACTTCCAATAGAGGAATTCATGTTGGTGATGATCGAGTCATTGCATTGCAAATTTTGTGGGGGGCGAAAATGGATATATATAGCTTTTTGGAACAACTTTTTGATGACGAAATAAAACATGCATGGTTTCCTTGCATGATGCATCATGCAATAATATATAGGATCAAATAGAACAAACATATTGTTTGACTTTGAAGCATATGGTGAGGAAGGTGTATCATTGGTTGCCATATGCATGTATATACTAATTACTATAGTAGAGGATCAATTATTGATAGGAAAAGAACAGAGTATTAGCCCTGTTTGTTGACTAATTAAGTATTTTTCAAAAAGCTTTTTTTGTAACTTCTTTTCATCTAATTAAAACTAAAAATAAATAGATATTGTTACAGAATAATTAAGTTTTAAAAATTGAAAATTTAAAAGCCTTAAATATGTTTTTCAATCCCTCATTTTTCGTGTGATGTGTTCTAACCTGAGAGGGTTAGGCCATAATCATATAAAAGGGTGAGCTTCAACGTGGAAGATGCTCTTCGGTCTTTCATATTCAATGGCACTCCGATGTGTGGGGGGGGGGGGGTTGTACTTGAGAGACAATGACGCCCAAGTCAGTGACTCATTAAGATTTGTGTGATTAATTGAAAGTTATATACCTTGCATGAAATGCATGTTGTGCATTTATAGTGGAGTATATAGGGTTTAACATATGCGCTTTGGGCCTTTTGAGGCTATTGGCCTTGGGCCTTTGATCACTTTAGCTACATCCTGGTCATGCGAACTAGCATCTTCCAATGACCGAATCCCGACATGGTTTAGATGTCGGGATACTGGTCCATAACAGTTGCCCCTAAGTCAACAAGTTGCCTCAAGCATGTTGTCGTCTTTGAAATACTCATGTCAGCTTCAATTGATCTCGGTTGAGGAGATAGAGAGTATAGTATCTTGTGTCAAATTAAATGATTCATCTTGTCAAAGAGATTGTTATGCCATGTGTTATAATTTTATTGGTTACATCGAATTTGGACATCGTGCGCCATCATTACTGTGTGTGTTTGGTTTAACGTTGGTAGAATTGATTTTGGGTCAACGTGATTTCATAGAATTGATTTTGTGTAAAATTGACTTTAAAGTAACGTGGTTTATGTTTGAGGATTTTTTTTTTTTCAAAAGCAAGTTTAGAATACAAATACAGTGTAAATTTTTCAACCCAACGTGAAAGCAAGTCTCACTTTGCTTCAGCCAAAATCAATTTTGACAATCCAAAATCAATTTTAACTTTGTCTCAATGCAAAACAAACAACTAATTTAGCAATCAAAATCAATTTTGACTCTTCAAAATAATTCTAGTACAACCTAACATTTTTCCAAAAATACACTTATCGATGGGACCCAGCATTGAACACGGAACAGTTTTTAAGAAACTCCTCATTTTTTGCTTCCAATTCAAATTTCTCCCTCTATAAAAGAATAAAAACCACTACCGTTGCTTCTTCTTCACGCTTCTGAAAATCTCCATAGCCTCAACGCAAAAAGCTTTCTTTTGCCCTAACTATTTCTAGAGTTCCTTCACTCCATTTTCTCTTATGAGAACATTCCTAAGTTCACCATTACTTCTTCACATCTTTGATCGGTTTAAATCATGTTGTTGAGATCTTTGCTTTCTCTACCACTTCTTCTATAAAGCTTGAATAGACTCCTTTTAACCATGTACATTCTTCTCCTTCCTGCTTTAACTTTTATTTTTTATAACATCAACCATTTATGGGTAATTCCTTATTTCTTTCATCACCAAATTCCTTATTTCTTCTTTCTCATTTTTTGTAGTTTTTCATCAATGGCTAAATCTGTGATAGAAATCTTCAGTGGAAGTAGTAGCTCCTCTTGTGACTCTAAAAACTTAGGGCTTTTCTTGCGAAATGTTGTGGCCCTATTGAGCCTATCCCTAAACAACCAATTTTAGGTGTGCTTTCTCAAGCTCCCATAAGATTTAGAGAACCCTCTAAAGTGTTTAGATATTCCCCCCAGACTCCTGAGAGTTATGAATTTGTAACCCAAAGCGTTAGTGATAATTTTCTCATTTTGAATCCAGGCCTTGAAATCTATCAAATTGTAGAAAATATTTTTAGGGAAATCTGATATGATTGTGTCGTGGAAAGGTGGTTCTTTAACTTCCTTCTGGTGGGGGACAAAACGACAAGCGTACTGCTGTCACTACAAGTAATAAAACCCGGTGAGTACCGGAATATCGTCCTCAGGGATTATGGCCAACTATCACGTTCCCAAGTTACACAACTAAATTAGATAGACAAACAGATAATTGTTTTGTAAAAACATAGAAATGAACAACGTGAGAAATTAAACCTAATCTACACATACATTTGGAACTTGGTTTCATTTGATTATGAGTCCAGAAACTTCCTAGACAAAGCTCCCTTTGGATTAGTCCTAATTTCATTATCCTAATTCCAATTCACTTGATTTTAGTCAAATTCACTAGATTAGTTAGATCCAAATCTCTTTGGTGAGCAACCTTTTTAATCTAACTAATAAGCCTAATTTCTTAGGTCAAATTAGCATGGCAAAGACATGAAGCTCTATTGAATTTAAACAAAGACCACACAAATCAAGATAGCAATTGCAAGAAGCATACTCATATCTTACTATATCAAGCATTTACATGAGCCAAAAAGACATTTGAGTGATGATCAAGCACACAAAAGCATTAAGCATAGCAATTGGTACTCCAACAAGAGAAGATTTCATAGAATAACTAAATTAGAATTAAAAATTCATCGAACTCAAATTACATCAAATACCAAATTACATAAACAAAAACTAAAAATAGAGGGAAGAGAAGAGATAGAAGGACTCTAAAGAGATGAAGCAAGGTTGATGAAGACAACTCTTGCCTTTCCCATCTTCCTCCTTCAAGCTCCATAGAGGACCAACTTGAGCTCCAAAGGATCTATATGATGCACAACCCCTTTCTCTCCTCCCTCACTACCTAAAGAAACTACAATGAAAATGAAAACTGATCACTCTCCTTCTCTCTCTTATTTTTCTCTCTAAAATCAAAGATGGGGTCTACGGAACTAAAAATTACAACAAGCAATTATTTATAGGCAAGTAGGACGAAATTCTATCGCCCGGGCCTCTGATCAACCACAATAGCCACTACTCTACATCTTCTGCTTCTGTCGCCTAGGCGCTGCATTGGGCGCCTTGGCCTTCATTTGCGGGTCTGGGCCTTGGACTATGCAGGCCATTTTCTCCATCCAACTTGTCATGACCTACACAACACCAAATGGGATTAAAATGGACTCTATTTCACTCATATCTCTAAGAATACTTGAGAATCCAAAAAATCATAGCTAAAAGGGAATTTTGGCAATAAAAACAATAATTTTAAGAGTGATAAGTGCTTATCACCTTCAAGAGAGCACCACAGGATGAGAGAACTCGGTTGTTGGCACCAAAGCGGAGTGAAAATGAGAGAGTGAGAAAGGATCTCTAGCTCTCTCAACTAGCCTTTTAAATAGATGCAATTCGGTCCTAATCGCGATCATATCAAATATATTCGATCAAATATAAAATAATATGATTAGATAATATAACATGACTAGATAAAACTTGATTTAAATCTAGTAAGATAAAATCAAATTCAGATCTTTTCAGGTATAATATAATCTAATCTTGTAAAATTAAACTCAAATCTTTTATATACCTTATCTCCTCAAATATTACTCATTCAACAATTTTGTAACAAAATAAAGGAGATAAGATAAGAATTAATCAAATTAAATGATAATTAATACAAATAATTGTCGAATCTCCTTTAATAATGACAATAGAATATGGGTTTATCAAGATGGGCGTGTCTCGAGTGATTTGAACATACTCTTTTGATCACCCCTATCTTATAAACTTTTTAGTGGTTTCTCTAAGGTGAATGCTTTCAATGGTCTTGTGTCCATGCTCTTTATGATAGGAACGAAACTTGTTCAAGTTCTTATGTTTTGTCCCTTGGGTGCCCGACTGCCCCTAGGTTTAGAGTGCAAGACCTTCCTATAATCTTTTACTAGTGACATGATTAGGGGAGTGTAGTTGGAAAAGGCCCCTATGGGAAGTTTTCTAGATTTTTCAAAGCTCATATCACCCTTCTGGGAAAGTAATTGCATTGGGGGTCCTTCCCCGCCTCTTCTTTGTTTGATGAATTTGGAGCTATGTTGATTTTTTCCCATTCTTCAGCCCCGATCCACTTCGCATCGTGCAACTTTAACTTTTTCATGGTTTTGGGCTTGTTTTCTATAAGGTACTTCGCAAAACCACATGGGTATAAATCCTTTAATTTGCCAACAAATATAAAATCATATTGGGTTCTTGATGACGGATAATTATTAAACTATTTTGTGGTTAATTTGAATATATTTTAAATGATATTATGTTTATCTTTTAATTAAATTCCCCTAAATTTAGTAAATTCAATACTTATCTTAATTTGAGAGAGAATTTGTTGATTTGAGTTTCATCTTTATCTTGTGGATTGATTTAGATAAGATTTGATCCCTAAATTATTGGATTGCAGGTAAATAGATAAAAGCACAGAAGATAAGGGTGAAGAAAAAGGAAAAAAAATCTTAAGAAACCTTATATGATATTATTTTATCTTATCTTGAGCAAAGATAAATCACTTGGGATCTCTTTAAAAAGCCTCATTCACTAGGATCTAGAGAGCCATCTCTGCACGAAATTTAGGGTTTTAGTGAGAGAAAGTTAAATATTGAGATGGTAGCTTAAAACCCTTTACTTGGGATTGGATATAACTTGCGGTGTGAATTCTCAAATTCAGATTTTTATTTATGTTAAATTGATTGGTTTTCTTTTCTCCGTTTAATTTAGAGTTGAAAGTTTGATCACCTTCATTCTCTCCTTCTAACTTTTCTTATTGAATGAGAATTTAATTTGAAAAGAGGTTTTGTGAAAAGGAATTTCATCAATGAAAGTCTAAGGATAGTTTTCATTTATGAACCACTTTTAAAAAGGGAATTCTTAATGCGTGACAACTCTTTTACCGTTTAAAGGGATTTAATCGATATAGTTTTGCTATAGAATCTGGCAAATGAGGGATCTTTGTCAGTGGTTTTTATCCTTGGCCATTCAATTAACATAATAAGTTCTAAGTTTTGGGAATAAACATAAGTACAGTGAAATCCAAGCCCAAGTATTCTTATAAATTATTTTTACCACTTTTTATATTACGAGAACTTATTTTACGATTAAAACCCAAGTTTTCTAATTGATCTAAATTGTTCTAGAGTTGCTCCCTAAGGACGATAACTTGTTTTCCCACTTTACTGTAATGCGTTAGTATTTTAGTTCTCTAAAATACTTAACAAATTTCTGGCGCCGTTGCCGGGGAGCACGGTGATCAATTTAGTCTCGGTTGGATATTTGGGTTGTAAATAGTTTTATTTTTGTACATATAATTTTAGTTTTATTTTTATCTAATATCTTCTTTTTATTTTTCTTTTTTCTTTTTTCTTTTTCTATTTTCTTAACCCTTACCTATTTTTTGTTATTTTTATCTTCTTTTTACTCTCTATACTAATCCATGTTCTAATGATCTAAGCAAGACACCATGTATTTTAATACCGTGCCTCAAGTGTGTGGAGTCCTTCATTCTCTCCTTCGTATGGGACTACTTCTAAACTTGATGAAACTTTGGCAAAGTTCTTGCAAGCATCGTCGAGTTATCAAGATCAATATTCTTTAGAGCCTCAAATCCCTACATGGCCTGAATCAACTACAAAACTTGAGGCTACCATGGAAAAGTTTCTACAATCATCTTTGGATCATGAGACATCAATGGAAACTTCTCAGAAGAATATTGAATCTTCTTTGCGTAATATTGAGACTCACATTGAGCAAATGGCTAAACAAATATCAAAATTGAGCGCTAGTCTCTTCTCAGGCAATAATCAAAGAATCTCCGAGGAGCAATGCATAGCTATTTCCACATGGAGTGACGATACAATTGATGATGAGATTAGTGATAATTTGATGATAGAGGAGGAAGAATTTGAGAGAGATGAAAAGGAGGAAGAGAAAAAAGAAAGTGAAGAGAGTGAGGAAGAAAAAGAGGTAGAGTTAAAAATTCAGAGAGTTTTGTAAATATAGAAAGAAATAGTGAGAGAGGAGGCGGACTTGAGAGTGAGAGTTGAAGATTTTAAAAGTGATGATGCAATTCACCCTCCGATCCTTATAAAGAATAATGAGCACGAACATTGTGAAGAAGTGTGTGGGAAGTTGGTTTCCGTACCAATTCCTACTCTTCATACTGATGTGAAGAGTGAAGAGGTGAAGAAGAATGAAAAAGTGCATCTCAATGTATTTCCATCACCATTTGATGATCGAAAGCCTAAGGTTAAGATGCGTGATATGACGAGGGGCGGGGATTCTACTCCGTATGTTTATCATCGTCAGTCACCTTGGCCTCATGGAAGAATTGTATTGGAGAAGCACTTTGGAGGTGGACTCAAATTGGAAGGGAGGAAATATTCTTCTCTTGCATGCCTCAAGCCACCTTAACTTTAAAGCTATAGGCGTCGAGCTTACGACGTTAAACAAGCGCTTGTTGGGAGGCAACCCAATATTTATTTATTTTTATTATTAATTATTATTAGGATTGAGTCTTAGGAGAGTATAATTGAGTCTTGTAATCTTGATGTGTTATGCATTTACTAACTATTGTTCTTACTTGAGGTTTTACCTCCTATTATTTTCTGAATTATTTCTTGCAGGACACCCCGACGGTTCTTATCGTTGTCATTGATGGCCTAGGGTCAGGCCTAATTTTCAGGGGGAAGCAAGACTAGTTGGAACTAATAGTGCAGTTGGAGCAAGGTTAGAGGGAATTGTTTACCATCAGGTTCTATTGCTCTTTTCTTTACTCTTAGCTCATTTTATTTTTCTTTTTAATTAGGATTGGTAATTAGGACTTAAGATTTAGGAAATAAAATTACCTGAGGTTGGTTTTTGAGGAATTTGATTGTATGTCTTGAGTGTGAGTCTGAAAAAGATTTTGAAATGATTTATATGATGTGTTTCAAATGCTTGATTGAATTCTTGATTTCTTGCATGATTTGTATGATTGAATGAGGGGGGCAATTAATTGACTTGGTTAAGGGAATTGTATGCCTAAAAGCCTTGTGAGTGTTTGTGATCCTAAATGCATTATATGTTTTGAGAGTCTTCACTTGGTTTATCTCCTCTAATTTTGCATGAATTTCTAAAATTGCCATTAAGCATGTTATAACTTAAAAATGATAGAGGCATAGTTTCGATTGTTGATATTGAGCTAGAGCCAAAAAGCCAACCCTTGTTGTTTTGATTGAATATCCTATTTTTGGTACCCACTTTGAGCCGTTAAGGAATCTTTCAAAATTTATACCATGAACCATCATAATATTATTATCTCCCACCTTTACTAAGATGGATCATTAATATATGCATATTAAGTGAGGTACATTGGTTTACTTGTGATTAGAATTAAAAGAAAAGCTCATGGTTTTCCTAAAGAAAGAAAATTTTAGGCATGCCTGTGAAGAATAAAGATGCTCTCATTGTATAAAAAAAATGTTAATGAAAAGAGTTGGAAAGAAAAAAAGTTGAGCAAGGATGCCAAAATAAAAAAATAAAAAAAAGAATAAAAGTGTGTCATGAAGAGTGAGAAAATTCTAAAGTTGTGGTGTAGATGCAATTTGGTTGTGCTTTTGGTATATGAATGAGAGTGTTAGTATGCTTGCATTAATGCTCTATCTTATTTTGTTGACTAGAAAAACCAAATTTTCTTGTAGCCAAGCCACGTTATAACCTTAATAAAAAGACCTCTTGATTTTTGTTTTGCATGTGTACATGGTTTGATTCTTGTAGCCAATCATTAGACCTCTTGAGAATTGCGAGTCTATTCCCTTGACTAATTAATTGTTGGTCCTCCCATTTTTTTTTGTACTTTGAGTGCTTAGCAATCTTGTTTTCAATTGGGGGTTTGGGGCCATCATATATACTCATCGATTGATCTCTTTTGATGCTCTAAAGATTGATGAATGTTAGATTTTTCTTGAACCAAACTCAGGTACGTAGCTAGGATTTTTAATTAAGTGTTGATTGACTGTCTTGCTTGAGGACAAGCAAGAATCTATGTTCGGGGGAGTTTGATGACGGATAATTATTAAACTATTTTGTGGTTAATTTGAATATATTTTAAATGATATTATGTTTATCTTTTAATTAAATTCCCCTAAATTTAGTAAATTCAATACTTATCTTAATTTGAGAGAGAATTTGTTGATTTGAGTTTCATCTTTATCTTGTAGATTGATTTAGATAAGATTTGATCCCTAAATTATTGGATTGCAGGTAAATAGATAAAAGCACAGAAGATAAGGGTGAAGAAAAAGGAAAAAAGATCTTAAGAAACCTTATCTGATATTATTTTATCTTATCTTGAGCAAAGATAAATCACTTGGGATCTCTTTAAAAAACCTCATTCACTAGGATCTAGAGAGCCATCTCTGCACGAAATTTAGGGTTTTAGTGAGAGATTGTTAAATATTGAGATGGTAGCTTAAAACCCTTTACTTGGGATTGGATGTAACTTGCGGTGTGAATTCTCAAACTCAAATTTTTATTTATGTTAAATTGATTGGTTTTCTTTTCTCCGTTTAATTTAGAGTTGAAAGCTTGATCACCTTCATTCTCTCCTTCTAACTTTTCTTATTGAATGGGAATTTAATTTGAAAAGAGGTTCTGTGAAAAGGAATTTCATCAATGAAAGTCTAGGGATAGTTTTCATTTATGAACTACTTTTAAAAAGGAAATTCTTAATGCGTGGCAACTCTTTTACCGTTTAAAGGGATTTTATCGATATAGTTTTGCTATAGAATCTGGCAAATGAGGGATCTTTGTCAGTGGTTTTTATCGTTGGCCATTCAATTAACATAATAAGTTTTAAGTTTTGGGAATAAACATAAGTACAGTGAAATCCAAGCCCAAATATTCTTATAAATTGTTTTTACCACTTTTTATATTACGAGCACTTATTTTACGATTGAAACCCAAGTTTTCTAATTAAACTAAATTGTTCTAGAGTTGCTCCCTGAGGACGATAACTTGTTTTCCCACTATACTGTAATGCGTTAGTATTTTAGTTCTTTAAAATACTTAACAGTTCTACATTTTTCACCTTTAAAACTTCACTATTAAGGTTAGTAATAAAATCCATGAGAGGCTCAAATTTTTGTTGTTTAACTCTTTTTAGAAGGTATTCGATTTTAAATTATTGTTTACTACTAGTAAAATTAACAGTAAACTTGTCTCTTAGGTTTCTCCAGTTGTCGATGGAATTGGGAAGTAGACTAATGAACCAACATTAGGAAGCTAGTTACAAAGGGAGCAGGAACGCGTGACATACGACCTATTATTTATCTCCTTGGCAAGTCATCATTTGGTAAAAAATCTCAACGTGTTCCAGGGAATTTTTTTACCCGTCATAATTGTCAAAGGGAATCATGAACCTAAAGTTACTTGACATATTGTATGCCATGACCCACTGGGTGAAGTGCTTGTTACAAAACCCGACAGGTACCTCGTTCTTGTCCACCTTTTCCTCCTCAGTTTCATTAACTAGAGGTTGTCATGATTAGGGTTAGGGTTTTCGATTATTAGAGTTAGGGTTTACCTTTTTTCTATCGGATTTACTCTTCAATCATCTTCTTCTGTTTAACGACAACATTATTTTTTATGTGTTGAATTTAATCTTCTATCGTAATTACACGTGCTTCAGAAGCCTGAGGCTGCCTTGACGATTACTCAAATGGTTGTTTGGAATTATTTCATTTAGAGGGTCCATGATCTCCATGGGGTTGAGTGCTCTTACTCTAGTTGCCATCATAGTTTCTCCTCCTGGTATTGTTTATGATGAGAGACTGGGCAAAACTATTTTACCAGATTCCCCACGGACATCACCGATGATGTGGACTGGTTCTAAGACAAGTCTACAATCAAAAAAGCGAAGAGGTTACCATTATAAAAGGCGTGAACAACATGTTTCTATGATGTCCCTAAGTTTCACCTTCACACTAGAGTGGTGAGATGCCTATAGGGACTCCGATGTTTAAGTCAATATTCAACCTAAGGTTTAGTGTGATTAATATTGCATACCTAATTAAGGTTGACGTAAGCTATATAGAGTGGACTCTTCAAGTTTAGTAGTACACTCTTACAGATTATGCATTTAGTAGTACACTCTTCAGGTTAGGGCCTTAGGTCAAAGCTAGTGAAGCCCATATCAAATGTAGTCGATTTCTATGATTGATCATTGCTCTCGGTTGTGAAATACCGAGATTAAAAAGTTGTCCTATATGACAACCAATCTATCGACATTACCTAAGGTACTAGGATATTGGTTCATATATAACACAACTAACAGTTCTATATATCTGCACCTAAAACTTATCTTAACTAGTGTTGTTTCCCAAGTGACGTTGAGCATACCGATGAGAATTGGAATTCTGGAGGTATGTATAGAAAATATTTTGTTGGAAGATGTAAAATTTATTTCAGGAGTCTCTACAACTCGAAAAAAAGTTAACATCAGTTTAGTTTATGTCTTTAATTTTTTTTTTATTTCTGGCTTTTAAAATTTGTAAATGAAAAACTGAAAGGTTGAAAATCAAGAAATCTTATTTCTAGTCGTTTTTAGTTTATCCTATACAAATTATCAAAAATAAAAATACTCAAGAAAAAATGTCATTTACTAACAGTTTATTGACTTCCAATCCGTTAGATTAGCTACTATTGATATAGATTTTGTTTACTAGAGCAAATCCATAAGTATAGATATATAATATATATACTAATAAATAAATATATAATTACTAACATATAAAGTATAAGTAAATTTTTTTAAAAGTAAAAGTATATTGAAAATTAGAGCACAAAACGTGCTCACTCATTACAAGACTATTCTCAATAGCAATATGAATCCAATACTGAGCCACTCTACATCTATCGAAATTGTACGGCGGAAATCACTACCAAAAAAATTGTCATTTACTAATGCTTTATTTTAGCTTCCGTTAGATTAGTCACCATTAGTATAGACTTTGTTTAACAGAACTAATCCGTTAGTATAGATTGATAATATCTATACTAACGGATAAATTCACAATTACTAACAAATAAATATGTTAGTAAAAAATTTGATATATACTATCGCTTTACATATTGTTAGTATATCAAATATTTATAGTAATAGATTTCTTTATTAGTAATTGTCAATTTTTCTGTTAGTATAGATATTATCAATCTATACTAATGAATTATTTCCATTAGACAAAGTATATACCAACCATGACTAATCCAATGAAAAATAAAACAAAGCGTTAATAAATAACAATTTTTTTATAATGAATTAAAAGTACTTTATACTTTGCCCACTACACAATTACACATCAGAATCTAGATCCAATCATAACCTCACTGAATAGTATGATTAGTATCTAGTGGCACCAACTAATAGACAAACCAAGACCATCAACCATTATATATTATTGATTTATAAACTGTTTGTAAAATTTTTTAATGATTATATTAACAAACAAATCTATTAAATAAAGTATATACCAACTGGGGATGACAATTTCATACCTCATGAGTATGAGTATGCACAAAAATACCCACAACAAATAGAGTAAATACGTGCTCAATAGGTATATATGAGCTTGAATACGAGTATTTACACATAAAATTTAATGGGGATAAATACGTGTATGGTTATTGATACTATACAACTCATCCGCTTTATACTCGCGTTATAAATATTTATACTTAAAATTAAAACAATTTATTTATATTATTATACATATTATTAATTATATATTTTGTTATGTATTATTAATTTTTTTATATGTTATGTATTATTGTTAAAATAATACAAGAAAATTCTTAACCAAAAATTTAATAATAGAAAAGCATGGTCAAACAACCATAAGAAAGACATGGAACACTAAATTTAAAGACCGCATGTGTTATAATTCATAATTGAAAAGTTTTTGTTACATTCAGTTTAATGATTATTTTTTTATATTTTATTATAATATAAAAAAATGTGCTGATAAAAAAAATGATATAAAAAAATGGTGTTAAGTGTTAATTTAGTCTTTCAAAGATTATCACTCCAAAGAATTTTGTCACTAAATTAATCTTCCAAAGATTACCTTGTCACCAATTTGACCTCCCAAAAATCTTTGTCATCAAATTAGTCCTCTAAAGATTTAAAAGTCTGCCAAATTAGTCCTTTATCATGGACACATTTGATGCACCCATTTCATATATTTAAATCTTTGAAGGATTAATTTGGTATACTTACATATCTTTGGATGACTAATTTGGTGATAAAATTGATTAAATTGATAAAAATATAATCTTTGAAAAACCAAATTGATAGTTAACTCTAAAAAAATGTGAATAATTTTTAATATGATTGCTCTAGTTTTGTAAATTAATCAAAGTTTTTTATTCAATTTTCTTTTTCCATTTTATAGTTTGTAATAGTGCTACTCGAGGGTACGAGTATGGGAAGAGGATTAAAGTTGCCACTTGCGCAAGTGGTGCCGTGTAAGGGCCAGACATTTTTTTTAGACGAACGAGTACTATATATAGTACTCTATCCATTGTTCATCCCTAATACCAACGGAAACTAATGACTAATCTATCGAAACCATTAAAAAAACATTAATAAATAACAATTTATTTATAATAATAAAATGTAAACTAAAAAACTCTTTAATTAGCCTTTAATTTTGACGGAAGATAGTTTTTGGTTTGTTTAATAGAAAAGTATATTAACCAGAGATTAAATTCGAATACTCACACACATATATCTTTATATACTGATCAACTAAATTATGTGACTAAAAATACTTCGTTATACTGAATAAAAAGTGGAAAGTGGCACACATAATAAGTATTCTTTGGCATTTAAAAGTTTGAGTAGAGCTGACTCGAAATATTCCAGCTGACTCATCTAAATACATAGTGGATTTTGACGTTTACACATCAAATTTTCACTTTTAAACATAAAGTGGGAAGTACATAATGTTGGTACAATAAGGGTTACGGAATGAACAATATCCTTAATTATTTTCTTTTCCTTTTTTCGTTACAATATCCTTAATTAATTAATTCCAATTATTAATCCATATTCAGCGAAACGTAGTCGATTTGGCAACAACTGCTATGAATTATTTTGACTAATTAATTAATACCTGTTTTGCTGATCATACTTTTAGGTTAATTAAATAATTTATTTACGTTAACCTGAAGGGTTGGTCATGTAAATCATGATAGAGTTTCGGGTATGATAAATTATAAGTTCGAATTGAAGATTGATTTTTTTACTTTTTGAACTGAAACTGAAACAGAAACACTGTCCTCTCATCCTAATATAAAATAATTGTTAGAAGTCCCACATCGGTGAGTGATATGACTATCATTGAGTTTATAAATGTGTGGTAATTCTCATCTTATAAGTTAATTTTTAGGTGTGAGTTATGACCAAATTCAAAATTGTAAGATAGTATCATTATTGAGTTTATAAAGGTATGAAATACTGATTTACCAATTGTGAATATCAAAAAACATTATTAACAGGTGTAAAAAAAACTTTTTTTTGTCCCTTCAAGAGATTAATCTTTGGTGCCAATATCATTTTCAAAAAATAAAAACTTTATTAACAGGTCTAAAAAACACTTTTTTATTTATCCAAAGAGATTAATTATTGGTGCCAATATCATTGTCAAAAAATAAGGTCTTATTTGTGTTTTTTTTCTTCTGAAAAACAGTTTTCAATTTTTAAAAACAGAAAACTAAATTTTTTTTTGATAAACTAATTTTTAAAAACAGTTTTTTAGAATAGTATATGTTTTCATTTTTTAAAAACTAAAATTTACAAACATTTAAAAATTATTTTTCGAATTTATATACAAATTTATATTAAAAATTTATTCATCTTTTTTTAAAAAATATTCTTAAAAACTACTTTATAGTAAAATTCTAAAAAAATTTAAAAAAAATTAAATCAAAAAACCCTAAATCACTTTAAATGATTTTCTTTGTAACAATCATATTTCTTCCCATAGCCAAG
Source organism: Cyamopsis tetragonoloba (assembly GCA_037177725.1). Taxonomy (NCBI): domain Eukaryota; kingdom Viridiplantae; phylum Streptophyta; class Magnoliopsida; order Fabales; family Fabaceae; genus Cyamopsis; species Cyamopsis tetragonoloba. Next base: position 64,387,464 of record CM074119.1, read on the forward strand.
TGTGTGTTTTTCTTTTTTCCTTCAATTCTCTAGCAACGTATATAAATCTGCCATCGTCATGTTTATTCTATCAATAGTCCACAATATTCCACACAGTGCTTACCATTATATTATTTAATAAAGAATTGAAGCTTCTAAACATTACTTTCCAACATTTCAATCAATCAGACAAAGAATTTATTTAACGCGGCAATGAGTGGAGCCATAATAATAAGAAGACGTAATCAAGTTATAATAATATATATGATTTTATTTTTATAAAGTATGATATGTTTTTTTTTTTTTTTATAATGGAAAGTTACATAGATTTTACGTGTGAAGCATGATATATATTAATGATTCCTTACATGATATGCGTACTGACATGATATGCAAACTGATCAATATGACATAATAACTCATTCCAATTATAATATGTATGTGTGATGAGTGAGAGATATGTATGTTTACAAAGATATATATATAAGTATCTTCATATACTTTCTAGTTGTTTGTAATTTCATTTATTTTTATCTAGATTCTTTGTTATAATTAATCAATATTATAGTATTCAGATATTCTTAAGATCAAATAAGCATTATTAGTTATGTCGCTAAGTTGGTAAGCGTATGTAAGTCCAGGGTTCAATTTTTGGTTATATTACTTTTTTAGCTAGGAGGTGTGATATGATTACGTTCTTTCCGAATTTCCTAGTTTGAAATGTCAAACTTCGAATGGGATAGAGTATGTGATTGTATGTTGGTTTGATGTGTTGGAAATGATCACTCACTCCGCTTATAGAGACTTTTTTTTACAAGTCTAGAGACTTATTGATAAATCCACCTATCATTTTAAAATAGGCTAAGCTAAGTTTTCTACTCATATATAGCCCACCACATACATCAATATTTTATCATAATAAGATTTTAACAGATTATGCTCATTACAGCAAATTAATCCAATTAATATAAATAATGTAATTAATAATACAACTCTTTTTTAATTAATATCTGCCCAACTTTTTTCTTTTCATATATTATAAAAGAAAACACTTGAGAAAATTAAAAGTTTTTTAAAAAATTGCTCAAAACCAAATACCAAAATGTTTGACCAATGAAAAACACTAAATCGTTTGACCAGCGCTTTGCGCCAAACCTTAATACAATTAAGATAAATTATATTTCAAATAAGGTTTGTTTTAAAACAAATAAATGAATAAAATGTTCTCTGATTTTGTGATCATAATTTAAAATGATTTTTGATTTTTAAGACCAAGTAAAATAGTTCCTAACTTTATTTTTAATTATTTAAAATAATCTCCTCACTTTGTTCCTTATCATTAAAAATGATTCTTGATATATAAGAATAAGTAAAATCGTTCCTGATTTTGCCTTCCATAATTCAAAATGGTTCATGACTTTGTTTACTCTCATTCAGAATGGTCCTCGTTGTTTCAATATGTGAATAAAAATAACGTCTTTTGGTCCACTGGTGATAGATCCAACAGTCTCGTGGCAGCTTGACGACAGATGATGAGATGACTTATAAAGTAAGGACCATTTTGCTTATTCTTATAAATTTGGGACTATTTTGAATGAATGAGGATAAAGACAGTTACCATTTTGAATAACAGAAAAAAAAATAGGGGACAATTTTGTTTGGCTTTATCTGTCAGGGATCATTTTAAATGATGAAAGACAAAGTCAAAGACTATTTTACTTATCTTATAAATTAGAGATCATTTTGAATGATGATCATAAAGTCGAGAATCATTTTGATCATTTAATTTTTATAAAACCAAAAAAGATTAGATATAATTATCTGCAGTGCACACTAAATCATATCTTTTACAAACGTTTTATCTCACAATTTTATGGACTACACGAGAAAAAATCTTAAGGAGAAAAATCTGAATTGAAAATACAATTCAAATTTTGATAAATTATTAAAGAAAAAAGAGAAAAGATTATTTAATAAAACTATATCCGATTAAATCACAAAAATAACGAACATGATAACATACATCTTATCCTTCTCTTTTACTCTTCCATGGAACTTTGCCTATTTGATTTATTTTTTTCTTAAAAATGCTTTTACTTGTAATAATTTAAGATTTAACAGAAGTAAAAATATTCTTATTTTTTTAATAGTAGCTTTCGTGTGTAAGCAAATAGCCTTTTCTCTTTGCAATTGTATATCATGACTGTATAAACTATAGAACGTTCGTCCGGTTGCTTTCTATGAAAATAGTGAGTCACAATAAAGGTGAGTTTTATTAAGATATAATTTAAATATTACTTAGTTCATTTTCTGATATAGTTTTTGTTATTCAGATTGGGCTTATTTTATATAGGGGTTGAAGCCCATTTCTTTTTTCTGATTTAGGCCCAATAGCTTTATGTATCTCTATCTGTGTGCGCGCGTGTGTGCGCGCTTGTGTGTACGTGTGTGTGTGCGCGGGGGTGTGTGTGCTTGTGTGTGACATATGTTCGAGATATCTTTCCACCAATAGGAACACTTCCTCCAAATTTGTTGCTTCAATTTATCTTTTGAAAAAGGATACTCCCGTTATGCATTAGAGACTTTCTTTTTTCAATAGCATTCTCCATCTCCATTTAGCTAAAAAAAAACCTGCATTAAACAACTGTAAATCCCTGATACCCAAACTCCAAATCTTTTGGTAAGCACACATTTTTCCACCCCACCCATTGGATGCTTATGCCTTCTTTGGATCCTCCCCACAGAAATTTTCTCATGATTTTGTTTATGTGGTTCATCACAAAAATTGACAGTTTAAAGAAAGATAAAAAAAAATAGGAAGACCACACAAAACAGATTTTAAGAGAGTAATTCTACCTACAAAAGAGACAAACTTGTGCCTCCAAGATGACAGCTTACAGTGGAATCTTTCAATCACAGGGGTCCAAGTATTAGATAGTCTAGGATTAGCACCCAAAGGTATACCAAGAAAAGGGAAAGGTATAGAGCAATTAAAAAATTGTGCCAAATCAGCCAAGAAATCATCTGACATATTCAAACCAACCAATCTACTTTTTAAGAAATTCACTTTTAGCCCTGAGGCTAATTTAAAATACCTTAAAATTGATCTAATTGTTAACACATTCTCCCAAGAAACTTCTCCTACCAAAAGAGTATCATCTTTAAATTGTAAATGAGAAACCTCAATACTATCATTCCCTACAAAAACCTCTGAATACAAACCCATTAGAGAGACCCTTTTCATCTGGATATTGCTTGAGGTTTCTTGGCTTCTTCAGCACTTGATGATCAATCTGGATATTTCATTGCTTCTCAAAGTTGGTTTGGAAAATTATGGAGATAATAATTGATTATTAACAACATCTCATTCTAGTTGAGATTACATGCCATGCAAGAATCATGGTTCTGTGTGTTTAAGAAAAATAATGCCCAGCATTCTTACATAGTAACCATAGTTGATACTAATTAAATGCTCATTGTTCATAAATAGTAAACATAGTTGAACCAGCTCATTTAGCATTACTGATTAAATGTCGTTTACTCTCTAACCAATAATGGTTCATAACAATTCAAGGTGATATAGTCCGGTATCTTCACAAACGACATGAGTATTAGAGGTTATTCTAAATTTTCCCTTCAATCATCATCAACGAACCCAGTATAAACAAAAGGTGCAATTATATTTAAAGAAGAATAGAATGAAATGAAAATTTCCATATTTCTCTTTGCAAAAGAAGAAAAATACAAGAAATATATCACAGAACATTCTTAATCTACAGACATTGCTAACAATTTCCAATAAGTTACATTAATCACTAATTTTTTCAAATTTCTAATTATGGCACCAAAAGGGGAAGAGGAGCACATTCATCATCCTTCACCTATTTAAGATATAAACTAATGACTTATAACTAGTGACTTATACTTATAACATATTGTTGCGTATTTGGGATTCAGATATGCCGGAGATACGTAGACAACGAGATATATTTCGATGTGTTTCGCAGCGGGGCAGGTGGTACTTGCAAGAACTGGCTAGGGTTTAAAGTGTAAGGGTTAAATATATCGTACATATGTCCATGTTAACATCATGTATTTATAACATCATGTTAACATATGGGTTGTAGACTATCAACGTGATCCTCGGTTACTGGACTGTCGAGTTACCAAGATCATCATGCTAATGTCTTATCTCGGTACGACGGTCCACAACAAATATAAACTACATAAAAAAGCTATAAACTACCTTTGCCAAACATATGCCTAATTTTAACGAACTATAATATGCAACAACACCATAGCTACTACAGTGTATACTAATTTAAGCTGCTAGCAGCTGAAACAGGTTTATGGTTCCCCACAACAGAATGGAATGACAACAAACTACCTTGAAGTAGTTAAGTGAATCTGAGATTAGAATAGTTCCTCTGAATTGAATTTATTCCAAACTCCCTATAATAAATTATCACACTTTTAGGCAAAGATGAAGGCATATTTTAGTACTATGGGTGTAACAATATAATCAGGGACGGATGCAGGTTGGGGATAGTAGGGGCAAATGCCCCACAACATTTTACAATTTATATTATTATTATTATTATGTACATGTTATATAAAAATACCCTCATAATATCAATTTAATGTTTAATTGTCCCCACAATATTAATTTGATGTTTATTTTCCTTTAAATTTAAACTCATATTAGTCCTTAAATGATTTAAATACTATTAAATTAATCCCTCAAATTACATACAAAAAAATATTCGAGGGATTATTTTCGTAATAAAAATTGTTGAGAGACTAAATTAATAACTTTAGAGGATTGCATTAATATTTTGTATAAAATTTATATATGTTTATTGCCCCCACTCCTTAAAATTTCTGGATCCGTCACTGAATATAATAGATATTCATTATCACTTTTATTTTGGTCCGTATAAACAAGTTAAAGGAAAATCATAATAACTAACCATATTAATTGGAGTATAAGTAAAAAAAAATTTCTTCTCTAGATTAAAGATAGCGGTGAAACACAATGATATACACGTGTCTTCACAGAAATTTCAATTTCACCATTTCCCACGTAACACGCCCCCGTTCTCATCTCATCATTTTGTTTCCATACATAAAATAGTAAAATACAAGTCAGCAGCCTAAATGAAAAAACTTTCCGTGATGTTAAGGTATTGAACGTTACGTATAAGAAGGAGTGATTAAGCTTTTCAAATATCACATCTAACTATCATTCACACTGTCTTATTTGACATTCAATTGAAATTTATCATCTCTGTCTTTTCAAACTCTAAAACTCAATTTTCTCTTTTTCTTTACAAAACAATAACTAATAGTCTATTAAACTCTAAAACTCAATTTTCCCTTTTTCTTTACAAAAACAATAACTAATAGTCTATTACCAAAAACTTAGAAAAAATAATGATGGCATACACCACGCCACCCAATTCAACCTTAGACCTTACCCATTTCATTTCAATTCAAGGTCAATATAATATACCAACATGACAGTACAGTTCTCTCCGTTCTAACTATCAGTTGGATAATGCGGCAACACTGCAGAGTCACACCAAAATCCAAACATAAAAAAGAAGCTATCAATCTACGAATCAAACTGGGCATACCAAACCCCTGAATCTTCACCTCCTCGGAGATTTCACTCCCAAATCATTATTTCACATGGTTGAATATTCTCAAACACACCAAAAACCTACCAGTCTCATGCTTACTCTGAGTCACACTCACATTAATTATGACAAAAAAAAATAGCTAGAATGGTGGAGGAGGACCAACAACGGAACCAATCAACACACCGATGATGATGATTTCACACTTACTTTCAGAAATTTGGGAGCTAGGGTTTTTGGAGATAGCTCAAAGAGGAGATGGCTCAAGGACATCTAGCAGTGGATGAAGAAAAGGGTTCGGTGGAAAAATATTAAATAAATGCCACTAAATATTTAGTATCTGGCTTCCAAAAACGGTTTGTCGCATGAATTGCAAATTTAAATATTTTTTAAAAATAAAACAATAATTTAGAAAAAACTAACACCGATTTTGCGACTGACTTGCAACGGTTTTGTTTGCCACTAACTTATCCCATGGCCATTTGGGTGGCAAAATACTATTCAGCCGCGAGTAGCAATTCAGTGGCAATTTGCCACTACCAACTAAATGTGCAAACTATTATCCTATCCACGATGTGCCACGGTAACAAGAAACCAACACTTTTGGCTAAGTAACACCAAAGCACTAGAAACTTTTAAGCGACATATGTATATAAATTTATACTAATGAAAACACAATTATATATTACAAGTAATATCTTAGTTAAGAAGCTAAAAATTATATTATCCTAGATAAAATCTCAACTTCCGAATATTTCATATAAATATGAAAACCAAACTAAAATAATTGAATCAAAGAACTCCAATGAATTTTCGAATATAATCATATATATATATATATATATATATATATATATATATATATATATATATAATGATGGGTAGATACACTTAGAACATAATAGAATAATAGAAAATAATTTGAATATGCAACTAAATTCAAAAATCACCACTTCAATGGTTAGGTCATAAACTCGACTTTTATGGACTATGATCATGCATATTTGATCCTATAATATAAGTTTGTTGGGTCATGAAAAATAAGTGAACATAGTAAAGGGATGGGGCTTTTATTTTTTATCTGTGTTGCGTGTTACCGCTTGACCTTGAATGATATGTGTTGATGGAAACGTCCGTACATTATTTCAAGCAATATAGAGATAGGTTTGGATGCAAAAGTCAAAATAGTTGACTCTATTGTAAACTCATAACTCTATAAGAGATTAAAAGAGTTCACCATAATCTACTAGAGTCTACCAGAAAATAGTTTAGAGTGAGTTAACTCGTTCCGCCTACCTACACTTGTAAACACATATCATTTTGAGTTAACTTGAGAATTTGGCAACGTAGCACTGGTTAGGACCGATGTGCCACTTTGATCCTCTAATTTTTTTCATGTGAATTTGGTTTCAGCTTACTTAATGTACCATTTTAGCCATTTTCTATAGTGTTATACTCGATTTTTAATTTATGATAATGATATTATAGCAAAAGAAATTGTAAGAAAAAATTCCTTAACATAATCCTTTAAATTTTGGGTAAATTAAAATATTAAAAATATTATGAAAATTAAACAGTACAAAAAATGAGAGATCGGAAGTGTTAAACAAATTAAGAGACTAAAATCGTGAATCAGCCATATTTGGGGACCAAAAGTGCAATCAAATCTAAAAGTACAAACGCAAAATCTCATTTTTTTTCTCATTGAAATCTCATATTTTAAAAACTTAGAATCATTTTCCTACATTTAATGTTATAAAAACTATCGCTCTTAATACTAGTAACTAAACACTCATCTTAAGCTTCACATAGGGACAAAATTGTTAGACGTATTATAATTCAGCCCAATTATGGAATACAAGGAAGTCAGGCCCACGAGGATCCCTACTAGGATGTTACAAACAATAAAAAGAATCAGTAGCGTCCCTGGGAATTCATGACTATATTCCTATGGTCATGGGTTCAAATCCACAGAGGTCCTCATTTGTGGGATAAGCCATTTAAGGGGTGGCTAAGCTCTCAGTGACATTCCTGAGAGTGTGTGGGCCTAGGAGTGTGTGGTAGTATCCTTACCAGAAGATCCCTACCAAGATGTTATACGAGATGATAGCAAGAAGTGGCAAAACTACAAGGCATAGGCAAGTGCCTCAGAGATTTGATGACTATGATGTTTTTGCAGACAATAAAATCACTAGTGAGTGTGATCTGATCTGATACATCTAGCCTTCTATGCAGACTCCAAGCTAATTAACTTTGAGGAAGTTAAATAAGATGACAAGTGGATGGACGCGATGAGAGAAGAGCTTGCAGCAATTCAGAAGAATGACACTTGGGAATTGGTGAACTTGCAAAAGAACAAGAGACCAATTAGTGTGAAATGGATTTATAAGATCAAGAGGAGACCAGATGGACCCATGTAGAAGTTTAAGGCCAGATTAGTGGAAAAAGGCTTCCTACAAAAAGAGAGACTGGACTTTATGAAGTCTTTGCTCCACTAGCAAGATTAGAGACAATTAAAATTATTGTAGCACTAGCTAGCACCAAAGGTTGGATCATGCATCAGATGGATGTCAAATCAACCTTTCTAAATGAACCATTGGAGGAGGAAGTCTATGTGGTATGACCTCTTAGCTTTGAGAAGCTAGAAGATCATAACAAAGTGTACAGACTTAGAAAAGCATTGTATGGCTTAAGGCAAACTCCACGGGCTTAGAACAAAAGGATAGATGTATTCCTGGCTCAGAAAGGATTCAACAAGTGCTCAATAGAATATAGAGTGTATTACAAGGTCATGAAAGGAGAACTAATGATCATTTTGTTTTTATGTAGATAATCTTTTGGTTAAAGGAAGTAGCAGCCATCTTATTGATGAATTCAAGAGAAGGATGAAAAAGGAATTTGAGATGACTGATCTTGGAGTTCTATCCTATTTCTTAGAGATGGATTTCATAGAAATCAACAGGGGTCTAATTCTACATCAGTATAAATACACACAAGAATTGCTTGGAGGTTCAACATGAAGGAATGTAATCCAGCTGTCACACCATATGAAACTAATATGAAATTGAAGCAAGATGAAAAGGAGAAGTCAATAGATGCAACCCTGTTCAAAGAGATAGTAGGAATTCTCAAGTTTTTGTGTAGCACGAGACCTGATATTGCCTATAGTATTGGTATTGTAAGTAGATTTATAGAAGATCCAAAGACATCACGCGTAACAGCAGCTAAGAGGATAATGAGGTACATTAAAGAAACTTCACAACTATGGAATTTCGTCGAGTAACAAGGATAAACAGAAAAAGATCACTGTAACTGGGTATTCTGACTCGGATTGAGGAGGTGATTTAGTAGAAAGGAAGAGTATCTCGGAATACATATTTCTAATGGGAAAATCACCAATCTCTTGGTGTTCTAAGAAGCAACCAGTTCCTACACTTTCTTCATGTGAAGCAGAGTACATATCAGCAGAGCTGTCAAAATGGGCCATTTAGCCCAGCCCTAGTCTGATAAAGCAGGTCTAGGGTCAAAAGTTCATGGATTGAAATAGGCCCAGAGATTCTTAGGACCAAAAGACCATAGGGTCAAGGCTAAAGTCAGGACTAAATCATGGCCAATTTTTTTCATATATACAATCCATCATATGGATTAGGGTCAGGGTCAAAGTCAAAACAAGTTCAATAAATACAAATTGAATATACAAATTTTTTCCCTATATATGGGGAAGGATCATTTCACACTAGTGTAAGTCCAAAACTCTTACACTCATTTTGAGTCGTTTATCCAATGCACGATCTAATGGCTGTAATTTATTACTTCATCTGACTCACTTCTCACCTATTACTCGTTGTTTTTTCCAATTCCGCATACTCTCTTTCTCTCTCCTCTTACTCATCGTCTTTTCATATTACCCTCCTCTGTCTTTCTCATCTCACTCATGAGTTTCTAACACATAAGGTGACACTTTTTTGCTCTCTTTCTCATAACAAGCTAAAATGTATTCTCATACAGTCCCTTACGGTCCCTTGTTGAAGTATCAAAAAAAGACAAGTGACTGTCACAACCCATTTTATTGGTATGCCTTTGATCTTCATTATATATATTTCTTTTCTCTATTTCTTGTCTTACTATTTTTTAGGTAAAAGTTCATGTCTATTGTTTCTCTAATAAGTTCTCGTACTACAATAAGACAATGTGTTTGCTCATCACATTATGCTTGAATTATAATTTTGCTTCCTTGCTTAATTCGAACCAAAATATATATAGGGGATATTCAGTTAAATTTTTTCTCTTATATATACTCATTTACTGGTTCTTTTATATTAAGAAAACTCTTTTAACAACTGCATGCAATTTTAATAAGAGTAGTTACTTTATGTTATTATGATAGTGATTTTCACCCAAAAAAATGTTATTATGTTAATGAGATGGATAAATATCTAGTCATATTTCATATTATTTATGTATTATTATGCTTTCAGGTCAATAAAAAATGGATGTGAACCTTGTCGAATTATCTCAAAGGGATATAGAGACTGATATTCTCATAGATGAATCGGTAATGAATTCTGAATTTTTTGATATACCACAATCTTCCTTTGTTGATGTACTCAATGAGCCTCATGTATGTTGGTATGGAATTCGATTCATGGAAGAAAGTGGAGGAATTTTATAGATCATTTGCCAAGACAAAGGGGTTTGGAATTCGTATTCGCTCTAGCAAACATAATTACTGCTTTTTTGTATGTGCTAGGCAAAGTGAAAAGTGATAAAATTGAGAAAAATAATGGTAATATAGGAGAAGTTAAGAAGAAGTGTTCAACTATCCATATGGGATGTCAAGCGTCGCTTATTGTGTCAAAGAAGAAGAATCAAGATGTATGGATTATTAGATCTTTTGATAATAACCATAATCATCTCATGGCTAGTCCTAAAAGCGTGTCTTTTTTTAGATGTCATAAAAAATGAATGTTGTTGCAAAAAATCTTGTTGAAAGGTTTAGTCAAGAAGGATTACCTACCAGAAAGGTTGTCTCTATGTTTAGTGGTAGTGATTCATCTTTTTCCAATAGAGATTGTTGGAATCATATGAGAAATGTTTGTAGCAAGAATTTGGATGTTGGAGATGCACAAGGTGTTTTAAATTGTTGCAAAAAATCTTGTTGAAAGGTTTAGTCAAGAAGGATTACCTACTAGAAAGGTTGTCTCTATGTTTAGTGGTAGTGATTCATCTTTTTCCAATAGAGATTGTTGGAATCATATGAGAAATGTTTGTAGCAAGAATTTGGATGTTGGAGATGCACAAGGTGTTTTAAATTTTTGCAAACAAAAGCAAGCTCAAAATTCTGATTCTTTTTATGCAATACAATGCGATGATGATGCTAGGATTATGAATTTGTTTTGGGTGGATGCCAGATCAAGATTAGCTTGACAGATATTTGGAGATGTCATTACCTTTGGTATGACATACAAAACCAGCAAATATAGCATGCCGTTTGCCCCATTTACGGGATTAAACCATCATCTCCAATCAACTTTGTTTGGTTGTGCATTATTGCAAGATGAATCTGAGACATCTTTTGTATGGTTATTTGAGACTTGGCTTGAGGCGATGAATGGGAAGAAGCCTATATCTATAATAACTTATCAAGATTTAGCAATTGAAGCTGTTGTGGCCAAGGTATTTCTAGAAAGTCGTCATCATTTATGTTTGTGGCACATTAGAAAGAAATTTCCTGAAAAGCTTGCCCATATCTATCATAAGAATTCATCATTTAAGCATGAGCTTAAAAGGTTCATTAGAGAATCACCAACTATCAAGGATTTCGAAGAAGATTGGTAATGTATAATGACAGTGTATGAATTACAAGAAAATGAGTGGCTTCAAAGATTATTTGAAATTAGAGAGTCATGGATACTGATTTATAATAAAAGCACTTTTTTTGCTGGTATGAATACTACGCAAAGAAGTGAGAGCATCAATTCCTTTTTTGACTCCTTCGTTGATTCTACCACAACACTTTTTGATTTTATGGTGAAGTTTGAAAAGGCGGTAAATCACCGGTATGAGGCTGAAAAAAGAGAGGACTTTGAGTCTAGACACAAATCACACATTTTGAGTATTGGCCTGAAAATTGAGGAGCACGCTGCATCAATCTATACTAGAAATGTGTTTAGGAATTTTCATGATGAGCTTGCTAGTGTGAGTCATTTTACAAAGGAGAAGCTTGAGAAAAATGGGTTGCAATACAGGTATCGAGTATCTAATTGTTTTAATACTCGAGATACATTTGTTGTTGATATAAACTTGGAGTCGATGAATGCTACATGTGGATGTCAACTCTATGAATTCATGGGAATATTGTGTAAGCATATTTTAGTGATTTTTCAAGCAAAAAACAGTTCAAATTCCTAGTCACTATATTTTGCAGCGTTGGACCAAAGAGGCCAATCAATCTATTGAGGTTGGTGACATAGATAATCAAAGTCATGAATCAGGTGATTTGAGAAGTCTACATGTGCAACAACTATTTAGTAGGTTTTCAAAATTGGCAAAGAGGTCCGAAGAAGCATACAATTATATTTTGTTTCAACTTGATCTTCTTATCATCCACTTTTCTAAGTTTAAATTTTTTTGAACTCATTTGTTTAGAATGCCTTTTTATGCATAGTGTTGCCTCTCACATTTTGTCACTAATGGAGTCCGGTGTGGAGATTGAAGCGACCAGTGAAGAAGCATGATATTAATTTGAACTACTTTGATTTTTAATTTTGTTAGGCTTTTAAAATTTTTATTTGTAAGACTGAGTTGGCTTATTTATACTTGTTTCATAATTATTATACTTAATGCCTTTGAAGCTTGTGTTTTTTTGGTAACATTTGAAGTATGTGTTGCTTGTTCAAATTTATTTTATTTTTCATGTTGAGAAGATCTAATTTGGAAAGAGGTTGACAATGACAAACATCTAGAATTGTAAGTGGCTAAGAGTCTTAGCTCTGGCACGCCCTGAAAAAAAAAGCATGAGGGGTACTATAGCTAGGGGTGGCAAAATGGGGCCGGTCCGCTGGCCTGCCAAAAATAAGCGGGTTGGGCTGGAATTTTTGGCCCATCCACTTGCGCAGCCTGCCCCGCCTAGCCCGCCAGCCCACCAGGCTACAAAGGTGGTGGGCGGGGCTGGCCCGCCGGGCTAGTGTCTTTTTTTTGTTAAAAGTGAAGGGTGAGAGTTCTTTTATTAAAAAAAATTGATAGGGCCAAACAAAAAATGTCTATACCAAACAAAAAAACATAAAAAAAGTTAGGCCCATAATTAAAAATAATAAAAAATTAATTTTTTGTATGGTGCAAAAAGCAAAAATCAATAAAAAAAGACAAATTTAAATTTTTTTAATTGTTTTTAATTAGTGCGGCGGTCCAGCCCGTGGCCCACCTAATTTTTGTGGGCTAGGCGGGCCATAGGCCAAACAGGCCGGGCTGGCCCGTTTTGCCGGCCCTAACTATAGCTCATTCCAAACTTGCATTAATAGTAGTAATATATATATATATATATGCATGATCATGACAAAGCCACGAAAGGATTAACATTCCAAACTTGCAATACAAAGACAACACCAAATGGATACAAGAAATTGTGTATACAGTCTTTTCATATGAATGAATGTGGAGAATAAGTAATCCCATAAGGCACATTATCTAACAGAGATCGCCAATCATCTCAGCTTAATATATTACCCATAATCCCAAGTGAAAAATAAATAACATGAATTTAAGTCAAAATTAAAAAAGAGATTCTAAAACTACATTAACAAGGTGCCAAACCAAAAATTCAAAAGTATACAATGACAAATCAAAAATTAAAACTCTTTAAAGTATACAATTACGAATCAAAATTTCTAGATAACTAATATCCTAGTTTCTGTCTTCTTTCTCTTTCATATTAGGAATCACCGACCGTTTAGATCTTAAAGGAACATTAAACGAGTGCAAAGAAACATTATATGTATGAGGAATATTGCTTGATAATTGTTAAAATAATTTAATAGTATTGATCCATTCTTATTAATTTTTTAAAAATGAAATTTTCATCAATAACTTTATATTAAGATATCTTATGTAAGGTTGAGGTTTCAGGTTTCAATTTTTTATTTTTTTTATTATAAGGAAGAAAAGTTCAGGTTTCAAATTAAACACGCAGTTTATATAATTATTTTTCATAAATCATTCGTATATATAATTGAATTTGTTCAATTAATATTTTTGGTAAAATTCAAAGAAACGTTTGGGATAAGGCCATTGAAGTTTTCACTCATATATATAATTGAATTCATTTTAAAAAAATAAATGTTTCAATTAACTCTAACACGCAACACTTCAATAATCACATTATACCTCTTGTCATCGCCGACAGGTTTCTATTTTGGTCTACTGACACACCAAGGCTTATGTATCTTCAACTTGTCAAAATTCAAAACTTAACATTTCAGGGCCAGCCCAATTTATCAAGGCCAATTTCACTTTTGTAAAAGTAAGGGCTGATCCCATTGAACAAAATATGAGGCTGAGTTGGACTGGGTTGGGCCAGCCCAAGGCCAAGGCCTATTTTGACAACACTACATTTCAACAGCATATGCTACCTACCAAGCCAAACGGCTCGGTTCATTGCTGTATGAAATGCAAATTCGAGGAAAGGAAGCTATGGTGTTTAAGGTAGACAACAAATCAGCAATAAGTTTGGCCAAGAATCTAATAGCTCATGGTAAGAGTAAACATATTGATAAAGTTTCACTTTATCAGGATCACGTGAACAAAGAGTAATTCTAAATCCTGCTAAATTAAGTTCCTAAAAATCCTCCTAATTACCCATTAAAGAATGTTTTCAATGCTTTTTATATTTTCAAGATTGAAAATGCATTTAATTCCATACTTTATATATTATTAAGATGATATTTAGAAAAATTATTAGAAAGATATAGCACTACTCAATCAGACCCAATTAAGTAAGGTCCAAGTCATAAATCAATAGTTAGTTTTCTGTTACCTGATTTTACTATTTCATCCATTCTGTTATTACAGTTATGAATATATGAATTGTATTGTTCACATTTTTTTTCATTAATTGAATAATACTCTTCTACCACACATTCTGCATGCTCTCTGTAAACCCTTTTCCTTTAACAAAATTAAGTGCATGTTTGGATTGATGATGATAGAATTGACTTCAGGAAAAATTTATTGTGTTGCTTGATTCTAAGCATAATTGGTTATAAGTAAAATTAATTTATGTTTGAAAAACTAGGATCAAAAAATTGATTCTAAGATAGAATGATGTTTGAATACTCTTGTCAAAACCATAGGTTTTGTAATATAAATATGATGCATAATTGATTATGGAGGATTAAAAGTAACAAAAAGATGCTTCTCACAAAATCTAAGTTTTGTATCCAAATCAATTCTAACCAAAGGTTACCATGATTTTAATGGTGCATAAACTAAACTAAACGTGCATTAATTGATAGGTTAAAATTACGGAAACAATTTCTTACAAAAATAAAAATGTTAGTGTGGCAATTGTCCCCACCAAAACATATGTGCATCATGAGACCATTACAAAGACTCACGGTCACTTGGTGGATGGATTAGCACCATTTCTATTAAAAGTAACAACATCCTTTTTAATATATAGATTTATGATTCTTATATATAAAAAAATGATAAAATTTTTAAAATTAGATGATCTTAATTATTCCTACCCTGTCACCCTGACCGCCTCCACTCCTCTAATCCACCATATCCATTAGTTAACTCCACACTCATCACAACCCTGCCAACACTCCCTAATGAACAAATGAGAAGTTTAATACTAAATAAAATTGTATGTTTTGTATTATTTTATTACATAATATTGAGAGGCAAATCCCCAAATCTTCTAGACAAATAATGTCGTTGAATTGTGTTTCAAAACTTTTCAAAAAATAGTAACTTGGCTCAAAAATCGTTAAGGAACATTTTGAAAAACTTAAAATAGTGTTTGAGATACTTAGTTATGTTGTCAGACAAAACTCAAAGTTATATTTTTTTTTTGGTTCATAAGAAAATAGTAAATCGAAGATCGAACTTGATATCTACACACATTTCCATGCAATGAAGCATAGAGTTTTAAGGGTTGGAAAACAATACTGATATTTTTATCCCTGCTCACTCTAAAAAAAAGAGCTACGTCTAATCTCTAATTTCTAGAATTGACCCAAAATTATGTGACGTTGTTAGCAAAAACTTGATGGTGCAAATAACAATTACCTTTACATACAGCCCAACCCAAGTAGCTCCAAGTTCGCCAAACAGTATGGTAAGATCATATGGGTTTTTTTTTTTTTTTTTACAACGTGATTTTGATTTCAAATTGCACTAGGTTTGGTAAAAGAAAAATCCCAAATTTAAGAATGTGTTTAGATTTGTTGTGATTAATTGTGAAAATAAGTTGTGAAAAAAATCGATATTGTTTGAGACATAATCGATTTTTGTTTGGATATATTTGATATCATAAGTGATTTTTGAGATAATTTTAAGCTGTGAAAATTGATTTTGAAGCTTTTTAAAACATTGTCCAATTTTTAGCTGAAAGACAAAATACTTTTTCCTTTGTTAAAAAAATAATAAAAAGTTTTTATAAGTGCAAAATATAACTATCCAACATATGTTAGACAATAATCGTTTCCAAACACACCCTAAGTTTAGATGTTTTTGTCCAAAGTTAAATTTAAATTTAGATTTTGAAATGCTTGGTGTTGGGCTGAAGTTCTTTTTGGTCAAATTGGGCTGAAGTCCTAAATTGGGCTTTAATCACTCGAATACGGACATTGGGATTGACATCGTTCTAGTTAGGACCAAAACCACCATTTTTCAGATATTAGCATCCAAAATGGTATTTTCAAATGATGTCGTCTGCAAAATAGTAAAAACGGGAAAGAAATTACTCTTATTTTACAAATAACACGGTCTAAAAACATTATTATGGACATTAATATTCGTAATAGCGTTGTCTCATTCTCAACTGAGATATTGTCAATCAGTGGTGAATCCACTTAGAGTTGAGAAGTGGATCAACCCCTCAACTCGAAAAAATTACGAGTAATATTATGATTTTTTTTTGTATTTTGCATTCCCTAATCTTATATTTTTGAACCCCTAAACATAAACTTTTATATTTAACTTCTTAATTTTATAATTTTAAGTTTACTATATGACTAAACATAAACTAAAATTTATCCTAAACTATTTTCAAACCACCTATTTTTTATTTTTTATTTTGCACTTTTTAATTAAATTGCACCTCTTGACTTTGGGATCCTAGATCCGCCACTAGTGTCAATCCTATCATCCCTCAGATACACTTTCTGTTAGCTGTTGACAAAAAAAATATTCGTTAAGGTTTTATGTTTTGGACTGAACACCATCTGTCAAGTGGTCCAAATGGAAAGTTGTTATTAGGCCCAACATACGAAGAAACTGCTTTTATTGGTACTGGACCACGACTGTAACTTAGCAGTAGAGTTGGGTATAAGGGTCAAGGCTCGTGGCCGGCTCGCATAACCCGTGGTCCACATGGGTTAGGGTCAAAAAAATGTAGACTTATTTAAGAAGTAGACTTAGTGGGCTAGCTCGTTTAAACCACAGGTTAAATGGGTTCAACCCGCAGATTCATAGGTTTGCCCGCAGACCACTCTTAATTTTTTTTTAAAAAAAATTTGCTTTCCACATCACACTTGATACTATTCACATCACATTTCAATTATTTAGATTACATATGACTATATATTACTCTATTAGTCTCAATGATTTAGAGCTTTAATTTTAATTGTTTATGCGTGAAAATTATGCTTAGACTTAGGCACTTAACTTATAAATTATAATTTCTCAAATTTATAAAAATTTAAAAAATTATATATAAGAAAAAAGAAATTGTGAGTTGGTCACAGGTTAGTCCTTTAAACCGCGGGCTTATATGGGTTAAAAAATATTAGGTTATTTATAGAAGTTGGCCTCGTGGGTTGGCCCACTCAACCCGTGGATCAATGTGGGTCGGGCCGGGTTGGCCCGTACACCTAGTCATATTTAGCAATATGTGATTGCTCATAAATGTGCCGCATCAATTTCACGTGGCACAATCTCCTTTTCAGAAAAAAAAAAAAACTCAATAGAGACAAACTATCATTTAATGACACTTTTAGCATGAGGTTAACTTTCGTTACCTTCACACAAAAAAGGTTGCGGGCTATGCTGGATGAGATGGATTCTTTACACAAGAAGGATACACTCACTGAAGAGGGGGATCTAGAAGGATACAAAGAAGTATTATCTCATGGAGACAAGGAGCAATGGTTACAGGCTATGCTGGATGAGATGAATTCTTTACACAAGAATCAGACATATGACTTAATTGAGATCCCAGAAGGAAAGAAGGCACTAAAAAATACATGGGTGTTCAAGATTAAGAAAGATAGTAGTGGAAAGATCATGAAGCATAAGGCACGACTAGTGGGGAAAGGGTTCCTCCAGAAGAAAGGAATCGATTTTGATGAAATATTCTCTCTCATGGTAAAAATGACATCAGTAAGTGTCATTATTGGATTGACAGCAAGCCTAGACTTAGAGCTTGAGCAGATGGATATAAAAGACTTAGGACCAGCTGAGCATATTCTTGGCATGCACATTTACAGGGATAGGAAAGTACGAAAGTTATGGCTATCGTAGAAGAATTATATCGAACAGGTGATTTAAAGGTTCAATATGGAGAATGCCAAATCAGTAAGTCAACCACTAGCTAATCACTTCAATTTGAGCAAGAAGTCATGTCCTTCCTCTAAAGATGAGATGTTAAAAGTTCCTTATTCCTCAAAGGCTGGAAGTTTGATGTATGTGATGGTGTGTACGAGGCCAAATATAGCTCATGTTGTTGGAGTAGTAAGCAGATACATGTCAAATCATTTTAAGGATCATTGGGAGGCATTGAAATGGAGTCTTAGGTACCTTAAGGGTACATCTAGGATGTGCTTATGCTACGAGGGAGTTGATCATATCTTAGAAGGTTATACAGATGCTAACATGCTGACATGGTAGGAAGTCTACATCAGGATACATATATACTTTTGCAGGGGAGCCATGTCTTGGCAATCAAGGTTGCAAAAATGTGTTGCTTTATCCACAACTAAGGCATAGTACATACCAGCAGCTAAAGCCATGAAAGAAATATTGTGGTTGAAGCGTTTTCTCTAAGACTTTGGGATCAAGTAGAATGAGTACATGATATATTATGACAACCAAAGTGCTTTCGACTTGAGTAAGAATTCAATATATCATTTACGCACAAAACACATTGATGTTCGCTATCATTAGATACACGACATGATAGACCAACAAGTGTTGAGTTTGGTGAAGATCCATACTGATAAGAATGCAACATATATGCTTGCCAAGGTGGTCACTGGGGAAAATCTTGAACGGTCTAAAGACACTATTGGAATGAATGTAAGATGATGAATTCCAAGATGTAGCTGGAGGGGGAGAATTGATGAAATAGTCCATCTACTTTTGTGGCTTGGTTTTTTCTTTTGTTAAATTAGAAAAGTTAGAGCCTTTATTTTTGCAAGGAACGGAAGGCAGAAAAAATAGAAGGCTTCTCATCCGTGAAATTATTATAAAAATTATAGTAAAATGTAGTTTATAAATTTGAAGTCATTTTCATTTGTAACTTCATCAAAACAACAATAACAATAAATACAACAACACATAGAGAGTTTTGTGAGGTCTGTGTTATGTAATAAAAGGTAGTATGATATTAGAGAACTTTGTAGCAATTATTTATTAATAATAGATATGATTATTTTCTCCCAATTTTATTTATGTGATTGTTTCATTTTCCCAATATCTTAAAGCAATATACTAGTTCTATATTCCTACGTAGAAAAAGGGCCATTGTATTGATAGTCATCAAAAAGAAATATATAAGTGCGTTAAAAAACACACTTTAATTAAGTATTTATATAATAAGTTTTTATTAATCGAGAAATTATTTAAAAATAAAATTATAAAATATACTTGAGTGAGTTAAAAATAATTTATTCTAATAAGCTATTCTAAGAAGTTTATAAAAATAAGCTAAAAAATAGTATATTAAAATTTGTAAGCTATTTTCATAAGCTGTACATAATCCTTTTGGAATTCAAATGCAACGTAACGCTACTTAAGAAAATATATTTGTACATTATTGACTTACCATTCAAAACTTTTTTTTGGCATAACTAACTATAGCAAAGTAATTAAGAGGTCGTTTGTTTAAAACTAAAAATAATTGATTATTTTTGTAAGTAAAAAAATGATTATTTTTTAAGTGATTATCATAAAAATCAGAAGTTATGTATGTTTAGCTACGATAAAAATAATCAGATTTTCGACTTATTTTGATAAACAACTTGGTACTTGCTTCTCAAAATAAGTAAGAAATCTGATTATTTTTTATTCTAATTTTTTTTGAAAAGCTCAAACAAACGGATTACAAAAATTTATAAGTACTTTTTTTTTATTGAAATAAGTACTTATTTTACTAAATAAGCTGAAACAAATGAGCTTAGAATCAAAACATAGCTTCTTTAAATAAAAAAAAAAAAGAAAAAAAGAAAAAAAAAAGAAAAAAAGAAAAAGAAGTAAGATAAAGCAAAAACACTAGTGTAAAGATTAGCATTAATTGAAACCAAGTTGTGTTTCAAATCAACATGGCTAATATAGTGCCCACACCAACAAACACCACTTATATGATGTAGTGCAAATAACATTACAATTTTTTTTAATTTTTTTTCAATTTTCATAATTTTGCTAATTAATAATCTCTGTTATTTATTAGTAGTTGATGATGAGATAATTGGCAGCTGATGTGCTTCTATTTCCTTAGTGGTTGCATCTGAAGAATAGTCTTTCCCTTTTCCCCACACCACTGAGTAAAGACCCACTGCGATAATCATGCCTCCAATTATACTGAAAAAAAAAAAAAAACATTGTTCAGAGAAAAAGAGCATTATTAAAAAAATTAACGCGAGATATATAGTTTTATTTTTTAAAATAAATAAATAAAAATAACGCAAGAAAGTTATTTCCGGTAAAAAAAAACTAACGCAAGATAGTTAAAAAGACAAAAACACAAAATGTCTTTGCATTTGTGAAATTCATTTAGTGTTAATTGTAATTTGGCCCCTGAACTTTGTCTCATTTGCAATTTATTGTTACTTTAATTTACGGGAAAATACTAAAATGTTAGTACTTATGAAACATTCCTACCAGGATAAATGTTACTTATAATTGTAATTTCACCCCTGAACTTAAAATTAAGGGATAATTACACCAATCTCCCTTAGGTTTGTTTATATTACACTTACTCCCTTTCAATTTTTAAAACTATACTTACTCTCTGAAATTTCTACATTCATTACAAAAATGGTAAAATCAAATAAAAGTAATAAATGGTAAAATAATTTTTTTTAAAAAAAAATCAAAATATGAATAATAACACCATTAAAAAAAATTAACATTAGGGGGTTTGTGTAATGAATGTAAAAATTTCAAAGGGGTAAGTGTAATTTTGAAAACTGGAGAAGGGTAAGTGTAATATATAATTATCCCTATAATTAAACATTTCTTAATTTATTGTTACTAATGGAAGTAAATATTGTCAAGGTTTTTTTTTTTTTGAAATAAACTGAAAGAAAAGAAGTTGTAGAAAACAAAATATAAAAAAATAGGGAATTTTAATTATTTTTTTTCTCCAAATTAAAAAATAAAGTGGAGTGGGCCAAAAGAAATTGACTGGAAATTAAAGAAAATAAACCTTCCAAGGTAGAGGTGTTCTCCAAGAAGAAAAGTGCCCAAAGCAGTAACAATGATCATGCAAAGTGGATTAAATGATGTTACAAAAACTGGCCCTCTGCTTTGCATTACCAACCCTTGTATATAATATGCTATTCCTGAACTCATTATTCCCTGCAATTTTTCCAAAAAAATTAAAAAAAATTCTTACAATGACAAACAAAATATTTTCAAGCATCAAAAGATATTTTTCAATAAAAAATATGAGTATGTGGTGAAATTAGAAGATAGTGTGGTGCAAATAGTAGCTACTAGAGAAAGAACGTGAAAGGAAAAAAAGTAAAGTACTAACCGTGTAGAGAGGACCATAGAGCCTGTAATCGAAACCGATAGCCCAATCGTGAGGGTGATGGTCCGCTATCAACGCGACTACCGCACTTTCCAATGCACCAGTCAAACATATCAACGATGATAGCGATAGTTCCGCCGGGTACTTTTTCACCGTTATGGACTGTCATATTAAACATTCTACATTTCAATTTTTTTTTTTATAATCACGAGTTTCTTTATCCTTAAAATATTAAAAAGTATATTTATATATCTTTTAATATATTTTACCTGCAATATGTAGAAAGACGACCAAGCGAAACAACCCAAACCTATAAAGAGAGTCCCTACAATCCAATGTTTGTGATTTTGAGAAGAGTGGCTTCCATTTTGTTGCTGTGTTGAATTTGAATGATGAACAAGATGCATTTCTGGGCCTTTGTAAAATGTCATTAACAATGCTCCTCCAAATGTTACTAATGTTCCGATCACCTTCGCCTGGCTTCGTATCTCGCTCATTTTCACCCGTTCTAACCTGAACTCAATAAAGATAAATTGTGCGTTTAGAAACAAATCAAATAAGATTAAAAGTGAATTTAAAATTTAAAAGTTACTGTGAGTTGGTGGTCATGAATATTTTTAGAAAAAAATTTGAAACATATTTTCTTAGAAAAAATGAATATTTTGAAAAAAAAAAAGAATATTTTTAATTCACCTGAGAATTAATGCTAGAACAAAGGTAACAGAGGGTACAGCGTTCATAACAGCAGATGTAAATGAAGCCGAAGTGTATTGCATTCCCAAGAAAGTGAAGCCTTGATCAACCACTGGCCTGAATTATAAATTAATTAATTTATAGGAAATTTTATCAAAGAGAATACTGTAGTATTTAATTTATTGCAGTAAGTTTGAGTTCTGCAGAACATAAAATTTGTCATGTGAAGAAAAATATAGAGAGTTAACTGAATCTAAATTTATTTTGACTGTTGAAAAACAGAGAAAACAGAGCAATAAAAGGGATGGTATTTCAAAAATATAAAATGATAATAGAATAATAAATAATGTCATTCTTAAGTGGTGAAAAACTCAAACTTTGACTATATATAAGCTAGATTTTTTATAACATATTTTTTTAAGGCTTGGTTAAATTTTTCTCTCTCTCAAAATACAGAAAATTTTCATTTATTTCCTCTTTTTTAATTTTATCTGGATAAATCCTTCAAATTTTTTTTATCATTTCCACGTGTTTTTCTTTTTATTTTTTTCCCTCAAAATAGAAAACTTGTGATATCTAGAGTGACCAAATAGTAAACTTATGATATGTATACCAAAGTAGATAAAATATACAGGGTGTTAATAGATGGACCATTTAAGGAAAAAAAAAACTTATGGATGACTAGTTTATAAAAAAAAAGAGTGTTTAAATAAAAAAATGAAACTTTTAAATATTAAAAACTTAATTAAGCCAATTTTTTTAATTCAAATATATTATGTTATGCTGGTAGATGGTATTGGTTGTAAATAATTGGTGTTTGATTGAACTAATTGTAGTGGGGTCTACTTAAATATGTGAAAGGTGAAGAAGTGCTTATCTAATTTCTCAAATGTGTTGTTACATATCATATCATGATATATATATTCATAGAACATCCACATTATTATTGTGCACAACTTATTAACGACCGTCTTTATGTCATTAGAGTATGGATTTGTCTATCTTTTTTCTTCTTTTTTTTTTAAATATTTTAAATTGATCATAAATGAGTTTTAAAATGAATAATAGTGTATATGCAACATTTTTCATATTCATAGATAGGAATAAGATAATTACTCCAAAAATCCAAGAGCCACTATCTGCATGAAAACAGAGAATGTCATCTTTGGCCTCACTTTCCTGCAAAACAAAATTTGTAATATAGTCAATTAATCGAAGTAATGTCACAATATCATAATTTTGGCGGTTATTAAAACCTCACAAAATTGTGATTATAGTATATAATAATTGCATTTAACCATATTATTAAACACAATGTGAAAATTATCACCGCGCCACAAATAAAACCTTGATTATATATATAATATAAGGTTAAATATGCTTTTTAATCTTTGGACTTTAGTTGAAAATCTATTTTTAGTTTTTATATTATCGGTTTTTAGTTCATAAATTTAAAAAAAAAAATCTTTTAGCCCCTCACAGTTTAAGGTGATACGGCAAACAGACGACGCTTCAATAAGTCTATGTGTCAACATATTTGTTTGTCATGCTAGCAAAAATTGTATGAAACGATTAAAAATGAACATTTTCAAAATTTATGGATAAAAAATCGACGTTTTAAAATTTCGAGACCAAAAATAAATTTTTAATAAAATTTAAGGACCAACAACGTATTTAACCCACATGGTCATGTACCAAGCCTTTAAAGGCTTGGGAGTTGAGGTCCAAGGTTCAAACTTTGGCGGTGGTGATTTACATTAGAATATTGGTGGGAGTTTGTTTAGAAGGGGTGTGTGTTTAGGGTTTGGTGCGTGTGTATTTACCGATTAAAAAAACATCTTTAACGAATTATATACTAAAATAGTCCTTGACTTTGTATTTTATCATTCAGTTTAGTCTCTCGCGAAATCAGTCATTTTAGTCCCTGACTTTCACTATTATTGGTCATTTTAGTCCCTGACTTTCACTACATCATTCATTTTAGTCTCTGATTTTCATGGACTAAAATGAATGATCATATAATTCAGGGACTAAAGTGACCTGTAAAATATAAAGTCAGGACTAAAGTGACCTATCCACACAAAGTCAGGGATTAAAGTGAATTATTCTCGCAAAGTTAGGGACTGAAACGGTACATCACTCCATATTTAACCCTATAATGTAATATATGTGCACAAAAGGATATATTAGTAAATAGTAATTATGAAAGTACCAAAAAAGAAAACATTATGAGCACCTTTCAAAGATGAAAGCAAAGGGAGCAAGAGCAATTGCAGCAATAAGATTACGATAAACAATGAACACCAAACGACTCATTCCATGGTTCAAACTTGCCATTATGAAAATATAAGTTCCAGCCATTCCAAATTGCAATCCCACAGTTAACAAATAAGGTTTTGCCTTATCAAATCTTTTTCCAAAACACCCACCACACATTTTTTCTTTTCTTTCTTTCAAAAATTTAAGAAAAATATATATTCAATAAATAAAATTTCCCTATTTGTTAAATTAAAGGGGAACTTCTAAATAATTGAAGAGGCTGTGTTTTCAAGTTTGTGAAATGGCCTTCCTTATAAATACTAAGAGCTATGATTAGGACAAAACCCACTAAAGAGAGTAAGTGGATAAGTTTATGTATGTATGTGTTTAAAAAGTTCTCTCCTTTTTTAATTTGTTCATATCGAAATTCTCACTCAACCTTGTAAAGTTTCTTCCACCCACAAATAATTAAAAAGCTAATATTATTTAGTGGAATGCTTGAATGGCTGCTTGCAAGGTTTTTAAATTGCAATGAACTGCCGCGTTAAATGTGGTTGAATGTGATTATTGCATACTTCAATTAGGGTTCGATGCGACCATCCAGCAGGTTGGTCGAATGAGTGGGGAGTACTGTTTTGAGTAACAGGTCATCCGTTCGAATCACTTGAAGCACTTTAACCTATAAAAAAAAATATTGTTCAATGCGATTTCAATGCTCGCCGCATTTCAGGGTGATGTCGCAATACAAACTCATATTTAAAATCTTGCCTATTTGTTCAATTGAATTGTAACAAGTCACCAACAAAACTTGACACATTTTTGTAAGTAGTTAAATCTTTTAAATATATTATAAAAAAAATACTTTGACACACGAGACAAAATTAATTTCGATTATCTTTACACTTTAAAAGAATTGTTCTTTAGTTGTCGGGTCGATCATACCGTGCTAACTAAAAGTTGTAATGAGTCAGAATTCACTATGGGTACAATTTTGCATCAATCCAAGTTTTTTTTTTTCTCTGCTTTTGCGTTAGCATCATAGTTTTGCATCCAATTAAGCACTATTTGATAAAGCATATAAAAGTGTTCAAGCTTTTGCTTGCATTATCAAAATAATTTCAGAGTCATAACCAATCAAAATAAATACCCTAATGTTTAAGTACAAGTTAAATGCGTCACATTTAATTAGTTAAAATCTTTGGAAAACCAACATATAAGAGTATTCGTACGAGACTCCTCTTACAATTTGAGTTTGGATTTAATTTACTTTTAAAAATTAGTTTGTAGGATAAAGATTGTTACATATTTATAAATTTAATGATGACTATATCACTAGTCAATGTGGGACTTTCAACAACTCAAAATTTAGAAGGAATATTAATTGAGAGAAAAAATTGTCTACGCTCGAAAGATTAGTAGTTTTTTTTTTTTTTTTTTATCTTAGTGACAAGATACCTGAAATAATAGTTACAATTTATGAAAAATAAAGTAACAAATAATGTCTCCATCTTACATGGTCGTACATGTTAGTGAAAGTTCCTAAAACTAAATTTATCAGGTGAGTAGGGAGATCAAAAGATTCCTGTTTTTAGAAATAATTTTTAGTTTTTCAAAATAAAAAACTAAAGGCTTGCTTGATTTTTTTTTTTTGAAAACAATTTTATGTTTTTTAGTATTTAAAAACCAAAATATGAAAACATCTAAAATATGTTTTGGTTTTCAGTTTTCTAAATTTACACACAAATTTGTATTGAAAACTTCTCTCACTTTTTTTAAAAACAGTTTCTGAAAACTATTTTATAATAAAACTAAAAACCAAAATTGTTTCAAACAAGCACTTTGTTTTCAGTTTTGTGTTTTTATTTTCTATTTTTATGAGTAATTGTAATGTAAAACTATCACCTTAGCCCCATTTTATTTTCTGATTTTAAAATTATATATAGAAAGTTTTGAAAACAACAAAATAATTCTAATTTGTCTTTAATGTTTTGTAAAGTCTCTCTACCTCCCTTTACAAACTAAACACAATTGCACTACTTTTTTATTCCTTCCCTCTACTCTTTGAACTAAACGCATAAAAAATAAAAACACAAAATTGAAAACAAAGTAAATAGGCCCTAATATTCTTCAAATGTATAATACACGATCTCTAAAAAAATTGTTGCATTTTTAAATATAAAAAAAATTATATAAATTGAGCTCGAAACTTTAACGTGAATAATACATATCTCTTATTAAGGTTTCATTTTGGTCCATTCCGTCAACTCCGCCACCCCGTTACAAGGTAATTTGACTCTATTCTTATTAGGGTTCATGTGTATGTTATGGTTTTTCTGGGTTTGAAGATAAATGACGTAATTTGACCATGTTCTTATTAAGTCAATTCTGTTAAGGGTGACGAAATTGACGGATTGAACCAAAATGAAACGTTTATAAGAGATACAGAACCAAGATGTAGAACCGAAATGAAATACACATAAAAGAAAACTAAAATGTGCATTTAACCTAATTTCCACCGATATATTTTAGCGATCAAAAACATATTTTAACTCTTTGCAAACTTTATAGCAGGAAAATTAGGCTGCCCACTTTTTCTCCTGCCTGGGCAATGCTTGGACAATAACTCCATCTCTTTTGGAAGCATATTTCTACTTTTATTTCATTTCAATGGTGCATTTCACTGTTTTAATCTTTTCAATAATGGAAAGATATTATTCTTGCTTGGATTTTCCTTTATAGTACACTTCTATATTTATTTATTTATTTTTCAATTATTAGTATATATAGGATCTAATCTAATCAATAATCAATTATATATGGGTCAAACAAATATTGAAGAACACAAAAAGGAATTCCACCCAATTCATATGATTTGAACATTATGTTTCACCATGCATATATATCCCAATTCCTTTCCTCATCTTTTTATCCAGTGAAGCTACAATCCCTTAAATATCAAAAAGAAAAAAAACTACACTCCTTTATTTGTTTATTGTGTTAAATTAAACATACGTCTTTATTCGCACTTACCAAGCCTTTAATAATGTGTAACCAATAATTATTTCGTGTGTGCACAATGCACATCCTTCATAATGGATAGCATGAAATTGATATATAGGAAAAAAAAAATATCTAGTTTATTATTGGTGGAGAAACCCTGAAAGATATTTTTTAGGTTTCTTATATATTTGTCACACAAAAGCAATTCATGACATGGAATCAGTAGGAGCAATTTCTTTAAATTAATTAAAAAGAAACAATATTTTAATCACATTAAATCTTTACTACAAATCGTATAATCAGGAGGTTATATAACTACGACAATTTCTAAAAATATGGACTAAACACAAAATAATTTATAGAAACCAAATTTAAAAATTATTTATTTTATAGAAACTAAATATATATTTTATTCTATAATTAAAAAGTAATAATCTTTTTTCTTGACAATCAATTGTTTTATAATTTAATTTATTATTTGACGAGTACAAGAAATTAGTTGATACTTGAATTAGCTAAGAGAATTTTGAATATCCCTCAAAAGCATAGCACTATTAATTAATCATCTTAAAGGGATCAATAATGTCATTTCCTTTGACCAAATTAAATAATTTCTTTGACCACAATAATGGAATGGATTAGTGTTTTGTTCATTTAGCAAATAGGTCCCTTTTCTATATGGTAATCCGACTCCTATTAGCATTCTTTGTTTTCATTCTTCACAATTTTCTTCCCATTATTTTAGAATTGTCCCCTTCTTCCTTCTTTTCTCTGATTTGATCTTTAATTATCTCTCTGTTTTTCTTTTCCACTTCGATTTTAATTGCTGACCTATGCAATGACAGTCATTTTAGTCCCTTATTTTGCATTTTGCAGGTCACTTTTCGTAAGGGACTAAAATGATCTATAAAATGCAAAGTCAGAGACTAAAGAAATATTTTTTATAGGAAAAGACAAAAATTAATTGAGTTTTATATTTAATATGTATTTATTACTTATATTTTTTCTATTTTGAAATTCTTATCCTTGCACAGGTTAAAAAAACTCATACGATTTTCAGAAAAGTTAGTTTTGCAACAATGTAAAAAACCTTATAACATCCATAATTAATGTTTAGCAACACAATTTTTATATAATATTTATAGAAAATATTATAAATACTAAAGATAACATTTTAATGATTTAATAACATTCTTAAATATATTATAAATATAAAAAAAATATTTTTAATAATTTGACAATATTATTCAAATAGTACTAGAGGTTAATTATGTTGCACGCAGTAAAAATTAGTCGCTAGATCTATTCATTTGACATTAAATATGTAAATTACGTATTAAATTAGCAATCAAAATAATTAGTGACACTAACATTATATTTAATGAGCAACGTGTTTAATTATTTGATCTCTAAATCATTACATGGTATAGATTCCACGTAAGATACCAAAAGAACACAATAATATTCTCTGCTTCGGCAAAGTAAGAACATGATGCGATTTATAAGGAAGTCAAATCAAATTTTACTATATATATAATTGCGAGTAATTTGTCACTAATCTTCTTTTTCTGGTAGATTTCAACTTAACCCAAAAATACAAATTAAGTTTCAAAAGAAAAAAAAAAGGTTTCAAAAGAGCCATTGTCCTCTTGTAGATATCATTTCTTATAGTTACTATTATCCTCGTTAGAAACCATTAATGGGTACCAAAAGATAGAGCACATACACAATTGGTAACAGATTTAATTTTAATCCAATTTCGGTAAACGTTTTTGACTAAGTCATCAAGCATTTTCACATCATTAAAACTAGGGGTGGCAAAACGGGGCAGCCCGGCCGGTTTGGCCCGCGGCCCGCCTAGCCCGCCAAAAAGAGGGGCGGGCTAACCCGGCCCGCCAAGACAATACGGGCTCGCTTTGCTAGCCTGACCTGTCGCTTTAAAAATTAGGCGGGCCGCGGGCCAGCCCGCCAGCCCGTCGCATAATTAAAAAAAAATTAAAAAAAATCAAAATTTGTGTTTTTATTTTTTCTTTTTGCACCATACAAAAAATTGATTTTTTATTATTTTTAACTATGAGCCTAACTTTTTTTATGTTTTTTTGTTTGGTATAGACATTTTTTGTTTAGTATAGACATTTTTTGTTTAGCCATAACAATTTTTTTTTATAAAAGAACTTTCACCCTCCACTTTTAACAAAAAAAACAGTGTCACTAGCCTGGCGGGCCAGCTTGGCCTGCCACCTTTGTAGCCCGGCGGGCTGGGCGGGGCGGGGGAAGATGAGATTAGCACCATCTCTATTGGGAGTGGCACCATCCTTTTTATATGTAAGAATCATAAATTTATATACTAAAAAGGATGGTGCCACTCCCTATAGGGATGGTGCTAATCCCATCTAGTGGACGGGCCAAAAATTCCTCGCTTATTTTTGGCGGGTCAGCAGGCCGGGCCTATTTTGACATCCCTAATTAAAACAGTTATATATGATAACAACCTTAAGTGGCTAAATTAACATTTTCTCCGTGTAACTTTATGTTAAGTTTCGATCTCGTTCTTTTTTCTTTTTTCTTTTTTTTATAGACTTTCGATCTCGTTCTTTATTTATATATATGGAAATAATTTTATATGAGAATAAGAGAAATAAATTTCGGTTCTTGGATCCTATCATAAATGGTTATGATTAAAACACAAGGGTTTTAAGAAAATCATTAAGTTTATAAAAAAGTCACATGACTTTCAAATAATTTTAAAAACATTTAATCTTGGTAATTCATGATAGAATCCAAAGGTAGGGATTCAGTCTTCTCACTCTCATATGAAATCATCTTTCTCACCTGCCACGTTGAATCAAAAAAACTTGTCGTTTAGAGGGGAATAACTCAAAGAAACAAAAAATCCAAATCACAAAGTCCTTGGTCCTTTAATTAGAGGCATTTTACTCTCTCGTTTCACCAAATTCTCGACACTCAAAATTCTAGCGCGTGCATTTCACTCTCTCAATTCACCCAAAATCACACATTTCTTTCATTTCAAGAAGCAAATTATATTGTTCCTCTCTTCAACTCTCTCTTTGTGTCGAAGAAGCAAATCAGAGAAAAAGAAGAAATTGAAAACCCTTTATAACAGGTTTAGGGACTAAATTGAACTTATTTTAGGAATATATAGGGACTTCATTGAACTTTACATACCAAACAAAAGGAACTATTTGTATTGTTTACTGCTGCTTGCCATAATTAAAGTTGAGATGGAGAATTTCAATTCAAAAATTACGGTTCAAGAAAATTGGGGAAAAAGAAGAACTAAGAACAAAACCCTAATTTATGAAATTTTGGGAAGAAGAAGGGCTTCTCAAGTGCATCATGAAACTGAATTGCGTTAAATGTGATGTCAACTATAAAATGGTGTCTTTTTGGGTTCAATATGACATTTAACGTACCACGTTAGATTTATGTTAACTACCTTAACACCATACTAATGTCAATGAGACCAAAATACATCACAGAACATAAAGTTAGGGACTTATTTACAACGTCAAAAAATATCAATGATTAATGTGAACAATCCTTTCAAAGTCAAGTAATAATCTGTCCCTTCACTCATTTTTTTTAACAACTTTTTTTATTTGTGACATTTGTTTGCCTTGGTACCAACATGGATGGATCTTAGGTAGCATTAATGGCCTTAAGTTGCTTGTATTTTTTTTTTTATCAAAAACATCATTTATCATATTCCAATTTGGTCAAGTATATTAATTGAGGAAATACACTTGACAAAACCGGTAAGACTAGTGGTTATTTTTGAGAGGATTTGAGGTCAAGTTAGAAGGAGATTTTGACTTTGTTCACCGATAAAAATTGAAATTGACAAAGCATTCATTCAAGTTGGTAATTATTATCAAATCAAGCTATTTAGTCAAGAATGTGTATTGACAAAATGTTTAAGTCTAATAGTCAAGTCGAAAAGGATGAAAATTCAAGTTATAATTTGTTAATTTGACCTTATTCACTTGAAAAAACATGACTTGACAAAGAAATTAATCAAATTGATAGTTATTGGGCTAATTTGTTTATACTTAAAAATAATTGATTGTAAAGGTAAGTAAACAATTAATTATTTTTTTAAGGAAAACGATGAAACGTAAGAAAATTTTGGCACGAAATGGACACAAACTCTTATAAAAAAGAGCTAATTGGTTTATGCAAACATTGTATTGTCATTTTTACCCCCTATGAATGGTTATACAATAACCCCATTAGTATGTTCAAATTTCTTTAATATTCGTGAGAAATTCTTTCGTGTGCTATAGCACTTCTCATTTTTTAATGGATTGTGATGAAAATAAGAAGTTGTTTATGTTTGGTTGAAATAAAAATAATAATTTTTTTAATCTTCTCTCTTCTATTACAATTCGATTATTTTTTGTTTTTAATTATTTTGAGAAACACAAACAAATATACTAAAAACTTATAGAAGTATTTTTTTTATTAAAATAAATGTTTATTTTACTACCAGGGGGAACATGACAAGATTTACTTAGATTTACTTACGTACGTCCAAGTTCCTTCATGTTGGGTTAATTAAAGATTTAAAGTAATTTGGAGGAAGAAATTGAGTGGAAAAAACAGTTAGAGAATAAAATTGAAAATTGAGACAAAGTTAGAGGGAAAAAATGTTTATAACAACATATTTCTTAAGAGCAGTTTGATTTCTATTTTATTTTATTTTGTACTTTTTAGAATTTGCATATAAAAAAATAAAAAATGACTAAAAACAAAGAAAATAAAAAAAAAACACAACATAAAAAAGAAATTAAAGAATTTATCAATGATTATCAAATTTAAATTATTTTCCTAAAGCACTGATATTTTATAAGCACCATTCAAACAATTGGGTCATTAAATGTGATATATAACATACATTAAACAATTTAATACTCAATATTATTGAGATGATAAATAATTTATTAGTTATGAGGTTATATACTCACTTGTATGTTGATAACAAAAAAGAATTCATGACCTCCTTTTGCTTCATATTGCTGAATAAATCAAAAAAACATTAATAACAAATATGTACAATACTTGAACTATTGAACCGGAACTACTACTCAAATCGTCTTCTTGTATGTCAGTACGAAGCCAATCTACACTTCCATCAAGGTGCCTTTTGCCTTCACCTGATAAAAGAAAGGAAAAAATGTGTATGAAATTTGTTTAATATGGATTCTATTTTTGTGTAGAGAAGTGTAGAAATTATTTGAAATTAATAAGATTCTTCTCTTGTTGTTAAAAGTCCCAGATCAAGTAAAACTAAAAAGAAATGTTAGTTTATAAGTACCAATTAACTTTTAGGGTTGGGGTGCCTTTAACAGTGAACCATATGAGTACAGATAGTCCCAAATAGAGCCTGCGCGCGCGAGCCCGTGCGCGAGCGCGCAAACGCGAGCAAGTCTGAGGGCCCACGCCGCGAGCCCTCCCCCGAGGGCGCGCGAGAGGGCCCTCCTCCCCCGAGGGCCCGCGTGCGGGCTCCCTCCCCCGAGGGCCCGCGCGCGGGCTCCCTCCCCCGAGGCCCCGCGCGCACGAGCCGTCCCACGAGGCCTTGCTCGCGCGGCACGAGCCCCCAGGCCCCCCTGCTTACCTGAATTCCTTTCTCCTGCTTGTCTTTCTGTTTTGCAGGTGCATTTTCCGGGGCCTGCTTTGCAACGCTGGACAAAACGCAATGTCGTAACAGTACAAAATAAAATAAAACTTTCATTATGATAATCAACTGAATTCCTTTCTCTCAAAACAAATATACATTGCTATTGAAAATATTTAAGTATTAACTAATAACTATTGTTTAGGGAATACTTTGTATGAACTAAGTAAAGTAATATTACAAACAAAAGAAAATGGTACCTTGGAACATTCAGGTTTGGAAGTGGAATGAGGTGGTAAGCTGCTCCTTTCTTACAAACTCCTTTGGCAGCAATGGCAACTGTGTTCGTTTCAAAAATTGATTCTTTAGCTAAATCTCAAACCAAAAACATTGGCAAAGAAAAAAATTATTGAAAAAATAGAATATTTAATTGTTTTCATCATAATAGAATAAGCCTAATGAAATAAGCCAACAATACTATATTTGTACAAAAGCATATTTCAGTGTCCTTTAACATGTTCTACCAAAAATCTTATCAAAATTCAAAATGTTAAACATGATTTTTTGATTAAGAAAGTATGGTTTCTACTACAATCCAAAGCAAAAATACACTGAAGTTGTAGGTCAACGTCTGGGTTCATGACTACCATTACAAGAGTGCCTTATTTCTGCGGGTGAATCTAGGTCTGCAACCTCAAATTAAAATTATAAACTATTACAATTAACAACGAGACTTGAAAAAAATTAAAAATAAAAACTAAAACTATTAAAATTAACACCTAGCTGCATCTATATTCATTCATGCATCCACACTAGATACTCATCAATGTCACATACACTAGATACATACAAACAAATAATAAATCCACCGCACAACCACCAAAATGGAAATTAAATATGCAGGTTCAATTAATTTGCAAATACTCAAGTCTCCTATACAGTTTCATGTTAATTTGCAATTAATTTACGATTCTTTCTTTAAATTAAACTACATTATTTCATACATACATATACATACATATATATATCTGGCAAAACACTACTATAAAAGCAAACTCATTGGTTCTTGAAATTAAGTTGCAATAATTATAATCTTCTAACCTTATTATTATTACTTCTATTCTTAGCATATTAATCAGAAATATTATAAAAAATTTACGCAGCTTTAATGTAATATATTGATAGATGATTTCTCTCACCACCCATACCCATGAAATCAATAATTAAGTGCAAAATTGAAATTACAACACAGCATAACCAAGCACAAAAAAATGGCCATATATTCCTCACACCACCCATACCCATGAAATCAATAATTAATTACCCTCAAAACCAAGCACAGAAGCAGCGCACACCCATACCAAAACATCCCATAGAAAACGGCAAAGCAAAGACAGACTTTACAACACGCAAAAGCAAAACAGTAACTAGCTTAAACCAGACTCCTACCCGAAATTACATAACAGAATTGAACAGATAGTTAATAAGAAATTTTTTTTTCAGCAAAGCAAACCGAATATATTCAATTAAATAGCACCAGAGGTGCAATTAGGTACAACTAGAATTCACAACTCACAAGATAAATACATCGTCAATGCAAAGCAAGCGAAATAAAGCATCAGCATAAAACAAAACCAGAACCAGAAACTAACAGAAGCAGCTGCAGAAAACACACTAACACACTTAATGCAATCTCTGTGAATATTTCTATTCTTAAATACAAGATGGTTTCTCCACCACCAAACATTACATAAGACACTGAACCAAACAGCAAGGCATATACAGACAATGCAGAGAAAAATCTAATGTAAAAGAAATTAATTAAGGAGACCATGCAGAAGGCATCAACAAAGAACCAAAATCATGAAAACACCAAGGTGAGGCTGTGAGGGTACCTAGATATCTCTATCTTCTTATTAATTTCATGTTTTATGTTTTAAAAATAATAATCATGAGAACTAATTAAGGACATAAGACCTTCAATATGGTCAGTAAGTTACAAAACCACAAGCAAACATCAAGATCAGCCAAACCTTACCCTTTATTAGAAAACAGAACCCTATTCAAATCCTAAAATAGACAGAGACTCAGTTTTACCTAATTAATTAATAATTAATGTCTCTCTCTTCCTCCCAAGTCCTACCCGATCAAACAGATAATTAACAAGATTTTAATGTTGTTGTAAATCATATGGTATTCAATATTTTTTTTTGAAAAAAAAACGAAAGCAATGACAAAAACCATATCAAAGCTAAAACCAAAACTAACAAAGTAAGGATAAGTTACATACTGTTTCTTTCTTGCTATTCTACTTCTCTTCCAAATCTTGAACAGTGGCATCAAGCCTCTTCTTGACACACAAAAACCATTAACATTTGTGAGAATCATATAATTTGTAAAATTCGAAAGATGTCAAACCTACCCAATCTAACAAAATGAAAAAGATAACAAACAGGGGTGGATGTCTATTCATGTCATAAAGATTTATAAAGTTTTCAATTGGAATCAACTGCTAACACAATCCTCCTCTCAATAAAGCACAAAATATGCAGAGTTGATTAAACTTTGTAATTTGTGCTTTGATATTCCAAAAAATTGGCCATACATTCCTCTCACCAACCGTACCCATGAAATCAATAATTGATTACCCGAAAAACCAAGCACAGAAGCAGCGGACATCAATACCAAACAGCAGAACCATCCCACAGAAAACGGCAAAGCAATGACAGACTTTATAACACGCAAAAACAAAACAACAACTAGCTTAAACCAGACTCCTCCTCGAAATTACATAACAGAATTGTACAGATTCAAATTGAATCCATAGTTAATAAGAATTTTTCTTATTAGCAAAGCCAACCGAATATATTCAATTAAATAGCACCAGAGGTGCAATTAGGTACAAACAGAATTCACAACTCACAAGTTAAATACATCGCCAATGCAAAGCAAGCGAAATAAAGCATCAGCATAAAACAAAACCAGAACCAGAAACTAACAGAAGCAGCTGCAGAAAACTCACTAACGGAGACCATGCAGAAGGCATCAACAAAGAACCAAAATCATGAAAACACCAAGGTGAGGCTATGAGGGTACCTAGCTATCTTTATCTTCTTATTAATTTCATGTTTTATGTTTTAAAAATAATAATCATGAGAACTAATTAAGGACATAAGACCTTCAATCTAACATGGTCAGTAAGTTACAAAACCACAAGCAAACATCATGATCAGCGAAACCTTGCCCTTTATTAAAAAACAGTACCGTATTCAAATCCTAAAATAGACAGAGATTCAATTTTACCTAATTAATTAATAATTAATGTCTCTCTCTTCCTCCTAAGTCCTACGATAATTAACAAGATTTTAATGTTGTTGTAAACCATATGGTATTTAATATTTTTTTTTTTTAAAATGAAAGCAATGACAAAAACCATATCAAAGCTAAAACCGAAGGTAACAAAGTAAGGATAAGTTACATACTGTTTCTTTCTTGCTATTCTACTTCTCTTCCAAATCTTGAACAGTGGCATCAAGCCTCTTCCTGACACACAAAAAACATTAACATTTGTGAGAATCATATAATTTGTAAAATTTGAAAGATGTCAAACCTACCCAATCTAACAAAATGAAAAAGATAACAAACAGGGGTGGAGTGTCTATTCATGTCATAAAGATTTATAAAGTTTTCAATTGGCATTAACTGCTAACACAATCATCCTCTCAATGAACCACGAAATATGCAGAGTTGATTAAACTTTGTAATTTGTGCTTTGATATTCCAAAAAAATGGCCATACATTCCTCTCACCACCCATACCCATGAAATCAATAATTGATTACCCGAAAAACCAAGCACAGATGCAGCACACACCATTACCAAACAGCAGAACCATCCCACAAAAAACGGCAAAGCAAAGACAGACTTTACAACACGCAAAAACAAAACAGCAACTAGCTTAAACCAGACTCCTACCCGAAATTACATAACAGAATTGTACAGATTCAAATTGAATCCATAGTTAATAAGAATTTTTTTTTATCAGCAAAGCAAACCGAATATATTCAATTAAATAGCACCAGAGGTGCAATTAAGTACAAACAGAATTCACAACTCACAAGTTAAATACATCGCCAATGCAAAGCAAGCGAAATAAAGCATCAGCATAAAACAAAACCAGAACCAGAAACTAACAGAAGCAGTTGCAGAAAACTCACTAACGGAGAGCATGTAGAAGGCATCAACAAAGAACCAAAATCATGAAAACACCAAGGTGAGACTGTGAGGGTACCTAGCTATCTTTATCTTCTTATTAATTTCATGTTTTATGTTTTAAAAATAATAATCATGAGAACTAATTAAGGACATAAGACCTTCAATCTAACATGGTCAGTAAGTTACAAAACCACAAGCAAACATCAAGATCAGCAAAACCTTGCCCTTTATTAAAAAACAGAACCCAATTCAAATCCTAAAATAGACAGAGACTCAGTTTTACCTAATTAATTAATAATTAATGTCTCTCTCTTTGTAACATCCCAAATTTCAAGTTTCTAGAATAAATTATTTAAAATTACTAGTTATGTCCTTAAGGGGCTATCTTAGAAAAGATAAGGAATTTAGAGAACTAAAATGAATTATAAAGAAGATAGGATTAGGGAAAAAGGGCTAAATTATAATATAAGTATAACTAAGAGATTAAAAATATAGCAAGGTAGGCTTAGGGGACTAAAATATAAAGTTAGAAAGTTGCAACTAAATCCTTGTGGTTTTATTCATTTAAATTAAGTTGTTTTGCAACTAAAATACAAGGACTTAAGTGTAATTTTTAATAAATTAAAACTAAGGACTACGCTCTTACCATGCACCCTCCCCCACCTAACCACACACCCTCACCTATATACCTCACTCTCTCACGCACACAACACAAAATTACAAAACAAAATTGATTAAAATGAGAGAGAGAGGGAGTTGGCGAGAGGGAGAAGAAGTGGTGGTGATCACCACTTCCGGTGGTTGCATGGTGGCCTTCTGGCCGCTGGTTGCCGCCGGAGCAGTTGAAGAAAATAATCCACGCGTCGGGAACTCCAATTCTACCGGTTTAGAATCTTCCACGGTGGAATTTAGAGATTGAGTTTAGAGCTCCAATTCTAAGGTAACCCACAAAACCTCCAAGTTAGTGAAATTATGGATTAGATTATGGTATGAGGTTAGGTGTTGGAATTAGATGTGTTAGATTGTAGAAATTTGGTTGCATGTGTTTTGTTTGAATTAGCTTGAATTATATCTTGAGTTTTGAAAAGTGAAGTGAATATTGAATGCTTATGATATTGTATGCTTTGAGAATGATCTTGATGATGATGTGAATTTGATGAAATTGGACTTTGGTCATCCTTGTGAATTGATCTTTGAGTGATTTATATTGAATTAGATGAAGTTAATATGATTTTAAGGAATTGAGATGGAAGGGAGGATTGAAACTTGTGAAAAGTTGATCAATACCATTTCCCCTGTTTTGGCACAATTTGAACTGGATTTTTAAATTGGTTTTATTTGGAATTTGACTTTATGGTCTTAATAAGAGTTGTAGATAATCCTCTTATCTTTCAAATTATTTTGTTTTCATTCAATTTGGAGGTCTACAACTCTAGTTAAGAAAAAATTACTGAGACAGGGTCTATGTGAAACTATTTATTTATTTGATTGCACATACCTGTCAAAGATGACTATTTTGGACAATTAAATTTTTAGAACTGGGTTCTGTGGTCTTCATAAGAGTTGTAGAGAATCCTCTTAGCTTTCAAATTCTTTTGGTTTCACGCTATTTGGAGGTCTACAACTCAAGTTATGGCCAAAATACAAACAGGGGTGCGCACACGTTCCTTGGCTGTGCGCACAAGATTGGGCAGTAGCTCCAGGGGGAATTAAGGTGCGCACATGTTGGAGGGTTGTGTGCACAACTGGAGGCAGCAAGCAAAAATACAATTAAGGTGCGCATAGCTGAGAAAAGTGTGCGCACAGCTGGGGAGAAATTCAATCTCACACCCTTCTAGCCTTCATTCTTCAACTCCTTTCATCTCTAGCTTCATTTTTTAAGTCTAATCTTCAAAGTTCAACACTCCTCCATGCTTATTCCTACATGAACATAACATGAATCCATTTCTAGGATAGGAATGAATGAAATTAAGTTCATGTGACTTATAAACATGCAATAGGGTCATGAAATTGTTGTGCTACATGTTATGACCTAAGTGGTTTATGCTTTGATTGATGTTTTATATGATTAAGATGTGATGAATGATGAGTGTTGAACATGTTGAATGCAATTAATGTGAGATGTATGTTTGATGCATGATAACATGTAATGTGGAAACAAATGATAAGAGAAATGCTTCCCCCATCAACATTGGTTGAGTAAGTGGGTTGAGTCCCGCCGAAAGTAGACCGGGTAAGTGGACAAGCATGGAAAAGAGAATAATTGGGGGTTATTATTTAGATGGTTAATAACTCTTGCAAACTTGTAATGGGTGTTGACTCTGAATAAGAGAAATGATTTGGGGGGCTATTACCGAAAGGGGTAATAGTTCTTGCAGACCTGTAATGGGTGATGACTCTGAGAAAGAGAAATAATTGGGGGCTATTGCCAGAAAAGGGTAATAGTCCTTGCAGACCTCTAAAGGAGGTGAGGCATGGATTCTGGTTAAGGATGCTTACCAGAGTTTGCAGAGAGCTCTAGAGTGTTATTGCCACGCACATGGTGGATTCCCGTGTGCACCGAGTTTCCCGCTAAAAAGAAGTGAAATGAAAAGAAATAAAAAGGGATCATGGCATGCATACATAATTGATATTGTCATTGCATGCATTGTATATGAATGAGTTGTTTGTATGTGTATCTGCTATGTGCATGATGTGTGATTGCTAGGGCATATATTTGGGGAGTTTTCCAGTTAGACTGGTTGAAATACTGATTTAAAATGTTTTTAGTTAGACCGGGGGTTACTCGGTTATATGTTTTACATATAACTGACGGTCTCAGTATTGCAGGTAGCCAGAGATTTTGGAGCTAAAGCAATGGATGAGGAAAAGCTATAGGAATTCCTTAGAAGTAGCCATACATGGCGAAACTAAGATTTTTATTCAGATGTTATATTGTTCAGCTGTATAGGAAATTATAATTTAATAAAAGAACGTTTCCGCTTGTATTTTAAATGAAACCAAGTAGTAAATTTTGGTAGTTTCAAGAAAAATTTTAAGTATCAGATTATTTTAAAGGTAATATTTTTCGTAACTACTCTTTACAAAAATTAGGGTGTTACACTCTTCCTCCTAAGTCCTACCCAATCAAACAGATAGTTAACAAGATTTTAATGTTGTTGTAAACCATATGGTATTCAATATTTTTTTTTTAAAAAAAAACGAAAGCAATGACAAAAACCATATCAAAGCTAAAACCAAAACTAACAAAGTAAGGATAAGTTACATACTGTTTCTTTCTTGCTATTCTACTTCTCTTCCAAATCTTGAACAGTGGCATCAAGCCTCTTCCAGACACACAAAAACCATTAACATTTGTGAGAATCATATAATTTGTAGAATTCCAAAGATGTCAAACCTACCCAATCTAACAAAATGAAAAAAGATAACAAACAGAGGTGGAGTGTCTATTCATGTCATAAAGATTTATAAAGTTTTCAATTGACATCAACTGCTAACACAATCCTCCTCTCAATGAAGCACAAAATATGCAGAGTTGATTAAACTTTGTAATTTGTGCTTTGATATTCCAAAATTTTCATGGAAAATGTAAAAGAAGTGAAATCATGATACTTGCAAAACAGAACGTGGATTGGGATAAATGAAAAAAAACAAAACGTGGGTTTGGGAAATAACCAAGAATGGAGATGAAGAACAAAAACAACCAAGAAAACGAAATAGAGATGAAGAAAAACACATACCTGAGTGAGAGAGATGATGATTGCGTAGCAATGGAGATGAGGATATCGCAAGTTAGCATGGGAGCGAGTGAAAGGGAAATCGCAAGAGTGAAAGAGAAGTTTAGGGTTTGTGGAAATCACAAAAGTGAAAGGGAAATCACAAGAGAAGTTAGCATGGATTCCTAATGAAAGATCATGGCATGCATACATCCATAACTGTCATAGCATGCATTATGTATGAAATCATCGATTGTGGATTGGATTGTGTGTTAGGGATTAAATGGGGTGTTTTCCAGTTAGACTGACTGCGATATGGTATAAAACTGTTTTCAAAAGTGTCGGGGGTTACTCAGTTATATGTTTTGCATATAACTGACGGTTACCATATTGCAGGTATCAGAAGATTGTGAAGCGAAAGCCACAGATGGGATGAGCTGTGGGCTTTTCTTAGGTATAGCCACACATGGTGAACCTAAGTCTCAAGTTCATATATTAATTTGTTCAGCTGAATAGGAATCTGTATAAATTGAAAGGGTTATAATTATTATCATTATTAATTGTCGAAAAATTAGAATGTAGCTTTCACTAATGTTTTGGAAAAAAAAAACGGACTCAAAAATTAAAGTATTTGATTTTTTGACATCAATGTATTCTTCGCCATGAAGTTTCTAGATTAAATTAAACTTATTTTTTATATTTTTAAAATATCAACATTTGTTTCTAGTAATTGTGTACTATACACTTGAAAAATAGTGTCTTTTTAACTAAAAAATGAAAACGCATATTTTAAATTTGTTAAATTATTTGATTTATTTGACCAAAATATATAGTTTACCATGAAGTTTCTTGCTTAATTTACACAATATTTTATATTTTTAAAATTGCAACATTTGTTTGTAGAAATTGTGTACTATAGACTTGAAATATAGGGTGTTTTTTACTTTAAAAATGAAAACGCATATTTTAAATTTATTAAATTATTTGATTTTTTTAACAACATTGTATTGTTTACCATGAAGTTTTTAGCTTAATTTGCACAATTTTTTATATTTTTAAAATTGCAACATTTGTTTTTTACTTTAAATTAGAAAACGCATATTTTAAATTTATTAAATTATTTGATTTTTTTAGAACAATGTATTTTTCACCATGAAGTTTCTATCTTAATTTATACTATTTTTTATATCTTTAAAATATCAACATTTTTTTCTAGAAATCATGTACTCTATACACTTGAAATATAGGGTCTTTTTAACATTAAAAATGAAAACGTATATTTTCAATTTATTAAATTATTTGATTTTTTTAAAAACAATGTATTGTTCCCCATAAAGTTTCTAGCTTAATTTACACAATAGTTTATATTTTTAAAATTGCAACATTTGTTTGTAGAAATCGTGTACTATAGACTTGAAATATAGGGTGTTTTTTACTTTAAAAATAAAAACGCATATTTTAAATTTATTAAATTATTTGATTTTTTGACTTAAATGTATTGTTCACCATGATGTTTGTAGCTTAATGTACACAATTTTTTATATATTTAAAATTGCAACATTTGTTTGTGGAAATCGTGTATTATAGACTTGAAATATAGGGTTTTTTTACTTTAAAAATGAAAACGCATATTTTAAATTTATTAAATTTTTTGATTTTTTTGACAACAATGTATTGTTCACCATGAATTTTCTAGCTTAATTTACACTAATTTTTTATATTTTTAAAATATCAACATTTGTTTCTAGAAATCGTGTACTATACACTTCCAAAATAGCGTGTTTTTACTAAAAAAATGAAAATAGCGTTTACTATACATTTGTTTCTAGAAATAGGGTGTTTTTTACTATAAAATGAAAACGCATATTTGAAATTTATTAATATTTTAAATTTTTTTGAAAACAATGTATTGTTCATCATGAAGTTTCTAGTTTAATTTACAAAACCTTTATGTTTTTATAATTGCAACATTTGTTTCTAAAAATCGTCTACT
Organism: Cyamopsis tetragonoloba; assembly: GCA_037177725.1. Lineage (NCBI taxonomy): Eukaryota > Viridiplantae > Streptophyta > Magnoliopsida > Fabales > Fabaceae > Cyamopsis > Cyamopsis tetragonoloba. Next base: position 64,430,787 of record CM074119.1, read on the forward strand.
ATACACTTGAAAAATAGGGTGTTCTTTACTTTAAAAATTAAAACGCATATTTTAAATTTATTAAATTTTTTGATTTTAATGAAAACAATATATTGTTCCCCATAAAGTTTCTAGGTTTATTTATAAAAATTTTTATATTTTTAAAATTGCAACATTTGTTTCTAGAATTCGTGTAATATACACTTGAAAATTAGGGTGTTTTTTACTTTAAAAAACAAAACGTATATTTTAAATTTATTAATATATATAATATTTTTGAAAACAATGTATTGTTCCCAATAAGGTTTTAAGCTTTATTTACACAATTGTTTATACTTTTATAATGGCAACATTTGTTTCTAAAAATTGTGTACTATCGACTTGAAATATAGGGTGTTTTGTACTTTAAAAATGAAAACTCATATTTTAAATTTATTAAATTATTTGATTATTTTGACAACAATGTATTGTTCATCAAGAAGTTTCTAGCTTAATTTACACTATTTTTTATATTTTTGAAATAGTAACATTTGTTTCTAGAAATTGTGTACTATAGAAATGAAATGTAGGGTGCTTTTTGTAACACCCTAATTTTTGTAAAGAGTAGTTACGAAAAATATTACCTTAAAAAAAAATCTGATACTTAAAATTTTTCTTGAAACTACCAAAATACTATACACTTGGTTTCATTTAAAATACAAGCGGAAACGTTCTTTTATTAGATTATAATTTTCTATACAGCTAAACAATATAACATCTGAATAAAATCTTAGTTTCACCATGTATGACTACTTCTAAGGAATTCCTATAGCTTTTCCTCATCCATTGGTTTAGCTCCAAAATCTCTGGCTACCTGCAATACTGAGACCGTCAATTATATGTAAAACATATAACCGAGTAACCCCGGTCTAACTAAAAACATTTTAAGTCAGTATTGCAGCCAGTCTAACTGGAAAACTCCCCAAATATACGCCCTAGCAATCACACATCATACACATAGCACATACACATACAAACAACCCATTCATATACAATGCATGCAATGACAATATCAATTATGTATGCATGCCATGATCCCTTTCTATTTCTTTTCATGTCTTTTATAATGGGAACCCAGTGCACTGGAGAACCTCCTTGTGCATGCATCATCTGCACTATTTGTGAGCTCACTACACCTTGGACAAGCGTCCCCATCCAGAGTTTGATGCCTTTTCTGCCTCCTTAGAGGACTTCTGGGTCTATTCTTACTCAATAAATCCCTTCCCCTCCGAAGAGGTCCTCAATGCTACCTTTACTTGATAGCTTTAATTATTCTTTCTTTTAACATTGAAGTTATGCATTCAAACTTTCTCTTTTACTTCAACAAGTTTAATTATCAATTTCATATTGATTCAATCCATTTTTCAATCCACCAATTGAGTTATCCAAGTATAAGATTCTAAAATAGAATTTCAGTAGAACATATTATACTATTTTAAAATCTGAATTAAATCTACTCATTCAAAAATCATGAAAATACACAGTAATAAAATACACTTGATCCTCTTTCCATAGCCACAAGTTTCACCCAAAACGGATTTTCGTAGGCCTAGTTATGCCTTGCTAAATCCAGCTGTTTTGGTTTGGTATCTCAGTTGAATACTACCTGGATAATTTTGCAATAACTAGAGCTAGACTAATTGAAATTGAGTGAAACAAGTGCCATTAGAAAGATAACATAATTTCCTAGAACTTTGTTAGATAAGTGAAAATCAAAGTCCATCATATACTGGACTCAAATCAAGCATTAACATTCAGGCTAAATAGACCAAATCCAGAAATTGTAAAACAGGACAGATCTCATTGTAAAATTTTTATTCAATCCAATACTTGTCCAAAAATCACAAAACTTTAACAGGATATGACCAACACATCAAGGATTTGTCATAAAAAATTTAACATTAAAATTCAATGCTTATAAGTTGCAGTAAATTCTGGAATCTCCTTATTTTAGCTGGATTCCAGCAACATCCAAAGGATGAGCACAACTACTTCAGGAATTGATATAAAATCAAAACTAAACCTAAAAATTGTGAAAATTTAACACAAGGTATATAGCACACCCAGGCATCACCAGACAAAATTTGACTTCGAAATTCAAAGTAATCAGAGAGAAATACACTCACGAAATTCACAATTTATTTTCGGATTCAACAGTTTTCCCAGGATGAACATAGTTCATTTAAAAATTCACCAAATTTCGTGTAGACCTTCAAAAATCATGAAATTGTTTTCTGGAACTCTTCAAACATACAATAATCACCATACAAAATTTCAAGCCCATTCATCAAGGGAATCCAGAGATATGAATTTTGAAACTTCAGGACAATTTAGTTACCTAGGCAAAATCCAATTCTTCAATCAAATTCATATCAATTTAACATAAACAAGCATGAACACTCATCAAATATCACAAATCAAGTGACTAAGTCATTATTTAATCAGCAACATCACCTAATTCTAATTGGGGTTTTAAATTTTGGGTTACCTTAGAATTAGAGCTCTAAACTCAATCTCTAAATTCCACCGTGAAAGATTCTAAACCGGTAGAATTGGAGTTCCCAACACGTGGATCATTTTCTTCAACTGCTCCGGTGGCAACCGGCGGCCAGAAGGCCACCATGCAACCACCCAAAGTGGTGGCTCTTCCTCACTTTCTCTTTTCTCTCTTGCCACCCTCTCCAATTTTCTAAAATATTCATTGTGTTTGATGTGTGTGTGTCTGGCGTGAGGGTGAGTGAGTGGTATGAGGGTGTGTGGTTAGGTGAGGGAGGTTGCATGGTAAGAGTATGATCCTTAACTTTAATTTATTAAAAATTGCATTTAAGTCCTTGTATTTATAAAATTTAATAAAAGTCCAAGACAACTTAATTTAAATGAATAAAACCACAAGGATTTAGTTGCAATTTTCTAATTTTATATTTTAGTCTCCTAAGCCTACCTTGCTATATTTTTAATCTCTTAGTTATACTTATATTATAATTTAGCCCTTTTTCCCCTAATCCTATCTTCTTTATAATTCATTTTAGTTCTCTAAATTCCTTATCTTTTCTAAGATAGCCCCTTAAGGACATAACTAGTAAGTTTAAATAATTTATTCTAGAAACTTTGAAATTTGGGATGTTACATTTTTTACTTTAAAAATGCAAATGCATATTTTAATTTATTAAATTATTTGATTTTTATGACAACAATGTATTGTTCACCATGAATTTTCGAGCGAAATTTACACTATTTTTTTATATTTTAAAAATATCAACATTTGTTTCGAGAAATCGTGTACTATACACTTGAAAAATATGGTGTTTTTTACAAAAAAAATGAAATCATATTTTAAATTTATTAAATTATTTGATGTTTTTGAAAACAATGTATTGTTCACCATGAAGTTTCTACCTTAATTTACGCTACTTTTTTATATTTTTAAAATATCAACATTTGTTTCTAGAAACCGTATACTATACACTTGAAAAATAAGGTGTTTTTTACTAAAAAATGAAAACGCATATTTTAAAATTATCAAATTAAATGTTTTTTTTAAAACAATGTAATGTTCTACATGAAGTTCCTTTCTTAATTTACACTATATTTAATATTTTTAAAATATCAACATTTGTTTCTAGAAATCGTGTACTATCACTTGAAAAATAGGGTGTTTTTTACTAAAAAAATGAAAATGCATATTTTAAATTTATTAAATTTTTTGATTTTTTTGACAACAATTTATTGTTCACAATGAAGTTTCTAGCTTAGTTTAGACTACTTTTTTACATTTTTAAAATATCAACATTTGTTTCTAGAAATCGTGTACTATACACTTGAAAAATAGGGTTTTTATACTACAAAACGCATATTTTAAAATTATTAAATTATTTGTTTGTTTTAAAACAATGTATTGTTCAGCATGAAGTTCCTTTCTTAAATTACACTATATTTAATATTTTTAAAATATCAATATTTGTTTCTAGAAATCGTGTATTATGCACTTGAAAAATTGGGTGATTTTTACTACAAAAAAGAAAACACATATTTTAATTTTATTAAATTATTTGATTTTTTTTACAACCATGTATTGTTCACAATAAATTTTCGAGCTTAATTTACATTGTTTGATTTATATTTTTTCAATTGCAACATTTGTTTCCAAAAATCGTGTTCTATACATATGAAAAATAGGGTGTTTTTTACTTTAAAAATTAAAACGCATATTTTAAATTTATTAAATTTATTGATTTTGTTGAAAACAATATATTCTTCCCCATAAAGTTTCTATGTTAATTTATAAGTTTTTTTATATTTTTAAAATTGCAACATTTGTTTCTAGAAATCCTGTACTATACACTTGAAAATTAGGGTGTTTTTTACTTTAAAAAATAAAACACATATTTTAAATTTATTAATATATTTAATTTTTTTGAAAACAATGTATTGTTTCAAATAAAGTTTCTAGCTTAATTTACACAATTTTTTATTTTTTTAAAATTGCAACATTTGTTTCTAAAAATTGTGTACTATAAACTTGAAATATATGGTGTTTTTTACTTTAAATATGAAAATACATATTTTAAATTTATTAAATTATTTGATTTTTTTGAAAATAATTTAATTTTCCCCATGAAGTTTCTAGCTTAATTTACACAATTGTTTATATTTTTATAATTACAACATTTGTTTCTAGAAATCGTGTTCTATACACTTGAAAAATAGAGTGTTTTTTACTTTAAAAATTAATACACATATTTTAAATTTTATAAATTTTTTGATTTCTTTGAAAACAATGTATTTTTCACCATGAAGTTTCTAGTTGAATTTACAAAAAAAATTATATTTTTATAATTGCAACATTTGTTTCTAAAAATCTTGTACTACACTTGAAAAATAGGGTATTTTTTACTTTTAAAATTAAAACGCATATTTTAAATTTATTAAATTTTTTGATTTTATTGGAAACAATATATTGTTCATGATAAAGTTTATAGGTTAATTTATAAAATTTTTTATATTTTTAAAATTGCAACATGTAACATCCCGAAAATTCATAAAAGAGACTTAGGACTTAAGGGATTGATTACAATTTACAAAGAGAAACAAACATAAAATAAATATTTGAATATGAATTGTCATATTCGAATAGTATTTGAATATGCAAGATAGTATTCGAATATGCAAGTGAGGAACTGAATACAGGAGCCTTATATTCGAATATATATTCGAATATGGACCCCAAAATCTATAAATAGGGGTGCCTTGACTCCAAAGTGGCTATTCTTTAGATTCCTCGCTTCTCACACACCTAAAACCTCTGTTCCCAAAACCAACTACGTCACAGCTCTTCAACCTTAAGGCTTCCATCTCAAAAGACTAAGGTTCCAACATTTGATTCAGATTCAGAGGCAACTACGGCAAAGGAACCGGAGTAGGAGAATGGATCTGGAAGCTAAGGATAAAGGATTCAGGGAAGTTCCAGGTAACCCGGAAAACCCCAAATCCCTAATACTTGGAATTTAGGAACATGTGACTAGGGAATGATAGGAACATGCTATTAGGGGAATCAAACTAATATGTTTTGTTTAAAGTTTGATAAATGCTTAAACTATGCCTACTATGTTTGAAATATGCATGATATGATTGATATGTGTATGATTTTGATAGGCTTTATGTTGATGAATGATGTACAAGATATTTTGAAACATGTTAAAGGTATAAATAAGGTTTTCCAGAATTAAATGTGACACTAACTGGGAATCTGATATTGAAATGATATCAAATGGGTTTGAAAAGGATTGAATCCCAGTATTAGCATATTCAAATATGTATTTGAATATGGTATGCCATGTTCAAATAGATATATGAATATAACACGTTTGTCACATAGAATCCGAACAAATGAGAGTTTGTAATCGGTTAGGTGTATATTGGAAATCGTTGTTTATATGTTATATTTGCAATGTAAATGTGTGATGCATTAGAACTGAAAATGGAAATGTTAAAAGAGGCTCTTCCCACTCTATAGATATTGAGCAAGAGGGTTAAGTTCCACCAAAAGTAGACTGGGTAAGAGGATAGAGCAGAAAATGAAAAGATGAGAATGTAGGGTTATCCCGAAAGGGGCAGATAACCTGAAGTGCTAGGCTATCCCGAGTATGGGGTAGATAGTCTAGTGCAAAGGTGCTATCCCGAAAGGGGTAGATAGTCCCTGAGCTAGCCCTAGAGAGGGTTTGTAGCCCGGTAATAGGATCCTGGGGGACGCTTGGTAGGACCATGATGATGAGCTTAACTGCGCATTCACTGTCATGCACCTATGGTGGATTCCCGGTGCACAGGGTTTCCCGATAAAAGAAGAAAGAAATGAATTGGAAAATGATCATGCATGCATATCTATGTGTTTGGAAATTATACTTGTTGTATGTATGTTTGGTAAGACTTTGATTTGGGACGGTTTTCCAGTTAGACTGGCTGTAATACTATATAAAACTGTTTTCACTGCCCACGGGTTACTCAATTATATGTCGAGCATATAATTGACGGTTACAATATTGCAAGTGGCTCGGACTCGGAGGGTGTCAGCACGTGAGCAGTTTTGCAGCCTTTTTTTTGTTACTTAGGTAGTCATTTGTATCGCTGTATGGCTACCTTAGCTAGACACATGTATACTCTCTGGACTGTAGTTGAAACACTTGTATTTTGATATATGTATATATTTTATTAAATTCTGCTCCGTTTTGTCTAAAAAAATAATCTAGGTGTTACACAAAGTTTGTTTCTAGAAATCGTGTACTATACACTTGAAAATTAGGGTGTTTTTTACTTTAAAAATGGAAATGCATATTTTAAATTTATTAAATTATCTGAATTTTTTGAAAACAATGTAATTTTCCCCATGAAATTTTTAGCTTAATTTACACAATTTATATATTTTTAAATTTGAAACATTTGTTTCTAGAAATCGTGTACTATACACTTGAAAAATAGGGTGTTTTTACTTTAAAATGAAAACACAAATTTTAAATATATTAAATTATTCGATTTTTTTGACAACAATGTATTTTTCACCATGAAATTTCTAGCTTAATTTACACTATTTTTTAAGTTTTTAAAATATCAACATTTGTTTCTAGAAATCATGCACTATACACTTGAAAAACAGGGTGTTTTTTACTAAAAAAATAAAAACGCATATTTTAAAATTATTAAATTACTTTTTTTTTAAACAATGTATTGTTCACCATGAAGATCCTAGCATAATTTACACTATATTTAACATTTTTAAAATATCAACATTTGTTTCTAGAAATTGTGTACTATGCACTTGCAAAATAGGGTGTTTTTTACTAAAAAAATGGAAATGCATATTTTAAATTTATTAAATTATTTGATTTTTCTGAAAACAATTGTAATTTTCCCCCTGAAATTTCTAGCTTAATTTACACAATTTTATATATTTTTAAAATTGAAACATTTGTTTCAAGAAATCGTGTACTATAACACTTGAAAAATATGGTGTTTTTTACTTTAAAAATCAAAACGCGTATTTTAAACTTATTAAATTATTTGATTTTTTTTACAACAATATATTTTTCACCAAGAAGTTTCTAGCTTAATTTAGACTATTTTTTCTATTTTTAAAATATCGACATTTGTTTCTAGAAAATGTGTACTATACACTTGAAAAATAGGGTGTTTTTAACTAAAAAAATGAAAACGCATATTTTAAATTTATTAAATTATTTGATTTTTTTACAACCATATATTGTTGACAATAAAGTTTCTAGCTTAATTTACACTATTTGATTTATATTTTTAAAATTGCAACATTTGTTTCTAGAAATCGTGTTCTATATACTTGAAAAATAGGGAGTTTTTTACTTTAAAAATGAAAACGCATATTTTAAATTTATCAATTTTTTTGATTTATTTGAAAACAATGTATTGTTCACCATGAAGTTTCTCATTGAATTTAAGATTTTTTTATATTTTTATAATTGCGACATTTGTTTCTAAAAATCGTGTACTACACTTGAAAAATAGGGTGTTTTTTCTTTAAAAATGAAAATACATATTTTAAATTTATTAATTTATTTGATTTTTTTGAAAATAATGTAATTTTCCATGTAAAGTTTGTAGGTTAATTTATAAAATTTTTAATATTTTTAAAATTGTAACATTTGTTTCTAGAAATCGTGTTCTATACACTTGAAATATAGGGTGTTTATTACTAAAAAAAATGAAAATGCATATTTTAAAATTATTTAATTATTATATTTTTTTGAAAACAATCTATTGTTCCCCATAAAGTTTCTAGCTTAATTTTTACAATTTTTTATATTTTAAAAATTGAAACATTTGTTTCTAGAAATCTCGTACTATACACTTGAAAAATAGGGTGTTTTTTGCTTTAAAAATGAAAACACATATTTTAAATTTATTAAATCATTTTATTTTTCTAAAAAAATTGTATTCTTAACCATGAAGTTTCTAGCTTAATTTACACTATTTTTTCTATTTTTAAAATAGCAACATTTGTTTCTAGAAATCCTGTACTGTACACATGAAAAATATGGTGTTTTTTACTATAAAACTGAAAATGCATATTTCAAATTTATTAAATTTTTTGATTTTTTTAACAACAATGTATTGTCAACCATGAAGTTTCTTGCTTAATTTACACTATTTTTTTATGTTTTTAATATATCAAAATTTGTTTCTAGAAATCGTGTACTATATACTTGAAAAATATGGTGTTTCTTACTTAAAAAATGAAATTGCATATTTGAAATTTATTATATTATTTGTTTTTTTCAAACAATGTATTGTTTAACTTGAAGTTCCTAGCTTAATTTATAGAATTATTTATATTTTTATAATTGCAACATTTGTTTCAAGAAATCGTGTTCTATATACTTGAAAGCTAGAATGTTTTTTACTTAAAAAATGAAAATGTATATTTTCATTTTATGTAATGATTTGATTTTTTTGAAAACAATCTATTGTTTCCCATAAAGTTTCTAGCTTAATTTACACAATTTTTTATATTTTTCAAATTGAAACATTTGTTTGTAGAAATCGTGTATTACAGACTTGAAATATAGGGTGTTTTTTACTTTAAAAATGTAAACGTATATTTTAAATTTATTAAATTATTTGATTTTGTTGACAACAATGTATTGTTCATCATCAAGTTTCTTGCTTAAATTACACTATTTTTTTTATATTTTAAAATATCAACATTTGTTTCTAGAAATCGTGTACTATACACTTGAAAAATATGGTGTTTTTTACTAAAAAAATGAAAACGCATAATTTAAAATTATTATATTATTTGTTTTTTTAAAACAATTTATTTTTCACCTTGAAGCTCCTAGCTTAATTAAAACTATATTTAATATTTTTAATATATCAACATTTGTTTCTAGAAATCGCATACTATGCACTTAAAAAATAGGGTGATTTTTACTAAAAAAATGAAAACACATATTTTAAATGTATTAAATTATTTGATTTTTTTTACAACCATGTATTTTTCACAGTAAAGTTTTTAGCTTAATTTACACTATTTGATTTATATTTTTAAAATTGAAACATTTGTTTCTTAAAATCGCGTACTATACACTTGAAAAATAGGATGTTTTTTTCTTTAAAAATTAAAACGCATATTTTAAATTTATTAAATCATTTGATTTTTTTACTGACAACAATGTATTGTTAACCATGAAGTTTCTAGCTTAATTTACACTATTTTTTATATTTTTAAAATAGCAACATTTGTTTCTAGAAATCCTGTACTGTACACATGAAAAATACGGTGGTTTTTACTATAAAACTGAAAACGTATATTTCAAATTGATTAAATTATTTGATTTTTTATCAACAATATATTTTTCATCATGAAGTTTCTTGCTTAATTTACACTATTTTTTTATATTTTTAATATATCAAAATTTGTTTCTAGAAATCGTGTACTATACACTTGAAAAATAGGGTGTTTTTTACTTAAAAAATGAAATCGCATATTTTAAATTTATTAAATTATTTGTTTTTTAAAAAAATGTATTGTTTACCATGAAGTTCCTAGCTTAATTTACAGAATTGTTTATATTTTTATAATTGCAACATTTGTTTCAAGAAATAGTGTTCTATTCAATTGAAAGTTAGGGAGTTTTTTACTGAAAACATAAAAATGTATATTTTAAATTTTTTTATTATTTGATTTTTATGAAAACAATCTTTTGTTCACCATAAAGTTTCTATCTTAATTTACACCATTTTTTATATTTTTTAAATTATAACATTTGTTTGTAGAAATCGTGTACTATAGACTTGAAATATACGGTGTCTTTTACTTTAAAAATGAAAACATATATTTTAAATTTATTAAATTATTTGATTTTTTTGACAACAATTTTTCACCGTCAAGTTTCTGGCTTAATTTACACTATTTTTTTTATATTTTAAAATATCAACATTTATTTCTAGAAATCGTGTACTATACACTTTAAAAATATGGTGTTTTTTTCTTAAAAAATGAAAACTCATATTTTAAAATTATTAAATTATTTATTTTTTTTAAAACAATGTATTGTTCACCGTGAAGTTCCTAGCTTAATTTATAGAATTGTTTATATTTTTATAATTGCAACATTTGTTTCAAGAAATCGTGTTCTATACACTTGAAAGTTAGGGTGTTGTTTACTTATAAAATGAAAATGTATATTTTAATTTTATGTAATGATTTGATTTTTTTGAAAACAATCTATTGTTCCCCATAAAGTTTCTAGCTTAATTTACACAATTTTTTATATATTTAAAATTGCAACATTTGTTTGTAGAAATCGTGTACTATAGACTTGAAATATAGGGTGTTTTTTACTTTAAAAATGAAAATGTATATTTTAAATTTATTAAATTATTTGATTTTTTTGACAACAATGTATTGTTCACCATCAAGTTTCTTGCTTAATTTACACTATTTTTTATATTTTAAAATATCAACATTTGTTTCTAGAAATCGTGTACTATACACTTTAAAAATATGGTGTTTTTTTCTTAAATAATGAAAACGCATATTTTAAAATTATTAAATTATTATTTTTTTTAAAACAATGTATTGTTCACCATAAAGTTCCTAGCTTAATTTATAGAATTGTTTATATTTTTATAGATGCAACATTTGTTTCAAGAAATCGTGTTCTATACACTTGAAAGTTAGGGTGTTGTTTACTTAAAAAATGAAAATGTATATTTTAATTTTATGTAATGATTTGATTTTTTTGAAAACAATCTATTGTTCCCCATAAAGTTTCTAGCTTAATTTACACAATTTTTTATATTTTTAAAATTGCAACATTTGTTTGTAGAAATCGTGTACTATAGACTTGAAATATAGGGTATTTTTTACTTTAAAATTGAAAATGTATATTTTAAATTTATTAAATTATTTGATTTTTTTGAAAACAATGTATTGTTCACCATAAAGTTTCTTGCTTAATTTAAACTATTTTTTATATTTTAAAATATCTACATTTGTTTCTAGAAATCGTGGACTATATACTTGAAAAATATGGTTTTATACTAAAAAATAAAAACGCATATTTTAAAATTATTATATTATTTGTTTTTTTAAAACAATGTATTTTTCACCATGAAGTCCCTAGCTTAATTTAAACTATATTTAATATTTTTAAAATATCAACATTTGTTTCTAGAAATCGTGTACTATGCACTTAAAAAATAGGGTGATTTTTACTAAAAAAATGAAAACACATATTTTAAATGTATTAAATTATTTTATTTTTTTAAAACCTTGAATTTTTCACAATAAAGTTGCTAGCTTAATTTACACTATTTGATTTATATTTTTAAAATTGAAACATTTGTTTCTAGAAATCGCGTACTATACACTTGTAAAATAGGGTGTTTTTTGCTTTAAAAATGAAAACGCAGATTTTAAATTTATTAAATCATTTGATTTTTCTGAAAACGTAGTATTGTTAACCATGAAGTTTCTAGCTTAATTTACACTATTTTTTATATTTTTAAAATAGCAACATTTGTTTCTAGAAATCTTGTACTGTACACTTGAAAAATACGGTGTTTTTTACTATAAAACTGAAAACGCATATTTCAAACTTATTAAATTATTTGATTTTTTGACAACAATGTATTATTCATCATGAAGTTTCTTGCTTAATTTACACTATTTTTTTTTTATATTTTTAATATATCAAAATTTGTTTCTAAAAATCATGTACTATACACTTGAAAAATAGGGTGTTTTTTACTTAAAAAATGAAAACGCATATTTTAAATTTATTAAATTATTTGTTTTTTAAAACAATATATTGTTTACCATGAAGTTCCTAGCTTAATTTACAGAATTGTTTATATTTTTATAGATGCAACATTTGTTTCAAGAAATCGTGTTCTATACACTTGAAAGTTTGGGTGTTTTTTACTTAAAAAATGAAAATGCATATTTTAATTTTATTTAATGAATTGATTTTTTTGAAAACAATATATTGTTACCCATAAAGTTTCTAGCTTAATTTACACAATTTTTTATATTTTTTAAATTGCAACATTTGTTTGAAGAATTCGTGTACTATAGACTTGAAATATAGGGTGTTTTTTACTTTAAAAATGAAAACGTATATATAAAATTTATTAAATTATTTGATTTTTTTGACAATGATGTATTTTTCACCATCAAGTTTCTTGCTTAATTTACACTATTTTTTATATTTTAAAATATCAACATTTGTTTCTAGAAATCGTGTACTATACACTTGAAAAATATGGTGTTTTTTACAAAAAAATTGAAAACGCATATTTTTAAATTATTATATTATTGGTTTTTTTAAAACAATGTATTGTTCACCATGAAGTTCCTAGCTTAATTTAAACTATATTTAATATTTTTAAAATATCAACATTTGTTTCTAGAAATCGTGTACTATGCACTTAAAAAATAGGGTGATTTTTTCTAAACAAATGAAAACACATATTTGAAATGTATTAAATTATTTGATTTTTTTTACAACCATGTACTTTTCACAATAAAGTTTCTAGCTTAATTTACACTATTTGATTTATATTTTAAAAATTGCAACATTTGTTTCTAGAAATCATGTTCTATACACTTGAAAAATAGGGTGTTTTTTACTTTAAAAATCAAAATACATATTTTCTTTTTATTTAATTATTTGATTTTTTTAAAACAATCTATTATTCCCCATAAAGTTTCTAGTTTAATTTACATAATTGTTTATAGTTTTATAATTGCAACATTTGTTTCTAGAAATCGTGTTCTATACACTTGGAAAATATGGTGTTTTTTACTTTAAAAATGAAATCGCATATTTTAAATTTATTAATTTTTTTGATTTTTTTTAAAACAATGTATTGTTCACCATGAAGTTTCTAGTTTATTTTACAAAACTTTTTATTTTTTTATAGTTGCAACGTTTGTTTCCAAAAATCATGTACTAAACATTTCAAAAATAGGGTGTTTTTTACTTTTTAAATTAAAAATGCATATTTTAAATTTATTAAATTTTTTGATTTTATTGAAAACAATATATTGTTCCTTATAAAGTTTCTAGGTTAATTTATAAATTTTTTTATATTTTTAAAATTGCAACATTTGTTTCTAGAAATCTAGTACTATATACTCGAAAATTAAGGTGTTTTTTACTTTAAAAAATTAAACGCATATTTTAAATTTATTAATATATTTAATTTTTTTGGACACAATGTATCGTTCCCAATAAAGTTTCTAGCTTAATTTACACAATTTTTTATTTTTTTAAAATTGCAACATTTTTTTTTCTAAAAATTGTTATCTATAGACTTGAAAGATAGGGTGTTTTTTAATTTAAAAAAGAAAACACATATTTTAAATTTATTAAATTTTTTGTTTTATTGAAAATAATGTAATTTTCCCCATGAAGTTTCTAGATTAATTTACACAATTGTTTATATTTTTATAATTGCAATATTGGTTTCTAGAAATCATGTTTTATACACTTGAAAAATAGGGTGTTTTTTACTTTAAAAATGAAAATGCATATTTTAAATTTATTAAATTATTTGATTTTTTTTGAAAACAATCTATTGTTCCCCATAAATTTTCTAGCTTAATTTTTACAATTTTATATATATTTTAAAATTGAAACATTTATTTCTAGAAATCACGTACTATACACTTCAAAAATAGGGTGTTTTTTACTTTAAAAATCAAAACGCATATTTTAAATTTATTAAATTATTTGATTTTTTTGACAACAATGTATTGTTCACCAAAAATTTTCTAGCTTAATTTACACTATTTTTTATATTTTTAAAATATCAACATTTGTTTCTTGAAATCGTGTACTATACACTTGAAAAATAGGGTGTTTTTTACATTAAAAATTAAAACATATATTTTCAATTTATTAAATTATTTGACTTTTTTGAAAACAATGTATTGTTCCCCATAAAATTTCTAGCTTAATTTACACAATAGTTTATATTTTTAAAATTGCAACATTTGTTTCTAGAAATCGTGTACTATACACTTGGAAAATAGGGTGTTTTTTACTTTAAAAATGAAAATGCATATTTTCAATTTATTAAATTATTGGATTTCTTGAAAAAAATACATTATTCCCCATAAAGATTCTGGCTTAATTTTAACAACTTTTTATATTTTTAAAATTAAAACATTTGTTTCTAGAAATCACGTAATATACACTTGAAAATAGGGTATTTTTTACTTTAAAAATAAAAACGCATATTTTAAATTTATTAAATTATTTGATTATTTTGACAACAATGTATTGTTCACTAAGAAGATTCTAGCTTAATGTACTCTATTTTATATATTTTTAAAATAGTAACATTTGTTTCGAGAATTCATGTACTATATATATGAAATATAGGGTGTTTATTACATTAAAAATGAAAACGCATGTTATAAAATTATTAAATTATTTGATTTTTTGAAAACAATGTATTGTTCACCATGAAGTTTCTAGCTTAATTTACACTACTTTTTTATACTTTTAAAATATCAACATTTATTTCTAAAAATCGTGTACTACACTTTAAAAATCTAAACGCATATTTTAAATTTATTAATTTTTTTTATTTTATTGAAAATAATCTTTTTTCACCATGAAGTTTCTACCTTAATTTACTCTTTTATTTCTATTTTTAAATTATCAATATTTATTATCTAGAAATCGTGTACCATACACTTGAAAAATAGGATGTTTTTTACATTAAAAATGAAATTGCATATTTTAAAAATATTAAATTATTTGATTCTTTTTAAAACAATGTATTTTTCACCATGAAGTTTCTAGTTTAATTTACAAAATCTTTTATATTTTTATAATTGCAACATTTGTTTCTAGAAATCGTATACTATTTACAGTTGAAAAATATGGTGTTTTTTACTAAAATAATGAAAACGAATATTTTAAATTTATTAAATTATTTGATTTTTTTGAAAACAATGTATTGTTCACCTTGAAGTTTCTAGCTTAATTTACACTATTTTTTTATATTTTTAAAATAGTAACATTTGTTTCGAGAAATCATGTACTATACACTTGAAATATAGGGTGCTTTTTAAATTAAAAATGAAAATGTATATTTTCTATTTATTAAATTATTTGATTTTTTTAAAATAATATATTGTTCACCATGAAGTTTCTAGCTTAATTTACACTATTTTTTTATATTTTTAAAATATCCACATTTGTTTCTAGAAATCGTGTACTATAGACATGAAAAATAGGGTGTTTTTTAATATAAAAATGAAAATGCATATTTTAAATTTATGAAATTATTTGATTTTTTTGACAACAATGTATTGTTACCCAAGAAGTTTCTAACTTAATTTACACTATTTTTTATATTGTTAAAATATCAACATTTGTTTCTAGAAATCATGTACTCTATACACTTGAAATATAGGGTCTTTTTAACATTAAAAATGAAAACGTATATTTTCAATTTATTAAATTATTTGATTTTTTTAAAAATAATGTATTGTTCCCCATAAAGTTTCTAGCTTAATTTACACAATAGTTTATATTTTTAAAATTGCAACATTTGTTTCTAAAAATCATGTACTATACACTTGAAAAATAGGGTGTTTTTTACTTTAAAAATGAAAATGCATATTTTCAATTAATTAAATTATTTGATTTTTTGAAAACAATCTATTGTTCCCCATAAAGATTCTAGCTTAATATTTACAACTTTATATTTTTAAAATTGAAATATTTACTTCTAGAAATCACATACTATACACTTGAAAATTGGGTGTTTTTTACTTTAAAAATGAAAACTCATATTTTAAATTTATTAAATTATTTGATTTTTTTTAAAACAATGTATTGTTCACCATGAAGTTTCTAGCTTAATTTACACTATTTTTTTATAGTTTTTAAAATAGTAACATTTGTTTCGAGAAATCATGTACTATAGACATCAAATATAGGGTGTTTATTCCTTTAAAAATGAAAATGCATGTTTTAAATTTATTAAATTATTTGATTTTTTTGAAAATAATATATTGTTCACCATGAAGTTTCTAGCTTAATTCACACTATTTTTTTATATTTTTAAAATATTAACATTTGTTTCTAGAAATCGTGTACTATACACTTGAAAAATAGGGTGTTTTTTAATATAAAAATGAAAATGCATATTTTAAATTTATTAAATTATATTATTTTTTGACAACAATGTATAGTTCTCCATGAATTTTCTAGCTTAATTTACACTATTTTTTTTTATTTTTAAAATTGCAATATTTGTTTATAGAATTCGAGTACTATAGACTTGAAATATAGGGTGTTTTTTACTTTAAAAATGAAAACGCATATTTTAAATTTATTAAATTATTTGATTTTTTTTTACTACAGTGTATTGTTCACCATGAAGTTTCTAGCTTAATTTACGCTATTTTTTTATATTTTTAAAATATTAATATTTGTTTCTAGAAATCTTGTACTATGTACACTTGAAAATTAGTGTGTTCTTTAATAAAAAATGAAAGCGTATATATTGAATTTATTAAATTATTATATTTTTTTGACAACAATGTATAGTTTACCATGAAATTTCTAGCTTAATTTACAAAATTTTTTATATTTTTAAAATTGTAACATTTGTTTCTAGAAATCGTGTACTATACTCTTGAAAAATAGGGTGTATTTTACTAAAAAAATGAAAATACATATTTTAAATTTTTTAAATTATTTAATTCTTTTTGAAATCAATCTATTGGCTACCATGAAATTTCTAGCTTAATTTACACAATTTTTTATATTTTTAAAATTTTAACATTTGTTTGTAGAAATTGTGTACTATAGACTTGAAATATAGGTTGTTTTTTACTTTAAAAATGAAAACGCATATTTTAAATTTATTAAATTATTTGATTTTTTTGACGATAATTTATTTTTCACCATGAAGTTTATAGCTTAATTTACACTATTTTATGTATTTTTAAAATGTCTACATTTGTTTCTAGAAATCGTGTACTATACACTTGAAAATTAGTGTGTTCTTTAATAAAAAAAATGAAAGCGCATATTTTGAATTTATTAAATTATTATATTTTTTTGACAAAAATGTATAGTTTACCATGAAGTTTCTGGCTTATTTTACACAATTTTTTGTACTTTTAAAATTGCAACATTTGTTTGTAGAAATCATGCACTATAGACTTGAAATATAGGGTGTTTTTTACTTTAAAAATGAAAATGCGTATTTTAAATTTATTCAATTATTTGATTTTTTTGACGATAATTTATTTTTCACCATAATGTTTCTAGCTTAATTTACGCTATTTTTTTATATTTTTAAAATATCAAATTTTTTTTCTTGAAATCGTGTCCTATACACTTGAAAAATAGTGTGGTTTTTACTAAAAAAATGAAAATTCATATTTTTAATTTATAAAATTGTTTGATTTTTTTCACAATAATGTATTGTTTACCATGAATGTTTCTAGCTTAATTTACACAACTTTTTATATTTTTAAAATTGCAACATTTGTTTGTAGAAATCGTGTACTATAGACTTGAAATATAAGATGTTTTTTACTTTAAAAATGAAAACGCATTTTTTGAATTTATTAAATTATTTGATTTTTTTGACAACAATGTATTTTTTATCATGAAGTTTCTAGCTTAATTTACACTATTTTTTTATATTTTAAAATATCAACACTTGTTTCTCGAAATCGTTTAACATCCCATAAATTTCCTAGAAAAGAGCTATTGGTTCTTTTATAACAAAATGGGGATTTAAGGATTTGGTTTCAATCCTTAAGAAATTAGAGAGAAGGACTAGGTTGCAATTTTATATAGTTCCATGAGGGACCACTTAGCAAGATTTAGAAACTAGTTAAGTGAGGCAAACCCCTCACTTCCCCTTCTCCTCCTCTCATTTCAGCCCACACAAAGACCATGCTCTTCTCTCTAATTATTCATCCTCTCCTCAAACCCTCTACTAAGTTCTTGGTCAATCTCACCATAGGAGCTCAATCCCATGATGTTTCCTTAAGAAATCATCATCACCAAGCCATAAGGAAGGTAATTCTCCTCTTTAATTGGACATGCAAGCCCTGTTACTCCACTTTCATTCTCGCCCCTTTCTCCCTCTCATTCCACACTTCACAAGTTCATCTTCTTCCCATCTTCTACTCTCCTAGGGTTTGGCCTTCAAGCCCAAATCAAGAGGGTTCCTTCATCAATCTTGTCCATTGGAGCTTGGAGAAGCCATTTGTGAGCTTGGAGAAGCTATTGGGGCACCTAGGTAAGCCATGCATTTCCCTTCTCCCTCACTCTTGGTAAAGCCCTATATTGGGGTAGATGATTTCCCAACTCCAACTTCTAACATGCAAGGTTGAAATTGAGTCCTAATGGGTACTAATAGCTTGCATTTGTGAATATTAGGGATTTGGTAGTCATTTGGGAAAGTTAGGGTTCTTGGGTGCATTTGGAGAAGACAAGGATATTTGGAACTCAAGTTAGAAAGGTAACCCCACTAAACCCCAATCTTAGGCAAGATAAGGAATAGAAAATGATATATGACTTGATTTTGAGCTAATATGAAATATATTATAGGAATGTGTTTGAAATCATAATGTTAAATGAATTGGGATTTGATGCATGTGGCTTGACTATTGACAATTTGTGGAATGTATGATGATTAGGATTAGACTTGGTAAGTGGGATAATTTAGTTTGATGCATGTAGGTTATTTTGGAAACTATTGTGGCAATGAAAGTGAAGTGTGAGAGTTTTCCTTGTTGACATATTTTGATGTAGTAGTATGAATTGAGAAACAATGTGTGTATGTGTTGAAATTGTGTCTTGTGATTTCGATGTGAGATTGAATGAATGAAGCATTTATGTTTGAATCATGCTTATGTGCACTTGATTTATGATAATTTGATTGCATATGTGTGAATTTGTTGTGCCATAATGTGGGTAGTGTTTTGGAAGTGAAAATGGGGTCAAGGAAGGAGGTTGAAAGGAAAGAAATTGAGTTTTTAGTGAAATTCGCAAAAAGATGCCATCTGTCATTGGGGCTCGAGGGCCAGGATTGAGGCTCGAGCGCCAGGACAAAATTGATGGCAATGGCAAATGGATGTCCGGCGCTCAAGCGCCAGGATTGGGGCTCAAGTGCCAGAATGAAATTCCTGGCAGTGGAAAAACGTTGCCTAGCACTCTAGCGCCAGAATGGGCGCTCAAGTGCCAGTGCTCTATACCTCCTTGACCTGTTTTAACTTCCAAAATGCCTTGTGGACCCTAATATACTATTTATAGGGTTAGAATCAATGTAAATAGGTCCATATGACTTAGTAACATGTATTAGGGTCATGAAATGATTAGGATAAGTATAGTGTTATGACATGGATTGAAAGTGATTTAATTAGTGATTATTGAAATTGTAATGTCATAAATGATGAATGATGAATGTTATATGCAAATGATATGAGTTGAATGTGAAATGCATGATAACATTTTATGTGAAATGAAAATGAAATTTAAAGACAAGTTTAAGATTTCCCCCATCAATGGATGTTGAGTAAGCGGGTTAAATCCCACCAGTCAGACACCGGGTAAGCGGACAAGCATGAAAAGATTAAGAATGTAGGGTCTCCCAATGAACGGGGTAAGATGACCTGAACTAGTAGGGTTGCCCGGTGACTTGGAAGATGACCCAAAAGAAAGGACTATCCCAATGAACGGGTCAAAGTCTTGGGCTATTCCCAATGAACGGGGTCAAGATAGCTCGACAACTAGTTTGATCACGGTAGGGACGCTCTCTGTGGTCCTAGTTTTGAGCTCAACCTCGCATTACTGCCACACGCTAGGGGAAGTCTAGTGCACGAGGCTTCCATAAAAGATGCAAAAAAAGAAAAGAATTAAGTATGTTAATGAAAGATCATGGCATGCATACATCCATAATTTTCATAGCATGCAACCCTACTAGTCGGACTATTTCTGCAACGCTCCCCAGAAGTGAGAAGTAAAATTAGGGTCTCTGTGTGAGATAATACTAGTCGGTGCCCCATGTAGTCGGACTATTTCTGCGATATATAACTTGGCATACTTCTCTACAGAATAAGTGGCTTTGACGGGCAAGAAGTGAGCAGTCTTAGTCAATCTGTCAATGATAACCCAGATTGAGTCGTGTCCCGTTGGCGTTTTGGGTAATCCAACTACAAAGTCCATGGCTATAGACTCCCATTTCCACTCTGAAATGTTCAATGGCTGAAGCGGTCCAGAGATTTTTTTATGTTCAACTTTGATCTTTTGACAGGTAAGGCATTTGGAAACAAATTCTACAATGTCCTTCTTCATTCCAGGCCACCAGAATAGCTTCTTCATGTCTTGATACATTTTTGTAGCTCCAGGATGTAGCGAGTACTGGCTATTGTGACTCTCTTCAAGACTATCTTCTTGACCTCTGCATTATTTGGGATACATACTTTGTCTCTGAATAAGATCATTCCATCACCAGTTAAAGAGAAGTCATCATGCTCCTTGAACTTCTGTAACTTATGATCTTGTTTCTGTGCTTCTCGGATTCGGTCTCTAAGTGTATTCTTCAAGTCAACCTTATACATAGAGATGCTATCATTGCAGCACGACACATCCAGGTGCAGATCTCTGAATCTCTCTAAGAGTTCCATTTGATGAATCATCATAATCGACAAGTGCAAGGATTTTCTGCTTAAGGCATCGGCCACTACATTAGCCTTTCCTGGATGATATTTCAGCTCAAAATCATAATCTTTCAGGAATTCCATCATTCGCCTCTGTCTCATGTTCAGTTCCTTCTGATTGAACAAGTACTTCAAACTTTTGTGGTCACTGAATACTTCAAATGTGACTCCGTACAAATAGTGCCTCCAAACCTTCAATGCAAAGACTACTACAGCTAACTCCAAGTCATGCGTTGGGTAATTTGCTTCATGCGGTCGCAACTGTCGGGAAGTGTAAGCAACTGCTTGTCCTTCTTGCATAAGTACACATCCCAAGCCTTTCTTAGACACATCACAGTACACTTGAAAATTCTTGGTCGGATCATGAATTACCAACACCGGCGCTGTTGTCCGCTTTTCCTTCAACAACTGAAAGTTGTCTTCGCACTTGGCATCCCACACAAACGGAATACCCTTCCTTGTTAACTTAGTCAAGGGAATGGCAATCTAAGAGAATCCTCTGATGAATCGCTGGTAGTATCCTGCTAGCCCTCGGAAACTTTGAATTTTTGTGGCATTGGTTGGTCTTTCCCACTTTATCACGGCTTCAACTTTACTTGGATCCACAGCCACACCATCTTTGTTAATCACATGGCCTAGAAATTGAACTTCCTCTAGCCAGAAATCACACTTATCCAACTTAGCATACAGTTGCTTCACTCTGAGTATTCCTAACACCAATCTTAAGTGCTCTCCATGCTCTTCTGCAGTCTTGGAGTATATGAGAATATCGTCAATGAAAACTACAACAAACTTGTCCAAGTAGGGTCGAAAATCCGGTTCATGTAGTCCATGAAGATAGCAGGAGCATTTGTCAATCCGAATGGCATCACCAAGAACTCATAATGACCGTACCGTGTCCGGAAAGCAGTCTTAGGAATATCCTCAAACTTGATTCTGATTTGATGATATCCTGATCGAAGATCAATCTTTGAAAACACCTTGGCTCCCCCTAACTGATCAAGTAAATCATGAATCCGCGGCAAAGGATACTTATTCTTTACTGTCATCTTATTCAGCTCTCTGTAATCTATACACAGCCGCAATTTCCCATCTTTCTTCTTGACAAGCAATATTGGGGCTCTCCACGGCAAAGCGCTTGGTCTAATGAACTGCTTCTACATAAGTTCTTCAATCTGGCGCTTTACTTCTGCCAACTCTAACGGTGCCATTCGATATGGTGCTTTAGAGACAGGTCCAGCTCCCGGAATTAGCTCAATCGAGAACTCTACTTCTCTTTCGGGTGGCAAGGATTCTATGTCTTCGGGAAATACATCGGGAAAGTCTTGGACTATAGGGAGAGAATCAACACGCACCAAATTTTTAACATTGCTCATACAAAAAATCAAATACTTTGGGCCAATGTCATACTTAGGCAGATTATGGAAATCAGAAGTAGGATGATGCGTACAGTATATCTCCAAGCCTTGGTCTGGAATATGCACGGTCTTGGTGGCACAATCAATTCTGACCTTGTGAGCTTTGAGCCAGTCCATGCTAAAATCACATCTAGTCCCTTCATCGGTAGCCAGTACAGATCTATGTAGAAAGTCTTGCCTTGAAAATCTAAGAACATTGAGGAACACATGGTTGTCGTACCGATGTTCTCTTCGGATGGAGTAGATACTAACACTTTGTAAGGTAGCTTAGACACAGGAAAATATATTCTCTTTGCACAATCTACTGATATGAATGAGTGAGTTGCACCAGAATCAAACAGAATATTAACAGGTTTTTCTTTTATTAATCCCATACCTTGGAATGGTCAGCCTCTTATGCATTCAACATATAAACTCAGCCTCTCACAGGATTCTTCTTCTTCTCCTTGTCCTCAGCTGGCTTCTGATCTTTGTTTGGACATTGCCAGCTGATGTATCCGGGCTTCTGGCATATGAAGCAAGTTCTCACAGGATTCTTCTTCTTCTCCTTTTCCTTGTCCTTTTTCTCCTTGGAACTTCCTTCCTCCCTCTTACGCTTCCACGTCAACTGTCTACTAGCGGTCACCGCAGCCAAAGACTGTTCAGCAAGTTGGCATGCTTGGATCAAGGTCTGATACTCCCGGATTTGCTGAGTGATTACCAAGTTCTTAACCTCCGGTCTAAGGCCTTGCTCGAACCTCTTAGACTTCCATGCCTCATCAGGTTGGTTCTGAAGGTTATTCGAAAATCGGGCTAAACTCTCAAATCTGGAAACATATTCATCCACTGTCATGTCTCCCTGTTGCCGTGTCAAAAATTCTATCTCTTTCTAATCCTTCACATTAGAAGGAAAATATTTTTTCAAAAACAGAGTCTTAAATTCCTCCCATGTCACATGTCCTCTTGTTGCCTCCATATGTTCGCGATACCGTTTCCACCACTGTGCCGCTTCTCCTCTCAGTCTATAAGTAGCCAACTCCACCTTGTCCTGATCGGCAGATCTAGTTATTCTAAATATCTCCTCCAACTGATCCAGCCACTCTTCTGTTATCATGGGATCTCTTCCACCAGAAAAATGGGTGGGTCATGTCTATGGAAACTCTGATATCGGTCTACCCGTCCTTGTGCCTCCATCATTTGAGTCATGGCCTGTGCCATCTGCTGTATTAACGGAGAATCACTCGGAGTTCGTGTCGCATTGGTGTAAGTATGAGGTCTACCGGGTGGTTTGCCTGCCATGTCTTCCTGCATACAATGCACCACAATGAGTTGATCAGGCTCAATATAATGAATCGCATACGGTCAACATCTCAGGTTAAGACATGACTTATTTCTCTGGACTTTTATCTAAGTTACGCATTGGGATAACACAGTCTGGATAGGACCAAACTGCTCTGATACCAAATTGTAACACCTAGATTTTTAGGGTAGTTTTTTTTAACATAAACACAGCGGAATTTTGAACAACATATATACATATATCAAAATACTAATATTTACATTAGTGTTTGTCTACACTCCAGAGAATATACATGTGTCCAGCTAAGGTAGCCATACAACGATACAAATGACTACCTAAGTAACAAAAAAAGGCTGCAAAACTGCTCACGCACTGACACTCTCCGAGTCCGAGCCACCTGCAATACTGTAACCTTCAGTTATATGCTTCGTAATATAACTGAGTAACCCGTCGACAGTAGAGAAATAATTTTATACAGTATTACAGCCATTCTAATTAGAAAACCGTCCCAAATCCAAGCCCTACCAAACATACATACAACAAGTATAATTTCCATCACATAGATATGTATGCATGATCATTTTCCATTTTCATATCTTTCCTCTTTAAACGGGAAACCCTGTGCACCGGGAATCCACCAAAACACGTGGCAGTAACACGTATTGAGCTCATCATCATCACGGTCTTGGCGAGTGTCCCCCCAGGATCCTCCTGCCGGGATACTAACCCTCTCTCGGGATAGCCCAGGGAACTACCTACCTCGTGAAGATAGTACCTTTTGTACTTAGACTACCTACCTCGTGAAGATAGCCCAGTACTTCAGGTTATTTTCTCCCTTTCGGGATAACCCTACATTCTCATCTTTTCCATTTCCTGCTCTATCCTCTTACCTGGTCTACTTCCGGTGGGACTTAACCCTCTTGCTCAATCTCTATTGAGTGGGAAGAGCCTCTTTTAACATTCCCATTTTCAGCTCTAATGCATAACACAATCATATCAATCACATAGCGTACAAACAAGGGTTTCCAGTATACACTTATCCGATTACCATGTACTCCACACTCGGATTTTAATGTGACAGAGATGTTATATTCATATATCTATTTGAACATAGCATTCCATATTCAAATACATATTTGAATATAATAATACTGGGACACAATCCTTTTCAAACCATTTTAAAATCATTTCAATATCAAATTCCCAGTTAGTGTCACATTTAATTCTAGAAAAACCTTATTTATATCTTTAACATGTTTCACGATATCACATGCATCATTCATCAACATAAAGCCTATCAAATTCATACACATATCAATCATTTCATGCATATTTTAAACATAGTAAGCATAATTTAAACATTCAGCAAACTTTAAACAAAACATATTAGTTTGATTCCCCTAATAGCATGTTCCTATCATTCCCTAGTCACATGTTCCTACATTCCAAGTATTAGGGATTTGGGGTTTTCAGGGTTGCCTGGAACTTCCCTGAATCCTTTTATCCTTCGCTTCCAAGCCCAATCTCCTACTCCGGTTCCTTTACCGTAGTGCCTCTGAATCTGACTCAAACCGTTTGGAACCTTAGTTTTATGAGATGAAAGCCTTAGGGTGAAAGAGTTGTGACGTAGTTGGTTTGGGAACAGAGGTTTTAGGAATGTGAGAAGTCAGGAAACTGAAGAACATCTAGTTTGGAGACAAGGCACCCCTATTTATAGACTTTAGGGTCCATATTCGAATATATATTTGAAGATAAGGCTCCTGTATTCAGTTCTTCACTTGCATATTCGAATACTATCTTGCATATTCGAATACTATTCGAATATGACATGGCATATTCGAATACTATTCGAAAATGGACATGCATATTCGAATACTATTCAAATATTGACAGCTCATATTCGAATATTATTCGAATATGACAGTTCATATTCAAATATTCATATTATCTTTGTTTCTTTTTACTTGCAAATAATCCTTCTTCCTTTATTTGTAAATTGTAATCAATCCCTTAAGTCCTAAGCCTCTTTGATGGATTTTCGGGATGTTACAATTAATATTTTTATAATTGCAACATTAGTTTCTAGAAATCATGTTCTATAAACTTGAAAAATAGGGTGTTTTTTTATTTTAACATGAAAACACATATTTTAAATTTATTAAATTATTTGATTTTTTTGAAAACAAAGTATTGTACACCATGAAGTTTCTAGTTTAATTTACATAATTTTTATATTTGCAACATTTGTTTCTAAAAAATCGTGTACTAACACTTGAAAAATAGGGTGTTTTGGAATTTAAAAATGAAAATGAAAACTTTAAATTTAATAATATATTTGATTTTTTTGAAAACAACGTATTGTTGCCAATAAAGTTTCAAGCTTAATTTACACAATTTTTATATTTTAAAATTGCAACATTTGTTTCTAAAAATTGTGTACTATAGACTTGAAATATAGAGTGTTTTTTACTTTAAAAATGAAAACGCATATTTTAAATTTATTAAATTATTTGATTTTTTTGATAAAAATGTATTGTTCCCCATAAAATTTCTAGCTTAATTTACACAATTGTTTATATTTTTAAAATTGCAACATTTGTTTCTAGAAATTGTGTACTATACACTTGAAAAATAGGGTGTTTATTACTTTAAAAATTAAAATAAATATATTAATTTTATTTAATTATTTGATTTTTTTGAAAACAATCTATTGTTTCCCATAAATTTTCTAGCTTAATTTTTACAACTTTTTATATTTTTAAAATTGAAACATTTGTTACTAAAAATCGGGTACTATACACTTGAAAAATAGGATGATTTTTACTTTAAAAATGAAAAGTATATTTTAAATTTATAAATTATTTGATTTTTTTGACAATATTGTATTGTTCACCATGAAGTTTCTAGATTAATTTACACTACTTGAAAAATATGGTGTTTTTTACTAAAAAAAATGAAAATGCATATTTTAAATTTATAAAATTATTTGATTTTTTTACAACAATGTATTGTTCACCATTATGTTTCTAGCTTAATTTACACTATATTTTCAAATTTTAAAATATCAACATTTGTTTCTAGAAATCGTGTACTATATATACACTTGGAAAATAGGGTGTTTTTGACTAAAAAAATGAAAAAACATATTTTAAATTTATTAAATTATTTAATTATTTTTGAAATCAATATATTGTTTACCATGAAATTTCTAGCTTAATTTAAACAAATTTTTATTTTTTTAAAATTGCAACATTTTTTTTGTAGAAATCATGTACTATAGACTTGAAATATAGGGTGTTTTTACTAAAAAAATGAAAGAGATATTTTAAATTTATTAATTTATTTGACAACAACTTATTGTTCACGATGAAGTTTCTTGCTTAATTTACACAATTATTTTATTTTTTTAAAATATCAACATTTGTTTCTAGATATCGTGTACTATACACTTGAAAAATAGGGAAACACATATTTTAAATTTATTAAATTATTTGATTTTTTGACAACAATGTATTGTTCACGATGAAATTTCTCGCTTAATTTACACTATTTTTTTATATTTTAAAATTTTCAACATTTGTTTCTAGAAATCGTGTACTATAGACATGAAAGGTAGAGTGTTTTTTACTTTAAAAATGAAAACGCATATTTTAAACTTATTAAATTTTTTGATTTTATTTGAAAACAATATATTGTTCCCCATAAAATTTCTAGGTTAATTTATAAATTTTTTAATATTTTTAAAATTGCTACATTTGTTTCTAGAAATCGTGTATTATACACTTGAAAATTAGGGTGTTTTTTACATTAAAAATGAAAATGCATATTTTAAATTTATTCAATTATTTGATTTTTTATACAACAATGTATTGTTCACCAAGAAGTTTCTAGCTTAATTTACACTATTTTTTATACTTTTAAAATATCAACATTTGTTTCTAGAAATCGTGTAATATAAACTTAAAAAATAGGGTGTTTATTAATTTAAAAATAAAAACGCATATTTTAAATTTATTAAATTATATTACTTTTTTGAAAACAATGTATTTTTCCCCATAAAGTTTCTAGCTTAATTTACACAATTTTTGATATTTTCAAAATTGCAAGTTTCTAGAAATTGTGTATTATACACTTGAAAAATAGGGTATTTTTTACTTTAAAAATGAAAACGCATATTTTAAAGTTATAAATTTTTTTTTTCAAACGATGTATTGTTCACCATGAAGTTTCTAGCTTAATTTACACTATATTTTATATTTAAAATATCAATATTTGTTTGTAGAAATTGTGTACTATGCACTTGAATCATAGCGTGTTTTTTACTAAGAAAATGAATACACATATTTTAAATTTATTAAATTATTTGATTTTTTTGACAACCATGTATTGTTCACCATAAATTTTCTAGCATATTTTACATTATTTGATTTATATTTTTAAAATTGCAACATTTGTTTCTAAAAATCGTGTTCTATATATACACTTTAAAAATAGGGTGTTTTTTAGTTTAAAAATGAAAACGCATATTTTAAATTTATTAAATTTTTTGACAACAATGTATTGTTCACCATGAAATTTCTAGCTTAATTTACACTGTTCTTTTATATTTTTAAAATTGCAACATTTGTTTCTAAAAATCGTGTACTATAGACTTGAAATATAGGGTATTTTTTACTTTAAAAATGAAAACACATATTTTAAATTTATTAAATCATTTGATTTTTTTGAAAACAATGTATTGTTCACCATGAAATTTCTAGCTTAATTTACACTATTTTTTATATTTTAAAAATATCAACATTTGTTTCTAGAAATCGTGTAATATAGACATGAAAGGTAGGGTGTTTTTTACTTTAAAAATGAAAACGCATATTTTAAATTTATTAAATTATTTGATTTTTTTGACAACAATGTATTGTTCACCGTGAATTTTCTAGCTTAATTTTCAGTATTTTTTATATTTTGAAAATATCAATATTTGTTTCTAGAAATTGTGTACTATACACTTGAAAAATATGGTGTTTTTTACTAAAAAACCAAAAACACATATTTTAAATTTATTAGCTTTTTTGATTTTTTTGACAACAATGTACTTTTCGCGATGAAGTTTCTTGCTTAATTTACACTACTTTTTTTATATTTTTAAAATATCAACATTTGTTTCTAGAAATTGCGTATTATACACTTGAAAAATAGGGTGCTTTTTACTTTAAAAATGAAGACGCATATTTTAAATTTATTAAATTGTTTGATTTTTTTGACAACAAGGTATTTTTCACCAATAAGTTTCTTTCTGAATTTACAAAATTGTTTATATTTTAAAAATTGCAACATTTTTTTCTAGAGATCGTGTACTATACATTTGAAAAATCGGGTGTTTTTTACTTTAAAAATGAAATTGCATATTTAAATTATTTATTTTATTTAAAAAAATTTATTGTAAACCATGAAGTTTCTAGCTTAATTTAAACTATATTTAATCTTTTTAAAGTTGCAAAATTTGTTTCTATAAATCGTGTACTATAGACTTGAAAATAGGGTGTTTTTTACTTTAAAAATTAAAATGGATATTTTAAATTTATTAAATTATTTTTTTTGAAAATAATGTATTGTTCCCCAAGTAGTTTCTAGCTTAATTTTTACAAGTTTTTATATTTTTTAAATTGAAACATTGATTTCTAGAAATTGCGTACAATAAACTTGAAAAATAAAGTGTTTTTTACTTTAAAAATGAAAACACATATTTTAAATTTATTAAAATTTTTTATTTTTTTGACAACAATGTATTGTTAACCCAGAAGTTTCTAGCTTAATTTACACTATTTTTTATATTTTTTAAAATATCAACATTTGTTTCTAGAAATCATATACTATACACTTGAAAATATGAGTGTTTTTTACTAAAAAAATGAAACAATTATTTTAAATTTAATCAATTATTTGATATTTTTGACAACAATGTAATGTTCACCAGGAAGTTTCTAACATAATTTACACAATTTTTTTATACTTTTAAAATTGCAACATTTGTTTCTAAAAATTGTGTACTATAGACTTAAAATATAGGGTGTTTTTTACTAAATAAATGAAAATGCAAATTTTAAATTTATTAAATTATTAAAATTTTTTACAACCATGTATTGTTCACAATAAAGCTCCTAGCATAATTTACACTATTTGATTTATATTTTTAAAATTGCAACATTTGTTTCTAGAAATTGTGTTTTATACACTTGAAAAATAGGGTGTTTTTTACTTTAAAAATGAAAACGCATATTTTAAATTTATTAAATTTTTTTATTTTTTTGGAAACAATGTATTGTTCCCCATAAAGTTTCTAGATTAATTTACACAATATTTTTTATTTATTTCTAAATTGAACACTTGTTTCTAGAAATCGTGTACTACACTTGAAAAATAGGGTGTTTTTTACTTTAAAAATGAAAATGGATATTTTAAAATTATTAAATAATTTGATTTTTTTTACAACAATGTATTGTTTACCAAGAAGTTTCTAGCTGAATTTACACTATTTTTTATATTTTTAAAATGTCAACGTTTGTTTCTAGAAATCATATACTATATACACTTGAAAATATGGGTGTTTTTTACTAAAAAAATGAAACACATATTTTAAATTTAATTAATTATTTTATATTTTTGACAACAATGTATTGTTCAATAGGAAGTTTCTAACATAATTTATACAATTTTTTTATACTTTTAAAATTGCAACATTTGTTTCTAAAAATTGTGTACTATAGACTTAAAATATAGAGTGTTTTTTACTAAATAAATGAAAATGCAAATTTTAAATTTATTAAATTATTAGATTTTTTTACAACCATGTATTGTTCACAATAGAGTTCCTAGCATAATTTAAACTATTTGATTTATATTTTTAAAATTGCAACATTTGTTTCTAGAAATTGTGTTTTATACACTTGAAAAATAGGGTGTTTTTTACTTTAAAAATGAAAACGCATATTTTAAATTTATTAAATTTT
Source organism: Cyamopsis tetragonoloba (assembly GCA_037177725.1). Lineage (NCBI taxonomy): Eukaryota > Viridiplantae > Streptophyta > Magnoliopsida > Fabales > Fabaceae > Cyamopsis > Cyamopsis tetragonoloba. The sequence goes on from CM074119.1 coordinate 64,461,747, forward strand.
TTTATTTTTTTGGAAACAATGTATTGTTCCCCATAAAGTTTTTAGATTAATTTACACAATATTTTTTATTTATTTCTAAATTGAACACTTGTTTCTAGAAATCGTGTACTACACTTGAAAAATAGGGTGTTTTTTACTTTAAAAATGAAAATGGATATTTTAAAATTATTAAATTATTTGATTTTTTTTAACACAATGTATTGTTCACCAAGAAGTTTCTAGCTGAATTTACACTATTTTTTATGTTTTTAAAATATCAACATTTATTTCTAGAAATCGTATACTATACACTTGAAAAATTGGGTGTTTTTTACTAAAAATATGAAAATTCATATTTTAAATTTAATTAATTATTTGATTTTTTGACAACAATGTATTGTTCACCATGAAGTTTCTAGCTTAATTTAAGCTATTTTTTATATTTTTAAAATTGCAACATTTGTTTCTAAAAATTGTGTACTAGAGACTTTAAATATAGGGTGTCTTTTAGTAAAAAAATGAAAATGAAAATTTTAAATTTATTAAATTATTTGGTTTTTTTCACAATCATGTATTGTTCACAATAAAGTTTCTAGCTTAATTTACATTATTTGATTTATATTTTTGAAATTGCAATATTTGTTTTTAGAAATTATGTTTTATACACTTAAATTTATTAAATTTTTTCATGTTTTTGAAAACAATGTATTGTTCACCATGAAGTTTCTAGTTTAATTTACAAAAATATTTATATTTTTATAAATGCTACATTTGTTTCTAAACATCGTGTACTATACACTTGAAAAATAGGGTGTTTTTTACTTTAAAAATTAAAACGCATATTTTAAATTTATTAAGATATTTGATTTTTTGAAAACAATTTATTGTTCCCAATAAAGTTTCTAGTTTAATTTACACAATTTTTTGATTTTTTTAAAATTGCAACATTTGTTTCTTAAAGTTGTGTACTTTAGACTTGAAATATAGCATGTTTTTTATTTAAAAAATGAAAATGCATATTTTAAATTTATTAAATTATTTAATTTTTTTGAAAAAAATGTATTGTTCCCCATAAAGTTTCTAGCTTAATTTACACAATTGTTTATATTTTTGAAATTGCAACATTTGTTTCTAGAAATCTTGTACTATACACTTGAAAAATATGGTGTTTTTTACTTTAAAAATGAAAAATCATATTTTAAATTTATTAAATTATTTTATTTTTTTAAAACAATATATTGTTCCCCATAAATTTTCTACCTTAATTTTTACAATTTTATATATTTTTAAAATTGAAACATTTATCTCTAGAAATCGCGTATTATACATTTGAAAATTAGGGTGTTTTTTACTTTAAAAGTGAAAACACATATTTTAAATTTATTAAGGTATTTGATTTTTTTGACAACAATGTATTGTCACCAAGAAGTTTCTAGGTTAACTTACACTATTTTTTATGTTTTTAAAATATCAACATTTGTTTCTAGAAATTGTGTACTATACACTTGAAAAATTGGGTGTTTTTTACTAAAAAAATGAAAACGCATATTTTAAATTTAATTAATTATTTTATTTTTCGACAACAATGTATTGTTCACCATGAAGTTTCTAGCTTAATGTATGCAATTTTTTATATTTTTAAAATTGCAAAATTTGTTTCTAAAATAAGTGTACTATAGACTTGAAATATAGGGTGTTTTTTACCCAAAAAATGAAAATACAACACATTTCGCGGCCCAACACATTGCTGATTGGAATAAAGATACGGTTGTGCGGATGCATCAAATCCATGTGTAGGAAATAATAGATTATAATTTGCAATTATGTAACTCTGCACATGTTTAGAGAAATATGCAACTATATATTGAAAGGAACATGCTTCATAACAGTGAAAATTTACATCATAAATTTCAAAATTTGAGGAACTCAAATACAGGAGAATATGGTTCTCTAGCCATATTGATTGCAGGCCATGCCCAACACTGCATGGCAAGTGTCACAACATGGCTAAGTTGTAAAAGGAAAAAGGAAGGACCCACAAACCCAATTGATTTTATAACCTGCAAAACTTTAGTAGCTTTAGGACAAAGTATAAGGGTAGTTAATGAAGGTTAGTTTTAGCTATATCATAAAATTTAAAACTAACAGTATCAAGCAAGTGAGAAACAGAAAGCCAGAAAATACCCACAGGTTACGCAATAACAATAAGATAGAACTTAGAATAATGGATCAAAATAGTAACCAAATCAACTACTTTAAACACCGCATTGCATATTTGAGGTTGAACAATAGTACTGATTTTTAGATAATAAATCTGTATAAATGACAAGACACATGAATGTATTTTTATTTGTTCTGAATTAACAACATACCTAGGATCTTCTTCAATCGTTCTAGAATTTTCTTCTCTTTGTTCTTCATCATCGGCACCGCATTCATACAATAATCATACCAGAAGAAGTTAATCCTCCAAACACCAATGCAAAACCCCTTCTCTTCCTATTCTCCCTCGAACCTACAACGCCCTTCCTTGTATCATTGAAAGAATCATAGAGGAGCTTTTGACATCGGCATCAGCAGATGGAAATATGATTGAGCGCAAATTTGATTTTCTCCATGAAACAATATTTGTAGGCAAGATGAAGATTATAAAAGAGAGAAAATTTGAAAAAGAAGATCGGATAGGTTCTAGTACTTTGCTATCCAAAAAGGAATCCCATTGATCAGGAAAAAGTAAACCCCTGCATCAAGTATGTGGCCAGCCAAGGAGAGAAAGATGAAACTGACACTAAAATAGCAAACTCTAGGCTTTATTACAAAAGATGTAGCAAGCACCATTATTCAGATTTTATGCAAGTAAAATGGAAAGTAGCTAACAAAACATGACAAAATATGGAAAACAATAGATAAATCCAAATAACCTCCGTATAAAGCAATAGAGGGAGATATCTGAAATCCCTGCGACGATGGACAACTTTTGGAGCTCTCAATTGTACGATTGCAGACGATTTTCAGATTAACAGAGGAAGGTGTATGTATAAAGCTTCAAATTGATTTTCCACACACACAGATTGCAGCACGAGGTGAGAAAGGGAAACCGCATAGAGGTAGGTATTGTGAGGTTCAATGTATCTGTGGTTTTTATTTTTCCCAATTGATGTAATAACTTACTTTTCAAAAAACAACAATAGAAGAGTTAACAAAAGCCCATTAGAAGCCTAAAACAGAAAAAAAAAGGACAGAAAGAAAAGGATTAAGAACAAAAAAGTCTCACAAGGGTTAATGACCAACTTTTCAATATTCAAGATAATTTTTTTTACATATATAGTCAGATCACCTTTACCTTTTTGGAACTAAAAAAAAGTTACTTTACCTGTTATTCAAAATAAATAGATATATTATATTTTGGGCCAAATGCATCTTTAGGTCATGTATCTCTTATGTGCATTTCATTTCGGTCCTATATCTTTTTTGGGTTACGGTCTTGTATCTCTTATAAACGTTTCATTTTGGTCAACTCCGTCACCTCCGTTAACAGAATTGACCTAATAAGAACAGAGTCAAATTACGTTATTTATCTTCAAACCCAAAAAAACTATAACATACACATGAACCCTAATAAAAACATAGTCAAATTACCTTGTAACGGGGTGACGAAGTTGACGGATTGGACTAAAATGAAACCTTAATAAGAGATATAGGACCAAAATATAACTCAAAAAAGATATAGGACCGAAATGAAATACGCATAAGAGATACAGGACCAAAAGGTACATTTGGCCTATATTTTCTAAGAATTTATTGTGGTCATCATTTTTTTAAAAAAAATAAACTTAATTTTTCTTTAAAATTAAAACTCAATTAAACGAATAAAAGTTAACACTTACACATTTAAAAAATGTTAAGTTTAACAATTATTTGGTCCCTTGTCGGTGGGAATGTAGCGGCATTTCGTGATCACCCGACAATTCTTTTGTGCAAGCTCAACTACTTTGAGGAGACGATTAGGGTCGTGATACCCTGTGATACTCTAGAAAGAGAAAAAACAATCAAATATTATTTAAAATAACTTGCCCTTGTGGTAACAAATAGAATCAAATTTCAAACCAAACAGTTCTAATTAATAAATTAACTGCATTGTTATAATCTCACAGTCTTAATCTCATGGCCTTCTTCCAACTCCACAGCTATAAGTTAAAATCTAAAAACTTTCAGCTTGTTTTTCAAACATACCCAAAGTTTTCACATTAAACCTTGTATCTCTTTATTTTTCAATATATATAACAATAACAATTCAAAGGAATGTATTCCTTCATGTTCAAAACAAATATTATATGATATTTTAATATTTTTGTTTCTATCCCTCTTCATTAATATTTAGTATATGATTTTATATATTTAATAGACATTTAATATTTAAGATGAGTGAGATAAACACGAATATACAACATCACAAATAAGATGATTTTGAACATGAGAAGATACATTCCCTATGAGTGAATAGGCTACTTAAAATAAATTAAAGACAATTGTAAGTACATGTAATTAGATTTGCCCATATAAAGAAATAATAATTTAGGTGGAATAAAAAACATTTTAGCAGTAAGCTTCCATTTATAATTGTGATGCTAAAGAAATTAAAATGTAAGATGTAAATGAGAGAGAATGAAATGGTACTGAATACTCATAGATCAAGATAGAGTATGACGTGTGGAAAAAACAAACGAAAAGTAAAGTCTAGCATGTTTAGTGGCACAAAGGAAATAAATTCAATGTTGAGCAGTAATTATGGAATTTCAAGTTTGATGCAAGAGCCCATGAATCTCCCCTAACTTGCTTTAGTTATAATCAGATAGGGACTTCATTGAACTTTTCATACCAAACAAAAGGAACTATTTGTATTGTTTACTGCTGCTTGCCATAATTAGAGTTGAGATGGAGAATTTCAATTCAGAAATTATGGTTCAAGAAAATTGGGGAAAAAGAAGAACTAAGAACAAAACCCTAATTTATGAAATTTTGGGAAGAAGAAGGGCTTCTCAAGTGCATCATGAAACTAAATTGCGTTAAATGTCATGTCAACTATAAAATGGTGTCTTTTTGGGTTCAATATGGCATTTAACGTACCACGTTAGATTTATGTTAACTACCTTAACGCCATACTAATGTCAATGACCAAAATACATCACAGAGCATAAAGTTAAGGACTTATTTGCAACGTCAAAAAATATCAAGGACTAATGTGAACAAACCTTTCAAAGTCAACTAATAATTTGTCCTGTCACTCATTTTTTTTAACAACTTTTTTTATTTGTGACATTTGTTTGCCTTGGTACCAACATAGATCTTAGGTACCATTAATGGTCTTAAGTTGCTTGTATTTTTTTTTTTATCAAAACCATCATTTATCATATTCTAATTTCAAAATCCCTAAATTGAGAAGTTATTGTTCTTCCTGCAAATTGCGTTTAATGACAACTATGAAACTTATAGTTGGGCACCATAAGAAGAAGGCAAACAATATAAACTTGACTAAAGTTCCTGAGTAAAATGAAGCAATTTGGTCAAGTATATTAATTGAGGAAATACACTTGACAAAACCGGTAAGACTAGTGGTTATTTTTTAGAGGATTTGAGGTCAAGTTAGAAGGAGAGTTTGACTTTGTTCGCTAATAAAAGTTGAAATTGACAAAGCATTCATTCAAGTTGATAATTATGGTCAAATCAAGCTATTTAGTCAAGTATAGCATTTAAGAGAATGTGTATTAAAAAAATGTTTAAGTCTAATAGTCAAGTCGAAAAGGATAAAAATTCAAGTTATAATTTGCTAATTTGACCTTATTCACTTGAAAAAACATGACTTGACAAAGAAATTAATCAAATTGATAGTTATTGGGCCAATTTGTTTATACTTAAAAATAATTGATTCTGAAGGTAAGTAAATAATTAATTATTTTTTTAAGGAAAATGATGAAACGTACAAAAAATTTGGCACTAAATGGACACGAACTCTTATAAAAAAAAGAGCTAATTGGTTTATGCAAACATTGTATTGCCATTTTCACCCCCTATGAATGGTTATACAATAACCTTGTTGGTCTGTTCAAATTTCTTTAATATTCGTGAGAAATTCTTTCGTGTGCTATAGCATTTCTCCTTTTTTAATTGATTGTGTTGAAAATTAGAAGTTGTTTATGTTTGGTTGAAATAAGAATAATAATTTTTTTAATCTTCTCTCTTCTATTACAATTCGACTATTTTTTGTTTCTAATTATTTTGAGAAACACAAACAAATATACTAAAAACTTATAGAAGTATTTTTTTTATTAAAATAAATGTTTATTTTACAAAATATGTACAAACAAACGGACCTAGCCTACTACTACATCCCAATCCGTTACTGCTAGGGGAACATGACAAGATTTACTTAAATTTACTTACATACGTCCAAGTTCCTTCATGTTGGGTTAATTAAAGACTTAAAGTAATTTGGAGGAAGAAATTGAGTGGAAAAAATAGTTAGATAATAAAATTGAAAATAGAGACAAAGTTAGAGGGAAAAAATGTTTATAACAACATATTTCTTAAGAGCAGTTTGATTTCGATTTTTTTTCTATTTTATTTTATTTTGTACTTTCTAGAATTTGCATATAAAAAATAAAAAATGACTAAAAACATAGAAAATAAAAAAAACACAATAAAAAAGAAAATAGAAACAAATTAAACAAAACACACTCATTAGGCGTTAATTGTTCTATGGTAGAAAATTAATACGCCACATATTGCAACGTTGTAAAGGCAAACTGGAATTTTAAACCATTATGAAACTGTTAATAAAGGATTATGCATGTATTATTATTATTTATATAAAAAATTGAACCCCACTTATGATTCTTGGCTACAAATAAAAGAGGAATTCAATGAAATAATGGATCCCATAGATTATGGATATCTATTATCGGTAGAGATAACTAACACCCACACCTTTATTTTAATTTTGAAAATTATTTTATTATAAATTTCATGACAAACCAAAGTTTAGGGTTTGTTGATTTTTATTTTTGAAAATAATTTTCTGTTATTAAAAATGGAAAAAAAAATTGTTTGGCAGACGAGTTTTCAAAAACAGTTTTTAAGAATAACTTTTATTTTTCAGTATTTAAAACCTAAAATTTAAAAACATCCCAAACTTGTTTTAGTTTTCAATTTATTGAATTTATATACAAATTTGTATTGAATACTCTCATTTTTTTAAACGGTTTGAACTGTTTTATAATACAATTTTAAAGACTAAAAATCAAAATTATTTCAAATAAATCCTTAATCTCTTTTTCTTTTTTAGGGAAAACTGGATTTTAGGGCTTGTTTAATTTGAAATAATTTTGTTTTTTAATTTTTTAAAATTGTATTATAAAATAGTTTTCAGAAACAGTTTTTAAAGAAAGTTATAGGAGTTTTCAATAAAAAATTGTATTTAAATTTAGAAAACTGAAAACAAAAACAAGTTTGAGATGTTTCTAAATTTTAGTTTTTAAATATTGAAAAATGAAAACTGTTCTCGAAAACTATTTTCAAAATCTTGTCTGCGAAATGAGTTTTTTAGGAGCTGTTTGGTTGTTTTCATTTCCTGTTTTTTGTTTCTTGTTTCCTGTTTTCTGAAATATAGCATTTTCAGTTTTTCCTTTGAAAAATTCCAGAAAACAGAAAACAGAATGAAAATCGGAAATGAAAACAGAAAATCATAATGCAAACCAAACATCCCCTTAGGGCCTGTTTGAAACAGTTTTGATTTTTAATTTTTAGAAATTGTATTATAAAACAGTTTCTAGAAATAATTTAAAAAAAAAGTGAGAGCAATTTTCAATACGAATTTGTGTGTAAATTTAGAAAACTGGAAACTAAAACAAGTTTTAGATGTTTTCAAATTTTGGTTTTTAAATAGTGAAAAACAAAAACTATTTCTGAAAATTGTTTTTAAAATCTGGTCTGCCAAACAGGTTTTTTAGCGTTTGTTTGAAACAGTTTTGGTTTTTAACTTTTAAAAATTTAATTATAAAACAGTTTTAAAAAAATGTGAGACGCGTTTTTAATACAAATTTGTGTATAAATTCAGAAAACTAAAAACTGAAAACCAAAACAAGTTTGAGATGTTTCTAAATTTTGGTTTTTAAATACTAAAAAATAAAAAATGTTCCCGAAAATTATTTTTGAAAACTCATCTACCAAACAGGTTTTTTAGTTTTCTGATTTTAAAAACAAAAAAACTATTTTGAAAAAAAGAAATCAAATAAACCAATTCATGTACTAATTTAACTAAATATTTATTTGCATTTAACCATAAACTTGGGTGCACGTATAGATAGTTAAAAGTGAAGAAAAATGTAGGTAAATTATTAGGTAATAATTATCCAATTTATATTAATCTAACTACATATTTCTTTATATTTAATAAACCGGTTGTGTATGAGTCGTTCACAAATTAGGTGTATATATACTAATCACTACTCGATTTTTTTTTAATCCCGATTTTTAACCAACTGAATATATTATAAATTTATTTCCCTTTTGTGATTTTTCATTTTTTAATTAAAAAATAAAATAATATTATTTAATCGAATTAATTAGAAATTGGCTAATTATCTAAGTTGACTGTTTTTCATTTCCGATTTTTTTTTCTTTCCTTCTTCCCAAGTTCTGTCCCTCACGCTCGTTACCATTATTTTTTTCTCTGAAAATACATCTTTGATAATCAAAGTGAATTACTTTTAAAGTGACTATTTTGTAAGGGTCCGTTTGGATAATGGTTTGGTAGAATGAAATTTGATAAAATAAAAGTTCTTTTGGATATAAAGTGTTATGGACCTAGCTCGCGGGAAGGACATGTGCAGGTCTCACATGGGTGGCCCAAGTCGTCGGTCCTATGTCGTGTACCCACGACATGGGCATCCGACATAAGGCTCAGGGGACATCACCCCCACGTGAGGACCGTTACAATTCCGTACCTACTGCTGCAATTCACGAAAGTGTGACAGTGACAGGTTTGACTTTAGTGACCCTGTTTACACTATAAATACGTGTGACTAGTCTTCATTTGGTACGCTTATCATAACTCTAGATCTGAGAATTCCTGCTTGTGATACACAACTGACTTGATCGTCGGAGTGCTTGCAGGTACCCCTCACCGCCAGGTGAGTGGCCGGAGATATCCAACCACCGCACCGGAGACCAGATAGGAGGCCAGATCCGCCATGCCAAGTGCATGATGGAACATAAAGTTTAATTAAAAAAAGGACATGATTTTTAATTAAAAATAGGACATGAAAGAAGTAATAAGGGGTAGAGTTGTAAATGGTCATTTTACTTTTGCAAAAATGAAGTTTGAAAAGTAGGTAAGACTTACTTCTCCCATACTTCATTTTCTCAAACATACTTTTATTTTAGCAAAGTTCATTTTTGGGCCTCCAAACTCTCTTTTGACAAAATAAACTTGATATCCAAACATGCACTAAGTTTGCATCTTCTTTTTCTTATTTCGCCTAAGGAGTTGCTATCATCATATGCATAATACATGATTTTATAATAAGAGAGAAAGAAATAAAAAAGAGAAAAGTAAAAAATTAAATAGTAGAAGAAGAGTTAAAATACAAAAAAAAAAATAAAGTATTATGTAGGTATTTGATTTTATGGTAGTAAAATTGATTTTGGATAAACGTAATTTTATAGAATTGATATGGAGTAAAATTGTCTGAAAATTGATGATGTGGCAGCGAATGACTATGATGACATATCGACTTTATAGCTCACACTTCAACTTTTATATATATTAGATAGATGTTGACCTACGCATCATTAAACATAATATAAATAATTTTATTCATAGATCATCAAATTGAAAATCAATTTATAGAAGACGTGAATAACTTATGTAAAAAAACTTACAATGAAAATAGAATTGTTATATGACAATTTAAAATATAGATTTTTAACCTAAGAAATAAAAAAAAAAAACTTACTTATTATTATTTAAAGAACTTTTTTTTTGCTTTAAAGAAATTATAATAAATTTACATCAATTAATTTGAAAAAGAAAATAACTTTGAGTAAACATGAAAGTGTTTTTAATTTAAGATATTATTTAAAAATTATAATAAGATGAATGAAGAAATATGAAAAACAAATACGAATAGGGTCATTTATCATAGTAAAAAATTAAAAAATTAAAACTACTTTTATCTGGAAAAATCATCTAAAATGCTAAAATATCAACAATTATTTGATAAACTCTGACGATCCAATTGATTACTTGTCTTGCACTTAGGTCTCTAAGATAGTCAGTTTTCATGCTATTAGGTTCACATTTATGTATAATTTTATCTTTAATAAAAAAGTAGTAAGAATTAGACAAAAAAATCAATTTTTGCACAAAATATTTATTTATATTATTAAAAGGATGACTCATTGTAGTGACAAAAAAGTGGTGGGAATAGAATGTGGTTTTGGGAAAAATGGATATATAGACAAATAGGTATATGAAAAAATGTTTTAATATGAAAAAATGTTAAGCTTTTATAGATATATAGACAAATAGGTATATATGGTTAAAGGATATTTTAATTTTATAAAATAGTATTTAGTTTTATTGAATAGTATTTGGTGATTTTAATAAATTTTTTAATAAAAAATAGTAATTAACTATAATAATTCAACAAAATAATTCAGCACATTATAAAAAAAATTCAATCGAATTATGAATGATTATAAAATTTAAATTATTTTTCTAAAGCAATGATATATTATAAGCACCATTCAAAAAGTTGGGTCTTTAAATGTTATATATAACATACATTAAACAATTTAATACTCAATATTATTGAGATGATAAATAATTTACTAGTTATGAGGTTATACTCACTTGTGTGTTGATAACAAAAAAGAATTCACGATCTCCTTTTGCCGCATATTGCTAATTAAATCAAAAAAACATTAATAAAAAATATACACAATACTTGAACTATGCAACCGGGACGACTACTCAAATCGTCTTCTCGTGTGTCAGTACGAAGCCAATCTGCACTTGCATCAAGGTGCCTTTTGCCTTCACTAAAAGAAAGGAAAAAGATGTGTATGAAATTTGTTTAATATAGATTCTATTTTTGTGCACAGAAGTGTAGAAATTATTTGAATTTAATAAGATTTTCCTCTTATTGTTAAAAATCCCACATCAAAGTCCCACGCGCGCGCCCCCGCCCGCGCGAGCCCCCGCCCGCACGCGCGAGCCCCCGCATGCGCGAGCCCCCGCACATGCGACGCCCCCCGGGGCCCGCACACGCCCGAGCCACCTGGCCTGCCCCCGCCCCCACGCTTACCTTTCTCCAGACGCTCGTAATTGTAGGTGCATTTTCCGGGAAATGCTATGCAGCGCTGTACAAAATGCAAAATTGCACATGATTAAGATCTAAATGACTAAATTCCATTTTCTCAAAACAACTATACATTGCTATTGAAAATATTTAAGTATGAACTATGAAAGTATTACAAACAAAATAAAATGGTACCTTAGAACATTCAGGTATAGAAGTGGAATGAAGTGGTAAGTTGCTCCTTTCTTTTACAAAATCCTTTAGCGACAACAGCAAACTGTGTTTGTTTCATAAAATTAATTCTTTAGCTAAATCTCAAACCAAAAGCATTGGCAAAGAAAAAAATTATTGACAACAATAGTTGGAATTATCTTCCCAAATTATTTAATTGTTATCATCATAATAGAATGAGCGTAATGAAATAAGCATATTTCCGTTGTCCTTAACATGTTCTACCAAAAAACATTATCAAAATTCAAAATGTTAAACAAGATTTGTCCATTAAGAAAGTATTTCCTTGAACATGATTCGGTGTACATCAAGAGTTTATGAATTTGATTGATATGACTTTGATTGACAAGATATTCTTCGGCCCAAATAGAAAGATGACTGTTTTCAAAATTATTTATTGTACCTTCACATCATTTGCATCATGAGGGCCAACCAATAATCACATCATTTGCATCATGAGGGCTAACCAATAATAATGCTTATCTAGAATTAAAAGGATTAGGTTTGAACATCCCAAACTAACCTAATTGAAAACTAATTAATTAGGAATAGAAAATACTAGATAACTAGTAAAGCTTTTTAAGATCTTAAAGTTATTAAGTGATTTTAATTTCAACAATATACTTTCCCTTTTTTGCTGTTTAATAAGTGCCATTTGGACTCTCCACATTAGCAGGAGCCTATATAATTAAATTAAAGTCATGGATTACCATAGCAAAGTGGTCGTTAAGAAGAGAAGCAAACATACGGTCAAATTCCACAATTTCTGCTGCCTCCAAAAAAGACAATAACCACTTTTCCTGCTGAACTCATCTCAAGACTATCCTGAAAATTAATAACCAATGTAGTTGTTCACACATACTCATATATAATCAAAATTCAAAAACATGAGCATACACAAATGCAAATTTACTATTTGGGCTGCAAAACTTCGTATATATAATATATATAATCAAGGATGAACAACAATGATGCTCACATTTGCAATATGGACAATTCTAACAAGAATAGATGTATGCACACAACTAACACAAACTTGACATTGAATTTTTCATGGACCTAATGAAAAATTTTTAATAGAAAAAAATGGTAGACTCTAGCTAGGAACTAGGAATGACACTTAGACTTATTCACAAACACATGGAATGACCAATTTTCTGATTTGAGCAATATAGCAAACACCTATAATGCAAGCAATATTTCAGCCAAAATGAATCAATTATCACCAATCCAAGGATCAACATTGAGCGTATGCATAATCATAGCATGAGTCAGTTAAATAGCACAAGGATCAAGCTCAACAAATTCAGAACAGAGCAGAATTCAAAAAACTGCAGAATACAGCAATTATGCAGAACAGAATTCAGGTATTTTGCAGAACAGAAAACCCAGAAATTGCGCCTGAAACTCAAGAATTAGCTGCAGGAATTGATGAATCCAAGCATGAACACATGAATGCACAGGGTTTTGATCAGAAATGAACACTTATGCAGAGCCAGAAATTCGATTTATGCAGAGAAGACAGAACCAGCGAATTATGCTGAATCAGAACTGCAGAATTATGCAGAACCAGAACCGCGAATTATGCAGCAAGAACAGAACCAAGAATTGCGATCCAAACAGCATGAAATTGAACCAATTGAGCCTCAAATTTGGAGGTTATGTTGCGGACTTGAAATTAAACAGAATTCACCGATTAATTTCATCAATTCATCAAGAAATCAAGGATCAAAATTATGCAGAACAGAAACCGCTATCTAGACAGAACAGAAACAGAAATCTGGAAATCGCGCTTCACAAAGATGATCCAAACAGCAAGAAAATCAGATCAATTAAGCCTCAAATTACTAGGTTATGCTGCGGACTTGATTTGGAACTGATTCCACCGATTAAATTCAGGTAAACATCGAGAATCATCAAGGATCACAGAAAAAAGTTCAGAACAGAATTTGCAAAGAACATGCAGCAAGAACAGAAGCAGAATCGCTACTCAAGGTAAATCAAACAGTTATGAAATCTGATCAATTAAACCTCAAATTGCTAGGTTATGCTACGGATGTGATTGGGAACAGAAAACACAAATTATTTCGCAGCAATTCATCAAGACTAACAAGGATTAAGAATTCCAGAATTTTGGCGCGAAGAACATGTAATAGAAATATGAAAATTCAGATCAAGAACTTACCAATCTGAAGCACCAAAGGCTAGCTGATACCAAAATGATGTGGATTATGTGTGGATCTTGCTTCAATTGGTAGGAAATTCTTCAAGATCATGTGTTGAACAGAACCGAGAATAAAAGTGGGTTTAAACCCCACGTATGATCTAAACCACAATAAGCAAATTATGTGCATATCAAAAGGCATTGAAACTGGCCAAATGATGTGTAATCTCTGGCACTGCCTAATCTGGTTTAAGAAATCGTTTCCAAATTAAAAAACCAAAATTTTGAAACAGTGAACTATCAGCTTACATCACATACCCAAAAAACTGAAATGGGTCTTCATCAAACAAATAGTAAGAAAACAAAAAGTACTTTGAGAGAAACAATGGAAAAAGCAAAGAAACGATGATCGAAGGGTGAAATGGGTCATGAATTCATCACCAAACACACAAAAACAGAAAATTAGAAAAAGGGGGTCTTTGGAAAAAGCAAAGAAACGACTAAAATTGGAATGGGTCATAATCAAACACACCCAAAAAAAATGGAAAAGAAATGATGATCGAAGGGAGAGACTAACCATGATGCAAGATGAAATGGGTCGGAAATGGATTGTTCTCTTCCAAGCCTTAACGGCTCTCTTCTTTCTCAAGTAATCACCCGTTTTGCCTTATGAAATAGAAATTCTCTCTCTCTCTCACTCTCACTCTCTTCGTTTTTCTTTTTGATGAATTTTGATTTTGATGGATGAATGAAAGAAGGTTGCGTTTAAGGAGTGCCAGACAAATTTTGCGCGCGACAAATCAATTTCAGGCGTTGAATTATATGATTTGTTTTGATCTGTAGAGGAGCCTTACTAGTAACTTGGTGCTGGTTTTTAAAAGAGGTTACTAACCCACAATTTTTTATATTGCAAGTAAGATGCCGCTGTTTTATAATATTCGTGGCATAAGGTCTCTTTTTTGGGTATAAACAACAAAGATTTAACATTATTAAATTAACTCTCAAAGATTTAAGACATTATACTAGAGTTGTCTTATAGATTTAAATTTTATCAAATTAATCCCTCAAAATACACATAATAAATCTTTTGATTAGCGATTAATTTGGTAAGTACAAATCTTTAAAGGACCAATTGGTGACAAAAATTTTGAAAGATCAAATTAATATTTTACTCTTTTAAAATTATCAAAACATGTCCATTGTGACTAATGCAGTGCACTGTTATCTACAATCGTATTGGGAAACTCCTTTAAGAGACTTTATTTTTTAAAAAAATTTCTTTATAAAAAATTTTATTGACTAAATTAATATTTTTATCAAATAATTTATTTTTATTTTTATTTTTCCCTTTAACTATTAAATCTTTTATTTTATAGTTTTTTAACTATTTTTCGTCAAATAAACTATTCATTTTCGTAAGTTCTGTCTAATATTGTCATCGTTAATGACAATGTTAGATATCGTTATTATTCATTTATCAAGTTTTAATTATTGTTCATCTTCTTACTCACATTTTTTAGTTCTTATGTGTTGACTTCTCGTTTAATCGAGTTATGAGAGGTAATGTTTGAATGACATTTTCATCCTCTACTCATCTATATTACTCTTGAAGATTTTGGCCTAGACTCAAAGTAGGGAAAAACATTTGTATCATGATAATAGACCTAACAATATTTGTTTATCTGGCGATTCGCGCGGTGAAAACATGATTCTGATTTGGTTTTTCAGCAACGCAACTTCTGCGATTGGAAGTGACAGAGATGATGGGGTTTGGCGCAGTGTGTGTTTTTGGTTGGAGTTCGTACTGATATGAATGCGAGTATATTGATAGTGGGTTTGTCAGCTTGTTTGAGGGTTATGATTGATTCTGATTTTATGAAGCTTAGATGTTGAAGTTGAAAATTAAATATATTTTCGTGCACCCAACGATAGGAAAGTTGAAGGTGAATTAGGGAAAAAGAAGAGTGACAAAGAAGATGAAAAAATATGAAGTTAACGGTGGGTTTTGAGTTCGGTCAATCAAATAAACCGACCAACTCAAACAACCCAAACTCTTTATTGACCCAACCCAAACCGAATCAACCTAATTTACCATAAAATCAAACCAACCCAAACCATTGGTTCGATTCTCGAATCACCCATTTTTTAACCCAACCCAACCCGATCTTACACCTAAACATATTTTTTATGACAAATTATGAATATGTATTCAATTCCAATACGTGATTTGTTATTTTTCTCCTTTTTGTTTATTTTGTTGTATTTGTGTATATGAAATAACTTAAAAAAATAGAGGAGTGATAACAAAATTTATTATAATTTTAAAAAAATTTTAGTTTCTTAATTACGAAACGAGACTCAACCCAATCCAAACTGATACCCAACCCAATCTAAATCGAATTTGGTCGGGTTGGTTTGGTTAGGGTTAAAACTTTTTCTTTTGCAAAACTGAACCAATCCAACCCTGTTAAAATTGATTGGTTTGGATTTTAAAATCCTCCAAAACCGAACTGAACCAATCCGAACCCACCCCTAGATAGAGTGAAAAAGACCTACGAAGAAGATGAATAGTGCATGAGGAATAAGAAGATGAACAATAACATAACGGCGTCTAACATAGTCTCTGATGGTGTTAGACACAACTAATTTAAAAGACAAATTTATTGAACACTAAAAAGAGTTCGAGGACTAAAATAAAATGTTTAATAATTTGAGGTTAAAATCAAAACAAAAAATAAATTGGAGGACCAGATTATTAATTTTGGCTATTTTATTTGAGTTATTTTGTCTTTTGTAAATTTTTTATCTAGAAGTTCTAACTTAATTTAAATATTTCTAGACTAGTTCTTGTTGAAATTCCAATAGTAGTTATTTAAAACAGTGAATTCAAACTAGTCAATCCTATACGGGTCGACCCAATTAGATGATAGTCTTTTCAAACTAAGCTAAAAAAGTTCGAAGTTATTCGAACCTTCAAATCAAATACCCAAGTCCGACACTTATGAGATACCGGGCTGCACTACCTTTACATTGTGGCCCTAGTTTTTTTTTTTTACATTTTTGTCATTTAGTTTATGACTTGTGTTTTATGTGAATTTCATTAGCTTTAATGAGTTTTTAGTTTCTTTTTTTTTTACATAATGAGTTTTTAGTTTAATGTGATATTTTTGTGTTTCGATTACCAAAAAGTATGTTTAAATTATTGGTTTTTCTAACTTGTGCAATGTGGCACATGTTAAGCATCTCAAAGGAGAAACTTTTCATAAGGAAAGAAAAAATTAATTGAGTTTTGTATTTAACATGTATTTATTATTTATATTTTTTTATTTTAGAATTCTTATCGTGTGAAATAGTTGTACATGTTAGAAAAACTCTTGAATTATTATGGCTATGTTTGTTTATGTGTTTTCCACTTATTCTAATGTCTTGGAATTATATATCAGTTATTTCAAAGTCATAAACATTAAAGGAAAAAAAAAATTATTTGTGTTGCGTTGAAAGGCAACGCTCACACAAATACACCGTATGTGTTTCGTTTACCGTTAACTAAAGTGAAAATATTGCGTCCAACAAGTTGGTCAGATTGTTGAGGAGTACTACTTTGAGTAGCAGGACCTCAGTTCGAACTTCTGTGAATATACTTTAACCTATATAAAGTAAAGTAAAAATATTTTTATTAGAAGAAAAAAAACACATTAAATAAAATGTGTCAAATGTATGATTTCCATGATACTGCGCATGATGATCTCCACTTTCATTGATCATTAAGAATGTCTATAAAACCACAATTTTGAAGAACACATTTTTCAATCACAAAATTAAGACTTGGTCCTAGTTGAAATATTCACAATTTTTTTTTAAATATTTTTTAATTGATGTGTATGCCTTTTAAGTTATATTTTTGCTTTGGGATTGTTTGAGAAACAATATGTACGTAGATGTAATTAATTCTTTGAGTGTAATCTTTTCATAATATTTGTTTGATTATATAAAAAAAAGCAATATTATATGTGACATGATGTGAGTTATTTATGTTAAAGATTAATAATGTTTCTTCGTTTGTTATAAGTAAAAATTTGACAGATAATTATCATAACTTGACAAAAAAAATTAGATATTGTCACTCCTTTGAGAATATCCTCACTCTCCCACTTTATACACTTTTATTCTAAATATCTTAATTATGTGTAATGTTAAATCTTCCTACTTATCCTCCTATTACTATCTAAAATATGAAATTAAATGTACTTTTAATCTTGAAACCATAAAATGCATTGAAAATATTATTTAATGAGTAAGTAGGAGAATTTGTAGAAATATGGAGTAAGAGAATTTGTAGAAATATAGAGTAGGAGGAATAGGAATCACTCCTTGACTATTGTTAGATCTACCTACACATTTAAAGTGGCAATAAAATAAAAATTAAGATAATTTAGGTATTTAGGTATTTATAATAAAAGTGTATAAAATGAGAGTAGCAATATTCTTAAAGAAATGGCAATATCAATAAGATAAAGACAATAAGATATACTTACTACTTAACGTATATGTCATGTAGTCATGTAGTTTAGATAGTAATCTAGCCTATTAAGACATGTGTGTTTAATATTTAAGTTTAATTACCAGTTGTTGTAGTTTTCTATTAATAAAAAATATATATTTTCTCTAGTCTTATATATAGGTCATTTTTTAGAAGAATTTTTTTATTTTTATTATAGGTCATTGACTAACTCATTAATGAATTATTTTCTATTTGATTCATTCTTCAATTTTCAAATATTCAATTAACAATGAAGTGAGAAGAGAGTGAAATAAGAGAAAGAATGATACGTTCAATGATTTAAGCATTCATTAAGATATTTATGTTATGGATATAATTAAAAAAATACTACTAGTACTTAGTATTTTTTAGACAAATTTAATAAACTAACTACTATTCTTTAATTCCGATGATTCAGCTAAAAATGACTTATATATATAAAAATAGGGCCGTAGCATCATTTTGGGAAGATCCATAGTTGTGGAACAAACCCATCTATCTTAGCCTCCATGCCTTTCTTAGATTGTTTAAAACTTTTGAATAACAAATTAAAGTCTCCCTATCTTATCTCTGGTAGTTAGGTTCGAATGTGCTTGGAAATATAAGTCCTTTCATATTCTAAATTATGTCAAAATCCGAATTTAATGGTAAAAGGACATTTCTTTAATACACTCCATTCCCAATATGGAGTAATTTTCAATTTGAAAAAAAATAAAGTGTTAGTTATAATGTCTAATGTAGTTCAATTGGTGGGTATATGAGGATATATGTGTAGATATCCGATTTAAATTCCGATTAATGTACTTTCTTATAAAAAATGTTAATTATAATAGTATTTTGGTGATTAGGTGTCTCTTCGTTGGTGCTCAGTACTTGCAAATCTTCTTTCTCGCATTTTATGGGTTTACCTACGTGCTTCGCGAAGCATAGATCATGGTGGACCAGTGTTTGGTTTGCATGTGTGAGGGGCATATGGTTGGGAAGGAATGATGCCATCTTTGGAGAAAAAGCTTGGGATGATAATGGAATTTTTTAAAACATTGTGCTTCAATCTTAGTTATGGTTGAAGGCAAATTTTATTTCCTTTCTTCATTCATTCTTGCATTGGCGTCATTGTCCAACAGTTGTTCTGGGCTTGTACTAGCTTCAACTTTTAGTTTGGTGTTTTATTTGACCAGTTTTATTTTGCTTAGTTTCTCTTTGTGGGACTGTCTTTTTATGTTGTATTGTGAACATTTTGTAATTGCTGTGTGAGTACAATTTATACTCTAGTTCAATAAATTCTTGCTTATTCAAACAAAAATGTTTTCTTCTTTTCTAGTTATAAAACCAAGTTGTCTTTCATTAAATGCCACTAAAAAGAAAAAGTTGTCTTTCATTAAATGTAATTAACTTTTACAAGTTGTAATATATTAATTTTTTTAATGCGTTTTCATGAACACACAACACATAAAGCTACAAAAGAAGACAAAAAAATATTAAAAGACTACAAAAGAAATATAAAACATATAAAATATACTTTAATAAATATTTTAAATTAAATATTAATATTAATTATTACTTTTTAAATCTAAAGAAACATGATATTTTTAGAAAAAAAATATTTTAATATTTTATTTGTGCTAGTTAGTACATGCTAGAAAAGTGATAGTAAATCTTAATAAGAAAAAGAAAAAAGAAAAAAAAACAATAGTGAGTATATTTAATTGCTATTCATAGGATTTGAACTTGTGTTCTTATCTTTGAGAGATAAACTTTACAAACCACTTACCACTTATCTAATAGTATTTCATTTAATTATTTTTAAAATTTAAAATGCACTCTAAAATTTCACAAAAAGTACATCTTTATTTTTAATAAAATAAAATTTTAATTTTTAAAATAAACAATAACAAACGAATTTAAAATCTTTTTAGAAAAATAAAAGTTTTTGCGTTAAATTGGTCAAAAGCTAGTTAAATTGGTCAAAAGCTAATGACTAATGAAAATAATAGATGTTGGGAGATTTCATTTAACTATTTTGAATTGATTTAAATTTCATATTTAATAAAATTTTAATTTCTTTGGGTATTCTAAAGTGTGTAAAATTACTAATTTCAAGATATTTTTGCAAAATGCATTATACTAAAATTACGTCACATTTGTTAATTCAAATATTAAGATAGCGTTTGAAAGACGTATTTGAAAAGAACAAAATAGGATATTGTGTACTGATTCCCGTTTGGTATATCAGTCAAGAGAAATATAAACGGGACAGAATGATTCCACTAAAAAGGTGAAACGGAAGAAAACAGAGTAGAACACACATAAGAATTATCATTATTTTCATAGAGTCATTTTTTATTAACAAAATAATATATATTTAAAATCCTTAAATCTTATATTTTTTTTTCCAACTAAAAAATATCTTTTAAAAAAGTTTACATAATAAAAATATATTCAACATAATTTATGTAACATCCCGAAAATCCCTAAGAAGACTTAGGACTTAAGGGATTACAAAGAAAAAGAAAAAGGGGGACTAATTTCAAGTAAAGAGACCAAAAGAAGGATAAAAAGACTTGTATATTCGAATATACATTTGAATATGGATATGTCATATTCGAATATATATTTGAATATAAAAGCTATATTCGAATATACATTCGAATATAAAAGTGGACAGAAGCTTATATTCGAATATATATTCGAATATGGGAGTGAGGAAATGAACATAGGACCCTTATATTTGAATGTACATTCGAATATGGACTCCAAATCTATAAATAGGAGACTTGGCCTCCTCATTTGACAATTTCCTACTTCCTCACTTTATACTCTTCTCGCTTAAACTCTATCACGAACCAACTACGCCACAACTCCTTCACCTTAAGACCTTCATCTCGTAAGACTAAGGTTCCAAATGGTTCGATTCAAATTCGGAGGTAGCTACAACAAAGGAACTGGAGTAGGAGATTTAGATTTGGAAGTGAAGGAGAAAAAGATTCAGGGGAAGTTGCAGGTAACCCTAAAAACCCCAAATCTAGGGCACTATGGGATATTAGGAACATTTGATTAGGGACTAAAGACAACATGTTATGAATTGGTTGATTTAAGATTTATGATTGTGAATATGAATGAATATGATGTTTGATATGACTGTATGATGCTGTGTGATCAAATATGCAAAGAGATGTTGCATGTTTGGAAATTGTGAATGATGTGTGAATGATAAAATGAATTTGACAGATAATGGGTTCCAGATTATAAAATTGAGAATAGAACTCTGGATAGATTTTCATACTGTATTAGAAAGATAGGTCCATAGATAGTATAAACTCGAATATGTACTCGGAGATGGCAGGCCATATTCGAGTAGATTTTCGGGTGTGGTACTTATGATACATAATATTCGAACATAGGATGTCTGTACTATTGGCTTCTAGATTGTTCTATTCTTTTCTCTCTCTTTTTTTACGGTTGCCAAAATGACGGTGCTCCCGTTAACAAATGAATAGCTATGATTTTGGGGTGTATTGAGGAGGTGTGGGATCGGAAGCAGACATCGCTTCACCTGCCCTGCCATTATTAGGGTTTGGAAACCCAAAGGTCACGTCTTTCCCTATTTAAGCGTTTTGGGCAGACAGTATCACTTCACTTTTAGAATTTGTTTTATAACTGAGACGACCTTCTTATCTGCTTTTGTTGTCTTCTGGGTCCGAGCTTGTTCTTCCGACAAGGTATTCTCCCTCTCTATTTGTTATTTTATTAGCCCGTTTTTGGTCCATTATGGTGAAGACAGCCATCCAAATTGTTGACGAGGTCCCAAAGTACCGCTGGGTGAAGCTGGATGTGTTATCAGCTGCATCGATCTGGGATTTCGCGAAGAAGATAGATGACCTGGTTTCTAGTTTGACGATTGCTAGGGATACTGATTCTGTCGATCAAATAGTGGTCGCAAGTTGTGTGTCCTGGGAGCGAGTTTGTATGACTGCCGTGGAGGGGTCGTGGCCATTTAGCTACTTTTATGAGACACTCTTCCGAACACTTGGCGTACGTCTCCCACTCACGCCTTTTGAGATGCAATTTCTGAGTGCTGTTCAGGTCGCCCCGACTCAACTTCATCTGAATGGTTGAGCCTTTATTCGCGGGTTTCAGATTATGTGAAGACATCTCTAAATGGGCATTTCTGTGGAGAAGTTCTTTTATTTCTTCCAAAATAAAGGTGGGGTGACAAAAAGACGTCGGACAATCCCAGATCGCTTTTGTAGTTGGATATACATAAGCAACCGGGCTGGTAGTCGGCTCGTATCTGCTTATACAGACTCATACAAGGAAGACAATCTCTTTTGCTTAGCGAACGACGAAGAGAGGTTCCCGTTGTACTGGCGCCAGGATGCTCGCTCTATTTTGCCTCTGTCTCTATCTGACGTATCGCCTTTAGATCGGTTTGACGTGGAGTTTTTGGAGAAGTTCCAAGCAGATTCTCATGTATTAATTGAAAACGAGCATGATCATGCCTTCCTACAAGGCTATTTTGGTGGGTGTTTGTCTTGTGATTTATATTTATGCAAACTTGGTTGACATATTAACTTTTGCTGTTGATGTAGGTTCAATGAAGGTTTCTGCTACCGAGGTTGCCCGGTTTTGCGCTCAGCGAGCTCAGCTGTTGGCGTCCCAAACTGCGGGTGACTCTGGAGATGCTGAAGGTGCTGGAGGGAATAACAATGAGGAGGGTGCTGGTAATGTGCATGCAGCAATTGAGGTTATCAGATTGACCTCACCTCCTACTGAGCCCATATACGAACCCCCCTCCCCCGTCAAGACATCGTACAAGGAATGTCAGGTCCGACTGATGATGGTGTTGTTGGCGGGGCGCCCCATGGTGATTCCCTCGAAGCTCGGAGGGAATGGAAGAGGCCGATAGAGCAAGGCAGCCCGAGCTGTGCTAAGAAAGCTTGTGTGGAGGAGGAGTCTGAAGAGGAAACCCAAGAGCCTAAGACCTTGTGGGACACTCGTCTTGACATCAGGGATTTTATTAAGGATTCCTTTTCTTATGCTCGTGAAGTGGAGAGGGCAGACGAGCTAGAAGATGGTGCTCTGATCAAGGCTACTGAGCGTCATTGTCTTCAGCTGGCATTTTTGACCCATCAATGCCAGCGTCGGATGGCAGCTCGTAATCGTGATGCTGCGAAGTTGCTTCGGGAAAAGGAGGCCGCCTAGGGTTATAGCGGCTCATGAGTGACTACCATTCCTTACGGAAGAAAAGCGATAGGAGGAAGATTGCTTTGGAGAGAATCCGCCACGAACGTGACTCAGTGAAGAAGCAGCTGGAGGAGGTAGAGGGAACTCGTGCTATAGAGGCTGCTGAGTGAGCTGACTTGGAGAAGAAACTGCAAGACAACGTTCAGAACCTTGAAGCTATGAAGACGTTGTACAACGAGGCGGTGTCTCAGCTGGAGGGAAAGAAAGAAGACCAAGATAAGCGTGCCACTGAGTCTGCCCAACTTCGAGGCGAGGTGGCTAGTCTTCAACTGAAGGTCATGGATGCTTATGATGCTGGTTTTACCTTAGCCTTAGAGCAAGTTAAGGTCATAGCTCCGGGGTTAGATGTATCGCAATTGTCCCCTCAACTAGAGGTGAGGGATGGCCGGCTGGTTCCCTGTGAGCCATTTGTAAATCAAGGGAATGCCCTTGCCTGATGTAATTTTAACAATGCTTAATGAGATCGTTTTTTCTTGAGAATTCTTTTTATTGCATGTCGGTTGTTTTTTCTGCCTCAACTTGTTGAATTTGCCTAAGTCCTAGCTGGGGATTAGATTAGCCAAGCTAGTTAGGTCTTTTAATAATGTTAATCGTTTAATTTGCCTAAGTCCCAGCCGGGGATTAAATTAGTTGGACTGGTTAGGTCTTTTAATAATCTTGATTGTTGGATTTTCCTAAGTCCCAGCCGAGGACTAAATTAGTCGGGCTAGTTAGGTCTTTTAATAATCTTAATTGTTGAATTTGGCTAAGTCCCAGCCGGGGATTAAATTAGCCGGGCTGGTTAGGTCTTTTAATAATCTTGATTGTTGGATTTGTCTGAGTCCCAGCCGGGGATTAAATTAGCCGGGCTGGTTAGGTCTTTTAATAATCTTCATTGTTGAATTTGCCTAAGTCCCAACCAGAGATTAAATTAGCCGGGCTGGTTAAGTCTTTTTAAAATATGGATACGCTTGATATTTTGAATTTTTCCTTTATTCATGAAGTATGTGCGCCTCCTTAAAACCCCCTCAAACCAAAAACCCCCCTTGGGAAAAAAGGCTTGAGGTAGGAAAAAGAGTACGTACAAGGACTAGTACATCAATACAATTGTTTAATAATAAAAGAACTTCAAATGCATGACATTTCAGGTGTTTCGAATGTTCCGTCCTCCTAACTCTTGTAATTTGTATGCTCCTTTGCCCACTTCGTCATAAATCCTATACGGACCTTCCCATTTTTCCGCAAGCTTCCCATGTTTGGTTTTCTTTCGAGGACTGTCGGCTTTTCTTAACACCAAATCACCGACCTTGAAGGATCGTGGTATAAATCGCGTATTTTGCCTTCTTGCCTTTGTTGAAGCTTGTCGTATTTTAGCGAACTCGCGGGCCTCTTCTAGTGTATCCAGCTCAGTGCGCATTTCCTCTTCATTTTTACTAGGGTCAAAGCTCTGCATTCTTGAACTCGAAAGATGAATCTCAATGGGAATAACTGCTTCATAGCCGTAGGTGAGCGTGAAAGGTGTTTCCAGAGTTGAGGTCTGAACGGTGGTGTTATATGACCATAGCACCGCAGGTAGTTCCTCCGCCCATTTTGTCTTAGAATTGTCTAGTCTTTTTTGGAGTCCAGTGAGTATGACTTTATTTGCGGCCTCGGCCTATCTGTTCGTCTGCAGGTGTTCCACCGAAGAGAAAGTTTGCCTGATTCCATATTGATCACAGAAGTCGGCAATTTTAAGACTTGTGAATTGGGTGCCGTTATCCGAGACTAGAGCTGATGGCAGGCCATGTCGGCATAAGATTTCCTTCCACAAGAATTTTTTTACGTTGTCAGTCGTGATAGGTGTTATTGGCATTGCTTCAATCCACTTGGTGAAGTAGTCTACTGCCACTATCAGCCACTTCCGCTGCCTAGTGGCTGGAGGAAAAGGGTCGAGTATGTCTCTTCCCCACATATGAAGAGGCCATGGTTTACGAACCTCTGGCATTTTTCACATAACTTGACGAAATGAATGCAATCATCCCTAAGCGTCAGCCAATAATATCCTACTCGTAGGACCTTGGTGGCTAGTGATCTACCCCCAATGTGGCTGCTGCAAATACCGCTATGTATTTCTTCCATTACGTATTCTGCTTGGTCTTGCGTGATGCAATGCAAGAGAGGTTGCGAGAAACCACGTCGGTATAGGATATCGCCGACTATTGTGTAATTTGCTGCTTGTCTTGCCAATTTCTTGGCGACCTCCTTATCTTCCGGAATTTTGCCTTGGATGTATTCTACTATGGGCTTTGCCCATCTCGGAGCTGTCTCTTTAATGACATTGACCTCTATCTTCTCGATACTTGGATTTTTTAACACCTCCACAACTATGCTTCGGTTGTTAATGGCTTTCTTAGTACTTACTAACTTGGCCAAGAGACCTGCTCGTCCGTTCTGTCCTCTCGGGACGTGTTCGATCTTGAATTCCTGGAATCGGGCGAGCAGTTGCTTCGTTACTTGTATGTATTTTGCCAGCAGTTCATCCTTTACCTGATAGGTTCCAGACACGTGATTAGTCAATAATTGAGAATCAATTTTGGTGGTTACCTTGTGGACTCCTAGGTCTAGGGATAAGCGTAGGCCGGCGATCAGAGCTTCGTACTCGGCTTGGTTGTTTGACGCTTTGAATTCGAACTTGAGTGATTGTTCTACTGTCAAACCCTCCGAGCCTTCTAGGATGATCCCTGGTCCTCCTCCATTGATGTTGTTGGCGCCGTCTACCCAAAGAATCCAAGCGGCCTCCGAGGCGGGACTAGACACCGACGTCCTTTCCAGGAGGAAATCCGATAGCGCTTGTGCTTTAGTGGCTTTCTTGTTTTCATAATGGATATTGAATTCTGACAACTCTACTGCCCATCCCACCATCCGGCCTGCAAGGTCGGGTTTCTGGAGAATGGCTCGGATGGTAACATCTGTGCGAACTACTATTGTGTGGCTCTGAAAGTATTGACCCATCTTTCTTGCAGCGACTATTAATGCCAGAACTACCTTTTCAATTAACTGGTATCGGACCTCTGCGCCCTGTAGCACTTTGCTAACGAAGTAAATGGGTTGCTGATCCGTTTTTTCTTCACGAACTAATGCAGCGCTTACAGCAAAATCTGACGGTGATAAATATAGCATCAACTGCTCACCAGGATGTGGTTGTGCCAAGACCGGTGGGGATGATAAAAAGGACTTGATCCGTTGGAATGCTTCCTCAAACTCATTAGTCCATTGGAAGGCTTTTGCCTTCTTGCATTGGAAAAAGGGGCGGGCTTTTTCCCCCACCTTAGACATGAATCTGGAGAGTGCTGCAATCCTCCTTGTGAGCTGCTGCACTTCTTTGACGGACTTATGGCTACGCATCTCGGTGATCGCCCTACATTTGTCCGGGTTTTCTTCGATGCCTCGTTCCGATAACATGAAGCCCAGGAATTTCTCAGATCTGACGCCGAAAGTGCATTTGGCCAAATTGAGGCGCATGTTATGCTTTCGTAACTGCTGAAAAATTTGATTGAGTTCTTCCAGATGATCATTTCATGTTTTAGTCTTGGCTACCATATCGTCAACGTAGACCTCGATGTTGCGCCCGATGTGGTCCCTGAAAACTCTATCCATCAGCCTTTGGTAAGTAGCGCCTGCATTTTTTAAACCGAAAGGCATCACCCTATAGCAAAAGTTCGAGGTGTCCCCGATGAAAGCTGTTTTATCTTCGTCCATTGGGTTTATCCAAATTTCATTATATCTCGAGTATGCGTCCATAAAGGACAAGCATTGGAAACCAGACGTGCTATCTACCAATTGATCAATATTGGGCAATGGGTATGAATCCTTCGGGCAGGCCTTGTTTAGGTCAGTGTAATCTATGCACATTCGCCACTTCCGTTGGCTTTCTTCACTAAGACCACATTGGCTAGCCATGTAGTATATTGTATTTCTCTGATGAATCTGGCCTCGAGCAGAGATTTGGTTTTGGTGCGCACAACCTCTCTTCTTTCCTCCCCCATTTTGCGTTTCTTTTGGCTTACTGGCTTAGATCTCGGATCAATCACCAAATTATGACAGATGAAGTCCGGATCGATTCCTGGCATATCGACCAGGGTCCAAGCAAAAAGATCAGCATTTAATCGTAGGAAAGAAGATAATTTATATTCGAATTCTTGAGATAAATCGTTACTTATCTTTGTTGTGTGCGCTGGGTCTGAATCTAGGACTTCTTGTTTCAGCTCTCCTATCGGCTGAGGTCGTCTTTTCGCCGAGTCCATTCTTGGGTCCAGATCTATTGCAACAGGGGTCGAGATTACGTGCACCCCCTGGTTGGCACATACGGGGATTTGGTGATCTTCAAGCTCTCATTGTAGCATTGTTTTGCCATCTTATGGTCTGCTCGTATTGCGCCGACCTTGGAGTCTGACACGGGGTACTTCATCGTCAAGTGTGGTGTTGATACCACAGCTCCTAACAAATTGAGTGACGGCCTCCCCAGAATGATATTATACAAGCTGGTTGAACCTACCACGAGATATCTGATGGTGATCTCTCTTGCTGATTCCCCTTTGCCGAACTTTGTGATTAGGTCGACATACCCTCGGACGTTTTCCTGGTCTCCAGCAAACCCCACTAAGCTTCCTGCATAACTTCATCAGAGTGTGTCCGACAGTCCCAATATTTTGAAAGCCGTCCAGAAGAGGATATCGGCTGAACTCCCCTGGTCTACTAACACTCGCTTTATGGTGAATTTCATAGTCTCCACAAATATTACCATGGGATCATCCTACTTTCCAACATAACCGCAGAAATCATCAGCAGAAAATGAAATTACTGGGTGACGTTTTACCTTTTCGACGTCGAATTTTATGGTCATGATTTCCTATAGGTGTCGTTTCCGAGCCGAATTGGATTCTCCACCCCCTGCAAATCCTCCTGCGATGGTGTTAATAACCATGTTGGCCGGGCTGGCTCACCGGATTTGGCCTCTTCGGTCAGGCGGGCTTCGAGACCTACTCCCTCTATCTCCGTCGGTTCTCTGTATATATTCTTTAAGATATCCATCTCGGATGAGCTGCTCTATACGATCTTTCAGGTGACGGCACTCGGCTGTGGTGTGCCCATACGATCGGTGATATTCACATCTCTTGGATCGGTCTACTCCGGGGTAGGGATCGGTGGGTCGAGGTAAAGGCCGATGATCTCGGTGTTGTTGATCTCCTTGAAGATCCTGTCCCGCCCTGCATTCAAAGCGGTGTAAGTGTTGTATCGTTCTTGGTACCTTGGCTCTCTTCCTTTTTTGGCATGTTTCTGGTCCGTCCTCGGGGGACGTAGTGGTTTTCCTAAGTTTCGCGCCTGGGGTTGTTGTGTTGCTGCGTTGAGATCGTCCTTCTTTGCTGCGCACGCATCTTCCATCGCGATCCATTCTTCCGCCTTTTTCCTGAAATGGGCCAAGTCCATAATGTTTTTGCGCTTAATATATTGGTAAAACTCACTTACCTGCAGCTCAGAGATGAGCTGGTTCTTCATGACCTCCGGGCTGAGATCGTCTACCATGATGGACTCCTGATCGTAGCGGTTAAGGTAATCTTTTAGAGATTCGTTGATTCCCTGCTTGATGTTACTGAGGTCCTCCTGCGATATTTTTCTGGGAATTTGAAAAGAGAACTGTGTGACGAAGAGTTCTCTTAGCTGCCTAAAGTTTTGGATTGAACGGGGTGGCATCCTGTTAAACCATTTATTGTTTTGTTGACAAGAGTCCCTGGAAAGAGTCGGCACATCATGGCTTCCGTAGCCCTGTATCCCAACATCAGAGATTTGTAATAGTCGGCGTGCTCCTGGGGGTCTCCTTCTCCCTTGTAAACCACTGCCACGGGTGGTTTGACGTTATGAGGGATCTCTTCATTCATTAGTTCCTCCGAAAAAGGAGAATCTTCGAACTGATTCTGCGATGGTTGCGGTGCAGTTGTGTGATGTCGGGTTTCCGCAGTGGCATTCTCCGTGGATCTGTCTGATCTTCTATCGCTGGATATGAGGTCGTAATCTACCTTTGTAGATCTTGGTTCCTTTTGTCAAGTTCCTGGTTCCTCTGTTCCACAAGCTCGTTCTAAGTCTGCAAGGCATCAAGGCATTCATGCAGCGCTCTGAATGGGTCGGATGAGGGTCCTCTGCCATTGTTGTGAGCTTTCATGTTCGTCTCTTCCACACCTGGTCCTTCTTGAGTGTTCGTGTTTCTATGCGCCCCGCTGCGTGTGTTTGCCATGTCCAAATGCTTCCTCCAGAAAGGTTTGTTCATGTGGGGTTGGGAGTTAGTCTACCAGCCCCACGGTGGGTGCCAGATGTTCACTTACAGCTCCCGAGTCCCGACGACGGTGGTATTCCGTTGCCTGATCCCTAATAAGAACTGTGGTGTTTACTGTGAGCATGATTACATATGGGTGTCCCCTAGCCTGGGTCTGAGCCTTCTAGTGTCTAGGTTCATTCTAAGTTAGGAAAGTATCTCCTGACATCTTGGTGTGTTGATTAGGGCATCCTTGATTGAATCATGATTGCTTGATTATTGATTCTTGTCTCCCCTGATTTGCCGAGTCTGTCTGATTGCTAATTCAACCGTTGGGATTTGATTCGTGACGAGTAGTCCCGAGGTCAGTTCGGCCGAGGTGGGGTGTTGGATAGTCCACCAGCCCCGCAAGCCTTGAAGCCTTGGCTGAAGGAGACTTGAAGTGGTGATCAGCTTGAAGGTTGGGTCGTTTGGCCGAGGTGGGGTCTTGGATAGTCCACCTAGTCTAAGAAATGCGGCGACGGTTCTACTTAAACCATTGAAATTATCCCGCTACTATCTCTCTATTTTGGTGTAGTGCACGTACTCTTCTTAATTTATGCATTTTTACACGTTAATCTGTCTCAGTAGTGGTGGACTTAGTGGAAAATCTAGGACCCATAGCCAACGAGCACAAGTAATTAATTGAAAAATTTAAATTTCAAAACCAAATTGAAGGGAAAAAAACAATTATTTTAAATGGAGTTTAAAACTAATTTTAGTTCATATTTAATACTCCCTCCGTTTCATATTATAAGACACATAGTGTTTCATTATATAAGACCCTATACAATTTTTTAGGAGTATTCATTACTTTTTTTTCGTGTTTATCCCTTATAATTAATGAGATTTTATAAAGAGATGGAGGTAATAAATGCAATGATGAAAGAGAAAAGAGATAAATTAGGCCGATTATATACATTTTTTAAAAATCAATGAATTCATTAGTTTTATGACATATTTTGACAAAATTACACTTTTGGTCATCTATCTTAAGAGTCTGATTCAATTTATAGTTCTCCAACTTCTTTTTATTCAATTTGGTTCTCTATCTGCTAATGGACCAATTAGGTGGGGATGGGAAAGATTTTTTTTAATTAAAATTTATTATTTTACTAAAAATATATTATTATTATTATTATTATTTTATTAATGGACCAATTAGATTGCGACACGTGTCTCATTTTTAACGCTATCAATGCTCTTCCGTTTGTTTTTAACGGATTTTTGACGTCGAGGACTAACGTGAACCAACGTTAGCATATACAAGACCAAATTGAATAAAATAAGTTGGAGAACTAAGTTGAATCATATCCTTAAGATAGATGACCAAAAGTGTAATTTTGACACATATTTTCTTAATAAATGTAATTGTCTAAATAGGACCTTATAATATGAAACCGAGGGAGTAGTATAGTACACCTAAAATTGTAAATTAAGAAGCAAATGTAAAAATTGAAGTCTAGGGGTTCAAAAATATAAGGGTATCTGGGCATGCAGGGGCAACTTAACAAATTTAGAGGCCTCAAGCGAATTTTTAACATAGAGCTTTTTAAAATTATTGTAATAATCAATTAAAGTTATTTAATTTTATTTAAAGATTTTTTTTAACATATAAAATCACCCAATCATTAAACTATTATGATTAATTTACGTCCCATTTTATTTAATGAATTGATAATAAAGTTAATTATTTAATTTTTGTAGAAATATTATTGACCATGGATTGGATTTGTTACATTTTAGTTGTAAAAAATTTTGGTTTTGTTAAAACAATGAAATTGTTAACATTACAGAGAGAAGACAAGTTGGGAGAGCAAGTATATTTACTCTCGAAGAATTTGTCTTTCATCGTAATAATAGAATAATGTATATTTAAGAAAAAAGTGTAATATGTACATTAGATATAGATAAGGCTAATTATGTAATTATATATATCAATTGGTGTATTATTTTTTACTATTATAATTTATTAAATTATTAAAATTTAATAAAATTTATCTTTTTATATTTTAAAGAAATTATTTAGGGGCCTATTTTTTTGTCTAAATATTATGGGGCCTAGAACCCTTGATTTTGTTGCTGGGCCTTGAGCCGGCCTTGTGGGCATGTAGTGGGTGCAAAAAAAAGAAAACTCATAATATTTGTAAGTTTATCAAGTTGAGGGGTTGCAGTTGTTTGCCAAAGTGGATGTAAGACCCAAAATCAGCGGGTATAATATAAAAAATAAAAAAAATAGGAAAATAAAATTTGGTGTGTTTAATGAATTTAATTTTGGATGAATTTTAAATCATATTTTATGATAAATTAAACTTAAGAATATAAAGTTAATAAGAAGTTAATACCAAAATTTAAGTCTAAAGGGTCTAAAATATATAGACGTGGGAGCAAAATATAAAGAAATTATAGTATTATATTATTAGTAAGTTTCTTAAATTGAGGGATGATGGAATTAGCACCATCTTTATTATGAGTGATACCATCCTTTTTACATGTAAGAATCATAAATTTATATACTAAAAAGAATGGTGCCACTCCCAATAGAGATGGTGCTAATCTCATCCACCAAATTGAGGGTTGTATCTACTCACACTTAAAAATAGCAAAAAAATAAAATCCAGGCTTTTTGGCCCAATTAAGACGGGTTTTTTACGAAACCAGATTCGGTCCGGGCCAGTCCGGCCAAGTTTAAGCTACTTGGTTGGTGGAAGAGATTAATATCATTTTTATTAGGAGTGACACCATCTTTTTTAATATATAGATTTATGAATTTTATATATAAAGGGATGATGAGAATTTCAAAGTTGGGTGATCTCAATCCCTTCCACCTACTTGATTATGTGTATTTATTTTACCAAAAAAGATACTCATAGATTCATGGCCCATCATAGCACAGCATAAAAATATTACTCAAGCCCATTTTGCCAAAAAAAATTACATTTTTTTAACCAAAAACCACACACTCACTCACAACACTTCACTAAAAAAATTTAAAAAAAAATAATCACTCATCTAGACAGTGATAAACGAAGAATTGCAGAAACAAAAAATAAACACATACACTCACATTATCACATAGTCATACTTGGAAAAGAAAACAAGAGAAAGTGAGAAAGAGAAACCCTAGACACCATAGTCCACGCCGTGGCACTGCCAACGCTAGTGGCCTTTGTCTGTTTCCTTTTTATTTTTTTCTTGGTATTTACTATTTATCATCTTCTCTGTTCATATTCTTTTTTTTTTTGGTACTTTTGTTCTTTTTTTAAATTTCTCTATTTGTATTCCTGTTTCTTTGTCCTTCTACGTTAATGTTCCCTCCTTTTTGAAATTTTTGTTACCCGTTCGTTTAAATTTTTGTTCCCTGTTCATTTTTTTTCTTGGTATTTTTGTTCTTCTTAGAAATTTATTTGTTCCTATTCCTATTTCTTTGTTCCTGTTCCCTTCTTTTTGAATTTTTTGTTCTCTGTTCTTTTTAGTTTCTGTTACCCGTTTGTTTAAATCCAAGCTAGCCTGCCAAGCCCGGAGCCCGCATAGGGCCGGGTAAAACTAGGCTTTTGAGCCTGACCCGCAAAAGTCTAGAGCCCCAATGGGCCAATCCAAACCCGTATTTCCCAATCTATATGAGAGGTGCCTTCATTGGCCCTTTTTTTGATCAACCGCACATCATCAAAAGGGCCCTTTTTTTGCTATTATATTCTAGAAGCTTTGTCATGGGGAAAGTTTGATAATTTTCTATTTGTTATTGCCATTCTTTTAGGATGTGTTTTGCAATTCAATGGTGAGTGGGATACTTTATATTTCGTTCTACGGATTAAATCATTAATAATAAAGAATACATTTTATCTTTCCCCTTATCTTGCTTGAATTCTAAGGAGGTAGCTTTGTCTTACAATTAGAACAGTTCCCTTGCTCTATTCTTTAATTTGGTCCTCGCATTGAGTTTTGGATGGAGACTAGGTCTAAATCATAATCCACATCTTTTTCTTAGCTTGATAAAATGGATCAATTGGTTTCGTAAGTTCTGGCACGCCTTGATGAGATGAACATGTGTCTTACTTCTTTAGAAATGTGATCTACTCTCCATTCCCCTGGTTTCGGCAGCCTCTTCATGTATCCGATGACAATTCCAAACAACACCACCATGTAAAGCTTGATGTTCCCCAATATGATGTCATATTATAGGATAATTTTAACAACTCTTTTTCATCGGCCAAGAGAAAAATGATAAATTAAAATAAAGAGCACAAGCAGTGCCAAAATACATATAGCAAGAAGTATGTAAAAAACACAGGGGCTTAAACAACATCAACAACCCCCAACAAATAACCTACAAAGCAAGAAGTTTTTAACAAAACATCATGGGCCTAAACATCAAATTCCCCAACAATTAACCAACCATAATACAATAAAAACAAAACAGACCAAATTTAACAAACTACCAAGAACATACAAAGAATTACAAACTCACTAGTCATCCAAAAAGTAAAAAAAGATCTGAATTGCAGCCAAAAACACAAAAAGATCACCAAAAAAAAACCAATGAGGGTGGTGTAAAAACCAAAATACTCAGCACAAAAAAATGAAGACAGCACAAAGAACAGAGAGGGTCGCCCTCTCCCTCCTCCAATGGTGGCAACAAGAACAAGGGAGCGACTGTGGCGCTTCAACCGCGAAGGTTCATGGCGGCAGCGGCAGAGGCGGCAAAACCATGGTTCTTGGTTGGATCGAAGTCAAGGCTATTTAGATTTGATGAAGAGAACGATAGCGGAGAGGGCGTGACGGAGAGCGATGGTTTGCGACCTCAGTTCGTGGCCGCAGGCTTGGCAGCGACGACGGCCTTGACAGTGGAGTAACCACGATGGTGCAGCGGTGGTGGGCGATTCGTGTGTGTTTTGTGTGTGTGTGCTGTGTGTGTGGGTTTGGAGTGTGTGTTGGTGAAGGAGGAGAAAGAAGGAAACAATGAAGAAACGTGAAGGAGGGGAAGAGTGTGAGAGGACCTATTTCCCTTTTTTGATCAGTTATTTGTTATCTTATTTGAAAATCGATCTTATCTTTTTATTTCAAAACAACCTTTCTGATCACTTAAACTAAACTGTTTTCTTTCTGATCAGTACTTTATATCACAATCTTCATTAAAAAGATTAATCAATTATAATTAATTAATTAAGAAAACTAATTAGTTAATCACAATTTGACCAACTGAAATTGAGGGTAACTCAAAGTCGACTTGTGAACAACCCGATATTTATTGAAGTCAAAGTCAAGACCCTCATGGTTGTAACTCTAAAGAGCTCTACCATAAAATTCTGGTATTTGCCTTGTATTTTCAGGGTGAAAGCAAGACATTGACGAGTGATGACTTGCAAACACGTGAGGTACCCATTTGCCGAAGCATAGGAAATTTTTTTCTTTATGAATTTAGGACCCGATTGTGTTCAGAATTTAGTTCAAGATTAAATATCTCATTGCTGCCACTTAACTCAAGGTTCCTCAGTATCCTTATTGAGGGAAACAATCTTTATCTTCATTTGTGTTACTTAAGGCTTAAAATTGCAACAAGTATTTAAATATTCCTTTAAATAGTTATTTGACCATTGTATCTTTAGGTGAATCCTTTCACAACACGATGTGTCTTTTACCTCTTGATATTACCATGTGAATCCAAATCCGTTTCACTTTTTCAAGTAAAAGTACATTGCCCAAATGTCATTTTCTTTATGGAATTGAGTTCACCTCGTGGCCTTAACTCACTTTGTGAGACTTGGAACTACTAACGTATCATTTGAAGATGAGTAGTCTTCCTGGAAGAATTGTTAGTCCTTAACATGACGAGATTGTTGAGTTTGACCCTATTGTTTCTTCCAAACTATATGAAGAGAAACTAAGGTCCATGATGATCCATAGGAATAACCTATTGATCTAATCCATATGGGAGAGTTATGTGTTGATTAAGAGGTTATCCGAATACTCTTCAAGACCAATGTCTATCAATATATTGGTATATATATCTCCCCTCAAAACATTCTCTAAAAACTAGAGTTTCCAAAAGGAAAAAATTAATGTTAGTGGAATTAATTCTCGCATATTTCAAATGACCGACAATACCACAACTTAACTATTCTTGAACCCAACATTTCTTTATAAGGTATATAAGGTCTTACTTAGTTAGATATACCCTAAACTTTAATGCTTTACACAGATTTTCTACCAGTTTCAAGCTCTTAATGGGTTTTGTTAAGTTCTTTTGTCAGTATTCACTTGAAAAGTGGCTTAGGGCGCCTATAACCAGATCAATCATACCTTATGAGTATCTATCATTGTGATTAGATCTTACGACTCAAATAGTCTTACCAAAGTGGACTTTCAACTTTGGTCCTAATAGACTTATTATCATCCAACGCCATAAATCTTTCCTTTAGTAGTTAAGATAACCTTATCGAGAAGAGTCTCTTATTGACTTGACACAATGTCACCAACTACTCCATAAGACCAAAGGGAATAGATCACAAATGGTGACATGTATCAGTCATAGAATCTCCTTAGACCTTTCGACCCCTCACCTATAGTCTAATGATTGTGGGGTACACTCCATCAAAGACACGTCTGTGTCTAGAGTTCTATCAGGGCTAATCCTTATTCATGCATCAAAGTAAGGTGAACATTAACTTTATGAAAATATCACAAAGTTTGCAAATACAATTTTGGTAATTTACATTACTAACCTAGAGACCTTTGCTCACCGCTTAAAAACTTTATAAAAACTATTGACCTAACGAATAGCAAGAACCCGCCAAGGAATGATTACGTAACATTATGCAACCAACCTCCTTTAGTAACCACAAAGCACCTTTAGAAGTCATGTCTCGGTAACCTTCACAATAAAGGTCACGTAGGTGACCGTCCTTCTATCAACATCACCGTGCTCAGAGGATACATTTGTGCCATATAAAATTAGGACATAAGTTTAAAGACTAGTTTACTTGTAAAATAGGAATAATTAAAATTCATATATATATATATATATATATAGAAAGAGTTCTAAAATTATGATAACAAGATACTTATGTACATTCCATAACTGATTTAAAAGGTCATAAATCCGTGAGTTTAAGAAACGAGAAAATACAATCACACTTAATCATATACTTATGTACATTCCATAACTGATTTTTTTTTTTCGGTGAACCATTCCATAACTGATTTTGCTAATCCCATCCACCTTATAAATCCTTATGAAATTTTTTTAAGTTTGGCACCATAAACAAAATCAATAATGCATTTACAAGACCCAATCCATATATAATATTGTACCCAACACATCAACGATAACACGTGCGGGCACACAAGTACAACGCTAGTTGAGTATTAAAACAAAGTACAATAATGGCCCTTACGAAATCAGTTGACAAAAAAAAAAAAAGATAACAGTCCAATTTAAATTAGGTAAAAAATAAATCATAACCAATTCAATTCCTTTGATAATCCTTATCATTAATTAGTTACAAAACAAACGTAACCAATTCTCTTAATGTATGTTTATCACAATTTTGAATATCATCTTTAAGCTTTTATCGCACAAACATACTACTAGGAATAAAAGTCAAAACAGCGTACACTACGATACATAAATTCATTCATAAACATTAATATTAATCCAATTACCTGGATCTAGATCGATGCAACAACAATTGCATTTAATCATTTCAATTAACAATTGAAACTCATAGAATTCATTTGTGACAAAATGAGAACAGTATGTAAATGGCCAAAGATTCATCACAAATAGCCTTTGCTTTGAAACTAACACATAAATGATTTTAAAATGTTTGCACCCAAATCAAATAAAGATAAGGAAAAATTAATCTCTAATTTACGATTGCATGCTAAAATGATTTATATCAAAACGAACCAAAGTTCACGGGAATGAATAAATCCAAGAAAGCACAAATTTTAAATGGGATTCCGACGGATTTTTTTAATAAGCCAAACAATATTATTACTACAAGTATAAGATGTACTCAAATGAATAATACAGAAAACCACCTAATATGGGATACCACACTAATTAATGGCCTCCCGTAATGGAATTTTACGGGATTCCGACAACGGATTTCTTAAAAACTTTATGAAATCTTTTCTTGAAAAAGAAAATGAAATAGCGTAAATCTCTAAAATCTAAATACAACGGAGCTCTGATACCACTTCTTGACATTAAAATCAATAACAATAGGAGACCGTTGCATCAGAGTTATAGAGTTTGAGTTTAGAATTACTTGAACCTTTCGACTCTCATAACCACGAGATGCAGTGGAAGCTTTATTGGTCACGAACATCACGAACCGTCTATGTCGGGTTAGAGAAATATTGTGGTATTGTGATCTTCCTCACCCAAATTCCCAAAAACCGGGTTGCCTAACTTTGAATGGAGAGAAGTGTGCGGCTATGAGGCAATTTGGTGTGTTGGAGACCATCACCTCTCTACAGGCCTATTTGTAGAATAGTCTGTTAGGGTTTTCATCGTGCCCATAGCAGGCTAGGCTTCCCTCATATTGAGCCCACATTATTAGGTGATAGTACAGTCTAAGGCAGATAAACATCTTAACCAACTATACTGGTGAATATTTTTAATTAATTTGAATAGCTTGATATTATCGTTAATTAATATTCATCCCATGACTCTAAGAATAGGATAATTCCAACATAAAAAAGTTATTATTTCGTTTACAAGTACCTATTTTACTTTAAATATTAAAAAGTATTTATTATTTGTTTTATGTTTTTCTTAATTAATAAAGGTAGTTGAGTATGATTTTGATTGATATGGTTGAGAAAATTTGACATTAAATAATGATAAAATTAAAAAGAAATCATTATATTTCTAGAAGTCAATACATTTTTTTGATACTCTCATCACTTTTCTTAATTTATGTAATAATTTTTTTATTTTAAGAGCTTATATATTAATATATGGGAACGAAGGGGGTGTTTGCCTACTAAGCTTAACTACTTCGATACAACTTATTCTCATCATTGGGACATTGTATTATATAGACCAAACAACATAATTTTTGACATTATGATTTACAACTCAGTGATTACCAAATTCAGTTATATTGTTTGGTTGTAATTGATAACATATTGATTCAGAATGGAAAAGAGTTATCTGACTTAAGTGAACTATCTCTTCCAAACAATCATGCAATAAAAATCATGGATAACAAACTCATTACTAAAGACTGTGGGCTCTAGTCCATTTAGTCATGTACCAAGTCTTAAAGCTTATGAGGTTATTAAAGGTCCAAAGTTTAAACCTAGACTCTAAAGTTTTAGGTTAGATTATTAAAGTTTAGTTTAAAATATGTGTGTGCGTGTGTACTTGGTGATTAAAAGAAAACATTAAAGATCTAAAGATAGAGTATGAAAGATGTCACCTATTATTAATTATTAAATGAGTAACAAAAAAAAATATATAATAAAATTATCCGATTCATGATCTATACTATCTTCATTGATAAGAAAAAATCAAACTGCAACAAAATTTATAATAAAATGTTCAATAAACTCTCTAGTGTAATTATTTATAATACGAATTTTTATTTATAATTAATGACTAACATTTATATTAGTTTTATTAATTAAAATTCTTATAAATTAAATCATACAAGTATATTAATATAATAAAAAAAATAACCATAATATTTATTTAAAATAATAACTATAATATTTATTTAAGATAATAACTTGTGCAACACACAAGCATGCATGTTTACCCGTGATACTCTAAAATGTGATTTTTTTTGAGACTCTAAAATATGATTAAGATATATAGTACCAATTAATGTATAGTATTTCTGCATATTCTAATACTTTCCCTACGAATAAGTTTCTATTTTTTGTTCCGACTAACATGGGGTTGGGATATAATAATAAACCGGGATAACTCATCAGCATATATAAAAGTAGAGAGTAGTTGCAGTATTTGTGGCATATATAAAAGTAGAGAGTAGGTACAGTATTTGTGGCATATATAAAAGTTATACAAAATACTTCATTAAATAACGATAAGTGGAGGCGGTTGATTTTTTATTTTATCGGCCGAGCACACGCTCCCACATTACATTACTCCTAGTCCTAAATCTATCCTACTGTGAATCGGACTCTTCTCCTTGAACTCCAAAAGCTCTCTTTTATGCCACTTAAGTTACAAGCTCTCGACAGTAGTGGTGATCGATTGAATCGACAAAATAATTATGTTACTCCCATATCCATTATTTTGTTTGTAATTTTTAAGCAATATGTGCCAATTGTCTCAAAAATCCAGTTTAGCTGGTGGAAGTGCCATTTGAATTTGAGGTTTAGGGTTTAATTATTCATGCCCTTTACCTTCCCCCCACTCCTTAACAAAAAAGGAAAAAAAATAGTTGTTAAAAAAAATATTTTACTTGATTATATTACATAGTTTCAAAATCATTAATGCTTATTATTATTATATTTTTATTACACAACATGAATACAAACCACAAATGCAGAAACGATACCCTGTGCAAACACACATATCACATATTAGTAATAGCTCAAGAACCCCTTATCCTCACAGAACGGGTAGAACGTCCCTTGAATTATTCAATCATTTTATTTTTTACATGAGAAAACTTATTGAAAACAACAAAATGCAAACCACAAGCATACTAAAACTTGCACACAAAAGAAGATGAAGACAATAGTGATTACATAACTATTTCATAGATTCTCATAGAAGAATTTCTTGAAAAGTTGCATATGTGTCGTGTGAAAGAGCATACACACAAAAATAGAGCCATCTTCATCGGGACTTGGAAGAATCAAAGCCCTATTAGATGAAATCACATATGCTACTCCAAAATGCATAGGTTTTCTCCATCCAAAATCTGCTTCATAAACTGGCATTCCAATCCAACATGTAAGGCGAAGATTAAGGTTTCCACCAATAGGAATATACATTGGTTCTCCTTTTCCCAAAAAAACAGATTTTATGCCATCTAATTTCTCTTGATTTATCTCAGCACTTAATTGTGACCTTATGTATTCATTTGAAAGAACTCCAATTGCTTCCCTTATCTTGTGAGCAACATAACCAAATGGGTTTGATAATATTTCTCCAACATGACATTTTGGTGTCACTCTGGCCAAAGCATTCCCAAAATAATTCTTTGGGAGTGGTGGAATTACTCTAGTGCGAATACTTGCATGAAATCGAATAGCAGTCAGTTGATTCTCATCAAGCTCACGTGCCTTGCACGCACATCTCCATATATGAGCAGCAATAGCTTCAAATCTGCTATAAGGCCTTGAACTTGACCCTTCACGTTCAATATTGGCTTTCTTCTTTAGTTTCTCCACTTGATCAGGTGAGATTTTTAGCATTTCAGCGCAAATTTTCTTCTTTTGCTCGTCAATGCTACTAGAAGCTCCAAGTTTGAGTGGAAGAGACTTCAACTCTGGGTGATCAAACTTTGGTGGTGATGAGGTATGTGAGAATTTGAGCACTGTTCTATCTAAAAATGGCATTTCATTTGAATCTAATGCTTCCCCTCAAGTCAACTTGGCCCAAGAGTTAATGAAGTGAATAGCGCCGAAACCATCGGCGACAGGGTGAGATAATGCTACCCCGATTGCGATTCCTTCATTGCCATTGAACCTTGTTAGTTGAACTAGAAACAGGGGAATCTC
The DNA here is from genome assembly GCA_037177725.1 of Cyamopsis tetragonoloba. Taxonomy (NCBI): domain Eukaryota; kingdom Viridiplantae; phylum Streptophyta; class Magnoliopsida; order Fabales; family Fabaceae; genus Cyamopsis; species Cyamopsis tetragonoloba. Next base: position 64,503,278 of record CM074119.1, read on the forward strand.
TGCTTGAGAAGAATAATCAATCTTCGGAGCAAGTTCCTTGGTGGAGTCCGAGGGAGAAAAATCACCAAAGTCTTGAAATGTTTTTGTGGTTTCAGCTTCAAGCAATGTTACTCCTTTTGCATTACAATCAATTTCCAATCGACCACTTTCTGTGCAGATCAATCGACCGGCTAATGGATAATAGGGCACTAAAATTTTGCTTAGAGAAATCTTCATCCTCTCAATAATGGTATCTTGGTTTTTGTTTGCTTTGTAAATGTAGATAGTTGGCACATGACCTAGAAGAGAAGAATGATCACTATCAGAAAGCCATAAACGACCATTTGGAGTTGGTTCATTTGGGATGACTGTGTGACTGTGTGAGATGCTCTAATGGTTACCATTTTCTTTTTTTCTATTGGCTTGAATCTTAAGGCTGTGTTTATGTGCTGAAGAGTATACAGAATATTTTCTGAGTTGTACTATATATATACTCCTTCACTTTTTTTTTTAAAGCTGGGAGTAAATATTTAACTATTTTGTTATATTTCTATAAAAATATTATTTACGCTTTCATCAATTTTAGTTGGTGTAGTAGTTAATCTTTTATTATTGGTTTAATAAAACAAAAAGCGATAAAATCATATTACAAGGAGTTTAAAAATAAAAAATAATCATTACATTTTTTTAATATACATGATTGATACCTGGATGAACAATTAAATAAGAAAAAAAAGTATGAGTATAATGTTTTTTTTTTACAAGAAAATTTAACAATACCAATGATCAAATCCTGTACTACACACTTACACACACATATCCTTACTAGCTCCTTAGACCATGTAACAAATGCAAGGAACTCAATAAGTGTGTTTAGCCCATATTTTATTAATATTTTGGTAAGTACCGCAAGTACAAATTACTCTATCAATTTAAGCAACTCTTATATTACAATGCAAAGTTCGCAACTCAAATAGGTCTAACGCGTACTAAACAATGTAAGGTTCTTCCACTAAAATTCTGTTTGTTTCGCCCCACCACCCTAGGTCTTGATTGCTTATTTAAGTAACTCACATAATCAACTCAAGTCACGTCAACAAACTACAATAAAAAATTGCTTGTTAAATTGAATTGCTTATCACATACAATAATTCTAAACAACTACATTATATATAATCTTATAGCACAAGTATAATGCTTTTTGCTAGCGCAATACGACTCTTTGCTTATTTATTCTTCATTGATCATGACTCATGAGGCGTGATTGAGGTGCTAGAGTGGAAAGCAGGTGAGGGTATTTTTTTAAAATAAAAAATTAAAGTATACTTTTTAATTAAATATTTAAGGTTTTCTAACGTGCAATTTTCTAAATCATTTAGGGTGTGTTTGGTTCAGCGGTGATAAAATTGGATTTAAATCAACGTAATTTTAAAGAATTGATTTTATATAAAATTGATTTTCAAGTAATGTGATTTATGTTTGAAATTTTTTTACTTAAAACAAGTTTGAAGTAAAAATACAGTGTAAAATTCTTAACTCAACGTAAAAGCAAGACTCATCTTGTTTTTGCCAAAATCAATTTTGAATTTCCCCTAACTTAGAACCAAACAACTAATTAACTATCCAAAATCAATTTTCATGCTTCAAAATCAATTCCTTACACCCCCATCGTTTTATCAAACATGCACTTAAGATGCCAAATTTACGGTTAAAAGAGAAGTTATACTTCGTACAAAATTAATTACGCGTAATATCTCATTTACGCATAAAAAAATAATTTAGATGAAGAATATCTAAAAAAGGTGGTTTCTCCGGTGTTCCTTCAAAATAAGGAACAAATGTGTTCCTCTATGTGGCTCCATTTAAATAATGACACTTGTTATAACTTATCTATGTCATCTAATTTAATATAACTTTACAATATTGCAAACTCATCCTCTCTTTTAATAACATTTACCCTTAGTATAAGCACAATGTTTCTTAAAATTTCTTTATCTTTTTCTTTTAACAAATTAAAATGCAACATTTACGACTAAATTAAAATTAAACGTAAGTGAACATGACAAAATAATTGAATAAGGGTAAAAAATAAGTATTAAAACATACTAAAAGTGAATAGCAAAAAAAGAAATAATACTAATAGTGTATGACTATTTTAATGTTTTCATCCGCAACCCAATAATACTATCTAGACAAGTATTCATTAAAAGTACATTATACACAATTTTAGCGCAATTTTTTATGCTTTTTTGGGTTTAGTATGTGATTTGTGATTTTTTATGTTGTTTCGATGTTATTATATTTAAATTCTTCATATCAATTTGATGTAAAATATGTGTTAGGTGTCCAAGTTTTGCTATAATGTTCATAGTTATTCTTAGTTGTTGTTGTTATTTCTTGATAGATATTTCTTTGGTGTGTATAGTATCATCTCTATGAAGATGACAACATGATCTCTTATTCAATCAAATCAAAAATTTGATATGAGACAATAAGAAACTCAATAAAGTCATATTCTCTATTAAATCAGGTAGATTTGGTAGATATTAAATTGATTTTATTTTTTAATCTAACATTTAGCTTTTACTTATGTCTCTATTTTTTTAATCAAAATATCAAATACTTAGATTTTGGTGTCATTATTAAAGGTGTATTCGAGCTTTAATTAATTAAAAAAATGAGTTTTTATTAGTTGAAAGATAAATAAATTAATGGGGAATATTATAATAAATAAAATAAATCAAAATAGTATTTTGGTCCCTAAACTTTACATTAAATTTTAGTTTGGGTTTCTTTTTTTTTTTTTGGCAAAATGACATTTTTGGTCCCTTAACTCTTTGCGTCAATTCACTTTGGTCCCTTAACTTTTATGTTGGATTCAATTTGGTCCTTACCGTCAATTCCGTTAATAAATTTAACGGAATGGAGGGGACGGCGTTAAACTCTGTTACCTTTTCAATCAACGGCTCAGATTGAATCAAATCTAATGGTTGAAAATGAGTCTGGGTTTATTTCAAAAAAAATTAAAAGAAAAAAGAAGAAGAAGAACATCTGCAAACCAATTCTCCATCTTCTTCTTTCTTATGACAGAGCAGCTACAAAAATTTAAGGAATGATTAATCTGGATATTTTCTTCCATATCTTCGTTTCTTCACCTTCTGCAAATCAATTTTAGATCTTCATTTCTGCTTTCATATCTTGATATCTTCACCTTCTTTCACCTTCTTTCACCTTCTTTGAGCATGATACCTCCGATCCCTAACCATTTGAGCATGATAGCTCTCACCTTCTTCTAGATCTTCATTTCTTCTTCATCTTCCGCAGCCACTGCCACCGCCACCGCCACCGCCACCTCACTCGCTGCCGACGCCATCAACCCCAAAGTCAACAACCCCAATATTTCTTAATTTTTTGTTCTGGGTTTTGCTGTGTTCGTTCCAATTGGGCATGCTTGTTCGTCTCCTTTTTCTTAATTTGTCTTTAGCATGTTTGTTCTGGTTTTACCATGTTTGTTCCAATTGGGGACTTTTTTACTCAGGGGATTGAAGAAGAAGATGAATAATTTCAAACTGCTTTCTTGCTACGATTGAGCTAAGAGCCACAATGTTTAAGATTTTCTAGAAATTTCTTCAGATCTGGAACAAGAAAATTTGCAGATTTTCTAGATGTTTGCATATTATCATCTTTTTCTTTTAATTTTTTAAAGAAATCCAGACCATTTTCAACCATTAGATTTGATTCAATTTGAGCCGTTGATTGAAAAGGTAACAGAGTTTAACGCTGTCCTCCCCATTCCGTTAAATTTATTAACGGAACTGATGGTAGGGACCAAATTGAATCTAACATAATAGTTAAGGGACCAAAACGAATCAAAAAAATAAGGAACCAAAGTGAATTGACGCAAAGAGTTAAGGGACCAAAAGTGTCATTTTGTCTTTTTTTTTTTTGTTCATATTGGCTTATTTACTTATTATTTCTTCGTGTTATTTTATTAAATAATTAATAAAAATATCTAAAATAGTCACTAGATGTGAGAAAGAAGAAGACAATGATAAAAAATATTATTATGGGCATTTTTTTAATTATTTATCAACAAAAATTAATAAAAAACAATTATATTATATTAAAAATATAAATTAAGATTATGAAGAAACAATAAAATAACCAAATTAAAATTTGAGATAAAGTTATGGGCCTAAAATATGATAATATTATTCTACAAATTTTCTCTTGTGAAAATTCATAAAATAACACACAAAAAAATATTCACATATAAATTTTAATTTATAAATTTGACAAATAATATAATGTATTTAAATAATATTATTTTCATAAATAACTAGTACACACATTATTACATTGTCATCCATATGCTCAAGTATTATTTACGTTGTCATCGACTCGGTATCACTGATCGAACTAGTAAGTCACTGGTTAAACCGATTTAACCTAATATATGATAATATTTTATAGTTTATACTAATATTTACAAATGTAATATATATTTTACCATAAAATTTAATATATTAAAAAAATTTTGTGTATACATTAGAACTAATGTTAATGTTTATACAAAATTAAAATATATAAATATTCATAAATTTAGAGTGATATATAAAATTATAAGATAGATAACATTTTTTTAAAAAAAATAAATGCGAATACATTAAAAAACTAAACTCATAAATATATTGTAATAAAATTATCATATTTTTTTTTATAATAAATTCCCATAATAATACTTTTTATCGTTGTATGCTTCTTTCTCATATCCAGCAACTATTTTAGATATTTTTATTAATTATTTAATTAAATAAAATGAAATAAAAATAAGTAAAGGAGTCAATATAAAAAAAAAAGAGATCCGAACTAAAATTTAATGTAAAGTTTAGGGACCAAAATACCACTTTTATCTTATTTTATTTATTATAATATTCTCCATTAATTTATTTATCCTTCAACTAATAAAACTCATTTTTTTAATTAATTAAAGCTCAAATATACCTTTAATAATGTAACCAAAATCTAAGTATTTGATATTTTGATTAAAAAAATAGAGAAATAAATAAAAACTAAATATTAGATTAAAAAATAAAATCAAGTTAATATCTACCAAATCTAAATGATTTGATAGCGAATATAACTTTATTGAATTTCTTATTGTCTCATATCAAATTTTTGATTTGATTGGATAAGAGATCATGTTGTCATCTTCATAAAGATGATACATAGACACCATAGAAATATCTATCAAGAAATAACAAGAACAATTAAGAATAACTATGAACATTATAGCAAAACTTGGACACCTAACACATATTTAATATCAAATTGACATGAAGAATTTAAATATAATAACATCGAAACAACATAAAAAATTACAAATCATATACTAAACCCAAAAAACCATCAAAACTTGCGTTAAAATTGTGTATAATGTATTCCTAATAAATACTTGTCTTTTATGATGGATAATATTATTGTGTTTCGGATGAAAACATCAAAAATAGTCATACACTATTATTATGTTTTAATATTTGTTCTTCACCCATCTTCAATTATTTTTTCATGTTTACTTGCGTTTAATTTTAATTTAGTCGTGAATGTTGCATTTCAATTTGTTAAAAGAAAAAAGATAAAGAAATTTTAAGAAATATTGTGCTTATACTAAGCGTAAATGTTATTAAAAGAAAGGATGAGTTTGCAATATTATAAAGTTATATTAGAATTAGATGATATTGATAAATTATTTTGAAGGAACAAATTTATTCCTTATTTTGAAGAAACACCGAAGAAACCACTCAAAAAAAATATCACATCTAAAAATTACTTTTCTAGTACCAATTTTCTTAAAGAATAATATCCAAATAACATCAATTTTAATTTATTCAAAATAAATTATACAGAATTAATTCAATTTAAAATTAATTATACCGTAAAACAAACACACAATATAAGAGTGTAGTATACAGTGTGTGTTTTCTGATAAAAAAAACAGACAATATATGATAGAGTGTGACAAAGAAATGCTAGTTCTTTGTCGATGTTTAGGAGAACCCAAGCAAAAGGAATAGAAATACGGTGAGAAATTAAAAAAGACGTTTGAGTAACGTCTTGAGAATTAAATTTCGTTTAAAATAAGAGAAATTTCTTTTTTCTTTATTAATTTATCATTAATTGCAAAAATCCTTCTTTTAAGTTTCTCAATGTGACTTGTCTCTAATTAATTATTACAACTGATTTTGGCTAATAAGATTTATAGATGCAATTGGTTGATTAAATGGTTAAGGAGTGAAGTTTTGAATAGCAGTTCATTGATTTAAACTCATATAAACATATTTTTGCCTATAAAAAAAAAGGTTATGGCCTTTTAGCAATTTTATTTAGCGAAATTCTCAACCAATAATTTTTTTTTTCTTGTTCTTGGAGACCATTCACATTGAGATTATCTCAAAATAAAACTTGTTGGGATTCCTTGTCTCAATATTTTCTACTCACTTAGGCTATATATGAATTTTCAATTCAAAACAGTTTGGCGTGGCCTATTAATTATTACACCAATGTGATCATTATCTTAATTGAATATTCAACTTGTTCATAAGGAATATATGAATATTGTATTTTAATTTGTTTGGGAAATTCTAAAATTAAAATTATATAAAAAAAGAATATAAAATTATTTGAAATTATAACATTTAATAAAGATATAAATATCAAGACAGAAGATATATATATATATATATATATATATATATATATATATGGGTTTGCTAACGTACACCCACTTATTTTTTCGAAGATGTGTGTTAGTCCGTTATAACTTAGAAATTTTAAAATACACCCACAAGGTGTAGCTTGCTAACGCACTCCTCCTATAAAACAGGTGGGTGTACATTAGCAAGCCTCATATATATATATTGTTTGCTAATGTACACCCACTTGCGTTTTAGAAAGTGTGCGTTAGCAAGTTATAATTTGAAATTTTAAAATACACTCACAAGGTGTAGCTTACTAATGCACACATTCGTGTGTATGTTAGCAAACCCATATATATATATATATATATATATATATATATATATATATATATATATATATATATATATTGGTTTGCTAATGTACACCCACTTGATTTTTAGAAGGTGTGTGTTAGCAAGTTATAACTTAGAAATTTTAAAATACACCCACAAGGTGTAGCTTACTAACGCACTCCTTCTATAAAACAAGTGGGTGTACGTTAGCAAACCTCACAGAAATTAAGAACCTTAGGGGTTGTTTGGTTTGAATTTTTATTTTCTGTTTTATGTTTTGTGAAATTTTACAAAGGAAAAATTAAAAATGCTGAAAACAGAAATTTCAAAAAATAAGAAACAGATTGAAAACAGAAAATGAAAATGCAAATCAAACAGCCCCTTAGTTTCTCTTTACTTTGTATTCTTATTTTCTGTTTCTATTTGTTATTTTTATGAATAATTGTGATATAAAACTATAACCTTGTTCTCATTTCATTATCTGTTTTTTTATGATTTGTATAAAAAACTTTGAAAACAATCAAAATGAATATAATATATTTTCAATGTTTTATAAATCTTCTTTATTACTCCTTACAAACTAAATACAAATATACTATATTTTAGGTTTAGGGTTTAATTATTCATGCCCTTTACCTTCCTCCCACCCCTTAACAAAAAAAGGGAAAAAAATAGTTGGTAAAAAAAACATTTTACTTGATTATATTACATAGTTTCAAAATCATTAATGCTTATTATTGTTATATTTTCATTACACAACATGAATACAAACTCACAAATGCAGAAACGACGACTCGTGCAAACACACATATCACGTATTAGTAATAGCTCAAAAACCCCTTATCTTGAGAACTGGTAAAACGTCCCTTGTATTATTCAATCATTTTATTTTCTCCATGAGTAAACTTATTGAAAACAACAAAATGTAAACCACAAACATACTAAAACTTGCACACAAAAAAAGATGAAGACAATAGTGATTACATAACTATTTCATAGATCCTCGTAGAAGAATTTCTTGAAAAGTTGCATATGTGCCGTATGAAAGAGTATACACACGAGAATAGAGCCATCTTCATCGGGACCTGGAAGAATCAAAGCTCTATTAGATGAAATCACATATGCTACTCCAAAATGCATAGGTTTTCCCCATCCAAAATCTGCTTCATAAACCGGCATTCCAATCCAATATGTAAGGCGAAGATTAAGGTTTCCACCCATAGGAATATACATTGGTTCTCCTTTTCCCAAAAAAAAAAACAGAGTTTATGCGGTCTAATTTCTCTTGATTTATCTCAACACTTAATTGTGACCTTATGTATTCATTTGTAAGAACCGCAATTGCTTCCCTTATCTTGTGAGCAACATAACCAAATGGGTTTGATAAAATTTCTTCAACCTGACATTTTGGAGTAACGTCTCGAGAATTAAATTTTGTTTAAAATAAGAGAAATTTCTTTCTTCTTTATTAATTTGTCATTAGTTGCAAAAATCCTTCTTTTAAGTTCCTCAATGTGACTTGCCTCTAATTAATTATTACAACTGATTTCAGCTAATAAGGATTATGCATTCAATAAATTGGTTTAATGGTTAAGGAGTGAAGTTTTGAATAGCATTTCCTCAATTTAAACTCATACAAACACAATTTTGCCTGTAAAAAAGGGTTACGGCCATTTAGCAATTTTATTTAGCGAAATTCTCAACCAATAATTTTTTTTTCTTGTTCTTGGAGACCATTCACATTGAGATTATTTCAAAATAAAACTTGTTGGGATTCCTTGCCTGAATATTTTCTACTCTCTTAGGCTATATATGAATTTTCTATTCATCACAAAGTATGGCGTGGCCTATTAATTATTACACCGATGTGATCATTATCTTCATTGAATATTACAAATTGTTCATAAGGAATATATGAATATGGCTCGATGTGGGACTTTGAGACTTTTCTACAAAATTTTGTGCTGGTGCAGTTTTGTAGAAAAGCCATAGAAATGTAGTTCTGTTTTCATCCGACCTCCCAATATTCGTTTGCTGATAACTCCATTTGTTTGTCTAGTATTTGGACAAATAGTTGAAGCTCCTTTGATCAAGGTTTCAAGTCGGTCTTCTGTTGTATTATGATAATAGCTTTGTACCCTTTGAAACCTTTGTGTCTTTCATGAGGAGAAATACCAAATATTTTGCTATTCATATTTTATAATGTATACAGGATAGTATGAGATTAAAAAAAAGTTCACCCTCTTTTCCCTTTCCTGTTTCCTTTTCTGTTTTCACATTTCCATTACTTTATTGTGAATTTTATGCCTTTCATACCGGCACTTTTCAAATGGCTTCATTAGTTTTATCGTGTCAACAATGGTTTCTTCAAATTAAAAGTTGACAATTAACGAAAAAATAATTTTGAAGTTTACATTGTTAAATGGGAAAGCTCGAACATACGGTTGCCCCGAATTTTTTTACACGTCTCTAAAGAAAATGATGTGGTTTCTCTCCGAAGTCTTCGATCAGGTCCATAAATGCATCAAATTAATTCATGGTTTAATAATTTTGAGTATGACTACATATTCTTATATATATTAATGATATATAGAATGTGTTGATTTTCTTTATGCATAAGATGGATTTAGTTAACTACCTTGCGCTAGATTTTCCTTATGGATGAGGTGTATCCCCTTAACAAGTTGTTCATTTTGTTGATGAATGAGGCTTCCCTGCATTAATTCAGAAATTAATTAATAATATCATTGAAGAATGAATTACAAATTAAACCTGATGATTTCCTAAAACAAACCTTTTGGTGCAATTCTTTGTTCTCCTCATGGTAAACTTGATCCTGCAGGAGGTGATGTGTTATTGAGAGCAACATATATATAATTATGCATATTCTGTTTTGTTCTTCAAATGGTATTTTATTACTAATTTCAAATAATTTCATTCACATTTTTTTCCTTTCTTTTATCCGGTGAAGGTAAAAGGCACCTTGATGCAAATGGTTGGTGCAGATTGGCTTCGTACGCACACACGAGAAGACGATTTGAATAGTCGTCCCGGTTCAATAGTCAAGTATTTTTTATTTTAATTCTTCTGTTTTATACTTTTGTGTATATTTTCTTTTAGGGTTTATAAAATTACTACTGAAAATTTATTATCTAAATGTTTTTTTGGATTCAGCAATATGCAGCAAAATGAGGTCCTCAATTCTTTTTTATTATCAACATACAAGTGAGTATAACCTCATAACTAGTGAATTATTTATCATCTCAATAATATTGAGTATAATGTATGTTATATATCATTGAATGGTGTCAAGATGAGAGCAATTTTTTTTAACAATCACATTTAAAGACCCAGTTTTTTGAATGGTACTTATAAAATATCATTGCTTTAGAAAAATAATTTAAATTTGATGATCACATTCATATTTCGATTGAATTTTGTTGATAATGTGCTGAGCCTATCAAGATAAATTTGTGAATTATTATAGTAGATTACTATTTTTAACAGTAATTTATTAAAAAAATAATTAGAATCACTAATACTATTCAATAAAACTAAATACCATTTAATAAAATTAAAATATCTATTTGTCTATATATCTATAAAAGCTTAACATTTTTTATATTAACTTGTTTATTCATTTTACACAACTCTCCCAAAACCACATTCTATTCCCATCACTTTTTTGTCACTATAATGGGTCATCTTTTTAATAATATAAATAAATATTTTGTGCAAAATTGATTTTTTATCTAATTCTTACGATTTTTTGATTAAAGATAAAATTATACATAAATGTAAATCAAATAGCATGAAAACTCACTATCTTAGAGACCTAAGTGTAAGACAAGTAATCGGATCGTCAGAGTTCATTGAATAATAGTTGATATTTTAGCATTTTAGAACTACAATATAATGTAGAAAAAAATTTTTCGTACTACTCACTTTATACTCATGGTTACCTACGTTACAATATCTGGTTAAGAAGTTTTGTTGAATTTTATTTTTACGTTGTAATCACCTATTTCTACACTGTAACCACCAAATCCGAAAAACACTGTAACAAAAAAAAATAACTAATCTAACCACTTTTTTCAACGTATGTAACCAATGTACATGGTAACAAAAAAAAACTAATGTAACCACTTTTTTCCACGTTCGTAACCAATGAGTACAGAAAATTTTGAGTACAAAAAAATCAAGACTCTATAATGTACGGTTGTATAGGTACAAAAGAGATATGCAAAACATTTCTAAATACATTGTATCCTAATCTTGCTATATATATGTATAATAAAACTTATCTTTGGAAAAATTTGTGCTGAGTTCATTTATTAATTACATGAACACTAATAGAATAAAATTTTAATTTTTCATAAAATTTAATAATATATTTTTATTGATTTATATAAATTAATCTTATACTTCTTATAAATAAATTAAAATTTGTCATATAATTATTATTATCATTAAAAACATATTATTGAATTTTTTTTTATTCTCTTCAATTTTAGGCTTGAGTTTTCTAACATAATTAAGTCTTTCTGACACATAAAAACTTATGTCGTCCTTAATGTTTTATAATAAAAATGGGTTTATTTTCAAAATTGTTATACCACAGCCCCCTTTGTTTGAGGTAGGGGTGGCAATAGGCAAAGCGGGGGCATAAACTACTTCCCTCATTTTTATCCTTGTTTTTTTGTGATGGGTTGGTTTTCAATTTGATTTTGGAAAGTCAAAATCAATTTTGATGTATTTAGTTAAAATTTTTACTCTGAATTTTTATTATAAACTTTCTTTTGAAAAAAAAAATTCACATATAAATCAAGTTATTTTAATATCAATTTTATCAATTCTATAAAATTACGTTTATCCAAAATCAATTCTACTACCATAAAATTAAATACACACATAATACTTTATTTCTTTTGTATTTTAACTCTTCTTCTACTATTTAATTTTTCACTTTTCTCTTTTTTATTTGTTTCTCTCTTATTATAAAATCATATATTACGCATATGATGACAGCAACTCTTTAGGCAAAATAAGAAAAAGAAGATGCAAACTTAGTGCATGTTTGGATATCAAGTTTATTTTGTTAAAAGAGAGTTTGGAGTCCCAAAATGAACTTTGACAAAATGAAAGTATGTTTCGGTAATTTTTTCACTTGGAAAATTTTCATTTACAGTTTGGAAAAATGAAGTTTGGGAGAAGTAAGTCTTACCTACTTTTCTAACTTTATTTTGCAAAAGTAAAATGACCATTTACAACTCTACCCCTCATTACTTCTTTCATGTCCTATTTTTAATTAAAAATCATGTCCTTTTTTTAATTAAACTTTATATCCAAATGTACTTCTATCTTTATCTATCCAAACTTTTACAATATCATTCCCAAATACAAATTCATTCCATCAAACTTCATTCTACCAAACTTCATTTTACCAAATTTTATTCTACCAAACTATTATCCAAACAGACCCTTACAAAATAGTCACTTTCAAAGTAATTCACTTTGATTATGAAAGATATATTTTGTGAGAAAAAAAGAATGGTAACGAGCGTGAGGGACATAACTTGGGAAGAAGGAAAGAAAAAAAATATTCCGGAAATGAAAAACAGTCAACTTAAATTAGCCAATTTCTGTTTACGGTTGAGGATCACGGTTGTTTCCTGGCACGCTACGATAAAGTCTCGAAAGAGCTTTGTGATTCTCTTGTTTCTGTACTTGACGAACGATTTTCTTCCGTTGGAAAGAAAAACACAAGAAACTAGTGAGAAAACTTTCCATGGGTACTTAGGACAAGTCTCATGGATTCCCTTGTATGAATCTTTGGGCATTGAAGATCCGTTGACTTTGCAAGCATATCAAAAATTCAGCCAAATCATGTATCCAGAAGGGAATGATCGTTTCTGCTAGGAATTAAAATTGAGAAGCTAGTGGGAATGCCCCCATTATTTTTATTTCTTTTCATTTCACTTATTTTTAACGGGAAACCCGGTGCACACGGTAATCCACCATGTGCGTGGATATAACACTCTAGAGCTCTCTGCAAACCCTGGTAAGCGTCCTTAACCAAAGTCCATGCCTCACCTCCAATAGAGGTCTGCAAAAACTATTACCCCTTCCGATAATAGCCCCAAATTATTCCTCTTTCTCAGAGTCATCACCCATTACAGGTGTGCAAGAACCATTACCCCTTCCTGTAATAGCCCCCAAATTATTTCTCTTATTCAGAGTCAACACCCATTACAGGTCTGCAAGAACTATTACCCCTTCCGGTAATAGCCCACAATTATTCTCATTTCCTTGCTTGTCCACTTACCCGGTCTACTTCCGGCGGAACTCAACCCACTTACTCAACTAAGGTTGATGGGGGAAAGCATTTCTCTTATCTTTTAATTCCAAATTACATGTTATTATGCATCAAACATCCATCTCATCTCAATTGCATCCAACATGTTCCAAGTTTCATCATTTATCACATCACAATCTTGTAAAACATCAATCAAAGCATACACCACTTAGGTCATAACATGTAGCACAACAATTCCATGACCCTATTGCATGTTTATAAGTCACATGAACCTAATTTCATTCATTCCTATCCTAGAAATGGATTCATGATGTTTACATTGCAATTTGTTTGATTATGTTCATGTAGGAATAAATATGGAGAAGTGTTGATCTTTGAATATTAGACTTAAAGAATGAAACTAGAGATGAAAGGAATTGAAGAATGAAGGCTAGAAGGGTGTAGGATTGAATTTCTCCCCCATTTGTGCGCACACTTTGCTCAGCTGTGCGCACCTTAATTGTGTTTTTTCTTGCTGCCTCCAGTTGTGTGCACAACTTTCCAACATGTGCGCACCTTAATTCCCCCTGGAGCTGTTGTCCAATCTTGTGCGCACAGCCTAGGAACGTGTGCGCACCCCTGTTCGTATTTTGGCCATAACTTGAGTTGTAGACCTCCAAATAGAGTGAAACCAAAAGCATTTGAAAGCTAAGAGGATTCTCTACAACTCTCATGAAGACCACAAAACCCAGTTCTAAAAATTTAATTGTAAAAAATAGTAATCTTTGACAGGTATGTGCAATCAACAAAATAGATACTTTCATATAGACCCTGTCTCAGTAATTTGGTCATAACTAGAGTTGTAGACCTCCAAATTGAATGAAACCAAAATAATTTGAAAGTTAAGAGGATTATCTAAAAATCTTATTAAGACCACAAAGTCAAATTTCAATTAAAACAAATTCAATAATCCAGTTCAAATTGTGCCAAAACAGAGGAAGATGGTATTGATCAACTTTTCACAAGTTTCAATCCTCCCTTCCATCTCAATTCCTCAAAATCATATTAACTTCATCTAAATCAATATAAATCACTCAAAGATCAATCCAAAGTCCAATTTCATCAAATTCACATCATCATCAAGATCATTCTCGTACATTCACATTCACAATCCAATATCCAAACAAAGAATCAACATAAATGCATCAACCCGACACATATAGAACCAATTCAACCAAGATCAACTTCACACTTCAAGAACACAAGAAACATGTCATGTTAATTTAACACCAATATGCATACAAGCTAAATCCATGTCATCTAACCAAGTCAAATCCAAAACCTAGCATCATAAAACCTCAAATTCCTAATTTCCCTAATTGGAGTTTTAAGTTTGGGGTTTAGGGGGGTTACCTTAGAATTAGAGCTCTAAACTCAATCTCTAAATTCCACCGTGGAAGATTCTAAACCGGTAGAATTGAAGTTCCCGACCCGTAAATCATTTTCTTCAAATGCTCCAGTGGCAACCGGCGGCCGGAAGGCCACCATGCAACCACCCAAAGTGGTGGTCACCACCAATTTCTCCTTCTTTCTCGCCACCCTCTCCCCATTTTCTTTCTTCATTGTGTTTTATGTGTGTGTGGCTGTGAGAAAGTGAGATATAGGTGATGGTGTGTGGTTAGGTGAGGGAGGGTGCGTGGTAAAAGCGTAGTCCTTAGTTTTAATTTATTAAAAATTGCACCTAAGTCCTTGTCTTTATAAAATTTAATAAAACTCTATATTAACATAATTTAAATAAATAAAACCACAATGATATAATTATAACTTTCTAATTTTATATTTTAATCTCCTAAGCCCACCTTGCTACCTTTCTAATCTCTAGTTGTATTTATTTCATAGCCTAGTCTTTTTCCCCTAATCCTATATGTTTTATAATTCATTTTAGTTCCCTAAATTCCTTATCTTTTCTAAAATAGCCCCTTAAGGACATAACTTGTAAGTTAAAATAATTTACTTTAGAAACTTTGAAATTTGGGATATTACAAATATATCTGTAATAAATTAATTTTTAATATGTAGTAATAGTAGACATATAGCTATTACTCATGTACAACCCCAATAACTCTACTTAACCAAAAACAAATTTTTAGTTGATTGACGTTGTAGGATTTTTAGATAAGCCAATTTGAATTAAACAAAAGTACCATAAGTACTAAGAAAATACACCAAGCCAAAGAAAAATCCAAACAAAGCAAAAACACCCAAACACGCATAGTTGCTACAAGGCAAAATACGACAATGAAAAATAAAGCAGCTAGCCACTATTAATTTACACTATGTAGCAACACGTCTTAAGCATGCTCGTGAGCACCTTAGCCCTTCAAGAAAAGAGAGAGATAAGTCACTAATTTTGGATTTCAACTATAACCAAGATCGAATAACAATGAGATCGAAAATGGATTGTAGCTTCCAAGAGGCACCTTTAAACATTGAATTATTCCTACCAATCCACATAGCTCAAATAATAGAAAAGTACACTACCTGCCACAAATGTCGGACTTTACTAGAACACTAAAGTAGGCCACTGAATTGCAAATAATTTCCACGACTTTCAATGAGACAAGCAGACACAACCCCTCATCAAGGATATCCTTCATCAACATGAAATTCAACACTAGTGGAAACAAAAGTAATTTTGACCAAAGCTAAATTCAAAACAAATAGACTGACAGAAATAAGCAAAATATGAACAAATATTTGTTTACCAAGATGTTTCTAGCTTAATTTACACTATGTTTTATATGTTAAAAATATAAACATTTGTTTCTAGAAATCGTGTATTGTACACTTGAAAAAATAGGGTATTTTTTACTTTAAAAATGAAAATGAATATTTTAATTTTTTTAATTATTTATCTTTTTTGAAAACAATCTATTTTTCCCCATAAGATTTCTAGCTTAATTTTTACAGTTTTTTATATTTTAAAAATTGAAAGATTCAGTTCTAGAAATCGAGTATTATACAATTGAAATATAGAGTGTTTTTAACTTTAAAAATGAAAACGGATATTTTAAATTTATTAAATTATTTGATTTTTTGACAACAATGTATTGTTCACCATGAAGTTTCTAGCTTAATTTACACTATATTTTATATTTTTAAAATATCAACATTTGTTTCTAGAAATCCTGCACTATACACTTGAAAAATAGGGTGTTTTTTACTATAAAAATGAAAACTCATATTTTAAATATATTAATTTATTTGATTTTATTGACAACAATGTATTTTTCACCATGAAGTTTCTTGCTTAATTTACACTATCTTTTTATATTTTTAATATATCAACATTTGTTTCTAGAAATAGTGTACTATACAATTGAAAAATAGGGTGTTTTTTACTTTAAAAATTAGAATGCATATTTTAAATTTATTAAATTATTTTATTTTTTTGACAACAATGTATTGTTCACTAGTAAGATTGTTGATCCCAATTACTCATATACATTGTTATCTTTTTCATTTTGTTAGATTGGGTAGGTTTGACATCTTTGGAATTTTACAAATTATATGATTCTCACAAATGTTAATGGTTTTTGTGTGTCAGGAAGAGGCTTGATGCCACTGTTCAAGATTTGGAAGAGAAGTAGAATAGCAAGAAAGAAACAGTATGTAACTTATCCTTACTTTGTTAGTTTTGGTTTTAGCTTTGATATGGTTTTTGTCATTGCTTTCGTTTTTTTTTTAAAAAAAATATTGAATACCATATTGTTTACAACAACATTAAAATCTTGTTAATTATCTGTTTGATTGGGTAGGACTTAGGAGGAAGAGAGAGACATTAATTATTAATTAATTAGGTAAAACTGAGTCTCTGTCTATTTTAGGATTTGAATAGGGTTTTGTTTTTTAATAAAGGGCAAGGTTTTGCTGATCTTGATGTTTGCTTGTGGTTTTGTAACTTACTAACCATGTTAGATTGAATGTCTTTTGTCCTTAATTAGTTCTCATGATTATTATTTTTAAAACATAAAACATGAAATTAATAAGAAGATAGAGATAGCTAGGTACCCTCACAGCCTCACCTTGGTGTTTTCATGATTTTGGTTCTTTGTTGATGCCTTCTGCATGGTCTCCTTAATTAATTTCTTTTACATTAGATTTTTCTCTGCATTGTCGGTTTATACCTTGCTGTTTGGTTTTGTGTCTTTTGTAATGTTTGGTGGTGGAGAAACCATATTGTATTTAAGAACAGAAATATTCACAGAGATTGCATTAAGTCTGTTAGTGAGTTTTCAGTAGCGGCTTCTGTTAGTTTCTGGTTCTGGTTTTGTTTTATGCTGATGCTTTATTTCGCTTGCTTTGCATTGGCGATGTATTTATCTTATGAGTTGTGAATTCTGTTCCTACCTAATTGCACCTCTGGTGCTATTTAATTGAATATATTCGGTTTGCTTTGCTGATAAAAAAAATTCTTATTAACTATGGATTCAATTTGAATCTGTTCAATTCTGTTATGTAATTTCGGGTAGGAGTCTGGTTTAAGCTAGTTGCTGTTTTGTTTTTGCGTGTTGTAAAGTCTGTCTTTGCTTTGCCGTTTTTATGGGATGTTTTGGTATTGGTGTGCGCTGCTTTTGTGCTTGGTTTTGAGGGTAATTAATTATTGATTTCATGGGTATGGGTGGTGCGAGGAATGTATGGCCATTTTTTTGTGCTTGGTTCTACTGTGTTGTAATTTCAATTTTGCACTTAATTATTGATTTCATGGGTATGGGTGGTGAGAGGAATCATCTATCAATATATTACATTAAAGCTGTGTAATTTTTTTATAATATTTGTGATTAATAAGCTAAGAATAGAAGTAATAATAATAAGGTTAGAAGATTATAATTATTGCAACTTAATTTCAAGAGCTGATGAGCTTACTTTTATAGTAGTGTTTGGCCAGATATATATGTATGTATATGTATGTATGAAACAATGTAGTTTAATTTAAAGAAAGAATCGTAAAGTAACTGTATATGAGACTTGAGTATTTGCAAATTAATTGAACCTGCTGCATATTTAATTTGCATTTTGGTGGTTGTGCAGTGGATTTATTATTTGTTTGTATGTATCTAGTGTATGTGACATTGATGAGTATCTAGTGTGGATGCATGAATGAATATAGATGCAGCTAGGTGTTAATTGTAATAGTTTTAGTTTTTATTTTTAATTTTTTTCAAGTCTCGTTGTTAATTGTAATAGTTTATAATTTTAATTTCAGGTTGCAGACCTAGATTCACCTGCAGAAATAAGGCACTCTTCTAATGGTAGTCATGAACCCCAGAAGTTGACCTGCAACTTCAATGTATTTTTGCTTTGGATTGTAGTAGAAACCATACTTTCTTAATCGAAAAATCATGTTTAACATTTTGAATTTTGATAATGTTTTTGGTAGAACATGTTAAAGGACACTGAAATATGCTTTTGTACAGATATAGTATTGTTGGCTTATTTCATTACGCTTATTCTATTATGATGAAAACAATTAAAATATTCTATTTTTTCAATAATTTTTTTCTTTGCCAATGCTTTTGGTTTGAGATTTAGCTAAAGAATTAATTTTTTGAAACAAACACAGTTGCCGTTGCTGCCAAAGGAGTTTGTAAGAAAGGAGCAGCTTATCACCTCATCCCACTTCCAAACCTGAATGTGACAAGCAGGAGAAGGTAAGCAGGGGAGGGGGGGCTCGCGCGTGCGGGGGGCCTGGGGGCTCGCGCCGCGTGAGCGGGCCCTCGGGGGAGGGCTCGCGTGCGCGGGCGGGCTCGCACTTGCGGGCGCACGTGGGCACAGGCGGGCTCTATTTGGGACTATTTGTTTAATGTATGTTATATATCACATTTAATGACCCAATTGTTTGAATGGTACTTATAAAATATCACTGCTTTAGGAAAATAATTTAAATTTGATAATCATTCATAAATTGTTTAATTTCTTTTTTATGTTGTGTTTTTTTTATTTTCTTTGTTTTTAGTCATTTTTTATTTTTTATATGCAAATTCTAAAGAGTACAAAATAAAATAAAATAGAATACCAAAATAGAAATCAAACTGCTCTTAAGAAATATGTTGTTATAAACATTTTTTCCCTCTAACTTGGTCTCAATTTTCAATTTTATTCTCTAACTATTTTTTCCACTCAATTTCTTCCTCCAAATTACTTTAAATCTTTAATTAACCCAACATGCAGGAACTTGGACGTATGTAAGTAAATCTAAGTAAATCTTTTCATGTTCCCCTGATAGTAAAATAAACATTTATTTTAATAAAAAAAATACTTCTATAAGTTTTTAGTATATTTGTTTGTGTTTCTCAAAATAATTAAAAATAAAAAATAATCGAATTGTAATAGAAGAGAGAAGATTAAAAAAATTATTATTCTTATTCAACCAAACATAAACAACTTCTTATTTTCATCACAATCCATTAAAAAGGGAGAAGTGTCATAGCACACGAAAGAATTTCTCACGGATATTAAAGAAATTTGAACTGACCAACGGGGTTATTGTATAACCATTCATAGGGGGTAAAAATGACAATACAATGTTTGCATAAACCAATTAGCTCTTTTTTTATAAGAGTTTGTGTCCATTTCGTGTCAAAATTTTCATACGTTTCATCGTTTTCCTTAAAAAAATAATTAATTGTTTACTTACCTTCACAATCAATTATTTTTAAGTATAAACAAATTGGCCCAATAACTATCAATTTGATTAATTTCTTTGTCAAGTCATATTTTTTCAAGTGAATAAGGTCAAATTAACAAATTATAACTTGAATTTTCATCCTTTTCGACTTGACTATGAGACTTAAACATTTTGTCAATACACATTCTTGACTAAATAGCTTGATTTGACAATAATTACCAACTTGAATGAATGCTTTGTCAATTTCAATTTTTATCGGTGAACAAAGTCAAGCTCTCCTTCTAACTTGACCTCAAATCCTCTCAAAAATAATCACTAGTCTTACAGGTTTTGTCAAGTGTATTTCCTCAATTAATATACTTACCAAATTGGAATATGATAAATGATGTTTTTGATAAAAAAAAAAAATACAAGCAACTTAAGGCCATTAATGCTACCTAGGATCCATCCATGTTGGTACCAAGGCAAACAAATGTCACAAATAAAAAAAGTTGTTAAAAAAAATGAGTGAAGGGACATATTATTACTTGACTTTGAAAGGTTTGTTCACATTAATCCTTGATATCTTTTGACGTTGTAAATAAGTCCCTAACTTTCTGCTCTGTGATGTATTTTGGTCTCATTGACATTAGCATGGCGTTAAGGTAGTTAACATAAATCAAACGTGGTATGTTAAATGCCACATTGAACCCAAAAAGACACCATTTTATAGTTGACATGACATTTAACGCAATTTAGTTTCATGATGCACTTGAGAAGCCCTTCTTCTTCCCAAAATTTCATAAATTAGGGTTTTGTTCTTAGTTCTTCTTTTTCCCCAATTTTCTTGAACCGTAATTTTTGAATTGAAATTCCCCATCTCAACTTTAATTATGGCAAGCAGCAGTAAACAATACAAATAGTTCCTTTTGTTTGGTTTGTAAAGTTCAATGAAGTCCCTATATATTCCTAAAATAAGTTCAATTTAGTCCCTAAACCTGTTATAAAGGGTTTTCAATTTCTTCTTTTTCTCTGATTTGCTTCTTCGACACAAAGAGAGAGTAAGAGAGAGTTGAAGAGAGGAACAATATAATTTGCTTCTTGAAATGAAAGAAATGTGTGATTTTGGGTGAATTGAGAGAGTGAAATGCACGCGCTAGAATTTTGAGTGTCGAAAATTTGGTGCAACGAGAGAGTAAAATGCCTCTAATTAAAGGACCAAGGACTTTGTGATTTGGATTTTTTGTTTCTTTGAGTTATTCCCCTATAAACGACAAGTTTTTTTGATTCAACGTGGCAGGTGAGAAAGATGATTTCATATGAGAGTGAGAAGACTGAATCCCTACCTTTGGATTCTATCATGAATTACCAAGATTAAATGTTTTTAAAATTATTTGAAAGTCATGTGACTTTTTTATAAACTTAATGATTTTCTTAAAACCCTTGTGTTTTAATCATAACCATTTATGATAGCATCCAAGCTTGTTACAAATGTAATCAATTCGAGTACTTCTGAGGGATTTGGTGAGCATGTCGGCTAACTGATCGTCTGATTTAACAAAGTCAGTTGTGATCTCTCTAGAAAGCACTTTATCTCTAACAAAATGACAATCAATCTCTATATGTTTGGTTCTTTCATGAAAGACCGGATTTGAGGCAATGTGCATAGCAGCTTGATTATCAAATATAAGCTTGGTTCCTCTTATATCTCCTAGTCTCAATTGTTGAAGAAGGTATCTCAGCCAAGTGATCTCACATGAAGCTGTCGCCATAGCACGCTATTCGGCTTCCGCACTAGATCTGGCAACAACATGTTGTTTCTTGCTTCTCCATGAGATGAGGTTTCCCCCGATAAGGACACAATATCCAGAAGTAGACCTTCGATCTGATGGTGATCCTGCCCAATCAGCATCAGAGTAGCAAGTGATCTTAGCATTTCCTTTATCTGTATATAATAACCCACGTCCAGGAGCACATTTAAGGTATCGAAGGATGCGAGTTACGAGATTCCAATGACTGTCGCAAAGGGCATGGAGGAACTGGCTTTCTACACTAACTGCAAATGAAATGTCAGGTCTAGTGATAGTCAAATAATTCAGCCTTCCCACCAATCGTCTATACTTCTCCGGGTCTTTCAATGGCTCTCCCTGGCCCGGAAGAAGTTTGACATTGGGATCCATAGGAGTGTCAGAGGGGCGACAATCAAGCATTCGTAAGAATGTCAATGGCATACTTGCGCTGATTGATGACAATGCCAGAGGAGGAACGAGCGACTTCAATGCCTAAAAAGTATTTTAATGGGCCTAAGTCCTTTGTCTAGAACTGACGAGAAAGATGGGCTTTGAGTTTCTGAATACCCGTTGTATGATTACATGTGATAACAATTTCATCCACATAAACAACAAGGTAGATGCATTTTCCTGCTGGAGAATGAAGCGAGAAGACAGAATGATCATCCTCACACCTAGTCATTCCAAACTGCAACAGTGCATAACTGAAGCGGCCAAACCAAGCCCGAGGAGATTGTTTTAGGCCATAAAGTGAGCAACGTAATCTGTAAACAAGATGTCGACCACCGGTCGAAGTGAAGCCAGGTGTAAACCTCCTTGTGTAACTTACCATGCAAGAATGCATTTTTTATGTCCAGTTGATGAAGTGGCCAATGATAAATGGCAGCCATAGCAAGAAAAAGACGAACAGATGTCATCTTTGCCACTAGAGAAAAAGTGTCACCATAATCAAGGCCAAATATATGTGTATACCTCTTTGCAACCAGTCGTGCTTTCAGGCGATCAACACGACTATCCGAACCAACTTTAACTGTGTACACCCATCGGCATCCAACTTTAGTCTTCCTAGGGGGTAAGGGAACTAACTCCCAAGTACTGTTAGCTTGTAAAGCAGCCATTTCGTCCAACATCGCCTGTCGTTAACCTGGATCAGTCATGGCTTCTCTTGTGGTTCTAGGAATAGACACAAAATCCAAGGAATACACGAAAGTGAAATAGGAAGGTGATAAAGAACCATAATTCAAAGAAAAGGCATATTTGGGATTAGGATTACGAGTAGAACGAGTACCTTTACTAAGAGAAATGAGAAGATTGGGCTCAGGTGGCGGTCCCAGAGAGACGAGTGGAGCAGGAGATGAGTCCAGAGAACCATTGAGTGGTACAGGGGGTATAACAGAGTGTCTCTAGTAAGTTTGTATTGGAACCGATGCAACAGGAATTGGTAAAGTTAGAGGAATAAGAGCTGGAGTAGGAGGAATTACCGGTGCTGGAGAAACTGGTGGAATAGTTGGTGGTGGTGCATCCAGAGAAGTATCTGATTGGGTGGAATGAGCATAGTATGGGCTTGACTCAAAGAAAGTAACATTTGCGGAGACAAGGTATCGTCGAAGTTGCGGAGAGTAGCAACGATAACCTTTGTGTAGGCGTGAGTACCCAAGGCGGTCACTATATTCGAATATCATATTGGTTTGTAGAAAATTCTCTTAGCTTTCCAATGTCTTTGGTTTCACTCAATTTGGAGGTCTACAAATGACCAAATTACTGAGACAGGGTCTATATGAAAGTATCTAACCCTTCTTCCTTTCCTTTGTAAATTCTAACCAATCTCTTAAGTCCTATGTCTCTTTTATGGATTTTTGGGATGTTACATTGTTCTCATAAGGTTTCTAGCTTAATTTTTACAATTTTTTATATTTTAAAAATTGACAGATTCATTTCTAGAAATCGCGTACAATTCACTTGAAATATAGGGTGTTTTTAACTTTAAAAATGAAAACGGATATTTTAAATTTATTAAATTATTTGATTTTTTTGACAACAATGTATTGTTCACCATGAAGTTTCTAGCTTAATTTACACTATTTTTTATATTTTTAAAATACCAACATTTGTTTCTAGAAATCATGTACTATACACTTGAAAAATAGGGTGTTTTTACCTAAAAAAAATGAAAACGCATATTTTAAATTTATATAATTATTTGATTATTTTTACAACAATGTATTGTTCACCAAGATGTTTCTAGTTTGATTTACACTATGTTTTATATTTTTAAAATATCAACATTTATTTCTAGAAATCGTGTACTATACACTTGAAAAATAGGATATTTTTTACTTTAAAAATTAAAATGCATATTTTATTTTTTTTTAATTATTTTATTTTTTTGAAAACAATCTATTGTTTGTAACACCCTAATTTTTAAAAGAGAGAGTAATTACTGAAAAATGTTAGCTTTGAAAACCTGATACATAAAATTTTCTTGAAAATACAAATCTGGTTTCTTGGTTTTATTTAAAATACAGCGGAAACATTCTTTTATTTAAATTATACTTTCCTATACAACTGAACCATATAATCTCTGAACATTAGGCTTAGGTTTACCAACTGTGGTTTTACCTAAGCAAAGCCTAATGCTTTGTCTTATCCATTGCTTTACCTCCACAGTCTTCCAATACCTACAATACTGCGACCGTAAGTTATATGTAAAACATATAACCAAGTAACCCTCGGTCTAATCAAAACATTTTTACAGTATTGCAGCCAGTCTAACTGGAAAACTGCCCCAAATCCAATTACCTAGCAAACACACACAGAATGTATGCAATGACAATATAACATGTATGCATGCCATGATCATTTTCCATTTCTATTTATTTCCTCTTTTAACGGGAAACCCTGTGCACCGGGAATCCACCAAAACACGTGGCAGTAACGCGTATTGAGCTCATCATCATGGTCCTGGCAAGTGTCCCCCAAGGATCCTCCTGGCGGGCTACTAACTCTCTCTCGAGCTAGCCCAGGGAACCATCTACCTCGTGAAGATAGTACCATTTGTACTTTAGACTACCTACCTCGTGAAGATAGCCCAGTACTTCAGGTTATTTTTCCTTTTCGGGATAATCCTACATTCTCATCTTTTTCTCATATTTTGCTCTGTCCTCTTACCCGGTCTACTTTCGGTGAAACTTAACCCTCTTACTCAAATTCTATTGAGTGGGCAAAGCCTCATTTAACATTTCCATCTACCGTTCTAATGCATCACACATTCACATTCATTTCATATCATTCACAAAAGAATTCCAGTAATCCCATATTCGAATATCAACATCTCATATTCGAATATTATTTGACAAATTTGATATATCCAAATATCAATTCGAACATGACCCACCACGTTCAAACACATATTTGAATATACTAACATTTGGACTTATCCGTCAAAGTCAAAGTCTCTATTTCGTCACATTACAATCTGGAATCCTTTATGTCCATCGTCCTTATGAATTCATCATCATTCACATTTCCAATCACACATTCATAACAAGCATATAACGTATAAATAAGGGTTTCCAATATACTCTTATCTGATTACCAAACCCTCATTTGTTCGGATTCTATGTGACACACGTGTTATATTCATATATCTATTTGAACATGGCATTTCATATTCAATTACATATTTGAATATGCTAATACTGGGACTCAATCCTTTTCAAATCAATTTGAAATCATTTCAATATCAGATTCCCAGTTAGTATCACATTTAACTCTGGAAAACCTTATTTATACCTTTAACATATTTCACAACAACACATGCATCATCTATCAGCATAAGGCATATCAAAATCATACCATATCATGCATATTTCACACATAGTATGCATATTTCAATCATTCATAAGCAAAACATGACAGTTGATTTCCCTAATAATATATTTCTAGCATTCCCTAGTCACATGTTCCTAAATTCCAAGTATTTAAGGATTTGGGGTTTTCAGGGTTACCTGGAACTCCCTGAATCATTTATCCTTCGCTTCCAAACCCAAATTCCTACTCTGATTCCTTTGTCGTAGTTGCCTCTAAATCTGAATCAAACAGTTTGGGACCTAAGTCTTTTGAAATGGAAGCCTTAGAGTTGGAGAGTTGTGACGTAGTTGGTTTAGGAACAGAGGTTTTTGGTGTGAGAAGTGAGGAAATCTGAAGAACAGTCCCTTTTGAACCAAGGCACTCCTATTTATAGAGTTTGGGCTCCATATTCGAATACCATATTCGAATATGGGGTTCCTGTTTTCAATTCCTCACCTGCATATTCGAATACCATATTCGAATATGGGGTTCCTGTTTTCAATTGTTCACCTGTATATTCGAATATAAGCTTTCATATTCGAATATAGGCTTGCATATTCGAATACCATATTCGAATACTATATTCGAATATCATATTGGTTTGTAGAAAATTCTCTTAGCTTTCCAATGCCTTTGGTTTCACTCAATTTGGAGGTCTACAAATGACCAAATTACTGAGACAAGGTCTATATGAAAGTATCTAACCCTTCTTCCTTTCCTTTGTAAATTCTAACCAATCTCTTAAGTCCTATGTCTCTTTTATGGATTTTTGGGATGTTACATTGTTCTCATAAGGTTTCTAGCTTAATTTTTACAATTTTTTATATTTTAAAAATTGACAGATTCATTTCTAGAAATCGCGTACAATTCACTTGAAATATAGGGTGTTTTTAACTTTAAAAATGAAAATGGATATTTTAAATTTATTAAATTATTTGATTTTTTTGACAACAATGTATTGTTCACCATGAAGTTTCTAGCTTAATTTACACTATTTTTTATATTTTTAAAATACCAATATTTGTTTCTAGAAATCATGTACTATACACTTGAAAAATAGGGTGTTTTTAACTAAAAAAATGAAAACGCATATTTTAAATTTATATAATTATTTGATCTTTTTGACAACAATGTATTGTTCACCAAGACGTTTCTAGCTTAATTTACACTATGTTTTATATTTTTAAAATATCAACATTTGTTTCTAGAAATTGTGTATTATACACTTGAGTGTTTTTTACTTTAAAAATGAAACTGCTTATTTTAATTTTTTTTAATTATTTGATTTTTTTAAAAACAATCTATTTTTCCCCATAAGGTTTCTAGCTTAATTTTTATAATTTTTTATATTTTAAAAATTGAAAGACTCATTTCTAGAAATCGCGTACTATACACTTGAAATATAGGGTGTTTTTAACTTTAAAAATAAAAACGCATATTTTAAATTTATTAAATTATTTGATTTTTTTTACAGCAATGTATTGTTCACCATGAAGTTTCTAGCTTAATTTACACTATTTTATATATTTTTAAATATCGTTTCTAGAAATCATGTACTATACACTAGAAAAATAGTGTGTTTTTTACTAAAAAAAATGAAAACGCATATTTTTTAATTTATTAAATTATTTGATTTTTTTAAAAAAAATGTATTGTTTACCATGAATTTTCTACCTTAATTTGAACAATTTTTTATATTTTTAAAATTGCAACATTTGTTTGTAGAAATCGTGTGTTATAGACTTGAAATATAGGGTGTTTTTTACTTTAAAAATGAAAATGCATGTTTTAAATTTATTAAATTATTTAATTTTTTTTAAATCATTGTATTGTTTACCATGAAGTTTCTAGCTTAATTTACAGAATTTTTTATATTTTTAAAATTACAACATTTGTTTGTAAAAATCGTGTACTACTTGTAATATAGGGTGTTTTTTACTTTAAAAATGAAAACGCATATTTGAAATTTGTTAAATTATTTGATTTTTTTAACAATAATGTATTGTTCACCATGAAGTTTCTAGCTTAATTCTAGAAATTGTAACACCCTACCGGGCGGGACGCTACCACCATCCCCGGCGGTGTACTTAGAGCTTAGCCACCCCTTAAGTGGCCTATCCCCCTGCGAATAAATCACCTTTATTCCAGGATTTGGAGCCCTTCCGTGGATTCAAACCAAGGACCAAAGTGAAGATCGAGTAAAAGTTAAGGACCAAAATTTTATTTTTACCCATTTTTTTATTGAACGGAGTATGTATGACAGGAGTACTGAAGATTTACTCCAAGAAGCGTTTTCACTCACCTTGCCAGGGCGAATGCACTCATAAGCTTGTGGGGGCATTCCCAATAGCTTCTCAATTTTAATTCCTACCAGAAATTATCATTCCCTTCTGGCCACATGATTTGGCTGAATTTTTGACATGCTTGCAAAGTCAATGGATCTTCAATGCCCAAAGATTCATACAAGGGAATCCATGAGACTTGTCCTAAGTACCCATAGAAAGTAGTCTCACTAGTTTCTTGTGTTTTTCTTTCCAACGGAAGCAGTTCGTCAAGTACAGAAACAAGAGAATCACAGAGCTCTTTCGAGACTTTATCGTAGCGTGCTAGGAAACAACCGTGATCCTCAACCGTAATAAAAAATTGGCTAATTTAAGTTGACTGTTTTTCATTTCCGGAATATTTTTTTTCTTTCCTTCTTCCCAAGTTATGTCCCTCATGCTCGTTACCATTCTTTTTTTCTCACAAAATATATCTTTCATAATCAAAGTGAATTACTTTGAAAGTGACTATTTTGTAAGGGTCCGTTTGGATAATAGTTTGTAGAATAAAATTTGGTAAAATGAAGTTTCGTAGAATGAATTTGTCTTTGGGAATGATATTGTAAAAGTGAGTTTGACATAACGATGTTTGTTTGGATAGATAAAGATAGAAGTACTTTTGGATATAAAGTTTAATTAAAAAAAGGACATGATTTTTAATTAAAAATAGGACATGAAAGAAGTAATGAGGGGTAGAGTTGTAAATAGTCATTTTACTTTTGCAAAATAAAGTTTGAAAAGTAGGTAAGACTTACTTCTCCCAAACTTCATTTTCTCAAACTGTAAATGAAAATTTTCCAAGTGAAGAAATTACCCAAACATACTTTCATTTTGTCAAAGTTCATTTTGGGCCTCCAAACTCTCTTTCGACAAAATAAACTTGATATCCAAATATGCACTAAGTTTGCATCTTCTTTTTCTTATTTTGCCTAAGGAGTTGCTGTCATCATATGAAGAGAGAAAGAAATAAAAAAGAGAAAAGTGAAAAATTAAATAGTAGAAGAAGAGTTAAAATACAAAAGAAATAAAGTATTATGTGTGTATTTGATTTTAAGGTAATAGAATTGATTTTGGATAAACGTAATTTTATAGAATTGATAAAATTGATATTAAAATAACGTGATTTATATGTGAAAATTTTTTTTCAAAAGAAAGTTTATAATAAAAATTCAGAGTAAAAATTTTAACTAAATGCATCAAAATTGATTTTGACTTTCCAAACTCAAATTGAAAACCAACCCATCACAAAAAAACAAGGATAAAAATGAGGGAAGTAGTTTATGCCCCCGCTTTGCCGGTTGCCACCCCTACCTCAAACTAAGGGGGCTGTGGTATAACAATTTTGAAAATAAACCCATTTTTATTATAAAGCATTAAGGACGACATAAGTTTTTATGTGTCAGAAAGACTTAATTATGTTAGAAAACTCAAGCCTAAAATTGAAGAGAATTAAAAAAATATATTCAATAATATGTTTTTAATGATAATAACAATTATATGGCAAATTTTAATTTATTTATAAGAAGTATAAGATTAATTTATATAAATCAATAAAAATATATTATTAAATTTTATGAAAAATTCAAATTTTATTCTATTAGTGTTCATGTAATTAATAAATGAACTCAACACAAATTTTTACAAAGATAAGTTTTATTATACATATATATAGCAAGATTAGGATGCAATGTATTTAGAAATGTTTTGCATATCTCTTTTGTACCTATACAACCGTACACTATAGAGTGCTGATTTTTGTACTCAAAATTTTCTGTACTCATTGGTTACGAACGTGGAAAAAAGTGGTTACATTAGTTATTTTTTTGTTACAGTGTGAAAAAAGTGGTTAGATTAGTTATTTTTTTATTACAGTGTTTTTCGGATTTTGTGGTTACACGTATAGAAATGTGGTTACAACGTAAAAATAAAAATTCAACTAAACTTCTTAACCAGATATTTTAACGTAGGTAACTATGAGTATAAAGTGAGTACAAAAACTGTAAGTACGAAAATCTTTTTTCTACATTATATTGTAGTTATAAAATGCTAAAATATCAACCTATTATTGAATAAACTCTGACGATCCGATTACTTGTCTTGCACTTAGGTCTCTAAGATAGTGAGTTTTCATGCTATTTCATTTACATTTATGTATAATTTTATCTTTATCAAAAAATAGTAAGAATTAGACCAAAAAAATCAATTTTGCACAAAGTATTTATTTATATTATTAAAAAGATGACCCATTATAGTGACAAAAAAGTGATGGGAATAGAATGTGGTTTTGGGAGAGTTGTGTAAAATGAATAAACAAGTTAATAAGAAAAAATGTTAAGCTTTTATAGATATATAGACAAATAGATATTTTAATTTTATTAAATAGTATTTAGTTTTATTGAATAGTATTTAGTGATTTTAATAAATTTTTTAATAAATTACTATTTTTAATTGTAATTTACTAAAATAATTCAACAAAATTACTATAATAATTCACAAATTTATCTTGATAGGCTCAGCACATTATCAACAAAATTCAATCGAAATATGAATGTAATCATCAAATTTAAATTATTTTTCTAAAGCAATGATATTTTATAAGTACCATTCAAAAAATTGGGTCTTGAAATTTGATTGTTAAAAAAAATTGCTCTCATCTTGACACCATTCAATGGAATACATTGGATTTCCTGGCATCTGAGATATATAACATACATTATACTCAATATTATTGAGATGATAAATAATTTACTAGTTATGAGGTTATACTCGTATGTTGATAACAAAAAAGAATTGAGGACCTCCTTTTGCTGCATATTGCTGAATAAATCCAAAAAAATTTAGATAATAAATTTTCAGTAGTAATTTTATAAACCCTAAAGGAAAATATACACAAAAGTATAAAACAGAAGAATTAAAATAAAAAATACTTGACTATTGAACCGGAACGACTACTCAAATCGTTCATACGAAGCCAATCTGCACCAACCATTTGCATCAGGGTGCCTTTTACCTTCACCTGATAAAAGAAAGGAAAAAAATGTGTATGAAATTATTTGAAATTAGTAATAAAATACCATTACCATGAGGAGAACAAAGAATTGCACCAAAAGGTTTGTTTTAGGAAATCATCAGGTTTAATTTGTAATTCATTCTTCAATGATATTATTAATTAATTTCTGAATTAATGCAGGGAAGCCTCATTCATCAACAAAATGAACAACTTGTTAAGGGGATACACCTCGTCCATAAGGAAAATCTAGCGCAAGGTAGTTAATTAAATCCATCTTATGCATAAAGAAAATCAACACATTCTATATATCATTAGTATATATAAGAATATGTAGTCATACTCAAAATTATTAAACCATGAATTAATTTGATGCATTTATGGACCTGATCGAAGACTTCGGAGAGAAACCACATCATTTTCTTTAGAGACGTGTAAAAAAATTCGGGGCAACCATATGTTCGAGCTTTCCCATTTAACAATGTAAACTTCTAAATTATTTTTTCGTTAATTGTCAACTTTTAATTTGAGGAAACCATTGTTGACACGATAAAACTAATGAAGCCATTTGAAAAGTGCCGGTATGAAAGGCATAAAATTCACAATAAAGTAATGGAAATGTGAAAACAGAAAAGGAAACAGGAAAGGGAAAAGAGGGAGAACTTTTTTTTAATCTCATACTATCCTGTATACATTATAAAATATGAATAGCAAAATATTTGGTATTTCTCCTCATGAAAGACACAAAGGTTTCAAAGGGTACAGAGCTATTATCATAATACAACAGAAGACCGACTTGAAACCTTGATCAAAGGAGCTTCAACTATTTGTCCAAATACTAGACAAACAAATGGAGTTACCAGCAAACGAATATTGGGAGGTCGGATGAAAACAGAACTACATTTCTATGGCTTTTCTACCAAACTGCACCAGCACAAAATTTTGTAGAAAAGTCTCAAAGTCCCACGTCGAATAGAAGTAAATAGGAATGTTAGGTTATAAGCACCAACCAACTTGTAGGGTTGGGGTGCCTTTAAGAGCGAACCATATGACTACTACGATTGGTCCCAAAGAGCCCCCGCGCGCGCCCCCTACCTGAACCTACCTGAATTTCTTTCACTCGTGATTTCCGCGGCATGCTCTGTTCTACAAAAAGAAAAATTGCACATGGGTCCAAGCAAACCCATAACAATATTAAGATCTAAATGCCATAACTGTACAAAATAAAATAAAACTTTCATTATGATAATCAACTGAATTCCTTTTTCTCAAAACAACAATACTATTAATAGAAAAATTTGTTCTATATAATACTTGGAAGTATGTGGCATAAAACGGAGTAAATAACGAAGTTTACCAAACAAAACACAAACAAATAACTAAACATGAATTCACCACTTCATCAAATCATACTCTAATTATATATACATTCTATGCATTGTCGTCAAGCTTGCAAGTTAACTTGTAAAATCAAACGAGTTTAAGAATCTACAAAAGAAAGTCAACTTGCTTGAAACTCATTTATGCCCAAACTTGAATAGATTTACGCAAATTCAAACAGAGTCGGTTAAAATGCAAGATTTCTAGCACAAAAATAGCAACACATGTCAATAAGTTTTTACTTGTCACCTCTATCTATTGCCCGCCCCGTTCGCATTCTGGAGGTGGTGTAAGTGTATAATCTATATTAATCCTAAAACAAATTCA
Organism: Cyamopsis tetragonoloba; assembly: GCA_037177725.1. Classification (NCBI taxonomy): domain Eukaryota; kingdom Viridiplantae; phylum Streptophyta; class Magnoliopsida; order Fabales; family Fabaceae; genus Cyamopsis; species Cyamopsis tetragonoloba. Next base: position 64,535,924 of record CM074119.1, read on the forward strand.
AGATTTTTATTTTCTGCTTCTGGCATTGATATATTTTCGTGCGTATTATAGGCGCATGGATAGTAATTCATTAAGTGGGCCTGTGCCTCCAAGCATCAACAATCTTACGAATCTTCAGAATCTGTAAGAAAATATAAATAAAATATAAAAAACATTTCATCTTTTTTACATGTATTCTTTTTCTGGAAAAGTGAATTTTTTATTTTAACTTTATGCATTTCAGGTACTTGTCCAACAATGAACTAACAGGTTCCCTGCCAAGCCTTTCTGGAATGAGTGTCATCAGCTACCTGTAATTTAAAATGCATTTTGAACAGATTCATTAGATAGAAAAAGTCACGGGTATAACCTTCGCAGGATCTGAAAGCATATGCCTCTCCAATCATTTTGAAAAGCCTATCAGCATCATTATGCACCTTCTGTGAAATTTCCTTCCAGATTTTGCCTTTGTCTCCAATTTCATTTCTTGCCAACAATTGACCAGCCTGAATTCGAACTAAATGTAAGTTAAGAAAACTAAAAATGTGAGCATAAACCCTCCTATGTACCCAAACAAATAAAAAAGAAAAGTTATAACCCAAGCACAGAAAGACTCAAACCTTGTCTGGATGATGTCTGAGAGCTGCCTTGTGGTATGCCTTCTTGATATCCATTGTCGTTTCATCTGGTTTAATTCCTCTGGTACATTGTCACAAATAGAACTTAGTTTGGGATGCTTCAAGTTAAAAACTACTAGTAATAGAAAACTTGTGATTTCAATACATAATGAAACATCAACACACATAATGCTATTTTGATGATGTAACCAACAACACAAACACTAGTCATTTTACATGTATCAATGTAATACACAAATGAGCTGGACTGTTTGGCCTTTTCATTGGATTGAGTTTCAAGAATAGACATAAGACTCCTGAGGTCACAAGCAGCTTGTTCATAATCTCTAACCATCTCATGTAAGGTGGCTCTTCTAGAAATTGCCTGCAAAATTAGAGTAATTAGATTCTCTGTCCCCTCCTTAGTCCTTAATAAGTCAGAGTCGACAAGAAAAAAATCATCATATCCCATGAAACTGATTAATAAAATGCAATTCCTGTCTGTAGTAACGCTTCTCATTTCTTAATAATTAAGCTAGCATCTAGGAAGAATATTCAAATATATACTCATGAATCGTGATTTCTAATTGTAGGACTCAGAAAATCATACCTTCTCATAATTTCCATTGAGGGCAAAAGCCATACTACAGTCTGCAATGGCATCAGCAATGAGGCCCAAAGCTTGATGAGCAGCAGCACGGTTGCAGTAACATACAGCCGCAACAGGACGGGATTTGATATTACGTGATAAAGCAAAGTGTAACTCTCTACTGCTTCCTTATACTTCCCCAATTTGAAGTTTTCATTTCCTGCACTCTGTTGTTAAGATGCTAATACAGATCAATATACATCATAGGAATAATACCAGTAGTTACCTAGAAAACATACAAAACTGAATCTGATAAAGGTTTTGAAAAATAGAGACAATATAACCTACTTATTCTAATGTATAAACCTCCTACAATAGTCAGGCTTCATGAGTTGAGAACATAATATTACTCATTACAATTTCAAAAAGGACAGAGATTTCTTTATACATTTCCATGGGTAAAAAAATTCTGTCATGGTGTGTTAGTTTCAAGCTTAATAAAGTTACTTGAGGGAAAGTGAACTTCGGAATGTAAGGGACTGTTTACTTTGCATTTTCATTTTCTGCTTTTATGAGTAATTATGTGTAATTACAATACAAAACTATCACCTTGTTTTCATTTTATTTTCTGTTTTTGGAAACTTATATAGCAAACATAAAAAACAAGCAAAACAACTATAACTTACTTTCATTGTTTTGTAAAACCTCTCTATTTCTCATTGCAGACCAAAATAAAAAAAAAGGGGCTACCTTTTAGTCCCTCCCCTTCAATTCTTTAAACCAAACACATACATAAAAAAAAATTGAAGACAGTAAATAAAAATACCAAGTAAACAGGGGCCCTAAGATTCTCATATTTGTAATTTGTAATAAATAAGCTTTAAATAGTATCGTTGTTGATGTTGTTTAAAAAAAATATTCCAGGATATATTTATTCCTAGGAAAGTGGTACTCCTATATTTTCTATGATCTTCATTGTCATGGTGAGAGACGGGTAAGTTACTTTCCCATAGAATTACTGAGATATAGGAAGTTCTCTTGCAATACAATTAATAACTTCCATTTCATCTCCTTTTTTTATTATTTGAAAATTAAAAAAATTCCCAAAGGTATTAAGTTCTAACCTAACGTATTTTTAATTAACTCAGAAATAATAATCCTATTCACAATATTTCTGGCAATTCCTAGAAATATATTAACATACTTTCAAAACAAACACCACCTCAGAGAATTACAAAATGGTAATTCATTATGACATGTTTATCATGACAAAGGTCCTCATAAGTCATAGATTTATTCACATATGGACTATTTTATAGTAGTATCTATAATCATGTTTGAAAACAATTGACTTGAGCCTAACTCAACCCCAAACACTAGCTCAAGGGGAAGGGATGCCCAATGCCTTATAAAGAAAGACTTTGCCATCTCTCTAGTCAATGTGAGACTTTAACAGTTTCCATAAAGTACTCAACATAGCATGTTTGCAGTATGCTTGACATGCAACTAAAGCTGAGGAATGTCAACACATTTTAATTTTACAATTTGCACTCAGCCAATAATTTAGGAAGATCTTGAAATTACCTTGAGGTCTAGCAGTTCTCGTATGGTAGCAGCCAATGACACCAAGTCTTCAAGGTTATCAATCACACACCTAGACAATTGAAAAGACATGGGACATCTTTAGCTTATGGAAAAAGAAAACATATCTTGATTGAACTGCCAATGAAAAACAAGCCTTGCTTGGTAAACACTGAATTACTTGTCATTGACAGACACAAGTTGCTGCAATTTCTCAAGAACATTAAGTGACGCCTCAAGCTTTCCCAGATGAAAGTAGCACTTAGATATCAATGACCACCTCCACACTTTTACACTTGAGTAACTATCAGACATTGAACTATTGGAGATTTTTGCATCTTTACTCAAGGGAAAATTCTTTTCTGCTAGATGCTGACTCTGTTCACAAAGTGGAACCACTGCTTCATACTTTCTCTGCTGCAAGACATAAACATAACTTTTATCAGCCATAATATACAGAATAAGTCAGCATAACAACGACAAGAAAAACAGAATAAGAAAGCAAAATGATGAGTGCAGAAGATAATTGGAATTGAAAATACCAAATATAGTGCCTCTGCCTTCATTTGAAGCAATTTTTCTGAGTATAAACTTATTGACAATGCCTTTGTGAGTAATTCTAAAGCAGCACCAGCTGCAACAGAAGTCCCATCCTTTAAAAGCTCAGCAGCATTATTCATACACTTAACCATTTCCTGTTAATACAGAATAACAGTTATTAAGACATCTTATAAAAGCATGTAATCAATATGCGAACAAAGAAAGAAAGCAGAGCAAAATTGAAGATTAACCATTTCTCAAGCAAGAAACCAATTCTCTCTCAAGCAAGAATCAAACCCACTTGGCTTTCTAGCCACTGAGTTGCTTCATATCTTCTCCATGGTGCATAATTTATTGTAACACACTCTTGAGACAAATCAATAGAACAAGAAAATAAAAAACAAAATGAAAATCTTCCCCTGTAATCAAACATTAAAATCAAACTGAACCCTACCTGCTTCTTCAGCTTTTCTTGAAGCCATGTGTAAATCATGAACCCCATTTCTTGAGCAATCCCCTGTGAGCATGATTAACAGAAGAAACCCCAAATCTCGGTCCTGCAAGTTCACACGAAAATGATCACGCAGAAAGGGACAAAACCCCAAGATAACAACACATTTTCGCTCGAGAAAACGAAGTGCGTACCGAAGCTGAAGAAGCAGAAAGGAGAAGAAAGAAAAAGGGATTTTGAAGACAGTTGTTTCTTTGGAGCGGTGGTTTCTTTGTGAAGTTAGAATGAACCTGGGACCCAGATCACTTTGCTGGGGTTGCAAGCATGAATGTCACTCTTGGAGTTCCTCGCATCAAAGAATGAGACTCTGTGAGGTAGTTGCTTTGGTTCGGTTACATTGTTCGTTTACATTGAGGGGTTTTTGCTTTGGGTTCCAAACCTCAGTTACAGAGTTGCTTTTATGATCCGCCAGTGACAATATGGTGTATGGTCCGCCATTCAACCCTATACGTCCGATATAATAATTTGTTATTGAATGACTGTGATCAAACAGAACATATCAATAGAGATGGTAAAATGCTTTTGTTTAATTTCAAGCGAATGAATCTACCACGTCGCTTTTATTATTTTGTTTCCATTTTCCTTATTAGATGTAGTATATGTTGTTAAACAGTTTTAAAGGTTTTCAATTTTACTTAACTAATTACATTAATAATTGTCAAATAACTGCATAATATATTACGATTTTAAAATTAATGAAAATTCTGAATAAACTTAATGAGATTATAAAATAATAATATTTTATTAAATACAATACATCTTAGCTATCAAACGAAAACTTATTAAAAAACATTAGTAATGACTTTTATATCCATATATATGATACTATAAAAAATTTAGTAGTATTTTAAATTTTTAAGAGATTAATTTGGTGACAAAAATTTTTGAAGGACCAAATTATTCACAAGTAAATCCTTAGAAGATTAAACCGATATTTTACTATTTAAAAAAAATATAGTCCAAAGATTCATTTGTCATCAATTTAGTCCCTTAAATATTTTTGTCACCAAATTAGTCCTTCAAAAACCTTTTTGTGCAATTTAAGGGACTAATTTTGTGGTGACTTAATTTTTGAGAGACTAATTCAGTATTATTTTAAATTTTTAAGGGATTAATTTGGTGACAAAAATCTTTGAAGGACTAAATTGTTGACAAATAAATCTTTAGAAGACCAAGTTGGTGTTTTACTATTTAAAAAAAGGTAAATTGCACTCACTACCCTTGAGGTTTGGCAAAATTGCACTCCACCCCATTCTTGAGCCAAATATTTTTATCGCAAAATTTACCCCAAAGATTTTAATTTGCAATTTGAGGGACTAATTTTTTAGTGATTTAATTTTTGAGAGACTAATTCAGTAGTATTTTAAATTTTTCAAGGATTAATTTAGTGATAAAAATCTTTGAGGGATTAAATTGTAGACAAGTAAATCTTTATAAGACTAAATTGATGTTTTACTATTTAAAAAATAACAAAAAAACAGTCCAAAAATTTATTTGTCATCAATTTAATCCCTCAAATATTTTTGTCATCAAATTGTTCTTTCAAAGTTTTTTTTTTTTGTACAATTTAAGAGACTAATTTTGTAGTGATTTAATTTTTGAGGGACTAATTTATTAGTATTTTAAAGTTTTAAGTGATTAATTTGGTGACAAAAATATTTGAGGAACTAAATTGTTGACAAATAAATCTTTAGAAGACCAAGTTAATGTTTTACTATTTTAAAACAAAAATCAGTCTAAAAATTCGTTTGTCATCAATTTAGTCTCTCAAATATTTGTCATTAAATTAGTCCCTCACAGATTTTTTTATGCAATTTGAGGGACTAATTTTTTAGTAATTTAATTTTTTAGAGACAAATTCAGTAGTATTTTAAATTTTTGAGGGATTAATTTAGTGACAAAAATCTTTGAAGGACCAAATTGTTTACAAGTAAATCTTTATAATATCAAATTGATATTTTAATATTTATAAATTAACAAAAAAACAGTTCAAAGATTCGTTTGTCATCAATTTAATTTCTCAAATATTTTTGTCACCAAATTGGTTTCTCAAAATTTTTTTTTTTTTGTATTTGTAGGGATTAATTTTGTAGTGATTTAATTTTTAAGGGATTAATTCAATAGTATTTTAAATTTTTAAGGGATTAATTTGTTGACAAAAGTCTTTGAGGGACTAAATTGTTGATAAATAAATCTGGACGAAGTTTATGTTTTGCTTTTTGAAAAGTAAGAAAAAACTAGTTCATTTATAAAAAAAAAGTCATCTCGAGCAAAAAAACAAAAAGAAAAAGAAAAGTCATCTACTTGGTCAAACGTTCACCAAATAAATTTATCGTTTTTGTTCAAGGGCTTCATGTCAATTAAACAAAATTGTGTTATTCAATTAATAACCTGCTGCAACCAGTAATTTTATTATTGGCGTGTGGTGCGCCAAACCGAACCGGCGTACCCTATAATGACCCCAGTTACAGAATCGTAACATTACTAGATTTTGAATTCAAATTGGTAGGCCACGTTATGGGTCTGCAAGCGAAGCTTTATATCCCGTCCGTTTTGCATACTTAATCAATGGATTAAACGGTGTACATTTTAATCTGATTGTGATTGTGAAGTAAATAATAAGTTTGATTAAAATTTGTGCATATAAAAGAAATAAACGCTCATAACATAAATAATAAATAATTTTAAAATGATTAAGAAAGTAATTATGATAAAAATTAGATATTAGTTATATTTAATCATTATTATAATCATAAGTATTTTTTATTTTCTCTATTTTATTATATTAATTATTTTGAAATTCACATTAAATTGCTTCTCTAAATAATTATTTTTTTTAATTATTTTTAAAAAATTAAAAAGCACTCAAAAATTTCACAAAAGTACATCTTTATTTTTAATAAAATAAAAATTTAATTTTTAAAATAAACAATAACAAACGAATTTAAAATCTTAGTTTTTGCGTTAAATTGGTCAAAAGCTAATGACTAATGAAAATAATAGATGTTGGGAGATTTCATTTAACTATTTTGAATTGATTTAAATTTCATATTTAATAAAATTTCAATTTCTTTGAGTATTATAAAGTGTGTAAAATTACAAATTTCAAGATATTTTTGCAAAATGCATTATACCAAAATTACTTCACATTTGTTAATTCGAATATTAAGATAGCATTTGACGGACGTATTTGAAAAGAACAAAATAGAATATTATGTACTGATTCCCATTTGGTATACCAGTCAAGAGAAACGTAAATGGGACAAAATGGTTCCACTAAAAAGGTGAAACGGAAGAAAATAGAGTAGAACACACATAAGAATTATCATTATTTACATAGAGTCATTTTTTATTAACAAAATAATATATATTTAAATTCCTTAAATCTTATATTTTTTTTCAACTAAAAGATATTTTTTTAAAAAAATTTACATAATAAAAATATATTCAACATAATTTATATTTAATAATTAATTTTAAAAATATATTTAATAATTGTATTTATTGAGAGAAGTTTATATTTAATAATTTATTTTTCATAAAATATTAATACAAAAATTAATATATTTTTGAATTATTATTTAGTTATACTCCTAATTTTTTAAAAAAGAAATTAAAAAACTATACTATTTTATTTTTCCTTTAATTTTATACTTTCTATCAAGTAAAGTAAAAGTTTATATGTATTACAAAAATATTTTTTATATTTTAATCCGCACTAAATACAAAATAATACATATGGCCTTGTTCTGTTTCATGGTCACCAAACACAGTACACGGTTATGTTCTGTTCCATTTCATTTTGTTCTGTTATGTACCGTTATCAAACGCTACCTAAAGTATTATTATATGTTGGTGTATTACCCTAAAAAAAAGTAGAATAAATTACCAAAATAGTTTTTTATTGTGTGATTATAATTCAAAACGGTCTTTGACTAATAAAATCAAGTAAAATGGTCCCTGATTCAGTCTTCTATCATTCAAAATAGTTCTTGACTTCTTCTGTCATTTAAAATGATTTCGGATGGATAAGACCAAGCAAAATGGTCCCTAACTTTGTCTCATGTCATTCAAAATGATCCTTACTTTATCCTCCTCTATTCAAAATAGTCATAGTCACTAACTTATAAACATAAGCCAGAAGATCTTTGACTTTATAAGCTAAGCCACCTCATCTTTGATTTCCGCAATCTTTTGCCTATATATGTCGTCAAGCTACCACGAGATTGTTGGATCTATCAAGTCAGAGATCATTTTGAATGACAGAGAATAAAGTTAGGGACAATTTTGAATGATGGACAATAGCCTACATGATCATGTATCAATCATTTAAGGCTTGGGAGTTGGAAGGTCAAATGTTCAAACATTGGCAGTGACAATTTAGTTTAGGATATTATGAGTTAGTTTAGGATGAGTGTGTGCGCATGAACCATTTGGTTTGGTTTTATAAGTCAGTGACCATTTTGAATAATAGTACAAGGTTGGAGATCATTTTAGTCATTTATTCTATGGGTTTTGCTATTCATTGCCCTAAGGGCAATGATTAAGCAACCTATGAATGGAAATTTAGTTTTGAAAAGTATAAAATATTTAATGCTATAAAATTATTTACAATTTATTTTAAATGCAAAATTTCTATTTATGAATTGCTTGGATAGCAAAACCCTTATTTCAATTATTACATGCAAGTTCTTTTTTCATATCTTATAATTTATTTGAGAAGTTATATACCATTGACGAGATAAATATAAATATATGGGGCAATTTTTTATTGTCTAAAAATAATTAATTTTATGTAAAAAAAAATAATTGGTTTTGAAGGTGGGTAAAAAATTGAATTTTTAATTAATCATGATAAAAATTAAAGCTATTTATATTTGGTTATATATTGAGAAAGTATAATCATCTTTATAATTTTTTTTTCTAAAGTTATTTATTTTGAGAAGTAACACAAAATAAGTTATTGAAAAAAGACAAAAATCTAATTATTTTTTACTTGTGACTATTTATAAAAATAGAGACAAACTTTTTAAAAATTCTCAAATTTTTTTATTAAAAAAGTGAATATTTTACAAAATAAATAATAACAAATGGGCTCGGTATATTGTAACTAAAAAAATAAGCTCTATATATATTTAAACGAAATATTGCTTTATTTTTATATGCTTAAATAAAATACTATTATCTCACCTTATAATAATTTTTTTTTAAAAAAAAAGTACCATATATTTATGTGATTTCAGAAGTAACAGTTGTTAGGGTGATTCTATTGTCACTCTTTTTATTATTTTAATAATATTTATATATTAATATTGTGATTTTATTGGTTGAAAAAGAATTTTTAAATTAAAAATATTAATAAAGGAGTGACAATAAATAAAAAGGAGTGACAATAGACTCACCTTAATTGTTAATTATTATTGCTATACTATTTATGAAAACATCTAAAAAGATACCATACGTCCGTCAATGCATCGTGGAAGACTATTTGAAACTTCATACCATCTAGTGTAAAAAAGTTTCAAAGGTCAACAATTATTATGTTTTTTATTTTTGTATAATTTTGCAAAATATTTAAAATATAAAAATAAAAAGTTTTTATAGAAAATCACATCAAAATTAATGGATTTTTATATTACAATGTATTTAGAACATATTTTGTAAGTGCTTTTTTAGAAAAAAAAATTGAGAAGATTTGCAACATGTTTGGAAAAATAGGTGAAAGCCTTGGATTAATGTTATATTTATATATACATTTATACAAATGGAAAAAGCTTTTTAATAAGCATGCTCACAAGGAGTTTGTTTAGAAATTGTACTCACTTCGATGATATTTTCTCTTAAAGAAATTAGTCTTTGCATGCCGATTAGGGGACATTCTTGATGCACAAAAAGAAAAATATAATTTCATATTTTGCTTATTTCCGTCAGTCTGTTTGTTTTGAATTTAGCTTTGGTCAAAATTACTTTTGTTTCCACTAGTGTTGAATTGCATGTTGATGAGGGATATCCTTGATGATGGGTTGTGTCTGCTTGTCTCAATGAAAATCGTGGAAATTATTTGCAATTCAGTGGCCTACTTTAGTGTTCTAGCAAAGTCCGACATTTGTGGCAGGCAGTGTGGTTTTCTATTATTTGAGCTATGTGGATTTGTAGGAATAATTCAATGTTTAAAGGTGCCTCTTGGAAGCTACAATCCATTTTCGATCTCATTGTTATTCGATCTGGTTATAGTTGAAATCCAAAATTAGTGACTTATCTCTCTCTTTTCTTGAAGGGCTAAGGTGCTCACAAGCATACTTAAGACATGTTGCTACATAGTGTAAATTAATAGTGGCTAGTCATTGTTGTATTTTGTCTTGTAGCATCTATGCGTGTTTGGGTATTTTTGCTTTGTTTGGATTTTTCTTTGACTTGGTGTATTTTCTTAGTACTTATGGTACTTTTGTTTAATTCAAATTGGCTTATCTGAAAAACCTACAACGTCAATCAACTAAAAATTTGTTTTTGGTTAAGTAGAGTTATTGGGGTTGTACATGAGTAATAGCTATATGTCTACTATTACTCGATATTAAAAATTAATTTATTATAAATATATTCAAACAAAAATTAATTATATTATGATTAATTATAACAATGTCAATGACGTTAATAGTCGTTTTTGAATGAAAGTCCCCCTGAGAGGATACATAGGAGGCTATAGGCCATTCTGGGATAAGAGTTCCCCAAAAAATAAGTGAAAGAATCATGGGATAAGAGTCTCAGCTGGCATAAGATACAAGTGAAAACAACATTAATAGAGAAATTTAGAGATAAGTGAAAAGGCTATAAGCCATATAAGATACAAATTTCTTGAAAGAGTAACTAATTCGGAATAAAGGTTTCCCGTTATAAGCTAAAAATGGCTTTTTGGCAATTGATCAAGAAAGTATCCTGACTTGATTTCAGAAACCAGTTATGGAAACATACTTACAAGAGACGAAATCCCCGCTAAATCACGGTAAACGGGATTATGCTCTGGAAAAATAAACACATTAAGCTATGAATGTCAACGATATGTTCAAACTGGTTAGTGGCCAAAGCGTGAAAGAAGTACAAAGGTTCACTACAAAGGAAATGTTAAAGTACTTAGAAAACTAAAATTAAATGACAAATTCGTTAGAAGATAACTCAAGAGGCTTCGACTTCATCAACATTAGCACCGAGATCTTCTAGAGGAGCGAAAGGATCAAAAGGAGAAAGCGCAGGATCATCAAGATCAACCAGAACAGAATTGGCATAACCGACAAAGTTGAATTGAACTCCGAGATTCAAAAATTGAAGTATGTTAACAAAATCCCCGACGGCATCAAGACTAGCTCCTTTGAGGGGACTTCGAAGCTCACTCATTGGGTAAGTCCCCAATTTGAGTTCAAGACATTATATTGAAATACAATTTAATTAGACGAAAGTTAAAAAATTAGGTGAAAAGCTAACACTACTATTGGAAGAAATAATATAAAACTGAGATTCATTAGATCCGGTAATAATAACTCAAAGATGACAATCAGCTTAAAGTAGCTTACCAGCTTGGGAAGCTACATTGTTACGGACCAAACTTTGGACATCTTGACAAAAACATCTCAATTAGTACATGTTAACTTCATAGCTGCATCCTAGCCAAGTACATCTTGGCAATTAGCCCAACTCAGCTCCATGGCTATGTCGGCTACATGATACAAGTTCAAACAAAGATCGTTGATTCCAATAGTGACCAAGTCCCCAACTTGAGGATGATGACATCAGTAAGATCATTGATCTTAATAGGACTTTCACTAGACACTTTGATAGTGAAGTTCTTGTCAACCCAAAACAAAAGGCTTAGGTTGTAAAAGATTAACAACCACAATGAATTGAAAGCCTTAACAAACACTCCTACATTGAAGGATTAGAAGAAATTGATGATCGACAGGAATCCCAAACCCTTAGCAAAAGGTCACGAAATCTCAACATCAAAGGATTTAAAGATCTAGACTCGACATGCGAGCGTTAAATAAAGAACTAGATACATTGTATGTTCAAGGTCTCTATTCAAGGGCTATAAATCCAGCAGTCATAACCCACATCTCAAACAAAGTCTATGGTTCCTTAAATCAAAGGGGGATAACTAGGCCAAAAAGCCCATCTTCATAACGGAGATACATATTATTTGAAGAGAATATTGCCAAAGAGATAAGAAAGAAACCAAGATAGCTTTGAAGAGAGCCAACAAACTTTACTCATTAACATTAAAATGTTTGAAAGTATGTACATTCCAACTAAAATTCTTGGATTATACTAATCTTTGTAAATTCCAAATGATATTTAACAAGATATGATCACAGAGCATGAGATGCCACCAATATCCGAGATAGCTTCAACGATAGGAGTCATCATAAACCTTGATCAAAATATGGTAAAGTACCTCCGGGAATTATTGGATCATGTCGGACAATACCATTATCAGTAGAGACAGTGAAGTCTATTATCTAAAAGACTCCACTAAAAAGTGGATGGCAGTGACAACAACCTTAACTTGGGGATCATAATCCAATTTCTGAATTAGTGATGCAGCCTAGAGTCATAAGCTATGGCTAAGGGTCATAGGCCCCATGCAAAAATGAAATGACTGAGGATCTCAGTTTGAAGATCATGTACTTATGAAAAGCGAGTAACAAACTCAAGAGAAAATGAACCAAGCTGCTCCGCTCATATTCACCTACGGGAAGGTACACATAGGCCGAATTCAATAACCAATTTGGGGACCATAAAAATTGTGAAGGTGAGACATGACGATCATAGACAAAATGTTTTGATCCGACATGACATTCATGTTGGCCAAGTATACTGAAGCCAAAGTTTACCTTTAGCGGAACAGCAACTCGAGTGAAATTATAATTTTGTGAAGAGGTTCACTTCCAGTAGAGTACCGACTTGGGGCATACTATTACTGCTAATATGGAACAAATCAACTTGTAAAGACATAATGGTCCAATGGCATGAATTTTACAAGATTCCGAGATTTACAATGACATAATGTATAAAAGATCAGAAGAGGTATCATCCAATTATGAGGAATTGGAAGAATTAAGAAAAGAAATGATTCATCTTAGGAGATGAAATTATACACAACATGTGAAGTATTTTAGTCAGAATTATACTTCCAGTAGAACATCAACATGAGGGGCAGAGAAGGAGTCGTCAAACTGATCCATTATAAAAATTAATTCTTCTACTCACAAATGGGGGGAAACTTACCAAGTGTGAATACATGAATTTTGAAATCCAACATCCAACTGGACTTACAAGCCAAAAATAGGAAGTTTCAAATTTTGAAGTAACTAAAAAATGCTATAAATGTGAAAAGATTACTATAACTATCCTTTGGTTGACATCAATGCATTAAGAGAAGCAACGACATAAAATTGACAAGGTTGAGAAACCAAATCAAGTCAGCAAGGTGTAGGCGAGGGCCTGAAGTGCTAGAAATGAGCTCCCAGTGAATAAAAGAGCGGCAAAGCTTAAAACTTGAAACATCCCGGGATCGACAATAATCCAACATGGATACTTAAAGACGTTAACTTGCTTACAAGAAACTCGCTGGCTTGGGGGGCATCTATTGTGGACCGATATTAGGTGACATTTCGGTCATAAAGACCATGTCAGATATGACATGGGAGAACCATCCTGGAACCAACTTGGTATAACACAGGGATGAACAACTGTATCACAATTCGGTATAACTCGATAGAACTTGCAAACCCTAATGACTTCGTTATAAATACGACACATTACATCTTACAAGAAACACAATTAATATGATATTATTACTCTAACCCTAAATATTCACTGATTTGGGTGTCGGAGTCTTTGCATGTCCCCCACCCACTGTTGCGGGAGCGCCGTGAGAGCACTCAGAAGACCGAGTTTCTTCCTGTGGATTTCACCGACATCGCCTCCTAGCCTGGTATCTCTATATTATGTTGTTTTTATAAATTTAGAACGCAACACTATAATCAAAGGGTTATGGTCCCCGAGTCATATGCATCCAAATCATCTTCATAGCATGCCATCACTATAAAAGAATAAGGAACAATTGTGCATAAAGACTTAGAAGATCAAAGAACCCAAACTTTTGTTTCTTCTAGATATTGTCCATATTCATCCATTAACTCAAGTGGAGCCTTTAAATGAATCGTAACCGTAGATTTTGTGATTACGATTCATGTGAGAGTGCTTGTGAACAAACAACATTCTTCCGCTGCATTTGATCGATTCATGAGCGTTAAAGATCCAGATATTTATCATTACTCTTAACTCTAAAGAAATTAATCCTAACAAGTTGAATTTAGAATTATGAATCTAAAATAATTAAAGAGATAAAAATAAGAAATCCAAAATTATAATATCACGTCATTGACATAAAAAAAACATAAAAGAAAAAGAAAATTGTAAATGCAAAAAGAAAGAGAGAATATTTGAAAAATAAAAAACGATAAATAAACATAATGAAAGAAGAAGATTGATCTCACTTGAAAAAAGAGGAGACCAATCAACCCTCTCAAGCAAATAAGAATAATGAGAGAAAAGAATCAATCTCCCTTTAAGAGAGGATCAGAGACCAATCAACTCATGGAAGAAAACTTAACTAAATTGAATTTAAAATTATGATTTTTATTTTATTTTTTTGAGTAAAATGCCTCCATCCCTTAAGATATTTTAAAATTGTAGGAAACCTCACTTTGTAAAGTAAACACGATGCTCCTGATAAACTTTAACACCATATTTTTATATCTAACCATGGTAGGGAAGGGGAAATCAAAACTAACTATGGCCAGCCTTTTGAATTGAACCCACAAAGAAGGAACCCCTAAAGTACTCATCACTTGCGATGAAGAAGAGTACATCTTTTCGGTAGCGTTATAGAACAGAATAAAATGGAACGAAATAAAACAAAACAGAATCGTGTACTGTGTTTGATGACCATGGAACATAACATGATCATATATATTATTTTGTATTTAGTGAGAATTAAAATATAAAAAATATTTTTTGTAATACATATAAAATTTTATTTTACTTAATAAAAAGTATAAAATTAAAGAAAAGTAAAATAGTATATTTTTTAATTTTTTTTAAAAATTATGAGTATAACTAAATAATAATTTTAAAATATATTAATTTTTGTATTAATATTTTATGAAAAAATAAATTATTAAATACAAACTTCTCTCAATAAATATAATTATTAAATATATTTTTAAAAATAATTATTAAACATAAATTATGTTGAATATATTTTTATTATGTAAATTTCTTAAAAAAATATTTTTTAAAAAATTTTTGGTCGAAAAAAATAATATAAGGTTTAAGGAATTTAAATATATATTATTTTGTTAATAAAAAATGACTCTATACAAATAATGACAAGTTTTCTGTGTGTGTTCTGTTCTCTTCCGTTCCATCATTTTCAATGGAACCAATCTGTCTCATTCATTGGCCTTAGTGTCATGTTCCGTTCCTCACCAAACAAGAGAAAAATATACAGTGTCCTATTCTGTTCTGTTTAAACACGTCTACCAAATGCTACTTTTGTGTTTTCTGTGACGGTGTTTGAATGGAAACGCTGCTGGAATCCAGAAATATTTTTTTTGTGGGGGCAACATAAAGATATAAGGGCTTGTTTGTTTAAGATATAACATCGTTGCACACAAATTGGGACACTAAAATGATAAATTAAAAATTTGTTTCATCCTTCAAAAGTGTTTGAACTCGTATATTTTTTCACTTCCAATTCCATTAAAATATAAAACAAACGCACACTAAATATGATAATACTAAAAAATTATTTATAAGAACAAAGACCCTCCGATCTATAATGTTTTTTTGTACAGCATAAGTTTTTTTTATAGCATTTTATTCTTTCATTACTTTTTATCTTTCGTTTAAAGTTAATTCATACTGTTGAAAAAATTAATTAATAATTTTTTTATAAAAATGATCCTATAATTTCTTATTACACCTATATAATATAATAAATAAGTAAGGGTATAATAATAAGAATAATAAATATTTTATATTTTTAAATTGACAAATAAAAATAATAATATTTTTAAAAGTGACTGAGAAAAACAAATAGAAAGAGGCATTATTTGAATATGTATTATTGAAAAAAATATATATATAAAAAAGTAATTACACATGCATTTTACTTTATCTGGTTACAAAGTTACACAAGAATTTTGATAGAGGGTTAAGATTAGTTAGTATTTACGATTTATATTTAAAATTTTTAGTATTAGAATTATTAGTAGTATATTGAGTAGGATTTATATTTCAGTATATTAGTATTATTAGTTTTATTTTATGTATTGGGCTTGGCCCATTTATCATTAGGATTTTACTATATCTTCTATATATTGTAAGCACTACTATCTGAGAAGGAAATGAAAAAGAATGTTATTTTAACTTTTTATCTCTAACCCTTTACTCTCCTTTCTCTTAAATTTATTACTATATGTTGATACAGTGATAGAGACACATTATAACTCGAGGAGAGAACTTAGTTCAAGAATACTAGTTTGAGAGGACAAACTTATTGACATTCAAAAATTTAGTTTTTCACCTTTAAAATAACACAAGAGAATATTTGAGAAAAAATAGTAGGTTAAATTAATCGTTTAGTCTCTATATGTGTCTCTCATTTTTGTTTTAGTCTTTATACATAAAAAGTGTTCCTTTTAGTCCCTATACATGTCTCTGTTAATACTTTGGTCCTTCTGTTATCTTATCATTGGTCTATACTAAAACGTAAAAACAAGTACATGGACTAAAACGAAAAACAAATACATGTATAGGGACTAAAAGAAAAAATAAGTACATACATGTATTGGGATTAATTAATTTTCATGTCAACTGTCTATGTGTCTATCATTGGTTGACTCATAGAGGTTTCATTAACTACAAAGGATGAAGTTAACATCGTTAATATTAAAATTGACTATAAAGACCAATTCAAAAATAACGGACACGTATAAAGACTAAAAGAAAATAAAAAATATATATAAGAACTAAATAATTAATTTAATCAAAATAGTATCATATGTTTCTCTTATAACAAAAAAAAAAAGAAGCTAAAAGAGTTTGGCCAAACCATATATAATGGAACATTACTATATCTTTTTAAAAATCTTTTTACACTTCTTTTTACTATCTTACAAAAAAGAATAAATGAAAAATTAAATATTATTCATATCTTTTATAGAAATATGAGCTCAGATCTACCATTTTATTTTTGATTTTATTTTTTTGATATTTGATCTATCACATTTAGGTACGTACAGCAAGTGAAATTGCTTTCAAAGAAGAAACACTCCTTATAATCCCACCATTATGTGGATATTATTAGCTTCTACCTTCTAGGATTATATTTGGTGGCTATTATTAGAACATTTTCCTTTTTTTTTTCTTATATCATACGTTTTATTTTTTTACAAAAATTATCCTTAGTCTGGTATTTAAAAAATTGGACGTGTTCAGGTTTTCGAAATTAAGCAAATTAATAGTTGTGTTTAGCAAAATTACCTAACGACTATGAAAAATCGGTTTTAATACATAAAAGGATTCTCAAAATGCCTACTAGTCTATCAAAAAAAAATATGTAAAAGGATTCTTCAAAATGCCTATAGTAATTAACAATTGGGTGCATTTAGTAATTGAAAACGAGCGAATACGTAAAAGGATTTTTTAAAATTCCTACCAATAATTAAAAATCGAGCGCGTCCAATAATTAAAAACCGTTAGTTAATTTTGTAGAACAAACCGATTAATTCGGTTAGTTTCTAAAACCTGAACACGCCTGAGTTTTAAATACCAGACGTAGGACAATTTTAAAAAAGAAATTAAAACTTGATATAAGAGAAAAAGGGAGACGTGACGATACTAGGAGTGTGTTTGGCACAACTAGCTTATAGCTTATTTAGGAGCTTAGCTTATAGCTTATGGGTAAGTGGAGGTGTTTGGTGGCAACAAGCTTATAAAGCTTTCATAAGCTAGTTTATGAAAAGCTACTTCAAGTAGCTTATTACTTATGAAAAGTAGCTTCTAATAATTCTTTCCTATTTTACCCTCTAGTCATTTATTATATGTTTATTCTATCAAATAACTTATTACATGTAATTATTACTTGTCCTTCTAAGTCATTTAACAAATATAAGCTACCTAATAAGCTAATTTTACCAAACACATCTACTCAATTATAAGTCACAAGTCATAAGCTATAAGCTATAAACTACAAGCTAAAAATTATAAGTCATAAACTATAAATTATAAGTTAGTTTTACCAAACTAAACTTACCCGAGATTTTCTCATCACGTGAAAAATACGTATGACTGAAACAGAAAATACATGCGTGTAATTAATTTACTATGTTAATTATTAGCAGTTTTTCTTTTCAAGGTAAATTAACCAACAGACTCTATTTATGCCATTTATAAAACCATACCATATTTAATAAAAAAAAAATACCATATACCCAACATAACCAAGTAAGCAAGTAACGTAAACACAAAATAAACGTTAATCAGCATAACAATTTCTAATTGTATATTTTTATTTTATTTTTATTTATTTATTTTTTTTGCTATTTTTCTAAATGTATATTTACTTTTGGTTTTTCTGCTCTGGTCATAAAATTTTTTACGTGAAAATAGGGAAATTAATGGCAAGCGTGAAAAACAGCCTTTAAACAAATCCAGATTGTAGTTAATATGCATATATGTATATTCATCTAAATATCCGAAAAGACAAATTAAGAAAACAAGAGTCAATATATATATATAATACAATTAATTTTACACGTAATTGATTTTGTTCATTTTTAATTTCTAATTAATTAATTATTTCAATTGTCATTTAATTACCACCTTAAGAATATAGTATATATTACTGTTCAGAATGATCAACTCCATGAATCTCTCCACTAAACTCAATATGAACTCATTGCTCCTCTTGGTGCTCATTCTCTCTTCATCTTTCTTCCTCACAATAGCTTCTGATTC
Organism: Cyamopsis tetragonoloba; assembly: GCA_037177725.1. Lineage (NCBI taxonomy): Eukaryota > Viridiplantae > Streptophyta > Magnoliopsida > Fabales > Fabaceae > Cyamopsis > Cyamopsis tetragonoloba. Next base: position 64,554,819 of record CM074119.1, read on the forward strand.
TAAAGCTGGTATGAATTTGAATTTGAATCTTTTTTCTTTTTTTCCCCTTTTCTTGATGTTATTAATTAGAAATTTTCGAAATTTAAATAAGGACGGATTGTTATCATGTATTATTATACTCTTATAAACACTGTGTTCATGCAAGACTTTGTGTATGTTCGATTTGGGGCGGTTAAGATATTGGTGATGGCTTAATGCTTTTCACGAACAATGTATTTTGCCTGTTTTTTATTTTAATATTTTCTTTTGTTTTGTTTCGTTCTATTCTAAAAGCATTATGCTCCAAATTTTAATCATTGATTTTTCTATAAAATTTAACCTTGAAATTTGAGTTTGATTTTTCATTTTTTTTTCATCAATCCAGATTTTAAGAGTGCATGAATTATCCATAAGTATATACTCACTTAGAAATTTTGCTTGATCTTGGGTTTAGAATCACATTGAGATCGAATTTGTTTTTTCGTGATTGAAGATCTTGATTTGGTATTTGTTTCTTCAATTTTATTATTGGATATTTTCATGAGAAATTAAGATGAATTAACATGAATATATATTCGGTAAACTCTACCATTGTAAACCGAATAACAATCGTTTTTTTATTTTTAGGTGTCTAATATGGTAGAAAACTAATTCCTCATTATCTAATATTTGATAAACTCTCTCCCGAATTCAAATCGTTTATAAAATTTCATTGATTTCTATTTCTATTAAAAAGAAAAAAAATCATTTGATTTTCTATTATTACCCTTAACTCCTTGCTTTCTACGTAATATCTAATAAAGTAAACATCTTATCGAATTTAACCTTAATCAGTTAAAATTAAATTAGGCAAGTAAACAACAAAAGAAAACGTTTTATATTTAATTTATGTTACTAATAATAGTGATTAATGCATAGATAGATTCCTCATATACTATTCACAATTTTATAACTAACCCTACTTGTTACTAGCTTATAATGTGAAAGTGAAACTACCCTATTTTTTTTTTAACCTTCATCCCTTTATATATCCTTTGTCACTGTTTCCTCCTATTATGTGGCCTTTTTTTTCTTTTTTTTTTTATGCCTTGGATAAAAAAAAAAAAAGAGAATCTTAGTTTGTTCTACACCAAGCATAAATGAAGTAAAAAAGGGGGGAACAAATTTATTTATTTATTTTTTAATATTTTTTAGAACATTTAAAAATGTTCTATTTCTTGTGGTCCAATAATGCCAAAAAAGTTATGATTATATTTTTATTTTGTTGAGTTTGACCTTGGCTTTTCCCTTTGGTGGATAGATGAAGAATTATATAACTACAAAGAATGAAGTGCTAAACGACCAGAGAAATGGGGGAATATTAACCCAAAATGGAAAGTTTGTGGGAATGAAAATTTTCAATCTCCCATTGATCTCCCAGACAAAAGGGTTAAAGAATTTCCTGATTTGGGTAAACTTAAAAAAGATTACAAACCTGTTCATGCTATCCTAAAAAAATAGGGGTTATGACATCATGGTAAATCTTTCCAAATCATCTTATTGATTCATAAATATTTAATTTTTCGAATAAATTTTTAGTATTCTTATAATATTTATTACCTGTAATATTTATTATGAACATATGCTAATAACTTGTTTCACATTAGATTCTAGACCTAATCATATTACAACTTCTATAATCATGATAAAGCTGTATTACTATTCATAAGAAATTATGTTATAAGTGTCAAAATTTGAATGAATGTAATATTTCTGTATTATAATATGAATTTTTTAACCTGCACAAGTTAACTAAAGGTAAAAAGTTATATTCATTAACATTTTTTTAACCGCTTTTTATAATAAATCCAATAACCTTGCAATCTTATATTCATTAACATTAAACTCACCAATTGAAACAATTTTGCTAGTCATATTCCAACATTTATCAATGGTTCATTACTTCCTTGTGTCACATTTTCTCAATGAACCTAATATTTATGTTTGCTTAATTTTTTTTCAGCTTCACCGGACACAGGGGATGCTGGGAAGCTTAACATAAATGGAACATACTATAAACTAGTGCAATGTCATTGGCATACACCTTCCGAGCACACATTAAAATTTGGATCAAAGTGAGTTATTAGCATTTTTCCTATAATTTATTGATTGATGAAAAAGTTTATGTATAGCCAGTTTGTTTTGGCTTTTTGTCTCAAACAAAATTAGTTGAGAGGAAGTAAATTTTTTTAGCATCGATTAGATGTACATTAAGATCCTGATTGTTTTAGTTTATTTTGAAAACAAGTACTTATTTTAATAAAAAAAATACTTATAAAAAATTTTGGTCTGCTTGTTTGTGCTTCTCAAAATAATCTGAATCAGAAAAAAAAAATCATATTTTCGGCTTAGAAGCAAGTACCAAGTTGCTTCGCAAAATAAGCAGAAAATATAATTATTCTTGTAGCCAAACATACAAACTTCTGATTCTTGTGATAATCACTTAAAAAAATCAATTCTTTACTTATAAAAATAATAAATTATTTTTAAGTTTTAACAAAAGGGCACTAAAATTCAAAATTTTAGTGACTAAAATTAATTCTAAAAGTTTTCAACTATTAGCCAAATTTGCTAATAGATGACTTCTGTTTGTTATCTTCCAGGTTTGATTTAGAATTACATGCAGTACATCAAAATTCTAAAGGAGGAATTGCTGTTATTGGAATATGGTACAAAATTGGCCGTCCACACATTTTGCTTTCTAAGATACTTTGTTATGTTTTTTGACATATCTATTTAATATGTGTCATATAGTTTAAAATCAAGTACATAAATAAACATATCTCCCTATATATATGATTAGTAAGATACCTCTGCCCTTGTAGTTAGAAGTTGTTAAGATGAAGTCTCACATCGATTTAGAAATAAGGTCATCATAGAGTATATAAGTAGTGTGGTAATCATTCTCCTTTAAGCTAGGTTTTGGAAGTGAGTTAACCCAAAATCAAATTCTAATGGAAGCGTTCAACATTACTAACAACTTTTATCGTTTTGTAGCATTTTCAGTTTTAATACAAATTAAACAGATTAAGGTGCTCCCTATTGGCCCCCATAGTAATTCATTTCTTTTTCTTTTTTTTTTTTTAATTTTGTTCCTTTTGGCAGTTGCTCAACAAAATAAAATCAATTGGAGAAAAAGAAACAAATTTTGGAATAGTTAACCCAGGAGACATCAAGTTTGGAAGCATAAAGTATTATAGATATATTGGTTCTCTTACAACTCCACCATGCACTGAAGGTGTTATTTGGACAACAGCGAAGAAGGTTTTTTATTTTTATATGATTTTCTTAATTATCACAGACTCATTGTATTAATTAATTAAACACACTCTTTTATACTTACACTTATTGAATATTACAGGTTAGTACAATCTCTATGGAGCAAGTGAAGGTCTTGAAAAATGTTGTTCATCATGTAAGTAATAAGCACTTGATAAATAGATGTATCAAATAATTATTTTGCTTAAAGTAATATTTTTCAATTAATTATGACTTTCTCTTCAATTTAGATTGTGTTTGTTAATCCGTTATAACCAACCTAAACATAAGTTTATTTTAAAGTAATAAAATTTTGCTTTCACTTTTAATGTTGAAAACTGTGCTTTCCAATTCCAATATGCCAGAAAGTGTATCCAAACACGCTATTAATAAAAGCAATTATTTTTGTTTCAAAATTTCTCTTAGAACGTGACAAAAATAAATAATTATTTCTTTAACACAAAAACTTCCTTATTTGTATATTGATTGTTATCATGATGTATTTGCTTGAGGTAATGTGGGCTATGCCTTTGGCATTTTGTTCCTTTAAACAAAAGAATCATTATAAAAAAAATGATACATCAAAAGTTTTAAGCACGGTAACCATCTCATAAACTATTTTAAGAATTAACTTTGATAGTATTCCAAAAAAATAGTTGACTTAAATAGATATACATTTAATGAGTTTTCAATTGGCAATTTATAAATTACCAATAAAACCCATTCACTTTTGATTTGTTAGAAAAATCATTGTTTTTTAATCGAAAATCAAATATAAAAAATCTAGCTAAGACTTTAGGTCTAATTGACTAATAAAATTTCTAGACCAACTCTAGAAAACAAATTAAGTATTATAGCAAAAAAAATTTGTGTATAATTTTTGTATAGGTTAACAATTCAAAGATCAAAATTTTTACTGGAAAGCTAATTGGTCTACTCGCTTTGCGATCCTTATCTGGCTTATTTGGAGCACCCAAAACTCTCTTATACATGACAAGACCTCCTTTGATGGTGCACCAATCTTGAGGAAAGCTGATTGGTACTTGCAGTATCACCATGTAAGTGTTAACCATCACCTGCGTCATCTAGTGCCTAGTTACAAGCAGATTTTGGTCACCTAGCTTCCTCCCCCCCAATTGGTTTAAGGCTAATGTAGATAAGTCTGTTCATCTTCATTTAGGAGCAGGGTGTGGTGGGGTTAATAGGAATGATGCTAGAGATTGGGTGGTTGGCTTCTCGTCGTATAATTTGGGAAATGTTTTTGTTCTGTGCGCAGAATTGAGAGGCATTCTTACGGCAATTGAACAAGCTTGGGAGCGTGGGATTCGTAAGCTTTGGGTAGAAACAGATTCTTACTTGGTTGTGTCTTTCATAACAAAGGGATATGTTCATACCCATGCTTATGCTTAAATCCTCGACTCTATCATGGAGTTTAAGCGTAGAAGGTGGAGGCTTGTCATTTCTCATACGTATCGCGAAGCTAATGCAATTGTTGATTGTCTTGCAAACTTATCCCCCTCTTTCTCAATGGGTCTTCATGTCTTTCTTGATGTTCATCCTCTTTGTAAGAGGCTTATGTGGTGTGATAGCGTAGGTGTGTCGTTTCCTCGCCCTGTAAGGTCCTAGTCTTCTAGTTTTGGGGTTTTAACCTCTCATGTGTACCCAAATAAAATAAATCACTAGAAAAAACAAAGTATTAAGTTTGTGCTTAGATTAATTATAAAAAAAATGTTTCAATAATTGATTATTTATATAATTAATTATTGTGCTAACTTTTTATTAGATAATTAATCATAATATAATTAATTTTTGTTTGAATATATTTATAATAAATTAATTTTTAATATCGAGTAATAGTAGACATATAGCTATTACTCATATACAACCCCAATAACTCTACTTAACCAAAAACAAATTTTTAGTTGATTGACGTTGTAGGTTTTTCAGATAAGCCAATTTGAATTAAACAAAAGTACCATAAGTACTAAGAAAATACACCAAGTCAAAGAAAAATCCAAACAAAGCAAAAACACCCAAACACGCATAGTTACTACAAGGCAAAATACAACAATGAAAAATAAAGCAGCTGGCCACTATTAATTTACACTATGTAGCAACACGTCTTAAGCATGCTTGTGAGCACCTTAGCCCTTCAAGAAAAGAGAGAGATAAGTCACTAATTTTGGATTTCAACTATAACCAAGATCGAATAACAATGAGATCGAAAATGGATTGTAGCTTCCAAGAGGCACCTTTAAACATTGAATTATTCCTACAAATCCACATAGCTCAAATAATAGAAAACCACACTGCCTGCCACAAATGTCGGACTTTACTAGAACACTAAAGTATGCCACTGAATTGCAAATAATTTCCACGATTTTCATTGAGACAAGCAGACACAACCCCTCATCAAGGATATCCCTCATCAACATGCAATTCAACACTAGTGGAAACAAAAGTAATTTTGACCAAAGCTAAATTCAAAACAAACAGACTGACGGAAATAAGCAAAATATGAAATTATATTTTTCTTTTTGTGCATCAAGAATATCCCCTAATTGACATGCAAAGACTAATTTCTTTAAGCGAAAATATCATCGAAGTGAGTACAATTTCTAAACAAACTCCTTGTGAGCATGCTTAACAAAAAGCATAAATTTAAAAAGCTTTTTCCACTTGTATAAATGTATATATAAATATAACATTAATCCAAGGTTTTCACCTATTTTTCCAAACATGTTGCAAATCTTCTCAATTTTTTTTTTCTAAAAAAGCACTTACAAAATATGTTCTAAATACATTGTAATATAAAAATCCATTAATTTTGATGTGATTTTCTATAAAAACTTTTTATTTTTATATTTTAAATATTTTGCAAAATTATACAAAAATAAAAAACATAATAATTGTTGACCTTTGAAACTTTTTTACACTAGATTGTATGAAGTTTCAAATAGTCTTCCACGATGCATTGACGGACGTATGGTATCTTTGTAGATGTTTTCATAAATAGTATAGCAATAATAATTAACAATTAGGATGAGTCTATTGTCACTCCTTTTTATTTATTGTCACTCCTTTATTAATATTTTTAATTTAAAAATTCTTTTTCAACCAATAAAATCACAATATTAATATAATAAAATGAGTGACAATAAACAAAAATGAGTGACAATAGAATTACCCTAACAACTATTACTTCTGAAATCACATAAATATATGGTACTTTTTTTTTAAAAAAAAATTATTATAAGGTGAGATAATAGTATTTCATTTAAGCATATAAAAACAAAACAATATTTCGTTTAAATATATATAGAGCTTATTTTTTTAATTACAATATACCGAGCCCATTTGTTATTATTTATTTTGTAAAATATTCAATTTTTTAATAAAAAAATTTGACAATTTTTAAAAAGTTTGTCTCTATTTTTATAAATAGTCACAAGCAAAAAATAATTAGATTTTTGTCTTTTTTTCAATAACTTATTTTGTGTTACTTCTCAAAATAAATAACTTTAGAAAAAAAAATTATAAAGATGATTATACTTTCTCAATATATAACCAAATATAAATAGCTTTAATTTTTATCATGATTAATTAAAAAATCAATTTTTTACCCACTTTGAAAACCAATTATTTTTTTTTACATAAAATTAATTATTTTTAGACAATAAAAAATTGCCCCATATATTTATTATCTCGCCAATGGTATATAACTTCTCAAATAAAATATAAAATATGAAAAAAGAACTTGCATGTAATAATTGAAATAAGGGTTTTGCTATCCAAGCAATTCATAAATAGAAATTTTGCATTTAAAATAAATTGTAAATAATTTTATAGCATTAAATATTTTACACTTTTCAAAACTAAATTTCCATTCATAGGTTGCTTAATCATTGCCCTTAGGGCAATGAATAGCAAAGCTCATAGAATAAATGACTAAAATGATCCCCAACCTTGTACTATTATTCAAAATGGTCACTGACTTATAAAACCAAACCAAATGATTCGTGACTTGTTTCCCCATCATTTAATTTATTTATTTATTTTCGATAAATGCGCACACACTCATCCTAAACTAACTCATAATATCCTAAACTAAATTGTCACTGCCAATGTTTGAACATTTGACCTTCCAACTCCCAAGTCTTAAATGATTGATACATGACCATGTAGGCTATTGTCCATCGTTCAAAATTGTCCCTATCTTTATTCTCTGTCATTCAAAATGATCTCTGACTTGATAGATCCAACAATCTCGTGGTAGCTTGACGACATATATAGGCAAAAGATTGCGGAAATCAAAGATGAGGTGGCTTAGCTTATAAAGTCAAAGATCTTCTGGCTTATGTTTATAAGTTAGTGACTATGACTATTTTGAATGGAGGAGGATAAAGTAAGGACCATTTTGAATGACATGAGACAAAGTTAGGGACCATTTTGCTTGGTCTTATCCGTCAGAAATCATTTTAAATGACAGAAGAAGTCAAGAACTATTTTGAATGATAGAAGACTGAATCAGGGACCATTTTACTTGATTTTATTAGTCAAAGACCGTTTTTAATTATAATCACACAATAAAAAACTATTTTGGTAATTTATTCTACTTTTTTTTAGGGTAATACACCAACATATAATAATACTTTAGGTAGCGTTTGATAACGGTACATAACAGAACAAAATGAAACAGAACAAAATGAAATGGAACAGAACATAACCGTGTACTGTGTTTGGTGACCATGAAACAGAACAAGGGCATATGTATTATTTTGTATTTAGTGCGGATTAAAATATAAAAAATATTTCTGTAATACATATAAACTTTTACTTTACTTGACAGAAAGTATAAAATTAAAGGAAAAATAAAATAGTATAGTTTTTTAATTTCTTTTTTAAAAAATTAGGAGTATAACTAAATAATAATTCAAAAATATATTAATTTTTGTATTAATATTTTATGAAAAATAAATTATTAAATATAAACTTCTCTCAATAAATACAATTATTAAATATATTTTTAAAATTAATTATTAAATATAAATTATGTTGAATATATTTTTATTATGTAAATTTTTTTAAAAAAATATTTTTTAGTTGAAAAAAAAATATAAGATTTAAGGAATTTAAATATATATTATTTTGTTAATAAAAAATGACTCTATGTAAATAATGATAATTCTTATGTGTGTTCTACTCTATTTTCTTCTGTTTCACCTTTTTAGTGGAACCGTTTTGTCCCATTTACGTTTCTCTTGACTGGTATACCAAATGGGAATCAGTACATAATATTCTATTTTGTTCTTTTCAAATACGTCCGTCAAATGCTATCTTAATATTCGAATTAACAAATGTGAAGTAATTTTGGTATAATGCATTTTGCAAAAATATCTTGAAATTTGTAATTTTACACACTTTATAATACCCAAAGAAATTGAAATTTTATTAAATATGAAATTTAAATCAATTCAAAATAGTTAAATGAAATCTCCCAACATCTATTATTTTCATTAGTCATTAGCTTTTGACCAATTTAACGCAAAAACTAAGATTTTAAATTCGTTTGTTATTGTTTATTTTAAAAATTAAATTTTTATTTTATTAAAAATAAAGATGTACTTTTGTGAAATTTTTGAGTGCTTTTTAATTTTTTAAAAATAATTAAAAAAAAATAATTATTTAGAGAAGCAATTTAATGTGAATTTCAAAATAATTAATATAATAAAATAGAGAAAATAAAAAATACTTATTATTATAATAATGATTAAATATAACTAATATCTAATTTTTATCATAATTACTTTCTTAATCATTTTAAAATTATTTATTATTTATGTTATGAGCGTTTATTTCTTTTATATGCACAAATTTTAATCGAACTTATTATTTACTTCACAATCACAATCAGATTAAAATGTACACCGTTTAATCCATTGATTAAGTATGCAAAACGGACGGGATATAAAGCTTCGCCTGCAGACCCATAACGTGGCCTACCAATTTGAATTCAAAATCTAGTAATGTTACGATTCTGTAACTGGGTCATTATAGGGTACGCCGGTTGGGTTTGGCGCACCACACGCCAATAATAAAATTACTGGTTGCAGCAGGTTATTAATTGAATAACACAATTTTGTTTAATTGACATGAAGCCCTTGAACAAAAACGATAAATTTATTTGGTGAACGTTTGACCAAGTAGATGACTTTTCTTTTTCTTTTTGTTTTTTTGCTCGAGATGACTTTTTTTTTATAAATGAACTAGTTTTTTCTTACTTTTCAAAAAGTAAAACATAAACTTTGTCCAGATTTATTTATCAACAATTTAGTCCCTCAAAGACTTTTGTCAACAAATTAATCCCTTAAAAATTTAAAATACTATTGAATTAATCCCTTAAAAATTAAATCACTACAAAATTAATCCCTACAAATACAAAAAAAAAAAAATCTTTGAGAAACCAATTTGGTGACAAAAATATTTGAGAGATTAAATTGATGACAAACAAATCTTTGAACTATTTTTTTGTTAATTTATAAATATTAAAATATCAATTTGATATTATAAAGATTTACTTGTAAACAATTTGGTCCTTCAAAGATTTTTGTCACTAAATTAATCCCTCAAAAATTTAAAATACTACTGAATTTGTCTCTAAAAAATTAAATTACTAAAAAATTAGTCCCTCAAATTGCATAAAAAAATCTGTGAGGGACTAATTTAGTGACAAATATTTGAGAGACTAAATTGCTGACAAACGAATTTTTAGACTGATTTTTGTTTTAAAATAGTAAAACATTAACTTGGTCTTCTAAAGATTTATTTGTCAACAATTTAGTCCCTCAAATATTTTTGTCACCAAATTAATCACTTAAAACTTTAAAATACTAATAAATTAGTCCCTCAAAAATTAAATCACTACAAAATTAGTCTCTTAAATTGTACAAAAAAAAAACTTTGAAAGAACAATTTGATGACAAAAATATTTGAGGGATTAAATTGATGACAAAATACTGTTTTTTTGTTATTTTTTAAATAGTAAAACATCAATTTAGTCTTATAAAGATTTACTTGTCTACAATTTAATCCCTCAAAGATTTTTATCACTAAATTAATCCTTGAAAAATTTAAAATACTACTGAATTAGTCTCTCAAAAATTAAATCACTAGTGAATTATTTATCATCTCAATAATATTGAGTATAATGTATGTTATATATCATTGAATGGTGTCAAAATGAGAGCAATTTTTTTTAACATTCACATTTAAAGACCCAATTTTTTGAATGGTACTTAGAAAATATCATTGCTTTAGAAAAATAATTTAAATTTGATGATCACATTCATATTTCGATTGAATTTTGTTGATAATGTGCTGAGCCTATCAAGATAAATTTGTGAATTATTATAGTAAATTACTATTTTTAATAGTAATTTATTAAAATCACTAAATACTATTCAATAAAACTAAATACTATTTAATAAAATTAAAATATCTATTTGTCTATATATCTATAAAAGCTTAACACTTTTTCATATTAACTTGTTTATTCATTTTACACAACTCTCCCAAAATCACATTCTATTCCCATCACTTTTTTGTCACTATAATGGGTCATCTTTTTAATAATATAAATAAATATTTTGTGCAAAATTGATTTTTTTGTCTAATTCTTACTATTTTTTGATAAAGTTATACATAAATGTAAATCAAATAGCATGAAAACTCACTATCTTAGAGACCTAAGTGCAAGACAAGTAATCGGATCGTCAGAAAGATTTTCGTACTCACAGTTTTTGTATTCACTTTATACTCATGGTTACCTACGTTAAAATATCTGGTTAAGAAGTTTTGTTGAATTTTTATTTTTACGTTGTAACCACATATTTCTACACGTATAACCACCAAATCCGAAAAACACGGTAACAAAAAAAATAACTAATCTAACTACTTTTTTCAACTTATGTAACCAATGTATACGGTAAACATAAAAATAACTAATGTAACAACTTTTTTCCACGTTCGTAACCAATGAGTACATAAAGGACTCTATAATCTACGGTTGTATAGGTACAAAAGAGATATGCAAAACATTTCTAAATACATTGTATCCTAAAACTTATCTTTGGAAAAATTTGTGCTGAGTTCATTTATTAATTACATGACACCAATAGAATAAAATTTGAATTTTTCATAAAATTTAATAATATATTTTTATTGATTTATATAAATTAATCTTATACTTCTTATAAATAAATTAAAATTTGCCATATAATTATTATTATCATTAAAAACATATTATTGAATATATTTTTTTTATTCTCTTCAATTTTAGGCTTGAGTTTTCTAACATAATTAAGTCTTTCTGACACATAAAAACTTATGTCGTCCTTAATGTTTTATAATAAAAATGGGTTTATTTTCAAAATTGTTATACCACAGCCCCCTTTGTTTGAGGTAGGGGTGGCAACAGGCAAAGCGGGGGCATAAACTACTTCCCTCATTTTTATCCTTGTTTTTTTGTGATGGGTTGGTTTTCAATTTGATTTTGGAAAGTCAAAATCAATTTTGATGCATTTAGTTAAAATTTTTACTCTGAATTTTTATTATAAACTTTCTTTTGAAAAAAAAAATTCACATATAAATCAAGTTATTTTAATATCAATTTTATCAATTCTATAAAATTACGTTTATGCAAAATCAATTCTACTACCATAAAATTAAATACACACATAATACTTTATTTCTTTTGTATTTTAACTCTTCTTCTACTATTTAACTTTTCACTTTTCTCTTTTTTATTTCTTTCTCTCTTATTATAAAATCATATATTACGCATATGATGACAGCAACTCCTTAGGCAAAATAAGAAAAAGAAGATGCAAACTTAGTGCATGTTTGGATATCAAGTTTATTTTGTTAAAAGAGAGTTTGGGGTCCCAAAATGAACTTTGACAAAATGAAAGTATGTTTGGGTAATTTTTTCACTTGGAAAATTTTCATTTACAGTTTGGAAAAATGAAGTTTGGGAGAAGTAAGTCTTACCTACTTTTCTAACTTTATTTTGCAAAAGTAAAATGACCATTTACAACTCTACCCCTCATTACTTCTTTCATGTCCTTTTTTTAATTAAACTTTATATCCAAATGTACTTCTATCTTTATCTATCCAAACTTTTACAATATCATTCCCAAATACAAATTCATTCCATCAAACTTCATTCTACCAAACTTCATTTTACCAAATTTTATTCTACCAAACTATTATCCAAACAGACCCTTACAAAATAGTCACTTTCAAAGTAATTCACTTTGATTATGAAAGATATATTTTGTGAGAAAAAAAGAATGGTAACGAGCGTGAGGGACATAACTTGGGAAGAAGGAAAGAAAAAAATATTCCGGAAATGAAAAACAATCAACTTAAATTAGCCAATTTCTGATTACGGTCGAGGATCACGGTTGTTTTCTGGCATGCTATGATAAAGTCTCGAAAGAGCTCGTGATTCTCTTGTTTCTGTACTTGACGAACTGTTCGGTCTTCCGTTGGAAAGAAAAACACAAGAAACTAGTGAGAAAACTTTCCATGGGTACTTAGGACAAGTCTCATGGATTCCCTTGTATGAATCTTTGGGCATTGAAGATCCGTTGACTTTGCAAGCATGTCAAAAATTCAGCCAAATCATGTGGCAAGAAGGGAATGATCGTTTCTGGTAGGAATTAAAATTGAGAAGCTAGTGGGAATGACCCCACTATTTTTATTTCTTTTCATTTCACTTATTTTTAACGGGAAACCCGATGCACACGGGAATTCACCATGTGCGTGGCAATAGCACTCTAGAGCTCTCTGCAAACCCTGGTAAGCGTCCTAGAGTCCATGGCTCACCTCCAACAGAGGTCTGCAAAAACTATTACCCCTTCTGATAATAGCCCCAATTATTCCTCTTTCTCAGAGTCATCACCCATTACAGGTCTGCAAGAACCATTACCCCTTCCGGTAATAGCCCCCAAATTATTTCTCTTATTTAGAGTCAACACCCATTACAGGTCTGCAAGAATTATTACCCCGGCAGAACTCAACCCACTTACTCAACTAAGGTTGATGGGGGAAAGCATTTCTCTTATCTTTTAATTCCAAATTACATGTTATTATGCATCAAACATCCATCTCATCTCAATTGCATCCAACATGTTCAAGTTTCATCATTTATCACATCACAATCTTGTAAAACATCAATCAAAGCATACACCACTTAGGTCATAACATGTAGCACAACAATTCCATGACCCTATTGCATGTTTATAAATCACATGAACCTAATTTCATTCATTCCTATCCTAGAAATGGATTCATGATGTTTACATTGCAATTTGTTTGATTATGTTCATGTAGGAATAAGCATGGAGAAGTGTTGATCTTTGAATATTAGACTTAAAGAATGAAACTAGAGATGAAAGGAATTGAAGAATGAAGGCTAGAAGGGTGTAGGATTTAATTTCTCCCCCATCTGTGCGCACACTTTGCTCAGTTGTGCGCACCTTAATTGTGTTTTTTCTTGCTGCCTCCATTGTGCACACAACTTTCCAACATGTGCGCACCTTAATTCCCCCTGGAGTTGCTGTCCAATCTTGTGCGCACAGCCCAGGAACGTGTGCGCACCCCTGTTCGTATTTTGGCCATAACTTGAGTTGTAGACCTCCAAATAGAATGAAACCAAAAGCATTTGAAAGCTAAGAGGATTCTCTACAACTCTCATGAAGACCACAAAACCCTTTCTAAAAATTTAATTGTCAAAAACAGTAATCTTTGACAGGTATGTGCAATCAACAAAATAGATACTTTCATATAGACCTTGTCTCAGTAATTTGGTCATAATTAGAGTTGTAGACCTCCGAATTGAATGAAACCAAAAGAATTTGAAAGCTAAAAGGATTATCTAAAAATCTTATTAAGACCACAAAGTCAAATTTCAATTAAAACCAATTCAATAATCCAGTTCAAATTGTGCCAAAACAGAGGAAGATGGTATTGATCAACTTTTCACAAGTTTCAATCCTCCCTTCCATCTCAATTCCTCAAAATCATATTAACTTTATCTAATTCAATATAAATCACTCAAAGATCAATTCACAAGGATGACCAAAGTCCAATTTCATCAAATTCACATCATCATCAAGATCATTGTCATACATTCACATTCACAATCCAATATCCAAACAAAGAATCAACATAAATGCATCAACCCCACACATATAGAACCAATTCAACCAAGATCAACTTCACACTTCAAGAAAACAAGAAACATGTCATGCTAATTTTACACCAATATGCATACAAGCTAAATTCATGTCATCTAACCAAGTCAATCCAAAACCTAGCATCATAAAACCTCAAATTCCTAATTTCCCTAATTGGAGTTTTAAGTTTGGGGTTTAGGGGGGTTACCTTAGAATTGGAGATCTAAACTCAATCTCTAAATTCTACCATGGAAGATTCTAAACCGGTAGAATTGGAGTTCCTGACCCGTAACCCATTTTCTTCAAATGCTCCGGTGGCAACCGGTGGCCGGAAGACCACCATGCAACCACTCAAAGTGGTGGTCACCACCAATTTCTCCTTATTTCTCGCCACCCTCTTCCCATTTTCTTTCTTCATTGTGTTTTATGTGTGTGTGGCGGTGAGAAAGTGAGATATAGGTGATGGTGTGTGGTTAGGTGAGGGAGGGTGCGTGGTAAAAGCACAGTTCTTAGTTTTAATTTATTAAAAATTGCACCTAAGTCCTTGTCTTTATAAAATTTAATAAAAGTCTAAATTAACATAATTTAAATAAATAAAACCACAAGGATATAATTATAACTTTCTAATATTATATTTTAATCTCCTAAGCCCACCTTGCTACCTTTTTAATCTCTAGTTGTATTTATTTCATAGCCTAGTCTTCTTCCCCTAATCCTATATGCTTTATAATTCATTTTAGTTCCCTAAATTCCTTATCTTTTCTAAAATAGCCCCTTAAGGACATAACTTGTAAGTTAAAATAATTTACTCTAGAAACTTTGAAATTTGGGATATTACAAATATATCTGTAATAAATTAATTTTTAATATGGAGTAATAGTAGACATATAGCTATTACTCATGTACAACCCCAATAACTCTACTTAACCAAAAACAAATTTTTAGTTGATTGACGTTGTAGGATTTTTAGATAAGCCAATTTGAATTAAACAAAAGTACCATAAGTACTAAGAAAATACACCAAGCCAAAGAAAAATCCAAACAAAGCAAAAACACCCAAACACGCATAGTTGCTACAAGGCAAAATACAACAATGAAAAATAAAGCAGCTGGCCACTATTAATTTACACTATGTAGCAACACGTCTTAAGCATGCTCATGAGCACCTTAGCCCTTCAAGAAAAGAGAGAGATAAGTCACTAATTTTGGGTTTTAACTATAACCAAGATCGAATAACAATGAGATCGAAAATGGATTGTAGCTTCCAAGAGGTACCTTTAAACATTGAATTATTCCTACCACATAGCTCAAATAATAGAAAACTACACTACCTACCACAAATGTCGGACTTTACTAGAACACTAAAGTAGGCCACTGAATTGCAAATAATTTCCACGACTTTCTATGAGACAAGCAGACACAACCCCTCATCAAGGATATCCTTCATCGACATGAAATTCAACACTAGTGGAAACAAAAGTAATTTTGACCAAAGCTAAATTCAAAACAAACAGATCGACGGAAATAAGCAAAATATGAACAAATATTTGTTTACCAAGATGTTTCTAGCTTAATTTACACTATATTTTATATGTTAAAAATATAAACATTTGTTTCTAGAAATCGTGTACTACACACTTGAAAAATAGGGTGTTTTTTACTTTAAAAATGAAAATAAATATTTTAATTTTTTTAATTATTTGACATTTTTGAAAACAATCTATTTTTCCCCATAAGATTTCTTGCTTAATTTTTACAATTTTTTTATATTTTAAAAATTGAAAGATTCAGTTCTAGAAATCGAGTACTATACAATTGAAATATAGGGTTTTTTAACTTTAAAAATGAAAACGGATATTTCAAATTTATTAAATTATTTGATTTTTTTGACAAAAATGTATTGTTCACCATGAAGTTTCTAGCTTAATTTACACTATATTTTATATTTTTAAAATATCAACATTTATTTCTAGAAATCCTGCACTATACACTTGAAAAATAGGGTGTTTTTTACTATAAAAATGAAAACGCATATTTTAAATTTATTAATTTATTTGATTTTATTGACAACAATGTATTGTTCACCAGTAAGATTGTTGACCCCAATTACTCATATACATTGTTATCTTTTTCATTTTGTTAGATTGGGTAGGTTTGACATCTTTGGAATTTTACAAATTATATGATTCTCACAAATGTTAATGGTTTTTGTGTGTCAGGAAGAGGCTTGATGCCACTGTTCAAGATTTGGAAGAGAAGTAGAATAGCAAGAAAGAAACAGTATGTAACTTATCCTTACTTTGTTAGTTTTGGTTTTAGCTTTGATATGGTTTTTGTCATTGCTTTCGTTTTTTTTTAAAAAAAAATATTGAATACCATATTGTTTACAACAACATTAAAATCTTGTTAATTATGTGTTTGATTGGGTAGGACTTAGGAGGAAGAGAGAGACATTAATTATTAATTAATTAGGTAAAACTGAGTCTCTGTCTATTTTAGGATTTGAATAGGGTTTTGTTTTTTAATAAAGGGCAAGGTTTTGCTGATCTTGATGTTTGCTTGTGGTTTTGTAACTTACTAACCATGTTAGATTGAATGTCTTTTGTCCTTAATTAGTTCTCATGATTATTATTTTTGAAACATAAAACATGAAATTAATAAGAAGATAGAGATAGCTAGGTACCCTCACAGCCTCACCTTGGTGTTTTCATGATTTTGGTTCTTTGTTGATGCTTTCTGCATGGTCTCCTTAATTAATTTCTTTTACATTAGATTTTTCTCTGCATTGTCTGTTTATACCTTGCTGTTTGGTTCTGTGTCTTTTGTAATGTTTGGTGGTGGAGAAACCATATTTTATTTAATAACAGAAATATTCACAGAGGTTGCATTAAGTCTGTTAGTGAGTTTTCAGTAGCGGCTTCTGTTAGTTTCTGGTTCTGGTTTTGTTTTATGCTGATGCTTTATTTCGCTTGCTTTGCATTGGCGATGTATTTATCTTATGAGTTGTGAATTCTGTTCCTACCTAATTGCACCTCTGGTGCTATTTAATTGAATATATTCGGTTTGCTTTGCTGATAAAAAAAATTCTTATTAACTATGGATTCAATTTGAATCTGTTCAATTCTGTTATGTAATTTCGGGTAGGAGTCTGGTTTAAGCTAGTTGCTGTTTTGTTTTTGCGTGTTGTAAAGTCTGTCTTTGCTTTGCCGTTTTTATGGGATGTTTTGGTATTGGTGTGCGCTGCTTCTGTGCTTGGTTTTGAGGGTAATTAATTATTGATTTCATGGGTATGGGTGGTGCGAGGAATGTATGGCCATTTTTTTGTGCTTGGTTCTGCTGTGTTGTAATTTCAATTTTGCACTTAATTATTGATTTCATGGGTATGGATGGTGAGAGGAATCATCTATCAATATATTACATTAAAGCTGTGTAAATTTTTTATAATATTTGTGATTAATAAGCTAAGAATAGAAGTAATAATAATAAGGTTAGAAGATTATAATTATTGCAACTTAATTTCAAGAGCTGATGAGCTTGCTTTTATAGTAGTGTTTGGCCAGATATATATGTATGTATATGTATGTATGAAATAATGTAGTTTAATTTAAAGAAAGAATCGTAAATTAATTGCAAATTAACATGAAACTGTATATGAGACTTGAGTATTTTAAAATTAATTGAACCTGCTGCATATTTAATTTGCATTTTGGTGGTTGTGCAGTGGATTTATTATTTGTTTGTATGTATCTAGTGTATGTGACATTGATGAGTATCTAGTGTGGATGCATGAATGAATATAGATGCAGCTAGGTGTTAATTGTAATAGTTTAAGTTTTTATTTTTAATTTTTTTCAAGTCTCATTGTTAATTGTAATAGTTTATAATTTTAATTTCAGGTTGCAGACCTAGATTCACCCGCAGAAATAAGGCACTCTTCTAATGGTAGTCATGAACCCCAGACGTTGACCTGCAACTTCAGTGTATTTTTGCTTTGGATTGTAGTAGAAACCATACTTTCTTAATCGAAAAATCATGTTTAACATTTTGAATTTTGATAATGTTTTTGGTAGAACATGTTAAAGGACACTGAAATATGCTTTTGTACAGGGGCCTGCGCGCGCGGGCAGGGGATCTATTCCGGACCAATTGTAGTAGTCATATGGTTCACTATTAAAGGCACCCCAACCCTACAAGTTAATTGGTGTTTATAACCTAACATTCCTATTTACTTCTACTCGATGTGGGACTTTTCTACAAAATTTTGTGCTTGTGCTATGTGACCTCCATTTGACCTCCCAATATTCGTTTGCTGGTAACTCCATTTGTTTGTGCAGTATTTGGACAAATAGCTGAAGCTCCTCGTATCTTTGTTTCAAGTCGGTCTTATGTTGTATTAATGATAATAGCTCTGTACCATGTAAAACCCTGGTGTCTTTCATGAGGAAGAATACCAAATATTTTGCTATTCATATTTTATAATGTATACAGGATAGTATGGGATTAAGCAACAAACTTCATGGTAAACAATACATTATTTTCAAAAAAATCAAATAATTTAATAAATTAAATCATGCGTTTTCATTTTTTTAGTAAAAAACACCCTATTTTTCAAGTGTATACTACACGATTTCTAGAACCAAAAGTTGATATTTTAAAAATATAAAAAATAGTGTAAATTAGGCTAGAAACTTCATGGTGAACAATACATTGTTGTCAAAAAATTAAATAATTTAATAAATTTAAAATACGACTTTTCATTTTTAAAGTAAAAAATACTATTTTTTTCAAGTGTATATAGTACGCGATTTCTAGAAACAAATGTTCGTAATTTAAAAATATAAAAAATAGTGTAAATTAAGCTAGAAACTTTATACGGAACAATACATTGTTTTAAAAATAATAAAATAAAATAAATTTAAAATATGCGTTTTTATTTTTAAAGTAAAAAACACTCTATATTTCAAGTTTATAATACACGATTTTTACAAACAATTGTTGAAATTATAAAAATAATAAAAAAATTGTATATTAAACTAGAAACTTCATGGTGAGCAATACATTGTTTTCAAAAAAATTAAATAACTTAATATTTTTAAAATATGGTCTTTCATTTTCAAAGTAAAAAACACCCTATATTTCAAGTGTATAGTACATGATTTCTAGAAATAGATGTTACAATTTTAAAAATATATAAAATAGTGTAAATTAAGCTAGAAACTCCTTGGTGAAAAATACATTGTTGTCAAAAAAATCAAATAATTTAATAAATTTAAAATATGCGTTTTAATTTTTAAAGTAAAAAACACCCTATTTTTCAAGTGTGTACACGATTTCTAGAAACAAATGCTGATATCTTAAAAAGATAAAAAAATAGTGTAAATTAAGCAAGAAACTTCATGCTAAACAATACATTGTTTTCAAAAAAATAAAATAATTTAATAATTTAAATCATGCGTTTTCATTTTTTCAGTTAAAAACACCCTATTTTTCAAGTGTATACTACACGATTTCTAGAACCAAAAGTTTATATTTTAAAAATATAAAAAATAGTGTAAATTATGCTAGAAACTTCATGGTGAACAATACATTGTTGTCAAAAAAATCAAATAATTTAATAAATTTAAAATATGCCTTTTCATTTTTAATGTAATAAACACCCTACATTTCATGTCTATAGTACATGATTTCTAGAAACAAATGTTACTATTTTAAAAATACAAAAATTAGTGTAAATTAAGCTTGAATCTTCTTGGTGAAAAATACATTTTTGTCAAAAAAATTAATAAATTAAAAATATGCGTTTTCATTTTTAAAGTAAAAAACACTCTATTTTTCAAGTGTATGGTACACGATTTCTAGAAAATAAATGTTGATATTTTAAGAATATAAATAAAAGTGTAAATTAAGCTAGAAACTTGAAGGTGAAAAATACATTGTTGTCAAGAAAATCAAAAAATTTAATAAATTTAAAATATGCGTTTTCATTTTTGTAGTAAAAAACACCCTATTTTTCAAGTGTATATAGTACACGATTTCTAGAAACAAATGTTGATATTTTAAAAATACAAAAAATAGTGTAAATTAAGCTAGAAACTTCATGGTGAACAATACATTGTTGTAAAAAAAATCAAATAATTTAATATATGCGTTTTCATTGTTAAAGTAATAAACACCCTACATTTCATGTCTATGGTACACGATTTCTAGAAACAAATGTTGATATTTTAAATATAAAAAATAGTGTAAATTAAGCTAGAAACTTCATGGTGAACAATACATTGTTGTCAAAAAAATCAAAAATTTTAATAAACTTAAAATATGCGTTGTAACACCCTAATTTTTTGGTAAGAGTAGTTACGGAAAATATTACCTTTGAAAAGAAATCTGATGCTTAAAGTTTTTTTTTTCTTGAAACTACCAAAACTTGCTACTTGGTTTCATTTAAAACAAGCGGAAACGTTCTTTTATTAGATTATAATTTCCTATACAGCTGAACAATATAACATCTGAATAAAAATCTTAGTTTCACCATGTATGGCTACTTCTAAGGAATTCCTATAGTTTTTCCTCATCCATTGCTTTAGCTCCAAAATCTTTGGCTACCTGCAATACTGAGACCGTCAGTTATATGTAAAACATATAACCGAGTAACCCCGGTCTAACTAAAAACATTTTAAGTCAGTATTGCAGCCAGTCTAACTGGAAAACTCCCCAAATATACGCCGTAGCAATCACACATCATACACATAGCACATACACATACAAACAACCCATTCATATACAATGCATGCAATGACAATATCAATTATGTATGCATGCCATGATCCCTTTCTATTTCTTTTCATTTCACTTCTTTTTAATGGGAAACCCGGTGCACACGGAAATCCACCATGTGCGTGGCAATAGCACTCTAGAGCTCTCTGCAAACCCTGGTAAGCGTCCTTAACCAGAGTCCATGCCTCACCTCCTTTAGAGGTCTGCAAGGACTATTACCCCTTTCCGGCAATAGCCCCCAATTATTTCTCTATCTCAAAGTCAACACCCATTACAGGTCTGCAAGAACTATTACCCCTTCCGGTAATAGCCCCCAAATCATTTCTCTTATTCAGAGTCATCACCCATTACAGGTTTGTAAGAACTATTACCCCTTCCGGTAATAGCCCCCAAATCATTTCTCTTATTCAGAGTCATCACCCATTACAGGTCTGCAAGAACTATTACCCTTTCCGGTAATAGCCCCCAAATCATTTCTCTTATTCAGAGTCATCACCCATTACAGGTCTGCAAGAACTATTACCCCTTCCGGTAATAGCCCCCAAATCATTTCTCTTATTCAGAGTCATCACCCATTACAGGTCTGCAAGAACTATTACCCCTTTCGGTAATAGCCCCCAAATCATTTCTCTTATTCAGAGTCATCACCCATTACAGGTCTGCAAGAACTATTACCCCTTCCGGTAATAGCCCCCAAATCATTTCTCTTATTCAGAGTCATCACCCATTACAGGTCTGCAAGAACTATTACCCCTTCCGGTAATAGCCCCCAAATCATTTCTCTTATTCAGAGTCATCACCCATTACAGGTCTGCAAGAACTATTACCCATCTAGATAATAACCCCCAGTTAATCTCTTTTCCATGCTTGTCCACTTACCCGGTCTACTTCCAGCGGAACTCAACCCACTTACTCAACAAAGGTTGATGGGGGAAGCATTTCTCTTATCATTTGTTTCCACATTACATGTTATCATGCATCAAACATACATCTCACATTAATTGCATTCAACATGTTCCAACATTCATCATTCATCTCATCTCAATCCTATAAAACATCAATCAAATTACTCACCATTTAGGTTATAACACATACCACAACATTTCAATGATCCTATTGCATGTTTATAAGTCATATGAACCTAATTTCATTCATTCCTATCCTAGAAATGGATTTATGATGTTTACATTGCAATTTGTTTGATTATGTTCATGTAGGAATAAGCATGGAGGAGTGTTGATCTTTGAAGATTAGACTTAAAGAATGAAGCTAGAAATGAAAGGAGTTGAAGAATGAAGGCTAGAAGGGTGTGGGATTGAATTTCTCCCCAGCTGTGCGCACACTTTGCTCAGCTGTGCGCACCTTAATTGTGTTTTTGCTTGCTGCCTCCAGTTGTGCGCACAGCTTTCCAACATGTGCGCACCTTAATTCCCCCTGGAGCTGCTGTTCAATCTTGTGCGCACAGCCCAGGAACGTGTGCGCACCCCTGTTCATATTTTGGCCATAACTTGAGTTGTAGACCTCCAAATAGCGTGAAACCAAAAGTATTTGAAAGCTAAGAGGATTCTCTACAACTATTATGAAGACCACAAAACCGAGTTCTATAAATTTAATTGTCAAAAAAAGTAATCTTTGACAGGTATGTGCAATCAAATAAATAAATAGTTTCACACAGACCCTGTCTCAGTAATTATATCATAACTAGAGCTGTAGACCTTCAAATTGAATGAAACCAAAAGCATTTGAAAGCTAAGAGGATTACCTACAACTCTTATTAAGACCACAAAGTCAAATTCCAATTCAAAAATCCAGTTCAAATCGTGCCAAAACAGGAGAAAATGGTATTGATCAACTTTTCACAAGTTTCAATCCTCCCTTCCATATCAATTCCTTAAAATCATATTAACTTATCTAATTTAATATAAATCACTCAAAAATCAATTCACTTCACTTTTCAAAACTCAAGATATAATTCAAGCTAATTCAAACAAAACACATGCAACCAAATTTCTACAATCTAACATAACCAATTCCAACACCTATCCTCATACCATCATCTAATCCATAATTTCACTATCTTGGGGGTTTGTGGTTTACCTTGATTTTTAGTTCTAGCAAAATTCCCATCTTCAAGAGTTCACCACCCTACTTTCAAATGCCCAAGTGATTTAAGATCCTCCCACACCCAATTCAAGAGTTGCATGTGAGGATTGTGGTGGTTTTTGGAACTCTTCTTCAATTTCCAATTTGAACACAAGAGAGGGAATGGAGCTTGCATGTACCTACCTATGGAAGCTACGGAGTCCTTGAAACTTAAAGATGATCCTTTAAGTCTTGATGTTGAAGTTTTGAGAGTGATTTGCTAGTGGGTGATAAGGAAATGGAAGGAAACCCTGGAGAGGTTTGAGAAGATGGAGAAATGAGAGAGACATGAGTGAGGCGCATATGGGGAGGAAGAAGAGGTGAGGGGCTTACTTTCAACAATTTTCTAAATCTTTGCAATTTGGTCCTTATCACTAAACTCTTAGTAATTGTAACCAAATTCCTAAATTCCAAATTCTTTTCTAAAGAGTCCCTCAAGGATCAATGTGCTATTTTGAAAGGCCTACTCCTTCATTCGGGAAAAATTAGGGATGTTACATGCGTTTTAATTTTTAAAGTAAAAAATACCCTATTTTTCAAGTGTATAGAACACGATTTCTAGAAACAAATGTTGATATTTTAAAAAAATAAAAAAATAGTGTAAATTAAACTAGAAACTTCATGGTGAACAATACATTGTTGTTAAAAAAATAAAAAAAATTAATAAATTTAAAATATGCGATTTCATTTTTTTGGAAAAAAAACCCTATTTTTCAAGTGTATAGTATACGATTTCTAGAAACAAATGTTGATATTTTAAGTATATAAAACGTAGTTTAAATTAAGCTAGAAACGTCTTGGTGAACAATACATTGTTTTCAAAAAATATTAAATAATTATACAAATTAAAATATGCATTTTCATTTTTTTAGTTAAAAACACCCTATTTTTCAAGTGTATAGTACATGATTTCTAGAAACAAATGTTGATATTTTAAAAATATAAAAAATAGTGTCAATTAAGCTAGAAACTTCCTGGTGAACAATACATTGTTGTCAAAAAAAATAAAAAAATATAATAAATTTAAAATATGCGTTTTGTATTTTAATGTAAAAAACACCCTATTTTTCAAGTGTATAGTACGCGATTTCTAGAAATTAATGTTTCAATTTTAAAAATATATAAAATTGTAAAAATTAAGCTAGAAACTTTATGGGGAACAATATATTGTTTTCTAAAAAATCAAATAATTTAATAAATTTAAAATATGCATTCTTATTTTTAAAGTAAAAAACACTATTTTTCAAGTGTATAGTACAAGATTTCTAGAAACAAATGTTGCAAATATAAAAATATAAACAATTGTGTAAATTAAGCAAGAAACTTCAAGGGGAAAATTACATTATTTTCAATAAAATCAAATAATTTAATAAATTTAAAATATGCGTTTTAATTTTTAAACTAAAAAACACCCTATTTTTAAAGTGTATAGTACACGATTTTTAGAAACAAATATTGCAATTATAAAAATAAAAAAAGGTTTGTAAATTAAACTAGAAACTTCATGATGAACAATACATTGTTTTCAAAAAAATAAAAAAATTTACTAAATTTAAAATATGCGTTTTCATTTTTAAAGTAAAAAACACCCTATTTTTCAAGTGTATGAAACACGATTTCTGGAAACAAATGATGCAATTTTAAAAATATACAAATAGTGTAAATTAAGCTAGAAACTTTATTGTAAACAATACATGGTTGTAAAAAAAATCAAATAATTTAATAAATGTAAAATATGTGTTTTCATTTTTTTGTAAAAAACACCCAATTTTTCAAGTGCAAAGTACACGATTTCTAGAAACAAATGTTGATATTTTAAAAATATTAAATATAGCATAAATTAAGCGAGGAACTTCATGGTGAACAATACATTGTTTTAAAAAAATCAAATAATTTAATAAATATAAAATATGTGTTTTCAATTTTTTAGTAAAAAACACCCTATTTTTCAAGTGTATAGTATAGGATTTCTAGAAACAAATGTTGATTTTTTAATAAAATAAAAAATAGTGTAAATAATGTTAGAAGCTTCATGGTGAACAATATAGTGTTGTCAAAAAAATCAAATAATTTAATAAATTTATAATATGCGTTTTCATTTTTAAAGTTAAAAACACCCTATATTTCAAGTGTATAGTACGCGATTTCTAGAAATGAATCTTTCAATTTTTAAAATATAAAAAATTGTAACAATTAAACTAGAAACCTTATGGGGGAAAAATAGATCGTTTTCAAAAAAATCAAATAATTAAAAAAATTAAAATAAGCATTTTCATTTTTAAAGTAAAAAACACCCTATTTTTCAAATGTATAGTACACGATTTCTAGAAACAAATGTTGATATTTTAAAAATATAAAACATAGTTTAAATTAAGCTAGAAACGTCTTGGTGAATAATACATTGTTTTCACAAAAATCAAATAATTATATAAATTTAAAATATGCGTTTGCATTTTTTTAGTTAGAAACACCCTATTTTTTAAGTGTATAGTACATGATTTCTAGAAACAAATGTTGATATTTTAAAAATATAAAAAAATTGTAAATTAAACTAGAAACTTCTTGGTGAACAATACATTTTTGTCAAAAAAATAAAATAATTTAATAAATTTAAAATATTCGTTTTGATTTTTAAAGTAAAAAATACCCTATTTTTTACGTGTATAGTATGCGATTTCTAGAAATAAATGTTTATATATTAAAAATATATAAAATAGTGTAAATTATGCTAGAAACTTTATGGGGAAAAATATATTGTTTTCAATAAAATTAAAAAATTTAATAAATTTAAAATATGTGTTTTAATTATTAAAGTAAAAACACCATATTTTTCAAGTGTAGTACACGATTTGTTGCAATTATAAAAATATAAATTTTTTTGTAAATTCAACTAGAAACTTCATGGTGAACAATACATTTTTTTCAAATAAATCAAATAATTTAATAAATTTAAAATATGCATTTTCATTTTAAAAGTAAAAAACACCATATTTTTCAAGTGTATAGAACATGATTTCTAGAAACAAATGTTGCAATTTTAAAAATATAAATCAAATAGTGTAAATTAAGCTAGAAACTTTATTGTAAACAATAAATGGTTGTAAAAAAAATCAAATAATTTAATAAATTTAAAATAAGTGTTTTCCTTTTTTTATTAAAAAAACATTCTATTTTTCAACTGTACACACGATTTCTAGAAACAAATGTCGATATTTAAAAAATATAAAAAAGAGTGTAAATTAAACTAGAAATTTCTGGGTGAACAATACATTGTTTTCAAAAAAATAAAATAATTTAATAAATTTAAAATATGCGTTTTCATTTTTAAAGTAAAAAACACCCTATTTTTCAAGTGTATAGTACGCGATTTCTAGAAATAAATGTTGATATATTAAAAATATATAAAAATAGTGTAAATTAGGTTAGAAACTTTATGGGGAACAATATATTGTTTTCAATAAAATAAAAATTTTAATAAATTAATAATATGTGTTTTAATTATTAAAATAAAAAACACCCTATTTTTCAAGTGTAGTACACGATTTTTAGAAACAAATGTTGCAATTATAAAAATATAATTTTTTTTGTAAATTCAACTAGAAACTTCATGGTGAACAATATATTTTTTTCAATTAAATCAAATAATTTAATAAATGTAAAATATGCGTTTTCATTTTTAAAGTAAAGAACACCCTATTTTTCAAGTGCAAGGAACACGATTTCTAGAAACAATGTTGCAATTTTAAAAATATAAATAAAATAGTGTAAATGAAGCTAGAAACTTTATTGTAAACAATACATGGTTGTAAAAACAATTAAATAATTTAATAAATTTAAAATATGTGTTTTCATTTTTTTAGTAAAAAATACCATATTTTTCAAGTGCTTAGTACACGATTTCTAGAAACAAATTTTGATATTTTTAAAATATTAAATAAAGTGTTAATTAAGCTAGGAACTTCATGGTGAACAATAAATTGTTTAAAAAAAACAAATAATTTAATAATTTTATAATATGCGTTTTCATTTTTTTAGTAAAAAACTTCCTATTTTTCCAGCGTATAGTACACGATTTCTAGAAACCAATGTTGATATATTAAAAATATAAAAAGATAGTGTAAATTAAGCAAGAAACTTCATGGTGAACAATACATTGTTGTCAATAAAATTAAATAATTTAATAATTTTAAAAATATCCGTGTTAATTTTTAAAATAAAAAACACCCTATATTTCAAATGTATAGTACGCGATTTCTAGAAATGAATCTTTCCATTTTTAAAATATAAAAAATTGAAAAAATTAAACTAGAAACCTTATGGGGAACAATAGATTGTTTTCAAACAAATCAAATAATTAAAAAAAATAAAATATGCATTTTCATTTTTAAAGTAAAAACATCCTATTTTTCAAGTGTATGGAACACGATTTCTAGAAACAATTGTTGCAATTATAAAATATAAACAATCGTTTAAATTAAGCTAGAAATTTCATGGGGAAAATTACATTATTTTCAAAAAAATCAAATAATTTAATAAATTTAAAATATGCGTTTTCATTTTTAAAGTAAAAAACACTCTATATTTCATTTTTAAAGTACACGATTTCTACAAATATTGCAATTTTAAAAATATAAAAAATTGTGTATATTAAGCTAGAAATTTTATGGTGAACAATTCATTGATTTAAAAAAACTTAATTAATTTAATACATGGTTTTCATAAATTTAGCTAGAAACTTAATTATGAACAATACATGGTTTTCAAAAAAACTCAAATAATTTAATAAATTTAAAATATGCGTTTTTATTTTTTTAGTAAAAAACACTCAATTTTTCAAGTGTATAGTACACGATTTCTAGAAACAAATGTTGATATTTTAAAAATATAAAAAATAGTGTAAATTAAGCTAGAAACATCTTGGTGAACAATACATTGTTGTAAAAAAAATTAAAAAAATTCATAAATTTAAAATATGCCTTTTTATTTTTAGTGAAAAACACCCTACTTTACAAGGGTATATTACACGATTTCTAGAAAAAAATGTTGATATTTTAAAAATATGAAAAAATAGTTTAAATTAAGCTAGAAACTTCATGATGAAAAATACATTGTTTTCAAAAAATCAAATAATTTAATAAATTTAAAATATGCGTTTTCATTTTGAAAGTAAAAAACACCCTATATTTCAAGTCTATAGTACACGATTTCTACAAACAAATGTTTTAATTTTAAAAATATAAAAAAGTTTGTAAATTAAGCTAGAAACTTCATGGTAAACTATACATTGTTTTCAAAAAAATCAAATAATTTAATAAATTTAAAATATGCCTTTTCAATTTTTTAGTAAAAAAACACACTATTTTCCAAGTGTATAGTACACGATTTCTAGAAACAAATGTTGCAATTATAAAATATAAACAATTGTGTAAGTTAAGCTAGAAACTTCATGGTGAAAATTACATTATTTTCAAAAAAGTTAAATAATTTAATAAATTTAAATTATGCGTTTTAATTTTTAAAGAAAAAAGCACCCTATATTTGAAGTCTATAAAACTCAATTTTTAGAAACAAGTTTTGCAATTTTAAAAAAATAAAATATTGTGTAAATTAAACTAGAAATTTTATTGGTAGTGGTTCTTAGGAATCCATGACTATAGCCCTTTGGACATGGGTTCGAACCATGGAAGGTCCCCAAATCCTGGAATAAAGGAGATTTATTCGCAGGGGGATAGGCCACTTAAAGGGAGTGGCTAAGCTCTAAAGTACACAGCCCGCGATGGTGGTACGAAGTCCCGCCCGGGGTGTTACATCTATAGTACATGATTTCTACAAACAAATGTTGCAATTTTAAAAATATAAAAAAATGTGTAAATTAAGCTAGAAATTTCATGGTGAACAATACATTGATTTAAAAAAAATTTAATAGTATAAATTAAGCTAGAAACTTTATTGTGAAAAATACATGATTGTAAAAAAAACTCAAATAATTTAATAAATTTAAAATATACGTCTTCATTTTTTTTATTAAAAAACACCCTATTTTTCAAGTGTATAGTACACGATTTCAAGAAACAAATGTTGATATTTTAAAAATATTAAAAATAGTGTAAATTAAGCTAGAAACTTCATGGTGAACAATACATTGTTGGCAAAAAAATAAAAAAAATTCATAAATTTAAAATATGCGTTTTAATTTTTAAAGTAAAAAACACCCTATATTTCAAGTCTATAGTACACGATTTCTACAAACCAATTTTGCAATTTTAAAAATATAAAAAATAGTGTAAATTAAGCTAGAAAATTCATAGTGAACAATACATTGTAATCAAAAAAATCAATTAATTTAATAAATTTAAAATAAGTGTTTTTATTTTTAAAGTAAAAAACACCCTATATTTCAAGTCTATAGTACACGATTTCTACAAACAAATGTTGCAATTTTAAAAATATAAAAAATTATGTAAATTAAGCTAGAAACTTCATGGTAAACAATTCATTATATTTTAAAAAATCAAATAATTTAATAAATTAAAAATATTCGTTTCAATTCTTTTAGTAAAAAACACATTATTTTTCAAGTGTATAGTACACGATTTCTAGAAACAAATGATGATATTTTAAAAATATAAAAAAATTAGTGTAAATTAAGCTAAAAACTTTATGTTGAACAATACATTGTTGTTAGAAAAATAAAATAATTTAATAAATGTAAAATATGCGTTTTTATTTTTATAGTAAAAAACACACTATTTTCCAAGTGTATAGTACACGATTTCTAGAAACAAATGTTGATATTTTAAAAATATAAAAAAAGTGTAAATTAAGCTAGAAACTTTATGGTGAATAGTACATTATTTACAAAAAATCAAATAATTTAATAAATTTAAAATATGAGTTTTCATTTTTAAAGTAAAAAAATCCTATATTTCAAGTCTATAGTACACGATTTCTACAAATAAATGTTGCAATTTTAAAAATATAAAAAATTGTGTAAATTTAGCTACAAACTTCATGGTAAACAATATATTGATTAAAAAAAAATTAAATATTTTAATAAATTTAAAATATGCGTTTTAATTTTTAGTTAAAAACACCCTAGTTTTCAAGTGTATATTACACGATTTCTAGAAACAAATGTTGATATTTTAAAAATATAAAAAAATCGTGTAAATTAAGCTAGAAACTTCATGATGAAAATTTCATTGTTTTCAAAAAAATAAAATAATTTAATAAATTTAAAATATGCGTTTTGATTTTTAAAGTAAAAAACTCCCTATATTTCAAGTCTATAGTACACGATTTCTACAAACAAATGTTGCAATTTTAAAAATATAAAAAATTATTGAAATTAAGGTAGAAACTTCATGGTAAAGGATACATTGATTTAAAAAAAATTAAATAATTTAATAAATTTAAAATATGCATTTTCATTTTTAAAGTAAAAAACTCCCTATATTTCAAGTCTATAGTACACGATTTCTAGAAACGAATGTTTCAGTTTTAAAAATATAAAAAATTATGTAAATTAAGCTAGAAACTTTATGTTAAACAATACATTGATTTAAAAAAAAAATAATTTAATAAATTTAAAATATGCATTTTCATTTTTAAAGCAAAAAACACCCTATATTTCAAGTCTATAGAACACTATTTCTAGAAACAAATGTTGCAATTATAAAATATAAACAATTGTGTAAATGAAGCTTGAAATTTAATGGTGAACAATACATTGATTTAAAAAAAATAAAATAGTTTAAATTAAGCTAGAAACTTTATTGTGAACAATACATGGTTGTCAAAAAAACTAATATAATTTAATAAATTTAAAAAATGTGTCTTCATTTTTTTAGTAAAAAACACCCTATTTTTCAAGTATATAGTACACGATATCTAGAAACAAATGTTGATATTTTAAAAATATAAAAAATTGTGTAAATTAAGCTAGAAACTTCATGGTGAACAATACATTGTTGTAAAAAAAAATTTATAAATTTAAAATATGCGTTTGAATTTTTAAAGTAAAAAACACCCTATATTTTCAAGTCTATAAAACACGCTTTCTATAAACCAATTTTGATATTTTAAAAATATAAAAAAATTGTGTAAATTAAGGTAGAAAATTCATGGTGAACAATACATTGTAGTCAAAAAAAACAATTAATTTAATAAATTTAAAATAAGTGGTTTTATTTTTATAGTAAAAAAAACACTATATTTCAAGTCTATAGTACACGATTTGTACGAACAAATGTTGCAATTTTAAAAATATAAAGAATTATGTAAATGAAGGTAGAAACTTCATGGTAAACAATACATTATTGTTAAAAAATCAAATAATTTAATAAATTAAAAATATTTGTTTCCATTTTTTTAGTAAAAAACACACTATTTTTCAA
Organism: Cyamopsis tetragonoloba; assembly: GCA_037177725.1. NCBI lineage: Eukaryota > Viridiplantae > Streptophyta > Magnoliopsida > Fabales > Fabaceae > Cyamopsis > Cyamopsis tetragonoloba. The sequence continues at coordinate 64,586,647 of CM074119.1, forward strand.
GTGTACAGTACATGATTTCTTGAAACAAATATTGATATTTTAAAAATATAAATAAATTAGTGTAAATTAAGCTATAAACTTTATGTTGAACAATACATTATTGTCAAAAAAATCAAATAATTTAATAAATTTAAAATATGCCTTTTATTTTTATAGTAAAAAACACACTATTTTAAAAGTGTATAGTACAAGATATCTAGAAACAAATGTTGAGATTTTAAAAATATAAAAAAAGTATAAATTAAGGTAGAAATTTCATGGTGAAAAATACATTGTTTACAAATAATCAAATAATTTAATAAATTTAAAATATGGGTTTTTATTTTTAAAGTAAAAAACATCCTATATTTCAAGTCTATAGTACACGATTTCTACAAACAAATTTTGCAATTTTAAAAATATAAAAAAATTTGTAAATTTAGCTACAAACTTCATGGTAAACAGTACATTGATTTCAAAAAAAATCGTGTATATTAAGCTAGAAACTTCATGATGAAAATTACATTTTTGTCAAAAAAATCAGATAATTTAATAAATTTAAAATATGCGTTTTCATTTTTAAAGTAAAAAACTCCCTATATTTCAAGTCTATAGTACACGATTTTTACAAACAAATGTTGCAATTTTAAAAATATAAAAAGTTATGTAAATTAAGCTAGAAACTTCATGGCAAAGGATACATTGATTTAAATAAATTAAATAATTTAATAAATTTAAAATATATGTTTTCATTTTTAGAGTAAAAGACACCCTATTTTTCAAGTCTATATAGTACACGATTTCTACAAAAAAAATGATGATATTTTAAAAATATAAAAAATAGTGTAAATTAAGCAAGAAACTTCATGGTAAACAATATATTTTTTTCATTTTTTTAAATCATGCGTTTTCATTATTTTAAGTAAAAAACACCCTATTTTTCAAGTGTATACTACATGATTTCTAGAACCAAAAGTTGATATTTTAAAAATATAAAAAATAGTGTAAATTAAGATAGAAATTTCATTGTGAACAATATATTATTGTCAAAAAAATCAAAAAATTTACAATATGCGATTTCATTTTTTTAGTAAAAAACACCCTATTTTTCAAGTCTATAGTAAATGATTTCTAAAAATAAATGTTACTATTTTAAAAATATAAAAAATAGTGTAAATTAAGCTAGAAACTTCATGATGCACAATACATTGTTGTCAAAAAAATTAAATAATTTAATAAATTTAAAATATACCTTTTTTAAAGCAAAAAACACCCTATTTTTTAAGTGTATAATACGCGATTTCTAGAAACAAATTTTACTAATTTAAAAATATAAAAAATAGTGTAAATTAAGCTAGAGACTTTATGCGTAACAATACATTATTCTCAAAAAAATAAAATAATTTAAAAGATTTAAAATATGTATTTTTATTTTTAAAGTAAAAAACACCCTATATTTCAAGAATATAATACACGATTTTTAGAAACAAATTTTAAAATTATAAAAAAAAAAATTGTATATTAAACTAGAAACTTCATGGTGAACAACACATTGTTTTCAAAAAAATTAAATAACTTAATATTTTTAAAATATGGCCTTTCATTTTTAAAGTAAAATCACCCTATTTTTCAAGTGTATAGTACACGATTTCTAGAAAAAAGTGTTGATATTTTAAAAATATAAAAAATACGAAGGTAGAGATTTCATGGTGAACAATACATTGTTGTCAAAAGATTAAATAATTTAATAAATTTAAAATATGCCTTTTCATTTTTATAGTAAAAAACACCCTATGTTTCAAGTCTATAGTACACGATTTCTAGAAACAAATGTTACTATTTTAAAAATATATAAAATAGTGTAAATTAAGCTAGAAAATTCTTGGTGAACAATACATTGTTGTCAAAAAAGTCAAATAATTTAATAAATTAAAAATATGCATTGTAATTTTTAAAGTAAAAAACACCCTATTTTTCAAGTTTATAGTACACGATTTCTATAAATAAATGTTGCAATTTTAAAAATATTAAAAATTGTGTAAATTAAGCTAGAAACTTCATGGTAAACAATATATTGTTTTTTAAAAAAATAAAAAAATTTAATAAATTAAAAATATGCATTTTCATTTTTTTAGTAAAAAACACTCTATTTTTCTAGTGTAGAGTACATGATTTCTAGAAACAAATGTTGATATTTTAAAAAATATAAAAAAACAGTTTAAATTAAGCTATTAAATTCATGTTGAACAATACATTGATGACGAAAAATTCAAATAATTTAATAAATTTAAAATATGTGTTTTCATTTTTTTTTAGTTAAAAACACCCTATTTTTTATGTGTATAGTACACGATTTCTAGAAACAAATGTTGATATTTTAAAAATATATAAAATAGCGTAAATTAAGCTAGAAACTTCTTGGTGAACAATACATTGTTTTCAAAAAAATTAAATAATTTAATAAATTTAAAATATGCGTTTTGATTTTTAAAGTAAAAAACATCCTATTTATCAAATGTATAGTACATGACTTCTAGAAACAAATGTTGATATTTGAAAAATATAAAAAAATTAGAGTAAATTAAGCTACAAACTTCATGTTAAACAATACATTGTTGTAAAAAAAAATCAAATAATTTAATAAATTTAAAAAATGCATTTTTTTTAATAGTAAAAAACACTATTTTTCAAGTGTATAGTACATGATTTCTAGAAACCATTGCTGATATTTCAAAAATATAAAAAATAGTGTAAATTAAGCTAGAAACTTCATGGTGAACAAGACATTGTTGTCAAAAAAATCAAATAATTTAATAAAATCAAAATATGTATTTTCATTTTTAAAGTAAAAAACACCCTATTTTTCAAGTGTATAGTACACTATTTCTAGAAACGAATATTTCAATTTTTAAAATATAAAAAATTGTAAAAATTAAGCTAGAAACTTTATGGGGGACAATAGTTTGTTTTCAAAAAAATCAAATAATTAAATAAAATAAAAATATGCATTTTCATTTTTTAAGTAAAAAACACCATATTTTTCAAGTGTATAGAACACTATTTTTAGAAACAAATGTTGCATTTATAAAATATAAACAATTGCGTAAATTAAGCTAGAAATTTCATTGTTAACAATACACTGATTTAAAAAGTGTAAATTAAGCAAGAAACTTTATTGTGAACAATACATACTTGTCAAAAAAACTCAAATAATTTAATAAATTTTAAATATACGTTTTCATTTTTTTAGTAAAAAATACCCTATTTTTCAAGTGTATAGTACATGAATTCTAGAAACAAATGTTGATATTTTAAAAATATAAAAAATAGTGTAAATTAAGCTAGAAACATCTTGGTGAACAATACATTGTTGTCTAAAAAAATAAAAAAATTCATAAATTTAAAATATGCCTTTTTATTTTTAGTGAAAAACACCCTACATTGATTTTTAAAATAGACTAATAGATTTAAAATATGTATTTTTATTTTTAAAGTAAAAAACACCTTATATTTCAAGTCTATAATACACGATTTTTAGAAACAAATTTTAAAATTATAAAAAAATAAAAACAATAGGTATATCAAACTAGAAACTTCATGGTGAACAATACATTGTTTTCAAAAAAATTAAATAATTTAATATTGTTAAAAAATTAAATAATTTAATAAATTTAAAATATGAGTTTTAATTGATTTCTAGCTTAAACACCCTTTTAAAATATGGTGAACAATACATTGATTTCTAGCTTAAACACCCTATTTTTCAAGTGTATAGTACACGATTTCTAGAAACAAGTGTTGATATTTTAAAAATATAAAAATAGTGTAAATTAAGCTAGAGACTTTATGGTGAACAATACATTATTGTCAAAAAATCAAATAATTTATTAAAATTTAAAATATGTGTTTTAATTTTTAAAGTAAAAAACATCCTATGTTTCAAGTCTATAGTACTCGAATTCGAACAACAAATGTTACTATTATAAAATTATATAAAATAGTGTAAATTAAGCTAGAAACTTCTTGCTGAACAATTCATTATTGTCAAAAAAATCAAATAACTTAATAAATTTAAAATATTCGTTTTAATTTTTAAAGTAAAAAACATCCTATTTTTCAAGTGGGTACACGAATTCTAAAAACAAATGCTGATATTTTAAAAATATAAAAAAATAGTGTAAATTAAGCAAGAAACTTCATAGTAAAAAATATATTGTTTTCCAAAAAATCAAATAATTTAATAAATTAAATCATGCGTTTTCATTTTTTTAATAAAAACACCCTATTTTTCAAGTGTATACTACATGATTTCTAGAACCAAAAGTTGATATTTTAAAAATATAAAAAATAGTGTAAATTAAGATAGAACATTCATGGTGAACAATAGATTGTTGTCAAAAAAATCAAATAATTTAATAAATTTAAAATATGCCTTTTCATTTTTAAAGTAAAAACACCCTATATTTCTAGTATATATACACGATATTTAGAAACAAATTTTAAAATTATAAAAATAAAAAAAAAATTGTATATTAAACTAGAAACTTCATGGTGAACAATACATTTTTAAAATATGGTCTTTCATTTTTAAAGTAAAAAATACTCTATATTTCAAGTCTATAGTACACAATTTCTACAAACAAATGTTGCAATTTTAAAAATTTGAAAAATTGTATAAATTAAGCTAGAGACTTCATGGTGAACAATACATTGATTTCAAAAAAATTAAATAATTTAATAAATTTAAAATATGCCTTTTCATTTTTAATGTAATAAACCACCCTATTTTTCAAGTGTATAAAACACAATATCTAGAAACAAATGTTGATATTTTAAAAATATAAAAATTAGTGTAAATTAAGCTTGAAATTTCATGGTGAACAATACATTGTTGTCAAAAAAGTAAAATAATTTAATAAATTTAAAATATGCGTTTTCATTTTTAAAGTAATAAACACCCTACATTTCATGTCTATAGTACACGATTTCTAGAAACAAATGTTGATATTTTAAATATAAAAAATAGTGTAAATTAAACTAGAAACTTCATGGTGAACAATACATTGTTGTCAAAAAAATCAAAAAATTTAATAAACTTAAAATATGCGTTTTAATTTTAAAAGTTAAAAACACCCTATTTTTCATGTGTATAGAACACGATTTCTAGAAACAAATGTTGATATTTTAAAACTATAAAAGAATAGTATAAATTAAGCTACAAACTTCATGGTGAACAGTACATTGTTGTCAAAAAAATAAAAAATTTAATAAATTTAAAATATACAATTTCATTTTTTAAGTAAAAACCACCTTTTTTTTCAAGTGTATAGTACACGATTTCTAGACACAAATGTTGATATTTTAAAAATATAAAACATAGTTTAAATTAAGCTAGAAACGTCTTTGTTAACAATACATTGTTGTCAAAAAAATAAAATAATTTAATAAAGTTAAAATATGCGTTTTTATTTTTAAAGTAAAAAACACCCTATTTTTCAAGGGTATAGTACGCGATTTCTAGAAATAAATGTTGATATTTTAAAAATATATAAATTTGTAAAAATTAAGCTAGATACTTTATGAGGAAAAATAGATTGTTTTCTAAAAAATCAAATAATTTAATAAATTTAAAATATGCATTCTTATTTTTAAAGTAAAAAACACACTATTTTTCAAGTGTATAATACACGATTTCTAGAAACACATTGTTTTCATTTTTAAAGTAAAAAACACCCTATGTTTCAAGTCTATAGTACTCGAATTCTAACAACAAATGTTACTATTATAAAAATATATAAAATAGTGTAAATTAAGCTAGAAACTTCTTGGTGAACAATACATTGTTGTCAAAAAAATCAAATAATTTAATAAATTTGAAATATTCGTTTTAATTTTTAAAGTAAAAAACACCCATTTTTCAAGTGTGTACACGAATCCTAAAAAAAAATACTGATATTTTAAAAATATAAAAAAATAGTGTAAATTAAGCAAGAAACTTCATGGTAAACAATACATTGTTTTCAAAAATATCAAATAATTTAATAAATTAAATCATGCGTTTTCATTTTTTTAGTAAACACACCTAATTTTCAAGTGTATACTACACGATTTCTAGAACCAAAAGTTGATATTTTAAAAATCTAAAAAATAGTGTAAATTAAGCTAGAACCTTCATGGTGAACAATAGATTGTTGTCAAAAAAAATAAAATAATTTAATAAATTTAAAATATGCCTTTTAATTTTTAAAGTAAAAAACACCCTATATTTCAAGTTTCTAATACACGGTTTTTAGAAACAAATTTTAAAATATAAAAAATTTGTATATTAAACTAGAAACTTCATGGTGAACAATACATTATTTTCAAAAAAATTAAATAATTTAATAAATTAAATATGCATTTTCATTTTTTTAGTAAAAATCACCCTATTTTTCAAGTGTATAAAACACGATATCTAGAAACAAATGTTGATATTTTAAAAATATAAAAAATAGTGTAAATTAAGCTCGAAACTTCATGGTGAACAAAACATTGTTGTCAAAAAATAAAATAATTTAATATATTTAAAATATGCGTTTTCATTTTTAAAATAATTAACACCCTACATTTCATGTCTGTAGTACACGACTTCTAAAAATAAATGTTGATATTTTAAATATAAAAAAAAGTGTAAATTAAGCTAGAAACTTCATGGTGAACAATAGATTGTTGTCAAAAAAATCAAAAAATTTAATAAACTTAAAATATGCGTTTTAATTTTAAAAGTTAAAAACACCCTATTTTTCAAATGTATAGAACATGATTTCTAGAAACAAATGTTGATATTTTAAAAATATAAAAAAATAGTGTAAATTAAGCTACAAACTTCATGGTGAACAATACATGTCAAAAAATAAAAAATTTAATAAATTTAAGATTTCATTTTTTAAGTAAAAACCACTCTATTTTTCAACTGTATACACGATTTCTAGACACAAATGTTGATATTTTAAAAATATAAAACATAGTTTAAATTAAGCTAGACACGTCTTTGTGAACAATACATTCTTGTCAAAAAAATATGCGTTTGGATTTTTAAAGTAAAAAATACCCTATTTTTTAAGTGTATAGTACGCGATTTCTAGAAATAAATGTTTCAATTTTAAAAATATATAAAATTGTAAAAATTAAGCTAGAAACTTTATGAGGAACAATAGATTGTTTTCTCAAAAATCAAATAATTTAATAAATTTAAAATATGCATTTTCATTTTTAAAGTAAAAAATACCTTATATTTCAAGTCTATAGTACACAATTTTCAGAAACAAATTTTAAAATTAAAAAAATATAAAAAAATTTGTAAATTAAACTAGAAACTTCATGGTGAACAATACGCTGTTTTCAAAAAAATTAAATATCTTAATATTTTTAAAATATGGTCTTTCATTTTTAAAGTAAAAAACACCCTATTTTTCATGTGTATAAGACACGATTTCTAGAAACAAGTGTTGATATTTTAAAAATATAAAAAAATAGTTTAAATTAAGCTAGAGACTTCATGGTGAACAATACATTGTTGTTAAAAAATCAAATAATTTAATAAATTTAAAATATGTTTTTTCATTTTTAAAGTAAAAAACACCATATGTTTTTTGAAATCTATAGTACACGATTTCTAACAACTAATGTTACTGTTTAAAAATTATAAAAAATAGTATAAATTAAGCTAGAAACTTCATGGTGAACAAGACATTGTTGTCAAAAAAATCAAATAATTTAATAAATTCAAAATATACATTTTCATTTTAAAAGTAATAAACACCCTATTTTTCAAGTGTATAGTACACGATTTCTAGAGACGAACGTTTCAATTTTTAAAATATATAAAATTGTAAAAATTTAGCTAGAAACTTTATGGGGAACAATAGATTGTTTTCAAAACAATCAAATAATTTAATAAATTTAAAATATGCATTCTAATTTTTAAAGTAGAAAATACACTATTTTTCAAGTGTATAGTACACGATTTCTAGAAAGAAATTTTTCAAATATAAAAATATAAACATTTGTGTAAATTAAGCTAGAAATTTCATGGGGAAAATTACATTATTTTAAAAAAAGGCAAATAATTTAATATATTTAAAATATGCGTTTTCATTTTTAAAGTACAAAACACACAATTTTTAAAGTCTATAGTACACGATTTCTACAAACAAATGTTGCAACTTTTAAAAATATAAAAAATTGTGTAAATTAAGCTAGAAATTTAATGGTGAACAATACATTGATTTAAAAAAAAATTAAATAGTGTAAATTAAGCTAGAAACTTCATGGTGAACAATACATTGTCGTAAAAAAAATCAAATAATTTAATAAATTTAAAATATGGGTTTTCATTTTTAAAGTGAAAAACACCCTATTTTTCAAATATATATTACAGGATTTCTAGAAACGAATGTTTCAATTTTTGAAATATAAAAAATTGTAAAAATTATGCTAGAAACTTTATGGGGAACAATAGATTGTTTTAAAAAAAATCAAATAATTAAATAAAATTAAAATATGCATTTTCATTTTTAAAATAAAAAACACCCTATTTTTCAAGTTTATAAAACACTATTTCTAGAAACAAATGTTGCAATTATAAAATATAAACAACTGTGTAAATTAAGCTAGAAATTTCATGGGGAAAATTACATTATTTTCAAAAAAATCAAGTACTGTAATAAATTTAAAATATGCGTTTTCATTTTTAAAGTAAAAACACTCTATTTTTCTAGTCTATAGTACACGATTTCTACAAACAAATGTTGCAATTTTAAAAATATAAAAAATTGTGTAAATTAAGCTAGAAATTTCATGGTGAACAATACATTGATTTAAAAAAACTTAAATAGTGTAAATTAAGCTAGAAATTTTATTGTGAACAACACATGGTTGTAAAAAAAACTCAAATAATTTAACAAATTTAAAATATGTGTTTTCACTTCTTAGTAAAAAACACTCTATTTTTCAAGTGTGTGGTACACGATTTCTAGAAAGAAATGTTGTTATTTTAAAAATATAAAAAATAGTGTAAATTAAGCTAGAAACTTCATGGTGAACAATACAATGTTGTCAAAATCAATAAAAAAAAATTCATAAATTTAAAATATGCGTTTTAAATTTTAAAGTAAAAAACATCCTATATTTCAAGTCTATTGTACACGATTTCTACAAACCAATTTTACAATTTTAAAAATATAAAAAAAATAGTGTAAATTAAGCTAGAAAATTCATTGTGAACAATACATTGTAGTCAAAAAAATCAATTAATTTAATAAGTTTAAAATAAGTGTTTTTACTTTTAAAATAAAAACACGCTATATTTCAAGTCTATAGTACACGATTTCTACAAACAAATGTTGCAATTTTAAAAATATAAAAAATTATGTAAATTAAGCTAGAAACTTCATGGTATACAATACATTATTGTTAAAAAAATTAAATAATTTAATAAATTAAAAATATTCGTTTCCATTTTTTTAGTAAAAACACACTATTTTTTAAGTGTATAGTACATGATTTCTAGAAACAAATGTTGATATTTTAAAAATATAAAAAAAATAGTGTAAATTAAGCTAGAAACTTAATGGAGAACAATACATTGTTGACAAAAAATCAAATAATTTAATAAATTTAAAATATACGTTTTCATTTTTAAAGTCTATAGTACACGATTTCTACAAACAACTATTTCAATTTTAAAACATAAAAAATCATGTAAATTAAGCTAGAAACTTCATGGTAAAAAATATATTGATATAAAAAAATGTTTTAATAAATTTTAAATATGTGTTTTCATTTTTAAAGTAAAAAACACCCTATAGTTCAAGTCTATAGGACACGATTTCTACAAACAAATGTTTCAATTTTAAAAATATAAAAAATTGTGTAAATTAAGCTAGAAATTTCATGGTGAACAATACATAGATTTAAAAAAAATTAAATAGTGTAAATTAAGCTAGAAACTTCATGGTGAACAATACATTGTTGTCAAAAAAATCAAATAATTTAATAAATTTAAATTATGCATTTTCATTTTTAAAGTGAAAAACACCCTATTTTTAAAGTGTATAGTACAAGATTTCTAGAAACGAATGTTTGAATTTTTAAAATACAAAAAATTGTAAAAATTAAGCTAGAAACTTTATGGGGAGCAATAGATTAATTTCAAAAAAATCAAATAATTAAACAAAATTAAAATATGCATTTTCATTTTTTAAGTAAAAAACACCCTATTTTTCAAGTGTATAGAACACTATTTCTTGAAACAAATGTTGCAATTATAAAATATAAACAATTGTGTAAATTAAGCTAGAAATTTCATGGGGAAAATTACATTATTTTCAAAAAAATCAAGTAATGTAATAAATTTAAAATATGCGTTTTTATTTTTTTAGTAAAAAACACTCTATTTTTCAAGTGTATAGTACACGATTTCTACAAACAAAAGTTGATATTTCAAAAAAATAAAAAAAAATAGTGAAAATTAAGGTAGAAACTTTATGGTAACCAAACATTTTTGTTAAAAAAATCAAATAATTTAATAAATTAAAAATATGCATTTTCATTTTTTAGTAAAAAACACACTATTTTTCAAGTGTATAGTACACGATTTCTAGAATTAAGCTAGAAACTTCAGGGTGAACAATACATTGTTGTTAAAAAAATCAAATAATTTTATAAATTTCAAATATGCGTTAGTACACGATTTCTACAAATAAATTTTGCAATTTTAAAAATATAAAAAATTATGTAAATTAAGCTTGAAACTACATGGTAAACAATACATTGATTTTCAAACATTAAATAATTTAATAAATTTAAAATATGTGTTTTCTTTTTTAAAATAAAAAACACCCAATATTTCAAGTCTATTACACACAATTTCTACAAACAAATGTTGCAATTTTAAATATATAAAAAATTGTGCAAATTAAGCTAGAAACTTCATTGTAAACAATACATTTTTGTGAAAAAAATAAAATAATTTAATAAATTAAAAATATGCGTTTTCATTTTTTAAGTAAAAAACACACTATTTTTCAAGCGTATACTACACGATTTCTAGAATTAAGCTAGAAACATCATGGTGAACAATAAATTGTTGTTAAAAAAATCAAATAATTTAATAAATTTCAAATATGTGTTTTCATTTTTAAAGTAAAAAACACCCTATATTTCAAGTCTATAGTACACGATTTCTACAAACAAATGTTGCAATTTTAGAAATATAAAAAATTGTGTAAATTAAGCTAGAAAATTCATGGTAAACAATACATTGATTTCAAAAAAAATTAAAAAATTTAATAAATTTTAAATATGCGTTTTCATTTTGTTAGTAAAAAACACCCTTTTTTACAAGTGTATAGTACACGATTTCTAGAAACAAATGTTGATATTTTAAAAATATAAAAAAACGGTGTAATTTAAGCTAGAAAGTTCATGATTAAAAATACACTGTTGTAAAAAAATAAATAATTTAATAAATTTAAAATATGCATTTTCATTTTTAAAGTAAAAAACACCATATATTTCAAGTCTATAGTACACGATTTCTACAAACAATTGTTTCAATTTTAAAAATATAAAAAATTGTGTAAATTAGGCTAGAAAATTCATGGTAAACTATACATTGTTGTCAAAAAAATAAAATAATTTAATAAATTTAAAATATTCCTTTTTATTTTTAAAGTAAAAAACAAATTATTTTCAAGTGTATAGTATACGATTTCTAGAAACAAATGTTGATATTTTAAAAATATAAAAAATAGAGTAAATTAAGCTAGAATCTTCTTGGTGAAAAATACAATTTTCTCAAAAAAAATCAAATAATTTAATAAATTTAAAATATGCATTTTCATTTTTAAAGTAAAAAACACCCTATTTTTAAAGTCTATAATACACGATTTCTACAAACAAATGTTGATATTTTAAAAATATAAAAAAAGAGTTTAAATTAAGCAAGAAACTTCATTGTAAACAATATATTATTGTCAAAAAAATCAAAAAAATTTGAAATATGCGATTTCATTTTTTTTAGTAAAAAACACCCTATTTTTCAAGTCTATAGTAAATGATTTCTAGAAACAAATGTTACAATTTTAAATATATAAAAAATAGTGTAAATTAAACAAGAAACTTCATAATGAACAATACATTGTTATCAAAAAAAATTAAATAATTTAATAAATTGAAAATATGCCCTTTCATTTTTAAAGTAGAAAACACCATATTTTTCAAGTGTATAGTACGCGATTTCTAGAAACAAATGTTACTAATTTAAAAATATAAAAAATAGTGTAAATTAAGCTAGAAACTTTATGCGTAACAATACATTGTTCTCAAAAAGTTCAAATAATTTAATAGATTTAAGATATGAATTTTTGTTTTTAAAGTAAAAAACACCCTATATATCAAGTCTATAATACATGATTTTTAGAAACAAATTATGAAATTATAAAAATATAAAAAAAATTGTATTTTAAACTAGAAACTTCATGGTGAACAATACATTATTTTCAAAAAAATTAAATAACTTAATATTTTTAAAATATTGTCTTTCATTTTTAAAGTGAAAAACACCCTATTTTTCATGTGTATAGTACACGATTTGTACACACAAATGTTGATATTTTAAAAATAAAAAAATAGTGTAAATTAAGTTACAAACTTTATGGTGAACAATACATTGTTGTCAAAAAATCAAATAATTTAATATATTTAAAATATGTGTTTTCATTTTTAAATTAAAAAACACCCTGTATTTCAAGTCTATAGTACACGATTTCTACAAACAATTGTTTCAATTTTAAAAATATAGAAAATTGTGTAAATTAAGATAGAAACTTCATGGTAAACAATACATTGTTTTTAAAAAAATAAAATAATTTAACAAATTCAAAATATGCGTTTTCATTTTTTTTGTAAAAAACACACTATTTTTCTAGTGTATAATACATGATTTCTTGAAATAAATGTTGATATTTTTAAAAATATAAAAAAATAGTGTAAATTAAGCTAAAACATTTATGCTGAACAATACATTGTTGTTAAAAAAATCATATAATGTAATAAATTAAAAATATGGTTTATAATTTTTAAAGTAAAAAACACCCTATTTTTCAAGTGTATAGTACACGATTTCTAGAAACAAATGATGATATTTTAAAAATATAAAAAAATAGTGTAAATTAAGATAGAAACTTTAAGGTGAATAATACATTGTTGTCAAAAAAATTATATATTTTAATAAATTTAAAATATGCGCTTTCATTTTTAAAGAAAAAAACTCCCTATATTTCAAGTTTATAGTACATGATTTCTAAAAACAAATGTTGCAATTTTAAAAAAATAAAAATTGTGTAAATTAAGCTAGAAACTTCATGGTAAATAATACATTGTTGTTATAAAATCAAATAATTTAATAAATTAAAAATATGTGTTTTCATTTTTACAATAAAAAACACCATATATTACAAGTCTATAGTAAACGATTTCTACAAAAAAGAATTGAAACTTTAAAATTATAAAAAATAATGTAAATTAAGCTAAAAAATTCATGGTGAACAGTACATTGTTGTCAAAAAAATAAAATAACTTAATAAATTTAAAATATGCAGTTTGATTTTTAAAGTAAAAAACATCCTATTTTTCAAGTGTTGGTACACGATTTCTAGAAACAAATGTTGATATTTTAAAAATATAAAAAAAATAGTGTAAATTAAGACAGAAACTTTATGGTGAACAATACATTATTGTAAAAAAAATCAAATAATTAAATAAATTTAAAATATGCATTTTCATTTCTAAAGTAAAACACACCCTATATTTCAAGTCTGTAGTACAAGATTTCAACAAACAAATATTTCAATTTTAAAAATATAAAAAATTGTGTAAATTAAGCTAAAAACTTCATGGTAAACAATACATTGATTTCAAAAAAAAATAAATAATTTAATAATTTTTAATTATGCGTTTTCATTTCTTTAGTAAAAAACAGCCTTTTTTTCAAGTGTATGGTACACGATTTCTAAAAACAAATGTTGATATTTTAAAAATATAAAAAAATAGTGTAAATTAAGCTAAAAACTTCATGATTAAAAATACATTGTGGTAAAAAGAATCAAATAATTTAATAAATTTAAAAAATGTGTTTTCGTTTTTAAATTTTTAAAGTAAAAAACACCCTATATTTCAAGTCTATAGTACACGATTTCTACAAACAATTGTTTCAATTTTAAAAATATAAAACATTGAGTAAATTCAGCTAGAAACTTCATGGTAAACTATACATTGTTGTCAAAAAAATAAAATAATTTAAAAAATTTAAAATATGCGTTTTAATTTTTTTAGTAAAAAACACATTATTTTTCAAGTGTATAGTACACAATAAAATGTTGTATTTTCAAAATATAAAAAATAGTGTAAATTAAGCTAGAAAATTCATGGTGAACAATACATTGTTGTGAAAAAAATCAAATAATTTAATAAATTTAAAATATGCATTTTGATTTTTAAAGTAAAAGACACCCTATGTTTAAAATGTATAGTACACGATTTCTAGACACAAATGTTGATATATTAAAAAAATAAAAAAATAGTGTAAATTAAGCTACAAACTTTATTGTGAACAATACATTGTTGTCAAAAAAATCAAATAATTTAATAAATATTAAATATGCATTTTCATTTTTAACGTAAAAAACACCTTATATCTCAAGTCTATAGTACACGATTTCTACAAAAAAGAATTGAAAATTTTAAAAATATAAAAAAATAATGTAAATTAAGCTAGAAAATTCATGATGAACAATACATTGTTGACAAAAAAATCAAATAATTTAAAAAATTAAAAATATGCATTTTCATTTTTTTGGTAAAAAATAGAATATTTTCCAGTGTATATAACACGATTTCTAGAAACAAATGTTAATATTTTAAAAGTATAAAAGAATAGTGTAAATTAAGCTACAAAATTCATGGGGAACAATACATTGTTAACAAAAAAATCAAATAATTTAATATAATTAAAATATGAGTTTTCTTTTTTTTAGTTAAAATCACCCTATTTTTCATGTGTATAGTATACGATTTCTATAAACAATGTTGATATTTTAAAAATATATAAAATAGTGTAAATTCAGGTAAAAACTTCTTGGTAAACTATACATTGTTGTCAAAAAAATAAAATAATTTAATAAATTTAAAATATCATTTTGATTTTTAAAGTAAAAAACACCCTATGTTTCAAATGTATAGTACACGATTTCTAGACACAAATGTTGATATTTTAAAAATATTAAAAAATAGTGTAAATTAAGCTACAAACTTTATTGTGAACAATACATTGTTGACAAAAATATTAAATAATTTAATAAATTTTAAATATGCGTTTTTATTTTTAACGTAAAAAACACCCTATATTTCAAGTCTGTAGTACACGATTTCTACAAAAAAGAATTGAAATTTTAAAAATATAAAAAAATGGTGTAAATTAAGCTAGAAAATTCATGGTGAACAATACATTATTGATAAAAAATCAAATAATTTAATAAATTAAAAATATGCATTTTCATTTTTTTGGTAAAAAATAGACTATTTTCCACGATTTCTAGAAACAAATGTTGATATTTTAAAAATTTAAAAAAATAGTGTAGATTAAGCTAGAAAATTCATGGGGAACAATACATTGTTGATAAAAAAATCAAATAATTTAACAAATTTAAAATATGTGTTTTCTTTTTTTTAGTTAAAATCACCCTATTTTTCATGTGTATAGTACACGATTTCTAGAAACACTGTTAATATTTTAAATATATATAAAATAGTGTAAATTCAGGTAAAAACTTCTTGGTGAACAATACATTGTTGTCAAAAAAATAAAATAATTTAATAAATTTAAAGTATGCATTTTGATTTTTAAAAAAACACCCTATGTTTCAAATGTATAGTACACGATTTCTAGACACAAATGTTGATATTTTAAAAATATTAAATTAAGCTACAAACTTTATTGTGAACAATACATTGTTGTCAAAAAAATCAAATAATTTAATAAATTTTAAATATGCGTTTTCATTTTTAACTTAAAAAACACCCTACACGATTTCTACAAACAAATATTGCAATTTTAAAAATATAAAAAAAATAGTGTATAATAAGCTAGAAAATTCATGGTGAAAAATACATTGTTGTTAAAAAAATCAAATAATTTAATAAATTTAAAATATGCGTTTTCATTTCTAAAGTAAAAAACACCCTATATTTTATGTTTATAGTACACGATTTCTACAAACAAATATTGAAATTTTAAAAAAATAAAAAATTGTGTAAATTACGCTAGAAACTTCATGGTATATAATATATTGTTGTTAAAAAAATAAAATAATTTAATAAATTAAAAATAAGCGTTTTCATTTTTTTAGTAAAAAACACACTATTTTTCCAATGTATAGTACATGATTTCTAGAAACAAATGTTGATATTTTAAAAAATATTAGAAAATAGTTTAAATTAAGCAAGAAAATTCATGGTGAACAATACATTTTTGAAAAAAAAATCAAATAATTTAATAAATTTAAAATATGTGATTTCATTTTTTTATTTAAAAACACCCTATTTTTCAAGTGCACGATATTTAGAAAAATGTTGATATTTTAAAAATATATAAAATAGAGTAAATTAAGCTAGAAACTTCTTGGTGAACAATACATTGTTGTCAACAAAATCAAATACTTAAATAAATTTAAAATATGCATTTTGACTTTTAAAGTAAAAAACACCCTATTATTCAAGTGTATAAGTACACGATTTCTAGAAACACATGCTGATATTTTAAAAATAAAAAACAATAGTGTAAATTAAGGTAGAATCTTTATGGTGAACAATACATTGTTGTCAAAAAAATTAAATAATTTAATAAATTTAAAGTATGTGTTTTCATTTTTAATGTAAAAAACACCCTATATTTCAAGTTTATACACGATTTCTACAAATAAATGTTGCAATTGTAAAAACTTAAAAAAATAGTGTAAATTAAGCTAGAAAATTCATGATTTCTAGAAACAAATGTTGATATTTTAAAAAATATTAGAAAATAGTTTAAATTAAGCTAGAAAATTCATGGTGAACAATGCATTGTGGTCAAAAAAATCATATAATTTATTAAATTTAAATTATGCAATTTCATTTTTAAAGTAAAAAACACCATATATTTCAAGTCTATAGAACACGATTTCTACAAAAAATAATTGAAATTTTAAAAATATAAAAAAATAGTGTAAATTAAGCTAGAAAATTCAAAGTGAACAATACATTGTTTTAAAAAAAATTAAATAATTTAATAAATTTTAAATATGCGTTTTCATTTTTAATGTAAAAAACACCATATATTTCAAGTCTATAGTACACGATTTCTACAAACAAATATTGTAATTTTAAAAATATAAAAAAATAGTGTATAATAAGCTAGAAAATTCATGGTGAAAAATACATTATTGTTAAAAAAATCAAATAATTTAACTAATTTAAAATATGCGTTTTCATTTCTAAAGTAAAAAACACCCTATATTTTATGTTTATAGTACACGATTTCTACAAACAAATGTTGAAATTTTAAAAAAATAAAAAATTGTATAAATTAAGCTAGAAACTTCATGGTAAACAATACAATGATTTAAAAAAAATTAAATAATTTAATAAATTTAAAATATGTGTTTTCATTTCTAAAGTAAAAAACACATTATATTCAAGTTTATAATACACGATTTCTACAAAAAAATGTTGCAATTTTAAGAAAATAATTGTGTAAATTAAGCTAGAAACTTCATGGTAAACAATATATGGATTTATAAAAATTAAATAATTTAAAAATTTTTAAATATGCGTTTTCATTTTTTTAGTAAAAAATACCTTTTTTTTCAAGTGTAGTACATGATTTCTAGAAACAAATGTTGATATTTTAAAAATATAAAAAATAGTGTAATTTAAGGTAAAAACTACATGATTAAAAATACATTTTTGTCAAAAAAATTAAATAATTTAATAAATTTAAAATATGCGTTTTCATTTTTAAAGTAAAATACACCCTATATTTCAAGCTTATAGTACACAATTTCTACAAACAAATGTTGCAATTTTAAAAATATAAAAAAATGTGTAAATTACGCTAGAAACTTCATGGTAAACAATACATTGTTGATAAAAAAATAAAATAATTTAATAAATTAAAAATATGTGTTTTCATTTTTTTAGTAAAAAAAACACTACTTTTCTAGTGTATAGTACATGATTTCTCGAAACAAATGTTGATATTTTAAAAAATATAAAAAAATAGTGTAAATTAACCTAGAAAATTCATGGTGAACAAAACATTGTTGACAAAAAAAAATCAAATAATTTAATAAATTTAAAATATGTGCTTTCCTTTTTTCAGTTAAAAACACCCTATTTTCCAAGTGTATAGTACACGATTTTTAGAAACAAATGTTGATATTTTAAAAATATATAAAATCGTGAAAATTAAGCTAGAAATTTCTTGGTGAACAATACATTGTTGTAAAAAAAATTAAATTATTTATTAAATTAAAAATATGCGTTTTACTTTTTAAAGTAAAAAACACCATATATTTCAATTCTATAGTACACGATTTCTACAAAAAAGAATTGAAAATTTAAAAATATAAAAAAAAAGTGTAAATTAAGCTAGAAAATTCATGGTGAACAATACATTGTTGTCAAAAAATCCAAATAATTTAATAAATTTAAAATATGCGTTTTCATTTCTAAAGTAAAAAACACCCTATATTTCATATTTATAGTACACGATTTCTACAAACAAATGTTGAAATTTTAGAAAAATAAAAAATTGTGTAAATTAAGCTAGAAACTCCATGGTAAACAATACAGTGATTTCAAAAAAAAATTACATAATTTAACAATTTTTTAATATCCATTTTCAGTTTTTTGGTAAAAAACACCCTTTTTTTCAAGTGTATAGTACACGATTTCTAGAAACAAATGTTGATATTTTAAAAATATTAAAAATAGTGTAAATTAAGCAAAAAACTTCATGATTAAAAATACATTGTTGTCAAAAAATCAAATAATTTAATAAATTTAAAATATGTGTTTTTGATTTTTAAAGTCAAAAATACCCTATATTTCAAGTCTACAGTACACGATTTCTAGAAACAATTATTTCAATTTTAAAAATATAAAAAATTGTGTAAATTAAGCTAGAAACTTCATTGTAAACTATACATTGTTGTTAAAAATATCAAATAATTTAATAAATTTAAAATATGCGTTTTAATTTTTTTAGTAAAAAACACATTATTTTTTAAGTGTATAGTACACGATTTCTACAAACAAATGTTGTATATTCAAAATATAAAAAATAGGGTAAATTAACCTAGAAATTTCATGGTGAACAATAGATTAATTTTAAAAAAATTAAATAATTTAATAAATTCAAAATATGCGTTTTCATTTTTAAAGTAAAAAACACCCTATATTTCAAGTCTATAGTATACGATTTCTACAAACAAATATTACAATTTTAAAAGTATAAAATATAAAATTGTATAAATTAAGCTAGAAACTTCATGGTAAACAATACATTGTTGATAAAAAAATAAAATAATTTAATAAATTAAAAATATGTGTTTTCATTTTTAGTAAAAAAAACACGACTTTTCTAGTGTATAGTACATGATTTCTCGAAACAAATGTTGATATTTTAAAAAATATAAAAAAATAGTGTAAATTAACCTAGAAAATTCATGGTGAACAAAACATTGTTGACAAAAAAAAATCAAATAATTTAATAAATTTAAAATATGTGCTTTCCTTTTTTCAGTTAAAAACACCCTATTTTCCAAATGTATAGTACACGATTTTTAGAAACAAATGTTGATATGTTAAAAATATATAAAATCGTGAAAATTAAGCTAGAAATTTCTTGGTGAACAATACATTGTTGTAAAAAAAATTAAATTATTTATTAAATTAAAAATATGCGTTTTACATTTTAAAGTAAAAAACACCATATATTTCAATTCTACAAAAATATGTGTTTTCATTTTTTTAGTAAAAAAAACACTACTTTTCTAGTGTATAGTACATGATTTCTCGAAACAAATGTTGATATTTAAAAAATATATAAAATAGTGAAAACTAAGCTAGAAACTTCTTGGTGAACAATACATTGTTGTTAAAAAAATCAAATAATTTAATAAATTAAAAATATGTGTTTTCATTTTTAAAGTAAAAAACACCCTATATTTCAAGTCTATAGTACGAGATTTCGACAAGCAAATATTGCAATTTTAAAAATATAAAAAATTAGTGTCAATTTAGCTAGAAAATTCATGGTGAACAATAAATTTTTGTTCAAAAAATCAAATAATTTAATATATTTTAAATATGCATTTTCATATTTTTAGTAAAAAACACCCTTTTTTCAAGTGTATAGTACACGATTTTCAGAAACAAATGTTGATATCTTAAAAATATAAAAAAATAGTGTAAATTAAGCTAAAAACTTCATGACTAAAAATACATTGTTTTCAAACTAATCAAATAATTTAATAAATTTAAAATATGTGTTTTCATTTTTAAAGTAAACAACACCCTATATTTCAAGTCAATAGTACACGATTTCTACAAACAATTGTTTCAATTTTGAAAATATAAAAAATTGTGTAAATTAAGTTAGAAACTTCATGGTAAACTATATATTGTTGTCAAAAAAATCAAATAATTTAATAAATTTAAAATATGCGTTTTAATTTTTTTTGTAAAAAACACATCATTTTTCAAGTGTATATTACACGATTTCTATAAACAAATGTTGTATTTTCAAAATATAAAAAAATAGTGTAAATTAAGCTAGAAAATTCATGGTGAACAATACATTGATTTTAAAAAAATTAAATAATTTAATAAATTTAAAATAAGCGTTTTCATTTTTAAAGTAAAAAACACCCTATATTTCAAGTCTATAGTATACGATTTCTACAAACAAATATTAAAATTTTAAAAATATTAAAATATAGTGTAAATTAAGCAAGAAAATTTATGGTGAACAATACATTGTTGTCAAAAAAATCATATAATTTAATAAATTTAAAATAGCATTTTGATTTTTAAAGTAAAAAACATCTTATATTTCAAGTTTATATTACACGATTTCTACAAACAGATGTTGCAATTTTAAAAATAGAAAAAATTGTGTAAATTATGCTAGAAACTTCATGGTAAACAATACATTTTTGTTAAAAAAATAAAATAATTTAACACATTAAAAATATGCATTTTCATTTTTAAAGTAAAAAACACCCTATTTTTAGAGTGTATAGTACACGATTTCTAGAAACAATTGTTGATATTTTAAAATTATAAAACACAGTATAAATCAAGCTAGAAACGTCTCGGTGAACAATACATTTTTTTCAATGAAATAAAATAATTATATAAATTAAAATTATGCATTTTCATTTTTTTAGTTAAAAACAACCTATTTTTCAAGTTTATAGTACACGATTTCTAGAAACAAATGTTGATATTTTAAAAATATAAAAAATAGTGTAAATTAAGCTAGAAAATTTATTGAGAATAATATATTGTTTTCAATCAAATAAAAAAATTTTTTAAAATTAAAATATGTGTTTTAATTTTTAAAGTAAAAAACACCCTATTTTTCAAGTGTAGTACACGATTTTTAGAAACAAATGTTGCAATTATAAAAATATAAACTTTTTTGTAAATTCAACTAGAAACTTCATGGTGAACAATACATTGTTTTCAAGTAAATCAAATAATTTAACAAATTTAAATTATGCATTTTCATTTTTTAAAGTTAAAAACACTCTATATTTCAAGTGTATATAGTATGCGATTTCTAGAAATAAATCTTTCAATTTTTAAAATATAAAAAATTGTAAAAGTTAAGCTAAAAACCTTACGGGGAACAATAGATTGTTTTTAAAAAAATCAAATAATTAAAAAAATGAAAATATGCGTTTTCATTTTTAAAGTAAAAAACAACCTATTTTTCAAGTATATAGTACATGATTTCTAGAAACAAATGTTGATATATTAAATATATAAAAAGATAGTGTAAATTAAGAAAGAAACTTCATGGTGAGCAATACATTGTTGTCAATAAAATCAAATAATTTAATAAATTTAAAATATGCGTTTTTATTTTTAAAGTAAAAAACACCCTTTATTTCAAGTCTATAGTACACAATTTCTACAAACAAATGTTGCAATTTTAAAAATATAAAAAATTGTGTAAATTAAGCTAGAAAGATAATGGTAAACAATACATTGATTTAAAAAAATTAAATAATTTAATAAATTTAAAATATGCATTTTTATTTTTAATGTAAAAAACACCCTATATTTCAAATCTATAGTACACAATTTCTAAAAACAAATGTTGCAATTTTAAAAATATAAAAAATTGTGTTAATTAAGCTAGAAACTTCATTCTAAACAATAAATTGATTTAAAAAAAATAATAATTTAAAAATTTTGAAATATGCGTTTTCATTTTTTTTGTAAAAAACACTCATTTTTTCAAGTGTATAATACACGATTTCTAGAAACAAATATTGATATTTTAAAAATATATAAAAAGATAGTGTAAATTAAACAAGAAACTTCATGGTGAACAATACATTGTTGTCAATAAAATTAAATAATTTAATAAATTTAAAATATGCATTTTCATTTTTGAAGTAAAAAACACCCTATAATTAATTTTATAGTACGCGATTTTTAGAAATGAATCTTTCTATTTTTAAAATATAAAAATATAGTGTAAATTAAGCTAGAAAATTCATGGTGAACAATACATTGTTGTCAAAAAAAATCATATAATTTAATAAATTTAAAATATGCGTTTTGATTTTTAAAGTAAAAAACACCCTATATTTCAAGTTTATAGTACACGATTTCTAGAAACAAATGTTGATATTTTAAAAATATAAAACATAGTATAAATCAAGCTAGAAACGTCTCGGTGAATAATACATTGTTGTCAATGAATTCAAATAATTATATAAATTAAAATTATGCGTTTTCATTTTTTTAGTTAAAAATAACCTATTTTTCAAGTTTATAGTACATGATTTCTAGAAACAAATGTTGATATTTTAAAAATATAAAAAATAGTGTAAATTAAGCTATAAAATTTATGGGGAACAATATATTGTTTTCAATAAAATAAAAAAAATTACTAAAATTAAAATATGCGTTTTAATTTTTAAAGTAAAAAACACCATATTTTTCAAGTGTAGTACACGATTTTTAGAAACAAATGTTGCAATTATAAAAATATAAACTTTTTTGTAAATTGAAAAAAATATTCATTTTCATTTTTAAATTAAAAAACACCCTATTTTTCAAGTGTATAGTACACGATTTCTTGAAACAAATGTTGATATTTTAAAAATATAAAACTTAGTGTAAATTAAGCTAGAAACGTCTCGGTGAACAATTCAGTGTTGTCGATTAAATAAAATAATTATATAAATTTAAATTATGCATTTTCATTTTTTTAGTTAAAAACACCCTATTTTTCAAGTGTATGGTACACGATTTCTAGAAATAAATGTTGATATTTTAAAAATATAAAAAATATTGTAAATTAAGCTAAAAACGTTATGGGGAACAATATATTGTTTTCAATAAAATCAAAAAATTTAATAAATTGAAAATGCGTTTTAATTTTTAAAGTAAAAAACACCCTACTTTTCAAGTGTAGTACACGATTTTTAGAAACAAATGTTACAATTATAAAAATAGAAATTTTTTTGTAAATTCAACTAGAAACTTCATGGTGAACAATACATTGTTTTCAAAAAAATCAAATAATTTAACAATTTTAAAATACGTGTTTTCATTTTTAAAGTTATAAACACCCTATATTTCAAGTGTATAGTACGCGATTTCTAGAAATGAACCTTTCAATTTTTAAAATATAAAAAATTGTAAAAGTTAAGCTAAAAACCTTATGGGGAACAATAGATTGTTTTCAAAAAAATCAAATAATTAAAAAAATGAAAATATGCATTTTCATTTTTAAAGTAAAAAACACCTTATTTTTCAAGTGTATAGTACACGATTTCTAGAAACAAATGTTGATATTTTAAAAATATAAAAATAGTGTAAATTAAGCTAGAAACTTCATGGTGATCATTACATTTTTGTCAAAAAAATCAAATAATTTAATAAATTTAAAATATGTGTTTTCATTTTTAAAGTAAAAAATACCCAATATTTTAAGTGTATAGTATGCAATTTCTAGAAATAAATATTTCAATTTTTAAAATATAAAAAATTGTAAAATTTAAGCTAGAAACTTTATGGGGAACAATAGATTGTTTTCAAAAAAATCAAATAATTAAAAAAAATTAAAATATGCATTTTTATTTTTAATGTAAAAAATACCCTAGTTTTCAATTGTATAGTAGACAATTTCTAGAAGCAAATGTTGATATTTTAAAAATATAAAACATAGTGTAAATTAAGCTAGAAATGTCTTGGTGAACAATACATTTTTGTCAAAAAAAATCAAATAATTATATAAATTTAAAATATGCGTTTTCATTTTTTTAGTTAAAAACACCATATTTTTAATGTGTATATAGTACATGATTTCTAGAAACAAATGTTGATATTTTAAAAATATAAAATAAGTGTAAATTAAGCTAGAAACTTTATGGGGAACAATATATTGTTTTCAATAAAATAAAAAAATTTAATAAATTTAAAAGATGTGTTTTAATTTTTAAAATAAAAAACACCCTATTTTTCAAGTGTAGTACACGATTTTTAGAAACAAATGTTGCAATTATAAAAATATAAATTTTGTTGTAAATTCAACTCTAACTTCATGGTGAACAATACTTTGTTTTCAAATTAATCAAAAAAATTAATAAATTTAAAATATGCGTTTTAATTTTTAAAGTAAAAACACCCTATTTTTCAAGTGTATGGAACTCGATTTCTAGAAACATATGTTGCAATTATAAAAATATAAACAATTGTGTAAATTAAACTAGAAACTTCATGGGGAAAAGTCCATTATTTTCAAAAAAATCAAATAATTTATTAAATTGAAAATATGCGTTTTCATTTTTAAAGTAAAAAACAACATAGATTTCAAGTGATAGTACACGATTTGTAGAAACAAATGTTGATATTTTAAAAATATAAAAAATAGTGTAAATTAAGCTAGAAACTTCATGGTGAACAATACATTGTTGTCAAAAAAATCAAAAAATTTAATAAATTTTGTTGTGATCTAACCTGATGGGAATGTAGGACAAGCAAGATAGTCTTCTTGATCAGCAAAGGGCAGTAAGATTACTTCAGGGTCCTGAGCTCCGGCGGCGGTGGTGTGCACCTGCAAGTACTCCGACGCTCAAGTTAGTGAGTGAATTAGGGTTTGTATATGTGATCATATATCTTACGTACCTTGCTTGGTGCATTATGATAGTATTTATAGTGTGTAGTAAATGACCTAAGTTCGGTCCGCATTGGGCCAAGAGTTGTACCTAGGCCCAATCCTCATTAATTGGGCCTTGATCATAGGCCGTACCCAACTTACCGAGATGCCAATGGTAATTGGTGTCTATTTGACCCGGCATGCTCACACACATCCGGGATACTGTTATTCTGGTCCACAACAGTTGCCCCCCAAGTCGTCAAGCTTTTCGTGAGATAAGTTGACGAGTTCGTTTATCATGCCGGGTGGATTGTATATGTTGATTCTGGAAATATTACGAGATGACGGTTGGTTTACTTTTTGGGCGCGTGTATTTCACACGCTCCACTCTGGGCACTGTGCGCTATGATTAGCGTGGTTTTTGGGCCCCATGTCCATTAAGGTGATGTGACGGTTTTTACTTTATTTCTTTTCACCCGTTACATTTTCACCTTTTCATTTATTCAAGTTTTTATTCTTCACTTTCGCGCTTCCTGTCTCTTCATTTCCTGCGACAGAGGGTTTCTGAAATACCTTTCTTCTTCCATCTTCGTGCTCATTTTTCAGACCCGTTTTCTAGCAACATTTTCTCTTCATCTTTCAGGTATTGCTTCTACTTTTTACTAATTTGTGCCTTTATTCGATTCTTTCCTGATTCTTGATTGTTCTGTTGCATTCTCCGCCTTCCTTAGGGTTTAGTTGTAGTTTCTAGGTTTCTTTCCTTCAAAAATGGCTAATGATGTTATTGTGTTGACGAGTAGTTCCTCTTCGGAATCAAATGATACTGAGCTTCTTGAGAGTTTTGCGAGGGGTCTTCGCAAATATAGGTCTTCTAATGAGCCAAACCCTTGTCCTGGTACGCCCTCCGTAGCCAATCCTGATTATTGTGAATCTTGCCATTTTTGGTTTTATCCTCTGTATTCGCGACGAGTAGAGAGTGGTGAGTCAGTTACCCAAAGTGTGAGTGGGTTGTTTAACACGTTGAACCCATAACCTTCTGTTCTTCTTCTTGCATCAGCCCATCTTCCTGATGAATATAGTTCCGAGAGTTCTGTCCCTGTCGAACAGGGTTCAGATCGTCGTGCTCCCGTCAATTTTATCCCGGTGGGAGATAAGGTTGAGTCTTCCCATCCCGGGGATCCTCCAGAAGATAGGGAATCTATATCGTCATCTATGACACATTCCTTAGATTCCGAGTCTGACCCTGCTTATGTTCCCTCTTCTCAGATCCATTCTTCCCCGAGATCTGATTCTGCTTTCTCTTGTCATGTAGATATGGATCCTACTCAAGGTGACCTTCCTATCCCGATAGCTCCTGGTGTTCCGGCTTCATCCGATGTCGGGGGTTCAGAAGTTGTCGTGCGAGGAGCGGGCGAACCTAGCACTTCTCAACCTAGAATTGAATGTCCCCCTGATTTTTTAGAACTGAAGAATATCTTGGGGATGTTATGGGTTCCCTGGGATATCCTCCGGAAGGATTGTTCAGTGAAGGATGGTCGCCAGCTCAGGCAGGTGGAGAAGCGTTGGAAGAAATGTTTCCATTATGGGCCCAACACCCCTGGGACTGACGTTACAACTGATCCTTCTTCAAACCACAATTTGGTCATCCCGAGCAAGAAGGAAAGAATTTGTACGCCGGCATCTGAAGGCGAAGGTTCTTATATCATGATGTTGGAGTCCTTGTGGCACCAGCTCAGAATTAGGTTTCCTTTCTCTGACCTTCAGATTGAAGTTTTGTACAATCTTCATCTCGCTCCAACCCAGCTTCATCCTAACGGTTGGGGGTTTCTTCAGGCCTTTGAGGTCTTTTGTTGGGCCCAAGGCTGGCATTGCTCCTCGACCTTATTCTTGTATATTTTTGACCTTTATCGCAGTCCGAGGAAGAAGAATTGGGTATCCCTTCGTCATCGCTTCGGGATTCCCCAGTTGTTTGTCCCTTATGAAGAATCCTTCAAGGCTCATAAGGATTTTTATGTTAAAGTTATCCCTCGGACCGAAGATTGCACTCCCTTCTGGATGGGACAAGACAAACAACCCTTGTTCCCGTTGTATTGGACAGAGGAGCATTACCAAAGGTCGCTATCCCTGAAAGAGTTGGAGATTGGCTTCCTGGAGGAGGAAGATCAACAAACCTTCAGGAATCTGTGCGCCTTTGTTGAGCGTGAGGGGATACCCATCCATTGCAAGGATGTGATAGGAGTATCTCGTCGTGACCAGGCGACATGCTTATGTAGGGCATTGTCTTTCATTGTGCCACACTGTTTATCTATATTTCATGTCAGTTATTTTTCATCTTTTATTAACAAGTGTCGTTCTTGTTTTTGCAGCTGAGATCATGGCCAACTATGCCATCCAGAAGCAGAAGCGAGATGCCAAGGGAAAGGGAAGGCTGTTTCTTCAGGTCCACCTCCTTCTCCTGCTCCAGTTCCTGCTCCTATCCCGTTAGTTTCTACCGGGATTAGAATCTCGGATGTGGCTCCTACCGGGGGAGCTTCTCCTGCTAAGAGGTCTGTGCCTCCATCTTCCGCGACTGAGGTGGCTACCTCGAATCCGAAACGTCGTCGTACGACTAAGTCCGGTATGCTCTTTATAACCAAGGTTTCCTGTTTGTATGGGAGTCATGTATTATCTTCTTATCTTGTTTAGTTCGATTTGTAGGTGACCAACCTGGCGGTGCCCAAGGGGCTTCTGCCAGGATGAACCCGATTTTGATGGCGCCCTTCTCTACTCCTTCCTCTGCCCGGGAAGGGTTCCAATCTCCCTTGATTAAGTTCCAAAATGGGGACTTTTTCACCAAGGGTGGAGCCTCTACCGTGAAGGTATGTGTTTTTTGTCGTTTGAACTCGTCAACTTTATAATGATTAATCTCGGTAGATATATGTTTGATATCTTCTTGCTGTTTTTTCCCTTGTAGGAGCAAGCCAAGTCCCTTATAGGTTGGACAGCTATGAGCATGGCTATGCTCCAACATGTTCACAACCAAGCGGAGGACATGGGCCAGGCTGCTTCCTTGAGGGGTCAGCTGTAGGATCTCCGAGACGATATGGAGCTGAAAGATGCCTTGATCTAGAGCATCAAGGAATCAGAATCCCAGGCTAACCAGGAGCTTGCCTCTCTGAAAGAGAAATTTTCCCTCATGGAGGGGGATTTGGCTAAGGAAAGGGAGAAGGCTGCCGGTTTGGATGCCGAGAACTCCCGGTTGAAGGGTGAGGTCTCTCAACTTAAGATGAAGGCAGAGGAGGATGGTTTTGCCCTTAAGCTTCTTCAATCCGAGCTCTTGGGGGCGGCCTCAAAGCTTCACGAGACTCAGTGGAGTTACGAGATACTCAGGAGAAACTAGAGGAGGCTTACCAAGATATGGACACGACGGTGGTTGATTCCTACTGGGATTGCGTGAAGACCCTTCAGTTTTTGAATCCTGGTGTAGAGTTAAACACCCGTGGTCTTTGCAAGTATCACGGTATGAAGGGTGGGGTATTCATGGATTTTCATGACCCTCACAATCCCGTGCCACTCGACCCTTCTGATCCTAGATTGGAGCCATTCGACTGTGGCACTCCTCCTCCTCCTGCTGATCCTGTTTCGGAACCCGAAGGTGCAGATGCTGGAGGGGCTGCTTGATTTGTTTCTTTTGTTTCTATATTTCTCTTGTTCTGTCTTTATTTTGTAATTCTTACCGACAAGTTTATGTTAAATGTACACTTTTTTATCCCGGCGTTCTGGGTTGTTCTTTATGTATGGCTGTTGTTTACTTCTTCTTCTTCTTTTAATTTCGGGATTTATGATTTATGTATCGCCTTGCTATATGTCGCTGAGGCTTAACCATTTGAGGTGCCTCTCTGCATCCCGTTTGATATGGAGATTTTTCATATCGTTTGAATTGTTAGGGATACATTCGTTATGTCGCCCTTTTAGCTCCTCAATAGGAGGGAAAGTAGTTTGTACTTTCTCTAGGTTTGGGTTGAAGTATCGCCTTGGAGGTACTTCATGTTTCTTTATGGCCAGGGTTAACCCGGGAAGGGTCCCTATTGAGTTTGTAGCAGAGAATTACCCGTAATGGTATCTCGACTCATTGTCGGCCTTGTATGTATGTCGGTTTCTGCTTGTTGCCGACACCTCAATCTCGGATTATTTGTACTTCTCATACTTTCTTCCGATCTGCTTGCTATTAAGAATTGAACTAACTTGTTTGTGTAAGAGTGAATAGAATGCTACTTTATTAAGAACAAATAACAAATGGGGGCCTCATTAAAACCTCTAGCAGTAAAACCCTCCTTAGGGATAAAACCTGCTACAGGAAAAAGAGTACCCCTTTATTACAAAGAATGTAAATTACATAACTTAGCTATAATAGCGCCTTAAGTCTGCGACATTAAGCGTTCTTGGAATCTCTTTGCCTTTGAGAGTTTCTAAATGGTATGCTCCGTTAGATGCGATGGTCTTGACCCGGAATGGGCCTTCCCAATTTGCTCTAAGCTTCCCATCTTTAGCATTCCGATTTCCAATACTGGCTCTTCTTAGGACTAAGTCGCCGGGTTGGAATCTCCTCAGGACAACCCTCAAGTTGTATCTCTGTGCTACTTGTTGCTTCTGGGATAACTCTTTGATTCTGGCGGTTTCTCGGACTTCTTCGACCATGTCGGAATCTTCCCTTAGCAGCTGCTCATTTTCTTGTGCGGGATACATGACCCTCTAAGATGGATGCCCAATTTCTACCGGAATCACGACATCTGATCCGTATACCATTCGAAATGGAGTTTCTCCAGTGGAGCTATGGGGAGTAGTTCTGTAGCTCCAAAGTGCTTGATAAAGGTCTTCCACCCAACTAGTTTCAGCTTTCTCACATCTCTTTTTCAAGCCATTAAGTATGACTTTATTGGCGGACTCTGCCTGTCCGTTTGATTGTGGGTGCTCTACACTGGCAAAATATTGCTTGATGTGGAGTCCTACTAGCATTTCTCGGAAGTCTTTGTCGGTAAATTGAGTCCCACTGTCGCAGATGACTTCCGCCGGGATACCGAAGTGACATATTATTTGCTGAAATACAAAATTCTGAGCTTTGACTGATGCTATGCTAGCTAAAGGTTCAAGTTCAATCCATTTAGTGTAATAATCAACAGCAACGATAAGATGTTTAAACTGACCTGTGGTTGGAGTGAAAGGTCCCAAGAGGTCCAAGCCCCAAGTGTGGAAAGGCCAGGGGGTGGAGATGCTGTGCAGATCTTCAGCCGGGATGTGGGATAATGGACTGTGTTCTTGGCACTTTTGGCACTTCTTCACGTGATCAGCTGCATCTTTGTTCATGGTTGGCCAGAAGTATCCTGCCCGCAAGGACTTCCTTGCCAACGATTTGCCACCAATGTGGTGACCGCAGCTTCCTTCATGCACTTCAGTGAGAACATACCATGTTTCGGATGGTCCAATGCATTTAAGCAAGGGAGTTGATAGTCCTCTTCTGAATAGTTGTCCTTCTATCAGGGAGTACCGGGAGGCATTTTGTACCAACCGCTTTGCTTCCCGGGCATCTGCCGAGATGGTGCCTTTAGTGATATATTCTATTATTGGGGTCCTCCAATCTTCATTTTCAACCTGCAAAATGGCACAAGAAGGGAGAACTTCTTCTACCACTGACTTCAAAGTTGAGGATGACTTGGTGCTGGCCAATTTGGAGAGTAAATCAGCGCGACTGTTTTCCTCTCTTGGAATGTGCTTGATCTCAAATTTAGAGAGACCAAGTAGACTTTCTTTAACCTTTGCCAAGTATCTTTGCAACAATGGCTCTCTTGCCTGGTATTCCCCTTTTATCTGGGATACCACCAATTGGGAATCTGAACACAAAGTAATCGCGGTAGCCCCTAGCTCTTTTGCCGCGCGTATCCCGGCTAAACAAGCTTCATATTCTACTTGATTATTGGAGGTCGGAAATTCAAATTTCAGAGAATATTCTACCGTTACCCCCTCATCGTTCTCGATCAGTACTCCAGCACCCGCTCCTTTGGGGTTTGAGGACCCATCAACATAAATGGTCCAGGATCCCTTTGGTTCTTCGCCGGGATGTGTCATCTCGACTACAAAATCAGCCAGAGCCTGTGCTTTGATTGCCTGACGTGGTTCATAAGAGATATCGTACTGTGACAACTCTACTGCCTAGGTCATCATTCTTCCTGCCAAGTCAAGTTTATGCAAGATTTGCCTAATGGGTTGGTTAGTTCTTACCACGATGGGGTGACATTGGAAGTATGGCCTCAACCGCCGAGATGCGAACAGCAAAGTGTAGGCGACCTTCTCAAGCCGCTAATAATTTAGTTCTGATCCCTGTAGTGCTTTAGAAACAAAGTATATCGGACTCTAATTCCGGGATTCCTCCTTCACTAAAGCCGCATTGATTGCGTCATTGGTGACGGCTAAGTAGAGGTATAGGATCTATCCAGGGTTTGGACGAGATAGAACTGGTGGGGCTGAAAGGATTTTCTTAAGCTCCTGGAAAGCTTCTTCACATTTTGCATTCCACTGGAAGTTTTCCTTGTGTCGTAAAGTTCTGAAAAAGGGTAGGCATTTCTTAGCAGAATCTGGGAGGAATCTTGTCAAAGCAGCAATCCTTCCCATTAGTTGTTGGACTTCTTTAATAGTTCTGGGACTCTGCATATTCAACACAGCACTACACTTGTCGGGGTTGACTTCAATCCCTCGACTGGTTAGCATAAAGCCTAAGAATTTTCCGGCTTCGACCCCAAAAGTACATTTGTTAGGATTTAACCTTAAATCATACCTGCGCAGCTGTTGGAAAGTTTCATGCAAGTCAGCCACCGGATCTTTGTCTTCTGGGGTCTTTACTATCATATCGTCAATGTAGACTTCAAGGATTTTGCCAATCTATTCTTTGAAGACTTGGCTCATCATTCGCTGGTATGTTGCTCCGGCATTCTTTAAACCAAACGGCATCATAGTGTAATAGTAAACACTCATGTCGGTGATGAAAGCCGTTTTCTCTTGATCTTCAGGGTACATTGGGATCTGGTTGTAACCGGAGTAAGCATCCATGAAAGATAGATATTTATAACCTGCAGAGTTATCAATAAGTTTATCGATACAAGGCAAGGGGAATGGATCTTTGGGGCATGCTTTATTCAGATCTGTGTAATCTGTGCACATTCTCCACTTCCCGTTAGCCTTTTTTACCATCACCACATTTGAGAGTCAATCTGCATATCGTATTTCTCGAATGAACCCTACATCTAGCAACTCCTTCACCTTTTTTTCTATAGCTGCTTGTCTTTCTGGGCCCATTTGTCTCTTCTTCTGGGCTACAGGGATACATCCTGCTTTTAGAGATAACCGATGACACACAAAATCTGGGTCCACTCCTGGCATGTCGGATGAAACCCAAGCAAACAGGTCTTTGTTTATTTTTAATAATTCAATGAGTCTTTCTTTGATAATGGGAGGCAGGTTAACCCCTATCTTGACAGTTTGATCTTCTTTAAGTCCTATTTGGACTAAGATCTGGTCTCCTTCTGGTTGAGGTCGCTAGTGTTCAAAATCTGCTCTGGGATCTAGGTTAGTCATCATGACCCCTGCATCCCGTATCAAATCACGTCTTTCCATCTTTTGCTTCCCTTTCTCTTCTGCCGTTACTGGCAAGATGGATGGGGATTTCGTGATTTTAAGGCTTTCTTGATAGCATTTTCGCGCATCACTGCTCTTTCCACGGACAGTTACTACTGAGCCATCTTCTCCTGGAAACTTCATGGCTAAATGGATGGTAGAGACTATGGCGCCAAGGCTGTTCAGAGTTGGCCGCCCAATGATTGCATTGTAAGCTGAGGGGCAATCCACCACTATGAACCTAGCGGGAATTGTTTTGGTATTTGGTTTTTTGCCAAAATTCACCCTAAGGTCAACATATCCTTTGGGAATGATTGTATCTCCAGTGAAGCCAATTAGGCTACCTTTGTGAGGGATTAAATCCTTGGAACCTAATCCCATTTTATCAAACAGGCTCCAGAACATAATGTCAGCTGAACTTCCTTGATCAATGAAGATCCGATGGACTTCGAAGCCGTTCAGATTGGCTGCTATGACCAATGGTTCGTTATCCCGGATCCGCTCTTCCGGGAAATCTGCATTTGAGAAAGACAGAATTGGGTTAGCTACAACAGCTACCTGGGAACAAGAATCCCTGACAACTCGGGTGCTCTTCTTATCTTCTAGACCCTTTAAGCTAGCTCCTCCGGCTATTACTTGAATTATTCCCCTAGGAGGGGATTCCTGAGCTCTTCTTGGGCTTCAGGACCTCTGACGGATTTCAGCTCATTGATCTCGGTTCCTAGGAGGGGATCTGGGTGTCTGTATCCGAGGAGATGGGCTTCGGCGACGATCCCGTCTTTTTGGGGATGCCCGAGCATAATTTCTCAACCTCCGTTGTCGAATCAACTTTTCGATTGCATCCCAAAGTTGGATGCATTCATTGGTAGAATGCCCACGATCCCGATGGTATTCACAGTATTTATTCTTGTGCTTTCCAACTGTTTTCAAAGGTGGTGGCCGCTCCCTTAGTTCAGAGTGCATCACTTCTTTCAACACTGAAGCCGGCGGGATTGTTAGCGGAGTGTAATTGTTGAAAAGACCCTTGCGCTTCTTGGGAGATCTATCCCGGGATTTGTCGTCTTTACCCCGGGATTGGTTTGGAGGGACAATTTTTGCTTTGTCATCCTTCTTGGCAACTTGAGCCTTCTCCCATTCTTCTATTCTGATCCACTTTTCATCCCTGACCTTCAAGTCATCCATGGAGGTGGGCTTATCTCCAGCCAGTTGCTTAGCGAAGGCTCCTGGTTTCAATCCTCTTACAAAGAAATATAACACCAAGTTAGGTTCAACATTCCTAACTTCTAATACTTCATTGTTAAAACGTGTTATATAGTCTCGTAGAGATTCATCTTTTCCCTGTTTAACAGTTTCTAAGTGGAATTCAGATTTGAACTGTCTTTTACTGCTAGTGAAGTGAAGAATAAACTTATCTTTAAGAGCTTTCCAGTTGCTGATGGATTGTGGTGGAAGATCTGAGAACCAACGACTTGCAGCTTCTGACAGTGTAAAGGGGAAAGCACGGCATACAATGGCCTCATTTACCCCTTGAAAATACATTGCTCTCTCGAAGGTGCTCACATGTAAAGTGGGGTCCTTGGTCCCGTCATATTCCTTCAATTTCTTTGCGAACTGGAATCCATGAGGAAGAGCATGGGACATTATCCAGGAATTGAAGGGATTGTCAATATATCCAAAATCCGGGACATTTTCAGCCATATGCTCCTGGTTGCCGGCAGGTTGTCCGGCCTGATGGCCCCCAGGGGGAACAGGTGGCGAATTGGCCCCCTCGACCAAAGATTGATGCAGGGGCCCATCATGTCGGTGACTTGCCCGTCCTTCCTGTTGCCTTTCCTGAGTTTTCGGATTTCCTTCTTTATCTCCTTCAATTGCGGACTTCTGTTGCTGCTTTTCCGCATTGTCGTTATCTTTTCCCGGATTTTCAGGGTTTGCCTGGATATGCCTCTCAGCTCTTTCCTCTTCTGACCTAAGTTCGGTCCGCATTGGGCCAAGAGTTGTACCTAGGCCCAATCCTCATTAATTGGGCCTTGATCATAGGTCGTACCCAACTTACCGGGATGCCCATGGTAATTGGTGGCTATTTGACCCAGCATGCTCACGCACATCCGAGATACTGTTATTCTGGTCCACAACAAATTTAAAATATGCGTATTCATTATTTTAGTAAAAAACATCATATTTTTCAAGTGTGTAGTACACGATTTCTAGAAACAAATGTTGATAATTTAAAAATATAAAAGACAGTGTAAATTGAGCTAGAAACTTCTTGGTGAGCAATACATTTTTGTCAAAAAAAATCAAACAATTTAATAAATTTAAAATATTCATTTTCATTTTTCTAGTTAAAATCGCCATATTTTTCAAGTGTATAGTACATGATTTCTAGAAATAAATGTTGATATTTTAAAAATATAAAAAATAGTGTAAATTAAGCTACAACATTTATGGGGAACAATATATTGTTTTCAATAAATCAAAATATTTAACAAATTTAAAATATGCTTTTTAATTTTTAATGTAAAAAACACCATATTTTTCAAGTGTAGTACAAGATTTTTAGAAACAAAAGTTGCAATTATAAAAATATAAAAATTTTTATAAATTCAACTAGAAACTTCATGGTGAAAAATACATTTTTTCAAATAAATAAAAAAATTTAATAAATTTAAAATATGCATTTTAATTTTTAAAGTAAAAAACACCCTATTATTCAAGTGTATAGAACTCGATTTCTAGAAACATATGTTGCAATTATGAAAATATAAACAATTGTGTAAATTAAGCTAGAAACTTCATGGGGAAAAGTAAATTATTTTCAAATAAAATCAAATAATTTAATAAATTGAAAATATGCGTTTTCATTATTAAAGTAAAAAACACCCTATTTTTCAAGTGTATAGTACACGATTTCTAGAAAAAAATGTTGATATTTTAAAAATATAAAAAATAGTGTAAATTAAGCTAGAAACTTCATGTTGAACAATACATTGTTTTGTAATTATAATCTAGTAAAAAACACCCTATTTTTCAAGTGTAGTACACGATTTTTAGAAACAAATGTTGCAATTATAAAAAAATAAATTTTTTTGTAAACTCAACTAGAAACATCATCGTTAACAATACATTGTATTCAAAAAAATCAAATGATTTAACAAATTTAAAATACGTGTTTTCATTTTTAAAGTTAAAAACACCCTATATTTCAAGTGTATAGTACACGATTTCTAGAAATGAATCTTTCAATTTTTAAAATATAAAAAATTGTAAAAGTTAAGCTAAAAACCTTATGGGAAACAATAGATTGTTTTAAAAAAAATCAAATAATTAAAAAAATGAAAAAATACATTTTCATTTTTAAAGTAAAAAACATCTTATTTTTCAAGTGTATAGTACACGATTTCTAGAAACAAATGTTGATATTTTAAAAATATAAAAAATATTGTAAATTAAGCTAGAAACTTCATGGTGAACAATACATTATTGTCAAAAAAAATCAAACAATTTAATAAATTTAAAATATGTGTTTTCATTTTTAAAGTAAAAAATACCCAATATTTTAAGTGTATAGTACGCAATTTCTAGAAATAAATATTTCAATTTTAAAAATAAAAAATTGTAAAATTTAAGCTAGAAACTTTATGGGGAACAATAGATTGTTTTCAAAAAAATTAAATAATTAAAAAAAATAAAATATGCATTTTTACTTTTAAAGTTAAAAACACCCTATTTTTCAAGTGTATAGTACATGATTTCTAGAAACAAATGTTGATAATTTAAAAATATAAAACATAGTGTAAATTAAGCTAGAAACGTCTTGGTGAACAATACAGTTTTGTCAAAAAAAATCAAATAATTATATAAATTTAAAATATGCGTTTTCATTTTTTTAGTTAAAAACACCATATTTTTCATGTGTATATACTACATGATTTCTTGAAACAAATGTTGATATTTTAAAAATATAAAATAAGTGTAAACTAAGCTAGAAACTTTATGGGGAACAATATATTGTTTTCAATAAAATCAAAAAATTTAATAAATTTAAAAGATGCATTTTAATTTTTAAAGTAAAAAACACCATATTTTTCAAGTGTAGTACACGATTTTTTGAAACAAATGTTGCAATTATAAAAATATAAATTTTGTTGTAAATTCAACTCTAACTTCATGGTGAACAATACTTTGTTTTCACATAAATCAAAAAATTTAATAAATTTAAAATATGCCTTTTAATTTTTAAAGTAAAAACACCCTATTTTTCAAGTGTATGGAACTCGATTTCTAGAAATATATGTTGCAATTATAAAAATATAAAAAATTGTGTAAATTAAACTAGAAACTTCATGGGGAAAATTCCATTATTTTCAAAAAAATCAAATAATTTAATAAATTGAAAATATGCATTTTCATTTTTAAAGTAAAAAACAACATAGATTTCAAGTGATAGTACACGATTTGTAGAAACAAATGTTGATATTTTAAAAATATTAAAAATAGTGTAAATTAAGCTAGAAACTTCATGGTGAAAAATACATTGTTGTCAAAAAAATTAAAAAATTTAATAAATTTAAAATATGCGTATTCAATTTTTTAGTAAAAAACAACATATTTTTCAATTGTGTGATACACGATTTCTAGAAACAAATGTTGATAATTTAAAAATATAAAAAACAGTGTAAGTTGAGCTAGAAACTTCATGGCGAAAAATAATTTTTGTCAAAAAAAACAAATAATTTAATAAATTTAAAATATTCGTTTTCATTTTTCTAGTTAAAAACGCTATATTTTTCAAGTGTATAGTACATGATTTCTAGAAACAAATGTTGATATTTTAAAAATAAAAAAAATAGTGTAAATTAAGCTAGAAACATTATGGGGAACAATATATTGTTTTCAATAAATCAAAAAATTTAATAAATTTAAAATATGCTTTTTAATTTTTAATGTAAAAAACACCCTATTTTTCAAGTGTAGTACACGATTTTTAGAAACAAAAGTTGCAATTATAAAAATATAAACTTTTTTATAAATTCAAATAGAAACTTCATGGTGAATAATACATTTTTTTTCAAATAAATCAAAAAATTTAATAAATTTAAAATATGCGTTTTAATTTTTAAAGTAAAAAACACCCTATTATTCAAGTGTATAGAACTCGATTTCTAGAAACATATGTTGCAATTATAAAAATATAAACAATTGTGTAAATTAAGCTATAAACTTCATGGGGAAAATTACATTATTTTCAAAAAAAATCAAATAATTTAATAAATTGAAAATATGCGTTTTCATTTTTAAAGTAAAAAACACCCTATTTTTCAAGTGTATAGTACACGATTTCTAGAAACAAATGTTGATATTTTAAAAATATAAAAAATAGTGTAAATTAAGCTAGAAACGTCATGTTGAACAATACATTGTTTTGTAATTATAATCTAGTAAAAAACACCCTATTTTTCAAGTGTAGTACACGATATTTAGAAACAAATGTTGCAATTATAAAAATATAAAATTTTTTGTAAATTCAACTAGAAAGTTCGTGATGAACAATACATTGTTTTCAAATAAATCAAATAATTTAAAAAATTTAAAATATGTGTTTTTATTTTTAAATTTAAAAACACCCTATATTTCAAGTGTACAGTACGCGATTTCTAGAAATGAATCTTTCAATTTTTAAAATATAAAAAATTATAAAAATTAAGCTAGAAACCTTATGGGGAACAATAGATTGTTTTCAAAAAAATCAAATAATTAAAAAAAAATAAAATATTCATTTTCATTTTTAAAGTAAAAAACACCCTATTTTTCAAGTGTATAGTACACGATTTCTAGAAACAAATGTTGATATTTTAAAAATATAAAACATAGTGTAAATTAAGCTAGAAACGTCTTGGTGAACATTATTGTCAAAAAAATCAAATAATTATAGTAATTTAAAATATGCATTTTCATTTTTTAGTTAAAAACACCATAATTTTCAAGTGTATAGTACACGATTTCTAGAAACAAATGTTGATATTTTAAAAATATAAAAAATAGTGTAAATTAAGCTAGAAACTTCTTGGTGAAAAATACATTGTTGTCAAAAAAATCAAATAGTTTAATAAATTTAAAATAAGCGTTTTAATTTTTAAAGTAAAAAACACCCTATTTTCAAGTGTAGTACACCATTTTTAGAAACAAATGTTGCAATTATAAAAATATAAATTTCTTGTAAATTCAACTCTAACTTCATGGTGAACAATACTTTGTTTTCAAATAAATCAAAAAATTTAATAAATTTAAAATATGCGTTTTAATTTTTAAAGTAAAAACACCCTATTTTTCAAGTGTATGGAACTCGATTTCTAGAAACATATGTTGCAATTATAAAAATATAAACAATTGTGTAAATTAAACTAGAAACTTCATGGGGAAAATTCCATTATTTTCAAAAAAATTAAATAATTTGATAAATTGAAAATATGCGTTTTCATTTTTAAAGTAAAAAACACCGTATTTTTCAAGTGTATATAGTACACGATTTCTAGAAACAAATGTTGATATTTTAAAAATATAAAAAATAGTGTAAATTAAGCTAGAAACTTCATGGTAAACAATACATTGTTGTCAAAAAAATCAAAAAATTTAATAAATTTAAAATATGCGTATTCATTTTTTTAGTAAAACACATCATATTATTCAAGTGTGTAGTACACGATTTCTAGAAACAAATGTTGATAATTTAAAAATATAAAAGACAGTGTAAATTGAGCTAGAATCTTCTTGGTGAACAATACATTTTTGTCAAAAAAATCAAATAATTTAATAAATTTAAAATATTCGTTTTCATTTTTCTAGTTAAAAACGCCATATTTTTTAAGTGTGTAGTACAAGAATTCTAGAAACAAATGTTGATATTTTAAAAATATAAAAAATAGTGTAAATTAAGCTACAAACTTTATGGGGAACAATATATTGTTTTCAATAAATCAAAATATTTAATAAATTTAAAATATGCTTTTTAATTTTTAATGTAAAAAACACCCTATTTTTCAAGTGTAGTAGACGATTTTTAGAAACAAAATTGCAATTATAAAAATATAAATTTTTTTATAAATTCAACTAGAAACTTCATGGTGAATAATAAATTTTTGTCAAATAAATCAAAAAATTTAATAAATT
The DNA here is from genome assembly GCA_037177725.1 of Cyamopsis tetragonoloba. NCBI lineage: Eukaryota > Viridiplantae > Streptophyta > Magnoliopsida > Fabales > Fabaceae > Cyamopsis > Cyamopsis tetragonoloba. The sequence continues at coordinate 64,626,920 of CM074119.1, forward strand.
TAAAATATGCGTTTTAATTTTTAAAGTAAAAAACACCCTATTATTCAAGTGTATAGAACTCGATTTCTAGAAACATATGTTGCAATTATAAAAATATAAACAATTGTGTAAATTAAGCTAGAAACTTCATGGGGAAAAGTACATTATTTTCAAATAAAATCAAATAATTTAATAAATTGAAAATATGCGTTTTCATTTTTAAAATAAAAAACACCCTATTTTTCAAGTGTATAGTACATGATTTCTAGAAATAAATGTTGATATTTTAAAAATATAAAAAATAGTGTAAATTAAGCTAGAAACTTCATGTTGAACAATACATTGTTTTGTAATTATAATCTAGTAAAAAACACCCTATTTTTCAAGTGTAGTACACGATTTTTAGAAACAAATTTTGCAATTATAAAAATATAATTTTTTTTGTAAATTCGACTAGAAACTTCATGGTGAACAATACATTGTTTTCAAATAAATCAAATAATTTAATAATTTTAAAATATGCTTTTTCATTTTTAAACTTGAAAACACCCTATATTTCAAGTGTATATACGCGATTTCTAGAAATGAATCTTTCAATTTTTAAAATATAAAAAATTGTAAATGTTAAGATAGAAACCTTATGAAGAACAATAGATGGTTTTCAAAAAAATCAAATAATTAAAAAAAATTAAAATATGCATTTTCATTTTTAAAGTAAAAAACACCCTATTTTTCAAATATATAGTACACGATTTCTAGAAACAAATGTTGATATTTTAAAAATATAAAACATAGTGTAAATTAAGCTAGAAGCGTGTTGGTGAACAATATATTATTGTCAAAAAAATCAAATAATTATAGTAATTTAAAATATGCATTTTCATTTTTTAGTTAAAAACACCCTATTTTTCAAGTGTATAGTACACGATTTCTAGAAACAAATGTTGATATTTTAAAAATATAAAAAATAGTGTAAATTAAGCTAGAAACGTCTTGGTGAACAATACATTATTGTCAAAAAATAAAAGAATTTAATAAATTTAAAATATGCATCCTAATTTTTAAAGTAAAAAATACCCTATTTTTCAAGTGTATAGTACACAATTTCTAGAAACAAATGTTGATATATTAAATATATAAAAAGATAGTGTAAATTAAGCAAGAAACTTCATGGTGAACAATACATTGTTGTCATTAAAATCAAATAATTTAATAAATTTAAAATATGCATTTTCATTTTTATAGTAAAAATCACCCTATTTTTCAAGTGTATAGTACAGGATTTCTAGAAACAAATGTTGATATTTTAAAAATATAAAAGACAGTGTAAATTAAGCTAGAAACTTCATGGTAAAAAATACATTGTTGTCAAAAAAATCAAATAGTTTAATAAATTTAAAATATGCGTTTTCATTTTTAAAGTTAAAAACACCCTATATTTCAAGTGTATGGTACGCGATTTCTAGAAATAAATCTTTCAATTTTTAAAATATAAAAAATTGAAAAAATTAAGCCAGAAACCTTATGGGGAACAATATATTGTTTTCAAAAAAATAAAATAATTAAAAAAAATTAAAATATGCATTTTCATTTTTAAAGTAAAAACATCATATTTTTCAAGTGTATATTACACGATTTCTAGAAACAAATGTTGATATTTTAAAAATATAAAACATAGTGTAAATTAAGCTAGAAATGTCTTGGTGAACAATACATTGTTATAAAAAAAATCAAATAATTATAATAATTTAAAATATGCGTTTTCATTTTTTTTAATTAAAAACACCCAATTTTGTTTCATGTTTTTAAGAAATGTTATACATTAGCTACATACTATCAACGAATGCTTTTTGAAGATATAATTTTAGTTATTCTCGTAATCAATAATAGGTATATACGCCCTAATTTATTAGGATTTGATATATTTTAATTAGGTATACTATATTTTAATTATGATAGAACTCAACTACGTTTATAACTAATAATATTCATAAATGCTAAATTTGAATTTTGTCTATTTAAGGAACAATGGATGTAACTGATATCAAATTTGAAATAAAGTTAATTTTGTGAGACAATTCTCTTTTGTGGGAGTTAGTTGTGCTCTGGGACTCTTAGCCCTTTGATCTTATAAAAGGTTCCTTGGGATGATAATAGTGCAAATCTCTTTCTAATGCGTCGGGTTAGTCAAGGATTAGGGAGAGAAACATTTCCTCACAAATCTAATAAATTATTGTAGCATTTCTATACCTAGGGATGATAAAATGGGCTAGGTTTGCCGGGCTGGCCCGTAGGCTTGCCAAAATTTGCGAACTGGGCCAAAAATTTGGCCCGATAACTTACGTGGCACGTTCCGCCTAACCCGCTAGCCTGCCGGGCTACAAAGGTGACGTGTCGGCTGACCTGCCAAGTAACGTCTCTTAATTTTTAAAAAATTTAATAGTTAGAGTTAGGTTTTTTTTTTAAAAATAAATCTAATAATGCCTAACAGAAAAAAAAAATCCAAACTAATATATATATATATAACTTAGGCCTAAGTTATATATATATAAACTTTGATTTTTTATTTTTTCAACTATAGGCCAAAGTTATATATATATATAACTTAGGCCTATAGTTGAAAAAATAAAAAATCAAAGTTTATAAAATATAAAAAAACAAAAAGAAAAAAACACCGGATTTTCTTTAAAATACCAGATATTTGTTGTAATTTTTTTTTTTGAAAAAATTGCACGGTGTAGAAAGAAAAACCACAAAAATAAAATGTCCAGATTTTTTTTAATTAAATGGCAACTTGTGAACCACTCTAGGATGATAAAATGCTTGCAACAGTTGATACTCTGAAAGTTATTTTATTTTTAACCAAATTGAAAATAAAATATACATACGATTTAATGAGTTTGAACTAATAAAAGCTTGTTAAATAGATTTTAGCGCGTGATTGGATTGACATCAAATCACATTAAATCACGTTAGGATAAGTAAATTAATGGTTGAGATTAATTGGGCATATAATCCAAAACAAATCAAATAGAAGCTACAAATTTGAGCATTGAAACGGATTCACGTTTAGTCAATTTAACGCCAATCCAAACGCACACTTAAAATATCTACAAGAATTCTCTAAAAAAAAAGTTTTTAATTGGATTCATAAGAAAAACATTCTGTTAAAAAAAAAATTTATCTATTTTACTGTAACTTTTTGAGACTGTAAAATTCTCTCTCCAAGGTTTTTAATAGAAAAATAAAAAAATCATACACACACGGATTCCCCTAGCATGCAAGACGGAAATCCTTGAACAAAGTTACTAACTTCCTATCTAACAGTAGTATGTTAAGTGAGACGAAGTGACGAGTGAGAAGCTGAGTTGACTTGCATTTCTCAATCCATGGCTAGAGTCACAACCAATCCACACTCCATTTTCTCACTTCTCACACTTCTTCTCACCTTCTTCCTCCTCCCCACAACCCAATCTCAATCCCAAGAACAACAAGAACAAAACACACCCATCACGCGCTTCCAACGCTACCTCCGAATCAACACAGCGCATCCAAATCCAGATTACACCACCGCCGTTTCCTACCTCAAATCCCAAGCAGATTCCATCGGCCTCCGCCATAAAACCCTCGAATTCTCCCCCGGAAAACCTCTCCTCCTTCTCACATGGCCAGGATCCAATCCTTCCCTCCCTTCCATCCTCCTCAACTCCCACCTCGACTCCGTCCCCGCCGAGCCCGAAAAATGGCTCCACCCGCCGTTCTCCGCACACCGCACCCCCGACGGTAAGATCTTTGCGCGCGGCGCCCAGGATGACAAGTGCATCGCCATGCAGTACCTCGAGGCCATCCGTAACCTCAAGGCGAGAAGCTTCGAGCCGATCAGGACCGTACACGTGTCACTCGTGCCGGACGAGGAGATCGGAGGGTTTGACGGCGCGGCGAAGTTCGTGGAATCGGAGGAGTTTGAAGGATTGAAAGTTGGGTTCGCGATGGACGAAGGACAGACTTCGATTGGGGATGAATTTAGGGTTTTCTACGCTGATAGGTTTCCTTGGGGGTTGAAGATTAAGGCGAAGGGACAACCTGGACATGGTTCCAGGATGTATGATAATAGTGCAATGGAGAATTTGATGAAGAGTGTTGAGATTGTGAGTAGGTTTAGGGAGAGTCAGTTTGATGTTGTTAAGGCTGGCAAAGCTTCAAATTCTGAGGTTGTTTCTGTTAATCCCGTTTATCTCAAAGCTGGTCTCGCCACTGAAGATGTGAGAATTTGTTTTTTTGGGATGATTGTTGTTAACTCTGTGTTTATGTGTCTGTAATGAATGGTGTGTGATTGTGATGTGTTTGTGCAGGGATTTGCGATGAATGTGCAACCGTCGGAAGCAGAAGCTGGGTTTGATCTTAGGCTGACGCCGACAACGGACCCTGAGGAATTGAGGAGGAGAATTGCAGCAGAATGGGCACCAGCTGTTAGGAATATGTCCTATGAGGTGAGAACTCTGAAAAATCTGATTTTCCTTTTGGATCTAAATTTGAAATAGGTAATCCGTTAAGGGTAGGTTACATTTATTACACGAGGCTTTAGGCTCAAATGTCAGTGAGTTTGTCACTGTTTTGAAGAGAAAGGTGAGGGGTTGTTTCTATATTTACCCTTTGTTTGGTAAAAGAGTGAAAGTGTGAAGAAAGAATAGGTGAATTATAGGGTGGTGCCTTTGAGTTTGGGACCACCATGGTCCCAATTATGTTACATAACTCATTACAGTGAATTTTACCAATTTAACCGTTGGATTGACAGTTTATACAATGTAGATTAATTATATAAAAATTTAGACAGTTTGAAAACTTCTTGATATTCCATCGAACAATTTTTTATAAGAACGTATAATATATGCTTAAACTATCTGTGGTTAGATTACATACTTATAAAATTTCACACATTAATCTACTGTATCTAAACTTTCAATCCAACGGTTGAATTCATGAAATTATATTTTTGAGCTATGATGGACCACGGTAGTCCTTATTTTTTAGGAACCACCTTAGACACAACCGAAAGAAAATGTGAAGAAAGAAAGTGGAGAGAAAAGAAAAAGAAGAGAATGATGAAAGAAAATAAATGTGTTTGGTTTAAGAGAAAGTGAGGAGAAAGAAAGAAGAAAGAAAATAAGTTTTTAATTTCCTTTTGTTTGTTTGAATAGAAAGATGAGAAGAAAGAAAACATTAAAAATTAAAATTACTAAATTATAGTTGCCCACATGTCTACTTTGCACTATTCTGTGGTTGTTTTATGAAGTATTGAAGGGTATAAATGGAAAGTACTTTTTTTCTCTACTCCTGTCTCTTTTCTTCGCATCAGAGCAGAGAAAGGTTTTTGGAGTGAGACCCACGAAATTTTTTCTTTCACCCCACTTTTCTTTGCATTTCCAAACGGGAGAAAGTTCCTCTTTCTAGCCACTTTCTCTGCCCAACTTTTCTCTCTTTACATTTTCTATAGAACCAAACAAAGTAGTGATTTTTAAATTTGAGATAGGTTTTTTAAATGTGTTTATCTAGTAAGTGCAGACTGAAAAAATTGGAAGACTATTACGTTGAAAACTGTTGATCTAGAAACGAAACTGTTCAGTGTTATACTGTTATGTATTGCATAGTTCCTAAGCTTTTGTTAGTTAGGTCAGTTAGCTGTCAACTGTTAAAAGTCAGTTAGAAAACTGTTACTGGTCTAACCAACTTGAACAGTTAGTTGCAGCTCTGTTAGTTTAGATCTAACAGAGTATGTTTCTCTCTGTACACAGTCATATCAATTGCGGAGTTTACTTTCAATTACTTGATAAAGCATAATATTACCATTTTTTTTTTATAAAGCATAATATTACTTTCATTTTTTTTTTTAACTTTATCGTCCATAGTAATCCTAATAGACTCAAGCAAAATTGCATTATGTGGAAAATACAACTGTTCTTATAGCGAAACAACTTATCTTTCATTCTAAAGGTATGAATTCAAACTTAAGACTGAAGTAATTTTCAAAATCCAGAAATGGTAGGCTAAACATAATGCTTCACAGAATAAGAGCTTGAAAGCTATTTTATAGTATCAGGTATATCTATTTACATCATCAGTTTTCACATCATCATGTCATGTGAACTACTAAATAGATCCCAACAAATTTGATGGTTGACCATATTTCTTCTTTCCCAATTAGCAAATTTAGAAATGTATATTACTTAACAAATCGAGAGACACTAATCTTGTTGTTCTGTTGTTAAAATCATTGCCTTTACCATTATTTTCTTGATCATAATTCTCTTGTCAACCAAATATGGCAGATTATAGAGAAAGGACCAATCAGAGACTACATGGAGCGCCCTCTAATGACCGCAACTAACGATTCCAATCCATGGTGGGTGGTGTTCAAGCAGGCCATCACATCAGCTGGAGAAAAACTTTCGAGGCCAGAAATTCTTGCGTCCACAACCGATGCTCGGTTCCTTAGACAGAAAGGAATTCCTGTTCTTGGTTTCTCCCCAATGAAAAATACTCCTATTTTGCTTCATGACCACAACGAGGTTAAACATTTCTTTCAACTATTCGTTATTTTCGCAACTGTCATCTCACTCTGGTATATTTTTCTGACTCCCGTGATCTTCGCTTGCAGCATTTGCCAGATACTGTGTACATAAACGGAATTCGGGTATACGAGTCTCTGATAAGTTCGTTGAGTTCATTCACAGAAGCTTCTCATTAAATGTCCCTGGTTGATTAAGGAGGGGGCTGAGTTGCTTATCTTCATATGGAAAAAAACTGCAGATGGGTATGATTTATCCATATTTTACAATTGGTCTCGAGTAACCTTTGAAGATAAAAATTTTGCGCTTAGATGGCCCCTTAAAAAATACTGATATCTGATACCTTTAGGAAAATCTGTCTTCTGTTGCTTCAACTAACTGAAGGTAGGGATGGTGGATACTGATTGATTGTAGTGCTTTTGTAAAATGTAATAATCATTAAGTTTATTTGAACCTTGGGGATAAGTCATTGATGATATCCCCATCACAGGCCAAGAATTTAAGACTTTATAGCTGCCCATAAATTTCATCCTTCAGTCACGAAAGGTAGGTAACTTCTTGGGCCTGAATAAAGTGTACACACTGAATAATTTTATTAGGTGTCTTGTTTTAATAAGACTAGAGATGGCGACGTAAAGGGGTGGGGGCGGGTTTTGCCATCCTCGTCTCTGCCCCGCTCTTAAGGCGGGGACAAAAAATTCGAATCCAATCTCATTCCCATCGGAAATTGGGAAACCCACAAGGAACTCATGAGATTCTTGTACTCACATTATTTATTTTAAAGATAATTTATTAATATACTTTTTCACAAATTAAATACTCAAATATATATTTTAAAAAATGTTTATCACTTTAATTTACATTACATATGAAAACTATTAATAACAAAGTAACTTTTAATTTTATTATCTTTAATATTATTAATAATAATAGTATTATGTGAGACACAAAAGAGGGGGTACGGGGCGGGACGTTTGGTTAGATTTTCAAATTCGATCCCATCCTCTCAAAAAAAGAGGGGGCGGGAAAAGCCTGAACCCATAAAAAAAACTCGGCCAAAGTGATTTTATTGCCATGCCTAAATAAGAGACACAAAAGGATATACCATTGTGGGATTATTGATTTCATGTCACTACTAATCTTACCTCTTGCTCTTCTCGTTGCACCACACATCTTTTTTTTTTCAAAATTTAACCATCTTCCCATAATTAGATATTGGGCATGCCTAATATTGAAAAATTGGGCAAAAATAAATATTAAAATTTAATAGTGATATATTTTATAAGTTAATACTATAGGATTTTAGAAATCGTTTTCACTCGTTTCTAGATATTGCATGACAACAAAAATTAGGGACCGGTAGTTTAAAAGCTACAAATCTAAACTTTTCTTTAAAAATTATACTACTAGAATTTAAAATCCATTTGTAAACTGGTTTTAAATACCGAGCCACTACGAAAATTAATAACTACAAGTTTAGTCTGTTTTCGATCAATTTTTAAATACAGTGCGCATCTAGTATTTAATTGCCAAGCAAAGGGCAATTTTGGGAAAAAAAAGCTGTGTAACACAATGAGCACCGACAGTGATTTCAATTCAAATGTATGACAAAAGTGTTGAAGTTCTTTCTCTAGTTCGCTTAATGGTCAAGAATAAGAGAGATTACATAACAATTTTGTAGGTCTTACTTGTTTGTGAGACTTACAAAGTTGTTCTACTTATCTTTTATTTTTTTCATACTTGATCATTAAAAGTTTGTTTGAAACGGTTTTAATTTTTAGTTTTTTAAAACTGTATTATAAAACAGTTTTCAGAAGCAGATTTCAAAAAAAGTTAGAGGAGTTTTCAATACAAATTTGTATGAAAATTCAGAAATCTGAAAACTAAAAACAGAAACAAGTTTAAGGTGTTTCCAAAATTTTAGTTTTTAAATACTGAAAAATGAAAAATTATTTTCGAAAATTATTTTTTAAAACTCGTTTGTCAAACGAGTTTTTTAGTTTTCTATTTTAAAAAATATAAGACTATTTTTAAAAACAGGAATCAAACAAGTCTTAAGTGTCTTGAGATGATCTTAATCCTCATTATTTAGTTTTTACAATGTTATTAAACTCGGCCTTACAATTGATAAGACTAGGGTATCGGGTTAGTGGGTCAACCGATAAATCACCTGTCGAATTGCTTGAACCAAATATATATACACACATATTAAATATTATTAAATCCTATGTACTTTAGTAATTACAATAAAAAAAACTATGATTGTTTCATCAAAAAAAAAAAACTGAGAGTACATGAAAAATAAAAAGTTAAAATGTCCCAAATAAAAAGAAGTAAAAAAAACATAAATTTTTTTTTTTTGATCAGGAAAAGTTTCAAGCCACCACACAAAAAAAAAAAAGACACGTAAGAAACAAGAAAACTGGATAAAATTGGGATTCTTGGGCGGTTCTAATGAAAAACTGGTGGATTTAGATGCTTCTTCCTCTCGCATAGTAGAGAAACAATAGTATCATTGGCTCTTGGTTGCTCAATTCGATTTTCAATAGAAATTAGTATAAGTATGACCTTTTCTGACCCTACGACATAGATTTGACATGATCTTAGGGTTGAGTCCATCAACATAGTCTATGTTTTAGATTTAGATTTTAGAAAAATAAAAAATAAAAAAATAATATACAATTCGAGCAATTTTGGAGAAAAAGATAATTTATAACTTTTCATTCTGATATTTTGGTTTGTATGTAACGATACTATGAAATCTTAAACAAACAAACTCATAATTGTTGGTGAGTCTTTCAGTTAAGAGAAGCCATATTTTCTTGCAATCAAGAATGTTTAATCTTCAATCAATACTTCATTATCCGATCAATTTTTAATTGGTATTGTAGGAGTGGTTTGAGTTTTTAGTTCCTCATGTTAACAAGACATTATGGGGTTTTTTTTTTTTCTTTTTTTTTGGAATCCAGACATTATGGGGGTTGAAACTTAAAAGCTTCCATTCAACAAAGTGGGCTTAACTCAAAGCCCAATGGAATGAATCAGAGCTCAATATTTAGGTAAAAGGGATTGAGACCACCCAAATTTAGAAATTTCACCATCCTCTTATATATAAGAATTATAAATCTATACATTAAAAAGGATGGTATCACTCCCAATAGAGATGGTGTTAATCCCTTCCACCAATATTTATTCATGTGAGCTAGCTACCATTGTCTTTTTTTATAAATATTTGAGTACTTCTAATACTTCTTTTAATACATATTATTTAGCTTTTCAAGAGCTCAATGTTTATTTTGGACAAGCAATTCTATTTGACCAAAAAAAGACAAGCAATTATTTTTTTTCGTATAATTGTTGAGTTCAGTGGTGGTTGCTGTGCTTTTTGTGGAAGGAGCTCAACTTCTAAAACACTGATTTTTGTCTTAAGGTGGACCATATCTCGTTAGGTGTATGAAACATGAAACTACTAGTACTATTTCTTGAATAGAAAAAAAAAAGAAGATAGAATAAAAATATTGGCTCTTTTCTTATTCAGCCCTTTCTTCTTCTTTATTCTTTTTTCTTTTTTTTTGGTCAAGCTTCTTTTTTCTTTTCATTTTTGCAGTTAGATAGTGTTTTCGGCCGTGGGCTGTTAATATTGGCTTGGCCTTTCCCTATTGTACTTCGTGGCCTTTGGGCTATTCTTCCACCCTGTTCTTCAGTCCAAAAAAAAACTTTTTTATTAAAAAAAAATAGAAGATTAATATCTCGGGTGTAAAGAGATTCGTCCTTTCAAGAGGTGCACTTTCTATGATTCAAACCTTGGGTGTACCTCTATCACTATGTTAACATATTCACGTTTTACAGAATTAGATTACATCGTATAGGGTTCAAAAGTTATCCTCAAACCTCTGATAGTCAGATAGCATGTTTGGATTGACTTTTACAATCACCAAAATATAGTTTTCGTTGAGATATAATTAATTTTAACAAAAAAAAAATTATGTTTGATAACTTTTGGTTCATATTGATTCTTGATACAAAACTTAGGTTCTGTGTTGTTGCTTCCATTTTTCCATATCAATTATGCATCATATTTACACTACAAAATCTAAGTTTTAACACGAGTACCAAAAAATCTTTCTTTGTTAGAATCAATTTTTTAATCCTAGTTTTCCAAACTTAAATCAATTATGCTCATAATCAATTAACATAATCAATATGACTCAATCAATTCTACCACCACGAATCCAAACATGTACTGGATAATCTGTTATAGTCAATATGATCCATTTCATGAAAATTTTACAATAGCATGTACGATCTCTTTTTTTAAGATATCCACCATCCGAATCAATGAATAATCTACTCTTTGAAGTTGAACTAGTACGAAGTAGTTATTAAATATCACAAAATATCGCTCAACTCTCATCAGCAAGAGATCGAACTCCATACATGTAATTAACGAATGGGTGATAATATTCTTGAGTGTTGTATGTTTGTCCTTGTAATTGTATATTCTTTAGAATGCCAATTATTATAGGGGAAAAGATTAGGAGAGCAAGAAAAAAAGATATCATGTCTTTATTTATTTTTTCTTTAATTAGGGATCATGTCTTTAAAAATAAAGAATAAACCATCTTGTGTAGTACGAAGTATCTTACGAAGGTCACTTAATTAAGTGCCTATAGCTAGTGCATGGATTCAAGAAATTGGTATCATTGACCCCATAATACAAATTTATTATTTAATTACAAGTGACATATTACATATTACATAACATAAAAAACAGCTATCATTTTATCAAAAATAAAAAAGAAAAAAAAAAACAGCTATCAAACACTGGCTATCACTATGGATATGGTTGTTGAATAGACAAAACCCATTGGTATTACATTTTTTCTAGGAAGTTTCACTATATATCCTTTTTTCTGTAGAAAAACAGGGAAAATTTGAGAAATATCATGATTCCAATAATAATAATTGTAATAAGAATATCTCATCCCACCCCACCCCACATGGATCTTGCCTCTTTCATCTTCCTGACCCAACAACCCTTCTAAATATGAAATAATCCTTTTGTGCAATTTCGCCCATACCTCCTCTTGCCCCATCTTTATTCCAATCTATTAATTAACAATATCTCACTTGTCACACCATATCACACCAAAAAATAAAAAATTCTATATATTGACGAAATTTTTCTAAAAAATTATTATTACAGTAATTCTGTTAGTATAAATTTTTTCGGATTGAATTATTTATTAATAATTATATATTTATTTGTTTATATATATAATTGATGTATGCTGTCAGCTATAATATTGTTAATGCAGACAATTAAAATGTCAAATTATTGTTGTTAACAGATTAATTATATTAAAAATACTTCTATAATAACAACAATAATGTGGTAATTATACTAGGATAGTTCATAAGGTCGGCTAAAAGGTAAAGTCAATCAAATCTATGCTTTAGATATAAAAAAATATATACTATTAATAATTTTTTTTTTGTTTAGTATGTATTCTTTTTTTCTATCTGAGAATATTCACATCATGTTATGAGTAGCATTCTCAAAATAGTTTTTTTGTTTCACATATTATTAATATATTTAAGCCCTAATTTTATACATATTAGCATAAAAATTTAGTTTTTTTTTTTAAAATATCTCTTTTCCTTAAATAAAATGTATATGTCATTTATAATATACTGTTAATAATTTAAAAATATCTATTATTTATCATTTCAAAAATTCCCTATCACAAAAATTCATTTTAGGCTTCAATATATATATATATATATATATTTTAACTTGTGCAATATTGCACGTATTAAGAAACTAAAAATAGAAAGAAAACATAACATTAACTGTATGTCAAATACAATCACATTAAATTTATTAGGGGCGGTTTGGTTTGCATTTTCATTTTCTGTTTTCATTTTTTTAAAACAAGAAACAGTCTGAAAACAGAAAATGAAAATGCAAACCAAACAACTCCTTATATTTTCTAACAATAACTTTCTACCTTTAATTTCTTAAAATGTGCAAGAAAAACTCATATATATATATATATATATATATATATATAATTAGATCATTTGACACCAATTAGTTTTACACCAACTCTTACACCAATTAGAAATGATATGTCGAAATTTTTTTTCACGAAACCCAAAGTTGGATACTACTTATCATATGGATCATGTCTACTAAATTTCACATAAATCCGAGATTGTTGAGTACTCGATCAAAACACTTGTTATTTTCATTATTGTAAAACTATATTTTATATTACTTTATTGATTTGATGGAATATTAAACGATCTCGGATTGATGTGAGATTTTGTAAATATAATCTATACTATAAGTAGTTTAAATCCAACGGTAAGTTTTGTGAAAAAAAACTTTGATATATCCTTTTTAATTAGTGTAAGACCAATTTGTGTCAACGAATGTTATCATATATATATATATATATATAATTTTTTGTAATTTATCATTGTTTATTATTAGTATGAGATGAGAGTAGTGTGATTGGTCCAAAGTCTCAACTCCCAAATGCATGCATGGTTCTTGAGTGAGGTCACTTTATTTGTTTGTCTTGTGATATGAGCAATATAATTAATGTGTGTTATCTAATCCAATTGGCCCTACAATTTATTTGGTTGTCGTTTTCATGTGCGTTTTTGAGTACGGAAGGTCTTAGTCGGTACGGGCCAGTTAAGAAACAGTCTCTAATTAGCTTTATCATCAAACTTTTTATTAATTTTTATGCAAAGAAAAAAAAAATCTTATTTTTAATTATCAAAATGGAAATGGTACTACTATATGCATCGACATTTATGGTCATTAAGTTCGGCAACTTAAATGCCTACACGTTTTTTATTTTGGTGATGTGTCCATGACATGAACATAGAACACACAATAAGATGCTTTGATATCAAGGACAATACAGCATAAAAGTGTTTGTTTGGTGTTTAATTTAAAAAATAGTCATAATATATATCATAAAACTTGTGATATAAAACAACACAAAAATGAGGAATTTTGTATTTAAAAAATTATGGGACAAATTTTTGTACCATGCATAAAGTTATTAAAAAAATCTAAAATACCTTGCACAATTTTTTCACTAATCTACTATGACAGTTTCTTTTCCTCAAGTCTGTACTATTCTTTTTTTTTTTTCTTTTTTTTTCTCATGGTTTCTCTTCTCACATTAAAATGAAGTTTTATATATATGAGGAGAAATCAGCTCATATTAGTGTAACTTGATGCCAATTTTTATTAGATGTTTGAAATAATTATACTAATCTCTTATAAAGTTTGTCTATATTACTCTTATTCCATTCGATTTTTAAAATTACACTTACTCACATATGATTTGTACTTTCATTACAAAAAACCCCTTGTTAAATTTTTTAAATAGTATTATTGTGCAAGTTTTTCATTTTAAAAATTAAATTTTGATTTATCATTTTACTCTTATTTATTACTTTTCTTTGAGTTATTACACTTTTGTCCTTGAGATTTACGTTTATTATACTATTCACTCTACGATTTAAAACTTTATTATAGTTACCTTGATTTACAGTTATCTTTTTGTTAGTTTTAAAAATTCAGATTATTTTAAATCGTAGGGAGAAAATGTAATAAATGTAAAATGTAGGGAAAAACGATAATAGCTCAAATAAAAATAATAAAAAAGGGTAAAATAATAAAATTTAAATTATTTTTTAAAAATAAAAAAATGTTCACGGTAACACTGTAAAAAATTACACTTAAAATACTCGTGCCTTAAAATAAAAGGGGTTTGCTAACCATTGCCCTCAGGGCAATAGATAAGCAACTCATAAATAAAAATTGGTTATTAAAAAATATAGCAATTTAATGCTACAAACACATCTTTATTAATTATGATTTTCATTACCAATTTCTATTTATAGGTTGCTTATCCATTGCTCCCATCCATTGCCCTGAGGGCAATGGTTAACAAAACCCATAATAAAAATAAGAGGGAGTATAATTTCTCACTTTCGTTACCAACAAAAAAATACTAATGTACGTGGATCTCCACACTATGTGCTTAGATTTGACTTGCTCCTTATTTATTATCGAATTTTCAACCTAGCTAAGTTGAAACAGGTTCAACTCCATTTGACTCACTTTTATCTCTAATAATCACACACACGATGTTACAATCTCTACAAAGTGTTTGAAATATAAATAAGGTGTAACTCAATCCAAAAATCTAGTTTAATTAACAAAAAAGGGTTCACTACAACAAAAACGACAATTTGAGACTACTTTTAGTTAGCTCTAACCGCAAAAAATCATCACTAACACACAATTACCGATAGCCATGGAGCCGCTGATAAAACCCTCGAAGCTAATAATTAGTAACAGATACGTGGTAACGCTAATTAGTTGTTGCCTAACCATCGCTAGAATTAATACAAATTGAATTGGCAAAGAGGCCAAAAGCCGACAATGATTAGCAACGAGGCCAAATTCCAATGTATATAATAGCTTGGTTATCACAATATAGTGATGTAGCTTCTCTCAGAATGTTAATGAGCCATTGATTTTCACATGTTGCATAAGTTAGAGCCTTATATTCAGCCTCTACTGATGACTTTGAAGGAGTTGGTTGTTTCTTGCTTTTCGAAGAAATTAAGAATGACCCTAGAAAGAAGCAATAACTCGTCACTAATATTCTTGTGTCTCTACATGTTGCTCAATTTGAGTATGCAAAGCCTCTTAGTTTTGTGTCTAAGTCTGCATAGAAGAAAGGACCATATCTAGGTGATCCCTTGATGTACCTTATGACCCTCATGGCTCCTTGAAGGTGTTGATCTGTTGACTGTTGAATAAACTAATTGAGATGGCTGACAGTGAAGCAAATGTCTAGTTTTGCTATGTGTCAAATATAGCAGCCTACCTATGATTCTTCTAAATTTGCTTGGATCACTCAAAGGAGTTCCCATATCTTTGTGATACTTAACTTCGTAGTCTATAGGAGTGACACATGGTTTGGCATTGAGAAGATCAGCATCTTCAACTAGATCAAGGGCATATTTTCTCTAACATAAGTAGATTCCATTGTGTTCTTGCAATCTCCATTCCCAAAAAGAATTTTGTTGCTCCTCGATCCTTTATGTTGAACTCATTATCCAACATGCTCTTCATGTTTTCTATCTCTTCCAAGTCAATTCCAGCTATTAACAGATCATCTACATATACCAAGAATGATAGTTTTGTGTCTAAGTCTGCGTAGAAGAAAGGACCATATCTAGGTGATCCCTTGATGTACCTTATGACCCTCATGGCTCCTTGAAGGTGTTGATCTGTTGACTGTTGAATAAACTAATTGAGATGGCTGACAGTGAAGCAAATGTCTAGTTTTGCTATGTGTCAAATATAGCAGCCTACCTATGATTCTTCTAAATCTGCTTGGATCACTCAAAGGAGTTCCCATATCTTTGTGATACTTAACTTCGTAGTCTATAGGAGTGACACATGGTTTGGCATTGAGAAGATCAGCATCTTCAACTAGATCAAGGGCATATTTTCTCTAACATAAGTAGATTCCATTGTGTTCTTGCAATCTCCATTCCCAAAAAGAATTTTGTTGCTCCTCGATCCTTTATGTTGAACTCATTATCCAACATGCTCTTCATGTTTTCTATCTCTTCCAAGTCAATTCCAGCTATTAACAGATCATCTACATATACCAAGAATGATAGTTTTTGTGATTCTTTCTTCATAATTAATAAATAATTAGCCATAGACTAATGATAATTATGGATGAACAGAAAACTAGAAAGTATAAGATTCCACTCCTTGCTAGATTGCCTTAGGCTATATAAAGACTTATGCAGTTTGCATACCAATGAGGAACTGGGAACTTTTAGTCCTTCAGGGGCCTTCATGTAGATATCTTCCTTATGTTCTTTATGCAGAAAAGTTGTCTTCACATCCAACTAATGGAGATGCCATCCATTTGATGTAGTTATAGACAATAGAATTCTGATTGTGGTCATTTTTATTACAGGTTTGAGTGTTTCTGTGAGGTATAATCCCTCAGTTTGTGTAAATCCTCCTGCCATAACCCTGATTTTGTGCCTTTCTATGGATCCAACTTATTTACTTATTATTCTGAAAATCTACTTGCATGATACTACCTTATTGTTTGGTGGTAGCTTGGTCAAGGTCTAGGTGTTGTTTTTCTTTAAAGCCTCTAGCTCAACCTTTATAGCTTCCTTCCAGCATGATAATTTGATTCCTTCATCATATCTTTCTAGCTCTCTATCCGTAGAAACTGAAAGACAAACATGTTCAAAATTGTTTGAAAAGTTATCATATTGCACATAATCACTCAGAGGATATCTGTTGTTTACGTTATCTGATTTCCTTTGTATTGTAAGAGTAGTTGGACTTCTGAATATAGTTTGATCATATTCAATGCGATTAGAATTAACAAATTCCTCCATGTCTTCATGTATGCCATGTCTAATGCTATGTTCTATAGATTTTGAATAATGTTCACTTTGTATGGCTGAAACAACATTTTCCTCAGAAGTTGAGCAATCCTAATCTTGTAAGTGAGGTAGAGATCTTCTGTTTCTCTCATATCTTCTGAGAACCCATGTATCATTATGTGTCCCTCTGTGGTCATTATCCTCTGTGTCACTGTATAATTTAGTGAGAGGATCAATGTCTAACATTGGTGAAGAGTGTACCTGGCTTGTTTCCTATTCAGTGTTAAAAGGAAAAAATCACTTTCATATCAGGTGGCATTCCTACTTAAAAACATTTCTTTATTTTTTGATCAAATAGTAAGAAGCCTTTCATACCATATCTGAATCCTAGAAATATGCACTTTCTAGTTCTATTGTCAAGTTTCTTCCTGTTAGCAGACAAAGTGCAAGCATATGACAAACAACCAAAAACTTTAATGAAGTCAATGTTATCACACATTTCATGTAGAAGGTAAAAGGGAGAGACATTTTTCAGTTGAACACTAGGCATTCTATTTATTAGAAAAACAACATGTGATACAACAAATTTCCAAAAACTTTTAGGAATTTTAGATTGATGCATAAGAGCCCTTGCAGTGAAGAGAATATGTTGATGCTTTCTCTCTACCCTTCCATTTTGCTGAGGGAATCCCACACTAGAGGCATGGTGTTGAATTCCTTTGGTCACAATGAACTCTTGGAGTTTAAACTCAGTCCCATTATTAGAGACGAGCCAAAGCTCGAGGGGTTTGTGTTGGCGAGCGATGGCAACGCGCAAACCGTCAATGCTGGTGCCTAGATCTATCACTAGCGAGGATTTACAATCTATAAAGCTAGTCCATCTTAAAACGAGACACGAGAATTTGTGTAGTGAAAGAGTAAGGTTGAAAAAGAGCATCCCAACAACAAGGCAATCACAGAGTAGGGTTGAAGGCCTACGGGACAATCTCAGAGGTCACGCTAGGGCATCTTAGCAAGAATGAGGTTCATAGACAAGGATAAAACCTAAGGCATAATGGGTGAGTACGATAGAGTTTCCCTCTTAAATTTTTACATTTTCCTCTTTGATGAGGAGAAATGAGTGAAGTGAAAGAACTTTTCCAATTGGTTACTATAAAACTGATAGGAATAACTGTCGCACAATTTCAAATTTGCCACCGTATCATATGGCAAATAGTTTGTCCTATAAGGCTATAGCCGATTGGAAAAGGGGTTGTTAAGTAGTATTTTTGTACTAGTGGATGGATGGTGTGACATCCAACATGTCACTTAACGTGCTGCGTGGGCATTTCGTTAAGAGGAGATAATGTATGAGACTTAAACGACAATGGATGACAAAGTCAGGGACAAACAGAGCATTTATATTAAGTCATGGACTAAAACGCCTAATAACTACAAAGTTATAGACTATTTTGATCATTTATTCTATCTCAAATAATAGAATCATCGATTGTTTCTTTTTTTAAAAAAATAATCATAATAATTGGAGGG
Source organism: Cyamopsis tetragonoloba (assembly GCA_037177725.1). Taxonomy (NCBI): domain Eukaryota; kingdom Viridiplantae; phylum Streptophyta; class Magnoliopsida; order Fabales; family Fabaceae; genus Cyamopsis; species Cyamopsis tetragonoloba. The sequence continues at coordinate 64,645,462 of CM074119.1, forward strand.
TTAAGTGAACTTAGTTAATTATAGGAGTATTTTGTTGTTCCACTAAAAGTAATAGCACGCAATATCTTAATCAAATTTAACATCGTATAAAAAAAGTATAAAAATAGAATTTAAAATTAAATATTAGATTATTTAATTCAAAAATAATAATGTATGTAAAAAAAATGATATTAAAATTGAATGCACTAAAAATCATATTGTGCATTTTATTTTATTTTTCATTAAACTAATTTAGCAATGTTATGTATATGGATATTAGTGTTTATTTTGGTAATTTCACACCATAAAAATAAATTATAATATAAAATATTCAAACACCATATTTTGCTAAATTCAATTTTAAATATATTATATCCAAACAAACTTTTGCGTTATTACCTCAACCTCAAATTTACTTAAAATTAATTTTATAAAATTAAGCTAATTAAAATTAATTTTTACAAATGTTAATTCAAACACAAAAAAAAAAAAAAATTTATTTTCTCAACTTCATCCCAAAGAAATCCAAAGAACTAAAGCGTCTTCTTTTGTTTTTGTTTTTTCTATTCTGAAACCAAGTGCAGGGTTAATGTATATTCATAAAATATAAAGCTACCACATTCATCCATACGATCAGCTTCCTATAATTTTGTTTCTCACCCCATTCAGAATAAGTCTGTAATTCTCTGTAGAATCATTAGTATTTAATTTATTGAAATGTGTATTTGTTTTTCAATTAATAATTCCCTGATTGCACGAGTGCAGTTCTACTATTTTTATTATTGAATTATATATTTTTACGGTATAAAAAACATGAGACTTATTTTATTATACAGATTAATAAAATATATTAAATGGTGTTTTTTCAATTAATGATAAGAGAAAGTTACTCTTAAAACATCATATAATTAATACATCTATTTATATGAGAAATTGTGAATACTCACATTGAATTAAGGATAGAAAAATCAAAATTTTTCAATTTTTCTTAACAATTAATATATTTTTTTTAAAAAAAAATCAGGTTTCTTATAATTAAGATATAAAAAATCATTTTTTTATTTCTTATGAGATGAACCCGAGGGAGTATTATTGAATTATGGGTCTTGATATTCAGTGCCTTAAACGCACTAGTTAAAATTATTAGAAGTAGAAAAATAATCACAAAGCACATTATTCCGTCTCTCGAGAATACAAAAAGTTACACATTTCAATATCTTTTTATTATATTTAGGTTTTTAAATAGTGCTCTTAGGACACTAAATATCATTTACCTTGAATTATATATATATATATATATATATATATATATATATATACTCCCTTCATTTTGTTTCACTTTTATTATTTTTATAGTCAATAGTTATCGAGTAAATCTCAAAGTCAATGACTAATTTAGTTTACTTATGTACTTTTTCTTAGATTTTATACAAATTAATTATTCTTCTTAATCTACGTGAAATCTTTTAACGAAAAAATATATATATATAAGTCAAATTGATGTATGTAATAATAGTGACAGTCAAATACTGTTATGAGCTACAGCCAAATTAGCTATCTATCCTCACCGACCTTTTATCCAATCTGCAATCAGTCAAAATATTGTCAAGCAGAGCAAAAAGCTTGTGTATCTTTTTTTGGCTTTTACTGTCAAATTCAAATATCTTCTTTTTTTTTTTTTTCAAATGAATATTACATTAAATAATTGATGGCGTATTACCATGATAGTAAAAATAATAAAAATAAAAAATCAAGATTCGTGTTCATGAAAAGATACTGCTAGTTGGGAGATGGGAAGCTATGTAAGTAATTAATCTTTTATTATAGGATTCATTAAGGTGAAAAGATATATTAGAAAAAAATTTTGAAGGTTTGAAATTAAGACTGTTTGGTTCATAACTTGTTTTCTGCAATTTGAACAACCTGGCCTTTGGACAATCAAAAGGAGAAGGTCCAAATTGTGATTCCAAAGCACAAGATAGTTCTTTCCATGTATTTACCGCAGCCAGTCGTTCAAGCCTTTGAAACTAGAGAACCACATCATTATCAAAAGGCATTGAAGCTATATAAATAAACTCTAGAGGCATGCGATGTATTATGATAGTTGAAGAATTTTTCCACCTTGACAATCCATTCTAGAACAGATGTAGTGCCATCAACATGTGGAAATCCGAGTGTTCACTCAAGTCTCCTAGGTCTCGACTCTGGTGAAAAGGCGTCGTCTGAACCCTAATAAGAGCTTGGTGTTTATTGTGACCACACCTACAATTGAAACATGGAGAGATATTTATAGGGTGACATGAGCCCTAATTTACAATTGCCTAGATTCATTCTAAACAAGGAAAAGATCTGCCAATGATGGCCTCATAACGACAGAGATAATATAGGCCGCGAAGGAATTGTGTATTATCCATGATCAACGGGATAACAATCAAACGCAATCAATTGTCATGCTATATGGCTTAATTTTAGCGAAACATTCGAGTTATTTAGACCGGACGGTACACCAGCCCCATAAGTCTTAAGGCTTTGATCGAAGAGACTTGAATTGTCTGAAGATATCCAAGTTGAAACCGGAATGTACACCACCCCCATAAGTCTTGAGACCTTGGTCGAAAAGGCTTGAATTGTGTGAAGATATTTGCGTTGAAACTGTACAGTACATCAACCCCACTCGTCTTGAGGCCTTCGTCGAAGAAGCTTGAATTGTCTAAAGATATCTGAGTTAAGACCAGACAGTACACTGGTCCTGCAAGTCTTGAGACATTGGTCGAAAAGGCTTGAATTGTTTCAAGATATTCGAGTTGAGACCGGATGGTACATCGAGGAAAATGTCTTTAACTCGAAAAGAAACATTAATCGGAGGAACCCCTGGGGAGGAAGTGTTCACCGAAGAGCTTCTATGAGGCAGAATATGATGTAGCAGTAATTGATCCAAAGCCAATTGCAACTGATCAAAACGATTTTGCACCACAATTTGAGCTTGATTAAAATGACTAAGATTCACTACATAAAAAAGTTGTTTTTGCAACCAACAAAATTGGTTGCAAAATTCACTTTTTCAATCACAAACTATTTTTGCGACTGAATTTGTGATCAGAATGACTTGCAACTCAATGTTTTGCGACCAATATAGTGACAAATTTAGTCGTTAAATCAAGCTTCTTTTATAGTTATTCTCTTGTGTTTCGCAATGCCGAAGATCCAACAATTCCACTAATCTGCAAAGCTCATCACTGTGATTATTAACTATGGTATGTAAGTACATACATAGAATTTTTATATTAAGGAATAAATATATAATTACTAACATATTTATGTTAGTATAAGAAATTGATATATATTATCGATTTATAAACGGTTAGTAAAGGTTTTTGATGACCATATTAACAGATAAATTCGTTAGACACAGTCTATACCAACGTAGCTAATCTAACGAAAACCGAGAAAAAATATTAGTAAATAAAAATTTGTTTGTAGGGGAATGAATCCCCTCATGTTAAAAAATAACATGATGTATCATATTAGCATTTGTATGTTTATATCTCTTTTTATTAATATTTATAGAGATTCAAAAATTTAATATGTATTTAATACCAATCAAAAGAGAAAGACATACAAATACTAACATAATATATTAGGTTATTTTTAAGCCTAAGGAGATTCATTTCCTTGTTTGTAGTGCACACTTACCTTTCACATTTTCAACTTTCAAAAATCAATTGTTGAGAAAATGTTTAATGTGACTCTGACCTTGAAATTTAACTTTATTTTTTTATTACATCATGAACTATAAAAACACTTATACACTTATTGTGTACCTTAACTGCACCCCCAAAATTCAACTATATAAACAATATTACTCCAATTAATTAAGTAAATTCACAATCATTGCATCCAACAAGTTAGTCAGATGGCTGATGAGACCTACTTTGAGTAGTAGGTACTCGGTTCGAACTCATGTGGATTAACCTTTCAAAAAAAAAAATTAAGCAAATTCACAAGCAAGGTGGGTAACCAGAGAAGTGAAACAAATTCCAGAAGTCCAGCTAATTTAGCAATTTGGAAATGAAGTTTCCTCATAGCTTCCATCAAACAGAGACTTTGCTTCCTTTCACAACACATTTTGGATTTACAATTTTCATAAATTAAAAATAAATAAAATGATCAGTATGGCAAGAACATGTGAGAATCATTAATTAAACTAGGGCAATGGCATGTCAAAAACCGTAGACTCAGCTGACACAAAATTAAAAAAAATAAAAAACAATTATATTTAATCAATTTCTTATTTCGGGTTGTTAACATTATTAATTAAAAATATTGGTCATGTTTTATTTGAGAGATAACTTGAAATTTGATGTATATTATTATTCTGTCTGTTCCTTCAAATTGTATCACAAGGAAGCATAGAGATGGAGGAGGATTCGTACGGATTGACGACAATATTCCTCTTCACACATGCGTTATCATCGGACTATGCAAATTAATCTGATAATTAATTAGTTGTATTAACTTTTATGTTTTACTAGGTTGAATGATTTACGATTACAGGAAATTAATAATTAATAATATATTATGTAAACAAGAGATCTCGACCATAATTAGTGTATATATATAAATGAATAATGATTTATCCTCTTAAATATCTTCCTAATTTTTTTTAAAGTATGTATTAAAAGAGAAAATTAAATGTCTTTATCTTGAAACTATAAAATACATTCTCTACTTAGTAATTAGGAAGATATAACATTCCTCTATATAAATACTTAGCATTTCTCCAAAACAAATAATGTGAGACTTCTAATACTTTAAAATACCACTAAATTTCTCAACACTAACAATATATAAGTTTACACACATTAAATCTAGATCTAATATATTTTTAAAGTTACACTTATTCTTATGAAATGTTAGTATAATAGAAAAAATTTCAGGGGAGAATGATCATTTGCAACAAAAAACATATCTATGTAATTACAAAAATATATTGAGTCTTAGTGTCTTGTTGGTACAAACTTCAGCGAAAATTGCTGTAATTTCTCCTATAAAATAACACGAAAAGGGAAAAAATATTTAATTTTTTAAAGCATAAAAACTATTTAACATTTTTCTATTTTAAAAAGTAAAGTAAATTTTAAAATTTGGTATTAACAAATGATACAATTATCAGTCTATAAAATTGAACTTGTGGTAAAGAGTTTTTTTTTCCTCGAGAGTATCTCATGGTCTAAGCTAAAGACTAATTTTTTCGAAGCAAATAGATTATCGAAGTGAGTATCACTCTCTCAACAAAGTAATTTCTATTCTGACTATCAGGATTTAAAATCTTGTTAACATGCCTAAAAAACCCGACTATGTACCAATTACGCTGAATTTTATTGGTCTTGTGAACGTAATTATGCAATCTTTATAAGTTCAAACCTCAGAATCATCAATGTACAAGAAAACTACCCCATTATATATGCCTACCACCATGACCCTTATCAATGGATGAGCTACATTTTTAGTTGTTTCCTTATCTTTTGAATGAGAATGTATGTGATCTTTATCAAACATAGAAAGGGGTCATTTTACATGGTAAAAAAACGTTGTCACGTGTTACTATGTTCATTCAATGTGAGAAGCAGAGATTAAAAAAAAAAAAATTATCATGTATAAAGACTAAAGCAAAAATTTTTGTCATGTATAAGAGCTAAATTGAAAGTACTTCACATCTTTCTCTTCACAAAATTATTTATTGAGTCCTCGTTCATTATCTTTTCTCAATCCAGATTGTTCCTATTGAGTTCACTGGAATCCCCTCTATTTTTTAAATATTTAAACCCTTATCACTTCACCATATCCAATAGCTTATGATTTAATGTGAAAGAATAAAACAAAACAAAACAAAGGTACAAAACGGTTGAAATTTAGTGTCCACATATTTTTCTCCCTACATTGTGAAGATTATATTCATGTTTACTAAACTAAATTAACTACATTTTGAAGCTTCATGTTTATTAAACTAAACTAAGTATTTTCAGATTGGTCCTTATACATAAAAAAAATCGTTTTATTTCTTGGGTCTTGATATACAGTGCCCTAAGAGCACTAGTTAAGGTTATTAGAAGTAGAAAAATAATCATAAGAGCACATTGTTCCGTCCCTAGAGAATAAAAAAAACTACACATTCCAATATCTTTTTACTATATTTGTGTTCTTAAATAGTGCCCTTATGACACTAAATATCATTTGTCTTATTTATTTTACATGATAAAAACTTTCGTTTTAGTTGTTTTACATGACAAAAAATATTTTGTTTTAGTTCCTACTTACCACATTGAATGAACATCATCATGACACGTGTAAGAAATTTTTTTTCTAGTTAGGACAACCATTTGCTCCATAAAACAAGGACTAATTATTTTTCAACAAAAGATTATAGAGACTACAACAACATCAACAACAACAAATTTTTATCTCATTACGTGGGATTGCTACATGGACCATAAGCCTTTATTAAAAACCATATCTTTTAGAATGTCATTAACCAAAAAATCTTATTTAATGAGTTCAGCTAGAGTCTTTTCATTCTTCTCTCAATCCCGTTTTATTGGATTAACTACCATGCTATCAACTCTCCTCACAAGTGCTTCCAATAGCTTTCTCTATAGATGCTCAAACCATCTTAACCTATTTTTTTGTCATCTTTGTCTTAAGAGGTGTCACACCAAAATCATTTTGTATATATTGATTCCTACTCTTATCTAAACTTGTGTGACCATGCATCCATCTCAACATTCTCATCTCAGCAACTCGCACTCTTTTTTCTTGTTGTCCCTTTAATACCCGACATTTGCTACCATAGAGCATTGTTGGTCGTACAGTAGTGCGATAAAATTTTCTTTTTGAGCTTTTTAAGTATTTTGCGATAGCAAATAACTCCTGATTCTTTCTAAATTTTAACCATCATGCTTGTATCCTATTTGTGATATCTTCATCAATCTCCCCATCATTTTTCACTATAGATTCTAAATACTTAAACTTAGCTTAGAAACTTGTGGTATGACATATTCTCCCACCTTCACCTCCAAGTTATCTTCCCTTTGCTTCTTGCTAAACTTGCAATGCATATACTTTTTCATGCTCCTACTCAAAAGAAAACCTTTTGATTTCAAAGCCTCCCTCCAAAGCTCAAGTTTAGCATTCACCTCTTCTTTCGGTTTCTCAATAACGACTATATCGTCCGCAAATAGCATACACTTAGGGATCACCTTTTGTATGTCCTTGGTATGTACATCCAAGAGTAGGTTGAATAGATAGGGACTTAAGGTTGAACCCTGGTGTAACCCTATTTTAATAAGGAAGTCCTTAGATTTGCCACTACGGGTCCGCACACTTGTAGTTATCCCATCATACATGTCTTGTATAGCTTTTATATAAGTCATGTGAACACCCTTCTTTTCCAAAGCCTTCCATATTACCTTCATTGGCACATGGTCATTCGCCTTTTTCAAATCAATAAAAATCATATGTAACTCACTTTCCTTGCATTCATACATTTGCATCAACCTCCTTAGAAGGTAGGTAGTCTCCATTGTTGACCTCCCTGGCATAAATCAAATTGATTTTCCACAGTCCTAGTCTCTTTCCTTAATCTATGCTCAAGTACCTTTTCCCATAATTTCATAGTGTGACTCTTAAGCTTTATTCCCTTGTAGTTTGCACAACTTTGAATATCTCCATTATTTTCATATATGGGTACCAAGATACTCCTCCACTCATTCGACATCTTCTTCAATCTCATAATCTCATTGAATAACTTGGTGAGCCACCGAACCCCTTGGTCGCTAATACATTTTCAAACCTCGATAAGGATACCATTGGGACCAGATGTTTTGCTGTCATTCATTCGTTTCGTAGCTTCTTTTACCTCTTCAACTCAAATTATAAGATAGTAGCTCAAATTGGGTTTATCTGTTTGGGTTTCCAATCCTTCCAAATTATACATTGATCCTTGTTCATCATTAAAAAGCTTATAAAAATAGTTCTCCCATCTCTCTTTGATATCTTGGTCTGTGGTCAAAATATTTCCTTCTTCATCCTTAACACATCTAACCTGATCTAAATTTTTAGTTTTGTCTCCCGATATTTGGCTAGCTTGTAAATCTTTTGCTCTCCCCTTTTTGTTCCCAGTTCTCGGTAACACTCCTCATAAGCCCGGGACATTGCGTCACTTATTGCTTTATTTTTCTCATTTTTTGCCCTTTGATATCTTGCCAAGTTCTTAGCACTATTACACTCATGTAAGGCCTTAAAACACTCCCTTTGTGACTTACATTTTCCTGCACCTCTTCATTTCACCACCAAGATTCCTTATCTCTTGGACCAAAGCCTTTTGATTCACCCAAAGTTTCTTTTGCAATCTTCTTTACCTTTTTAACCAAAGTTTCTTTTGCAATCTTCTTTACATTTTTAGCCATCTCATTCCAAATAGCATTAGCAGTACTTTGTGATTCCCAAATGCCTTCTTCTAGAATTTTCTTTTAGAAAGCTAGTTTTGTCCCCCCTTAAGTTGCCACAATTTAATTATAGGGCAAGGAATTTGACAAGTTCTCTGAATACAGCTCTTAAAATGGACATCAAGTACTAAGACCCTATGTTGAGATGTAAGACTCTCTCCAGGAATCACCTTGTAGTTCTTAAAGCTCTCTTATCGACACTTCTAGCCAAAAAGAAATCAATTTGTGACCTGAAAGTCCTACTCTTATACGTAATTAGATGTTATTCCCTCTTCTTGAAATAGGTATTCACTAAAAGCTTACGACATCGAGAAATCAAGGATGGATTATCTTTCTGTGTTTAGCACCCCAAAGCCAAAACCACCACGTATCTTTGTGAATTGCCTTGCCTCACCATCAACATATCTGTTTAGGTTCGCTCCTTTGAATATCTTTTCCTCTTTTGGGATCCCTAGAACCAAACCCTCTAAGTCTTCCCAAAACTTTTCCTTCAACTCAGCTTCTAATCCCATTTGTGGGGCATACAATCAACAATATCAAGAATAAGATCCTATCATCAATCCTCGTGAAACCCACAACGTTCTTCTTCCCATGCTTGTCTACGATTATACCCGCACCATTTCTCTCTTTAACCTTCCCTGTTTACCAAAACTTGAAACCTATGGTATCTAAATCATTTGCCTTTTCTCCAACCCATTTAGTTTTTAGAAGGCAAATGATGTTAATCCTTCTTCGTACCATTGTATCCACCACCTCCAAAGCCTTACTTGTCAAAGTATCAATATTTCAAGAATCGAACCTAATCAAACTATCATAGGCTAGCTTCTTTACCTACATCCGTCCAGGAAAATATGAGAACCCTTGCTCATTTAACACTGCATCTGGGCATCGAGGTAGCAGCTCTAGCTCATTTGACATTCCACTCGAGCCATGCAGCGTATTACTTCCAGGTAGCGACCTAACATTAGCACGTATATATCATTGTGTGTGATCCTTGTTAAAGATTCAACAAGTTTTACTTTGACTGTTGAGGCCTAACATAACTCTTCTCCTTTATCTGATCTTGGGACCGAGTTAGATGATACCGACTAAAAAGTAAATATTAACAAGTATAGAGATCAAAACAATTTTTTTTTGTATATGATCAAAACGAAAACGAGAGTTATTTATGGGAACAACATATGACTTTAACCTAAAAATTATTTAACGTTTTTCTATCTTAAATTTGAAATTTGGAATGAATAAGATAATTTAAAATTACTAAGGCTTCGTTTGGCCCGACTTATTTTTGGCTTATAAGTAACTTTTAAGTAAAAACTGAAAATAAGAGCTTTAAGAAATAAGCTGAAAGCTGTTTGACAGTTCTGTACTTTAAAAGCTACTTATAAGTAAAAGGTTGTTTGTTTAATAAAATTATTTTGTGTTAACGTTTTTAAGTTAATTATCATTAATTGTCACAATTCTTTTATATAAAAAGATAAATTAACAATATAAATATTTTAAATTGAAAGTTGCAATAAAAAATAATGTTTTGATAAAAATCAATATTTTTTATTTTTTTTTAAAAAAACTAAACGCTATATAAATTTACTAAAATAATAATTTAACATTAAAAATTCTTGAATACATAAAATTTTAAATAACAATAAAATTCATAAATATTAAAGTGAAATGAATAATTCATAAACGAGAAGAAGACTTTTTAAAGGTTTTAGCGAATGACTATTTTTACGAACGGAGAAAGAAAATATATTCAAAATTTTAGGTATTAATTAGAATATTCAGGTATTAATTATGATGGACCAACAAAATAAGCTAACTTTTTTTATTAAAAAGCTACTAATTCTAACTTTTGACTTAAAAGCTAGCTTTTGCGTTTTGTACACAAGAAAAAAAACTAGTTTAAATTTAGGAGATTTACTATAAATACTATTTAGTCTAACTTTTACTTATAAGAGGAAGAAAAACAAAAAAAAAACTAGATTAAACACTACCTAAATTATAAGTCTTTATGATTGAGCTTATGGTAAGAAATTTGGATAGTAAGTATATAATGTTTAAAAAAAAAAAAAAAAAACCTCCTTTATGCCTGCCGCCATGACCTTTTTCATGGTTGAGCTAGATTTATAGTTGTATCATTTTCTTTGAATGTGAAATTGACCTTGATCAAACATAGAAAAGTGTCATTTTGTTAAATTAAAAAGAAAAAAAAAAAAGAAAAGCTGTTTTCCACACATATCATCATCCATGCATGTGTGCTGGCAATTTTTCGCAAAGCAAGAGGCAAACTTTTTGGTCCTGCACTCTCCGTACCGTGGAGAATCAATATATTCAAAACCTTAAATCTCAAAAAAAAAAAAAAAAAAAAAAGAAAAAAGAAAAAATACAAATAAAAGGGACAAAGGAAGAGTGCAAAAGTCAAGTAACGCAGGCGTTAGCAAACAAAGCATTGAAATATACGTTGCTTTGAGAATTAGAAATTATTATTTAATTAATAAATATTAAATTAAATTAAATTATTAATATTGTTGAGTTTGGTGAGAGAGAAAATTAAAAGGAGAGGCAGAGTTAAATGAGGAAAGGAGAGCCCACAACGCGGTTACAGAGAAGCAATAGCTGTGTGACTGTGATTTGCATATGCAGCAAAAAGGAGTGTATGTGTCTTCACTGTTTACTCTTTTATTAATTAATTAATTAATTAATAATTTATTTATTTATTCTTTTTACTCTTTTATTATTTTTGTGCATAACGGCTTGCTACTACTAACTCCTAACATCAGCTACTCATGTAGATCCTGGAAGCTGCCTCTTTAAAGACAGATTCTTAATATTCTCTATGCAAATATTAATGTCAAAGGAAAAAGTTAATGCTTGCAAATTTAATACAATATATCCTATTATTTTAAATTATTGTCTGTGTGATTTGTATCAAAAGTATCTCTCATTAATAACTTCAACTAATTTTTTTGAGGTGTAGAAGTTACTGAAATGAGATTTTACCTTTTTCAATGTGAACTCAAGTCTTTTAAGACATGACTTTGGTAATATTTTAATATTTTATTGTCTAAACCCTATTAGAAGAAATCTTGGTGTTTACCGTGAATATGATACATTATGATAGGGTGGGTGCTTATACTCCTAGCTATTTATGTCTGGGCATTGTCTAAGTTCATTCGAATGACAAGGAAGTTGTATAATACATCTCTTATTATTGTAAGTCGAGAGTTTCTCGTCTTAATGAACTCGGCTCAACTCTGCTTGACTTGTAATTCTTTCGAGTTAATACATGACTTTAATATGAACTAGGCATGTATTAAGAATATGAATTTAACATGAACTACTTAAATGAACTTGTGTAATACATGCCTCTAAAGACAGGGAACTTACATAATACATCTCTTATTTTTAGGGGGATCCTTTTGATGCAATCTGTATTTTGAGCCTAATTAAAATAAGGTCTTGAAATTGGTTTAATGTGTTAAAGATCAATTCTAATTCCTTCTCCGATTGGTGTATGGCACCATCTCATTGTATTTTGGGGATTTAATTCCCATCTCTATCATTTTGAGCACTTCTAGTGCTCACATACTAATATAATTTGTTTGGTTACTAAAAAAAACGACTCCTAGACTATTTAATATTTTTTATTGCACTTTTTGAAATTTTAATGATTTCTTTCTAAATTTTGATTTATTTTCTAGAATTTTAATTATTTGTTTCTAATTTTTACTTTTTTTAATATTAATGCGAATCAACTCACTTAACTCGCTAGCTCGTGAGAGTCTAGTCGAGTTGTATACTACCTCCGATCCGAGTTATAAGCAAAAAAAAAAGCATAATTTGTGCATCTTAAAATAGTTGGTTACTTGTGTTTAATTTTCTTGATTTCATTCAAAAAGACATGTTTTAATTACAAAAAAATATTCTCTCTCCCATTTGAATAGGTCAAATGACATTGAATATGAGAAAAGTGTTTCAAATTAACATTAAATAAGAAAATATGGGTTAAAATTTGCTTATATTTTAGACCAAAAAGTTTCAAAGTTTTTTTTGCTTATGACTAAGACCGAAGGTAGTATTTCTTAACTCGAAAAAAATTAAAAGTCAAGTCGAACTAACACATTTTTAAGCTAACTCGCAGCAAATCAGCTCGGCTCAACACTTTTAAAAGTTTTAGCACTCTACTAGACCTTTGTTGGTTATTACTTCTAGAGAATGAAAAAAAAACAAAAAAATGTTTCTATTAAATATAATGACTAAATATCAACAAAATGCATTAATATTTTTGGAATTAAAAATATATTTAATCATCAATTACATTTTGAATTAATACCTTAAATAGTTTGTAACTTATAACTCATAAAGTGTTTTAGTACCTGACTTAGGATAATAGACAATTTAGTCTCAAAATTTAGGTTTAAATACATTCTCAGTCCCTGTACTTGACGCTAATTTAAGTTTTAGTCCCTATATTTTAAAAATTATGGTTTTAGTTCTACACTTTCACGCCATTAAGATTTTAGTCCCTAACGTTAGTTCCGTCACTAACTCCATTACAGCTACCTTACGTGGTACACATGTGGCTATTGATTGGATAACGTGAAATACTACATTAAGTGCTTATATGGATGCACACCAATACCCTTAATAAGAATTCTAAATTTCAAAATTTTCTCCCAAATTAAAATTATTTAAAAATTTTAAATTCTTAATTACTAAAATTCTTTATGATGACACAAATGAACTCTAATACGGATAGAACCAAACTAACATTATTTTTTTTTTTTATCTTTCTAGACTCTTGTGGGTCCGTAGGATTGAAAGTCAATTGTATTAACTTCCAGTAACTGGTACAGTTTGACAAATTGTTCACTAAGAAGACATAGTCTTAGTCTTAATTAAGAGTAACTGCTCTGCATACTTCAATTCACCAAGAAATTTATATTATTACATCAACATGGTTAATTAATGCAACCATATAATATTCATTAACCTCTCATTGACCATCTCACACTAGCAAACTCAACCCCAAATAAATAAATAAATAAATGATTAAATAATAGTAAATAAAAATTTAGTGTAATACTATTTGTTAACTTCATATATGAAAAGCGATCTATATGTATGAAAAAGTAAGGTTTTGTTGGGAGAGTACAGAGATTATATTTATTCATTTCAGTTATTTTTTCACTTTAAAATAGATTAATCTTTGATCGTCGACCGAAGAATATATTTAATACACATCATAATATATTAATTTGTTGGAGTATATTAATATGATAATAGTGTCTTCTTTATAGGATCCTTAATTATGCAGTATTATAATAAGTTTTTTTTTAATTTATGCAATATTGCATATGTTAAGAAATTATATATAGAAAAAAGTTATTAGAAAAATTAAAATATTAATGTGATTGAGTTTGACAACTATTTAATGTTGTGTTTTGTTTCTACTTATAGTTTCTTAACGTGTGCAATATTACACAGGTTAGAAAAATTTTTATAATAATTGAGATTTATTGTGATGTTTTATTAATTTTTTTTTCTCATTATTGGATTAATTTTTTCATCAGATAATAACTATACCTATACGTAGGAAGCTTCACTAAGATAAAGGACAAAGATGTCATTCTAAGTAGTCCATATTAAATTCAGATTAACTAAAATCCATCTGGCAACAATCTCCCATCTTGACTAAATGAGATTTTTGCTACCTTAAAACGAAAGTCTCTGTCTATAAATAAGGCATCTCTATTTCCCCACTCTCAGTTCCAATCTCCTTCATTCATTCATCCATTTTCACTACAACAACACCAAAAAAAAAACAGAAAAAAAAAAGAAAAAAGTCACACATTAAAAGTGAGCAAAGAGAGACACTTCTTCAACACCCTTTACACATCAAAGAACTACTTTTCAATCACTTTGATTTAGTCATTCTTCTGAGCTGATCGTGTATCGACCGAGTTTTGATTAGATTGTTTATTACATTTTAATCTCAATCGTCATTCTCAAATCATTCATTCTTATATCGAATTATCTCAACTTCACTTTTCAAATTAGACAGGTGTATAGTAGAGAAACTTATTAGAGAAGTCGAGTTAATTTCTATTCAGCTTCTGATTAGATCATTTATTGCATTTCAATCTCGACCGTCCATTCAAAATCATCTCAGTCTCTCATTCCAAATTCGGCATCCGGACGCCCAGAGAAGCCCAACAGAGAAGCCAAATAGTTTACGTTCTACTCAGCTCCTCTGCTGACACGAAGTTCTGATTAGATCATTTATTACATTTCAATCGAAGAAAGCACATTTTGAAAACTCTGTATCATGGTGAAGGCAGAGAGCAAGATCAAAAGAGAGGCATCGAAGTTAACAACAGTGAGATCTTTGCCGTCGTTGTCGTCGTCATCATCATTATCAACAAACGAGAACAAGAAGAAGCAGAGTAAGAAGTACAAGGGAGTGAGAATGAGAAGCTGGGGTTCATGGGTATCAGAAATCAGAGCACCAAATCAAAAAACAAGAATATGGCTTGGTTCATACTCAACTGCTGAAGCAGCAGCAAGAGCTTATGATGCTGCTCTTCTCTGCCTCAAGGGCTCTTCTGCAAATCTCAACTTTCCTTCTTCATCTTCCTCAATCTTCATCCCTCAAGAAACTTCCCTCTTGTCACCAAAATCAATTCAAAGGGTTGCTGCTGCTGCTGCTAATAGTTTTGTGGACAATAATACCCTTACCACAAACACAAACACAAACACACCTTCTCCTCCTCTTGTTTCTACTTCTTCTTCTAATTCCTCATTGGTTTCTTCTCCAATGTCTTCTTCTTCTTCTGATCAAATTGATGATGATGGTTCTTTGTTTTCATCTCTTGATGGGGCCTACACTTGCTTCTCTCAAGAAAATGATGCTTCATTGGATATGAACATGATGGAACCTTGGTTTGGATTGGATGGAATACAATCACCAAAGTATGTTGATCAAATGCTAAGTGGGGCTTTGTTTGACATTGATTCATCACTTTTACTTGATGATCTGTATGAAGAAAGTGGGGAGATTCCCTTGTGGAGTTTCTGCTGAGCAAGGTTTTAAGTTGCGGTCTATTGCGTAATGTTAATGTCAGGGTTTTAATAGCGACTAGTCGTGATTGTGATCTGCAATGGCGATGATGGTGTCTAATCAGATGTGAGTGCATTATACTAAATACAATGCGACTGCGACCGCAACTTGAAAACTTGCTGTGCTGATAGAAGTTCAAGATAAAACAAATTTTTTTTCTTTTTTCTTTTTCTTTTTTTTTTCACAAATTCATAATATTCGTTTTGTCTTCAGTGTTGCTACATGAAGATGTTACTGACTGTGACCAAATTGGAAAGATATATACTCTAGAGGAAATTCATGAGAGATAAGACAATTTTTGGTCTCTCTGTTGTGGATTTCTGTTTATTAATTTAAAATTATATGTATTATTGATTCAAAGCTTGTTATGTAATTTTTTGTTTTATAAGCCAAGCTTGTTATGTAGTTTATAAATGGAGGGAATAAAAAGAATATGGTTATCAAGGTTATGTAGTAATCATTTTATTTTAATTAATTTTGTTTATGTTACCATGGAAGAAATCTGCCACTATGAGGAGAATCTAGGGATTTTTTTTTTTTTTATTTTTTATGGGAAGGTGTACAAAGATGCTTAATTAGATGGAGTTTTACAGAATATGGAAACTTGAACCATCGATAAGTGTGTCTTTTGTTGGAGCACATCTACTATTCTGCTTGCTTAAACAACAAACAGAGTTATTCCTTCTTTCAACGTTTTAAGTTTGGAATTGTATGTTGTTATACCTTTTGAGAATCTTAAATGGATATTAATTAAGGTTTTAAATTATAGTTTATGGCTATGTTCTAGTTATAATAGCATTTTAGTAAATATGATTAAATATGACAATTGTAAAATGCAATTATGGTTAGATGCGATTCTAATCACGGTTTAAAACTTGACGTTGTGGTGCATTAAAGTGGATTGATGCAAATTTTAAACTTCAATGAAAAAAATCAAGATTTTATTCCATTTTGGGTACAAAGGGATTTGATAGCATATCGATACGAAGTTCCATTTCCATAAATCGGGTAATAAATATGTTTTCAAAATTTTTTGAGGTAAAATTAATTTTAATCGAAGTATTTTTTGGGTGTTTTTTTTAAAAAAAAGTGAGTAAATTTATTGTTTCATAACATTTCGATTCCGTTTGATTTGCTTAATTTCATGGTACAGCACAGCACAAATTTGATTCAGGAAATGATCCAGCACAAAAGTGGAGTTACTGGACAGCACAAAAATCTAAAATTTTGTACTACACTATGGGACCACTTTTTGTTCTACAGCACCACTATCCAAAAGTCAGAAATATCCATATTCTCTTCCACTATTGTGTAACCACCTTACCCCACTTTTTCTCTCTCAACTTACCATATATATATATATATATATATAATATTTTAGTGGAAAATAATGATATTTTTTTTAAAAAATAATTAAGAAAATCAATTATTTTATGTAAAATAATAATAATATGTAATATTAATATGTATTATAAAGAGTATTATTGTAAAATTTGAATCGCATTTTTTGTTCCGTGCATTGGTTATCAAATACTAAATAATATAATAAGTTGTGATGTGCTTTGTTAACTTATACTATGTTGTATCACTTGTACTGTCCAGTCCCACCCTTCATTCATTCATTGATATTGACTACCGTATCATCTTGATTTCTAAGATTAGATGAAAAATATACAAACTAAATAGTTAAGATTAAGTGTTTTTTGAGACCAAATTTGATAATATAACAAAAACTTGGGCACAACCAAATATAATCGATGGTAGTTTTTTGAGACCAAATTTGATTATTTGATGTTTACATTCTCTGACTAATCTTAAAAAATAAAGGTAATCTGTTAGTCAATAATAACTAATAAGTAAAACACCATATCAAAATAAGTTTACTCTTAATTTAATAGAATACCCAAAAAAATGACCTTTATTTAAAGAATGGCACCTAAAACCTACATCTAATTGTTTTGTGCCACACTTCAATGGGATCAACTTCTTTGCCACAGTGTTGGTTTTAGTTGGAAAATATTTTTACTATAAATTTGATTAAGGCTAGAACAAAAATGATAATATCTAAGATAATTTAAATTTTTTCATCATTTCTCATAGTTTATTCCTCTTCAACATGGCCAATTAATAATGATTGCAATCAGTAACAAATATATATATGTATATATAGCGAAAAAGAAATGATCTTTTGGTGCAAGCAACATTGTTTTTTTTTTTTTGGTATCAAGCTAAGATTAACGCGTTGACAACATATTTAAATGCAAAATCATATTCATATTCTTTACTTAATAGAAAGGATCAAAGACAAACTTTTGATGGTTTTTGGGTATACCTTTGAACCTTATCAAGCTAATTTAGCATTTAGCACACATGACTTGTCCTCTTATGAAATGGGTTTGAGCATTATGGGGTCCCATTCTCACTTGTTCAATTAACATTGAATCTAGTCTCAAATAAGGTACCTTCATGGGTTATATGCTTTCTCACAAGAAAATATGCAAATGAAAACTCTTGCATTTGGTATTATATGCTCATAAATATAGTAGGGTTGTTAAAAGAAAACAAAAGAACTAAATTGAATTGTTGATCACTTAAAGATAAATCACTTGATAAAAAAATTAAAATATAACCAATTTTATTGGTAACAGAAGCAGAGAAAAGAAAAACGTAAAAAGTATTATTGAATGAATGAGTGATTACAAGGAGAGTTGGAATAGTTAAAGGTTCTCTGAATGAGCTTTTAGTGATACAAGACCCAATTAACAATAGATGAGGATAAAAGATATAGAGCCTAACATAAAATAAACTATGTTATTTTATCATCTAATAAATTTTAAAATCCGTTGAGATATGGTGAAATTGAATTTTTTGCTTAAAAAAATTCAAAGTGTTTTGGGACAAAATGCAATACAAACAGAAGCTTAATTTAGTACCAAATTTGTAAGTTTGTTAGTCATTAAACATTGGTTCATAAGCCATTTCTATTACTAATTTAGCTGCTAAAATATTTAGTGACTAAAAAAACAAGTTTAGCAACCAATTTTGTTGGTTGCTAAATAGATTTTTTTGGTAGCGGTATATACCTAACCAGTTCGGAACCAGTTTGGTCTCCAAAATCGATTCGGTTCGACAAGTGAAATCACTTTCCGACTCAGTTTAGTTCTATTTTATTCTTAAGTGAATCAAAATTATGAACAACCCTAATAAATATATCTGTTTAGACAAAAATGACACCTTCAATTTCACTATAATATATATATTCTTCTAGAGGTAATTAATCCATTTAATTTAATTGATTGTGAATTAATAACCTCGTGGATACTATCAACATTTGGATATAAAATTACACTTGTAATTCCCACTGAAAGTGAAGGAGATTATTCATAGATATGTGTAGAAACAAGGAGAAGAGGATCAACCCATTCCTTTGACTATACTATACCATCAAAAGACCTATTCTTTGTGCATGTATATACATTCTTGGGCCCTACATAGGAACAACAATTTAATTCAACTTATTTCCAATTTTATGCACATGAAAATGACATAACTAAATGACAATTTCAATGTTATATGTTGAGACACAACATGTGAGTCCAAACCGCCACTCAAATCCTAGATTAGTAATTAAACCAATAAATTATGAGTAATTTTGTTTGGTATTAACAAGGGTTTGCCTTGCTTAATGCAATTATACTAAAAAAAAAATGTGACATTATATGTAAGATTAGTTCCCCTTTGTAAGTATATGCATATAGTTTATTAGGTGAGTATATCAATTTATGCTAATACAAGATGTTATTATTACAACCATCATGTGCAACATAGTAATAGTTCATTTCGTTCCTTAATTATATTTATGAAAGTTCGAGTTTTCGAGCGACATTTCATGACTACTTTTTTTTTATAAGCTAAAGTGCGTCCACAGAAGTTCGAACTGAGGACCTGCTACTCAAGGTAGGTCTCATCAGCCATCCGACCAACTTGTTGAATGCATTTATGACTACTTAATAACTATTTCGTGTGATTCAACTTTAAAAAAGAAATTAGTCATGACTTTCGATCACGGATACTCTTAAAAAAACCAAATTATTGCTACTATTAGTAAATAGAATTCAAAAACGGCTAGTGTTGGTATTTGTCATTAAAAGATTAGTAGTATAGTATTTTCATAAAGTACATGTTCACACTTCTAGGAAAAGACACTTGGCAAATGATTATGTAGCTTAACATATAAATAAGGCATACATAAAAGTAGAAACAATTATTTATGGTTTTTTCATGTGGGTTCACTCATTTTTAACACAAAAAATGATTGAGCCAAAGAATAATGCCCCCAACAAAAAAAAAAAAAGAAAAAGGTTGTGAGAGGTCAAGATCCAACACTCAGCATGGGTTTAATGATCTAGGCTTGGCCTTATTAAGACATATATAATTTAGTGAAGTTGTGATTAATCAATAATAGGGTTTAGATTTCAATGATGGAAACATGTATTTCCAAGATAATTTACATAGGAATTGTGATTTTATTATTATTTATTTACTATAAAAAAGGCTTGTTCAGAAGCATAAAGCCCACAACATTTATTTTCTGTGCACTACCCAGTCCTAGCCCATAGAATTTTACTGAAAAAATTGGACTGAAACGTGTGAACTGTTCCTGTCCAAAAACAGAAAAAGAAAAGACACGTGTGAACTGTTGACCGTCAACACCCGGTTCCAAGATGTTTCTTCGGTCGTTAACTTATCCAATGGCTTTTGCCAAACTTGAGATTACACACATGGTTAAAAATAAGGTGTGTGGTAAAATTCAGAGCATATTATTGACGTATTATTGTTAGATGAATGATATTTAGTGTTTTAAGAGTATTATTCATAGAGTTATCAGTTATGTATAGTAAAAAAGTGATGGAATATAGAGTTTTTATATGCTTGAGAGACTGAATAATGTGTACTTATGATCGGGGGACGGATTCAGGAATGACTTGAAGGGGGGCAAAAAGTTAAGAATTAACGTATAAATTGCTTAATATAAAAAAAATGCGAAAAGAATATGTTTTTATAGTTCAAACAAATAATTACATACAAAATCCAAATGTTATACTTTATAGAATTAAACTGTTACTAACCAACAAGTACTTGTGTAAATATATAAGTCATGATTAAAAATTAAGAAATGAGAAAAAACAATAAAAAACAAGAAACAAAAAATTAAACATAAAATGAATTTATTATTGTTAACATAGAGAGCTCTTTAATAATAATTTGTGGAGGAGGGAGGGGGCAAACCCCCTTGTCCCTAATTATGATTATTTTTCTACTTCTAGTAACTTTAATTAGTGCTATAAGAATATTGTATATCAAGACCTTATTGTTATTGTAATCTCTTAAGGTTTGATCGGTTCAATAGAGGGAAGAAAAAGAAAATAAAATAAAAATTATTATAATGTGTTTAGTTCAAATAGAGGGGAGAAGAGGCAAACCAGTGTTTTTTTTTTGTTTAGTTGGAGGGGAAGAAAGAGATCTTAAAAGTAAATTTTTCCTCTCCTCTCCACCCCTCTAAATCTCCTCATATTTAGAGAGATTATAAAACTTGAAATAACAGTTAGATGAGTTATATTTAATATAATTAGTATTTTAGTATGGGTTTTTCTAACATGTGCAATATTGCACAGGTTAAAAATCTCAAAGTGGAAAGAATAGTAGATAATAAATGCATGTTTAAACATAACTCATTTAATTTTTGTGTTTTTCCACAAAAAAACTTTTCATTTGAAAAGCTTAACATGTGCAATATTGCACATGTTAGAAAACCCCTTTTAGTATTAATTAAGATTTATGTTTAGAATATATTATAATGAGGATTTTTTATTTGGGTATTTTATGTAATGGGCTTGGCCCAATAATAAGGGTTGTCTCTCTCCTTGTTAAAAACATGTAGTCATGTTCATGAATTAGAATCAAAGAAAAAAAATAAAAGTTTAATTTTTATCTTTTAATTTAATTTTAGTATAGCTGTAGAATAAATTTTTTGATAAGATTTTAGCTTCTTATCAAATGGTTCTTTTATTAGCTTACTCCCCCTCTCAATCACTCTTCTAGCTACAGTTATGGATATCACCATAGTTTTTTACTATCAACCCAGCCATCACACGCAGCAGCCGCCACCACACCACCAGCAATACTACCCAGCTCTAGTAACTCCCACTTTCACTCCTATTTTCCCAACAAAACACCTGATCTTTATTCTCCTTACTACCTTCTTTAGACACAAAACTAACACTTTCAACCAAACCTCCCACAATATCAACCAACCCTCCCACATTCTCCTCAGTTTTATCATCAGCCCCAATTTCTAACGTACCTATTGCTCCCTCTCTATATGATTTTTACAATTTCCCTCATCCACCTCAAGTAACTCATACTGCCTCTAGCCCTCCAAGTTCTCATACCCACTTTGATCATCCAACTCAATCCCATCTTAAACTCAAGTTACTCAACATTTTCTAGAACCCTTTTTTCAAAAAGCTCTTAAGCCTTTTTTCCCAATTAAATCATCTCATACCTACACCCAGTCTCCTTGTCCCCCATTTATGAAGCCAAGATCTCACCTTTCTCACAACAACAACTATTGTGGCCATTCAAAGTCATCATAAAAAAGGAGTGTCGCTTTGCAGCAAGCAACACAACCAACGTGGTTGTCAGTTAGGCACCGGAGGAAACATGCCAAAAAAGACGTAGCTCAAGCACACACAAACCTTATGGGTTTGCGAGATTAGCGACATAGTTTACGGCATCGTCTCCTACGTTCCCATCGATCTCCACCGGTACTCCAACTTCATATCCCAGTTTCATAGTTTCTGCAAATCTTCTTTCCCAACAACATTCTCACCAAATTCCTTGGCTCCCTTCTCTCTTGACTACCTACGACTCCACCCCTTCATACAACACATCTCAACATCATCAACACCATTACAACTTGGCTCTAAATCGCCATCGCCACCCAAAGCTTTACCTAAAAATGAACTGCCAAAGGAGTTTAGATAACTCTATTTTAGCATCACACCATGCCCACTTGCCTCGACGGAAGTAAACATAACTATGTTGCTACTCTCGTACTTCGCCGTCGCCACAAAACCGATAGAGCACTCATCAATATGGAATCACGTCTACTTTAAATATGACGCTCTTCCAAGTGTTGTGCGCCGAATTTTGTTGCACATTCCGTACCTGATCAGGTTCCTTGTGCAAAAAACTAGTGTTGCACACAATTTTTTCAAAACCACCTGATTTTTGTACATTTCCTCTCTCTAATACAAGTCTCATTAGCTGCACAACTATTAGCATGACAACGTCACCTCAGTTTCTTCCCAAGCTAGCAAATGACACCTTACATGCAGGCCCCACACACTGGCTCCGCACTCATAAAAAGTTGGTCATTTCCAAATTCTCATTATCTATACGTCCAAGTAATTGGCACATACACTCTCTTTTTTCTTCTATTTCACATGCCACACTAAGCCACAAAATCAAACTTAACCCACCAATTCCAATCCCCATGGCAATTGATGTTTTAGTGCCTCAACAATCACGTATCGTAACCTCCATAACCATCATCTTACTCATTCTATTCTTATCCATTGGTTTAAGCATCCCACACATTTGTTTTAAAGAACAAGTAGCCAATTACTTGTTGCTTGCTTCTACGCAAGGGCCAATTCTTCTAGTCTTAGGGGACACAGCTTTACCAACTAGCACCACACTATATTAGAGAAAAAGGAAAAAGTGAAAATAAAAATGGCTGACCTATTTCGGACCTTGGAGACAAGGTCGATTTGGAGCCATCGGTGGTGATCTGTTTGGGATCTTGACTGAAGGAAACATATCTATGTCGTTGCCACTATACCCCACCATCGCCACAAAACTGATGGATCACTCATCACTATCAGATCACATGGACTTTAAATCTGACGCTCTTCCGAGTGTTATGCACTGAATTTTGCTAGACATTTCGCACCTGATCAAGTTCCTTGTAAACAACTGGTGTTGCACGCTATTTTTTCAAAACCACTTGATTTTAGTACATTTCTTCTTTCTAATACAGGTCCCATGCACTGCACAACTATTAGCATGACAGCACTACCTCAGTATCTTCCCAAGTTATGCTAATTCTAAAAAAGCTATCTCAATCTATTTTAAAAAAGCTATGCTAGTTTTTTCATAGTTCAACTTAGGATATCATTCTTTTGGATGGACGAATAGAGAGCTAGCACATTCCCCATTCGTATCTTAAACTTAGCTTCTTGAAGGATTTTTTCATATTTTTCCTTCTAGAATAAAAATATTTGGTGGCAACTCCACATTGTTCTCAAACTAGTTTATTTTCTTAGATTTCTTTCCCGTCGCGACCCACGTCGCATCAAAGGACATAGTTATTTAATGACAATGCCAAGCTTTGTTGATAATATTCTTTTCATTTATTTTTTATATTTTCACGGTCACTGAATAATATTTTAAAATTTACATTTTTCACACTTTTAGATTATAGAAGACATCTAATTCACTATCCCTTGCTCTCTTTCACTCTATGGGATTGAAGATCCATCATCAAATTCTCTCTAAAACGGGTTTTCCGGGTTCCTCATATATACTATGTAGTCATTGTTCCATTTACAAAGGAAATTGGTCTACGCTCGGCCAAAAAAGAAAAGAAAATTGGGCCACAGACGACCAAAAACGGGAAATTGGGCCAGGCCCACCCATAGTAAAAAATCAAGGTGGGAGGGATTTAGATCACCCAATTTTGGAAATCCCACAATTTATTTATGTATAAAAATCATAAATCTATATATTAAAAAGGATGGTGCCACTCCCAATAAAGATGATACTAATTCCTTCCACCAAAAATCAGTCATGGGAATGAAAGGGGGTTAACATAAAAATAACTGTGCATCATCGTCATCATCGCAAATAACAGTGCAAATTGTGGATATTGTATTCATAGGTTTTATTTTCCCTGATTCTGTATCCATTTTCCCACAGGCACAATATGTTGGACATTTAGGGGGTGTGATTAGTAAAAATTTACTTTTGAAGGTAATACATATTTACAACTCAAGGAAGAAAACACCTTTGTGTTGATCTGTTCACATTTGTTATGTGTATACTCCCTGATTATTATGGTTTGATTACAGAACAAGAAACATAGGTTTTATATTGTTTCTGCTTTAGTCAATACCAAATTCAATATAAAAGGTACAAATTATTTTGCTTTATTGGATATTCATGATAGTTTTCTCTTGCATCAAAGTTGAGAAGTGTTATCTCAACGGCTTGCTCTGGATTAATGTCCTTGTTGTTATTAAAACTATTATAATTATTGGCAAAGTATTTTGTCTTTATTAGCAAAAAAACCTTTCTAAAGAAACAAATTATATATTTCTTTCGTGCAAGTGTTGTTCTTTAGCATAACACCTTCTTTTAAGGAAGATTTTAGATGAATATTAATTATGAAACCAGTGAAATCTGGATAATGACTAAGTAATCTTGGTGTGCATTTGGTTTAGCTTACTTTAGAGAAATAATTACAAATTTTTCTGATTCCTGGAATGAGCTTTTAAAAAACAAGTGATTATTTCTTTTAAAATAAGATCATGTTTGGATTAGATTTTTTCCAAACATACGTTGAAGATGTATTTTGCTCTTAAAAAAGCGTTTACATGAATTTCCAAACATATGTTTGTATTTCTTCAACTTTCCTGGTTGGTTGTTCACCTTCTATAATAGGATAAGAAATAGGATCAAAGTATACATGAATTTCACCCTTATACCTTTTCTCAACATGAATCATCTAAGGTCTTCATTAGTTTACACTGCATGCTGTTCATGTTCAAATCAAACCTAAGGTGTATCCCAAATATAGTTGGCTCATTCAAATTTCCCAATCTTTTATTGTGCTTTGCAAAGTGAGGTAGCATTTAGTAACTAAAAAGAGTAGAATAAAGCAGAGTAAAATGAGACGTGCTAGCACAGATGTGAAAAGGACATGACTATATGTCTTATTTGATGTTCAAATGTTGATTAAAATAAATAAAATACTATGTATAATACATATATAACTCTAATTTACTTAGTAAAATATAAAAAATATAATAGAATAATTTTTAATATATTTTATTATGATTATAGTTATATAATTTTATAAATTTATTAATTTTCATATCAATATTCTATGAAAATATTTTTATTTTATTAAATAATACATAATTCTTACAAGAAATATAATTATTAAATTTTCAAGAAAAAATCAATTTAAAAAATATTTTTTCCTCAAATAAAAAATATTAAATTTAAGAAATGTATACATATATTATATTATATTATTTTGTCAATAGAAAATAACTCATTGGAATTAATAATAATTCTATTGTGTTTTGTTTCGTTTTCTTTCGTTCCACCATTTTTCATGGAACTAAAGTGTTCTCTTCATTTGACCTTGTGTCACTTTACTAATGTACCAAACCGAGAATAGTAATCCGGTGTCATGTTTGGTCTTATTCTGGTATATCTGTCAAACGCTTCCTTAGAGTGTATTTAGGTTAGTTGTGAAAATAGATTATTTGAAGAATCAATTATGCTATAAAAGATTTTTGTTATTAAATAGTACAAGAGAACACACGAGTCATCCTATTCGTGATGATTTTGTATTAATGTTTTGCAATGAATATACAATAGTACAAATTAATCATATGGTCCAAAAAGTTGGTTATAACAAAGCAAATCTCTTCAATTGTGTGTCATTACCCAAATGTTACAACACAATCCAATAAATCAACTCACATACAATTCAAGGTACTTCTCAAAAATTTCTAGCAAAATAATTGATATTATAATAACATTCTTTTTGGGCATGACCATAATCCATCACCTCTTATTAAATTATAATCACAAATAAATTATTAGTGTGAGAACTACATGTTTATAATTTTTTTATATAATTGAAACATCTCAACAATAACATACTCAAAAAGAATATAATGAAGTCACATTAATGAAACTCCAACAAAAACAATACTTATATAAACCGACATCGTTTTATTAATTATTTAACGAAGTTACAAAAATTGACTAAATCATTTGATACATTTATCTTGGCTTATTTTTCTAGCATCAAAATTTGTGATTATCACTATTCTTTTTACCATATTTTAGCATTTAAATGGTATCCGAAAACACACAAAAATTGCTTCAAATTCATAAACGATCGTTCCTTGATTATTTGTTTAAAGAGAAATATATGAAACTAATTAACTTTTATCCCCTTTGATAGTTGCCTAGCAAAAGTGCTACCAAGATACAAGTGAAAATACAATATTAAAGGTTCATATCTTATTAAGTGCAAAACTCTCTCTCCCCTAAAAAAGAAAAAAAAATGTAACTAACTTTTTTCTAAAAAAAAGTAAAAGGCAAAGAAAAAGACATTAAAATTACAATAAGATATATTGCACACAACAACTTATGGCTAAATATAACCTTTAAAATTAATACATTTGCATTCACAAACACTATCTTCATTGTTGGGAGGCCTTTCTAATCGTCTGCATCTCAATCATTTTTACTATCAATTTTCAAGATGTCTCTTATTGTGAACCTCTTCAATGACATTCTTCTTACGTGGTATATCCTCCTATAACATTTCTGTTGTTAGTTATATTCTGTTACAGTTAGTTAATCTGTTAGTATAGCTTAGTTCTACATTTCATTGTATATATAGATGTAAACTCTGTTTCCTCAATGTATTGATCATTTTCCTAATTCAATTGATTTGTTGAGTTTCTCTTTCTCTCAGTTCAATCTTTGATTAATGAAAAATATTATATCCTGTAAATTCTTCTCTGCCCACTTAACTTTTACCATTGTCATTTACCATTTCAAAAAGTAAAGAAAATTGCAGAATTCTTATTATAGAGTGGATACACATTGATACAAAGTGGCACAAAGAGTAGGGGAAGATTGCACAATTCTTATTACAGAGTGGATACGCATTGGAGCACCAAGAGCATGGTAGGGGAAGATTGCAGAATTCTTATTACAGAATGGATATACAAGGGCTCCAACAAATTAGGTTTATTCAGGACACAATCTAATGGAAAACAGTATTGTGATAGTATACGTGGATGATCTCATACTCATCGGAAATGATAAAGAAAATGTTTGTTAGGAAGTAATCTATTGTGTGCTTCCAAAATAAAAAGGTTAGGAGTTAAAACATTTTCTTCAATTAGAACTTAAAAACAAATGATGGCATATTCCTATGTCAACGAAATATGTCCAAGACTTGTTGGAAAAATATAGTATGCTGGATTGTAAGCCAATCTCGATAGAGGTTAACACCAGGTGAAGGTTTGAAGCATGCTACTATGTACAGGCAATTAGTTGGAAGCCTAATATACCTGAAACTAACTCGACCTCTTATGCGGTAGGTGTGATGAGCCTATTCATGCAGAACGAAGCCACATTTGAAAGCCGATGAATATTGGAGTATGTCAAAATACAATTGATAATGGAATATTTTAGAGAATCTTGAGATGTCATAAGACACTATGATGCTGATTATGCTGTTGACCACGACACTCGGCGATAAGTGTAAAATTAATTAGAGTTGTGTAAGTGTAAAATTATTAGAGAGCAATAGTTGTCTCCTTTATTCAACATATACTTGCTTAAATGAGAAGAGTGATCATTATTCACCAAATTGAATTACTAAATTGATACTTGTTTGAAGGTGAAACATCCCAAGCTTATTGCAAGCTGCTGTCAAGTGGAATTGGAATGTTGGGTGATTTTCTTTCTGTGGATTTGAGTTGCACAGGAAAGCTAGAATTTGTTTTTGTTGACAGCTACATGGCAGTTTATTATTTTCATACAGTGAGAGAATTTCTTGTGGTGGCTATATGGTAATAGTGCTCTTATTTATAAATGGTTGTAGAAGATATTGTGAGATAATGTGGATAATTTTGTGATCGATTTGGTCTTTCATCTTGTTGGGTGGTGTAATTTGCATGTCCCAACTATTGTGAGAGTTTGTTTTTGAAGTCTTTGGAGGAAGGGAATAGGAATTTATATTTGTTGTGAGGCTTCCTTGACTCGGTTTTGACCATTCTAGCTGCTATATTAATTATGCTGGTGTTTGATAGATTCATGAGAAGCAAAATGCATGAGGTGGAAGATTGTGTAAATTATACAGTTTTTATTGTTACAATATTACGATGGTGTTATTTGGTGGGATATTTCATCTATAACTATAATCTTGGGAGACTGGAATTTTAAAGGGGTAAGTACCCCGTGTACTCTTACTTTAATAGATATACTTTTTACCTTAAATAAAAACAGAGAATTTATCCAGTTGACTTATCTAGTTCAAGAAGAAATCCTTATTTGAATAAGGTACAGCTAGAAGGACTTCTTATTTGAATAAAGGAACACAGCAAATTCATTGTTGAAAATTGGATTTATTTGAAGAAGAAGAAGGCTTATAGAAGAAAGGAAAAAATGAACCAGAATCATATGGACTCGTACACTATCAAAACTTATAACACAAATTTCTTGACCAGCCGCCATATTAAGGCTATAAAAAGACCTTCATTGGAGCATTTAAAAAAACACAACATTCTCTTATCTCTCTATCATAAGCAACTGTTCTTTGTTCTTGATCTAGTTCTAAGTTTGTTCTAAGAGGATAGGGTATCCTTCAAATTAAATTTAGGGTGGGTATCCTTGTAAATAGGCTGAGACATCCCCGTGTTAAGGTTAGAGTGAAGAATTACTAAGACAGTGAGAGTCTTAAATATTTTAGGTGAGGTATTTGAGAGTGGGAGGAAAAGCTCTTTTTTTGTAAAGTTTTTTCAAGTACATGGAAAGCTTGAACCATTAATAAAATTTGCATTGGATTGAACGTAAGTTACAAGGAGAATTGAGTGATCGAACCAATATAAATCTCTATTTTCTCTTTCCCTCACTTTTATTTTATTGCATTATTTTTAATTTTATTGATCTTAATTGCATTATTTCAAATTAGTTTTTATTGAGAGACATTGCATATTGGATGTAATGCTATTGTCATTTTATAGACCAGGAGGTTATAGGGTTATATGTTTTGCATTGACTCTCGGTTACATTATCTCAAGTACCAAAGACTAGGGCTGAGGAGGCGATTAGACTAATACACACCTGACTCTGTGAATTTTGCTAGGGTAGGTGCAACCCTATTATATGTTCATGTATATAGGACGACACCTTTACATGAATAGTGTCTCACTATCTTTTGTATGTGAATCTATCCTGAACTCTAGAATTCTATTTTGTAAGTCCTCGAAAAGCGACCTATATAAATATTGTAATACTATGTGTCTACCAAATTTTAGATGTGACAATTTAAACATTCCAATTATAATAAATTAAATTATAATGACAATGTATAATAGAAAATGTTAAGAACATACATAAATGAAAATAATATTTAAATCCATGATTTCATTGGTTGAGGATCTTGATTCTTGACCCATCAAGTGCAAAATTCTGCCAAGAGAACCAGAAAAGAAAATCAAACTTGCTGGCTCTAGAGGGCAAGTTGATGCATTATGTATTTCCTTTTATGCAGAATTTACATCTCATAGTAGATGCATTGAATTTCTAATTGACTAGTGATTCCATGCAAATTTGAATGAATCTAGTTAAGCGTGTTTATTTTACCATTAACTTAACATAAAAATAAGCAATTATTTCAATTAAACGTTACTGAGATTTGTGTTTAAACGAGTCACAACGGTATCAGAACAGAGTCAGTCAGGAAAATTCCAACCTAACAATCAACCAAACCAAGTTACATCCATTAATTTACTACTATAGTACATAAATTTATCTTCACCAAAAAAAAAAAGATAAATTTATCAGATTCGAGCTAACCCATCAGAGGCACTATCATAATCAGAGTTCACATCTTCACTGTTCTCTGTAGGGAAAAAGTACTCACCATTACGAATTTCGGGCATTGGAATTTCAATTTCAAATTCCAAATTATTATCAGAAATACCTTGACGTTCTTCCCAACGATCTAACTGAAATCTGCAAACTGGGCATGTTCTGTTTTTGCTAACCCAACAAAGAATGCATTTTGAACAGAACATGTGGATGCAGGGTAAGCGACATGCTTCATCACCCACTTTCAAATCTTCCATGCAAATTGGACACTGAATCTCTTTCTGCTCTGAGATTTTCACCTTGAAAATCGCGTTCATGATGCTATCTGGAACACGAGGGAATTCACTTTCATCTGTTGAAGAAGAGGAACCGAATGGATTGTGATCTGAAATTTCAGGGTTGGAAGTGTGAGGTTGATGTGTTGTAGTATCATGCTGGAATTCAGTTTCAGGGTTTGTTGGCGCCGGCGGCGGTGGCGGAAAACGCCAGTCAATTTCTGGTTCCGCGTTTGGTCGTGCTGATGATAGCGGTGTCAGAAAAGGCGAGTCAGTTCCTGGTTCCTGGTTACGCGGCGACCGTTGCGAAGAACCCAAGATAATTTCGGGTTCCGTGTTTAGCGGTGGCGGCAGTGGTGGAAAACGCAAGATAATTTCTGGTTCCGGGTTCCGTCGCGGTGTCAGAAAAGGCGAGTCAATTCCTGGTTCCTGGTTTCGCGGCGACCCTTGCAAAAAACGCAAGATAATTTCGGGTTCCAAGTTTATCGGTGGCGGCCGCGGTGGTGGAAGAAAAAGCCAGTCTGGTTCCGGATTTCGCCGTGTTGATGGCGACCAGGGCGGTGACGGAGGCGGAGACAGCTCTGTGGTATAAATTTCTTGCGATGTAGAAGTAGATGCAGGTAGTACAACAGATTCAGTGTCAGAATCATCAGAACTATCTAAATTTGTGGGAACAAAGCATAATTGGTACCACCGTGTGGATTTGCTTTGCCCGCGGTTAATTGGCATCACTTTCGGAGTTTGTGGCGATTCAACTGAGACTAATTCAATTGCATTGCGATTGTGAGTGTATTTGTGTTTGTTTCTGGGGAAAGTCTTTTACTTTTAGATCATTTCCATTTAAATGTTTAGTTACTATTATTTCTTATTTATTTATTTATTTGCCCTTTTAATTTGATCCTTGTTCATTAAGAAATGCTATCTTTTTAGTTAAATTTTGCAAGATGCTACTACTGTCATATGCACTACACTACTAAGTGGCACAAAGAAAAGGGACTGAACCGAAAGGAATCAACAACTTTAAGAAAGAATAAACAAACCACAGGAAGAGGAATTCATTTTAAGCACTTCCAAAAGCCAAAAATAAAATAGTGTAATACATTGTTATTATGTTATAATCCTTTATTTTTATTTTATTTTTTTATTTTATTTCCGATCAGCAGGTTGTAATCCTCCAATTACCCTCGTTCTTTACTTGTTAATTAAACAATTTTCAACCAATTAAACTTATTAAGATCTATTAAATCCAACTCTTCCCTTTTTTTTTATCAAGAGTATTCTAGCCGACAGTCAAAAATTAATTTTTGGGTTAAATGCAATTACACCCCCTAAAGTTTATAAAAATAACACTAAATTCCAAATTATCTCAAAACTTGCACCCCACTCCTTTTTAACTAAGGAAATCTAACTGATTTGAGCATATTCTGTTATGTGTAACCATGGTTAATGATTTTGTTTTTTTTTTTTTAAAAGACTCAATCCCATCGAAGGCTTTTGGGAAGCTTTAGGTCTAACTCCATTTTTTATAGCCCTGGAAAACATAATCATGCAAAGAAATAGATCAATTTCAGCACAAAAAAGTAGTAAGATCTGAACCAACATATATCTATGGGCGTCCTTAACAATCCTTTCCAACTTAACCTTCAAATTACATTATGGACAACTTTTTAAATGCCAGAACATTCAAATCAAACTACTACTTAGATGCAAATAAGGGTTCAATCTTACCTCATCCACAAGCTTCAAATTCTTTTATGGATACAAAGAATCCTGAAACAGTCAATTTCATCTGAAACACTGATATCTATCTCATGATAAAATCTTTCAAACATATTAAGAGTAGGGCCAATGCTAAAGGGATGGGTCTATTTGTGGTTGAATGGTGATTTTTTGACACCAAAAAATCATACACTAACCTTACATCCTCATTATTTTATTATTTCTTGATTCTTTAGTACTTTTCATTTTCTCAATTTTTAATTCATTTAAAGCAAATAGTAATATTATATTATAAGTGTAAGAAGGGTGTAAGCTTTTTAAGTGTTAACAAAACATTATTCGTTTGTGGCTCCAATAACAATTACATCTGCATGAGATATAAGCCCATCCACGAGGGTCAAGAGCTGGGAAACAATTCTCATCTCCAACTTGTTGCCAAAAAACAAAAAACAATTCATCCATCTCAACTTTACCATGGTTAACATGGGTTGGATAGAGTTAGGTCACAGTTGATTAAAAGGGGTGGGATGCAATTTTTGTAATAGTTTGGTATTAATTGCTATTTTTATATACGTGTTATTGCATTTTATTGTTAATTCTTTTGAGGCAGAAACATTATTAAAGTGAGTTTTACCTTTATTAAAAAAGCTTTTTTTTATACACACATTTGAACATATGTCAACATGTTTAAAGACTCAACTATCCACCTATTAGTTTGTGTTTTTTTGGTTAAATATATTTTTGGTCGCTGAACTTTAGGGAGAATCCGTTTTTAGTCCCGAACTTTAAAACGTCGATTTTTAGTCTCTGAACTTTTAAAAAGTTCACTTCTAGTCCATCTGTACAATTATTGGTGACGTGACAAACTGAGGGCCCTCCATCAAGTTCATGTGTCAGCAAATCAGATTGTCATGTCACCAAAACTGTATGGGGGACTAAAAACGAACTTTTTCAAAGATCGGGGACTAAAAACTGACGTTTTAAAGTTCGAGGACTAAAAGTAGATTTTCACAAAAGTTCAGCGACCAAAAACATATTTAAACCTTTTTTTTCCAAATGACCTTTTGGTCCTATATCTCTTATGCACATTTTATTTGAGCCCTATATCTTTTTTTGGGTTACATTTTGGTCCTATATCTCTTATAAATGTTTCATTTTGGTCCAGTCTGTCACCTAGTTACAAGGTAATTTGACTTTGTTCTAATTCATGTGTATGTTATAGTTTTTCTGGTTTGAAGATAAATGACGTAATTTGATTCTGTTCTTATTAAGTCAATTCCTTTAACGAGGGTGATAGAGTTCACGGATTAAACCAAAATAAAACGTTTATAAGAGATACAAGATTAAAATGTAATCCAAAAAAGATATATGACCGAAATAAAATATATATAAGAAATTAATGATCAAAATGCATTTGAATTTTTTTTTTTTTATCTCTTTCATTTTATGGTCTAGCTAATGAACCCATATTTTTTATTTTTTTTGGACGAACTAATGAACCCATCTGAGTAAGTTAAGTTGGCTTTTACATTCTTGATATTAAGGAATTTCTCTGACGTACTTTCTTTTTAAAACGTACAATCTTTTGAGTCGGATTGATAACTTTTTAAATTTATTTATTCACTTCACTTTCTTTTTTTACACTGTTATTAGTTTTTTATCTTCTTTTTTTAAAAAAAATTGGGAGTATTAAACTTTGAATCTTTTGTGATCTAACCTTACGGGGATGTGGGACGAGCTAGATGGTCTTCTTTATCAGCAGAGGGCAGTAGGATAGCTTCTGGGTCCTGAGTTCCGGCGGCGGTGGTGTGCATCTGCAAGTACTTCGACGCTCAAGTTAGTGAGAGAATTAGGGTTTTGTATATGTGATAATATATCTTACGTACCTTGCATGGTGCATGATAAGGATATTTATAGAGTGAGGTTAATGACCTAATGTGGTCCGTATTGGGCCAAGACCTATGCCTGGGCCCAATCCTCATCATCTGGGCCTTGATAGTAGGCCGCGCCCAACTTACCGGGATGCTGGAGGTAATTGACGGCTTCTTAACCCGGCATGTAAGCGTCTATCCGGGATGCCATTATTT
This sequence comes from Cyamopsis tetragonoloba, assembly GCA_037177725.1. NCBI lineage: Eukaryota > Viridiplantae > Streptophyta > Magnoliopsida > Fabales > Fabaceae > Cyamopsis > Cyamopsis tetragonoloba. Next base: position 64,680,125 of record CM074119.1, read on the forward strand.
TGGTCCACAATAGTTGCCCCCCAAGTCGTCAAGCTCTTCTTGGGAGAGGTTGGCGAGTTCATTCGTTATGCCGGGTGGATGTTAGATGACGATTCTGGAAGTGTCACGAGGTGACGGTTGGTTTTCTTTTGGGGAGCGTGTATTTCACGTCCCCCACTTTGGGCATTGTGCGCGGTGATTAGCGTGGTTCTTGGGCCCCACGTCCATTAAGGTGATGTGACGGTTTTTACTTTATTTCTTTTCACCCGTTACATTTTACCTCTTTTTCTTCCTTTCAAGTTTTCACTTTTCTCTCTTCGCGCTTCAACCTGTTCATCTTCCCCTGAGAAAAGTTTTCACAACTCTTCCTCTTCTTCGTGCCAAAGTTGCAAGCACTCTTTTTTCATCAACAACTTTATTTCTTAGTAACAGGTATCGCTTCTATTCCTTATCAACTTATAATTTGTGTGGTTCTTTCCTGATTCTTAGGTCGTTCTATTATTCCCTTCCCATTCTTTAGGGTTTAGTTGTAGTTTCTGGGTTTCTTTTCTTCAAAAATGGCTGATAATGTTATCGTGTTGGCGAGTGGTTCTTCTTCAGAATCCAATGATACTGAGCTTCTTGAGAGTTTTGCGAGGGGGCTTCGAAAGCATAAGTCTTCCAATGAGCCGAAACCTCATTCAGGTACGCCCTCCATAGCCAACCATGACTATTGTGAATCTTCCCATTTTTGGTTTTACCCATTGTATTCTCGGCGAGTGGAGAGTGGTGAGTCAGTTACTCAGAGTGTGAGTGGGTCGTTTAACACTTTAAACCCAGAACCTTCTGCTCTTCTTCTTGCCTCATCCCATCTTCTTGATGAATATAGTTCTGAGAATTCTGTGTCTGTCGAACAAGGTTCAGATCGCCGTGCCCCCATTAATTTCATCCCGGTAGGGGATGAAATTGCGTCTTCCCGTCCCGGGGATTCTTTAGAAGATAGAGAGTCTATACTGTCGTCAATGACTCATTCCTTAGATTCTGAATCCGACCCTGCGTATGTTCCCTCCTCTTGTAGCTATTCGTCCCCGGAATTTGACTCTGCTTTCTTTGATCATGTAGATATGGAACCTGCTCAAGGTGACATTACCATCCCGGTAGCTTCCGAAGCTCCGGGATCCTCGGAAGTTGTCGTACAAGGGGCAGGGGAGCCCAGTACTTCTCAACCTAGAATTGAGTGTCCCCCTGAGTTCTTAGAACTGAAAAATATCTGGAGGATGTTGTGGGTTCCCTGGGATATCCTTCGTGAGGAATGTTCAGTAAAGGATGGTCGCCGGCTCAGACTGGTGGAGAAGCATTGGAGGAAGTGTTTTCATTATGGGCCCAACACCCCTGGGACTGATGTTACGGCTGATCCCTCTTCGAACCACAAGTTAATCATTCCGAACAAGAAGGAAATAATCTGTACGCCGGCCTCTGAAGGCGAAGGTTCTTATATTATGATGTTGGAGTCTTTATGGCATCAGCTCAGGATTAGGTTTCCTTTCTCTGACCTTCAAATTGAAGTTTTGCACAATCTTCATCTCGCTCCAACCCAGCTTCATCCTAACGGTTGGGGGTTCCTTCAAGCCTTTGAGGTCTTTTGTTGGGCCCAAGGCTGACATTGCTCCTCGACCTTGTTCTTGTACATCTTTGGCCTTTATCGCAGTCCGAGGAAGAAGAATTGGGTATCCCTCCATCATCGCTCCGAGATTCCTCAATTGTTTGTCCCTTATGAAGAGTCCTTCAAGGCTCATCGGGACTTTTATGTCAAAGTTGTCCCTCGGACCAACGATTGCACTCCCTTCTGGATGGGACAAGACAAGCAGCCCTTGTTCCCGTTATATTGGACGGAGGAGCATTATCAAAGGTCGCTATCCCTGAATGAGTTGAGCGTGGGGGGATACCCATCCATTGCAAGGATGTAATAGGAGTATCTCGCCGAGACCAGGCGACATGCTTATGTAGGGCATTGCTTTTTACTGTATCGCATTGTTTATCTATATTTTCCATGTTTTCGACCTTTATTAACAAGTATGTTCTTGTTTTTTGCAGCCGAGATCATGGCCAATTATGCCATTTAAAAGCAGAAACGAGATGCCAAGGGGAAGGGGAAGGCTGCTGCCTCTGGTCCGCCTCCTTCTCCTGCTCCAGTCCCTGTTTCTATCCCGGTAGCTCCCATCGGGATCAACATCTCGGGCGTAGCTCCTACTAGGGGAGCGTCTCCTGCGAAGAGGTCTGTACCTCCCAGTTCTGGCGGCGAGATGGCTACTATGCAGCAAAAGCGTCGCCGGACTACCAAGACTGATATGTTTTTATCCTTCTATAATTTCTAGTTATGTTGGGACCGAATGTTGCCTTTTTATTATATCGTTTAGTTCAATTTGTAGGTGACCAGTCTGGAGATGCCGAGGGGGCTTCAACCGGGATGAATCCGGTATTGGTGGCTCCCTTTTCCACTCCGTCGTCTGCTTGGGAGGGGTTCCAATCTCCTTTGATTAAGTTCCAACATGGGGACTTTTTCACCAAGGGTGGAGCCTCTACCGTGAAGGTATATATCCTTGTCATACAGCATCGTATGAGTTTGTCAACTCTATACTGATTGATCTCGGTAGGAATTGGCCTAACATCTTCTTGTTGTTTCTGTTTCTGTAGGAGCAAGCCAAATCCCTTATGGGCTGGACGGCTATGAGCATGGCTATGCTCCAACACATCCACGACCATGCAGATGATATGGGCCAAGCCTCTTCTCTGAAGGCTCAGCTTCGAGACCTCCGAGATGATATGGAGCTGAAAGACGCCCTTATTGCTAGTGTCAAAGAATCAAAGTCCCAAACTGGGAAAGAACTTGCTTCCTTGAAGGAGAAGTTTGCCCGTATGGAGGAGGATCTCGCCAAGGAGAAGGAGCGGGCTGCCAGCTTGGGATCGGAAAAATCCAAGTTGCGGGTGGAAGTCTCTGGGCTGAAGACTAAAGCAGATGAGGATGATTCTGCTCTTAAGCTTCTTCAGTCTGAGCTCTTGGGGTCGGCTTCCAAGTTTCATGAGGTTCAAGTGGAGCTACGGGAGACTCAAGAGAAGTTGGAGGAGGCTTATCAAGATATGGATAACACGGTAGATGATTCCTACCGGGACTGTGTGAAGACCCTCCTCTTCTTGAATCCCGGGGTTGAACTGAATACTCGTGGGCTTTGCAAGTTTCACGGCATGAAGGATGAGGTGTTCATGGATTTCCATGACCCTCATAATCCCGTGCCTCTCGACCCTTCTGATCCCAGGCTGGAGCCGTTCGATTGCAGCACTCCTCCTCCCCCTACTGGTCCCGTTCCGGAATCCGAAGGTGGAGATGCTGGAAGGGCTGCATAATTTGTCTCTTTGTTTCTATATTTCTTTTGTTTTTCTTTCCTTTTGTAATTCTTATAGACAAGTTTATATTGAATGTAGACCTTTTCATTCTGGTATTCCGAGATATTCTTTATGCAAGCTCTGTTTTACTTTCCGTTCATGTGCTTCTTTATATCCTGCTTGCCATGGAACTTTCTCGTGTCTTTTTAATTATTAGGGTATATTCGAGATAACTCCCTTTAAACTCCTTACCAGGAGGGAAAGTAGTTTGTACTTTCTCTAACTTCGTTGAGCTGTAGCTTCGGTTTATGCTTCCCTTTTGCTACATTTCTGTATGTCGTTGAGGTGTGGCCATCTCGAGATGCCTCCAACTCTTGCTTGGCATGAAGATTTTTCATGCCGTTCGAATTGTTAGGGATACATTTGTGATGTCACCCTTTTAGCTCCTCAATAGGAGGGAAAGTATTTTGTACTTTCTCTAAGTTTAAGTTGAAGTGTGACCTTGGCGGTACTTCATGCTCCTTTTTGGCCAGGGTTAATCTGTTTAGGATCCCTATTGAGTCTGTAGCAGAGAATTACCCACGATGGTATCTCGACTCATTTTTTGGCCTTGCATGTATGTCGGTTTCTATTTGTTACCGACATCTCGATCTTGGACTATTTGTATTTCTCATACTTTCTTCAGATCTGCTTGCTATTAAGAATTGAACTAACTTGTTTATGTCAGAATGAATGGAATGCGACTTTATTAATGATAAGAAGCAAATAACAAATGGGGGCCTCATTAAAACCTCTAGCAGTAAAACCCTCCTTAGGGATAAAACCTGCTACAGGGAAAAGAGTGCCCCTTTATAAGAAATGTAAATTACATAGCTTAGCTATAATAGCGCTTTAAGTCTGCGACATTGAGCGTTCTGGGAATCTCTTTTCCTTTGAGAGTTTCTAAATGATACGCTCCGTTGGCTGCGATGGTCTTGACCCGGAATGGGCCTTCCTAATTCGCTCTAAGCTTCCCGTCTTTAGCATTGCGGTTTCCGATACTGGCTCTTCTTAGGACTAAGTCACCTATTTGGAATCTTCTCGGTACAACCCTCAAATTGTGTCTTTGTGCTACCTGTTGTTTCCGGCATAACTCTTTGATTCTGGCGGCTTCTTGAATTTCCTCGACCATGTCGGAATCTTCTCTGAGGAGCTGCTCGTTTTCTTGAGCAGGGTACATAACCCTCCAAGATGGGTGCCCGATTTCTACCGGGATTACGACATCTGATTCGTATACCATTCGAAATGGAGTTTCTCCGGTGGAGCTATGGGAAGTAGTTCTGTAACTCCAGAGTACTTGATAAAGATCTTCTACCCAACTAGTTCCAGCTTTCTGGCATCTCTTTTTCAAGCCATTAAGTATGACTTTGTTGGCGGACTCTGCCTGTCCGTTCGATTGTGGATGCTCTACACTGGCAAAGTATTTCTTGATACGGAGACCTGCTAGCATTTCTCGGATTCTTTATCGGTGAATTGGGTCCCGTTATCACAGATGACTTCTGCCAGGATACCGAACCGGCATATTATTTGCCGGAAGACAAAGTTCTGGGCTTTAACTGATGCTATGCTGGCTAAGGGTTCCAATTCAATCCATTTAGTATAATAGTCAACAGCAACAATGAGATGTTTGAACTGACCTGTGGTTGGAGTGAAAGGTCCCAAGAGGTCCAAGCCCCAAGTGTGGAAGGGCCAGGGGGTGGAGATGCTGTGCAGATCTTCAGCCGGAATGTGGGACAATGGACTGTGTTCTTGGCACTTTGGGCACTTCTTCACGTGATCAGCTGCATCTTTATTCATGGTTGGCCAGAAGTATCCTGCCCGCAAGGACTTCCTTGCCAACGATTTTCCACCAATGTGGTGACCACAACTTCCTTCATGCACTTCAGTAAGGACATACCATGTTTCAGATGGTCCAATGCATTTAAGCAAAGGAGTTGATAGTCCTCTCCTGAATAATTGTCCTTCTATCACGGAATACCGGGAAGCGTTTTGTACCAGCCGTTTTGCTTCTCGGGTATCTGCCAGGATGGTGCCTTTAGTGATGTACTCTATTATTGGAGTTCTCCAATCGTCATTTTCGATCTGCAAAATAGCACAAGGAGAAGGGAGGACCTCTTCTATTACTGACTTCAAAGTTGAGGACGACTTGGTGCTGGCCAATTTGGAAAGTAAATCAGCACGACTGTTTTCTTCTCTCGGAATGTGCTTGATCTCAAATTTAGAAAGACCAAGTAGACTTTCTTTAACCTTTGTCAGGTATCTCTGCAACAATGGCTCTCTTGCCTGGTATTTCCCTTTTATCTGGGACACCACCAATTGGGAATCTGAACATAAAGTAATCGCGGTAGCCCCTAATTGTTTTGCCGGGCATATCCCGGCTAAACAGGCTTCATATTCTGCTTGATTATTGGAGGTTGGGAATTCGAATTTTAGAGAATATTCTACCGTTACCCCTTCGTCATTTTCAACATAAATAGTCCAGGATCCTTTTGGCTCCTCCTCGGGATGTGTCATCTCGGCCACAAAATCAGCCAACGCCTGTGCTTTGATTGCTTGCCGTGGTTCGTAGGAAATATCGTATTGTGATAATTCTACTGCCCAGGTCATCATCCTTCCCGCCAAGTCAGGTTTGTGCAAGATTTGTCGGATGGGTTGGTTAGTTCTTACCACGATGGGATGACATTGGAAGTGTGGCCTCAGCCGCCGGGATGCAAATAGCAGGGCATAGGCGACTTTCTCAAGCCGCTGGTAGTTCAACTCCGATCCCTGTAGCGCTTTAGAGGCAAAATATACCGGACTCTGATTCCGGGATTCTTCCTTTACTAAAGCCGCACTGATTGCTTCATTGGTGACGGCTAAATAGAGATATAGGACCTGTCCAAGATCTGGGCGGGAGGGCTTGAGAGGATTTTCTTCAATTCCCGGAAAGCTTCTTCACATTCTACATTCCACTGGAATTCTTCCTTACGTCGTAAGGTCCTGAAAAAAGGTAAGCATTTCCTGGCTGAATCTGGAAGGAATCTTTTCAAAGCAGCGATTCTTCCTATTAGTTGTTGGACCTCTTTAATATTTCTGGGACTCTGCATATTCAACACAGCACTACACTTGTCGGGGTTGACTTCAATCCCTCGACTGGTTAGCATAAAGCCTAAGAACTTTCCAGCTTCGACCCCAAAGGTACATTTATTAGGATTTAACCTTAAATCATACCTGCGCAGTTGTTGAAAAGTCTCACGCAAGTCAGCCACCGGATCTTTGTCTTCTGGGGTCTTTACTATCATGTCGTTGATGTAGACTTCAAGGATTCTACCAATCTGTTCTTTGAAGACTTGGCTCATCATCCGCTGATAACTTGCTCCGGCATTCTTCAAACCAAACGGCATCATGGTATAGCAGTAAACACCCATGTCGGTGACAAAAGCTGTTTTTTCCTGATCTTCCGGGTACATGGGGATCTGGTTATAGTCGGAGTAAGCGTCCATGAAAGATAGATACTTATAACCTACAGAGTTGTCCACCAGTTTATCGATACAAGGTAAGGGGAATGGATCTTTGGGACACGCTTTATTCAAATCTGTGTAATCTGTGCACATTCTCCACTTCCCGTTAGCCTTTTTTACCATCACCACATTTGAAAGCCAATCTGCATATCGTATTTCTCGGATGAATCTTGCGTCTAGCAACTCCTTCACCTGTTTTTCTATCGCTGCCTGTCTTTCTGGACCCATTTTTCTTTTCTTCTGAGCCACCGGGATACATCCCGGTCTCAAAGACAGGCGATGGCACACGAATTCCGGGTCAACTCCGGGCATGTCGGAAGAAACCCAAGCGAACAGGTCTTTATTTGTCTTCAACAACTCAATGAGTCGCTCTTTGATTACGGGGGGTAAGTTTTCCCCTGTCTTGACGGTCTGATCTTCTTTAAGTCCTATCTGGACTAAGATCTGATCCCCTTCTGGTTGAGGTTGTTATATTCAAAGTCTGCTCTGAGATCTAGGTTAGTCATCATGACCCCTGCATCCCACATCAAATCACGTCTCTCCATCTTTTGCTTCCCTTTCTCTTCTGCCGTTACTGGCGAAATGGATGGTGATTTTGTGATTTTAAGGCTTTCTTGATAACATTTTCGTGCATCACTGCTCTTTCCTCGGACAGTTATTACTGAGCCATTTTCTCCTGGGAACTTCATGGCTAAATGGATGGTAGAGACTATAGTGCCAAGGCTGTTCAGGGTTGGTCGCCCAATGATTGCATTGTAAGCTGAGGGGAAATCCACCACTATGAACCTAGCGGGAATTGTTTTGGTATTTGGCTTTTTGCCAAAATTCACCTTAAGGTCGACATATCCTTTGGGAATGATTGTATCTCCAGTGAAGCCAATTAAGCTGCCTTTATGGGGGATTAAATCCTTAGATCCTAATCCCATTTTATCAAACAAGCTCCAGAACATAATGTCATCCGAACTTCCTTGATCAATGAAGATTCGATGGACTTCGAAGCCGTTCAGATTAGCTGCTACGACCAATGGTTCGTTATCCCAGATCCGTTCTTCCGGGAAATCTGCATCTGAGAAAGATAGCACTGGGTTAGCTACAACAGTTACCTAGGAACAAGAATCCCTGACATCTCGGGTCCTCTTCTTATCTTCGAGACCCTTTAAGCTGGCTCCTCCAGCTATGACTTGAATTATTCCCCTAGGAGGGGATTCATGTGCTCGTCTTGGGCTCTGGGATCTCTGACGGATTTCAGCTTGTTGATCTCGGTTCCTAAGAGGGGATCTGAGTGTCTGTGTCCGAGGAGATGGACTTCGGCGACGATCCCGCCTTTCTGGCGATGCTCGAGCATAATTTCTCAACCTCCCTTGTCAGATCAGCTTTTCAATTGCATCCCAGAGTTGGATGCATTCATTGGTCGAATGTCCACGATTCCAATGGTATTCACATTACTTATTTTTGTGCTTCCCAACTGTTTTCAAAGGTGGCGGCCGCTCTCTTAGTTCCGAATGCATCACTTCTTTCAATACTGAAGCTGGCGGGACTATTAGCGGAGTATAATTGTTGAAAAGACCCTTGCGCTTCTTGGGAGACCTATCCCGGGGTTTGTCGTCTTTACCCCGGGATTGGTTTGGAGGGACAATTTTTGCTTTGTCATCCTTCTTAGCGGCTTGGGCCTTCTCCCATTCTTCTATTCTGATCCACTTTTCGGCCCTGACCTTCAAGTCATCCATGGAGGTGGGCTTATCTCCAGCCAGTTGCTTAGCGAAGGCTCCTGGCTTCAAACCTCTTACAAAGAAATATAACACCAAGTTAGGTTCAACATTCCTAACTTCTAGTACTTCATTGTTAAAACGTGTTATATAGTCTCGTAGGGATTCATCTTTTCCCTGTTTAACAGTTTCTAAGTGGAATTCAGATTTGAACTGTCTTTTACTGCTAGTGAAATGAAGAATAAACTTATCTTTGAGGGTTTTCTAATTACTGATGGATTGTGGTGGAAGGTCTGAGAACCAACGACTTGCAGCCTCTGACAATGTGAGGGGGAAAGCACGACATATGATGGCCTCATTCACCCCTTGGAAGTACATAGCTCTTTCAAAAGTGCTGACATGTAGAGTGGGATCCTTGGTTCCATCGTATTCCTTCAACTTCTTTGCAAACTGGAATCCACGAGGAAGGGCGTGGGACATTATCCAGGGCGTGAAGGGATTGTCAATGTATCCGAAATCCGGGGCATTTTCAGCCATGTGCTCTTGGTTTTCGGCTTGTTGTCCGGCTTGCTGGCCCCTAAGGGGAACAAATGGCGGGTTGTCCCCCTCAACCCGAGATTGATGTGGGGCCCCTTCATGTCGGCGACTTATCCGTCCTTCCTATTGCCTTTCCTGAGTTTTCAGATTTCCCTCTTTTTCTCCTTCAATTGCGGACTTTTGTCGCTGCTTTTCCGCCTGGTCATTATCTTTTTCCAGATTCTCAGAGTTTGGTTGGGTACACCTCCCAGCTCTTTCTTCCTCTGAATCATCTTCGATAACAACGTGCTTGCCCTTCCGCTGTCGTTCTTTGAGATCTGCGATCTCTCTGGCTTGTGACTGCACCAGCTGCTGCAGTTTACGGAACTCTGCTTCAATATCAAAGTGCTGGGATGCCCTTGCTTGATTCGACGCACCAGCCTGCTGTCCAGCTCCTTGGTTTTGCACGCTGGGATCGTTGAAATCCCTATTTCTGGTTGAGCCAACCATTGTTGATGATGGATGGGAACAAAACTTTTTGTTGCGATTCCCCACAGACGGCTCCAATGTTGTGATCTAACCTTACGGGGATGTGGGACGAGCTAGATGGTCTTCTTTATCAACAGAGGGCAGTAGGATAGCTTCTGGGTCCTGAGTTCCGGCGGCGGTGGTGTGCACCTGCAAGTACTCCGACGCTCAAGTCAGTGAGAGAATTAGGGTTTTGTATATGTGATAATATATCTTACGTACCTTGCATGGTGCATGATAAGGGTATTTATAGAGTAAGGTTAATGACCTAATGTGGTCCGTATTGGGCCAAGATCTATGCCTGGGCCCAATCCTCATCATCTGGGCCTTGATAGTAGGCCGCGCCCAACTTACCGGGATGCTGGAGGTAATTGACGACTTCTTAACCCGGCATGTAAGCGTCTATCCGGGTTGCCATTATTTTGGTCCACAACAGAACCTATAACCTTGAACTTGCTAATTATTATCCTCCAAATGTCCTTAATTTTTTATGGTAAATCATCAATAAATACTTATATTAATTTTAATACACTAACAAATCTTGTGGACTTGACCTAAGGTTTCTTCTTACCATTAAGTTCCCAACAATCCCCAAATGTTTTCTTGTTACTTGACAGCAAACTTCAAACAAAATAGATGCGACTAAAATTTAGTAACAATAATATTTTACAATAAAATAGTTATTCTATGGCACATCTAGTCATAACTAATTTATATTTAAATTATATTTTCTTTTCATTTAATTTGAAGTAGTCCATAGATGACAAAAGTTCTTTTTGAACTATATGCTAAATCATTTAATCTAATTTTTTTAATATTTTAATTAATACAAAAAATTACTTATTAATATATCTTAATTTCAAGTATATTAATTTGTTAATAAAATTAATTATTTTTATGTACCCTTAATAAATTATGAGAGAGTATGACATTCATCAATTCTCATACAAGTGAATACATTAATTATATAGACACAATAAGAATAAAATTAAAAATAATCACTTAATTAATTGAAAAATATTATTTAATATATTTTATTGTTCTGTATAAATTTAGTCCATATTTCTTATATATAAAATCAGAGTATATTTGAGTAAAAACAACCACGTATAGGTAGATCATGTAGGATATTTCCTTGGTCAATTTGTTTTTTCAACCTAGGCCATTTATATGTACATAAATTCAATTAGGCCTGCCACAATTCTTTTTTTTTTTCATTAAGTTACTGAAATACCAAAAGCCCTAACTATCCCCAGTTTTGAGCCAATGCTTTTTCCATCACATGTTTTTTTCATCCCACCACACGTCACTTTTTATTTTCAAATTTATCCCTTGTCCGGATTCTCAGAATCCAAATGGGAAAGAAAGTTGTATTACGGATTCTCAAAAACCGGATAGTACCCAGACCCAACTCACGACACGTTAAACACAGATTTTCAGAATCCATGGCTCACAATTTAGATTTCAGTGTCTCCCTTCGATTTTCTCTCTCTGTCGCTCTCTCTCGCCGACGACCACCACTCAGCATCATTCACCACTGTTCTCCACCGTGTAGACCACCGTTCTCCACCACAAGGATAACTCTTCTGCTTCTTCATTCTCTTATTTAGGTATGTCCAAAGTCAATTTGAAATTTAGTTTTGAAATTCTAGGTTTCTAAATTTTGAAATAGATTATAGATGATTAGAAATTGTATTTGTTATAGATTAAAACCCTCGTTTTAGTGAAAAATGGGATTGAAAATGTTCTTGGTATTATTGTTGTTCTTGGTTGAAGAACATGAATTATGAATATCCGTAGTTGATTCTCAGAACGTCTATGGACGCTGAGAATCTGTGGCCTACGGAATCTGAGAATCCGTCTTTATATAAAATTATTTTGTATTACAGACTTTGAGAATCTGTGGCCAATTTATTCGAGAATCCGTCTTTATATAAGTTGGTTTTGAGTTATGAACTCTGAGAATCTATCTTTATATAAAATTGTTTTTATGTTACAGACTTTGAGAATCTGTGGCCAATGGATTCTAAGAATCCGTGGCCTGCGGATTCTGAGTATTTGTCTTTATATAAAACTGCTTTTGTGTTATAGACTTTGAGAATCTGTGGCCTACGAATTCTCAGAATCCGTATTTTATGTAAAACAAGTTTTGAGCTATGGATTCTAAGAATCCATGTTAATGTAAAATGAGGCCTACACCTACAGAATTTGAGAATCCAAGCGCTTTGCTAGAATTATTTTGATTATGGATTCTCAGAATCTATTTCTTGTCAATAAATGTGTAAGTTTTTTAATTCATTTTTTTTAAAAAAAAAAGTCTTTTAATTCATTTTGTGAACTTGTAGGAATGACAAACATTACAGCTGGGTCTGGGTCACGGATGCCACCACCATGCAGATGTCTGACCACGTCAGAACGGAAGCGTAAAGCAGGAGCTTCTACTTCTGAGGATGCCTTGAAGATTCAGGCACAAGATGCTCAGGCAAAGGAGCATGTGCTTGAGCAGCAGCATGAGTTACAGATGCTGGCGGTGCAAGAGGAGGCTGTGTCGGCAGTGCAACAGGAGCCTGTGCCGGCTGTGTAGGAGGAGCCTATGCCGGCGATGCACGAGGAGGATGTACACGACAGTTCCCAACATGCAAGCACAGTTGAGGACCAGCAGGAAGACATAGATGAGGGCCAGCAGGTTGAGGCATCTGGACCACCATTTTAGGGAAGTCCTATATGTGCGTCATTATTGACTTGATATGAGCATCATGAAGCTTATTACATATGAAGTAGTTAGTTTTTTTTTTTTTTATGAAAACTATATCACATTACGTAGATATTTCAAATTACGTGCACTAATATTGTAAATGATGTTTTAGGGTAGAAAAATTTGCAGAATAGTCTCCTACATGAAGAACGTTGACGATGTTACCCCCACCCACTGATTATATCTGTTAAATTCTACGGCACACCAGGTCATGGCCTTCATTCCAGTGCATTCAATGTTTTTTACATCATGCACTGTTGAATGAATTCGCTAAGAGATGGCATCCAAAGACATCGAGCTTCCATTTGGCAGTGGATGAGATGAGCATCACCTTAGATGATATGGTGTCGTTGACAGGCTTGCCTATTTCTGGAGGAACTGTTCTCACCCCTAGTGTCTAGCATGGAGGTCTCTCAGGTGACTCATCAGATGCTTGGCATTAGTCAGGGGGAGGCGATACTTGAGGTGGAGCTTCCGAGAGGACCTAATCTTCGCCTGAGCTATTTGAGGAAGCTGGTAGGGAGGTTGGTTGATAATGGTTAGGGAGCTACTATCTACGCAGCTAGAAATGACTTGCTATATGCTCTTGGCAGCACCATTTCTGCTTACAAGAGTTGGACTGCAGTAAATGTGGCATATGTTGCCATGCTCACTGATTTGGAGCAACCGAACAGATGTGCCTGGGTTGCAATGGCGTCGGCCAACTTGTATGAGAATCTTGGGGACGCTAGTGATCATGATGTTTGGAAGATTGAAGGATTTAAGGGCTTGCTACAGGTATCCAAAATGTTATTATTTAAACGTTGTATGTTTTGATTGGTTAGTTTTGCTATTATGTTGACGTGGTTGTGTTTAAACACAGATGTGGATATTTGTGTACTTCCCTATATTTGAGGGTGTCTGTCAGGGAAGAGTTTGAGCCTCACCACCCGCTAGGTGGAAGACATGGACCTATCTGTGGGCAAGTCGTAGGTCCATGACAGAAGTAATTAAAAATATATTACCTTCCATTTTTAATAGAATGAATTAATATTTAATAATTCATCATATATAAAAAAGTAATTAAAATTTATTACCTTCAATTTTTTTTTTTCAAAAAAATATAACAAAATATTTTGAAGCAACAAGTATTGTAGCATAGGAGAGAGTGAAGTGAGCTTGATGGAATTCAAAATTCCTAGTTCGAAGGTGGAATTTGATATCCCTCATTTTTTGTTTAAAGGACCTTTATTATAACATCCAAACAAAGTAAATTAAATGAAAGGATTCTAAATGCTTTCAAAAATTACTTTAAACTAAAACATTACTCCATCCAAACACACTCTAAAGTAAAAATGTTAAACAAAAAAAAAAAGTGAAAAGGGATGGTTAGCATTTCAAGTTGGAAATTTCTATAGTGACTCAAAAATAAGCTTAATTGGCAATCAAATTACTACGTGGAGATGAAGTGACATTCTTGAGAGAGAAAAAAAAATAGAAAAGAAAGAGGAGAAATTTTTCCCCCTTAGGATGTTGTTGAATCAAATTAAAACATATGTATCATTTTTATTTTTAACATGTATCATTTGTACATTAATTCAGAAAATAATCATACGTATATCCCATTTTAAGTCACAGAATTGAGTCGGTAATGAGAGGATTGGGTAATTATTATGAGGTCTTATGTTTAAATTTCAGTACTCTCTTTAAATGAAAAAAATATATATCTCATTTCAAATTGTTAAGTTATTACTTTTTAATCAAGGTTAATTCACCTAATCATTTTCTGTGGCATATAAAATGAATTGTCTGAAGCTGAGCCCAAAATAATAAATAGAAAATATCTTTCAAATGGTTGATGATTGGAAAGAACCAATGGTAGCCCCAAAATCTCCATTGTTGGTATAATGGGGGTGGTAGTACTTGCAGAGATTTCAACGCTTAAGTTAGTATGAGCCTTAGGTGTTGAGGATGAGAGAATGATCCTTACTTGACTAGGGTAACCTTTAACTATTTTTAACGGAGTCATTAAGTTTGCTGGATCAGAATTGGCCCAAGGCCCAAAACCCCATGTGTCCTTTTCTGATATTGGTGGATCCCCTTAAGCTAGTTATGCATGACTGGTTATCCCATGTGGTTGGTCATATTGGGTTATTGTTCATCTCGAGTAGTTGGTCATCTTCGGTGACTAGTCATCCCGGGTGGCTGGTCATCTAGGGTTTTTGGTCATCTTGGGTGACCGGTCATCCATGACCCTTAATTAAGGACTTTACCTATATGGAATCGTTGATCCTGAATGGGGTCCATGAACCTTAACTGGGTACTTTGCTCTAGATGGGATCATTTATTCTGGATGGGGTCCATGAACCTTAATTATGGACTATGCTCTAGATGGGATCATTGATTCTGGACAAAGTCCATGACCCTTGCTTGGTAAATTTGCCCTAGATGGGATCATTGATCCTGGATAGCTCCATGACCCTCTGTGAGGTCTTTCCCATTAGCTACTAGTTAGTCGTCCTTGGTATTTTCCAGACCATTGTCAGCTCTTCTTAATATTCAATCACCCAATTTTTATATTCTCTCATATACCTTAGAATTATACATTTGAGCCACATGTTGCTTTCAAGTTACTTCTATCAGGTGTTTAACTTTATTGACTTTATCAACCAGATCAACACTTTTAATCTGAAGGGATTTTTTCATCACTTGCAATGGTTCCCCTTATTGACGGCTTTTGCTTGCCTCCTAGTTTGTGGGTTCTCCACACTTATAAAATGGTTCTTGATTCTAAGCTCTTAAAGTAACTCTATGAAATTATTATCATTGAACTTGAGTGGTTTTTTTATACCACGAAATGTTAGTTTGATGATTTCTTCATGTTAGCCAACTTGAATAATAGATCTGCCTTGCAATTCTCTTTTGTTAGTATGTGCTTAGCCTCAAATTTGGATAGGCCATATAGCCCCTCATTAAATTTTGCCAATTATCTCTATTGAATTTTCTCTTAAGCTTGGTAATCACCCTTGATCTGGGAAACTACAAGCTGAGAATATGAACATCTAGTGATGGCAATTTCACCCATCTCCTTGGCCATTCTTATCCTAGTTAGGCATGCCTCATACTCAACCTAGTTTTTTGAAGTTAGGACGTCAAATCTCAATGAATATTCCATTGTTATGTCCTCTTCATTCTTTAGTATAACTATTTCTCCACTTCGTTTTCCATTCAACAAACCATCGACATATTGATCCATTCTCGGTCTTCCTTTTATTCTGGTTGAGTCGTCTCGACCACGAAGTTGGTTAAGACTTAAGCTTTGATAGCTTATCTTAGTTCATAGTTTATATCATACTAGGATAACTCTTCCTGCTAGATCAAATTTCAAGCATTTGTCTGATGGGCAAATTTGTATGCACCTTAGTTGGATGACACTAAACATAGGGCCTTATCCTTTTGGATGTTGTGGCTAGAACATAAGTTCTCTTTCTCAGTTTTTGATAGTTTATATCGACCCTCTATAGTGCTCTGGAAGTGAATTAGATAGGACTCCAAGTGTGTCCTTCTTTTCTAACTATCATGGAACATATCGCCTCATCAACTACTACTGAACACACATTCAATTGTAGCTCTGGATCTTGGCTCATTAACATTGGAGGGCTAGATGAAGCAGTTTTTAATTCATTCAATGCTCTTTCATGTTCTTGGTTCCAAGAGAAATCCTTTTTTCCTTTTCAGTATTTTGAACAATGGAAGACACTTCTGCCAATTAGTTGCTGAACGTTTTAGATAAATCTAGTACTTTGCATGTCCAAAGCTTCGATGTCGTTGAAATACCTCTGCTAAGTCAGCAATTAGATCTTTGTTCATAGGGCATTATTCACAATTATGTCATTTATGTAAACCCCCAATACCCTTCATATCTACTCATAAAAAATACTTATCCATCAAACTTTGATATGTGGCAGTAGTGTTTTGTAATCCAAAAGACATAATCGTGTTGATAAGCTAAACATAGTTATTAATGGGTTGATTGATTTTTAATACTTGTTCTTAAAACTATAAAACACATTATATAGGTGAGAGATTAGTATATAATGAGCTATTCTTATAATCTTTTATGCGATAGATTGATAATTGTGAAAATTGTGTATTGCATAAAATAAAAAATTAATAATAATAAATATCTCTGAATAAAAAATAAGATACAAGAAGGCGATTGATGAAATTCACTCTCAAGTTTTCTCACTTGAATTTAACTATTTTTAATATTTGTTTAATTTACGTGTTTACCATTTTAAACCAACAAACCTTTTTCCACAACTCAATAATTAAACTACCAATTTCTCCTTGTTGGTTGACAACCTTTAATTCTATACTAAACAAATTACAACTTTAGATTTATGCTAAAGGGATAACACCAGCATCACATTAGATAGCCTACTAGCATACTCGATCTCACATATAAAGCCAATTTTCAATAATTCTTTCTTTTGTTCCTTAATAGCTATTGCTCTTTCAGCTCCTATTCGTCTTTTCTTCTAGCCAATTGGCTTACAGCCTGGGATAATAGACAAAAGATGACAGTAAAAACTCAGTTTAACACCCGACATATCAACTGGAACCCATGCAAACCAATATATGTTACCACTTAATAATTCCACAAGTCTTTCTCTTAAAATAGTGGGGAGTTTCACATCCAACATTTATTGTATGAAACTCCTTACTTCCAATCTGGACTTCCACCTGACCCTAATAAGGCTAAAGGTATTATTATTCAAAACCATCCCTTGGATCTAAGTTCATCATTATCATGCATGTTGCATTCTTTTCCTTCTTATATTTCTTCCTATCCTGGGTAGATAGGCCTTCCTTCTTCGACTTCTCTGTTCGGCCTTTAAGAATTGTTAAATCTTCTGATAACAACTTAAGTGGAGTCACTATATTTAGGGTTCCATGTCGAATCGAATTTGGGTGCTAGTCCCAAATCCCCATATGTCCTTCTCTAATACCGATGGGTCCCCCTTAATGTAGTTGTGTGTGGCTGGTTATCCTAAGTGGTTGGTCATCTCGGATGGTTGTTCATCCTAGGTAATCGATCATCTCAGGTGGCTAGTCTTGGCCTACTTTTTAAATTGACCGTCTGAACCTAGAATGTTATCTACTATTTTTATGGCTTAAGCCTAATTATTGAAAAGGCCACTAAGCCAGAAAGCCGGTTTAAAAGTCTATATTAAATAAAATCCTAAAAATTATTATTAATAACCTACTTTTAAAACAAGTTAATTGATATAAATATATACATAAAGTAATGATTTAAATTCTTATCACTACTAGAAAATGTATATTTACCGACCAATTAAATTGGTCACTAAACTTATTTTATTCGGTCGCTAAATAGTTAACGAAAGAATTAGCCATCAAATTAGTAATAAAAATAGTCGGCGACGAAATTTTAGCTACCAACGGTCTTGGTCATTCGTTCATTAAATCAAACTTTTCTAGTAGTGTTAAACATAATTAAAATATGATCATAAAATATAATATCAAAATTCTTAAAAAATAATAACAATAATAATAATGCATCCAACAGGTTGGTCGGATGGCTGATGAGACATGCTTTGAATAGCAGGTCCTCGATTCGAACTCCTATGGACGCACTTTAGCCTATCAAAAATAATAATAATAATAATAATAATAATAATAGCATGAAAAATATTATTATTATAATTATTATTATATATAGGCCGGTCTATTAGGTCTAAAAATCTTCTTGAATAGCGTGAAATCTAACCTAATTAGTTAATTAGGCTTTTTAATAAACATTGGCCTGACTTACTTATTAAATTATCTTGATTTAGTCTTAGTCTGATATTGACTAGGCTTAGGCCCTGACAAATAACCTAGGCTATTTCTATCTCTAATTGTTATCTAAAACTATATTGATGTTGTTGCTACTTTTGGTACATCTAAGTTCTTAGACATCTTCGTCCTTTAAGTTTAGAAGCTAGGTGAATTTTAAGATACACCACTTTCAAAGTGATGTACCATACACCAATAAGAAAATATGAACTACATGCAATTTTAAATTAAATGTATCATTTTGTATATCTTTTGTTTATTCATATTTGTTATTTTTTAAGTTTTTTTAACTCGTTATGGGTGAATTTTAACATTCACCAATTATTATTTAATTGATTATAGTCCGTTTAAAAGAAAAAAAAATTAAAAAGATATGCATACATACAAAATACATAATTTATTATTATATTAAACATAATTCTTGCAATGTGGTGTATGGTAGAAGAATCCTAGAAGCCATTATTGTCCAAATTAATACTCTCACGAGTTCAAAATATAAACATTTAATTATTTTTTATAGTTTAGAAAAAATGATTTTACATTAATTTTAAAAAATTAATTACTCTATTATAATTTTATCTTTAAATAAATAATGTTACTCATTATTTTATTGGGATCAACAATATTAATATTAAATTACTTTAATAAATAAAATAAAAGTTAAAAAAAATTAACAAATATATATTATATTCTATATGGGTTTTTCTATATTGTGCAAATTTGTACAGGTTAAGGATACCTAAGTAGAAAAGTAATAGAATATTACTATAATTTAGTATAAAGATAATTTAATTTTTGTTTTTCTCAACAAAAAATTATTATTGTTAGACTCTTAACATGTGCAAAATAGATAAATCCATTTTATATAAGTGTTTATGATATAAAATATGAACATTTTATTGTGTGTACTTAGATTTTAAAATTAGTGAAAGATAAATACTTAATGAAAAGATAAAAGAAACTTGTCAAAATTAAGTGAATAGAAAGATTTTTACGAGAATTTAATATAAAAATTTAACATTTTTCTTTAAAATGAATGGAGTAGTATTATTTTTAGAATCAGTAGTAACAGTAATAATCAGCAAGCTTGATTGTCAAGAAAAGCAATGTCAAAATCAACCATATTCCACCCACCTTGTCTTCATCATATACTTTGACCTAAAGACAAGCATCTTAAAAATGTGCGTATGAATTTAGTACCTAATTAAGAAATTAAAGTCACCATTAATGACTCTTCATATTCTTTTAAAATTAAATTAAGCTACTATAACATGGTTTCACAAATAGAAAGTTATGCATTGATATACAAGTGACTTTATAGTTATTGATTTATTATTAAAAAAAATAAAAAATCAACATCATACTTTAAATCAATAAATAAATTTATGCCATATAAATTTATTCATATTTATGTTTTGTATGATAAATGACATTAGTACTAGTACTAAAGACCATGTGTCCATGTTGTTGCTAACCTTCCATCTGATTAGTTCATCATATCATTTTCTTAACTTTATTGCGTTTTGAGAATAATTTTTGTTTTTTTGGACAATATTTTGAGAATAATTCATACTATACGTTACAATGATATTTATCTGCAGCAGCATCTAATTCATATATCTCACAAAATTGTGTATATATACATGGTGAACCTATATTCACCAAAAAAGAATATATAGTGGACCAAACTCTTTCAAGATAGTGGGCTCAGTCCGTTACTGCTAAAATTATAGTGGACCTGACTTTTTTAGGGTTTGATTTTAAGGATAGCACATAAAGTTTTTGTTATTTGTTTGATTTAAAAAATATGCATAGAACAGTATACAAATTGAGATATTAGGTAGCACAAAAATCAAGATATTTGTATCCTACTAAACAAAGGGATAAATTTTTGTCCCATAAAAAATAATTTTAGAAAACAGAATATTACTTATTAATATTTTTATGTAAAAGAATGCATGGTGTATAACAAAAAGAATATTATTGTAAAATTTGCATTAAACTTTTTGTTGTGTGCATTAATTATCAAACAATAGATACAATAAAAGATTGTTTTGTTTCTTATTAAATTATAATGTGTTGTATCACTTGTTTTGTCCATGTC
The DNA here is from genome assembly GCA_037177725.1 of Cyamopsis tetragonoloba. NCBI lineage: Eukaryota > Viridiplantae > Streptophyta > Magnoliopsida > Fabales > Fabaceae > Cyamopsis > Cyamopsis tetragonoloba. Next base: position 64,700,453 of record CM074119.1, read on the forward strand.
CTCACATCAAACTAGGGGTGTTCGCAGTCCGGTTTGGATCAGTTTTGAGGGGTAAGTCATCTGATCTAAACAATTTATTTACTTGCGATTTGGTCTACGAAAAAAATCCGAACCAATCCAATCAGATATTTTTTAATTTGGATTGGATTAATTTTCGATTTAAAGATTGTATCAATTATAACCGAAGTTTCAGATGAAAGGGGCTAATTTGACAACGACACTTACACAAGTAGAAGAAGAAGGGAAATAGGGTTTCAATTTAAGAGGAATTGAACCGATTAGATTTCTTCGTTGAAGAACGAATCCGAATTGTGGATAGAATCGTCGTCTTCAGGCTCGATTGGCTTGGGAAAGGAAAACGATGAATCAGCAATGGAATCAAAAATGACTGTTTATGGATTTTCTTCCATAGAAACAAAATCTGTGATCTCCATTTATGGACGAGAAGCAACGAAAGTAGATTGATTACAAAGCTTCTTGAACTTCATCGTTAATCTGACTTCTAGATTCTTCCAAATCTTCGATTGAGTAGCAGTAGTGGAATCATCACATTTCTCAAAGGAGTGCTCTTGTATCATATTAGAGTAATTTCCGAACCAGGATATATACAAGTAAATCCCAAATATTCATGATAATCATCATAAAGGTCAAAGAAAAGAGTAAGAGTTTCATAAAACAATTTCATATCCATTGAAAAAGTTACTCTTTACAATATGGCTAATATTAGTATTTATAGAGGATCAGTAGATTAACTAATCCTAACTCAATTAACTAAACTAACAAACTTTAACTAACTTTTTATTCTCTATTAGTAATTAAAACCAAATGGCCAACCCCTTGTAGCTCAAATGGTACCAGGAAATGGGATAAGGTGGAGTTCAAGGTGTGGGGTTCGATTCCCAGTAGTGTAAATTTAGAAAGAAATTTAGTGTAATTTTAGTGTGTGTTTGACCGATAAAAAAAGTAATTAAACCCATTATTTACATAGTGAAAACGTATTAGATTTATATTTTTTTGAAAATTTTTACAAAAATACTCCACAAAGATATCACTCTAGTTCAATCCTCGCGAAAAACATTCACTTAAGGATATGGCTTAATCATACCATTCTGACCTACAAAGTTAATCATCTTCCGTTGCTGGATGATCCTACAATTGTGAAGATCAATTTGCACTATCCATCACACTTATTTTTCTCTTTAATTTATTTTCTAAATATGTACAATACGAAATCGAAGAACAAGATATGTGCTGAACCTTTTCAGCAGTAGAGAGGATCCCTCTAACCTATTCTCTTCCACAATTTTAATTTATATAAAAAGAAAATAAAGGTGTGGGAGTCAAAAGATGGAGAATATTCACCCTAAATTAAAATACAAGTGGATAATGAATGCTTGGTTTTCGTATTGTACAAGTATTTTGTTGTGATACACTAGAGTGTAGTATATATCTATCTTTATTTCCGGTCTAACAATAATAATGAAAGAAAGCCTTGTGGTTTTGGTCAAAAGGAGCAAGGTGTGTTGTTGATGTAATTGGTTCTTTTAATTTATTAATTCGTGAGGCTCATTATTAAGTGAATAATAATAATAATAATCTCTAAATGGGATCATTTAGAAGATAGAGAGATATATGTATCTGTGTGCAAGAAAGTCAAAAAAGACGATGAGGATTAGGCGAGTTGACAATTGCACATTTTTCCAACTCACAATTGAAGTTCATTATGCTTTTACCGTATCAATGAATTGAATGTGATAAATCACCACACCTAATCAATTTACCCAAATTTTGAAAACAAATATGTCATGCTAAACAAATGTAAAAGGTTTGAAGCATCAAGACTTTTTCCTTTTTGGTCACAAGTTTACATCTTAATTTTAAGGCATTTTTTAAAGATTTAAAAGTGAAATTTTTACATGAAAATTTAAAGTATTTATAGTGTTCAAAATTCGAAAATCATTCGATATAAACTTTTTAAATGAAGTTAAATAATGCCTTTATGACATTTACTAAGCTTATTACAATTAAAAAAAATAATCATAAATACATATTACTCAATCTTTCGATAATATATATTTTTCAACATATTTTTATTATTATATTTGATTCTTTAAATAATATCTTTAAGAGCATTAGATATTATTTGTCAATTTTAAATAATATATATAATTATTACACATTAACTAATTTTTTTAGAACGTTAATTAACAAGACCTATTTTGTTATCCCACGTATTTGCAGCTTCCTCGAAGCTTCAGTTTAGGACTAGGCTTTGAACTTTTTTTCTGTGTGAATGATGAATGATTTGAAATCCAATATGCAAATTTCTTTTACGTCGTCTAAATGTTATTGAGGTTAGAAATTTTGAAATTTTTCATGTGGCCTGTTTGATGATGTACTCACACTCAATTTATAAAAAAAAATATGTTAACAAATTAAATATTCTAAGTGTATATATACATGAATAATAGTAGCGACAGTTGAGGGTGGTATATACATGAAAAGACACTCTAATACTTAATTTAGTTAGTTTTTGGAGAGCACTTAGTGAGAAATAATAGAATACTTATTTGAATAAGATGTATTTTTGTTTTGGCTTAATTGTACTTTTGGTCTCTTAATTTTTTCAATTGTGCAATTTTAGTCTCTTTACTTTTAATTGTGCGATTTTAGTCCCCTAACTTTGTAAATCATGCAATTTTGGTCCCCTAACTTTGAATTGCGCAATTTTGGTTCTAAAACTTTTCAATTGCATGATTTTGAATTTTTTACTATCTCTCGCTCGTTAAGAAGCTCATGGTCAACGGGGTTAAACCCATATAATGAGTTTTCGTTTGTGCAACTTTTGTTTGAAACATTTCTAATTACACGATTTTGGTGCTCTTACATACTTTATTTTATTGGTTTGATTGCGTTAATCGTTAGCTTCTTAACGCAATATAGGTTGATTGAGAAAAATCGCACAATTTGATAAAGACGAGAGGACTAAAATCACACAATAGACAAAGTTGGAGGACTAAAATCACACAATTAAAAGTTAGAGGACCAAAATCGCACAATTGGAAAAGTTGAGGGACTAAAATCGCCCAATTGAAAGTTGGAGGACCAAAATCACACATTTAATAAAATTAGGGATCAAAACTGCAATTAAGCCTTTTGTTTTTTATAGTGGTGCTAGGTTTCTTATAGTTTAATGGAGTTTGGGGTCGGTTGGCTACGTGGGACTCTAGGTTAAAATATTTAGAAAATGACCTATGTACTACGATAGGGGATAGGGGTGTTTGTCTTTTGTGTAATCTGCTCCCAATCGAGATGTTGAATCATCTCCACGGGTAGCGGGATTTCTATCTTCTTTGCAGGTTAATCAAAAGCTAATTTCATAGTTAATCAGAAGTTAATTAGCAGCAAACCAGATTAGTTATGAATAAGCTACCGACTATCTACCAAATTTTCTCAAGCTAAATTCAGGTGGCTAATTAACTATAAAAAATTTTCCTAGCTAATTTATTATAGCTAAAAGCTTAGATTTTTATAATGTAAAGCTAAGTAGATATAGCTATTTCCACAGCTAATTAACTATGATTTGTTCACAAGCAAATTAGATTCTGCATTTTATCTCAAAAAAATTATGGGAATTCGTCCATCACAACTTGAAACCTAATTCCTATAGCTCCCAATCAGCCCCACAACCACTAGTCATAATATCAATTTAAGATTACATGTGCAACATTTAATAAATATTAGTTGTTTAAAATATAATTTCAAAATAAATATATAAATAAGCATATATTTTTATTTAATTTCATTTTAAAAATTAAAAATATAAAAAAAAATTACATATCTAGTTTAACAATAAAGATTATTTTATACTATTATTATAATTTTTATTGTTTAAATATAAATTCTAAGATTTAGTTTTATTCACTTCCTTCGGTACATCTAATGAACCAGTGACTCAATGTCTCGGCCGAGTCAATGACCAAGCTGGGTTTAATAACTATGATGATAACCATAAAAATATTTTATATGGATTAAACAATTTATTGATTTAAAAGTTAAAAACTCATTCAATGCATATTTTTTAAAGTATGATTTAAAGCATTAAATGAGACGTAGTTATTATACTCTGACTAATGCATTTAAGATACTTATTAGCATGACCCTATTAATAATAAGACTTCTACAATTATATATTATTATTGAAATAATATATTATTTTGATAAAAATGTTTTAAAATTTATATATATAAACTAATAAAAACACTTTCAAGACTTTGATAAATTTAGCTAGTAACTTTTATTTTGTAGCTACATTTCACAACTAATTAGTAGTTATTTTAGTAGTTAAACAATAACTATAAAAAAAACTAAGAAGGAAGTAATCTAAAGTGAACAACTCTTACTCTATCAACCAACAACAAATTAGAAAGTCAGGGACTAAAATAATTGATAATAGTGAAAGACAGGGACTAAAATGATCGATGATAGTGAAAGTTAGGGACTAAAATGACCTATAAAATGCAAAGTCAGGCACTATTTTAGTATATATTTCCTTTTGCTAATATATCATCAGTTTTTATAACACATGTGCAACATTATACATGTTAAGCATTTTAAAAGGAATATTTTTTATAGAAAAAGACAAAAATTAATTGAGTTTTGTATTTAATATGCATTTATTACTTATACTTTTTTCTATTTTGAGATTCTTATCCTTGCACACGTTAAAAAAACTTATACGATTTTGAGAAAAATTAGTTTTGCAACAACGTAAAAAACCTTATACCATCCATAATTAATCTTTAGCAACACAATTGTTATATAATATTTATAGAAAATATTATAAATACTAAAGATAACATTTTAATAATTTAATAACATTCTTTAAATATATTATAAATATAATTTCTTTTAATAATTTGACAATATTATTCAAATAGTACTAGAGGTTAATTATGTTGCACGCAGTAAAAATTAGTCGCCAGATCTATTCATTTGACATTAAATATGCAAATTACGTATAAATTAGCAATCAAAATAATTAGTGACACACTAACATTATATTTAATGAGCAACATGTTTAATTATTTGATCTCTAAATCATTGTCACATGGTATAGATTCCACGTAAGATACCAAAAGGACACAATAATATTCTCTGCTTCGGCAAATTAAAGTAAGAACATGGTGCGATTTATAAGGAAGTCAAATCAAATTTTACTATATATAGTTGCGAGTAATTTGTCACTAATCTTCTTTTTTTTTTAGATTTCAACTTAACCCAAAAATACAAATTAAGTTTCAAAAGAAAAAAAAAAGTTTCAAAAGAGCCATTGTCCTCTTGTAGATATAATTTCCTATAGTTACTATTATCCTCGTTAGAAACCATTAATGGGTACCAAAAGATAGAGCACATACACAATTGGTAATAGATTTAATTTTAATCCAATTTCAGTAAACGTTTTTGACTAAGTCATCAAGCATTTTCACATCATTAAAACAGTTATATATGATAACAACCTTAAGTGGCTAAATTAACATTTTCGCCGTATAACTTTATGTTAAGTTTTGATCTCATTCTTTTTTTTTATAGACTTTCGATCTCATTCTTTATTTATATATATGGAAATAATTTTATATGAGAATAAGAGAAATGAATTTCGATTCTTGGATCTTATCATAAATGGTTATGATTAAAACACAAGGGTTTTAAGAAAATCATTAAGTTTATAAAAAAGTCACATGACTTTCAAATAAGTTTAAAAATATTTAATCTTGGTAATTCATGATAGAATCCCAAGGTAGGGATTCAGTCTTCTCACTCTCATATGAAGTCATCTTTCTCACCTGCCACGTTGAATCAAAAAACTTGTCATTTAGAGGGGAATAACTCAAAAAAACAAAAAATCCAAATCACAAAGTCCTTGGTCCTTTAATTAGAGACATTTTACTCTCTCATTTCACCAAATTCTCGACACTCAAAATTCTAGCACGTGCATTTCACTCTCTCAATTCACCCAATATCACACATTTCTTTCATTTCAAGATGCAAATTATATTGTTCCTCTCTTCAACTCTCTCTTACTCTCTCTTTGTGTCGAAGAAGCAAATCAGAGAAAAAGAAGAAATTGAAAACCCTATCTTTATAACAGGTGTAGGGACTAAATTGAACTTCTTTTAGGAATATATAGGGACTTCATTGAACTTTTCATACCAAACAAAAGGAACTATTTGTATTGTTTACTACTGCTTGCCATAATTAGAGTTGAGATGGAGAATTTCAATTCAGAAATTACGGTTCAAAAAAATTGGGGAAAAAGAAGAACTAAGAACAAAACCCTAATTTATGAAATTTTGGGAAGAAGAAGGGCTTCTCAAGTGCATCATGAAACTGGATTGCGTTAAATGTCATGTCAACTATAAAATGGTGTCTTTTTGGGTTCAATATGACATTTAACGTACCACGTTAGATTTATGTTAACTACCTTAACGCCATACTAATGTCAATGACCAAAATACATCACAGAGCAGAAAGTTAGGGACTTATTTGCAACGTCAAAAAATATCAAGGACTAATGTAAACAAACCTTTCAAAGGCAAGTAATAATTTGTCCCTTCACTCATCTTTTTTTAACAACTTTTTTTATTTGTGACATTTGTTTGCCTTGGTACAAACATGGATCCTAGGTAGCATTAATGGCCTTAAGTTGCTTGTATTTTTTTTTTATCAAAAACATCATTTATCATATTCCAATTTCAAAATTCCTAAATTGAGAAGTTATTGTTCTTCCTGCAAATTGTGTTTAATGGCAACAATGAAACTTATAGTTGGGCACCATAAAAAGAAGGCAAACAGTATAAAATTGACTAAAGTTCTTGAGTAAAATGAAGCAATTTGGTCAAGTATATTAATTGAGGAAATACATTTGACAAAACCTGTAAGACTAGTGGTTATTTTTGAGAGGATTTTAGGTCAAGTTAGAAGGAGAGTTTGACTTTGTTCACCGATAAAAGTTGAAATTGACAAAGCATTCATTCAAGTTGGTAATTATGGTCAAATCAAGCTATTTATTCAAGAATGTGTATTGACAAAATGTTTAAGTCTAATAGTCAAGTCGAAAAGGATGAAAATTCAAGTTATAACTTGCTAATTTGACCTTATTCATTTGAAAAAATATGACTTGACAAAGAAATTAATCAAATTGATAGTTATTGGGCCAATTTGTTTATACTTAAAAATAATTGATTTTGAAGGTAAGTAAACAATTAATTATTTTTTTAAGGAAAATGATGAAACGTACGAAAATTTTGTCACGAAATGGACACGAACTCTTATAAAAAAAGAGCTGATTGGTTTATGCTAACATTATATTGCCATTTTTACCCCCTATGAATGGTTATACAATAACCTCGTTTTGGTCTGTTCAAATTTCTTTAATATTCGTGAGAAATTCTTTTAATTTTGAAACTTATTTTATTATAAATTTCATGACAAACCGAAGTTTAGGGTTTGTTGATTTTATTTTTGAAAATAATTTTCTGTTATTAAAAATGGAAAAAAATTGTTTGGCAGACGAGTTTTCAAAATAGTTTTTAAGAATAACTTTTATTTTTCAGTATTTAAAAACTAAAATTTAAAAACATCCCAAACTTGTTTTAGTTTTCAGTTTATTGAATTTACATACAAATTTGTATTGAAAACTCTCTTTTTTTTAAACGGTTTCTAAAAACTGTTTTATAATAAAATTTTTAAAGACTAAAAATAAAAATTATTTCAAATAAATGTTTAATCTCTTTTTCTTTTTTAGGGAAAACCTGAGTTTAGGGCTTGTTTAATTTGAAATAATTTTGTTTTTTAATTTTTTAAAAGTGTATTATAAAATAGTTTTCAGAAACAGTTTTTAAAGAAAGTTAAAGGAGTTTTCAATAAAAATTTGTTTGTAAATTTAGAAAACTGAAAATAGAAACAAGTTTGAGATGTTTCTAAATTTTAGTTTTTATATATTGAAAAATGAAAACTCGAAAACTATTTTCAAAATCTTGTCTGCGAAATGAGTTTTTTAGGGACTGTTTGGTTTGCGTTTTCATTTCCTGTTTTTTATTTCCTGTTTTTTGAAATATAGCATTTTCAGTTTTTCCTTTTGTAAAATTTCAGAAAACAGAAAATAGAATGAAAACCACAAATGAAAACAAAAAATCAGAATGTAAACCAAACAGCCCCTAAAGGGCTTGTTTGAAACAGTTTTGATTTTTAATTTTTAAAAATTGTATTATAAAATAGATTCCAGAAACAGTTTAAAAAAAAAGTGAGAGCAGTTTTCATTACGAATTTGTGTGTAAATTTAGAAAACTGAAAACCAAAACAAGTTTTAGATATTTTCAAATTTTGGTTTTTAAATAGTGAAAAACAAAAACTGTTCCTGAAAATTATTTTTAAAAACCCGTCTGCCAAACGGGTTTTTTAGCGCCGGTTTGTAACAGTTTTGGTTTTTAACTTTTAAAAATTTAATCATAAAACAGTTTTAAAAAAATGTGAGACGCGTTTTCAATACAAATTTGTGTATAAATTTGGAAAACTAAAAACTGAAAACCAAAACAAGTTTTAGATGTTTCTGAATTTTGGTTTTCAAATACTAAAAAACAAAAAATATTCCTGGAAACTGTTTTTGAAAACTCATCTACGAAACAGGTTTTTTAGTTTTCTGTCTTTAAAAACAAAAATCTGTTTTGAAAAACAGAAATCAAATAAACCAATTCATGTACTAATTTAACTAAATATTTATTTGCATTTAACCATAAACTTGGGTGCACATATAGATAGTTAAAAATGAAGAAAAATGTGGTTAAATTATTAGGTAATAATTATCCAATTTAGATATTAATCTAACTACATATTTCTTTATATTTAATAACATAACATGTTCTATATGAGTCGTTCACAAATTAGGTGTATACTAGTCACTACTCAAATTTTTTTTAATCCAGATTTTTAACCAACTGAATATGATATAAATTTATTTCCCTTTTCTGATTTTTCATTTTTTAATTAAAAAATAAAATAATATTATTTTAATCGAATTAATCAAAAATTGGCTAATTTAAGTTGACTGTTTTTCATTTCCGATTTTTTTTTTCTTTCCTTCTTCCCATGTTCTGTCCCTCACACGCTCGTTACCATTATTTTTTTCTCTCAAAATACATCTTTGATAATCAAAGTGATTACTTTGAAAGTGACTATGAAATTTGGTAAAATAAAGTTTAGTGGAATGAATTTATATTTGGGAATGATATTGTAAAAGTGAGTTTGACATAATGAAGTTTGTTTGGATAAATAAAGATAGTGGATATAAAGTTTAATTAAAAAAAGGACATAATTTTTAATTAAAAATAGGACATGAAAGAAGTAATAAGGGGTAGAGTTGTAAATAGTCATTTTACTTTTGCAAAATGAAGTTTGAAAAGTAGGTAAAACTTACTTCTCCCATACTTCATTTTTCCAAACATACTTTCATTTTAGCAAAGTTCATTTTGGGCCTCCAAACTCTCTTTTAACAGAATAAACTTGATATCCAAACATGCACTAACTTTGCATCTTCTTTTTCTTATTTCGCCTAAGGAGTTGCTATCATCATATGCGTAATATATGATTTTATAATAAGAGAGAAAGAAATAAAAAAAAGAAAAGTAAAAAATTAAATAGTAGAAGAAGAGTTAAAAAAATAAAGTATTATGTGTGTATTTGATTTTATGATAGTAGAATTGATTTTTGATAAACATAATTTTATAGAATTGATATGGAGTAAAATTGTCTGAAATTGATAATGTGGCAGCGAATGTCTATGATGACGTGTCGACTTTATAGCTCACACTTCGACTTTTATATATATTAGATAGAAATTGACCTGTGCATCTTCAAACATAATATAAATAATGTTGTTCATAGATCATCAAATTGAAAATTAATTTATAAAAGACGTGAATAACTTAAAAAAAATTACAATTAAAATAGAATTGTTATATAACAATTTAAAATATAGATTTTTAACCTATGAAATAAAAAAAAATAACTTACTTATTATTATTTAAAGAACTTTTTTTTTGCTTAAAAGGAATTATAATAAATTTACATCAATTAATTTGAAAAAGAAAATAACTTTGAGTAAACATGAAAGTGTTTTTAGTTTAAGATATTATTTAAAAATTATAATAAGATGAATGGAGAAATATGAAAAACAAATACGAATAGGGTCATTTATCATAGTAAAAAATTAAAAAATTAAAACTACTTTTATCTGGGAAAATCATATTCAAAATGCTAAAATATCAACTATTATTCAATAAACTCTGACGATCCAATTACTTGTCTTGCACTTAGGTCTCTAAGATAGTCAAATTTCATGCTATTAGGTTCACATTTATGTATAATTTTATCTTTAATCAAAAAGTAGTAAGAATTAGACAAAAAAAAAATCAATTTTTGCACAAAATAATTATTTATATTATTAAAAGCATGACCCATTGTAGTGACAAAAAAAGTGGTGGGAATAGAATGTGATTTTGGGAAAAATGAATATATAGACAAATAGGTATATGAAAAAATGTTTTAATATGAAAAAATGGATATATATATAGTTAAAGGATATTTTAATTTTATTAAATAGTATTTAGTTTTATTGAATAGTATTTAGTGATTTTAATAAATTTTTTAATAAAAAATAGTAATTTACTATAATAATTCAACAAAATTACTATAATAAATTCACAAATTTATCTTGATAGGCTCAGCACATTATCAACAAAATTCAATCGAAATATGAATGATTATCAAATTTAAATTATTTTTCTAATACAATGATATTTTATAAGCACCATTAAAAAGGTTGGGTCTTTAAATGTGATATATATATTAAACAATTTAATACTCAATATTATTGAGATGATAAATAATTTACTAGTTATGACTCACTTGTATGTTGATAACAAAAAAGAATTCAGGACCTCCTTTTGCTGCATATTGCTGAATAAATCCAAAAAACATTAATAAAAAATATACACAATACTTGAACTATTGAACCAGGATGACTACTCAAATTGTCTTCTCGTGTGTTAGTACAAACCCAATCTGCACTTGCATCAAGGTGCCTTTTGCCTTCACCTTATAAAAGAAAGGAAAAAAATGTGTATGAAATTTGTTTAATATAGATTCTATTTTTGTGTACACAAGTGTAGAAATTATTTGAAATTAATAAGTTTCTCCTCTTATTGTTAAAAGTCCCACATCAAATAGGAATGTTAGTATATAAGCACAAATTAACATTTAGGGTTGGGGTGCCTTTAAGAGCGAACCATATCAGAACAATTGGTCCCAAATAGAGCCCCGCCCGCACGCGCGAGCCCCCCTGGCCCCCACGCCCGTGCGCGAGCCCCCAGGCCCCCACGGCCGCGCAAGAGCCCTCAGGCCCCCCCTCCCCCTCCCCCTAGCCCGCGCGAGCCCCCGCCCCGCTTACCTGAATTCCTTTCTCCTGCATGTCTGTCTGTTTTGCAGGTGCATTTTCCGAGGCCTGCTCTGCAACGCTGTACAAAACGCAATATTAAGATCTAAATGTCGTAACATTACAAAATAAAATAAAACTTTCATTATGATAATCAACTGAATTCCTTTCTCTCAAAACAAATATACATTGCTATTGAAAATATTTAAAAGTATTAACTAATAACTATTGTTTAAGGGAACTATGAAAGTAAAGTAATATTACAAACAAAAGAAAATGGTACTTTGGAACATTAAGGTTTGGAAGTGGAATGAGGTGGTAAGCTGCTCCTTTCTTTTACAAAATCCTTTGGCAGCAACGACAATTGTGTTCGTTTCAAAAAATTAATTCTTTAGCTAAATCTCAAACCAAAAGCATTGGCAAAGAAAAAAATTATTGACAAAATAGAATATTTAATTGTTTTCATCATAATAGAATAAGCGTAATTAAATAAGCCAACAATACCAAATTTTCATGTCTAGAATTAACATTTTATCGTTTTTTAAGAAAATTCCAAGTGTCTGAACGAGAGTGAGAAAAAGAAGGAGGGTAAAGTGTAAAGTTGATTGAATTGTACACTAAATGAAGAAGGAAGGTGGAATTTTGAAACTTGATCATAAGTCACATATAACGTGGCTGTTCTTAGTGCAAGAAAATTCATGCATGTTCCACGTATCCCTTCCCACTTCACATGCACTTTATTTATTTATTTATTTATATATATATCCTCATTCTTATATTATCACCAAAAGGATCAAAAACTGAAGCATATGATTATAGCATATGATTATATCAAAAACTAGCACAAGGATCAGGGCAAAACAGAACACGTACAGCAAATCAACAAGCTGCAGAATTTTGTGATGACACACCTGCACCTAAAATAGAAGCAGAACATGCAAAAAGAACAGGTGCAGTACTTGAAGAACACATATTACTGCTCCTTATGATTCTGATCCAATGGCTCTTACTTCATCTACTTGATCCAATGATTGTAGTTCCTTTCCTGATACTTAGCACGTGTCTGTTATTTCTTGTTACCCTTTGTAACTGTTTTTCCTATTTCTGTTATTCTGTTACTTGTATATATATAGCTTATACTTGTATCAGAATCACTTAATGAATAATAACAGAATGTTCATTCACTGTGTTTCTTCAATTCTACTCATCACACATGAACATGCTGAATTTGATCAGAACAAGCATTGATCTGCAGAATTTGATCATAACAAGCACATATACAGAACCTGAAATTTCGATTTATGCAGAGAAAACAAAACCAGCGAATTATGCAGAATCAGAATAGATGGATTATGCAGAAACAGAACAGAACTTGAATTCGCCCTTCAATTTGATCCAAACAGTAAGAAAATCTGATCAATTAAGCCTCAAATTACTAGGTTATGCTGCGAATTAATTTGGAACTGATTGCACCAATTAAATTCAGCTAATCATCGAGAATCATCAAGGATCACAGAAAAATGCAGAACAGAATTTGCGAAATATGCAGCATGAACAGAAACAGAATTGCGATCCAAACAGCATGAATTAGTGATCAATCAAACCTCAAATTGATAGGTTTTGATTCGGATATGGAAATGAATAGATTGCACCGAACAATTTGCATCAATTCAACCAGAATCATCATGAATTATGAATTATGCAGAGAAAATGCGATGAACAGAACAGAAACACAGAAAACGAGTTTTCTGCAGAATTGATGAAGAACAGCAAGAATAATTCGATCAATTGAACCTCCAATTGTTAGGTTATGTTGCAGAACTGAAAGCAAACTGAATTGACCGATTAGTTTGGCAGCAATTCATCAAAATCATCAAGGATCAAGAAATGCAGAAAATGGTGCGAAGAACAGCAACAGAATTTCGAAATTTCAGTTCAAGAACTCACCAATTTGAAGCACCAAGGCTAGCTGATACCAAAATGATGTGATTATGTGTGGATCTTGCTTCAATTGGTAGGAAATTCTTCAAGAACTTGGGCTGAACAGAACCGTGAGGAAAAGTGGGTTTAAACCCATTTGATCAAAACAGAAAAATGGAAAAGAGGAGAGAAATGGAGGAATTAATGAAGGAATGCCACAAATGGAGGAATTAAAGAGGAAAAGGAAAAGTGGGTTTAAACCCATTACATATTAGTTATATTTAATCATTATAATAATAAGTATTTTTTTATTTTTCTATTTTTTCTTTTAATTATTTTTAAAAAATTAAAAAGCACTCTAAAATTTTACAAAAAGTACATCTTTATTCTTAATAAAATAAAATTTTAATTTTTTAAATAAACAATAACAAACGAATTTAAAATCTTTTTTTTAGTTTTATTTTTATTTATTTTTCCGATTTACCAAAAAAAACAATAACAAAATTTTAGCTATTAAATTTATTCAATAGCTAATAGTAGCTATTTAGAAATAAATGAGCTAGAAACAATTTATAAATACATTCTATAGCTAATCAGTAGCTATTTAGATACAAATTAGCTACACAAATTTTTTAGCTACACTTCATAACTAATTAGTAACTAATTTAATAGCTAATAAATAGCTACTTAAATATAGTATAAATTAGTTACAAAATAGTTTGTAGCTTTATTTCATAGCTAATTTAGTAGCAAATCTATAGCTACTAAATTAGCTAAAAAAAATTATTCAGTAGTTAGACCTCATTTGTGTTTATTTTGTAAAAGAAATATTTATTTTAATAAAATAAGCTTTTTTATAAATTTTAAGTGTGATTGTTTATACTTCTCAAAATAATTAAAATAGAAAATAATTAGATTTATGCTTATTTTGAAAATCAACTTGAGCTGCTTCTCAAAGTAATCCACTATAATAGAAGAGAGAAGATTAAAAAAGTTATTATTCTTATTTTAACCAAACATAAATTAATCACTTCTGATTTTTACCATAATCAATTAAAAAGATAATCACTTCTCTATTTCTCTTTAGAATCAATTATTTTTAATAAGTTTAAACAAACAGACTCAATTAACTACTAAAAATATTTATAACTAAATTTTGTAGCTAATGATAGATTTTCTTGTAGTGTACGTTAGTGAATTCTTTCAGTAAATGTGAATTTTGTGAGACAAAATTTAATTTTAGTGTGACTTACATGATGGGGTAGGCCAGTTCTTGTTTGTCACCTAACTAATAATAATAAATTATATCCAAAAGTATAATAAAAATTGTATTTCTTAAATAATAAAACTCTTACAAATTTAAATTAATAGTAAAAATATAGCATTAAAAAATATTGTCCGTAGTATTCCTCTTGCATTTATGATTTTGGAGTGCAAACAAAGTTTCAAATTATAGTTTGTCAACGAAAATCTGAGTTTGCAAATTGCAAATTTGCAACCATACATTCGTTGTGATTATTTTATTTTCATGATGAGTTGCCTATTAGTATTAAAAAGTAGATTAGCACTAGCAAGTGAAAACATAATCTTGTGAGGTTGATCAAGGTTTGCAAAGTTGGTTTGAATTGAATATTTGTTGGCGATTAGGTGATGGTAAACGAATTTATTTTTGGGATGATTGGTGGATTGGTTCAGCTCCTTTGAATCAAGTTTTTCCTTCTTTATATTTATTATCTTCTCAGCAACAAGAAAAAAATATTGAAATGGGATCCTCAAATGTCGATGGGTGGCGGTGGTGTTTCAATTGGAGTCGTGATTTATCTAGTCTTGAGGAGGATATGATAAAGGATTATTGGAATTATTACATCCTGTGGTGTTGCAGAATTCAATTTTGGATTCTCAAAAGTGGATGGGGAATTATTCAGGTGATTACTCTGCTTTGTTGGGGTATCGTTGTTTACTGCATAAATTTGCAATTATTGAGCCAGTAGAAGATGTTGTCTTGCGATCTTTGAAAGCTTCATGGGAATCTTCAGCACCATTAAAAGTTCAAGTTTTTCTTTGGTTATTGTTTCAGGATAGGATCCCAACTCGTGTTAATTTGATGCGTCGTGGTGTATTATCGGTAGTAGATGATACTTGTACATGTTGCAGCAATTCTCCTGAATCAGTTTCTCACTTGTTTCTACTGTGTAGCTTTGCGACAAGTATTTGGATTAAGGTGTTTGATTGGTTGCAAATTTCTCTTGATGTTGTAGATTCGTTACCAGTGAGTTTTTCTGAGCTTTGTTCATCATTTTCGTCCAAGAAGAAGAAGCAGGCTTTTGTTGGAGTTTGGGCTGCCCTTATTTGGTACTTATGGCTAATGCGAAATAATGTAGTTTTTAATAATGGTATTTGGGATGGGGTCAAGTCCTAGATCTCATTAAAATTAGATCTTGGACTTGGAATAAGCATTCAAATCTCCTGTCTTCCTCTTCTTTTTCAGATTGGTGTATTTGTCCAATGAATCATTTGTTGCATTAAAGAACTTGTTGTAATTATTTAGGGTACATCTTGTACTCTTATTTTTAATATATTTTCAATTGCTTATAAAAAAAAAAAAGTCAAAACATAATCATATATGCTTCCTTCTCTCATGATGACTTATATTTTTAATAATTATAAAATCCTCCTACCATTTCTTCTTTTAAACCCTCATATTTATTCGATAAAAAATATCTTAAATAATATTTATATTTTTAAGATACAAAATATATTTTATTTTTTTATTTTTTTTAGTACATCGAAAATAAATAAAAAATTAAAAAACTAAGAAGGATTTAATTTTTTTATTTAATTAATTCTTTATTAAGGACGTGAAAATTTTTCTAATTCTAGAAAGAGCTAATTGCTAATTTTATTAATTGATTTCTCTTGATTACGTCCAACATTCTTTTTTTTTTTTTTTTTGTCAAGAACAAAACATAATCAATTCTAACCAATTCTAGGATATTCTTAATTTTTATTGAGCTAAGTCCATTACAAATAATATTACAATTATTTATAAATTTTAATATATAATATCCTTATTTTAATATTAGGAGGATATAATATTACTTTATTATTTTTTATACATATGCGTATGTGTGTCTTAGCCAACATTGAATCCGTTTGATTATATTTTTACTATAAATAATAATACCTCAGTTAGATTTAATTCCAAATTACTAAACAAACAGCTCATCATCAAGCATAATAATAAACTTAATTAGCACAGAAATCAAAGTTAAATGGCCGTTTATTTCAAGGTTTATTTCAAGGTTTCAAAATACATTTTCGGGTATCTTATTCTTAGGAATACATTCCTGAAAATATTATTTTCAGGTATTTTAACATAACTTGTTTGGTTGATAATTATTACTCCTAGGAATATTTTATGAAATTCCTGGGAATATTTAAAATGTATGTTTGGTGTATAACATATATTATTGGAAATATAAGTTGTAATTATCAAAATACTCTTATTGTCTCATATCTTGTAAAAATTATTTCTAATAACATAATTAGTTTAAAAAAATAAATAACATAAACTAATTATTAAAAATTTTAATTTGACTTTTTCATATTAAATCAAAATTATTTTTATCATTTAAATTTTTTATATGTTACTAAACTAATTTTAATTAAAATGAAAAAATAAATCATAGTTTTAAAAAAAAAATATACGGAGAGTAGCGCCTCTTTGAATTGGATTAGAATGTAGAGATCATACTACCTGTACGTCCATTATTTGAATCCATTTTTCCTGTCCCACATTTTTTATCCCTTCATTAAATAATTTTTTTTAACTCTTTTTAGCTGTAATACACATTATTGAATTATTTAAGGTTTTTTCTTTCTACCAGCATGTTAATCTAATGGTTAAAAAATACAGTTTTAAATAACAGTTTGAAGTTTGAAACCATGTGAATACATATGACTTAAAATTATAGATTATAAGATTTTTTTTTGTCAGTCCAAATTTCACATTTTTCTCATTTAGTTTTTTTTTTATTTTATTATATTATAAAAATCATGCCTTTAATCACTAAGGATTGACTTAGCGGTGTAAGGTCCTACTAAATTCATAAAAAGGACGATTCACAGCAAGAGAACCCTTGTTCAAATCTCATCAATGCCAAATTTTCGGAGGCCAACGCCAGCCACGTAACACGAACGAAATTAGTCTCATTCTAAGAATGGAAAAACCCGTGATTATAAAAAAAAAAAAAAAACTTACCCTTTCATAAAATATCTTTTTCTCTAATGGTTTCTGTAATAAGTTTCCTTATTCCTT
This sequence comes from Cyamopsis tetragonoloba, assembly GCA_037177725.1. Classification (NCBI taxonomy): domain Eukaryota; kingdom Viridiplantae; phylum Streptophyta; class Magnoliopsida; order Fabales; family Fabaceae; genus Cyamopsis; species Cyamopsis tetragonoloba. The sequence goes on from CM074119.1 coordinate 64,718,182, forward strand.
TTGAAGTTTTGATACCTCTAAATCTAAAATTTTACCATTTAGTCTTTCTAAAATAGGGGAATAAAATAGAAAACTCGTAATATTAAGAGGGGCTAAAACATTTTAAAAAAAAAATTGTAAGGAACAATAGCACAGTTTATGATCATAGATGATTTATTAGGAAATGAGGAATTATTTGAGTGACAAAAATTTAATTTAACCAACAATTTTTCATTTGTTGGAGCATCGGAATTCATTAATTTGAAGTAAACCTAAATTCCATATCTTCTTTATCTTTTTTGACTGACAAGTACCACCTTAAAAACAACTCATGCATGTATGAAAAATCATACAACTAGTTATACAAAAAAAATATTTTTAGTATCACTAGTAATAAAATAATCAACAATAATTTGTGCAAATTACTATTCATATTCAACTCATTAACAATCACATTTATCTCATTATTATGTGAGCTCGATTGTCTTTTTCCTTCTTTTATATTTTTTAAAAAAAACACACTCGCTAAACTAATTATAAATGAATTTTTTTTTTGGACTTAATTATAAATGAATTGAAAGATAAATAATAGTGTACATCTTTTATTTTCCTAAAATAATGTAGCGATACATCAATCATCACCCAAAATTTATAAATGCATATATGATTGACTTTAACAATTATTGTAGGACATATCTAATTCGTTCATCCCAAATTTCCAATAATTGTTGTGAAATAATCCAAACTCTAGACTCTAACTATAAAAGGGTCACTACACATTCCTTAAAATATAAAGAAAAAGAAGAATCATATCATGTGATACAATTTTGTGCATACATATGCATGAGTCTATTTCAAAAATAATTCATTTATAAAAGTTTTTTTTCATAACTTTTCTTAGACGAGCTACCGTTAATATAAAATTTATCAAATATATGTATCCGTTAACATAGTTATTGAAGACCTTTATTATTAACGCTATATAAATTGATAGTATATATATATATATATATAACTTATATAAATATATTTATTTGTTAATTTTATATATTTATCAGTTAGTATATACTATATGTCTATAACAACAGATTAATTCTGTTAGGTAAAATTTATACTAACTATAGTTAATTTATTGGAAAAAATTAGTAAATATATATATTGAGATTTCTTGAATTACATAATAAAGAACGACATCACATTACTTAAATAATCATATTAACAGTGAAATATGCTGATGCAAAAGAAAGGCATACATTGGGAAGTTTCAGAGTGACTTTTAAAGAGAAAAGTTAATTAAGTTCAAAGTACATTTCCTTGTCAGTACATTATTATAAAAATGCCTTTCGGTGACTTTAAATTTTAAAAGCTACCCTACACTTTCTCCTAATAGTTGGAAATTAAAGAAACAAACAAATTACAATTGCAAGTGCCTTCGAAAGTTGGAAATTAAAGAAACAAACAAATTACAATTGCAAGTGCCTTCGAAATGAAAAAGGAATAATAGAAACTTCACAAACAATTAACAACATGCGTCAAGAACAAAAGAATCCTTCACATGTGCCTTCATGTAAAAGTGCTCAAAATTGACCCCAATCTGACCCTCAAAGTCCAAACACACCTTCAATGTTATCATTTCGGAGAAATACTTTCATACAACATGTTTACGGGACACAGTCACTTAATAAGGTGTTAGTATTTTTTTTAAGTATATAACTATCAGTTTTCTCAACTTTAGAATGAGATTAATTTCGTTCGTACTGTATAGTTAGTGTTGGCCTCCAGAAATTTGACATAGGTGGGATTCGAACATGGATTTTTCCGCCGTAGATCATTCCTCCTATGAACTTAACGGAGTCTTACATCGCTAAACAAACTCTTAAGGTTATAAGGTGTTAGTATTTTTATTTGGTATAACTACCGGGTTTCCTCACCCTTAAGATGAGACTAATCTGGTTCGCGCTGTGTGGTTGGCGCTGACCCCCGACAATTTGGCATAGGTGGATTCGAACCATAAGGTGTTAGTATTTATATTAAAATAATAATAACACAATTTTTAATTTAATATTAATGTTATTATTATTTGGATTTTTTTATCCTGTACAATATTATACAGGTTAAAAAATCAAATATAGAAAAAAAATATTAATTGTATGTCAAACACAATCATATTAATTTTTTGTTTTTTTCAATTATTTCTTTCTATCTTTAGTAAAACTAGCTTATAGCTTATAGCTTATGACTTATAGCTTATAGCTTGTAGCTTATAACTTATGACTTATAGCTTATAACTGGTAGCTTGTAGCTTATAGCTTATGACTTGTGACTTATAATTGAGTAGAGGTGTTTGGTAAAATTAGCTTATTAGGTAGCTTATATTTGTTAAATGACTTAAAAGGACAAGTAATAATTACATATAATAAATTATTTGATAAAATAAACATAATAAATGGCTAGAGGGTAAAATAGGAAAGAATTATTGAAAGCTACTTTTCATAAGCTATAAGCTACTTGAAGTAGCTTTTCATAAGCTAACTTATAGCTTATATAAGCTATAAACTAGTTGTTATCAAACACCTCCACTTGACAATAAGCTACAAGCTATAAGCTCCTAAATAAGCTATAAGCTAGTGTTACCAAACACACACTTAACCTGTATAATATTTCACGGGTTAAGAAACCAAAAGTAGAAAGTTTTTCTTAAAAAAATAAAAATTTAATACAATTAATGATAAATGATGTACTTTATTTCTATTTTTAGTTTTTTAACCACTGCAATATTGTACAGGTTAAAAAATCCTAATTTTAATACTACATTAATATTTTTTTATTAATTGTATCCATATAAGTCGAGCTCATCATCCTAACTATTAAAACAATATAAATTTAGCGATTAAATAAACAAATTTTTTTTTAGTTAATATTAGTTACTATTAGCATTATCTTTATAATTTAAATTTTAAAGGAAGAAGAAACAGAGACGCGATTGTGAATGTGAGAAAATGAAAGATTGCTTGATTTTATCATGTAACCCTATTGGATTTATACACATCAGATACAACAGATTGGGCTTCAGAGAATGAAGGCCCAATACGAAAAAAAAAAAAAAAGAGGCCCAATAAACAGTTGTTATCATCTAATAACCCCCCCCCCACACACACAAGCTGGAGAGTATATACTATATAGTCTCAGCTTGCTGAGTAACTCTTAAAAGGCCTTTGGCTCCAAAGCCTTTGTGAAAATATCTGCCAACTGATGAGTTGTGTTGATTGGTAGTAAGTGAATTAAACCACTTTCAAGTTTTTCACGGACAACATGACAGTCAATCTCTATATGTTTAGTTTTCTCATGAAAAACAGAGTTATGGGCTATATAACGTGCACTATCGCTATCAAAAAAATAAAAGGGCTGGGGATGTATAAGAAACTATGAGATCTCTTAGCAAGTATGTGAGCCATTGTATTTCGCAAACAGTACTGGCTAATGCTCTATACTCTGCCTCTAATGAAGACCTGGAAACTGTACTTTGCTTTTTGCATCTCCAAGAAATGAGCGAATTCCCTAGATATACACGGTATCCAGTAACAGACTTTCGGTGATTTATTCGATCCACCAAGGAGATCGCGATTTAGCGACGTAATACACTAAACTTCAGATGTATTGGCAAGAACTCGAGGTTCTTCTCCCTGTTATCACTTGTGTTTGTTCTGTTCCATGCACTTGTCCCATGGCTACTTGTTTTAAGAATTACAGAGACAATGAGTATGCTGTTTCGTTTTTGAAAGGTCTCAATGAGACTTATGACAGTATGCGCCGTCAAATCTTCTGTATGAACCCTTTACCGTCCGTTGCTAGGGCTTTTGCTATGGTTCAGCAACAGGAAAGGAACCAACCTGTTTCTGAATTCAATACTGGACAATTTGTTAACAATGTTTCTAATAATACATGGAAGCCTAATAACCAACTCTGATACCATAAAGGAAGAAGAAATTGAGACATGATTGTGAATGTGAGAAAATGAAAGATTGCTTGATTCTATCATGTAACCCTAGTGGGTTTATACACATCAGATACAGCAGATTGGGCTTCAGAGAACGAAGGCCCAATACGGAAAAAAAAAGAAAGAGGCCCAATAAACAGGATGGACAGTAGGAAATACAAAAAAACAAACTATTGTTTATTTGTTATCATCTAATAAATTTTAAAATAATATTATTTGCTGATTGCTGAAACTTTTTTTCTTAAGGATATTAAAATATCTTTAATTAAGTTTATCCTTTGATGATTTTTTTTTTCTGTTTTAGAGTTTTATCCACAATCTCTTTGACTAAGGGTACGGTGTTGATAAACCAGTTTTTATTTAGCATGATTTGTGTCCATCTTTTGTGACTAATTACACGAAATATGGCTCACATTTTATGTAAAACTAACTTAATTTCCTTTATTTTGTCATAAGAGAGCGATTAAAGCATAACATGAGAGAATTATGAAGTTTAGAGCAATAAATTTGAAGATATGAGTGAACTTTTGGATTAGAATTAAGGGCACGCATTTGTACTATCTCAAGATGTAGCTATTTCGACTAAAAAGACGAAATTTGCAGCTAAGGAAAAGGGCATGACCATATGCACAGGTTGGCATGGTCATGTGCATTGTTTGAAGTGTTTTAAGCAATACAGGAATTTAACACAATCATGCCAACATTTGACACAGTCACGCCAACAATTGGCACATCCATGTCCGCGGTCAGTTGAGGACTTTAAGCTCTGCGATTTGGCACAATCGTGCCAAACCCAAAAACAACCCAGCGACTATTTAAAGGCGAAACATGAACCCAAACCTAATTTCATCAATTCTCACCTTCTTGGGGCACGATTTTTAGCACATTTTGTCTCTTTTGGAGCATTCTTGGATGAAGTTGAGGTTTTAACCATGCAACGGTCATCAAAATCGTCGATCTAGCGTCCACGCGAGAGGATTTGTCTCTTTGACTTTCCTCTATTTTGTTCTTATGGGTTTCTCTAAGTTTTTTGTTGTTATTTATGATTCTTCATTGAATATGAGTAGCTAAATCCTTAGCTAGGGCTAAGGGGGATCTTGTACTTCAATTGCTAAATATTCCAACTTGAATTAACTTGTGTTTCTTTTATTGATTGGTTTTGCCTTGGTGTTTGTCTCACATGTTAGAACTTGATCCACTGTAGATGTCTTAGTTATTAAATTGTAGATGACCATTCACAATTAGTAACGGAACTACAAGGTAAATGAGTCAATGATCATAAAGGACCAATTTATGATTATCGCTTCCAACTAGTTATTGAATTAACAAGCCCTTAGGATCTGTATGTTTTCTCTACTTTTAATTCATTTAGTGACCATCCAGGGTGTTAATCAGGGAAAAAGTAGTTAGTTGTGCATGACCATTGACTTCTAATTGATTTAGCAAGGGTGGTAGGTAATCAATTACTCCCTCCGTTTTCAATTATAAGTAAAAAATACCTACCCCACACCCTTTAAGAAAGTTAGTTGATCCTATTTAATTTCTTTGGAACTATTTAAAAAGCAATGGATTTTCTTACAATACCCTTTGTCATGTTATACTCTCTCCACTTTATAATCACTGCAATAAATGAGTGAGAAAATTGAGTGGAGTGTAGTTTAGATAAACTTTCATTAAATTTAAGTGATAGTTGTTAAATTTGCTAATAAAAAATGACATAGGAGTTTCCAAAAAATTGTTTATATTCAATAATGGAGGGAGTACAATGTAAGCTAAGAAAATTAGGAAATAGGTGATTAAGTGCAAGTGGACCCCTAAGCCATACGCCTTCCATAAGTGAATTCACCTTTCTTTTAATTAGCACTTCGGATACTTTTTCTATTTTAATTCTAAACATTGTCACTTTAACTATCTAAATTGCATAAGAGTAGTTTAGAGAATTTGGTACTCATCACTGTTCCCTTTAGTACGACAACTCTTATTTTTCACTATATTACTTACACGACGGGATACACTTGTCATTATGCCAAACCGGAGAGTGTCAATTGTGCTTGGAAACACATCTTAACTAAGAAAATTTTGTTACATAAATTAAAATTAAATATTCGTCCATTAATTGCCTCGTTTGGTGTTAGTTTTCTGCAACAATGGCAGCACCGCGTAGTTCTGAGCAGAAATATGTTTTATGGGAATTCTTCAAGAAACTTTGACTGGAAAAGACTTCTTTATTTAATTTGTGTTAGAAATTGAACCACCCACATCAAAGCGACCAATCCAGTTAATTAGAGATTTGAACTAGAATCCCAACCAACAACCACAACCAAATTTGAATTGCAGTTGTGATAAACAGTGAACAACTGTTCCCAACAAAATCACGAAATTTTCTTTTTGAAAACAAGTCCTCTCTTATATATTTTCTTTTTTAGCAAATGATATTTAATGCTCTATGGGCACTATTTAAGAGCCTAAATATAGTAAAAAGGTATTAGAATGTGTAGTTTTTTATATTTCCGACAGATAGAACAATGTGCTTTTATGATTGTTTTTCTACTTTTAGTAACTTTATCTAGTGCCCTTAGGGCACTCAAGAATTTTTTTTTTTTAGTAATTTCTAATTCTCTTACTTCATATTTCATTGTTGTTACAAATCTTCTTACTTATCTATTAAAGATTGAAAGTTCACTTAATTTTATACTTTATATGATAATAGGAGGATAAGTAAGAGGATTTTTAACATAATATAATATTACTCATTTTTTCATTTGATGCATAGGATAAATTATCCTATCAGGTTATCTTATTATATTCTCTAGTTCAAATATTATCGTAGGGAAAAGTTAAGATAGGAGTAGGAAGAATATGATAAAAAAAATTTTTTTGTTTCACTCTCACTTGATATTTATCCTATAACTTAACTTTCAACTTTTAAAATTTAATAGATGAAATTTTGAGAGAGATAAATTCTAAAGTATAGACTATTCATAAAAAAATTAAAAAAATTAAAGTATAAATTAAGAAAATTACTGTTTTTTATTAAAAAAAATTATAGAGAGAAAAAATTTAGAGATAGTTTGTAAAGAAAGATAAATTGAAAAAAAAAATTTTAAAAATTAACTTGAAGTTTAAAAGAAAATTTTGTGAAAAAATTAAAGAACAAATTTCTAAAGAGGTTTGACCATATATAATTTGACCAAATTTTTAATAATTGGAGTATTATGTAATTTATTTAAAAAATATAGTATTATCTGCATAATTCAGAAAGTTTGTCTTAATTCTTTTAAGGATATATTATATATGATGTTATTTTTTAATTTTGAATATAAAAATTGAAAATAAAAATAAGTATAATTAAATTATCTAGATTTACTTTTTATTTATAATTAATATAATATTTACTATAATATACTGAAAAAAAATATTTACTACAATATGGTGTAACTAAAATAAAATATAATTATAGTAATGTAATCTTATTATATTTGTTATTTAGTAGGCACAAAATATTAGATAGAATAAGAGCTTATCTAGTCCTTATCCTATCTTTCTGTTGTCTAATTTTCTTATCGTATCCATCCTTATTCTATCTTGTCTACCAAACACATCCTTTAAGTTTGAGTTTTTATAGATGAAAGAAATTTCTATTAATCTGATAAAACTAGCTCTACTATGATGTGAATATTTTTGACTAAAATAAAATTGTCTCTTATAAAAAAAATCTTGTGATTAATTAAAAAAATCATTTTTCTCATTAAATTAAATTTACACACATATATATACAATATATTATTCTCAACTAATTGAATAGTAACACTTTATGAAAATTAATTATTCATAAGCATTATTGCGTGGTTTTATTTTTCACTACTATTTCATTATCTTCCTTGTCTATAAGCAATAGTATTTGGTGGGAAAAAAAAGAGTGTCCTAACTGGGGGCAGGGGATTCAGATCAGTTTAGAGCTTATCCCTCGTGATTAGATACCTAAAGTGAAAAAGTAAATTAAAAGATAATAATTAAAGTTCTTTTTAGTTGGAGTATTAGCACCCCCCATCCTAATGACCTATATATAGAACAGTCCCTTTTACTTGTGGGACTTTTTTCTAGAATATATATATATATATGCATATGCATGTGGAGTGGTTGGACAAGAAAGTTTAAATTAAGAGAGATTATTTTTTCGTAAAATATTTATTTGGGGAAAAATTATGATCGAGATGAGTAAGATTATTATAAATATTAAAAGTTATTTTATAAGTATTTAATGTAATTATATATTTAAAATTTGAACCTAAAATTTTAATTAAGAGAACTACATAAATTAAAATAATGAAATATATTTAATTTAGCTCCCAATATTAGAGGAAAACTTCTGAAAGAAAAATGAAAAGTTATAACGAAATAAATTATATTTATTTCATAATTTTATACACATATTTTATAATATTTTTTCAAGTAATAATTTTTAATTAATAATTTAATTTTGCATTTTTAAATATATTTGTCACGTTTTAAGAGAGTTAAAAACATAAAGCTACTTGTTAGAAATTAGTTTATGATGCGTAACTAATCTAATAGTAATAACTTAGATGATGAACAAGCATGTTTGGGTGTAATGTATGTTGAATTGTTTGACTTTGCAATTATAAAAGGTTTTTTATCATTTTTAACAAAAGAAAAAAATTTAGTCTTTAATTAAAAGTTGGATATTGTTTTAAAAAACTTAAAAATCATTTGTCAAAACTAAATATTATTTTAAAAATCGCTTCTCACATCAAATATACTCAAATAAAAATTGATTATATTTCTTACAATTAATTTTTTTACGGTTAATTTTCACAGTTAATTCAAACTCGTACGACTCCAATTTCGTTATACTCCCTATGGTCTTATTTATAAGACACCATCTAGAAGATTTTTATGGTCTTTTTTATAAGACATTTTATAGTTTTCATGATGCATTTATTACTTCTTTTCTTTTTTACCCCTATTAAATGTATGAACTATTTTAACTCCTTAATTATAATAATTGGCTAACACATTATTCAATGAAGGATAAAAATGGTATTTCATTCATTTTTTGAGAAAATCAATAAAATTAACTAAATACAACTACTTTTCTTGATCTGTGTAATTCGGTTAAAAACGTCTTATAAATAGGATCGGAGAGAGTACTTCATTTGATAATTCGTTTTTTTTTTTTAAAAAAAAAAGAAGTTCTCACCACCGTATCATGTGCCTTGTGCTCAATAAAAAATCAGAGAAATAGAAGAGAGAGAGTTCTGTCGTTGTCCTACATGAATTGTGTTGAGACAGCATCACACACTAATACAGATTCTCTGTTTTGTATATAATGGTTTCATCATAATGTTTACATGTTGGGGGTTAATTAAAAATCAAGTTTATTGACATGCATAGAAAATATATTGATAGGTGATGAAAACCTATTAGAACAATATAATAGTAGTATTGAGACTACTAAAATTAGAAATATCAAAAACAAAATAAAAATAACACAGGTCTACACCATTTATATATTTTCTCGATAAAAGGGGACTTTTACCATAATAATATAAGTTTTATTTTTATTTACTTAGAAAATATAAAAAAATAACTATTTACTAAAATAGGCATGCATTGTCTTTTAGTCAAAGCCTCAAATTCACTCTGAGTTTTTCTGACGCATTTTTATAATTTCGTCTTTTCTCATTTGTTTTTGTCTAAATAAAATTAATTTTTTATTTAGTTTGTTCAAAATGAGTTCTAGTTCTTTAGGAAGGAGTAGTTCCCTCAGAAGCCTAACTATGAATAACAAGGATGTTATCAGACCTTACAGTGTATACAAGAAAGTAGAAAATATATTTCGAAAACGCAAGCCCATGGAAATGGTACAACTTGTTAACCCGGAACAACAGCTAGAATGCACTTTGAATGCCTTGTTATGCCATTTGGCTTAAAGAATGCACCAGCAGTATTTCAAAGAAAAATGGACAATATTTTCCACAAGCATGATGATTTCATAATAGCATACATGGATGATATCCTTGTATTTTCTGAAGACATCTCACAACACCTTAAACACCTTTCAATATTTTTTGAAATATGTGAAAAGGAAGGACTTGTTCTATCAAAAAATAAGTTAAAAATCGGTGTTACTAGAATTGAATTCTTAGGACTACAAATTGGAAATGGAAAGGTTGAACTTCAACCCCATATTGTCAAGAAAATCCTAGAATTTGAAGAACAAAACCTTGAAACACTGAAAGGTTTACAGCAATTCTTAGGGATCTTAAATTATGCAAGAAATTATATCCCTAACTTAAGCAAACTCACTGGTAGTCTGTACAATAAATGTTCTCTACATGGTGAGAGAAGATTTAACGGTCAGGATTGGAAAATCGTCAGGAAAATTAAAGATTCTATTAAGAGTCTTCCTCCTCTTGATTTCCCTCCTAAGGATAGTTACATTATTATCCAAACAGACGGATCCTTACAAGGATGGGGTGTCATCCTTAAATGGAAACCTAATAAGGATTCAAGAATATCTGAAGAAAAGATAGTCAGGTATGCATCAGGAACTTATAAAACCAATATATCCACCATTGATGCCGAGATAATGGCCTGTATATTTGCTTTCGAAAAATTCAGAATCTTTCTCTTAGATAAAAAAGAATTTACATTAAGAACTGATTGTCAAGCCATAGTAAAATTTTATCATAACATGAACACCAACAGACTTTCTAAAACTAGATAGGTAAATTTTATTGATAATGTTTGCAGAACAGGTGTTGATGTGAAAATTGAACATATTTCTGGTAAAGATAATCATGCAGCAGATTTGTTGTCTAGATTAATCCTAACCAATCCTATTTTTTAAAGATGGCAGGACAAGACAAAGGCAAGAAACCAGCCTCAGCAACTGAAGGATATCCAACGCTTCAGTTTGGTTCACATCAACTCCCTGTTTTACCTGAGGATCATCCTCAACAGTTTAAACCATTACATGGATGCCCTATTCTAAAGGAGCAGCAGGTGTTGTTAACTGCTCTTCGTCGAGCAAGTACACCAACAGCAAAATTAAATGCTCTGAATGCACTTAATTATTATTTCTCAAAAATGAGCCCCAATGATTTGGAAAAAACACAGAAAAAGGCTTATGTTCTTTTTCAAGGAGAAAAACCGGGACTCTACAGAAGCTATGGTTCTCTCATGAAGGCTATAGGAAAATCTCCAAAACCAGTCTTTAAAGGTTTCTTTTCTTTAGAAGATGTCATTAAAGAAGCAGAAGATTATTTCCTAAAATCTTCAACAGAAACGCTTTCTAAACAGGAAGCAGATTTTTTCATTGAAACTTTGAAACGAGGACCAGAACAAGAGTTTGAACAAATTTCAAATCTAGTCTTGAGAAAGAATCTAGACCATGAAAGGAGAATGTGTTCCAGAATGAGAGCAGGCAGAGAAAGAGAAGTTAGACAATTCTCACAAAAAATTAGAGAATTGGAAGAAGAACTTAACAGAGCGGAATATATGATTGATGCCATGCAAGAAGTTGAGACCATTCCCTTTGAAAAGTGGAGCTGGATGATGAACCTAGATTCAAGATTTAGAAGAAGTTTTCTACAAGATCTTCCTCTAGAAGTCCAACTGGACATCCTTCAAAAGGCTGAATCTAGCTTAGATGCAGACCTCATTGGGATTCAAATGTTTCTGCAGCAAAGTAGGAAAGAAGCTCGTCTACCCTATCCTCATTTTACCTTTGTTCAATACTCAGAATATTTCGACAACGAATACCCTCTACAACCCTCACCAGTGCTACTCAGGTGACCAGTGCAGATAGAATTGATGAAGCCATAATTTCAGAATGTTTTCATTATGGTTTTATTCATTATCTAACATTTCACTCAGCACCAGATTTTTTTGGTCCAAAGGCACAGAAGATTATTAATTCCTATTATAATCAAACAGACCTAAGGCCAAGGCCCCCATATAGACTTGGAGTTTACTCATCATCTCCAAAAATGATACAAGGAAAATTTATTCCTGCACAACATCATTTGGTTATTGGAATGTTCACAGAATTCTCCAGTATGTTCTTTACGGATTCAATTCTGTATTATCAACCAGATAATCAAGATGTTCGAGAAGAAAGAGTCTATAACAACTTTCCTCATGATCTCGGAAATAAATTCCAACTACTTGGAGAAACATCAACAATGAAGATTTGGGCACCTCTCAAGCGACCACATCCAGATCTTAACAGCGTTTGGGATCTACTTTCAACATCTGAAGCACCTAATCTGAATGAAGAAGAAGACCTGATGGCTGAGCTGGAAGACCTCATGGAAAGCTGAGACGTAAGCAATGGCGTCAAACAGCACTATCGGCAGAAGACGACAAACAGCAAAGCTTTCAGACTGTTTTCTTTCTACGTGTATGGTTTTTGTTTAAAGTTTCTACAAGTGTGGCCTTCAATCACTACTGAAAGCATCTACTTTCAGAAAAGTTGTGCCCCACTTACCTCAATTATTGTATTTTTATTTTTAGTTTCAAATCCGGATTTCAGTCCGTGTGTCTATGTTTGCCTATAAAAGGAGTACAATGGTCAGTCTGAAAAAACACCTTGTCCAGTACAACCACTTACTTCTCTAAATAAATCATTTCTATTTGATCCTTGCGCTATTCTGAGTACAGGAAGTTCAGAGAAGAGAAAGGTATGAATTCATTTTCCTCTGCACTTACCTATTTTTGGTATCAGAGCAAACTTGGTATGACGAACTAAACTTATTATGTTGAGAGTACTGTTAGTATGAGCTATATTTGATCTTATTTTTTGTTATCATAAAATCATGATATTATTAATATGATAAGCGGTTCCATACTCATTTCTTTTGAATCATTAAAATCAATTTTAAGCATTATGAGTCATGTATAGCCGAAGGCTAGGGAAGGCAATCTTAGTACCCTGGCAAGAAAGTAAGACCATGCTGGAAACGATGTTTGCACTTGATGGATAGGTAATTACAGGATAAATAATGACTGAAAGAGGGTAGACTTGATTATTTAGATTTAGAATTCCCAAGAAATATAAGAGGAGGAACTACTGATCATGTTAATCTAGTATGTTTTCATGATAATAAAAAAGATTTCAAACATACGTATCATATTGCAGGAAATCAACATAACTCTTTGTCATCTGTGTTTGCTCAACTTAATTGTATTTCGGATATTTCATACACTATTTTATATAATCTGCAATTTGAAAAAGATAATAATTCTTCACTCTTTAAGTCTTTGCTCAACCTGTACCAAAAACAGAAAGAGAAAATCTCTCTAATTGAATCATCTTTACAAGGCTTGGAACCTCTAAGCAAAAAAATCATTTTTTGTAAAACAGCAATTAAAGAGTTAATCGACAAAGTTGTTTCTTTAATATTTAAATCTGATAAGTCATATCTTTCTAAGTTGCCAACAAAGAAAGATATAGAGGATCTATTAATAAGAATAGATCAAGAACCCATAAAGATTGAACAAGAAACTGTTCAACTAGCAAAAGAATTGAGGAAAGAGTGCAGACTCTTGAATCTCTAATACAGCGCATAGATATTAAAATATTTACATTCTTGGCATGACCGAACAAAATCAAGACTATCAAAGAGCACTTGATAGTACCACTTAGATTTTGTCATCAGCAGAAGGATTTATTAAAAGTTCTACATATTGCTATAAGTTCTATAGCAAAACAGAATAACACTATTATTGAGTTATTAATTGGGTTGCATGAAAAACTTAATTTAATAGTTGCAAAGCAACAGCCTTCAGATCTTGCAGTTGCGTTTGAAGAAATAAACGCTAAACTGAAAAATCTAAAGATTGACACAGCAACTAAAAATCAAGTTATTCCTGCACAGAAAATGGTTATTGCAGTGTGGAAAGACCCGAAACAGAGAATTGCAGAATTCAACAAGCAAAAGGACGAAAAGTAAAAAGACGAAAAGCAAAAAGACGAAAAACAAAAAAAGACAAAAAGCAAAAGGACAAAAAACAAAAAAGGACGAAAGGCAAAAAGACAAAGTTTGACTATTTTTTTTATCTAAATACCCATATTGATAGATTGTTTATTTTCTACATTATTTTGGTAAATAAAATAAAAAATTACATTATTGTGGTGAAGAAGTCCGATAAAAGATAGCCTCAACTATATGTACTTCATCAAATAATTGACATTTTTTTATGTTTTTTAAAATTATATGTTACGTTAATTTTTTAGTATCTTGATAGTGTACAAAACGATTTCGCATCGACATGAAACTTTGTGAATATGATCTATATACTGAGGACTTTTAATCTATCGGTTGGTTTTGTAAGAAAATTATTAATTAATGTGTTATTTGCGGGGTAAGAGTTGGCGTCAACTTACACCGGTGTAAGTTTATCCCTTCCTATATATATATATAGGGTTTTTCTAACCTATGCAACCATTGCACAAGATAAGAATCCCAAAATAAAAAAAGTAAGTAATAATTACATATACAAAACTCAATTAATTTTTGTCATTTCCTATGAAAGCTTCTCTTTTGAGATGCTTAACTTAATTAATGTTGCATAGTTGAGAAAAACCGATATATATATATATATATATAGAGAGAGAAATTCAAGAAAAACATTTCGATATCGTATCAAATAGATTTTAAATTGTATGAATTTTTGCATAGTTGATCTACATTATATAAACTTTCAATTGATTGGTTGGATCAGCGAAATTTATTTTTTATAAAAAATTATACGCGGTGTCATTTAAGAACTTTGACACCTCGGTGTCATTTGAACCCAACTCTATATATATAAATATAATAAACGATGTTTTTAGGGCACTTATTAAGGTTACTAAAATTAAAAAAATAATCATAAGCGTACATCATTTCATTTCTCGATGGAGAATATAAAAAACTTATACAATATTTTTTAATATATATTTATTACATTTAACTCTTTAAATAATATTTTTATGTATATCATTTATCTCATTTATATATATATATATAATAAAATTATAATAAAATGTCATAAATAAAAACTAAAAGATTCCTCTCTTCACTCAAAATAATAATACCATAAACAAAAGCTAACATCTAAGGCAAATGATATAGTTAGTGTCATAATAGCATTGTTTAAAAAGTCAAATATAAAAAAATTAATATTAAAAAATATAATTTTTTATATTTTTAAAAGACATAATAATGTATATTTATAATTATTTTTTCAATTTTTATAATCTTAAAAAATATCCTAACGAGCTCAATAATCTAATTAACTTATCGATTGGCACATGCAATTTGGAAGTCACCTATGCAAAAAAACATATTTATGCTATCCATCTCTTGTGATTTCTATTCTATCAAAGTAATGGCGGTTTGTTTCATAATAAAAACTTGAACTATCATGCAACCGCCTTAGATAAAAACAAACAGACAGGATTTTTAGCGATGGGTTGTGAAATTGAACTTTTATTGAGAGTTGTGGGACAAAATTTTACTGATACGTATATTTGGATTTTTTAACTTTGCAACATAACACAAATATTTTAAAAGAGAAACTTTTGATACAAAAGATAAAAATTAAACTTTATACTTATTTTATAAACACGCATTTATTATTCGTATACAGTACAATAATAGTACAAATTAAAAAAATTTATATATATTCCGGAATCTCATATATCTTCTATATTTGTGTTTATTCCTGTTAATAATTGAGCTGTAATTCAAGTATGGACATTGTAACTTGACTCTTATTTTCTCAAAAGGCTTTAGTTTTCTCATATCTAAAAATTCTAATTTTCCACTATTTAACACTAAACACGTGGGTTTAACTTACTAGGGTTGAAAAGTTTTCTCACGTATAGTTGTAATAATTAAAAAAATATTAAATTAACATAATCTATGAAAATTTGAAAGAAAAGAATCAAAATTTAAAATTACAAAAGTGAATAATTAAAAGCTTATTTGATTTTCATTTTTGAAATAATTTTTTGTTTTTAAAAACAAAAAATTAAAAAATTTGTTTGACAGACGAATTTTCAAAAATAATTCTCAGAAACTATTTTTGTTTTTAAGTATTTAAAAATTAAAATTTAAAAACATTTAAAACTTGTTTAATTTTTGATTTTTAATTTTCTAAATTTACATATAAATTTAATTTGAAAACTCCTCTCTTTTTTTTAAAAAAATTTTTATAATTCATTTTTTTAAAATTAAAAATGAAAACCATTTCAAACAACCCCTAAAATCACAAATTAACCCTGTTCAAAATACCAAAGGAGAAATTATGCCTAATTTCATTTCCACAACCTATTTTCATTTCATTACTTTGGAGAGAATGCATTTTTCATTAATATACATGGTTTTTATATATACAAGTTACATTGTGAAACAAACCTTAAAAACATGCTCTTCAACCTCCGATAAGCTTTTTGCAAACCAGGGTGGTATCTTACAGGAACTTAATTAAGATTAGTAGCAAAATTTACAATTGCAAACAAAAACAAGCTAAGATCTAAATTCTTAGACTGAGTCACAAAATTTTCCTCCCATTCTGTTCTGAACAGCTTTCACTGCAGCAACCCTAGCAGCAGTAGCTGCTCTGTTTGCAGCAATTACTGCTTTGTTCACCTGATCTTCCTTTCTGTAAAGATTTATAGCATTTTCTGCTGTTTTTCTAGCAGCCTGAAATTCAAACAACCCAAATGAGAACAAATGAACAACAAACATTGTATCAATTCAATATAAGATCCTCTCCGTGACATCACGCCGCAAGATCATGATTTAAGCAGCAACTTGGATTCTCTCCATTTTGGGCAAAACTACATTTGCAGTCTCTCACCCTCAATCATCCGATTACCAATCCAACGGTATATTAGTCACAAACAGCTATAATTCATCGTTAGATTGTTATCAAAGGTGAGAGACTACAACTACAATTCTCGCTTGTCGCTTGAACGGGAGAGGATCCACATGCTTCTACCAATCACGGGAACTACATCATATCATAATTGAGGTCTGCAATGACAATAGCTAATGGCAATTAGAAGCATTTGACAAAACGAGGCCCGCTATTTGAAACTACCTGAACTGCTCTAAGTATAGCATGATTTAGAGGCGGTAGAGGGTGCTTGATGTTGCCGGCATCCCATTCGCCACACCTCCTATCACCATTTCGAAAAGTATAAACGCCATAACCTTGCCTGCGACCTTCATGCCATGCTCCCTCATAACTGTGGCCATTGGCAAAGTGGTAGATCCCAAATCCATGTATTTTGTCTCCAAAATACTCTCCGGCATATCTATCTCCATTTCTGCATCATATTGTAACGTACAGATACAGTGAGTTCATTTGGCAAAATAAACTCAAGACAAGAACTGACTATAGTCTACTATAGTTTTCCTTCTAAATAGTTATTGCTAGAAGAAAAGCTTCGCAATACAACCACATGCAAGCATTAATGTCACAAATAGTCAACGGATATTAACAGGGACTTGAAAAAAAAAAAAACCAATTCATCAACACTTGTCAAACTATGTACAGTTGAACAGGAACCAACATTGGACAGAAGAAAATTCAGCAACTACCACATCCAAATTTCATGACTTTAATAAATGATCAATTTCATTGACAGACAACTAATAGAAGGCTGAAAAATAACTGGAATTTAATACACCAACAAGATTTTACTGCAGGATTAGAAAACCAGGAAAAATTCAATCACGCAACATTAGAAAACCATGGAAGGAATCAGTCCAAAAACCAAACTCACTATTCTGTCATCACGGATCAAAAACTGTACACCACGAAAAACAACAAAACAAGATTACCAAATCAACAAAGTAAAGTTAAACGAAAGTTACTTTTTTTTTTTTTTACTAAGAAAAACTGAACTTTCAAAACACAGCATCCCATTTCATGAATGAACAAGAAACATCAGAATCTCACCTGAAATGGTAACATCCAAGTCCATGTTTAACCCCAAACTTAAACTGACCAACATAACAACTACCATCAGAACAGGATTGAACTCCCACACCATGACTCTGTCCATTACACCATTCTCCAGCATAAGAATCCCCTGTATAGAACTTATAAACCCCAAAACCATGCCTCAATCCTTTTCTATATTGACCCTTATATCTACTACCCCTAGCCCAATTCTCAATTCCATACCCATCATATTTTCCTTCAACCCAATCTCCCTCATACCTTCCACTCACAAAATAGTGATAAACCCCACTCCCATTACACTTCCCTTCGTTAAATTCCCCCTCGTAGAAATCACCATTGCTGTAAAACTCCACCCCTTCCTTCGCTACCCTTACATCCCTTTTCACAGTTGAACCGGATTCCCCGATGAACCACTGAACCGGTTTTGTGCTACCCTTTGAGGAAAAACCGAACCTTTTCAGGTTTCTGAGAACTGAAACGCTGCGTTGGATCAGACCCCTGTTTCTGTTCAGGAAGTAAAGCACGACGGCCACGAAGATTAGTACCAGCAAGACGTTCTCGGAAGTGGGTGCGAGGTAGAAGAAATAGAAAAGGTAGAAGGAGAGCGAGCAGGCGCTGAAGAAACCTAGAACCGGTGCGAAGAGGAAACGGATCGAACCGGGTTTAACCGGTCTGGTTTTCTTGTCTTCCTCATCGGAACGAAAGTCGTCGTCTTCGTTGACGGAAGAGAGGCTGTGGACGGAGGATCGGGTGGTCGTCGGAGAAGAACACCGAAGCAGCGAGGATTGGGTTCGGGTGAGCTTGGTTTGGCTCTTCTTCTTCGGAGCTTCCATCGGTGAGTCCCACGAGATTCAATCTCAACCGCACGATTGATCTTACTTAATGACCCCACCTGTAGCGCGAGATTCTCACCACGTTGGTAGTTGTGCCCAGTGGTGGCGCCGGCAACATCTCAGGCCGCGCACGGTGGCGCACACGGTGGCAACTCACTGAACTTGAACTCGAAATTGAACTTGAAGTTAACCCTTTTTCTTTCCTCGGGAAAACAAAAGAATCAAAGGGTTTCTTCCGTTTTCTGATCTTGTCTTCTTTTTAATTTTAACTGATTTTGCGCTCTTCGTTCGAATTCCGAGCGAGAGAGAAATTGAAACTGAAACTGAAATTGAAATTGAAATCGGAGAGTGC
This sequence comes from Cyamopsis tetragonoloba, assembly GCA_037177725.1. Taxonomy (NCBI): domain Eukaryota; kingdom Viridiplantae; phylum Streptophyta; class Magnoliopsida; order Fabales; family Fabaceae; genus Cyamopsis; species Cyamopsis tetragonoloba. The sequence goes on from CM074119.1 coordinate 64,737,332, forward strand.
GCAGGTTACGATGAAGCTTTTGATTTGAGTTCAGAGTATATATAATACGGAGAAATGAGGAAATACGATTGCAAGTTGGGTCCAATGCGAAGCGTTTGATGGAATCGGACGGTTGATATTGATTACGGGTTTGTGGCCGTGTGATCTCGTTGAGAAGAGGTCGTGGGTGTTGACGGGAAGATATGGATCATCACAACATTTTTTGTTTATTTTTTTATTAATTAATTGTTGAAAAATGGTTTCGGATATGAAAAATGATCTTACCACGTGACTCGTTTAGTTGGATTTAATTTTAGCTGTTTGGCTACTCACCGTTGGATCATTATCATGGTTATTCATCAACAGCCCTGATCTCTTCGGTTAATTAGTAATTCGTCTGACATCATGTGTTTTTATCTTTTCATTTTATGTGTATCTTATATTCAGTTTTTTATTACTCCTAGTTAATATAATTAAATATTATTAGTTTAATATATTACATATTACAAATTATTTTTTATATGTTCACATTTAATTTTGTTAAATTAATATTTAATATTTAATTATATTAACCAATTAAAAACTGAATATGATGTACATACAATAAAAATACATGAGATAAGCTAGATTGGTTAATTAGTTCATATGAAAAAATAATTCAACAAATTTGTTTAGTGACTTAGGAGTGAAATTTTAAGTAATAATTTTTCGATTTTAATTATTGCGAATGCATTTTGCCTATGAAAAAAATAATCAAATTAGAAAAACATGATGAATTTATATTTAAATTAGAAAAATAATTTAATCTAATACCTTTTCAAAATTAACGGTACCTTTGGAAGCTATTTTCCTTTTGCCAAAAGGAAATTTGGAGGAGGAAAATAAAGTTTGTGAAAATGAAATTGTGTTTGAGTAATTTTAGCACAAGTAAAAATGCAATTTATAACTCTATTCTTTATTATCCTCGTTATTTCTTTCATGTCAATTTTTTAATTATAAATTATATCATTTTTTTTAACTTTATATTTAAAAGTATTTCTATCTTTATCTATCCAAACAAACTTCATTCTATCAAATTCATTTTTACAATATCATTTCCAAGTTAGGGTGTGTTTGGATAGTAGTTTGGTAGAATGAAAATTGATAAAATAAAGTTTGGTAGAATAAAATTTGGTAAAATGAAGCTTGATAGAATGAATTTTTGTTTGGTGAGCGCATGGGGACATGCGTGTGTGGGTATGGAGTTCGATCCCCAATTGTACTACTTTCTTATAAAAAACAAATTTTTGAGATGAGACTTTTTTAAAAATAATTATATTTAATCAAGTAAAATCATTCTTTATGCAATAATTAAAATTACTTTAATTTTTTTAAAAAAATTTTGAATTCTTTAAAATATAAAAAATCATCTATTAAATTATTATAATTAGTTTCACTTAATATCTTTTTTGCTCAAGTCCTTCCGTTATACTTTGTAGGATTATTATAATAACTATGGGATTGAAAATCTCTCCATTTTTCTCCCTTCTATTTTTCTTTATTTCTTATCCAGTAGTTTCTTTTTCATCCCATCAACCTTTTCAATATTATCCGCACCAACTCCCAAAATTCAATGACAAAGATTCTTTTCATTTTGTACTAAAAATAAAAAGGATTTTGTTCTATAAATTATCCTAAATTTGGAAGTAACAGTCAACATGATTCACTGATTAGTTAATACTGTATCAAAAGTAGAGTAGTTTTTATTTATTTATTTTCGGAAGAGTAGAGTAGTATTTATCATTAGGAAAATAAAACCATTGTTCAAAGCCCCATATTTTACACAGCCCTATTTTACTAATATTATCAATAATATAGATTATCAATGTCGTGTAAATTGCACTCATCATCCTTGATGTTTAGCTAAATTACATTCTGAAACACCTTAATTTTTGTAAAGAGTAGTTACGGAAATTATTACCTTAAAAAAAAATCTGATACTTAAAATTTTTTTTGAAACTACCAAAATTTGCTACTTGGTTTCATTTAAAATACAAGCGAAAACGTTCTTTTATTAGATTATAATTTCTTATACAGCTGAACAATATAACATCTGAATAAAATCTTAGTTTCACCATGTATGGCTACTTCTAAGGAATTCCTATAGTTTTTCCTCATCCATTGCTTTAGCTCCAAAATCTCTGGCTACTTGCAATACTGAGACCGTCAGTTATATGTAAAACATATAACCGAGTAACCTCCGGTCTAACTAAAAACATTTTAAGTCAGTATTGCAGCCAGTCTAACTGGAAAACTCCCCAAATATACGCTCTAGCAATCACACATCATACACATAGCACATACACATTCAAACAACCCATTCATATACAATGCATGCAATGACAATATCAATTATGTATGCATGTCATGATCCCTTTCTATTTTTTTTCATGTCTTTTATAATGGGAACCCAGTGCACTGGAGAACCTCATTGTGCATGCATCACCTGCACTATTTGTGAGCTCACTACACCCTAGACAAGCGTCCCCATCCAGAGTTTGATGCCTTTTCTGCCTCCTTAGAGGACTTCTGGGTCTATTCTTACTCAATAGATCCCTTCCCCTCCGAAGAGGTCCTCAATGCTACCTTTACTCGATAGCTTTAATTATTCTTTCTTTTAACATTGAAGTTATCCAAGTATAAGATTCTAAAACAGAATTTCAGTAGAACATATTATACAATTTTAAAATATGAATTAAATCTACTCATTCAAAAGTCATGAAAATACACAGTAATAAAATACACTTGATCCTCTTTCCATAGCCACAAGTTTCACCCAAAACGGATTTTCGTAGGCCTAATTATGCCTTGCTAAATCCAGTTGTTTTGGTTTGGTATCTCAGTTGAATACTACCTGGATAATTTTGCAGTAACTAGAGCTAGACTAATTGAAATTGAGTGAAACAAGTGCCATTAGAAAGCTAACATAATTTCATAAAACTTTGTTAGAGAAGTCAAAATCAAATTCCATTATATACTGGACTCAAATCAAGCATTAACATTCGGGCTAAATGGATCCAATCCATAAATTGTAAAACAGGACAGATCTCATTGTAAAATTTTTATTCAATCCAATACTTGTCCAAAAATCACAAAAGACCAACACACCAAGGATTTATCATAAAAAATTTAACATTAAAATTCAATGGATATAAGTTGCAGTAAATTCTGGAATCTCCTTATTTTAGCTGGATTCCAACAACATCCAAAGGATGAGCACAATTACTTCAGAAATTGATATAAAATCAAAACTAAACCTAAAAATTGTGAAAATTTAACACAGGGTATATAACACACCCAGGTATCACCAGACAAAATTTCACTTCGAAATTCAAAGTAACCAGGGAGAAATACACTCACAAAATTCATAATTTATCTTCGGATTCAACAGTTTTCCCAAGATGAACATAGTTCATTTAAAAATTCACCAAAATTCGTGTAGACCTTCAAAAATCATGAAAGTTTATTCTGGAACTCTTCAAATATAAAATAATCACCATACAAAATTTCAAGCCCATTCATCAAGGGAATCCAGAGATATCAATTTCGAAACTTCAGGACAATTTAGTTACCTAGGCAAAATCCAATTCTTCAATCAAATTCATATCAATTTCACATAAACAAGCATGAAAACTCATCAAATATCACAAATCAAGTAACTAAGTCATTATTTAATCAGCAAAATCACCTAATTCTAATTGGGGTTTTAAATTTGGGTTACCTTAGAATTAGAGCTCTAAACTCAATCTCTAAATTCCACCGTGGAAGATTCTAAACTGGTAGAATTGGAGTTCCCGACACATGGATCATTTTCTTCAACTGCTCCGGCGGCAACCGGCGGCCGGAAGGCCACCATGCAACCACCCAAAGTGGTGGCTCTTCCTCACTTTCTCTTTTCTCTCTTGCCACCCTCTTCAATTTTCTAAAATATTCATTGTGTTTGATGTGTGTGTGGCGTGAGGGTGTGTGGTTAGGTGAGGGAGGGTGCATGGTAAGAGTATGGTCCTTAGCTTTAATTTATTAAAAATTGCACTTAAGTCCTTGTATTTATAAAATTTAATAAAAGTCCAAGACAACTTAATTTAAATGAATAAAACCACAAGGATTTAGTTGCAACTTTCTAATTTTATATTTTAGTCTCCTAAGCCTACCTTACTATATTTTTAATCTCTTAGTTATACTTATATTATAATTTAGCCCTTTTTTCCCCTAATCCTATCTTCTTTATAATTCATTTTAGTTCTCTAAATTTCTTATCTTTTCTAAGATAGCCCCTTAAGGACATAACTAGTAAGTTTAAATAATTTACTCTAGAAACTTTGAAATTTGGGATGTTACACACTCCATCTTATTTCATTAACTATGATTAGTTTCATTTTTTTTTACAATGGTTAATTGATTATTTTCTACATTAAAATGGTTAGTTTTTAGGTTTGAATAAGTTTTTAGTCACTAACAATTTTTGTTTTTCATTTTAATCCAACTTAACTCAAAACTTTTATTTTTAGTTCTTAATAATATTAAATTTTTTCATGACATTTTTTAGGGGACCAAAAGAAAATTAAATAATAAGATTAACGTTAAAAAATTTAAAATTTTTATTGAAAATTAATATTTAAAAATTCAAGAGACTAAAAATAAATTTTTGAATTAATTTAGTTCTTAATTTATTTTTTCGGTACATTAAAATGGTTAGTTTTTAAGTTTAAATAAACTTTTAGTCTCAATAATTTTTATTTTTTCTTTTACTACAACTTAATTCAAAATTTTTATTTTTAGTCTCTAATGATGTTAATTTTTTGCATCACATTTTTTCAGGGACCAAAAGAAAAATAAATCAAATAACAGGATTAAAGTAAGAAAAAAAGAGACCAAATATAAAAATTAATAATTACAAGGACTAAAAAAATATAGTTATCATGAAACAAAAGTTTATATGGATTAAAAACAAATGTTTAGAATTAACCAAAGGGTAGTTCGCCCTATAATTTTTTTTTTAATTTTTGATAAAATTAATTCAAAAATTTTATTTTTAGTCCCTTGAATTTTTTTAATTTTAGTTTTCAATAAAAAATTAAATTTTTTAAATTTAATCCTATTATTTAATTTTTTTTTGGTCCCCTAAAAAATGTTATGAAAAAATTTAACATTATTAAGAACTAAAAATAAAATTTCTTAATTAAGTTTGATTAAAATGAAAAACAAAAAATGTTGGGATTAAAAACTTATTCAAACCTAAAAACTAATCATTTTAATGTAGAAAATAATCAATTAACAATTGTAAAAAAAAATGAAATTAAACATAGTTAATGAAATTGGGTGAAGTGCAATTTTACCTCAAGAATGGGATGAAGTGCAATTTAGCCAAACCTCAAGGGTGGTGAGTGCAATTTACCCTATTTTATATTTTTTATCTTTTCATTTTTCTACTTTCATGTTTTTAATCTCTAAAAAAACATGCAAATACATTTGCTTAATTAATATTAAATTATATAAAAAAAATTAGATTCTTTTTCAAGTGTGTATACTGTTTATAGAATATTATTAGCATTATTTATAAGTATCATCACCATTGAAAAAAAGTGTTTCAAACTTAAATTAATTAAATTATATTTAAAATTAATTATTTTATAAAATACTTAAATAGATTAAATTATATTATCTTATGGGAGTGAGTATTAGAGATTTATGATTATTATAAATTTTTAATCATTAATGTTATTGTGTAATAAAAAAAAACTAATACTCCCTCCATTTTTATTATAAGAAAAAATTTAGAGATTCCTATATTTTTTATTGTAAGAAATTTTAACTAACTTTATCAAATTCAAAAAAGAAAATACCTAAAATATCCTTAACATTAATTATGCTTTTTATTAGTATTATTTTCTATAAGCATTTAACTCTTAAACTACTACTACTTCTGTTTACTAGAAAAGTTAAAAAATGGAGAGAGATTAGGAAATACAATTAATTTTTGTATAGAATTAACAAAAATTAAATGATTTTAACTAATTTCTTAATAAGTATAAAGTTAGTTTTTTTTTCTTATAATAAAAAACAGAGAGAGTAGCTGTACTAAAATAAATCTCGATTAAAATTTTACTTAAGTCCCAAAAGTTTTAGATACCACCTTGACCTAAATCCCAAAGTAAAGTAATTAAATAACAAAACAAAAATAATAAGCATAAGTTAGGTGATTAGTGTTGCAAGGTGAAAACATTAATAATTTTAATTTTAAATCCTCTCACAGGATAATTTTCCAAATCGTCTTAACATATTATACGTTTGAAATTTGTGTACGTTGCCACTAAATCTATCTTTTTGTGCTACTAGTACTGTATTGTTCAACAAAGTTAATGGTAGAAAGCTATAGCTGAACCTTGACAGTGTGCAATAATATCGGTGCATTGAACATGTCTCTAATTAGTCTTAATTAATCTCAGTTGGCTTGATAATATTCTCTCCTAGTATTCAACAACAAAGAATGACACGCACAATTAATAGATTGTTAGGTCTTTTAAATATATTGACAGATATTTAAATTCTGAGTATACGTATAAAAAATACTTTGTTGGTTGAAGTAAAACTCATAATCTTTGATAAAATAAAATAAATAAATAAATAAAAACTCATAATCTTCAAGATGTGGTGAAGTTATTAATTAGTGTAGTGTCTACTAACAATTAAATTATTAAATTATATTGGTATAAATCGATTCCCGAAAGCAAATTAAGTTTTTTTGGTCAACAAAAGCAAATTAAACAAGTTGAACGTTGGAGTTTTCTTCTTGGCATGATGTTGAACAGGTGTAACTGGATTATCTTTTTTGGCAACCATATGTACTGATAAAAATAATTAAGTTAATAGTTTACATTAAAAATACTTAAGTTGATAGTAATTAACAAATTTGAAAAATTCTTTTAAATGTCATAAATTTTTAGTATTGATGTTTTTTTTTCATAAAAGAGTCTGTATAACTAAGCCACCTAAATATATTATTCTAATTCATATTCATATATTGATGGTTAAGGAACAAAAAATCTTAATTTAATTATACATTTAGTCCTTGTAGGTGAAGCGAATTTTAATTTGGTCCTTATATAAATTTTTTTAATTTGGTCTCTATATAATTTTTTTTCAATTTGATCCTTATACACAAAAAAAATTTCAATTTGGTCCCTGTAATCAATAGGTGTTATAATGCTATTAATGAGCAATGACGTGACAAAAAGAATACATTGAAATAATAAAAAAAAAGTAAAACGTATTTGTTTAAAAATATAAAAACCTATCTCTTTCAATTCCATCACTGTCTCTCTTCTTTCTCTATTGCCACCACCACCACTCCGCCACCGTCGCCCACGTTTCAACTTTGCTGGTCTCCATTCTCTAGCTCTCTCGTTTTCCTTTTTCCCTCCTCATCATTACTCTCCTTCGTGTATTTATTGTTAGTTGCATATACAGAATCATACCACAAAAAATCCACCCGAAAAGCTCACCACCCAAAGTATCATCTAACTTATATTTCACAATGTAGACCCACTTTAATAATCTCTCATGTTTAATTCTTCTTGAACACATTGATCTCCTGATGCATGACTCCAATCCTATTACATTTTTCGTAGGAGGGTCCAGTCATGTTTGGCTGTTTAGAGTAGGCAAACCTGTTAGTGTGGTTGTTGGTATTTAAAGAGGCAGTCTCTCATGGGCGACAATGGTTTTTGGCGATCGATGGCGGTGTTCAATCGAAGCAGGTAGTGGAAAAGACTTTTGATTGCAATTGAGACACAAAAGGACTTCAATGGTGGTTTTTGTTATTTGGGTTACGCCCCTTTTCTGTTTAGTGGGCTTTTTCATCTTTTAGTCTTTGGCCCATTTCTGTAATGCATATAAACCCATTTAGGGTTACTCAGTGAATACAATTCCATTTATATTTTTCTCACTTGTGCCTCTGTTTCCTTTATGGTATCCATCAGCCTAGGGTTAGAGGAGATGAAGAGTTGCGCCGCAGCAATGCTTCGTTAGGGTTGTGCCACTGTGTTAGCTACCTCTTATATCATTTTCTTTCTTCGCTCTTCCCTAACCTCAATCCCTTATCTTCGCTTTAGCTATTACATTCTTCCTCCGATCAACCGTGGCAGAAGAGACACATACCACCGATTCTTCCAAAACATATCCCTCACAAGATTCAACAAGCCCCTACTTCTTATATCCCGCCGACAATCCAAGCATTGTGATGATCACCCTGGTGCTTGAAGGTGCTGGTAACTATCAAGTCTGGTCTCGTAACATGGCCAGAGGATTGATATGCAAGGACAAGATCGGTTTCGTTAATGGTAGCATTCGACAACCAAAGATCTCAAATCCACTCTATCCTGCATGGTTGAAGTGTAATACAATGGTAATCTCGTGGATTACCAAATCTGTAAGTTCTTCTATCGCTCAGAGTATTGTTTACTATGATCTTGCTAGCACTGTTTGGCAAGATTTGAAAGATCGTTTTTCTCAAGGCGATTCTTTCAGAATGTCTGACTTCTTGCAAGCGATTCATTCGATTAGGTAAGGGGAACGTTATTTTACTAAATTACAAATTCTATTGCAAGAATTGGAGGTTTTTTGCCCTGCTTTTACTTGTTCTTGTGAAATCCCGTGTTCTTGCGAACTTGCTCAAAATGTTAACAAATCTATGGATTATGACAGTATTAACTTTGCCACATGTCATATTTTAAGTGGTTTATGAATAATAAGGATTTATCATTTATTTTTGTTTCAAAGTTTGCCTAAAAAAAAGGAAAAAGAGTTGCACTAAAAGACTCTATTGGTTGTTGTCTTAGAGCATCTCCAATGCGAGATGTTTCCCATGGTCTCACCCATGAAGTGCTAAGCACTAAAATATTATGTTCGTATGGATCTCATGTGTACGCATCATTCATTCAACTTAAGCACTCCAAACACTCCAATGGTAGGTGCTTACAAACACTTCTTCATATGGGTCCTGCACATACCCTACAAACTAAATACTCTCTTTCTATTTTTCTGTCCACTCATATTTTCAATGTAACATTAATTGTATTTTTACTAATTCTAACTTTATGTTTAATTGGAGGCTAATCAATGCCCAATTATCCAACCAATCAAACAATGAGAAATAAAGAGTATTATGGAAAGTTCAAAATTTATTTTGAGAAAAACTATAACAATTATTATATTTCTTAATATGTGTGATTTTCTCTCTCCGGACAGTTAAATAGGAACAAAGGGAGTACTTTATATTTACTATTTTAAATTTTAGTTCAAAATTTTATTGAAATATTTTTGTAATTGTAATATAAATTTAATTTAAATTGTAAAATATTAAATAAAAATGTTGAAAAATTAAAACACATTCAAATAATAAAAAAATAAATTAGTCATATAAATTGAGTGATGGTAAACCATTAGCAAAATTATACTTTTTGACTTCTATTTTTTGGGTTTGGTTCATTTAGATCCTTTATCTTTTTTTTATTATTCATTTTGGTTCTCAAACTTTATAACTTGGTCCAAGTTTACCCTTTCTATCACTCAACCATTATTAACTTTGATATTAACTTTGCCACATGTCATATTTTAAGTTGTTTATAAATAAAATAAATATAATAATATATATTTAAATAAAAATTTGTTTTTAAATTTAAAGAAAAATAAAAAATCTCAAAAAATACCCTCTTCTTCCTCAACCCCTCACACTACCACCACCGCTGAGCAAACATTCTTCAATCTCTCCTTCACCTTCTTCTTCTTCCTCCTTTTCCTTAATTTTCAATCCTCACTTTCTCAATAACAATAACTCACATCCTTCAACTTCTCCCACTCCCCATGGCTCCCATCCCAAATCAGAACTTTTTTATTTACGGCTAAACAGAATAAATATATTAAAGCACCAAAAATGCTAAGTAAAAATTAATACAAAAGTAAAAAAAAAAACAACCAGATAAGTAAATATCTGGTACAGAAACCAAAAACAGAAAAGAAAACAAAATAGAAGAAAAAAAAATAATAGAAAGCAAGAAAATAGAAACAATAGATAAATAATTTATAATTGAACCTCCTAAGTCCATGCTATTGGGATCTAGTAACGCAAAAGCCATATCTTCTGCAGATCAATCCTTATTTTTTGAAGGCAATAAGCGAATTTAGACCCACAAGCCACCAAAAATTCAGAAACTTAGATAAAATCATTCTTTTAAACCCAACAAGCAATTAGAAGAAGTATCAACCACAAAAATAACTTAAGGCAAACTAATTTCTGATTTTCAATCTTCATCTTAACTGCCCAATATCATATAAAAATCAACCCAACATCCTTCCCTTCGAACTTACCGAATTTCTGAATCTATTTTATTGGTTTATGGTTATGAATCGATTGATGAAGAAGAAACACAGTGATGTTGAGGGAGAAGAAGATCGCGATGGGTGCTCTGTTTTTGCGATTAAATAATGAAATTGCTGAATCTATTTTATTGGTTTAATCCAAGGATTAGATATGTTTAGTTCAATGGCTATGAAGATGAAGTTTTTTTCGTTGGAAGTTGATGAATTTTTGCGATTTTTAGGGTTAATGAGTTTCATCTGAGGATTGTGAATTATTTTATCTAACGGCTGAGATTTGTTTCATCCAATGGTTGACATAATTCGTTATTTAAAAATTAAAAAGTAAAAAGATAAGTTAGTGAAGGCCGCGTTTGGCTTAAAACAAGTTGAGTGACATAGGGACTAAAATTTACTATTTTCATATTTTCGTGGACCTAAGTCATAAAAAAAATTTATAGGGATTTGAAACATAAGTGTTTTATTTTATAAGGACCAAAAATTTATTTAAGCCAATTAAGATTACTAATTGTGGTTATTGTGTTTTGAAATTTATATTGTTAAACTTGAGTTTAAAAATTGTATTTGTTGTGAAATTGATAATATATTAGGGGTTGTTTGGTTTGCATTTTCATTTTCTGCTTTCATTTTCTGTTTTCTATTTTATGAAATTTTACAAAGGAAAAATTGAAAAGTCTGAAAACAGAAAACAGAAAATGAAAATGCAAACCAAACAGCCCCTAATATATTATCAATTTTCTTTTGTAAAATTTCATAAAACAGAAAACAAACTGAAAATAGAAAATGAAAATGCAAACCAAACAGCCCCTTATATTTCGAATGTGTAGTGTTTGGATTTTGACTTTATTTTTATTAGATTTAATATTTAATATTTAAATGTTTAATTACTATCATATTAATATATTATTAGATGTATGGCGTTAATTTTTTTAATTGGATAACCCGATGATCCAACCCAAACCAATCCATTACATTTTAAATTAGATTGATTCGGATTTTAAATTTATTTTGCATAAATCTAAACAAAACCAACCCAAATCATTTCTATCAATTTTATAATTTAGATATTAAATTATCTCAAAATAGAACTAGTGAACGCCTCTAACGTAGACATTAGACAAGTATCATAGAAACTATCAACTATATCAACTATATATGGTTAAAACTCAATGATTAAAACCACACTCTTAATTTTATTTTGTTTATTTTATTTTAGTTTTTGTGGAAGCGTGAACTGAAAGTAACACTGGGCCAGCTACAACCCTTAAATGGATATGGCTCATGATGAGATTTATTTTTGTGGGCCTAAAGCCTAATATTGATTAAACAACACGAAATTTATCCATATTTTGTAAAAGGAACTCTTGGAAAATTAGGTATATAGGTTTGTTTGGTTAGAAATTGGTTTAAGCTTCCCTCACTCTAGAAAATAAAAAATAAAAAAAATGAAAAACGACTGAAATTAATTAACATTGCCCTTCATATCCATCTTATCCTCTTACAGCAATACAAGATTAGTTTATGGTGAAATATGCTTTCACTAGATCAATCGTAATAATTTTGTTAATTTGTGAAGGCTATGAAGTATGAACTCGAAACCAATAAAAATTAAGTAAATAAATTCTGAAGCAGTCAATTAACTATAATTAAATAAACAATAAATAAACTATTATTCTGCTATAAGACAATGCACACATGAACAACAAATAATTGCAACTTCTCTATTGGTAAAATCTTTTCTTCAATTTTTAACTTACTAGGTAAGTCTTCCAATAATAAATCTTGGATTCTAATTCGGGGGCTACATCTCACGTAACATTTTGTCTTGATAATTTTATAAGTTACAATCTTGTTGATAACAAATCTGTAACTTTATTTGATCAATCTACAAAACTTATTAGAGCAATAGGTTCTGTGAAGATCAATAAGGATCTTCTTCTTGATTCGATGTTATACATTTCCTCTTATCATGTCAAGTTGTTATCTATTAGCACTTTATTAAAAGATAAAAATATTATACTAAATATTTTTCTCCTTCCTATTTCTTAACATAGGAAAGCAACAATTTGAGGATGATTGGGAAGGATGACCTTAAAAATAGATTATATTTCCTTTCTGTTCCTAGCAATGTCATTTCTGTTCATGCTATTTCTGATAAACATGTTAATTATGTTGTATGGCATACTAACCTAGGTCACATGTAAAATAGGGATTTAACTTTAGTTTTGAATAAGATGTCTCTTTATGCTTTTACTCATATTGCACATGATTGTAAAATATGCCCCCTTGCAAAGATGAGACACCTTTCATTTGTTTCTAATAATCACATGCCTGCTTCTGCATTAGATTTAATTCCTTTAAATATCTAAGGGCCATACCATAAATTAACTCACAACGTAAATGGTACTTTAAAATATCAACATTTGTTTTTAGAAATTCTGTACTATATATTTAAAAAATAAGATATTTTTTACTATAAAATTGAAAATGCATATTTTAAATTTATTAAATTATTTCATTTTATTGACAAAAATGTATTGTTCACCATGAAGTTTCTTGCTTAATTTACACTATCTTTTTATATTTTTAATATATCAACATTTGTTTCTAGAAATCATGTACTATACACTTGAAAAATATGGTGTTTTTTACTTTAAAAATTAGGATGCAAATTTTAAATTTATTAAACTATTTTATTTTTTTGACAACAATGTATTGTTCACAAAGAAGTTTCTAGCTTAATTTACACTTTTTTTAATATTTTTAAAATATCAACATTTGTTTCAAGAAATTGTGTACTATACACTTGAAAAATAGGGTGTTTTTTACTTTAAAAATGAAAATGCATATTTTAAATTTATTAAATTATTTGATCTTTTTGACAACAATATATTGTTCACCATGAAGCTTTTAGCTTAATTTACACTATTTTTTATATTGTTAAAATATCAACATTTGTTTCTAGAAATCCTGTACTATACACTTAAATAATAGGGCGTTTTTTACTATAAAAATGAAAACACATATTTTAAATTTAATAAATTATTTGAATTTTTTGACAACAATGTATTGTTCACCATGAAGTTTTTTGCTTAATTTACACTATCTTTTTATATATTTAATATATCAACATTTGTTTCTAGAAATCGTGTACTATACACTTGAAAAATGAGGAGTTTTTTACTTTAAAAATTAGGATGCATATTTTAATTTTATTAAATTATATTATTTTTTTGACAAAAATGTATTGTTCACAAAGAAGTTTCTAGCTTAATTTACACTATTTTTTATATTTTTAAAATATCAACATTTGTTTCTAGAAATCGTGTACCATACACTTGAAAAATATGGTGTTTTTAACTAAAAAAATGAAAACGCATATTTTAAATTACTATAATTATTTTATTTTTCTGACAACTATGTATTGTTCACCAAGACTTTTCTAGCTTAATTTACACTATTTTTTATATTTTTAAAATATAAACATTTGTTTCTCGAAATCGTGTACTATACACTTGAAAAAAAGGGTGTTTTTTACTTTAAAAATTAGAATACATATTTTAAATTTATTAAATTGTTTGATTTTTTAGAAAGCAATATATTGTTCCCCATAAAGTTTCTAGCTTAATTTTTACAATTCTATATATTTATAATATATCAACATCTATTTATAGAAATCGCGTACTATACATGTGAAAAATATGGTGTTTTATACTTTAAAAATCAAAACGTATATTTTAAATTTATTAAATTATTTTATTTTTTTGACAAAAATGTATTAGTCACCAAGAAGTTTCTAACTTAATTTACACTATTATTTATATTTTTAAAATATCAACATTTGTTTCTAGAAATCATGTATTATAAACACTTGAAAAATATGGAGTTTTTAACTAAAAAAATGAAAACGCATATTTTAAATTACTATAATTATCTGATTTTTTTTACAACAATGTATTGTTCACCAAGACGTTTCTAGCTTAATTTACACTATGTTTTATATTTTTAAAATATCAACATTTGTTTCTGGAAATAATGTACTATACACTTGAAAAATAAAGTGTTTTTTACTTTAAAAATGATAACGCATATTTTAAATTTATTAAATTATTTGATTTTTTGACAACAATGTATTGTTCTCCATGAAGCTTCTAGCTTTATTTACACTATTTTTTATATTTTTAAAATATCACCATTTGTTTCTATAAATCATGTTCTATACACTTGAAAAATAGGGTGTTTTTTATTATAAAAAGGAAAACACATATTTTAAATTTATTAAATTATTTGATTTTATTGACAATAATGTATTGCTCACCATGATGTTTTTTGCTTAATTTACACTATCTTTTTATATATTTAATATATCAACATTTGTTTCTAGAAATCGTGTACTATACAATTGAAAAATAGGGTGTTTTTTACTTTAAAAATTAGGATGCATATTTTAAATTTATTAAATTATTTTATTTTTTTGACAACCATGTATTGTTCACCAAGAAGTTTCTAGCTTAATTTACACTATTTTTTATATTTTTAAAATATCAACATTTGTTTCTAGAAATCGTGTACATACACTTGAAAAATAGGGTGTTTTTAACTAAAAAAATGAAAACGCAATTTTAAATTACTATAATTATTTGAATTTTTTTAACAACAATGTATTGTTCACCAAGACTTTTCTAGCTTAATTTACTCTATGTTTTATAATTTTGAAATATCAACATTTGTTTCTAGAAATCGTGTACTATACACTTGAAAAATAGAGTGTTTTTTACTTTAAAAATGAAAATGCATATTTTAATTTTTTTAATTATTTAATTTTTTTTGAAAACAATCTATTGTTCCCCATAAAGTTTCTAGCTTAAATTTTAAAACTTTTTATATTTTAAAATTTGAAATATTTATTTCTAGAAATTGCGTACTATACACTTAAAATACAGGGTGTTTTTTACTTTAAAAATGAAAACACATATTTTAAATTTATTAAATTATTTGATTTTTTTGACAACAATGTATTGTTCACCATGAAGTTTCTAGCTTAATTTAAACTATTTTTTATATATTTAAAATATCAACATTTGTATCTAGAAATCGTATACTATACACTTGAAAAATAGGGTGTTTGTAACTAAAAAAATGAAAACGCATATTTTAAATTTATATAATTATTTAATTTTTTTACAACAACGTATTGTTTACCAAGACGTTTCTAGCTTGATTTACACTATGTTTTATATTTTTAAAATATCAACATTGGTTTCTAGAAATTGTGTACTATAAACATGAAAAATAGGGTGATTTTTACTTTATTAAAGAAAATGCATATTTTAATATTATTTAATTATATTATTTTTTTGAAAACAATCTATAGTTCTCCATAAAGTTTCTAGCTTAATTTTGACAATTTTTCATATTTTAAAAATTGAAAGATTCATTTCTAGAAATCGCGTACTATACACTTGAAATATAGGGTGTTTTTATTAAACTATTTGATTTTATTGACAACAATGTATTGTTCACCATGAAGTTTCTTGCTTAATTTACACTATCTTTTTATATTTTTAATATATCAACATTTGTTTCTAGAAATCGTGTACTATACACTTAAAAAATAGTGTGTTTTTTACTTTAGAAATGAAAATGTATATTTTAATTTGTTTTAATTTTTTGATTTTTTTTGAAAACAATATGTTGTTCCCCATAAGGTTTCTAGCTTAATTTTTTAAATTTTTTATATTTTAAAAATTGAAAGATAAATTTCTAGAAATCGCGTACTATAGACTTGAAAAGTAGGGCGCTTTTAACTTTAAAAATGAAAATGGATATTTTAAATTTATTAAACTATTTGATTTTTTTTGACAACAATGTATCTTTCACCATGAAGTTTCTAGCTTAATTTACACTATTTTTTATATTTTTAAAATATCAAAATTTGTTTCTAGAAATCCTGTACTTTTACACTTGAAAAATAGGGTATTTTTTACTATAAAAATGAAAACACATATTTTAAATATATTAAATTATATTATTTTTTTGACAAAAATGTATTGTTCACAAAGAAATTTCTAGCTTAATTTACACTATTTTTTATTTTTTTAAAAAATCAACATTTGTTTCTAGAAATCGTGTACTATACACTTGAAAAATATGGTCTTTTTAATTAAAAAAATGAAAACGCATATTTTAAATTACTATAATTATTTCATTTTTTTGACAACTATGTATTGTTCAACAAGACTTTTATAGCTTAATTTACACTAATTTTTATATTTTTAAAATATCAACATTTGTTTCTCGAAATCGTGTACTATACACTTGAAAAATAGGGTGTTTTTTACTTTAAAAATAAAAATGCATATTTTAAATTTTTATAATTATTTGATTTTTTTGAAAACAATCCATTGTTCCCCATAAGGTTTCTAGCTTAACTTTTACAATTGTTTATATTTTAAAAATTGAAAGATTCATTTCTAGAAATCGCGTACTATAGACTTGAAATGTAGGGCATTTTTACCATTACAAATGAAAACGCATATTTTAAATTTATTAAACTATTTGATTTTTTTGACAACAATGTATTTTTCACCGTGATGTTTCTAGCTTAATTTACACTATTTTTTATATTTTTAAAATATCAACATTTGTTTCTAGAAATCCTGTACTATACACTTGAAAAATAGGGTATTTTTTACTATAAAAATGAAAACACATATTTTAAATTTATTAAATTATTTGAATTTTTTGACAACAATGTATTGTTCACCATGAATTTTTTTGCTTAATTTACACTATCTTTTTATATATTTAATATATCAACATTAGAAATCGTGTACTATACACTTGAAAAATGAGGTGTTTTTTAATTTAAAAATTAGGATGAATATTTTAAATTTATTAAATTATATAATTTTTTTGACAAAAATGTATTGTTCACAAAGAAGTTTCTAGCTTAATTTACACTCTTTTTTATACTTTTTAAAATATCAACATTTGTTTCTAGAAATCGTGTACTATACACTTGAAAAATATGGTGTTTTTAACTAAAAAAATTCAAAACGTATATTTTAAATTATTATAATTATTTGATTTTTTTGAAAAATATGTATTGTTCACCAAGACTTTTCTAGCTTAATTTACACTATTTTTTATATTTTTAAAATATCAAAATTTGTTTCTCAAAATCGTGTACTATACACTTGAAAAATAGGGCGTTTTTTACTTTAAAAAACAAAATGCATATTTGAAATTTTTTTAATTATTTGATTTTTTTGAAAACAATCTATTGTTCCCCATAAGGTTTCATTTCTAGAAATCGTGTACTATAGACTTGAAATGTAGGGCGTTTTTAACTTTAAAAATGAAAATGGATATTTTAAATTTGTTATACTATTTGATTTTTTTGACAACAATGTATCTTTCACCATGAAGTTTCTAGCTTAAGTTATACTATTTTTTATATTTTTAAAATATAAACATTTGTTTCCAGAAATCTTGTACTATACACTTGAAAAATAGAATGTTTTTTACTATAAAAATGAAAACACATATTTTAAATTTATTAAATTATTTGAATTTATTGACAACAATGTATTGTTCACCATGAGGTTTTTTTATTAATTTACACTATCTTTTTATATATTTAATATATCAAAATTTGTTTCTAGAAATCATGTACTATACACTTGAAAAATAGGGTGTTTTTTACTTTAAAAATTAGAATGCATATTTTAAATTTATTAAATTGTTTGATTTTTTAGAAAACAATATATTGTTGACAAAGAAGTTTCTAGCTTAATTTACACTATTATTTCTTTTTTTCAACATTTGTTTCTCGAAATCGTATACTATACACTTGAAAAATATGGTCTTTTTACCTAAAAAAATGAAAACGCATATTTTAAATTACTATAATTATTTCATTTTTTTGACAACTATGTATTGTTCAGTAAGAATTTTTAGCTTAATTTACACTATTTTTTATAGTTTTAAAATATCAACATTTGTTTCTCGAAATCGTGTACATACACTTGAAAAATAGGGTGTTTTTTACTTTAAAAATGAAAATGCATATTTTAAATTTTTATAATTATTTGATTTTTTTGAAAACAATCCATTGTTCCGCATAAGGTTTCTAGCTTAACTTTTACAATTTTTTATATTTTAAAAATTGAAATATTCATTTCTAGAAATCCCGTACTATAGACTTGAAATGTACGGTATTTTTACCTTTACAAATGAAAACACATATTTTAAATTTATTAAACTATTTGATTTTTTTGACAACAATGTATTTTTCACCAAGATGTTTCTAGCTTAATTTACACTATTTTTTGTATTTTTAAAATATCAACATTTATTTCTAGAAATCGTGTACTATACACTTGAAAAATATGGTGTTTTTAACTAAAAAAATTCAAAACGCATATTTTAAATTATTTTAATTATTTGATTTTTTTGACAACTATGTATTGTTCACCTAGACTTTTCTAGCTTATATTACACTATTTTTTATATTTTTAAAATATCAATATTTGTTTCTCGAAATCGTGTACTATACACTTGAAAAATAGGGTGTTTTTTACTTTAAAAATGAAAATGCATATTTTAAATATTTTTAACTATTTGATTTTTTTGAAAACAATCTATTGTTCCCCATAAGGTTTCTAGCTTAACTTTTAAAATTTTTTATATTTTAAAAATCTAAAGATTCATTTCTAGAAATCGTGTACTGTAGACTTGAAATGTAGGGCGTTTTTAACTTTACAAATGAAAACCTATATTTTAAATTTATTAAACTATTTGATTTTTTTGACAACAAAGTATTTTTCACCTTGAAGTTTCTAGCTTAATTTACACTATTTCTTATATTTTGAAAATATCAACATTTGTTTCTAGAAATCCTGTACTATAAATTTGAAAAATAAGGTGTTTTTTACTATAAAATTTAAAACGCATATTTTAAATTTATTAAATTATTTGATTTTATTGACAACAATGCATTGTTCACCATGAATTTTTTGATTAATTTACACTATCTTTTTATATATTTAATATATCAACATTTGTTTCTAGAAATCGTGTACTTTACACTTGAAAAATGGGGTGTTTTTTAATTTAAAAATTAGGATGAATATTTTAAATTTATTAAATTATATTATTTTTTTGACAAAAATGTATTGTTCACAAAGAAGTTTCTAGCTTAATTTACATTATTTTTTATATTTTTAAAATATCAACATTTGTTTCTAGAAATTGTGTACTATACACTTGAAAAATATGGTGTTTTTAACTAAAAAAATTCAAAATGAATATTTTAAATTATTATAATTATTTGATTTTTTTGACAACTATGTATTGTTCACCAAAGACTTTTCTTGCTTAATTTACACTATTTTTTATATTTTTAAAATATCAATATTTGTTTCTCGAAATCGTGTACTATACACTTGAAAAATAAGGTGTTTTTTACTTTAAAAATGAAAATGGATATTTTAAATATTTTTAACTATTTGCTTTTTTTTTAAACAATCTATTGTTCCCCATAAGGTTTCTAGCTTAACTTTTACAATATTTTATATTTTAAAAATCTAAAGATTCATTTCTAGAAATTGTGTACTATAAACTTGAAATGTAGGGCGTTTTTAACTTTACAAATGAAAACGCATATTTTAAATTTATTAAACTATTTTATTTTTTGACAACAATGTATTTTTCACCATGAAGTTTCTAGCTTAATTTACACTATTTCTTATATTTTTAAAATATAAACATTTGTTTCTAGAAATCCTGTACTATACATTTGAAAAATAGGGTGCTTTTTACTATAAAAATTAAAATGCATATTTTAAATTTATTTATTTATTTGATTTTATTGACAACAATGTATTGTTCAC
Source organism: Cyamopsis tetragonoloba (assembly GCA_037177725.1). NCBI lineage: Eukaryota > Viridiplantae > Streptophyta > Magnoliopsida > Fabales > Fabaceae > Cyamopsis > Cyamopsis tetragonoloba. Next base: position 64,757,620 of record CM074119.1, read on the forward strand.
CATGAATTTTTTTGCTTAATTTACACTATCTTTTTATATATTTAATATATCAACATTTTTTTCTAGAAATCGTGTACTATATACACTTGAAAAATAAGGTGTTTTTTACTTTAAAAACTAAAATGCATATTATATTTTTTTTAATTACTTGATTTTTTTGAAAACAATCTATTGTTCCCCATAATGTTTCAAGCTAAATGTTTACAATTTTTTATATTTGAAAAATTGAAAGATTCATTTCTAGAATTCGCGTACTATACACTTGAAATGTAGGGCGTTTTTAACTTTAAAAATAAAATTGCATATTTTAAGTTTATATAATTATTTTAATGTTTTGACAACAATGTATTTTTCACCAAGACATTTCTAGCTTAATTTACACTATGTTTTAAATTTCTAAAATATCAACATTTGTTTCTAGAAATCGTGTACTATACACTTGAAAAATAGAGTGTTTTTTACTTTAAAAATGAAAATGCATATTTTAATTTTTTTTTAACTATTTTATTTTTTTGAAAACAATCTATTGTTCTCCATTAGGTTTCTAGCTTAATTTTTAAATTTTTTTATATTTTAAAAGTTGAAAGATTCATTTCTAGAAATCGCGTACTATACAATTGAAATATAAGGTGTTTTTACCTTTAAAAATGAAAACCTATAGTTTAAACTTAATAAATTACTTTATTTTATTGATAACAATCTATTGTTCACCAAGAAGTTTCTTGCTTAATTTTCACTATCTTTTTATATTTTTAATATATCAACATTTGTTTCCAGAAATCGTGTACTATACACTGGAAAAATAGGGTGTTTTTTACTTTAAAAATGAAAAATCATATTTTAAATTAATTAAATTATCTGATTTTATTGACAACAATGTATTGTTCACTATGAAATTTCTTCCTTAATTTACACTATCTTTTTATACTTTTAATATATCAACATTTTTTTCTAGAAATTGTGTGATACTTGAAAAATAGTGTGTTTTTTAATTTAAAAATTAGAATGCATATTTTAAATTTTTAAATTATTTGATATTTTAGAAATCAATCTATTGTTCCCCATAAAGTTTCTAGCTTTATTTTTACAATTTTATATATTTTTAATATATCAATATTTATTTCTACAAATCACACACTATACACTTGAAAAATAGGGTGTTTTTTACTTTAAAAATCAAAACCTATATTTAAATTTATTAAATTATTTTATTTTTTTAAAAACAATGTTTTGTTCACAAGAAGTTTCTAGCTTAATTTACATTATTTTATATATTTTTAAAATATCAACATTTGTTTCCAGAAATTATGTACTATACACATGATAAATAGGGTGTTTTAAATTCTAAAAATTAAATTTCATATTTTAAGTTTATATAATTTTTTATTTTTTTGACAACAATGTATTTTTCACCATGAAGTTTCTTGCTTAATTTACACTATCTTTTTATTTTTTTATTATATCAACAATTGTTTCTAGAAATCATGTACTCTACACTTGAAAAATAAGATTTTTTTTTACTTTTAAAATGAAAATGCATATTTTCATTTTTTTAATTATTTGATATTTTTGAAAACAATGTATTGTTCCCCATAAAGATTCTAGCTTAACTTTTACAATTTTTTACATTTTAAAAATTGAAAGATTCATTTCTAGAAATCGCGTACTATACACTTGAAATATAGGATGTTTTTACCTTTAAAAATGAAAACCCATATTTTAAATTTATTAAATTATTTGATTTTTTGACAATAATGTATTGTTCACCAAGAAGCTTCTACCTTAATTTACACTATTTTTTATATTTTTAGAATATCAACATTTGTTTCTAGAAATCGTGTACTATACACTTGAAAAATAGGGTGTTTTTTACTATAAAAATTAAAATGCATTTTTTAAATTTATTAAATTATTTGATTTTATTGACAACAATGTATTGTTCACCATGAAGTTTTTTGCTTAATTTACACTATCTTTTTATATTTTTAATATATCAAAATTTGTTTCTAGAAATCGTGTACTATACACTAGAAAAATAGGGTGTTTTTTATTTTAAAAATGAAAAATCATATTTTAAATTTATTAAATTATTTAATTTTATTGAAAATAATGTATTGTTTACCATGAAATTTCTTGCTTAATTTACACTATCTTTTTATATTTTAAATATATCAAAATTTGTTTCTAGAAATGAAAACAACCTAAATTTAAAATTTGTTTCTAGAAATCGTGTACTATACAGTTGAAAAATAGAGTGTTTTTTACTATAACAATGAAAATGCATATTTTAAATTTATTAAATTATTTGATTTTATTGACAACAATGTATTGTTCACCATGATGTTTCCTGCTTAATTTACAGTATCTTTTTATATTTTTAATATATCAACATTTGTTTTTAGAAATTGTGTACTATACACTTGAAAAATATGGTGTTATATACTTTAAAAATTAGAATGCATATTTTTAATTTATTAAGTTGTTTGATTTTTTAGAAAACTATCTATTTTCTTGATAAATTTTTTACCTTAATTTTTACAATTTTATATATTTATAATATATCAACATTTATTTCTTGAAATCGGGTATTATACACTTGAAAAATATGGTGTTTTTTACTTTAAAAATCAAAACGCATGTGTTAAATTTATTAAATTATTTTATTTTTTTTGAAAACAAAGTATTGTTCACCAAGAATTTGCTAACTTAATTTACACTATTTTTTATTTTTTTTAAAATATTAACATTTGTTTCTAGAAATCGTTTACTATACACTTGCAAAATAAGGTGTTTTTTACTTTAAAAATGAAAATGCATATTTTAGTTTTTTGTAATTATATGATTTTTTTGAAAATAATCTATTGTTCCCCATAAGATTTCTAGCTTAATTTTAACACTTTTTTTTATTTTATGAATTGAAAGATTCATTTCTAGAAATCGCATACTATTAACTTGAAATATAGGTTGTTTTTAACTTTAAAAATGAAAACGCATATTTTAAATTTATTAAATTATTTTTTTTTGACAACAATGTATTGTTAACAAAGAAATTTCTAGCTTAATTTACACTATTTTTTATTTTTTTAAAATATCAACATTTGTTTTTATATATCCTGTATTATAAACTTAAAAAATAGGGTGTTTTTTACTATAAAAATGAAAATGCATATTTTAAATTTATTAAATTATTTGATTTTATTGACGACTATATATTATTCACCATGTAGTTTCTTGCTTAATTTACACTATCTTTTTATATTTTTAATATATCAACATTTATTTCTAAAAATAGTGTACTATACACTTGAAAAATAAGGTGTTTTTTACTTTAAAATGAAAATGCATATTTTAATTTTTTTTAATTTTTTGATTTTTTTTGAAAACAATCTGTTGTTCCCCATAAGGTTTCTAGCTTAATTTTTACAATTTTTTATATTTTAAAAATTGAAAGATTCTTTTCTAAAAATCGCGTACTTTAGACCTGAAAAGTAGGGCGTTTTTAACTTTAAAAATGTAAATGAATATTTTAAGTTTATTAAACTATTTGATTTTTTTTACAACAATGTATCTTTCACCATGAAGTTTCTAGCTTAATTTACTCTATTTTTGATATTTTTAAAATATCAACATTTGTTTCTAGAAATCCTGTACTATACACTTGAAAAATAGGGTGTTTTTTACTATAAAAATGAAAACACATATTTTAAAGTTATTAAATTATTTGATTTTATTGACAACAATGTATTGTTCACCATGAGGTTTTTTTATTAATTTACACTATCTTTTTATATATTTAATATATCAACATTTGTTTCTAGAAATCGTGTACTATACACTTGAATAATAGGGTGTTTTTTACTTAAAAAATTAGGATGCAAATTTTAAATTTCTTAAATTATATTATTTTTTTGAAAAAAATGTATTGTTCAAAAATAATTTTTCTAGCTTAATTTACACTATTTTTATTTTTTTAAAATATCAACATTTTTTTCTAGAAATCGTGTACTATGCACTGGAAAAATATGGTGTTTTTAACAAAAAACATGAAAACGGATATTTAAAATTACTGTAATTATTTAATTTTTTTGACAACTATGTATTGTTCACCAAGATATTTCTAGCTTAATTTCACTATTTTTTATATTTTTAAAATATCAACATTTGTTTCTCGAAATCGTGTACTTGAAAAATAGGGTGTTTTTTACTTAAAAATGAAAATGCATATTTTAAATTTTTATAATTATTTGATTTTTTTGAAAACAATCCATTGTTCCCCATAAGGTTTCTAGCTTAACTTTTACAATTTTTTATATTTTAAAAATTGAAAGATTCATTTCTAGAAATCGCGTACTAAAGACTTGAAATGTAGGGCATTTTTACCTTTACAAATGAAAATGCATATTTTATATTTATTAAACTATTTCATTTTTTTGACAACATTATATTTTTCACCATGAAGTTTCTATCTTAATTTACACTATTTTTTATATTTTTAAAATATCAACATTTGTTTCTAGAAATCCTATACTATACACTTGAAAATAAGGGTGTTTTTTACTATAAAAATGAAAACACATATTTTAAATTGATTAAATTAGTTGATTTTATTGACAACAATGTATTGTTCACCATGATGGTTTTTGCTTAATTTACACTATCTTTTTTATATTTAATATATCAACATTTGTTTCTAGAAATCGTGTACTATATACTTGAAAATGGGGTGTTTTTTAATTTAAAAATTAGGATGAATATTTTAAATTTATTAAATTATATTATTTTTTTGACAAAAATGTATTGTTCACAAAGTAGTTTCTAGCTTAATTTACAATATTTTTTATATTTTAAAAATATCAACATTTGTTTCTAGAAATCGTGTACTATACACTTGAAAAATATGGTGTTTTTAACTAAAAACAATTTAAAACGCATATTTTAAATTATTATAATTATTTGATTTTTTTGACAACTATGTATTGTTCACCAAGACTTTTCTAGTTTAATTTACACTATTTTTTATATTTTTAAAATATCAACATTTGTTTCTCGAAATCGTGTACTATACACTTGAAAAATAGGGTGTTTTTTACTTTAAAAATGAAAATGCATATTTTAAAATTTTTAATTATTTTATTTTTTTGAAAACAATCTATAGTTCCCCATTAGGTTTCTAGCTTAACTTTTACAATTTTTTATATTTTAAAAATTGAAAGATTCATTTCTAGAAATCGCATACTATAGACTTGAAATGTAGGGCATTTTTAACTTTACAAATGAAAACGCATATTTTAAATTTATTAAACTATTTGATTTTTTTGACAACAATGTATTTTTCACCATGAAGTTTCTAGCTTAATTTACCCCATTTCTTATAATTTTAAAATATCAACATTTGTTTCTAGAAATCCTGTACTATACATTTGAAAAATAGGGTGTTTTTTTTACTATAAAAACTAAAACGTAGATTTTAAATTTATTAAATTATTTGATTTTATTGACAACAATGTATTGATCACCATGATTTTTTTTTCTTAATTTACAGTATCTTTTTATATATTTAATATATCAACATTTGTTTATAGAAATCGTGTACTATACACTTGAAAAATGGGGTGTTTTTTACTTTAAAAATTTGGACGCATATTTTAAATTTATTAAATTATTTTATTTTTTTGACAACAATGTATTGTTAACAAAGAAGTTTCTAGCTTAATTTATACTATTTTTTATATTTTTAGAATATCAATATTTGTTTCTAGAAATCGTGTACTATACAATTTAAAAATAAGGTGTTTTTAACTAAAAAAATGAAAACACATATTTTAAATTACTATAATTATTTGATCTTTTTGACAACAATGTTTTGTTCACCAAGACTTTTCTAGCTTAATTTACACTATTTTTTATACTTTTAAAATATCAACATTTATTTCTTGAAATCGTGTACTATACACTTGAAAAATAGGGTGTTTTTTACTTTAAAAATGAAAATGCATATTTTAATTTTTTTTGATTTTTTGATTTTTTTGAAAACAATCGATTGTTCCCCATAAAGTTTCTAGCTTAATTTTTACGATTTTTCATATTTTAAAAATTGAATGATTCCATTCTAGAAATCGCGTACTATAAACTTGAAATATAGGGTGTTTTTTACTTTAAAAATGAAAACGCATATTTTAAATTTGTTAAATTATTTGATTTTATTGACAACAATGTATTGTTCACCATGAAGTTTCTTGCTTAATTTACACTATCTTTTTATATTTTTATTATATCAACATTTGTTTCTAGAAATCGTGTATTATACACTTGAAAAATAAGGTGTTTTTTACTATAAAAATGAAAACGCATATTTTAAATTTGTTAAATTATTTGATTTTATTGACAACAATGTATTGTTCACCATGAAGTTTCTTGCTTAATTTACACTATCTTTTTATATTTTTATTATATCAACATTTGTTTCTAGAAATCGTGTACTATACACTTGAAAAATAGGATGTTTTTTACTTTTCAAATGAAAATGCATATTTTCATTTTTATTAATTATTTGATATTTTTGAAAACAATCTATTGTTCACCATAAGGTTTCTAGCTTAACTTTTACAATTTTTTACATTTTAAAAATTGAAAGATTCATTTCTAGAAATCGTGTACAATACACTTGAAATATAGAGTGCTTTTAACTTTAAAAATAAAAACACATATTTTAAATTTATTAAATTATTTGATTTATTTGAAAACAATGCATTGTTCACCATGAAGTTTCTAGTTAAATCTACAAAAAAAAATTTATTTTTATAATTGCAACATTTGTTTCAATAAATCGTGTACTACACTTGAAAAATAGGGTGTTTTTTACTTTAAAAATTAAAACGCATATTTTAAATTTATTAAATTTTTTGATTTTATTGAAAACAATATATTGTTCCCCATAAAGTTTCTAGCTCAATTTACACTATTTTTTATACTTTTAAAATATCAATATTTGTTTCTAGAAATCGTGTACTATACACTTGAAAAATAGGGTGTTTTTAACTAAAAAATTGAAAACGTATAATTTAAAGTTATATAATTATTTGATTTTTTGACAACAATGTATTGTTCACCGAGACGTTTCTTGCTTAATTTACACTATGTTTTATATTTTTAAAATATCAACATTTGTTTTCAGAAATCGTGTACTATACACTTGAAATATAGGGTGTTTTTTACCTTAAAAATGAAAATGCATATTGTAATTTTTTTTAATGATTTGAATTTTTTGAAAACAATCTATTATTCCCCATAAAGTATTTAGCTTAATTTTTACAATTGTTTATGTTTTAAAAATTGAAAGATTCATTTCTAGAAATTGCGTACTATACACTTGAAATATAGGGTGTTTTTTACTATAAAAATGAAAACACATATTTTAAATTTATTAAATTATTTGTTTTTATTGACAACAATGTATTGATCACCATGATGTTTTTTGCTTAATTTACACTATCTTTTTATATATTTAATATGTCAACATTTGTTTCTAGAAATCGTGTACTTATACACTAGAAAAATGGGCTGTTTTTTAATTTAAAAATTAGGATGAATATTTTAAATTTATTAAATTATATTATTTTTTTGACAAAAATGTATTGTTCACAAAGAAGTTTCTAGCTTAATTTAAACTATTTTTTATATTTTTAAAATATCAACATTTGTTTCTAGAAATCGTGTAATATACACTTGAAAAATATGGTGTTTTTAACTAAAAAAATGAAAACGCATATTTTAAAATACTATAATTATTTGATTTTTTTGAAAACTATGTATTGTTCACCAAGACTTTTCTAGCTTTATTTACACTATTTTTTATATTTTTTTAAAATATCAACATTTATTTCTCGAAATCGTGTACTATACACTTGAAAAATATGGTATTTTTTCCTTTAAAAATAAAAATGCATATTTTATTTTTTTTAATTATATGATTTTTTCGAAAACAATCTATTGTTCCCCATAAGGTTTCTAGCCTAAATTTTACAATTTTTTATATTTTAAAAATTGAAAGATTCATTTCTAGAAATTGCGTACTATAGATTTTAAATCGCGTATTAAATTATTTTATTTTTTTGACAACAGTGTATTGTTCACCATGAAGTTTCTAGCTTAATTTACACTATTTTTTATATTTTTAAAATATCAACATTTGTTTCTAGAAATCCTGTACTATACATTTGAAAAATAGGGTGTTTTTTACTATAAAAATTAAAACGCATATTTTGAATTTAATAAATTATTTGATTTTATTGACAACAATGTTTTGTTCACCATGAAGTTTCTTGCTTAATTTAAACTATCTTTTTATATATTTAGTATATCAACATTTGTTTCTAGAAATCGTGTACTAATCACTTTAAAAATCAAACGCATGTGCTAAATTTATTAAATTATTTTATTTTTTTGACAACAATGTATTGTTCACCAAGAAATTTCTAGCTTAATTTACACTATTTTTATATTTGTAAAATATCAACATTTTTTTCAAGAAATCGTTTACTATACACTTGAAAAATAGGGTGTTTTTTACTTTAAAAATGAAAATGCATATTTTAGTTTTTTGTAATTATTTGATTTTTTTGAAAACAATCTATTGTTCTCCATAAAGTTTCTAGCTTAATTTTTACAATTTTTTATATTTTAAAAATTGAAAGATTCATTTTAATATTTAAAAATTGAAATAATTTAATTTTGCCCTTGATGTTTCTAGCTTAATTTATACAATTGTTTATATTTCTATAATTGCAACATTTGTTTCTAGATATCGTATTCTATACACTTGAAAAATAGGGTATATTTTACTTTAAAAATAAAAACGCATATTTAAAATTTATTAAATTTTTTTATTTTTTGACAATAATGTATTGTTTACCATGAAGTTTCTAGCTTAATTTACACTATTTTTTATATTTTTGAAAAATTAACATTTGTTTCTAGAAATCGTGTACTATACACTTGAAAAATAGTGTTTTTATAAAAAAACTGAAAAACGCATATTTTAAAATTATTAAATTATTTGTTTTTTTAAAACAATGTATTGTTAACCATGAAGTTCCTAGCTTAATTTACACTATATTTAGTATTTTTAAAATATCAACATTTGATTATAGAAATCGTGTACTATGCACTTGAAAAATAGGGTGTTTTTTTCTAAAAAAATGAAAACACATATTTTAAATTTATTAAATTATTTGATTTTTTTTACAACCATGTATTGTTTACAATAAAGTTTCTAGCTTAATTTAAACTATTTGATTTATATTTTTAAAATTGCAACATTTGTTTCTAGAAATTGTGTTCCATACACAGGAAATATAGAGTGTTTTTTACTTTGAAAATGAAAACGAATATTTTAAATTTATTAATTTTTTCATTTTTTTTGATAATAATGTATTGTTCACCATGAAGTTTCTAGTTTAATTTAAAAAACTTTTTTTATTTTTATAATTGCAACATTTGTTTCTAAAAATCGTGTAATATACAGTTGAAGAATAGGGTGTTTTTTACTTTAAAAATTAAAACGCATATTTTAAATTTATTAAATTTATTTATTTTTTTGAAAATAATATATTGTTTCCCATAAAGTTTCTAGGTTAATTTATAAATTTTTTTATATTTTTAAAATTGCAACATTTGTTTCTAGAAATCATGTACTATACACTTGAAAATTAGGGTGTTTTTTTCATTAAAAAATAAAATGCATATTTTTTGAAAAAAATGTATTGTTCCATATAAAGTTTCTAGCTTAATTTACAGAATTTTTTATTTTGTTAAAATTGCAACATTTGTTTGTAGAAATCATGTACTATAAACTTGAAATATAGGTGTTTTTCACTTTAAAAATGAAAACGCATATTTTAAATTTATTAAATTATTTGATTTTTTTGACAAAAATGTATTGTTCACCATAAATTTTCTAGCTTAATTTACACTATTGTTTTTATTTTTTTTAAAATATCAACATTTGTTTCTAGAAATCATGTACTATACACTGGAAAATAGTGTGTTTTTTTCTAAAAAAATAAAAACGCTTATTTTTAATTTATTAAATTATTTTAATTTTTTAACAACAATGTATTGTTTACCATGAAGTTTCTAGTGTAATTTACACAATTTTTATATATTTAAAATTGCAACATTTGTTTGTAGAATTCGTGTACTATAGACATGAAATATAGGGTGTTTTTTACATTAAAAATGAAAACGCATATTTTAAATTTATTAAATTATTGGATATTTTTGACAAAAATGTATTGTTCACCATGAAGTATTTAGTTTTATTTACACTTATTTTTTATATTTTTAAAATATCAACATTTGTTTCTAGAAATCGTGTACAATACACTTGGAAAATAGTATGTTTTTAACTAAGGAAATGAAAACGATTATTTTAAATTTATTACATTATTTGACTTTTTTTGAAAACAACGTATATTTTACCATATAGTTTCTAGCGTAATTTACACAATTTTTTATACTTTTAGAATTGAAACAGTTGTTTGTAGAAATCGTGTACTATAGACTTGAAATATAGGGTGTTTTTTACTTTAAAAATGAAAACGCATATTTTAAATTTATTAAACTATTTGATTTTTTTGACAACAATGTATTTTTCATCATGAAGTTTCTAGCTTAATTTACACTATTTTTTATATTTTTAAAATATCAACATTTGTTTCTAGAAATCGTGTACTATACACTTGAAAAATAGGGTGTTTTTACTAAAAAATGGAAAAACATATTTATAATTTATTATTTTTTATTTATAATTTACACTATATTTAATATTTTTAAAATATCAATATTTGATTCTAGAAATCTTGTACTATGCACTTGAAAAATAGGGTGTTTATACTAAAAAAATGAAAATACATATATTAAATTTATTAAATTGTTAGATTTTTTTTCAACCATGTATTGTTCACAATAAAGTTTCTAACTTAATTTACACTATTTGATTTATACTTTTAAAATTGCAACATTTGTTTCTAGAAATTGAGTTCTATACACTTGAAAAATAGGGTGTTTCTTATTTTAAAAATGAAAATGCATCTTTTAAATTTATTAAATTATTTGACTTTTTTGAAAACAAACTATTCTTCCCCATAAAGTTTCTAGCTTAATTTTTACAATTTTATATATTTTTAAATTTGAAACATTGTTTTCTAGAAATCACGTACTATACACTTGAAAAATAGGGTGTTTTTTACTTTAAAAATTATAACGCATATTTTAAATTTATTAAATTATTTGATTTTTTTTACTACAATGTATTGTTCAACAAGAATTTTCTAGCTTAATTTACGCTATTTTTTATATTTATAAAAGATCAACATTTGTTTAAAGAAATCGTGTACTATACACTTGAAAAGTAGAATGTTTTTTACTAAAAAAAGGAAAAAGGATATTTTAAATTTATTAATTTTTTCATTTTTTTGAAAACAATGTATTGTTGACCATGAAGTTTCTAGTTTAATTTACAAAACTTTTTATATTTTTATAATTGCAACATTTGTTTCTAAAAGTCGTGTACTATACACTTGAAAATAGGGTATTTTTTACTTTTAAAATTAAAACGCATATTTTAAATTTATTAAATTTTTTGATTTTATTGAAAACAATATATTATTCCCCATAAAGTTTCTAGGTTAATTTATAAATTTTTTTTATATTTTTAAAATTGCAACATTTGTTTCTAGAAATCGGGTATTATACACTTGAAAATTAGGTTGATTTTTACTTTAAAAAATAAAACGCATAATTTAAATTTATTAATATATTTAATTTTTTGAAAACAATATATTGTTCCCAATAAACTTTCAAGATTAATTAACACAATTTTTTAATTTTTTAAAATTGCAACATTTGTTTCTAAAAATTGAGTACTATAGACTTCAAATATTGAGTGTTTTTTACTTTAAAAATGAAAATGCATATTTTAAATTTATTAAATTATTTAATTTTTTTGAAAAGAATGTAATTTTCACCATGAATTTTCTAGCTTAACTTACGCAATTTTTTATATTTTTATAATTGCAACATTTGTTTCTAGAAATCGTGTTCTATTCACATGAAAAATAGGGTGTTTTTTACTTTAAAAATGAAAACGTATATTTTCAATTTATTAAATTTTTTGATTTATTTGAAAACATTGTATTGTTCACCATGAAGTTTCTAGGTTAATTTATAATAAAATTTATATTTTTAAAATTGCTACATTTGTTTCTAGAAATCGTGTACTATACACTTGAAAATTAGGGTATTTTTTACTTTAACAATGAAACTGCATATTTTAAATTTATTAAATTATTTGATTTTTTTTAAAATAATGTAATTTTCCCCATGAAATTTCTAGCTTAATTTACACAATTGTTTATATTTTTATAATTGCAACATTTGTTTCTAGAAATCGTGTTCTATACACTTGAAAAATAGGGAGTTTTGTACTTTAAAAATAAAAACGCATATTTTCAATTTATTAAATTTTTTGATTTATTTGAAAAAAATGTATTGTTCACCATGAAGTTTCTAGGTTAATTTATAAAAAAAATTATATTTTAAAAATTGCAACATTTGTTTCTATAAATCGTGTACTATACACTTGAAAATTAGAGTGTTTTTTACTTTAAAAAATAAAATGAATAATTTAAATTTATTAATATATTTTATTTTTTTGATAACAATGTATTCTTCCCAATAAAGTTTCTAGGATAATTTACACAATTGTTTATATTTTTATAATTGCAACATTTGTTTCTAGAAATCGTGTTCTATACACTTGAAAAATAGGGTGTTTTTTACTTTAAAAGTCAAAATGAATATTTTAATTTTATTTAATTATTTTATTTTTTTGATAACAATCTATTGTTCCCCATAAAGTTTCTAGCTTAATTTATTGAATTTTTTATATTTTAAAAATTGAAACATTTGTTTCAAGAAATCGTGTACTATACACTTGAAAAATAGAGTGTTTTTTACTTTAAAATTGAATATGCATATTTTAAATTTATTAAATTTTTTGATTTTTTTGACAACAATTTATTTTTAACCATGAAGTTTCTAGCTTAATTTACACTATATTTAATATTTTTAAAATTTCAACATTTGTTTCTAGAAATCGTGTACTATGCACTTGAAAAATAGGTTATTTTTTACTATAAAAAATGAAAACACATATTTTAAGTTTATTAAATTATATGATTTTTTTTACAACCATGTATTGTTCACAATAAAGTATTGCAGGTGGCTCGAACTCGGAGTGTGTCAGCGCGTGAGCAATTTTGCAGCCCTTTTTTGATACTTAGGTAGTCATTTGAGTCTTTGTATGGCTACCTTAGCTGGACATATGTAGATTCTCTGGACTGTAGACAAACACTTGTATTTTGATATATCTATATATTTTATTAAACTCCGATGTGTTCTATGTTGTTAAAAAAAAACTACCCTAATAATCTAGGTGTTACAATTTGGTATCAAAGCAGTTTGGTCCTATCCAAACTGTGTTATCCCAATGCGTAACTTAGATAAAAGTCCAGAGAAATAAGTCATGTCTTAACTTGAGATGTTGACCGTATGCGATTCATTATATTGAGCCTGATCAACTCAGTGTGGTGCATTGTATGTAGGAAGACATGCCAGGCAGACCACCCGGTAGACCTCGCACTAACACCAATGCGACACCAACTCCGAGTGATTCTCCGTTAATACAGTAGATGACACAAGCCATGACTCAGATGATGGAGGCGCAAGGACGGGTAGACCGATATCAGAGTTTCAATAGACATGACCCACCCATCTTCTCTGGTGGAAGAGACCCCATGATAGCTGAGGAGTGGTTAGATCAGTTGGAGGAGATATTTAGAATAACTAGATCTGCCGATCATGACAAGGTGGATTTAGCTACTTATAGACTGAGAGGAGAAGCGGCACAGTGGTGGAAACGGTATCATGATCATATGGAGGCAACAGGAGGCAATGTGACATGGGAAGGATTTAAGACTCTGTTACTGAACAAATATTTTCCCTCAAATGTGAAGGGTCAGAAGGAGATAGAATTTTTGACACTGCAACAGGGAGACATGACGATAGATGAATATGTTGCCAGATTCGAGAGTTTAGCCCGATTTTCGAATAACCTTCAAAACCAACCCGATGAGGCGTGGAAATCCAAGAGATTTGAGCAAGGCCTTAGACCGGAGGTTAGGAACTTGGTGATTACTCAGCAAATTTGGGAGTACCAGACTTTGATTCAGGCATGTCAGCTTGCTGAGCAATCCTTGGCTGCAGTGGCGGCTAGTAGACAGCTGTTGTGGAAACGCAAGAGGGAGGAAGGAAGTTCTAAAGGGAGAAAGGACAAGGAAGTGAACAAAGGCAAGAGTACCATTTCGAAGTGTGAGACTTGCGGGAAATTCCATAGAGGAGAATGTTACAAGAACAAGAGGACTTGCTTTATATGCCAGAAGTCGGGACACATTAGCTGGCAATGTCCAGAAAAAGATCAGAAGCCAGCTGAGGACAAAGAGAAGAAGAAGAATCCTGTGAGAGGCCGGGTTTACACGCTGAATGCAGAGGAGGTTGACCATTCCAAAGATCTTATCCAAGGTATGGGATTAATCAAGTCACATCCTGTTCACGTCTTGTATGACTCGGGTGCCACTCATTCATTCATTTCCTTAGATTGTGCAAAGCGAATTTATTTTCCTATGTCTAAGCTACCTTACAAAGTGTTAGTATCTACTCCCTCCGAAGAGAACATCTATATGACGACCATGTGTTCCCCAGTGCTCCTAGATTTCAAGGCAAGACTTTCTGCATAGATCTGTACTACTTACCAATGAAGGGACTCGATGTGATCTTAGGCATGGATTGGCTCAAAGCTCACAAAGTTAAGATCGATTGTCCCACCAAGACCGTGCATATTCCAGATAGAAGCTTGGAGATATACTGTACGCATCATCCTACTCCTGATTTTCCTAATGTACCTAAGTATGATATTGGCCCAAAGTATTTGATTGTTTGTATGAGCAATGTTAAGAATTTTGTGCGTGTTGATTCTCTCCCTATAGTCCAAGACTTTCCTGATCTATTTCCCGAAGACATAGAATCCCTGCCACCCGAAAGGGAAGTAGAGTTCTCGATTGAGCTAATTCCGGGAGCTGGACCTGTCTCTAAGGCACCATATCGAATGGCACCGTTGGAGTTGGCAGAAGTAAAGCGGAAGATTGAAGAACTTATGCAGAAGCAGTTCATTAGACCAAGCGCTTCGCCGTGGGGAGCCCTAGTATTGCTTGTCAAGAAGAAAGATGGGAAATTACGACTGTGTGTAGACTACAGAGAGCTGAATAAGCTGACAGTGAAGAATAAGTATCCTTTGCCGCGGATTGATGATTTACTTGATAAGTTAGGGGAAGCCAAGGTGTTTTCAAAAATTGATCTTTGATCAGGATATCATCAAATCAGAATCAAGCCTGAAGATATTCCTAAGACTTCTTTCCGAACGCGGTACGGTCATTATGAGTACTTGGTGATGCCGTTCGAATTGACAAATGCTCCTGCAATTTTCATGGACTACATGAACCGAATTTTTCGACCCTACTTGGACAAGTTTGTTGTAGTATTCATTGACGATATTCTCATCTACTCCAAGACTGCAGAAGAACATGAAGAACACTTAAGATTGGTGCTAGGAATACTCCGAGAAAAGCGACTGTATGCTAAGTTGGATAAGTGTGATTTTTGGCTAAAGGAAGTTCAATTTCTAGGCCATGTGATTAACAAAGATGGTGTGGCTGTGGATCCAGGTAAAGTTGAAGCCGTGATGAAGTGGGAAAGACTAACCAACGCTATAGAAATTCGAAGTTTTCTGGGACTAGCAAGATACTACCGTCGATTCATCAAGGGATTCTCTCAGATTGCCATTCCCTTGACTAAGTTAACAAGGAAGGGTGTTCCTTTTGTGTGGGATGTCAAGTGTGAAGACAACTTTCAGATGTTGAAGGAAAAGCTAACAACAGCGCCAGTGTTGGTAATTCCTGATCCGAACAAGAATTTTCAAGTGTACTGCGATGCGTCTAAACAAGGCTTGGAATGTGTACTTATGCAAGAAGGACACGCAGTTGCTTACACTTCCTGACAGTTGCGATCACATGAAGCAAATTACCCAACACATGACTTGGAGTTAGCTGCAGTAGTCTTTGCGTTAAAGGTTTGGAGGCACTACTTGTACGGAGTCACATTTGAAGTGTTCAGTAACCACAAAAGTTTGAAGTATTTGTTCAATCAGAAAGAGCTGAACATGAGGCAGAGGCGATAGATGGAATTCCTGAAATACTACGATTTTGAATTGAAGTATCATCCGGGGAAGGCTAATGTAGTGGCTGATGCCTTAAGCAGGAAATCCTTGCACGTGTCAACTATGATGATTCATCAAATGGAGCTCTTGGAGAAATTCAAAGATCTGCACTTGGATGTGTCGTGCTGCAGTGATAGCATCTCTGTGTATAAGGTTGACTTGAAGAATATGCTTAGAGACCGAATCCGGGAAGCACAGGGGCAAGATGATTTCACTTTAATTGGTGATGGGATGATCTTAATCAGAGACAGAGTGTGTATTCCGAATAATGCAAAGGTCAAGAAAATAGTGCTTGAAGAGAGTCACAGTAGCCAGTATTCGGTACATCCTAGAGCTACAAAAATGTACCAAGACATGAAGAAGATATTCTGGTGGCCTGGAATGAAGAAAGATATTGCAGAATTCGTCTCCAAGTGTCTTACTTGCCAGAAAATCAAAGTTGAACATCAAAGACCCTCTGGACTGCTTCAGCCATTGGACATTCCAGAGTGGAAATGGGAGTCAATAGCCATGGACTTTGTGGTTGGATTACCCAGAAAGCCAGCAGGACGCGACTCAATCTGGGTTATCATTGATAGATTGACTAAGACTGCCCACTTTTTGCCCGTAAAGACCACTTATTCTGTGGAGAAGTATGCCAAGTTGTATATTGCAGAGATAGTCCGACTACATGGAGCACCGACTAATATTATCTCAGACAGAGACCCTAAGTTTACTTCTCGCTTTTGGGGAGCATTGCAGAAAGCTTTTGGGACTCGGCTACATCTGAGTACTTCTCACCATCCCCAAACCGACGGACAGTCCGAAAGAACAATATAGACTTTGGAAGACATGTTGCGGGCTTGTGTACTAGAAGAAGGCGGTGACTGGGGAAAGTATTTGCTGTTAGTAGAGTTTGCCTACAACAACAGTTTTCATTCGAGTATAGGCATGGCGCCCTATGCAGCACTCTACGGGAGAAAATGCCGGTCACCAGTTTGTTGGTTTGAAACTGGAGAAAAGTTGCTATTGGGACCGAATTTGGTAGAAGAAACAACAGACAAGATTGGGCGTATCAAGGAAAAGTTAAAGAAAGCCCAAGACCGCCAGAAGAGTTATGCAGATCAGCGGAGAAAGCCTCTGGAATTTGAAGAAGGAGATCATGTGTTTTTGAAGGTCACAACTTACACCGCTGATGGCAGAGAGATGAAAACAAAGAAGTTGCAACCTTGATTCATTGGTCTTTATCAGATTCTCTGAAGAGTAGGACCTGTTGCTTATCAACTCACTTTGCCACCTCATCTATCGAACTCCAAAAGTACGTGTCTGATCCATCGCATGTTTTGGAAACTGATGACATTCTGTTGAATCCCAACGTCTCATATCAATTGAAGCCTATGAGGATTTTAGACTGAGGAGAGAAGACACTAAGGAACAAGGTGATTCCATTAGTGAAGATCCTCTGGGAGAACATTGATTCCTCAGAAATCACTTGGGAGAAGGAACAAGATATGAGAAGCAGGTATCCATAATTATTTACATAGTCGAGGTAATTGCTAATTTTGAGGGCAAAATTATTTTAAGGGAGGTAGAATTGTAACATCCCGAAAATCCATAAAAGAGACTTAGGACTTAAGGGATTGATTACAATTTACAAAGAGAAACAAAGATAAAGTAAATATTTGAATATGAACTATCATATTCGAATAATATTCGAACATGCCTTGTCATATTCGAATAATATTCGAATATGCCTTGTCATATTCGAATAGTATTCGAATATGCATGTCCATATTCGAATAGTATTCGAATATGCAAGCTAATATTCGAATATGCAGGTGAGGAACTGAATACAGGAGCCTTATATTTGAATATATATTCGAATATGGACCCCAAAGTCTATAAATAGGGGTGCCTTGTCTCCAAACTGGTTGTTCTTCAGTTTCTTCACCTCTCACACTCCTAAAACCTCTGTTCCCAAACCACCTACGTCACAACTCTTCAACCCTAAGGCTTCCACCTTAAAAGACTAAGGTTCCAAACTGTTTGATTCAGATTCAGAGGCAACTACGGCAAAGGAACCAGAGTAGGAGAGTGGATCTGGAAGCTAAAGGATAAAGGATTCAGGGAATTCCAGGTAACCTGAAAACCCCAAATCCTTAAATACTTGGAATTTAGGAACATGTTACTAGGGAATGCTAGGAACATGCTATTAGGGGAATCAAACTAATATGTTGTGATTAAAATTTGATGTATTATTGAATTATGAATACTATGTGTGAAATATGCATGATATGACTGATATTTGTACGAACCTGATATGCCTTATGCTGATAGATGATGCATGTGTTATTATGAAACATGTTAAGGTATAAATAAGGTTTCCAGAATTAAATGTGACATTAACTGGGAATCTGATACTGAAATGATTTTAAATTGGTTTGAAAAGGATCGAGTCCCAGTAGTAGTATATTCAAATATGTGTTTGAATATGGAATGTCATGTTCAAATGGATATATGAATATGACAAGTCTGTCACATAGAATTCGAGTAAATAAGTGTTGATAATCGGATAAGAGGATACTGAAAACCCTTGTTTGTACGCTATGTTCTTAATATGACTGTGTGATGCATTAGAACTGAAAGTGGAAATGTTAAAAGAGGCTCTTCCCACTCAATAGATATTGAGCACGAGGGTTAAGTTCCGCCGGAAGTAGACCGGGTAAGAGGACAGAGCAGAAAATGGGAAAAAGATGAGAATGTAGGGTTATCCCGAAAAGGGGAAAATAACCTGAAGTACTGGGCTATCTTCACGAGGTAGGTAGTCTAAGTACAAAGGGTACTATCTTCACGAGGTAGATGGTTCCCTGGGCTAGCTCGAGAGAGAGTTAGTAGCCTGGCAGGAGGATCCTTGGGGGGACGCTCGCCAGGACCGTGATGATGATGAGCTCAATACGCATTACTGCCACGTGCTTTGGTGGATTTCCGGTGCACAGGGTTTCCCGTTAAAAGAGGAAAGAATTGGAATGGAAAATGAACATGCAAACATGTCTATGTGATTGGTATTATTATTTGTTGTGTGTATGTTTGGTAGGGCATGGATTTGGGACGGTTTTCCAGTTAGACTGGTTGTAATACTGTATAAAGCTGTTTTCATTGCCGACATGTTACTCAGTTATATGTCGAGCATATAACTGACGGTTACAGTATTGTAGGTGGCTCGGACTCGGAGGGTGTCAGCGCGTGAGCAGTTTTGCAGCCCTTTTTTGATACTTAGGTAGTCATTTGAGTCTTTGTATGGCTACCTTAGCTGGACATATGTAGATTCTCTGAACTGTAGACAAACACTTGTATTTTGAAATATGTATATATTTTATTAAACTCCGCTGTGTTCTGTTTTGTTAAAAAAAAACAAAACTACCATAAAAATCTAGGTGTTACACAATTGTTTATATTTTATAATTGCAACATTTGTTTCTAGAAATAGTGTTCTTTACACTTGAAAAATAAGATGTTTTTTACTTTAAAAATGAAAATGCATATTTTAATTTTATTTAATTATTTGATTTTTTTGAAAACAATCTATTGTTCCCCATAAAGTTTCTAGCTTAGTTTTTACAATTTTTAATATTTTAAAAATTGAAACATTCGTTTCTAGAAATCATGTACTATACACTTGAAAAATAGGGTGTTTTTTACTTTAAAAATGAAAACGCATATTTTAAATTTATTAAATTATTTGATTTTTTTGACAACAATGTATTGTTCACCATGAATTTTCTAGCTTAATTTACACTATTTTTTATATTTTTAAAATATCAACATTGGTTTCTAGAAATCCTGTACTATGCACTTGAAAAATAGTGTGTTTTTTTACTATAAAAATAAAAACACATATTTTAAATTTATTAAATTATTTGATTTTTTTGACAACAATTTATTGTTCACCATGAAGTTTCTTGCTTAATTTACACTATTTTTTATATTTTTAAAATATCAACATTTGTTTCTAGAAATCGTGTACTATGCACTTGAAAAATATGGTGTTTTTTACTAAAAAAAATGAAAATGCATATTTTAAAAATATTAAATTATTTGTTTTTTTAAAACAATGTATTTTCACCATGAAGTTCCTAGCTTTGTTTACACTATATTTAATTTTTTTAAAATATCAACATTTATTTCTAGAAATCGTGTACTATGCTCTTGAAAAATAGGGTGTTTTTTACTAAAAAATGAAAACACGTATTTTAAATTTATTAAATTATTTGATTTTTTTTACAACCATGTATTGTTCACAATAAATTTTCTAGCTTAATTTACACTATTTGATTTATATTTTTAAAATTGCAACATTTGTTTCTAGAAACCGTGTTCTATATACTTGAAAAATAGGGAGTTTTTTACTTTAAAAATGAAAACGCATATTTTAAATTTATTAATTTTTTTGATTTTTTAGAAAACAATGTATTGTTCATCATGAAGTTTTTAGTTTAATTTACAAAAATTTCATATTTTTATAATTGCAACATTTGTTTCTAAAAATCGTGTGCTGTACACTTGAAAAATATGGTGTTTTTTACTTTAAAAATTAAAATGCTTATTTTAAATTTTTTAAATATTTTCATTTTATTGAAAACAATATATTGTTCCCCATAAAGTTTCTAGGTTAATTTATAAAAAATTTATATTTTTAAAATTGCAACATTTGTTTCTAGAAATCGTATAATACACTTGAAAATTAGGGTATTTTTTACTTTAAAAATAAAACGCATATTTTAAATTTATTAATATATTTAATTTTTTTGAAAACAATGTATTGTTCGCAATAAAGTTTTTAGCTTAAATTACACAATTGTTTATATTTTTATAATTGCAACATTTGTTTCTAGAAATCATGTTTTATACACTTGAAAAATATGGTGTTTTTTTCTTTAAAAATGAAAATGCATATTTTTAAGTTTATTAAATTATTTGATTTTTTTGAAAATAATTTATTGTTCCCCATAAAGTTTCTAGCTTAATTTTTACAATTTTATATATGTTTATGTAACATCCAAAAAATCACATCATGAAGCATTAGCTTTAGAGTAAATAACTCACATTTCAAAAATATTTATAGTCCCTTTTATTCTCCTCACAAATAATTTTTAAGGAAAGACCTTGTGGCAATTTTAAAAAAAGTCCACTGTACTACCATGTAACAATCACATACAAGCATCCCCTTACTCTCTCTTCTCTTTCTCGACAAACACTACCACACACACTCTTCCATCATCACATTTCTCTACTCTATTTCTTTCTCATTCTCCACAGAATCAAATTCATAGTTTCATTTCACCTTCATTTCGTACAACACAAAAACATACTCCTCTTCCTCCTAGTCCACTCTCCACTCATCCATCTTCCCCAAAGACTCGTGTTCTTTGTAATCAATCTACCTCAAGGACACCTTTAAGGCTAAAAAAATGGTTCTAAGAAGGTAAAAAAATCTGATTTCTTGTCTTTCAAATGTTGCATGTTGATTTTTGGCTCAAATCCTCACTAATTTTCCCTTGATCATCACATGCAAAGCCTAAAGCATCATCCTTGAAGTGATTGAGCCTCTCTTGGAGTGAAGAGCAACAAGCAAGCCAAATTCCTCTTACTAATTTCGTGCTTCCTCTCAGGTATGGGGTGGATGAATCTCCGATTTAAGCTAGACAAAATCTGGAAAAACAATGATAGTGAAAGAAATCCTTTGTTCTGTTCTGATCTGGCTAAAAAGGCGAGTTTGAATGTAAAATTAGGGTTCGTAGATGACCGAATTAGCGTTCGAACTATTCATAGAAGTTGTAGGAAATTTTGTTATCTTTTAAATGGCTTTGGTTTCACTCCATTTGGATACCTAAAACTCTAGTTATGGCCCAAACACTGAGACAGTGTCAATGTTTATGGGTTAGGTTTGTCTAAATGTATCTTTCTGTTCGAGGAACCATTTTGACAATTAAATTTTTAGAACTAGATTTTAGTGTCTTCATAAAGGTTGTATAAAATCCTTTTATCTTCAGTATGCCTCTGACCTCATACCAATCCATAGTCTATAGCTTGAGATATGGCAGAATTACTGAAGCAATGTCGAAAATCTAGTATAGCCTTAAGTCCAATTCTGTACCTCTGTTATAAGACACTTTTAATTGTCTAGATGAGGGAATTTTCCTTCGTGATCTTTATAAGAGTTTTATAGGATTTACTTAGCTTTCCAATGACACCAATCTTGCTTAATTTGGATCTGTATAGCTCCAGTTATAATCAAATTACTGAACTGAAGTCAAAATCTGGGTCTGATTGAATCTGTCTGTTTGGTTGCTAATTTAGGACTTGTTAATGAGCCCATTTGTCTTCGTGGTCTTCATATGAAATGTATATCTGTGTCTTATCTTTGACTTCCAACCATTTTTGTGTAAATCCATCAACGATAGCTCAAGATATGCTCTAATCACGTAAGAGGCGTCATATGTGAAACAGTGTCAGGTGCAGATTTTGTAGTGCTTCTTTGTATGTAGTTTCGACCTCTAAAACGTGTGATTCTGTCTTCAAGTCCTTCATTGAAGTTGTAGAAAATCAAGTTAGATTTAATTTGACATAAGTTTCATGTGAATCCACCCAGTGTAACTCAAGATATAGTAGGATCACTGAGACAATATTTGAGTGTTAGGACAGTTTTATGTCCACTTCTGTACCTGACTTTAAGAGCCATTTAAATTATCTAGATAATGGAATCTGTTTTCAAGTCCTGCATGAAAGTTATATATTATTAATTTAGCTTTAATTTGGAACTGGTTTCATGTCAATCCATGGTCTCCAGCTCCAGTTATGACAGAGTTACAAAAGTAGTATCGAAAATTTAGAACAGCCTTGAGTCTGGTTCTGTGTCTGTTTTCAAGGGCATTTATAATTGTCCAGATGACAAAACATGGTTTTGAGTCCTTCATAAAAGTTGTAGGCAATCATGCTATCTTTAATTTTCAACTGGTTTCAAATCAATCCGATAACCATAGCTCTAGATATAGTTGAAACAATGAGGTAGTATCAGAAATCTAGTTTCTGTCAGGCAGTCAGTTTCCAACTAGAATTACACTCTCAAGACATATGATTCAAATCACGATTCCTTCACATTAACTGTAGATAAATGTCTTAAGTTTCATTTCCAATTAGTTTCACTAGAATCCTATGTCTATAACTCTAGATTATTGAGCTATTGTGAAATGTGTGATAATTTGGTTTTGATGCATGTGGCTTGATTATTGAGCTATTGTGAAATGTGTGATAAAATAGGTTTGGATTTGTGTATGTTAGATGATTTGATAATTTTGGTTTTGATGCATGTGGCTTGATTATTGAGCTATTGTGAAATGTGTGATAAAATAGGTTTGGATTTGTGTATGTTAGATGACTTGATAATTTGGTTTAGATGCATATGATTTGGCTTGGAATTATTGAAGAAATGTATGCTAAAATGTGATTTTGGGTTGTTATGAGTATGTATGGATACCAAAGTGATTTTGTTAGAAAGCATGTTGCTTGTGGTGCCATGGTGGATGTGCATTTTGGTGAATGCTTTGATGTTATGTTGGTGAATTGAGTCTCTTGAAGATGGATGTTGAAATGATTATGATAAGTATAGTGTTATGACATGGATGGCAAGTGATTTAATTAATGATTAATGAAATTGTAATGTCATAAATGATTAATGTTGAATGCAAATGATATGAGTTGAATGTGAAATGCATGATAATATTTTATCTGAAGTGAAAATGAAATTTAAAGACAAGTTTAAGCTTTCCCCCATTAACAAATGTTGAGTAAGCAGGTTGAATTCCACCGGTCAGACACCGGGTAAGTGGACAAGCATGAATAAACATGAGAATGTAGGGTCTCCCTGCGATTCGGGGTCAGATGACCTGAACTAGTAGGGTGCCCTGTGATAGGGAATTATGGCCCGAAAGAAAGGACTATCCCATTGATGTGGGGTTAAGATAATCTTGGGCTATCCCATTGATGTGGAGTTAAGATAGCCCGGCAGGGATGCTTGCCGTGGTCCTAGTTTTGAGCTCGACCTCGCGTTACTGCCACGCGCTAGGGGAAGTCTAGTGCACGAGGCTTCCATAAAAAACTCAAGAAAAGAAAAGAACTAAGTATGTTAATGAAAGATCATGACATGCATACATCCATAATTGTCATAGCATGCATTATGTATGAAATCATTGATTATGGATTGGATTGTGTGTTAGGGATTAAATGGGGTGTTTTCCAGTTAGACTGACTGTGATATGGTATAAAACTGTTTTCAAAAATGTTGGGGGTTACTCAGTTATATGTTTATATATAACTGACAGTTATCATATCACATGTATCAGAAGATTGTGAAGCGAAAACCACAAATGGGATGAGCTGTGGGCTTTTCTTAGGTATAGCCACACATGGTGAACCTAAGTCTCAAGTTCATCTATTAATTTGTTTAGCTGTATAGGAATCTGTATAAATTGAAAGGGTTGTAATGATTATTATTATTAATTTTTGTAAATTAGAATTTAAGTTCCGCTAGTGTTTTAAAAAAAAAACGGACTCAATAAAATTAAGGTGTTACATTTTAAAATAGAAACATTTATTTCTAGAAATCGTGTACTATACACTTGAAAAATAGGGTATCTTTTACTTTAAAAATCAAAACGCATATTTTAAATTTATTAAATTATTTAATTTTTTTTACAACAATGTATTGTTCACCAAGAAGTTTCTAGCTTAATTTACACCATTTTTTATTTTTTTAACATATCAACATTTTTTTTCTAGAAATCGTGTACTATATACACTTGAAAAATATGGTGTTTTTTACTAAAAAAATGAAAACGCATATTTTGAATTTATTAAATTATTTGATTTTTCTTACATCAATGTATTGCTCACCAAGAAGTTTCTGGCTTAATTTACACTATATTTTATATTTTTAAAATATCAACATTTGTTTCTAAAAATCGTGTACTATACACTTGAAAAATAGGGTGATTTTTACTAAAAAAATGAAAATGCATATTTTAAATTTATTAAATTTTTTGATTTTTTTGACATAAATGTATTTTTCACCGTGAAGTTTCTAGCTTAATTTACACTATTTTTTTATATTGTTAAATATCAACATTTTTTCTAGAAATTGTGTACTATACACTTGAAAAAGAGGGTGTTTTTTACTAAAAAAATGAAAACGCATATTTTAAAATTATTAATTTTTTAAAATAATGTATTGTTCACCATTAAGTTCCTAGCTTAATTTACACTACATTTGATATTTTTTAAATAATAACATTTGTTTCTAGAAATCGTGTACTATGTACTTGAAAAATAGGGTGTTTTTTACTAAAAAAAATGAAAACACATATTTTAAATTTATTAAATTATTTTATTTTTTTTACAACCATGTACTGTTCACAATAAAGTTTCTAGCTTAATTTACACTATTTGATTTATATTTTTAAAATTGCAACATCTTTTTCTAGAAATCGTGTTCTATACACTTGAAAAATAGAGTGTTTTTTACTTTAAAAATGAAAACGCATATTTTAAATTTATTAATTTTTTATAATTTTTTTGTAAACAATGTATTGTTCACCATGAAGTTTCTATTTTAATTTACAAAATTTTTTATATTTTTATAATTGCAACATTTGTTTTTAAAAATTGTATACTATTACTTGAAAAATAGGGTGTTTTTTACTTAAAAAATTAAAACGCATATTTTAAATTTTTTGATTTTATTGAAAACAATATATTTTTCCCCATAAAGTTTCTAGGTTAATTTATAAAAAATTTTATATTTTTAAAATTGCAACATTTGTTTCTAGAAATCGTGTATTATACACTTAAAAATTAGGGTGTTTTTTACTTTAAAAATAAAATACAAATTTTAAATTTATTAATATATTTAATTTTTTGAAAACAATGTATTATTCCAAATAAAGTTTCTAGCTTAATTTATACAACATTTTATTTTTTTAAAATTACAACATTTGTTTCTAAAAATTGTGTACTATAGAATTGAAATATAGGGTGTTTTCTACTTTAAAAACGAAAACACATATTTTAAATTTATTAAATTATTTGATTTTTTTTAAAATAATGTAATTTTTCCCATTAAGTTTCTTGTTTAGTTTACACTATTATTTATATTTTTATAATTGCAACATTTGTTTCGGAAAATCGTGTACTACACTTGAAAAATATGGTGTTTTTTACTTTAAAAATTATAACGCAAATTTTAAATTTATTAAATTTTTTGATTTTATTGAAAACAATATAGTGTTCCCCATAAAGTTTCTAGGTTAATTTATAAAAAATTTTAAATTTTTAAAATTGCAACATTTGTTTCTAGAAATCGTGTACTATACACTTGAAAATTAGGGTGTTTTTACTTTAAAAATAAAACGCAAATTTTAAATTTATTAATATATTTAATATTTTTGAAAACAATGTATTTTTCCAAATAAAGTTTCTAGCTTAATTTATATAATTTTTTATTTTTTTAAAATTGTAACATTTGTTTCTAAAAATTTTGTACTATAGACTTGAAATATAGGGTATTTTTTACTTTAAAAATGAAAACACATATTTTAAATTCATTAAATTATTTTATTTTTTTGAAAATAATGTAATTTTCCCGATGAAGGTTCTAGCTTAATTTACACATTTATTTATATTTTTATCATTCCCACATTTGTTTCTAGAAATCGTTTTCTATACACTTGAAAAATATGATGTTTATTACTTTAAAAATTAAAATGCATATTTTAAATTTATTAAATTTTTTGGTTTATTTGAAAACAATGTATTGTTCACCATGTAGTTTCTAGTTGAAATTCAAAAAAAAATTATATTTTTATAATTATAATATTTGTTTCTAAAAATCGTGTACTACACTTGAAAATTAGGGTGTTTTTTACTATAAAAATTAAAACGCATATTTTAAATATATTAAATTATTTGATAATTTTTAAAATAATTTAATTTTCCCTATGAAATTTCTAGCTTAATTTACACAATTCTTTATATTTTTATAGTTGTAAAATTTGTTTCTAGAAATTGTGTTCTATAAACTTGAAAAATAGGGTGTTTTTTACTTTAAAAATGAAAATGCATATTTTAATTTTATTTAATTATTTGATTTTTTTTAAAACAATCTATTGTTACCCATAAAGTTTCTAGCTTAATTTTTACAATTTTTTATATTTTAAAAATTGAAACATTTGAAAAATATAATGTTTTTTACATAAAAAATGAAAATGCATATTTTAAATTTAATAAATTATTTGATTTTTTTGACAACAATGTATTGTTCATCATGAAGTTTCTAGCTTAATTTACACTATTGTTATAGTTTTAAAATATCAACATTTATTTCTAGAAATCCTATACTATACACTTGAAAAATAGGGTGTTTTTTACTATAAAAATGTAAACGCATATTTTCAATTTATTACATTATTTGATTTTTTTGAAAACAATTTATTGTTTACCAAGATGTTTCTTGCTTAATTTAAACTATTTTTTTATATTTTTAAAATTTCAACATTTGTTTCTAGAAATTGTGTACTATACACTTGAAAAATAGGATGTTTTTTACTAAAAGAATGAAAACGCATATTTTAAAATGTTTAAATTATTTTTTTTTAAAAAAAATGTATTTTCACCATGAAGTTCCTATCTTAAATTACACTATCTTTAATATTTTTTAAGTATCAACATTTTATTCTAGAAATCGTGTACTATAGACTTGAATAATAGTGTATTTTTTACTAAAAAATGAAAAAACATATTTTAAATTTATAAAATTATTTGATTTTTTTTACAACAATTTATGGTTCACAATAAAGTTTCTTGATTAATTTAAACTATTTCTTTAATATTTTTAAAATTGCAATATTTGTTTCTAGAAATCGTGTTCTATACATTTGAAATATATGGTGTTTTTTACTTTAAAAATGAAAACGCATATTTCAAATTTATTAAATTATTTGATTTTTTAAAAATAATGTTATTGTTTACCATGAAGTTTCTAGCTTAATTTACACAATTGTTTATATTTTTATAATTGCAACATTTGTTTCTAGAAATCGTGTTCTATACACTTGAACAATAAAGTGTTTTTTACTTTAAAAATTAAAATGCATATTTTAAATTTATTAAGTTATTTGATTTTTTTTAAAACAATCTATTGTTCCCCATAAACTTTTTAGCTTAATTTTTATAATTTTATATATTTTTAAAATTGAAACATTTATTTCTAGAAATCGCGTATTATACACTTGAAAAATAGGGTTTTTTTTACTTTAAAAATCAAAACACATATTTTAAATTTATTAAGTAATTTGATTTTTTGGACAATAATGTATTGTTCACCAAGAAGTTTCTTGCTTAATATACACTATTTTTTATATTTTTAGAATATCAACATTTGTTTCTAGAAATCGTGTACTATACATTTGAAAAATAGGGTGTTTTTAACAAAAAAAATGAAAACGCATATTTTAAATTTTTAAATTATTATTTTTTCTTAAAACAATGTAATTTCACCATGAAATTCCTAGCTTAATTTAAATTTTATTTAATATTTTTAAAATATTAACATTTGTTTCTAGAAATCGTGTATTATTCACTTAAAAAATAGGGTGTTTTTACTAAAAAAATGAAAACACTTATTTTAAATTTATTAAATTATTGGATTTTTTTTACAACCATGTATTGTTCACAATAAAGTTTTTAGCTTAATTTACACTATTTGTTTTATATTTTTAAAATTTCAACATTTGTTTCTAGAAATCGTGTTCTATACACTTGAAATATAGGGTACTTTTTACTTTAAAAATGAAAATGATATTTTAAATTTATTAAATTATTTTATTTTTTTGAAAATAATGTCATTTTACCCATGAAGTTTCTATCATAATATACAGAATTGTTTATATTTTTATAATTGAAACATTTGTTTCTAGAAATCGTGTTCTATACACTTGAAAAATAGGGTGTTTTTTACTTTAAAAATGAAAATACATATTTTTAATTTATTAAATTATTTTATTTTTTGGAAAACAATCTATTGTTCCACATAAAATTTCTAGCTTATTTTTTACAATTTTATATATATTTAAAATTGAAACATTTATTTCTAGAAATCGCGTATTATACACTTGAAAAATATGGTGTTTTTTACTTTAAAAATCAAAACGCATATTTTAAATTTATTGAATTATTTGATTTTTTTTACAACAATATATTGTTCACTAAGAAGTTTCTAGCTTAATTTAAAATATTTTTGTATTTTTAAAATATCAACATTTGTTTCTAGAAATCGTGTACTATAAAATTTAAAAATAGGGTGTTTTTAACTTAAAAAATGAAAACGCATATTTTAAATTTATTAAATTATTAGAATTTTTTTTACAACAATGTATTCTTCATGAAGACGTTTCTAGCTTAATTTACACTATTTTTTATCTTTTTAAAATATCAACATTTGTTTCTAAAAATCGCGTACTATACACTTGAAAAATAGAGTGTATTTTACTAAAAAAATGAAGATGCATATTTTAAATTTATTTATTTTTTCATTTTTTTGACAACAATGTATTGTTCCCCATGAAGTTTCTAGCTTAATTTACACTATTTTATTATTTTTTTAAAATATCAACATTTGTTTCTAGAAATCGTGTTCTATAAACTTGAAATATAGGGTGCTTTTTACTTTAAAAATGAAAACGCATATATTCAATTTATTAAATTCTTTGATTTTTTTTAAAATAATGTAATTTTCCCCATTCAGTTTCTAGCTTTATTTACACAATTGTTTATATTTTTATAATTGCAACATTTGTTTCTAGAAATCGTGTTCTATACACTTGAAAAATAGGGTGTATTTTATTTTAAAAATTAAAACGCATATTTTAAATTTATTAAATTTTTTGATTTATTTGAAAACAATGTGTTGTTCACCATGAAGTTTCTTGTTAAATTTACTAAAAAATTTATATTTTTATAATTGCAACATTTGTTTCTAAAAATCGTGTAATACACTTGAAAAATAGGGTGTTTTTTACTTTAAAAATTAAAACACATATTTGAAATTTATTAAATTTTTTGATTTTCTTGAAAACAATATATTGTTCCCCATAAAGTTTTTAGGTTAATTTATAAATTTTTTTATATTTTTAAAATTGCCACATTAGTTTCTAAAAATCGTGTACTATACACTTCAAAATTAGGGTGTTTTTTACTTTAAAAAATAAAATGCATATTTTAAATTTATTAATATATTTAATTTTTTTGAAAACAATATATTGTTCCATATAATGTTTCTAGCTTATTTTACACAATTTTTTATTTTATTAAAATTGCAACATTTGTTTATAAAAATTAGACTTGAAATATAGTGTGTTTGTTACTTTAAAAATGAAAACGCATATATTCAATTTATTAAATTCTTTGATTTTTTTTAAAATAATGTAATTTTCCCCATGAAGTTTCAAGCTTTATTTACACAATTGTATATATTTTTATAATTGAAACATTTGTTTCTAGAAATCATGTTCTATACACTTGAAAAATAGGGTGTATTTTATTTTAAAAATTAAAACGCATATTTTAAATTGATTAAATTTTTTGATTTACTTGTAAACAATTTATTTTTCACCATGAAGTTTCTTGTTGAATTTACAAAAAAATTTATATTTTTATAATTGCAACATTAATTTCTAATAATCGTGTAATACACTTGAAAAATAGGGTGTTTTTTACTTTCAAAATTAAAACACATATTTTAAATTTATTAAATTTTTTGATTTTATTGAAAACAATATATTGTTCCCCATAAAGTTTCTAGGTTAATTTATAAAAAATTTTATATTTTAAAAATTGCAACATTTGTTTCTAAAAATCGTGTACTCATTTGAAAATTAGGGTGTTTTTTACTTTAAAAAATAAAATGCATATTTTAAATTTATTAATATATTTAATTTTTTTGAAAAAAATGTATTGTTCCATATAATATTTTTTGCCTTATTTTAAAAAAAATTATTTTATTAAAATTGCAACATTAGTTTATAAAAATTAGACTTGAAATATAGGGTGTTTTTTACTTTAAAAATAAAAACGCATATTTTAAATTTATTAAATTATTTGATTTTTTTTGAAAATAATTTAATTTTCCCCATGAAGTTTCTAGCTTAATATACATGATTGTTTATATTTGTAAAATTGCAACATTTGTTTCTAGAAATCGTGTTCCACACACTTAAAGAAGAAGATGTTTTTTACTTTAAAAATTAAAATGCATATTTTAAATTTTTAAAAATATTCGTTTTTTAAAAACAATCTATTATTCCCCATAAAGTTTCTAGCTTAATTTTTACAATTTTATATATTTTTCAAATTGAAACATTTATTTCTAGAAATCTCGTACTATACACTTGATAAATAGGGTGTTTTTTACTTTAAAATTCAAAACGCATATTTTAAATTTATTAAATTATTTTATTTTTTGAAATCAATGTATTGTTCACCAAGAAGTTTCTAGCTTAATTTATACTATTTTTTATATTTTTAAAATATCAACAATTGTTACTAGAAATCGTGTACTATACACTTGAAAAATAGGGTGTTTTTATCTAAAAAAATGAAAACGCATATTTTAAATTTATTAAATTATTTGATTTTTTTTACAACAAAGTAATGTTTACCAAGACATTTCTAGCTTAATTTACACTGTCTTTTATATTTTTAAAATATCAACATTTGTTTCTAGAAATCGTGTTCCATACACTTGAAAAATAGGGTGTTTTTAACTAAAAAATTAAAAACGCATATTTTAAATTTATTAAAATTTTTTTATTTTTTTGATAACAATGTATTGGTCACCATGAAGTTTCTAGCTTAATTTACACTATTTTTTATATTTTTAAAATATCAAAATTTGTTTCTAGAAATCATTTACTATACACTTGAAAAATAAGGTGTTTTTAAATAAAAAATGAAAATGCATATTTTAAATTTATTAAATTCTTTGATTTTCTTGACAATAATGTATTGTTCACCATGAAGTTTCCTGCTTAATTTACACTATCTTTTGATATTTTTAAAATATCAACATTTGTTTCTAGAAATTGTGTACTGTACACTTGAAAAATAGTGTAGTTTTTACTTTAAAAATTAGAATGCATATTTTAAATTTATTAAATTATTTGATTTTTTAGAAAACAATCTACTGTTCCCCATAAAGTTTCGAGCTTAATTTACACCATTTTTTATATTTGTAAACTATCAACATTTGTTTCTAGAAATCGTGTACTATATACACTTGAAAAATATGGTGTTTTTCACTTTAGAAATTAAAATGCATATTTTAAATTTATTAAATTATTTTATTTTTTTGACAAAAATGTATTGTTCACCAAGAAGTTTCTAGCTTAAAATATCAACATGTGTTTCTAGAAATCGTGTACTATATACTTGAAAAATAGGGTGTTTTTAACTAAAAAAATGAAAACGCATAATTTAAATTTATATAATTATTTGATATTTTTTATAACAATGTATTGTTCACCAAGACGTTTCTAGCTTAATTTACACTATGTTTTATATTTTTAAAATATCAACATTCATTCCTAGAAATCATGTACTATACACTTGAAAAATAAGGTGTTTTTTACTAAAAAATGAAAACACATATTTTAAATTTATTAAAATTTTGATCTATTTGACAACAATGTATTAGTCACCATGAAGTTTCTAGCTTAATTTACACTATTTTTTATATTTTTAAAATATGAAAATTTTTTTCTAGAAATCATGTACTATACACTTGAAAAATAGGGTGTTTTTAACTAAAAAAATGAAAACGCATATTTTAAATTTATTAAATTATTTGATTTTATTGACAATAATGTATTATTCACCATGAAGTTTCCTACTTAATTTACACTATCTTTTTATATTTTTAATATATCAACATTTGTTTCTAGAAATTGTGTACTATACACTTGAAAAATAGGGTGGTTTTTACTTTAAAAATTAGAATGCATATTTTAAATTTATTAAATTATTTATTTTTTAGAAAACAATCTACTGTTCCCCATAAAGTTTCTTGTTTAATTTACTCTATTTTTTATATTTTTAAAATATTAACATTTGTTTCTAAAAATCGTGTACTATACACTTCAAAAATAGGGTGTTTTTCACTTTAGAAATTAGAATGCATATTTTAAATTTATTAAATTATTTCATTTTTTTGAAAAAATGTATTGTTCACCAAGAAGTTTCTAGCTTAATTTACACTATTTATAATATTTTTAAAATATCAACATTTGCTTCTAGAAATCGTGTACTATACACTTGAAAAATAGGGTGTTTTTAACTAAAAAAATGAAAATGGATAATTTAAATTTATATAATTATTTGATTTTTTTTACAAAAATGTATTGTTCACCAAGACGTTTCTAGCTTAATTTACACTATGTTTTATATTTTTAAAATATCAACATTCATTTCTAGACATCGTGTATTATACACTTGAAAAATAGGGTGTGTTTTACTAAAAATAATGAAAACCCATATTTTAAATTTATTAAAATTTTTTATTTTTTTGACAACAATGTGTTGGTCACCATGAAGTTTCGTGCTTAATTTACACTATCTTTTTATATTTTTAATATATCAACATTTGTTTCTAGAAATTGTGTACTATACACTCGAAAAATAAAGTGGTTTTTACTTTAAAAATTAGAATGCATATTTTAAATTTGTTAAATTATTTGATTTTTTATAAAACAATCTACTGTTCCCCATAAAGTTTCTAGCTTAATTTACACTATTTTTGTAACACCTAGATTTTCTTAGGATTTTTTATTTATTTTTTAACAAAACAGAACACAACGGAATTTAATAAAATATATACATATCAAAATATAAGTGTTTGTCTACAGTCCAGAGGATCTACATATGTCTAGCTAAGGTAGCCATACATAGACTAAAATGACTACCTAAGTATCAGAAAAGACTGCAAAACGTCTCACGCACTGACACCCTCCGTGTTCGAGCCATCTGCAATACTGTAACTGTCAGTTATATGCTTGACTTATAACTGAGTAACCCTCCGGCAATAAAAATAGTTTTATACAGTATTACAGCCAGTCTAACTGGAAAACCGTCTCAAATCCAAGCCCTAACAAACATACACACAACAATTAATAATACTAATCACATGAATATGTATGCATGATTATTTTCCATTTCAATTCTTTCCTCTTTTAACGGAAAACCCTGTGCACCGGGAATCCACCAAAACACGTGGCAATAACGCGTATTGAGCTCATCTTCATCGCGGTCCTGGCGAGCGTCCCCCCAAGGATCCTCTTGTCGGGCTACTAACTCTCTCTCGAGCTAGCCTAGGGAACCATCTACCTCGTGAAGATAGTACCCTTTGTACTTAGACTACCTACCTCGTGAAGATAGCCCAGTACTTCAAGTTATTTTCCCCCTTTCGGGATAACCCTACATTCTCATCTTTTCCATATTTTGCTCTGTCCTCTTACCCGGCCTACTTCCGGCAGAACTTAAACCTCTTGCTCAATATCTATTGAGTGGGAAAGGTCCTCTTACCCGGTCTACTTCCGGCAGAACTTAACCCTCTTGCTCAACTTCTATTGAGTGGGAAGAGCCTCATTTAACATTTCCATTTACAGTTCTAATGCATCACACATTCACATTAAGAACATAGCATACAAACAAGGGTTTCCAGTATCCTTTTATCCGATTACAAACTCTCATTTATTCGGATTCTATGTGACAAACGTGTTATATTCATATATCTATTTGAACATGGCACTCCATATTCAAATACATATTTGAATATGCTAATACTGGGACTCAAACCTTTT
The DNA here is from genome assembly GCA_037177725.1 of Cyamopsis tetragonoloba. Lineage (NCBI taxonomy): Eukaryota > Viridiplantae > Streptophyta > Magnoliopsida > Fabales > Fabaceae > Cyamopsis > Cyamopsis tetragonoloba. Next base: position 64,792,948 of record CM074119.1, read on the forward strand.
CAAATCAATTTGAAATCATTTCAATATCAGATTCCCAGTTAGTGTCACATTCAATTCTGGAAAACCTTATTTATTCCTTAACATGTTTCACAATCACACATGCATCATTTATCAGCATAAAGCCTATCAAAATCCTACTATATCAACCGTATCATGCATATTTCAAACATAGTATTCACAAATTTAATCATATCAGGCATATTTCAAACTTCATCTGCTTCATTTATCAAACCTAAACAAAACATGACAGTCTGATTTCCCTAATAACATGTTCCTATCATTTCCTAGTCACATGTTCCTAAATTCCAAGTATTTGAGGATTTGGGGTTTTCAGGGTTACCTGGAACTCCCTGAATCCTTTATCCTTCGCTTCCAAGCCCAATCTCCTACTCTGATTCCTTTGCTGTAGATACCTCTAAATCTGGATCAACGGTTTGGAACCTTAGTCCTTTGAAATGGAAGCCTTAGGGTTACAGAGTTATGGTTTAATTGGTTTAGGAACATAGGTTTTTAGGTGTGTGAGAAGCGAGGAATCTGAAGAACGACCCCTTTTGAGTCAAGGCTTGAAATATAGGGTGTTTTTTACTTTAAAAATTAAAATACATATTTTTAATTTATTAAATAATTTGATTTTTTTATAACAAATTATTTTTAATCATGAAGTTTCTAGCTTAATTTACACTATTTTTTTATATTTTTAAAATATCAACATTTATTTCTAGAAATCGTATACTATATACTTGAAAAAAAGGGTGTTTTTTACTAAAAAAATGAAAATACATATTTTTAATTTATTAAATTATTTTATTTTTTTAACTAAAATGTATTGTTTACCATGAAGTTTCTAGCTTAATTTTCACAATTTTTTATATTTTTAAAATTGCAACATTTGTTTGTAGAAATCGTTATAGACTTGAAATATAAGGTGTTTTTTAATTTAAAAATGAAAATGTATATTTTAAATTTATTAAATTATTTAATTTTTTAAAATCAATGTATTGTTTACCATGAAGTTTCTAGCTTAATTTACATATTTTTTATATTTTTAAAATTGCAACATTTGTTTGTAGAAATCGTGTACTATAGACTTGAAATATAGTGTGTTTTTTAATTTAAAAATGAAAATGCATATTTGAAATTTATTAAATTATTTGATTTTTTAACAACAATGTATTGTTCACCATGAAGTTTCTAGCTTAATTCTAGAAACCGTGTACTATACACTTGAAAAATAGTGTGTTTTTTACTAAAAAAATGAAAACGCATATTTTTAAATTATTAAATTATTTTATTTTTTAAACAAAAATTTATTGTTTACCATGAAGTTTCTAGCTTAATTTGCACAATTTTTTATATTTTTAAAATTGCAACATTTGTTTGTAGAAATCATGTGTTATAGACTTGAAATATAGGGTGTTTTTTACTTTAAAAATGAAAACGCTTATTTTAAATTTATTAAATTATTTTATTTTTTTTGAAATCATTGTATTGTTTACCATGAAGTTTCTAGCTTAATTTACACAATTTTTTATTTTTTTAAAATTGCAACATTTGTTTCTAGAAATTGTGTACTATTTGACTTGAAATATAGGGTGTTTTTTACTTTAAAAATGAAAACGCATATTTGAAATTTATTAAATTATTTGATTTTTTAACAACAATGTATTGTTCACCATGAAGTTTCTAGCTTAATTCTAGAAATTGTAACACCTTGCCGGGTGGGACGCTACCACCGTCCCCGGCGGTGTACTTAGGGCTTAGCCACCCCCTTAAATGGCCTATCCCCCTTGCGAATAAATCACCTTTATTTCAGGATTTGGAGACCTTTCGTGAATTCGAACCAAGGACTAAAGGGATATAGTCCTTAAGTTCCTGAATATTAACTTTGGTGTAAAAAACACCACTCTTTTATTAACTTGCTGTAGCAGGTTATAACATGAACAACCTATTTTATGGCTAATTTAATTAATTTGCTGTCTAAGGACCTGGGCAACATGTAAAAAATTGTTTTGACTAATTTAAAATTTTTTTAAAAGGTTAAAAAAATGGGATAATGTACTAACATAAAATTGGAGAAAATTCATCGACAAAACACTCTAACCTCTGAGAACCCTAACCCATCCTCACTCAGCAATCCGAATGAGAACCCAAAGTATTTTTTAAAATTAGTTCACCTAATTAATCTAATAATTTAAATTAAATATTTGATAATAAATTTTTATACCCTTGCCGCACCCATTAAACCCTCACTAATTACATACCTATAAATTTGTATATTTTAAATATTTTCTAAAATTAGTTCATCTAATTAAATAATTAAATAATGAATTTTTATATCCTCATCACATCCAATGAGTTATCAACCCACTACTTATCTATAAATTTAAATATTTTAAATCTTTTTTCAATTAGTCCGATGATCAATTTTTAACTTAAAAGTGAGAAAATCTCCTTATAATATTTGACAAATTAATAATTCCTCTACTAAAATTAAAACCATGAAAATATTTAATAAAATGATGAGGATGAGGAGAATTTATAAAGTTTGTAAAGTTTTTTTTCTTTTAGCAAAAGATATTTAGGTTTTGTTTGGCCCGACTTATTTTTGGCTTATAAGCGGCTTTTAAGTAAAAGCTTAAAATAAGAGCTTTAAAAAAAGAAGGCTTTATAAATATTAAGAGATTTATAAGTATTACAGTGAAATGAATAATTGATAAATGAAAAGAAGGCTTTTTGAAGGTTTTAGCAAATTGCTATTTTACAAAAAGAGAGGGAAAACATATTTAAGATTTGAAATGTTAATTATAATTTTTGTGTATTAATTAAGATGGACCCACAAGATAAGTCATTTTTTTTAAAGCCTCATATTTCTAGCTTTCTGGTTTAAAAGCCCGTTTTTTGCATTTTGTACACAGAAAAAAAAAGTCAGCTTAAATTTAAGTGGTTTACCCCAAATCCTGTTTGGTCCAGTTTTTACTTATAAGAACAAGATAAGCAAAAAAAAAAAAAAAAGTCAAACACTACCTTAGACTATTTTCTAAAATTTCTTAACACTTGCAATATTGCACATGTTAAAAAAATCGTTATATATATACTAGTATGGTTATCGGTGCTATATTTAAAATACCTAGTAGGAATTATTGTTTTCGAATGAAAAAATAGGCTACAACAGACATAATATTTTGCATGGGCGGCTCAACATATAAAACAAATTTTTGACATAAGTTCTTTAAAATTATTTGTTGATAATAATGAACTAAAATTACTTAATTTTATTTAAACTCATTTTTTTAACTCTTTAAGATATTAAATCACTCAATTAATTAAATATTATAATTAGTTTATGCAATAACTCATTTAATTAATTGATAATAAAGTTGCTTTATTTTATTTTTATTGAGACATTGTTGATGTTGAATAGGATTTTAATGATTTTAATTATGCAAAACTTTTTTTTTTTGAATAATAGAATTGCTAATATTAAAATGACAACATTCAGGAGAGTAAGGTTGTTTACATCCAAAAAAAAAATTTCTTTCATCATAATCATAGGATAAGGTATATTTAAGAAATAAAAAATAAATAATATTTATGTTAACAAAAGAACTAAAGCTAATTATGCATTTACCTATATCAATTGGTGTATTATTTTTCACTATCTTTTAAATAATATTTATTTATATTTAACATATTTCTAAAATTAAATGTATTTTTTAATTTTTTATTATAAAAATATTTGGGGCCGTATTTTTATCCCAATATTTAAGGGCCCAGAACCCTTGCTTTAGTTGTGGTCGCTGTTATTTGCACAACACCATCCTTTTTTGGTATTTAAAAAATGGTGATTTTGTCCTTCTCGGATGATATTATCCAGAACACGCCTGGATGATATTATCCGAAAATATTTAACTCTAATTTTTCAATTCAAAAGTTTTCGGATGATATCCTGAATTACTTTATCCGAAAGAATATTTAGAAGATATTATTTGACTTTCAATTTTTGTTAAAAAAATAGTCTAGATATCTTAATCTAGATTCATTTTTGAAAACACACCTCTGGGCCGGTACGTTCCGAAACTGACTATCCGGATTCGAAAAACCATCATCTTCTTTGTTTTTCAATCTAGGGTTCATAATCTATACCTAGATCCCACCAATTAGTGCCTAGAACAAACAAAATAAATCTCTAAACTCTAATTATATGCATGAGAGATGATTTGGGGCAAGAAAAAATAACTATATTAGTAGAAAATCATGAAATTGGGGGCAATTTTTGTGGGAATCATGAAATTCTTCTTGAATGACTAACAATGGCGCTTCCTCTCCACTCTCCGACAATGGCGACGGCGGCGTTCCCTTGAATGGTGATGGATGGTGTGAAGTGTTAGAGTTTAGAGAGGAAGAACGAGAATCCAAGAAGGGAGAAGAAGAGTGAGTTTTAGAAAAGGGAGAAAAAGAACACAGTACTATTTATCTTCGGATAGTGCTATCCTAAATACATCATTAAGTTGCAAGGGCATATCAGTATTTTTCGAACCAAAAAATTTCAAGGGTGTGACGTAAATAACAGCGACCTTTAGTTGCTTGGACCTTGGGTTGACCCAAATTATTTGAAATAGAGTGAGTAAATAAGAAAATTTTCACTAATTATTTTTTATCTAACTTAAATACTTACTTATATATATACAAATGTTTTATATTTTATACGTTTCTAGTTAGAATTTTATCCCTAGTGTTAATGGTATTTGAAAAAAAATATTATTATTTTATTCAAAATAATGATAACTAATTTTTTGCAATATCATATAGGTATGCAAATCATTACTAAATATTTTTAAATATCCAATTTATTATTGAAATCAACTCATTAATTTTACTCGATAAGATAAATTGTCTTTAGACTAACAGATGGATAATACAATAGTCTTTTTAATATATACAATGTGCACATGTTAAAAAACTAAAAGTAAAAATATTTTATTAGAAAATAAAATATTTATCATAGTGGAGAATCAAAACCTATTAAATATTTATATTTCACTATAAAATATTTTTACTTTTAGTTTCTTAACATATGCATCATATTGCACATTATGTTAGAAAAATCGATAATTCAATTAATGACTAGTTTACAATTTTTTAATAAAACATTATTGTTTCACGATCTCATTAACTTTATTCAGATTTTTCATTAATTTTTAGTAATTTGTAATACATTATGCAATTATTTTGACATTTATTAATGTAATTAATTAAGTTTAGTTCAAAAACTTCCAAACTCGTGCGGGCGGGCCCTCGGGCGCGGGCTCGCGCGTGCGGGCCCTCGGGAGAGGGCTCTCGCGTGCAGGCCCTCGGGCGCGGGCTCTATTTGGGACTATCTGTACTCATATGGTTCACTGTTAAAGTTAATTGGTACTTATAAACTAACATTCCTTTTTAGGTTTACTTGATGTGAGACTTTTAACAACAAGAGGAGAATCTTATTAATTTCAAATAATTTCTACACTTCTCTACACAAAAATAGAATCCATATTAAACAAATTTTATACACATTTTTTTCCTTTCTTTTATGAGGTGAAGGCAAAAGGCACCTTGATGCAAGTGCAGATTGGCTTCGTACAGACATACGAGATACGAGAAGACGATTTGAGTAGTCGTTCCGCTTCAATAGTTCAAGTATTGTATATATTTGTTATTAATGTTTTTTGGATTTATTCAGCAATATGCAGCAAAAGGAGGTCCTGAATTCTTTTTTGTTATCAACATACAAGTGAGTATATAACCTCATAACTAGTAAATTATTTATCATCTCAATAATATTGAGTATTAAATTGTTTAATGTATGTTATATATCACATTTAATGACCCAATTGTTTGAACGATGCTTATAAAATATCACTGCTTTAGGAAAATAATTTAAATTTGATAATTATTCATAAATTGTTTAATTTCTTTTCTATGTTGTGTTTTTTTTATTTTCTTTGTTTTTAGTCATTTTTTATTTTTTATATGCAAATTCTAAAAAGTACAAAATAAAATAAAATAGAAAACGAAAATAGAAATCAAACTGCTCTTAAGAAATATGTTGTTATAAACATTTTTTCCCTCTAACTTTGTCTCAATTTTCAATTTTATTCTCTAACTATTTTTTCCACTCAATTTCTTCCTCCAAATTACTTTAAATCTTTAATTAACCCAACATGAAGGAACTTGGACATATGTAAGTAAATCTAAGTAAATCTTGTCATGTTGCCCTGGTAGTAAAATAAACATTTATTTTAATAAAAAAAATACTTCTATAAGTTTTTAGTATATTTGTTTGTGTTTCTCAAAATAATTAAAAACAAAAAATAATCGAATTGTAATAGAAGAGAGAAGATTAAAAAAATTATTATTCTTATTTCAACCAAACATAAACAACTTCTTATTTTCATCACAATCCATTAAAAAATGAGAAGTGCTATAGCACACGAAAGAATTTCTCACGAATATTAAAGAAATTTGAACAGACCAATGGGGTTATTGTATAACCATTCATAGGGGGTAAAAATGGCAATACAATGTTTGCATAAACCAATTAGCTCTTTTTTTATAAGAGTTCGTGTCCATTTGGTGCCAAAATTTTCGTACGTTTCATCGTTTTCCTTAAAAAAATAATTAATTGTTTACTTACCTTCAGAATCAATTATTTTTAAGTATAAACAAATTGGCCCAATAACTATCAATTTGATTAATTTCTTTGTCAAGTCATATTTTTTCAAGTGAATAAGGTCAAATTAACAAGTTATAACTTGAATTTTCATCCTTTTCGACTTGACTATTAGACTTAAACATTTTGTCAATACACATTCTTGACTAAATAGCTTGATTTGACAATAATTACCAACTTAAATGAATGCTTTGTCAATTTCAGTTTTTATCGATGAACAAAGTCAAACTCTCCTTCTAACTTGACCTCAAATCCTCTCAAAAATAACCACTAGTCTTACAAGTTTTGTCAAGTGTATTTCCTCAATTAATATACTTGACCAAATTGGAATATGATAAATGATGTTTTTGATAAAAAAAAAAAAATACAAGCAACTTAAGGCCATTAATGCTACCTAGGATCCATGTTGGTACCAAGGCAAACAAATGTCACAAATAAAAAAAGTTGTTAAAAAAATATGAGTGAAGTGACAAATTATTACTTGACTTTGAAAGGTTTGTTCACATTAATCCTTGATATTTTTTGACGTTGTAAATAAGTCCCTAACTTTCTGCTCTGTGATGTATTTTGGTCTCATTGACATAAGTATGGCATTAAGGTAGTTAACATAAATCTAACGTGGTACGTTAAATGCCATATTGAACCCAAAAAGACACCATTTTATAGTTGACATGACATTTAACGCAATTCAGTTTCATGATGCACTTGAGAAGCCCTTCTTCTTCCCAAAATTTCATAAATTAGGGTTTTGTTCTTAGTTCTTCTTTTTCCCCAATTTTCTTGAACCATAATTTTTGAATTGAAATTCTCCATCTTAACTTTAATTATGGCAAGCAACAGTAAACAATACAAATAGTTTCTTTTGTTTGGTATGTAAAGTTCAATGAAGTCCCTATATATTCCTAAAATAAGTTCAATTTAGTCCCTAAACCTGTTATAAAGATAGGGTTTTCAATTTCTTCTTTTTCTCTGATTTGTTTCTTCGACACAAAGAGAGAGTAAGAGAGAGTTGAAGAGAGGAACAATATAATTTGCTTCTTGAAATGGAAGAAATGTGTGATTTTGGGTGAATTGAGAGAGTGAAATGCACGCGCTAGAATTTTGAGTGTCGAGAATTTGGTGAAACGAGAGAGTAAAATGCCTCTAATTAAAGGATCAAGGACTTTGTGATTTGGATTTTTTGTTTCTTTGAGTTATTCCCCCTCTAAACGACAAGTTTTTTTGATTCAACGTGGCAGGTGAGAAAGATGATTTCATATGAGAGTGAGAAGACTGAATCCCTACCTTTGGATTCTATCATGAATTACCAAGATTAAATGTTTTTAAAATTATTTGAAAGTCATGTGACTTTTTTATAAACTTAATCATTTTCTTAAAACCCTTGTGTTTTAATCATAACCATTTATGATAGCATCCAAGAACTAAAATTTATTTCTCTTATTCTCATATAAAATTATTTCCATATATATAAATAAAGAATGAGATCGAAAGTCTATAAAAAAAAAAAAAGAATGAGATTGAAACTTAACATAAAGTTACACGGCGAAAATGTTAATTTAGCCACTTAAGGTTGTTATCATATATAACTGTTTTAATTAGGGATGTCAAAATGGGCCTGACCCGCTGACCCACCAAAAATAAGCGAGCTGGGCTAGAATTTTTGGCCCATCCACTTATGCAGCCCGCCCCGGGTAGATAAGATTAGCACCATCCCTATTGGGAGTGACACTATCCTTTTTAGTATATAAATTTATGATTCTTACATATAAAAAGGATGGTGCCACTCCCAATAGAGATGGTGTTAATCTCATCTTCCCCGCCCCGCCCAGCCCGCCGGGCTACAAAGGTGGCCGGCCAGGCTGGCCCGCCGGGCTAGTGACACTTTTTTTTGTTAAAAGTGGAGGGTGAGAGTTCTTTTATAAAAAAAAATTGATATGGCTAAACAAAAAATGTCTATACCAAACAAAAAAACATAAAAAAAGTTAAGCTCATAGTTAAAAATAATAAAAAATCAATTTTTTGTATGGTGCAAAAAGAAAAAATAAATAAAAAAAGATAAATTTTGATTTTTTAATTGTTTTTTAGTTATTCCCGCCTAATTTTTAAAGCGACGGGCCGGGCTAGCAAAGCGAGCCCGTATTGTCTTGGCGGGCTGGGTTAGCCCGCCCCTCTTTTTGGCGGGCTAGGCGGGACAAACGGGCCGGGCTGGCCCGTTTTGCCACCCCTAGTTTTAATGATGTGAAAATGCTTGATGACTTAGTCAAAAACATTTACCGAAATTGGATTAAAATTAAATCTGTTACCAATTGTGTATGTGCTCTATCTTTTGGTACCCATTAATGGTTTTTAACGTGGATAATAGTAACTATAGGAAATAATATCTGCAAGAGGACAATGGCTCTTTTGAAACCTTTTTTTTTTCTTTTGAAACTTAATTTGTATTTTTGGGTTAAGTTGAAATCTACCAGAAAAAGAAGATTAGTGACAAATTACTCGCAATTATATATAGTAAAATTTGATTTGACTTCCTTATAAATCGCACCATGTTCTTACTTTGCCGAAGCAGAGCATATTATTGTGTTGTTTTGGTATCTTACGTGGAATCTATACCATGTAATGATTTAGAGATCAAATAATTAAACACATTGCTCATTAAATATAATGTTAGTGTCACTAATTATTTTGATTGCTAATTTAATACGTAATTTACATATTTAATGTCAAATGAATAGATCTAGCGACTAATTTTTAGTGCGTGCAACATAATTAACCTCTAGTACTATTTCAATAATATTGTCAAATTATTAAAAATATTTTTTTTATATTTATAATATATTTAAAGAATGTTATTAAATCATTAAAATGTTATCTTTAGTATTTATAATATTTTCTATAAATATTATATAAAAATTGTGTTGCTAAACATTAATTATGGATGTTATAAGGTTTGTTACGTTGTTGCAAAACTAACTTTTCTCAAAATCGTATGAGTTTTTTTAACTTGTGCAAGGATAAGAATCTCAAAATAGAAAAAATATAAGTAATAAATGCATATTAAATACAAAACTCAATTAATTTTTGTCTTTTCCTATAAAAAATATTTCTTTTAAAATGCTTAACCGGTATAATATTGCACATGTGTTAGAAAAACTGATGATATATTAGCAAAAAGAAATATATACTAAAATAGTCCCTGACTTTGTATTTTATAGATCATTTTAGTCCCTTACGGAATCAGTCATTTTAGTCCCTAACTTTCATTATCATCGATCATTTTAGTCACTGTCTTTCACTATTATCAGTCATTTTAGTCTCTGACTTTCAAGGACTAAAATGAATAATCGTATAATTTCAGAGACTAAAATGACCTGCAAAATGCAAAGTGAGAGACTAAAATGACTTTCATTGCATAGGTCAGCAATTAAAATCGAAGTGGAGAAGAAAAACAGGAAAGAAAAACAGAGAGATAATTAAAGATCAAATCAGAGAAAAGAAGGAAGAAGGGGACAATTCTAAAATAATGGGAAGAAGATTGTGAAGAATGAAAACAAAGAATGCTAATAGGAGTCGGATTACCATATAGAAAAGGGACCTATTTGCTAAATGAACAAAACACTAATCCATTGCAATATTGTGGTCAAAGAAATTATTTAATTTTGTCAAGGGAAACGACATTATTGATCCCTTTAAGATGATTAATTAATAGTGCTATGCTTTTGAGGGATATTCAAAATTCTCTTAGCTAATTCAAGTATCAACTAATTTCTTGTACTCGTCAAATAATAAATTAAATTATAAAATAATTGATTGTCAAGAAAAAAGAATATTACTTTTTAATTATAGAGTAAAATATATATTTAGTTTCTATAAAATAAATTATTTTTAAATTTGGTTTCTATAAATTATTTTGTGTTTAGTCCATATTTTTAGAAATTGTCATAGTTATATAACCTCCTGATTATACGATTTGTAGTAAAGATTTAATGTGATTAAAATATTGTTTTTTTTTAATTAATTTAAAGAAATTGCTCCTACTGATTCCATGTCATGAATTGCTTTTGTGTGACAAATATATAAGAAACCTAAAAAATATCTTTCAGGGTTTCTCCACCAATAATAAACTAGATATTTTTTTTTTCCTATATATCAATTTCATGCTATCCATTATGAAGGATGTGCATTGTGCACACACGAAATAATTATTGGTTACACATTATTAAAGGCTTGGTAAGTGCGAATAAAGACGTATGTTTAATTTAACACAATAAACAAATAAAGGAGTGTAGTTTTTTTTCTTTTTGATATTTAAGGGATTGTAGCTTCACTGGATAAAAAGATGAGGAAAGGAATTGGGATATATATGCATGGTGAAACATAATGTTCAAATCATATGAATTGGGTGGAATTCCTTTTTGTGTTCTTCAATATTTGTTTGACCCATATATAATTGATTATTGATTAGATTAGATCCTATATATACTAATAATTGAAAAATAAATAAATAAATAAATATAGAAGTGTACTATAAAGGAAAATCCAAGCAAGAATAATATCTTTCCATTATTGAAAAGATTAAAACAGTGAAATGCACCATTGAAATGAAATAAAAGTAGAAATATGCTTCCAAAAGAGATGGAGTTATTGTCCGAGCATTGCCCAGGCAGGAGAAAAAGTGGGCAGCCTAATTTTCCTACTATAAAGTTTGCAAAGAGTTAAAATATGTTTTTGATCTCTAAAATATATTGGTTGAAATTAGGTTAAATGCACATTTTAGTTTTCTTTTATGTGTATTTAATTTCGGTCCTATATCTTTTTGGGTTACATTTTGGTTCTGTATCTCTTATAAACATTTCATTTTAGTTCAATCCGTCAATTTCGTCACCCTCGTTAACAGAATTGTCTTAATAAGAACATAGTCAAATTACGTCATTTATCTTCAAACCCAAAAAAACCATAACATACACATGAACCCTAATAAGAATAGAGTCAAATTACCTTGTAACGGGGTGGCGGAGTTGATGGAATGGACCAAAATGAAACCTTAATAAGAGATATAAGACCAAAATATAACCTAAAAAAAATATAGAACTGAAATGAAATGTGTATAAGAGATACATGACCAAAAGGTACATTTGACCTTGAAATTATGTGGATTTAGGTATCGAGAGAGGTACAAAGATAGTTTTATGGATCGATATCTTGGGATTATATCCCGGTCTTGTGAGCATGTCGGGCCCAGCTCTAAAGAACCATTCCCGGTATCATCTCAGGCTAACACCGAGATTGCTTCAAAACCTATCCGAGATACCAAATAGTTGGGTTGAACCCGTGATGTAAGCCCAAGAGGCGCCGTGGTCAACCCTAATAACTTCCCTATAAATATTAACATTAGTGCTGCATGCAAGGTACGTAACGTTCATTATTCACATACAAACCCTAACTCCTATATTGACTTGGCCTTCACAGCCCTTGCAGATACAATCTCCACTACTGTGGAATCTAGTCAACGACGTTTGGATCATCTTCTTCCATTGGTGCCTCATCTATCGTGTTTGTGGTTCAGCCCCATCAGGTTAGATCACTATAGATAGCATAGAACATATACTGATATAAAAAAAGATATATAGATTATTACAATATGTGGTGTGTGGTGATTATCATTATAGGGTTTGGATTTCTTCAAGCTTTGCACATCGTTGTTAATTAATGTATAAGGAGGGTAACCATGGAGAAGATAAGCATCTTGGATTCTTGGCTCGATATGGAAGCTTGAGATCCAAAAAGTATCCATTTCTTTTTCTGGTTGATAGAACACTATGCTCCTCTTACAAATCACATTTGTTATAGACGACATCATATGTCTCCGTCAAATAATGGTTGTGAAGCATGCAGTTTTGAAGAGTTGATTTTACATTGCCTTCGAAATTTTGCAAGGGTGGATCGAGTTTGGAATGGTTTAGGAGTGCACTTATCACATAACTTCTTTCAAGTGGATAAAGCTAATTTATTGTAGTATATTATCAATGGTGAGTTTCAATTTACTAATTATGCCGCTGACCTTTGGACAATATCACAATATGGAAGACTAGGAATGTTGAAGCCCTAGGAGGGCTAGCTTGGTTAGAATTAAAGATAATCCATGATACAATTATTCTTCAGCATGCATGAGATGCTTAGGCTAATAGGCGTACGTGCTAGCTTCGGAAAACCTATAAGTATGGTGGCTTGGTGTCCTTGAGAGGAAGGCACAGTAAAATTGAATGTGGATAGTAATGCTTTTAGGAATCCAGGTCGTGTTGGTTGTGACGGTCTTGTTCATGATCATAAGAAAAACTAATTGTAGGATTCTTGGGGTATATTCACATACTACTAACACACAAGCTAGACTAATAACTCTGGTTCATGGATTAGAATTGGTTTAGGAATTGGGATAGAGGATAGATATAGATTATTTGTAACTCCGACGCTCTCAGTCAGTGGACAGATGAATTTCAAACTAAAATAAAATGGATGGCACAAAAATAATTTATTAATCTATTTATTGTCCATTAAAAATGTAATAACAAATCTAATGTGTATTCGTCAGTGATTTTATTATTAATAAAAACCATCCTCTTCATACATTTACTACTTTTCTTCAAATAAATATATTACATTTGAAAACTTATTTTTATTTTGTTCACTTGTAAACAAAATATTTCTAAAAATTTTATTTTTGTGCTGCTTTTCTCTTTAACTTTTTTTTTTCTTTTTTGAATGTTGTAAATAGCTAGAAGCTAGTTCCAATTATGGTAGTTTAGTGAAAAACAAAGAGTATAAAAGGTAGAGCTTTTAAAATGGGCTATTCGACCTTATACGAGCCGGCCTGTTTAGGTATCAGACTTCTTCGGTTTGGGATAAAAATATTCACGTTTGTGTGGGCCTTTATTTTAGATATCCATCCGGGTCCTATGTGTGTAGTGGGTTTTTTTTGGGTGGTCCATCTTTTAAAATTTGCCTATCATTCTATTTAAAAATTACCCAGTTTAAGTAAAAAAACAAATTTCCTATTATTAGACATATTATTTAAATCTATCTCTATTTTATAACGATAAAAGTTTTGGAAAAATTATTCCAAATCTGTCTCTGTTTAACTTTTTCGGTTGACAAGCAAAATAAAAACCTTCTATATAACTTCTTTGTGTATCAATCCCCAATAATTTAAACTTGTGATTATTGGTATTGTGTGGTTTGTGGACTAAACCCATAAGCTATAAGATTCTAAATAAGCTATAAGTTAGTTGTGTCAAACACACTCCTAGTATCGTCACGTCTCCCTTTTTCTCTTATATCAAGTTTTAATTTCTTTTTTTAAAATTGTCCTTCGTCCGGTATTTAAAACTCAGGCGCGTTCAGATTTTAGAAACTAACCGATTTAATCAGTTTGTTCTACAAAATTAACTAACGGTTTTTTATTATTAGACGCACTCAATTTTTAATTATTGGTAGGCATTTTAAGAAATCCTTTTACGTATTCGCTCGGTTTTTCAATTACTAAATGCACCTAATTTTTAATTACTAGTAGGCATTTTGAAGAATCCTTTTACATATTAAAACCGATTTTTAATAATCGTTAGGTAATTTTGCAAAACACAGCTATTAATTTGCTTAATTTTTTAAATACCAGACTAAGGATAATTTTTGTAAAAAAATAAAACGTATGATATAAGAAAAAAAAAGAAGGAAAATGTGCTAATAATAGCCACCAAATCTCATCCTAGAAGGTAGAAGCTAATAATATCCACATAATGGTGGGATTATAAGGAGTATTTTTTCTTTAAAAGCAATCTCACTTGCTGTACCTACTTAAATGTGGTAGATCAAATATAAAAAAAAAATGGTAGATCTGAGCTCATATTTCTATAAAAGACATGAATAGTATTTAATTTTTCATATATTCTTATTTATAAGATAGTAAAAAAAAGTGTAAAAAGATTTTTAAAAAAATGTAGCAATGTTCCATTATATATGGTTTGGCCAAACCTTTTTAGCTTCTCCTTTTTTTTTTTTGTTATAAGAGAAACATATGATACTATTTTGATTAAATTAATTATTTAATTCTTATATATATTTTTTATTTTTTTTAGTCTTTATACGTGTCCGTTATTTTTGGATTGGTCCCTATAGTCAATTTTAATATTAACGATGTTAACTTCATCCTATGTAACTAATAGAACCTCTATGAGTCAATCAATAATGGATCCAGGACTATGGTTAGACACATATAGAGACTAAATGATTAATTTAACCTACTATTTTTTCTCAGATATTCTCTTGTGCTATTTTAAAGATGAAAAACTAAATTTTTTAATGTAAATAGGTTTTTCCTCTCAAACTAGTGTTCTTGAACTAAGATCTCTCATCGGGTCATAATGTGTCTCTATCACTTTATCTACATATTTGTTAATGTAGATAATGCTTTGAGTGTGATGGAAATGATTGAAAACAAAAATAATAAAAACTAAGGGAGCGACTATTACCACTCTATTTATGTCTATTGACACTCCTCTTTAATTTTTTTTTAATTAAAAACATTCTTTCTCACTAATAGAATCAAAGTAATGAAAGATAAATATTATTAAAATCAGATGTTTTTTACTAAATATATGAAGTTTCTTTCTTAATTTAAACTATCTTTTTATATTTTTAATATATCAACATTTGTTTCTAGAAATCGTGTACTATACGCTTGAAAAATAGGATGTTTTATACTAAAAAAATGAAAATGCATTTTATAAAATTATTAAATTACTTGTTTTTTTTAAACAATGTATTGTTCACCATGAAGTTTCTAGCTTAATTAACACTATATCTAATATTTTTAAAATATCAACATTTGTTTCTAGAAATCGTGTACTATGCATTTGAAAAATAGGGTGTTTTTTACTAAAAAAATGAAAACACATATTTTAAATTTATTAAATTATTTGATTTTTTTAAAAACCATGTATTGTTTACAATAAAGTTTCTAACTTAATTTACACTATTTGATTTATATTTTTTAAATTGCAACATTTGTTTCTAGAAATCGTGTTCCATACACTTGAAAAATAGGGTATTTTTTACTTTAAAAATGAAAACGCATATTTTAAATTTATTAATATATTTGATTTATTTGAAAAAAAATGTATTGTTCACACTGAAGTTTCTAGTTGAATTTACAAAACAATCTATATTTTTATAATTGCAACAAATCGTGTACTACACTTGAAAAATAGGGTATTTTTTGCTTTAATAATTAAAACGCATATTTTAAATTTATTAAATTTTTTGATTTTATTGAAAACAATATATTGTTCCCCATAAAGTTTCTAGCTTAATTTACACAATTTTATATATTTTTAATATATGAACATTTATTTCTAGAAATCGCGTACTATAAACTTGAAAAATAGGGTATTTTTTACTTTAAAAATCAAAACGCATATTTTAAATTTATTAAATTATTTTATTTTTTTGACAACAATGTATTGTTCACAAAGAAGTTTCTAGTTTAATTTACAATATTTTTTATATTTTTAAAATATCAACATTTGTTTCTAGAAATCGTGTACTATATAAACTTGAAAAAGAGGGTATTTTTAACTAAAACAATGAAAACACAAATTTTAAATTTATATAATTATTTCATTTTTTTTACAAGAATGTATTGTTCACCAAGACGTTTCTAGCTTAATTTACACAGTGTTTTATATTTTTAAAATATCAACATTTGTTTCTAGAAATCGTGTACTATATAAACTTGAAAAATAAGGTGTTTTTTACTTTAAAAATGAAAATACATATTTTAATTTTTTTTAATTATTTGATTTTTTTCAAAACAATCTATTGTTCCCCATAAAGTTTCTAGTTTCATTTTTACAATTTTTTATTTTTTAAAAATTGAAAGATTCATTTTCATTTTTAAAAATTGAAATAATGTAATTTTCCCCTTGAAGTTTCTAGCTTAATTTATACAATTGTTTATATTTCTATAATTGCAACATTTGTTTCTAGAAATCGTGTTCTAAACACTTGAAAAATAGGGAGTTTTTTACTTTAAAAATGAAAACGCATATTTTAAATTTATTAAATTATTTGATTTTTTTTAACAACAATGTATTGTTCCATGAAGTTTCTAGCTTAATTTACACTATTTTTTATATTTTTAAAATATCAACATTTGTTTCTAGAAATCTTGTACTATACACTTGAAAAATAGGGTGTTTTTTACTATAAAAATGAAAACGCATATTTTAAATTTATTAAATTATTTTATTTTTTTGACAACAATGTATTGTTCACCATGAAGTTTCTTGCTTAATTTACACTATCTTTTTATATTTTTAATATATCAACATTTGTTTCTAGAAATTGTGTATTATACGCTTGAAAAATAGGATGTTTTTTACTAAAAAAATGAAAATGCTTATTTTAATTTTTTTTAATTATTTAATTTTTTTGAAAAAAAATTATTTTTCCCCATAAGGTTTCTAGCATAATTTTTACAATTTTTTATATTTTAAAAATTGAAAGATTCATTTCTAGAAATCGCGTACTATACACTTGAAATATAGGGTGTTTTTAACTTTAAAAATGAAAACGCATATTTTAAATTTATTTAATTATTTGATTTTTTTGACAACAATGTTATTTGATATTTTAAAATATGCGTTTTTATTTTTTTAAAAATGAATCTTACAATTTTTAAAATATAAAAAGTTGTAAAAATTAAGCTAGAAACCTTATGGGGAACAATAGATTGTTTTCAAAAAAATAAAATAATTTAATAAATTTACAATATGCATTCTAATTTTTAAAGTAAAAAACACTCTATTTTTCAAGTGTATAGTACACGATTTCTAGACACAAATGTTGATATTTTAAAAATATAAAACATAGTGTAAATCAAGCTAGAAACGTCTTGGTGAACAATACATTGTTTTAAAAAAAAATCAAATAAGTATATAAATTTATAATATGCGTTTTCATTCTTTTAGTTCAAAACACCTTATTTTTCAAGTCTATACAGTACACGATTTCTAGAAACAAATGTTGATATTTTAAAAATATAAAAAATAGTGTAAATTAAGCTAGAAACTTCTTGGTGAACAATACATTGTTGTCAAAAAAAATAAAATAATTTAATAAATTTAAAATAGGCGTTTTGATTTTTAAAGTAAAAAACATCCTATTTTTCAATTCTATAGTACGCGATTTCTAGAAATAAATGTTTCAATTTTAAAAATATATAAAATTTTAAAAATTAAGCTCGAAACTTTATGTAACACCCTAAATTTTGAGTCAGTTTTTTTTTTTCAAAACACTAGTGGAAGCTAAATTCTAAATACAACAATTAATAATAATAATAATAATAATTACAACCTTTTCAATTTATATGAATTCCTATACAGCTGAACAAATTAATATATGAACTTGAGTCTTAGGTTCACCAAGTGTGGTTACTACTATGAAAATCCTAATCTCATCTCACTTGTTTATTTTATTCTCCTCAATGCCCCGATACCTGCAATATGGTAAGCGTCAGTTATATGCAAAACATATAACTGAGTAACCCCCGGCATTTTTTAAAACACTTTTATACAATATCGCAGCCAGTCTAACTGGAAAAACACTCCATTTAGTCCCTAACACACAATTCAATCCACAATCAATGCCACACTCATACATAATGCATGCTATGATAATTATAAATGTATGCATGCCATGATCTTTCATTATCATACTTGTTTCATTTCTTTTCTTTAGTCTTTTACGGAAGCCTCGTGCACAAGACTTCTCCCTAGGCACATAGCAGCAACGCGCGCTTGAGCTCAATCATGGGATCACGACAAGCGTCCCAACCGTGATCAACTGTCGGGCTATCTTGTCCCCGTTCATTAGGGATAGCCCAGGACTATCTTACCCCATTCATCGGGATAGTCCTTTCTTTCGGGCCATCTTCCCGGTCACCGGGCAACCCTACTAGTTCAGGTCATCTTACCCCGTTCATTGGGAGACCGTACATTCTCAATCTTTTCATGCTTGTCCGCTTACCCGGTGTGTAACCGGTGGGAATCAACCCGCTTACTCAATGTCCGTTGATGGGGAAAAGCTTAAACTTGTCTTTAAATTTCATTTTCATTTCACATCAAATATTATCATGCATTTCACATTCAACTCATATCATCGAATTCCACATTCATCATTCATCATTCATCATTCATCATTCATAATTCATCATACATGTCATAACACATACCGCATACCACAACATCTCCATGATCCTATTGCATGTTTATAAGTCACATGAACCAAATTTCATTCATTTCTATCCTAGAAATGGATTCATTATATTTACATTGCATTTTGTTTGATTATGTTCATGTAGGAATAAAGCATGAAGAATTGTTGATTTTAGAGGATTGAACTTGAATAATGAAGGAAAGGATGAAGAAAGTTGAAGAGAAGATGTAAAAAACACTTTAAAAGCTGTCAAACACAACCCTGTGCGCACAGCCCAGGAAGGTGTGCGCACCTTAATTCACCCTTGGAGCTGCTGCCCAATCTTGTGCGCACAGCCCAGGAAGGTGTGCGCACCCCTGTTCCTATTTTGGCCATAACTCGAGTTGTAGACCTCCAAATTGAGTGAAACCAAAAGCATTTGAAAGCTAAGAGGATTCTATACAACTCTTATGAAGACCAAAAAACCTAGTTCTAAAGGTTTAATTGTCAAAAACAGTCATCTTTGACAGGGATTTGCAAACAACAAAACAAATACTTTCATATAGACACTGTCTTAGTAATTTGGTCATAACTAGAGTTGTAGACCTCCAAATTGAGTGAAACTAAAAGCATTTGAAAACTAAGAGGATGCTCTACAGTTCTTATGAAGACCACGAAATCAATTTCCAATTAAAACCAATTCAAAAACCCATTTTAAATTGTTCCGAAACAGGGGGAAATGGTGTTGATCAACTTTTCTCAAATTTCCATCCTCCCTTCCATCTCAATTCCTCAAAATCATATTAACTTTTTCTAATTCAATATAAATCACTCAAAGATCAATTCACAATATCATCAAGATCATTCTCATACATTCACATTCACAATCCAAGATCCAAACAAAGAATCAACATAAATGCATCAACCCCACACATATGGAACCAATTCAACCAAGATCAACTTCAAAACCTAACATCATAAAACCTCAAATTCCTAATTTCAATAATTAGAGTTTTAAGTTTGGGGTTTAGTGGGGTTACCTTTTTCTTCAAGTTCCAATTTTCTACCTTTCCCCAAATCTCAAACCTTCAAACCTTTAAATCTAGCACTTGAATCCTACAATTCCAACCACCAAATTAGAACATAACCTCACCTAACTCAAAATCTTGAGTTGCATGTGAGATTAGAGGAATTGGGATTCATTTTCTAGAGAGAGAAGTGAGTGAAGAGAGGAGAGGGAAAATGGTTTGCATGTGGCTTACCTTGGTTCCCTTGGAAGCTCAAGAGCTTGAGGATGATGATTTGAGTCTTGAAATGGAGAGATTGAAGAAGATTGCTCACATTATGAGAGAAATATGACTTGCCCTAGGAGAGCAAGTAGGAAGAAGTGAGGAAGATGAAGTTAGAGTTGGATTTTGGAGTGTGAGAATGTGAGAGGGAGAGATGAAGGCGTGGGAGAAGAGGGAGGCAAGGAGGGGGGGTTTTGTGAAAATTCCACATCTTACTAAAATTTGCTATATGGTCCTTCCTTCCACTTCTCTTAATAATTGCAACAATTCCCATTGAAACTCCTAATTTTTCCTAAAGAACTACTAATTCTCACTTGGAAATTTATGCGATGTTACACTTTATGGGGAACAATAGATTATTTTCTAAAAAGTAAAATAATTTAATAAATTTAAAATATGCATTCTAATTTTTAAAGTAAAAAACACCCTATTTTTCAAGTGTATAGTACACAATTTCTAGAAACAAATTATGATCTATTAAAAATATAAAAAGTTAGTGTAAATTAAGCAAGAAACTTCATTGTAAACAATACATGGTTGTAAAAAAAAATCAAATAATTTAATAAATTTAAAATATGTGGGTTTTCATTTTTTTAAGTAAAAAACACCGTATTTTTCAAGTGCAAAGTACACGATTTCTACAAACAAATGTTGATATTTTAAAAATATTAAATATAGTGTAAATTAAGCTAGAAACTTCTTGGTGAATAATACATTGTTGTCAAAAAAATCAAATAATTATATAAATTTAAAATATGCGTTTTTATTTTTTTAGATAAAAGCACCCTATTTTTCAAGTGTATAGTACACGATTTCTAGAAACAAATGTTTATATTTTAAAAATATAAAAAATAGTGTAAATTAAGCTAGAAACTTACTGGTGAACAATACATTGTTGTCAAAACAATAAATATTTTAATAAATTTAAAATATGCATTCTAATTTTTAAAGTAAAAAACACCCTATTTTTCAAGTGTATAGTACACAATTTCTAAAAACAAATGTTGATATATTAAAAATATAAAAAGATAGTGTAAATTAAACAAGAAATTTCATGGTGAACAATACATTGATGTCAATAAAATCAAATAAATTAATAAATTTAAATATGTGTTTTCATTTTTATAGTAAAAAACACCTTATTTTTCAAGTGTATAGTACAGGATTTCTAGAAACAAATGTTGATATTTTAAAAATATAAAATATAGTGTAAATTAAGCTAGAAACTTCATGGTGAACAATACATTATTTTCAAAAAAGTCAAACAATTTAATAAATTTAAAATATTCATTTTCATTTTTAAAGTTAAAAACACCATATATTTCAATTGTATAGTACGCGATTTCTAGAACTGAATCTTTCAATTTTTAAAATATAAAAAATTGTAAAAATTAAGCTAGAAACCTTATGTGAGAAAATAGATTGTTTTCAAAAAAGTCAAATAATTAAAAAAATTAAAATATTCATTTTCATTTTTAAAGTAAAAAACACCCTATTTTTCAAGTGTACAGTACACGATTTCTAAAAACAAATGTTTATATTTTTAAAATATAAAACATAGTGTAAATTAAGCTAGAAACTTCTTGGTGAACAATACATTGTTGTCAAAAAAATAAAATAATTTAATAATTTAAAATATGCGTTTTTATTTTTAAAGTAAAAAACACCATATTTTTCAAGTGTATAGTACACGATTTCTAAAATTAAAAGTTTCAGTTTTAAAAATATAAAAAATTGTAAAAATTAAGCTAGAAAATCTATGGGGAACAATAGATTGTTTTCTAAAATATCAAATAATTTAATAAATTTAAAATATGCATTCTAATTTTTAAAGTAAAAAACATCATATTTTCCAAGTGTATAGTACACGATTTTTAGAAACAAATCTTGATATATTAAAAATATAAAAAGATAGTTTAAATTAAGCAAGAAACTTCATGGTGAACAATACATTGTTGTCAATAAAATCAAATAATTTAAAATATGCGTTTTCATTTTTAAAGTTAAAAACACCCTATATTTCAAGTGTATAGTACGTGATTTCTAGAAATGAATCTTTCAATTTTTAAAATATAAAAAAATCATAAAAATTAAGCTAGAAACCTTATGGAAAAAAGATTTTTTTCAAAAAAATCAAATAATTAAAAAAAATTAAAATAAGCATTTTCATTTTTAAAGTAAAAAATACCCTATTTTTCAAGTGTATACACGATTTCTACAAACAAATGTTGATATTTTAAAAATATAAAATATAGTATAAATTAAGCTAGAAATGTCTTGGTGAACAATACATTGTTATAAAAAAAATCAAATAATTATATAAATTTAAAATATGCGTTTTCATTTTTTTAGTTAAAAACACCCTATTTTTCAAGTGTATAGTATAGGATTTCTAGAAACAAATGTGGATATTTTAAAAGTATAAAAAATATTGTAAATTAAACTAGAAACTTGTTGGTGAACAATACATTGTTGTCAAAAAAAATAAAATAATTTAATAAATTTAAAATATATGTTTTAACTTTAAAGTAAAAAAGTCCCTTTTTCAAGTGTATAGTACGCGATTTCTAGAAATAAATGTTGATATATTAAAAATATATAAAATTGTGTGAATTAAGCTAGAAACTTTATGGGGAACAATATATTGTTTTAAATAAAATCAAAAAATTTAATAAATTTAAAATATGCGTTTTAATTATTAAAGTAAAAAACACCATATTTTTCATGTGTAGTACACGATTTGTTGCAATTATAAAAATATAATTTTTTTTGTAAATTCAACTAGAAACTTCAATGTGAACAATATATTTTTTTCAAATAAATCAAATAATTTTATAAATTTAAAATATGCGTTTTCATTTTTAAAGTAAAAAATACCCTATTTTTCAAGTGTATGGAACACGATTTCTAAAAACAATTGTTGCAATTTAAAAAATATAAATCAAATAGTGTAAATTAAGCAAAAAACTTTATTGTAAACAATACATGGTTGTAAAAAAAAATCAAATAATTTAATAAAATTAAAATATGGGTTTTCATTTTTTTAGTAAAAAACACCCTATTTTTCAAGTGCATAGTACACGATTTCTAGAAACAAATGTTGATATTTTAAAAATATTAAATATAATGTTAATTAAGCTAAGAAATTCATGGTGAACAATACATTGTTTAAAAAAACACAAATAATTTAAAAATTTTATAATATGCGTTTTCATTTTTTTGGTAAAAAACATCATATTTTTCAAGCATATAGTACATGATTTGTAGAAAGAAATGTTGATATATTAAAAATATAAAAAGATAGTGTAGATTAAGAAAGAAACTTCATGGTGAAAAATGCATTGTTGTCAATAAAATCAAAAAATTTAATAAATTTAAAATATGCGTTTTCATTTTTATAGTAAAAAAATACCCTATTTTTCAAGTATATAGTACAGGATTTCTAGAAACAAATGTTGATATTTTAAAAATATAAAAAATAGTATAAATTAAACTAGAAACTTCATGGTGAACAATACATTGTTGTCAAAAAAATCAAATAATTTTATAAATTTAAAATATGCCTTTTCATTTTTATAGTAAAAAACACCCTATTTTTCTAGTGTATAGTATATTTACTTTAAAAATGAAAGACCATATTTTAAAAATATTAAGTTATTTAATTTTTTTGAAAATAATGTATTGCTCACCATGAAGTTTCTAGTTTAATATACAAATTTTTTATTATTTTTATAATTTCAACATTTGTTTCTAAAAATCGTGTATTATAGACTTGAAATATAGGGTGTTTTTTACTTTAAAAATAAAAATGCATATTTTAAATTTATTAAATTATTTTATTTTTTATAAAACAATGTATTGTTCCGCATAAAGTTAATAACTTAATTTACACTATTTTTTATATTTTTAGATTAGTAACATTTGTTTGTAGAAATCGTGTACTATACACTTGAAAAAAAGGGTGTTTTTTACTTTAAAAATGAAAAGGCTTTTTTTAAATTTATTAAATTATTTAATTTTTTTGACAACAATGTATTGTTCATCATTAGATTCTAGCTTAATTTACACTTTGTTTTATATTTTTAAAATAGTAACATTTGTTTCTAGAAATCATGTACCGTAGACTTGAAAAATAGAGTGTTTTTTACTAAAAAAATGAAATCGCATATTTTAAATTTTTTTTTTTTTACAACAATGTATTGTTCACAATGAATTTTATAACTTAATTTACCCTTTTATTTATATTTTAAAATATCAACATTTTTTTTCTAGAACTCGTGTACTATACACTTGAAAAATAGGGTGATTTTTACTAAAAAAATGAAAAAGCATATTTTAAATTTATTAAATTCTTTAATTTTTTTTGAAATCAATGTATTGTTCACCATGAAGTATCTAGCTTAATTTACACAATTTTTCATATTTATAAAATTGAAACATTTGTTTGTAAAAATCGTGTACTATAGACTTGAAATATAGTGTTTTTTACTTTAAAATTTAAAATGCATATTTTTAATTTATTAAATTTTTTTATTTTTTTGAAAACAATGTATTTTCCACGAAGAAGATTCAAGCTTAATTTACACTATTTTTTGTATTTTTAAAATAGTAACATTTGTTTCTAGAAATCATGTACTATAGACATGAAATGTAGGTTGTTTATTACTTTAAAAATGAAAAGGCATATTTTAAATTTATTAAATTATTTGATTTTTTGACAACAATGTATTGTTCACCATGAAGTTTCTAGCTTAATTTACACTATTTTTTATATTTTTAAACTATCAACTTTTGGTTCTAGAAATCGTGTAGTATACACTAGAAAAATAGGGTGTTTTTTACTAAAAAAATAAAAACGCATGATTTAATTTATTAAATTATTTGATTTTTTTGAAAACAATGTATTGTTTACCATTAAGTTTCTTACTTAATTTACACTATTTTTTTATATTTTTAAAATATCAGCATTTGTTTCTAGAAATCGTGTACACACTAGAAAAATAGGGTGTTTTTTACTTTAAAAATTAAAACACATATTTTAATTTTCTTAAATTATTTGATTTTTTTTAAATCAATGTATTGTTCACAATGAAGTTTCTAGCTTAGTTTACACATTTCTTCATATTTTTAAAGTTGCAACATTTGTTTGTAGAAATCGTGTACTATAGACTTGAAAAATAGGGTGTTTTTTACTTTAAAAATGAAAATGCATATTTTAAATTTATTAAATTATTTGATTTTTTTTACAATAATGTATTTTTCACCAAGAATATTCTAGCTTAATTTACTCTATTTTTTATATTTTTAAAATATCAACATTTTTTTCTAGAACTTGTGTACTATCTTTTGAAAAATAGGATGGTTTTTACTAAAAAAATGAAAACACATATTTCAAATTTGTTAGATTATTTAATTTTTTTTGAAATCAATGTATTGTTCAGCATGAATTCTCTAGCTTAGTTTTCACAATTTTTCATATTTTTAAAATTGAAACAATTGTTTGTAGAAATCGTGTACTATAGACTTGAAATATAGAGTGTTTTTTACTTTTAAAATGGAAATGCATATTTTAAATTTATTAAATTATTTGATTTTTTTTACAACAATGTATTTTTAATCATGAAGTTTCTAGCTTAATTTACACTATTTTTTTATACTTTTAAAATATCAACATTTGTTTCTAGAAATCGTCTACTATACACTTGAAAAAAATGGTGTTTTTTACTAAAAAAATGAAAACGCATATTTAAAATTTATTAAATTATTTAATTTGTTTTTGAAATCAATGTTTTGTTTACCATGAAGTTTCTAGCTTAATTTACTCAATTTTTTATATTTTTAAAATTGCAACATTTGTTTGTAGAAATCGTGTACTATAGACTTGAAATATAGGGTGATTTTACTTTAAAAATGAAAACACATATTTGAAATTTATTAAATTATTTGATTTTTTAAGAACAATGTATTGTTCACCATAAAGTTTCTAGCTTAATTCTAGAAATCATGTACTATACACTTGAAAAATAGTGTGTTTTTTACTAAAAAAATGAAAATGCATATTTTTAACTTATTAAATTATTTTATTTTTTTAACAAAAATGTATTGTTTACCATGAATTTTCTAGCTTAATTTGCACAATTTTTTATATTTTTAAAATTTCCAATTTTGTTGGAAGAAATCGTGTGTTATAGACTTGAAATATAGGGTGTTTTTTACTTTAAAAATGAAAGCGGATATTTTAAATTTATTAAATTATTTCATTTTTAAAATCAATGTATTGTTTACCATGAAGTTTCTAGCTTAATTTTCATAATTTTTTATATTTTTAAAATTGCAACATTTGTTTGTAGAAATCGTGTACTATAGACTTGAAATATAGGGTGTTTTTTACTTTAAAAATAAAAACGCATATTTTAAATTTATTAAATTATTTGATTTTTTTGACAAAAATGTATTTTTCATCACGAAGTTTCGAGCTTAATTTACACTATTTTTTTATATTTTTAAAATATCAACATTTGTTTCTAGAAATCGTGTAATATAACTTGAAAAGTAGGGTGTTTTTCACTTAAAATTAAAATGCATATTTTAAATTTATTAAAATATTTAATTTTTTTTGAAATCAATGTATTGTTTACTATGAAGTTTCTTGCTTAATTTACACAATTTTTTATATTTTTAAAATTGCAACATTTGTTTGTAAAAATCGTGTACTATAGACTTGAAATATAGGGTGTTTTTTACTTTAAAAATGAAAACGCATATTTGAAATTTATTTAATTATTTGATTATGTTAACAACAATGTAATGTTCACCATGAAGTTTCTAGCTTAATTCTGGAAATCGTGTACTATATACTTGAAAAATAATATGTTTTTTACTAAAAAAATGAAAATGCATATTTTTAATTTATTAAATTATTTTATTTTTTTAACAAAAATGTATTGTTTACCATGAAGTTTCTAGCTTAATTTGCACAATTTTTTATATTTTTAAAATTGCAACATTTGTTTGTAGAAATCGTGTAGACTTGAAATATAGGGTGTTTTTTACTTTAAAAATGAAAATGCTTATTATAAATTTATTAAATTATTTACTTTTTTTTGAAATCATTGTATTGTTTACCATGAAGTTTCTAGCTTAATTTACATAATTTTTTATTTTTTTAAAATTGCAACATTTGTTTGTAGAAATCGTGTACTATAGACTTGAAATATAGGGTGTTTTTTACTTTAAAAAAAAATGCATATTTGAAATTTATTAAATTATTTGATTTTTTTAACAACAATGTATTGTTCACCATGAAATTTCTAACTTAATTCTAGAAATTGTAACACCATGCTGGGCGGGACGCTACCACCGTCCCCGGCGGTGTACTTAGGGCTTAGCCACCCCCTTAGGTGGCCTATCGCTCTGCGAATAAATCACCTTTATTCGAGAATTTGGGGACCTTTCGTGGATTCGAACTAAGGACCAAAGGGATATAGTCCTTAAGTTCCTGAATATTAACTTTGGTGTAAAAAACACCACTCTTTTATTAACTTGCTGTAGCAGGTTATAACATGAACAACCTATTCTATGGCTAATTTAATTAATTTGCTGTCTAAGGACTGGGAAACATGTAAAAAATTGATTTGACTAATTTAAATTTTTTTTAAAAGGTTAAAAAAATGGGATAATGTACTAACATAAAATTGGGGAAAATTCATCGACAAAACACTCTAACCTCTGAGAATTCTAACCCATCCTCACTCAGCAATCAGAATGAGAACCCAAAGTATTTTTTAAAATTAGGTCACCTAATTAATCTAATAATTTAAATTAAATAATTTGATAATAAATTTTTATACTCTTGTCGCACCCATTAAACTCTTATTCACTAATTACATATCTATAAATTTGTATATTTTAAATATTTTTTAAAATTAGTTCATCTAATTAAATAATTAAATAATGAATTTTTATACCCTCATCACATCCAATGAGTTATCAACCCACTACTTATCTATAAATTTAAATATTTTAAATCTTTATTCAATTAGTCCGATGATCAATTTTTAACTTAAAAGTGATGAAAATCTCCTTATAATATTTGACAAATTAATAATTCCTCTACTAAAATTAAAACCATGAAAATATTTAATAAAATGATGAGGATGAGGAGAATTTATAAAGTTTGTAAAGTTTTTTTTCTTTTAGCAAAAGATATTTAGGTTTTGTTTGGCCCGGCTTATTTTTGGCTTATAAGCGGCTTTTAAGTAAAAGCTTAAAATAAGAGCTTTAGAAAAAGAAGGCTTTATAAATATTAAGAGATTTATAAATATTAAAGTGAAATGAATAATCGATAAATGAAAAGAAGGCTTTTTGAAGGTTTTAACAAATTGCTATTTTTACAAAAAGAGAGGGAAAACATATTCAAGATTTGAAGTGTTAATTATAATTTTTGTGTATTAATTAAGATGGACCCACAAGATAAGTCATTTTTTTAAAGCCTCATATTTCTAGCTTTTTGGTTTAAAAGCCCGTTTTTTGTATTTTGTACACAGAAAAAAAAAGTCAGCTTAAATTTAAGTGGTTTACCCCAAATCCTGTTTGGTCCAATTTTTACTTATAAGAACAAGATAAGCAAAAAAAAAAAAAAGCCAAACACTGCCTTAAACTAGACATGTTAAAAAAATCGTTATATATATACTAATATGGTTATCTGTGCTATATTTAAAATACCTAGTAGGAATTATTGTTTTCGAATGAAAAAATAGGCTACAACAGACATAATATTTTGGATGGGCGGCTCAACATATAAAACAAATTTTTGACATAAGTTCTTTAAAATTATTAGTTGATAATAATGAACTAAAATTACTTAATTTTATTTAAACTCATTTTTTTAACTCTTTAAGATATTAAATCACTCAATTAATTAAATATTATAATTAGTTTATGCAATAACTCATTTAATTAATTGATAATAAAGTTGCTTTATTTTATTTTTATTGAGACATTGTTGATGTTGAATAGGATTTTAATGATTTTAATTATGCAAAAACTTTTTTTTTGAATAATAGAATTGCTAATATTATAATGACAACATTCAGGAGAGTAAGGTTGTTTACATCCAAAAAAAAATTTCTTTCATCATAATCATAGGATAAGGTATATTTAAGAAATAAAAAATAAATAATATTTATGTTAACAAAAGAACTAAAGCTAATTATGCATTTACCTATATCAATAGGTGTATTAATTTTCAATATCTTTTAAATAATATTTATTTATATTTAACATGTTTCTAAAATTAAATGTATTTTTTAATTTTTTATTATAAAAATATTTGGGGCCCAATTTTTATCCGAATATATAAGGGCCCAGAACCCTTGCTTTAGTTGTGGTTGTTGTTATTTGCACTATACCATCGTTTTTTAGTATTTAAAAAATGGCGATTTTGTCCTTCTCGGATGATATTATCCAGAACACGCTCGAATGATATTATTCGAAAATACTTAACTCTAATTTTTCAATTCGAAAGTTTTCGGATGATATCCTAAATTACTTTATCCGAAAGAATATTTAGAAGATATTATTTGACTTTCAATTTTTGTTAAAAAAATAGTCTAGATATCTTCATCCAGATTCATTTTTGAAAACATACCTCCGAGTCGGTACGTTGCGAAACTGACTATCCGGATTCGAAAAACCATCATGAAATTAACTTAAATTTATGTTTTGGAGGCAAATGCGATTAAGTAATTCAAGTGAAAATTTGGAGCGAAAATATTTGAGGCACATCATCAAGTAACCTAATTAGTATGATGTTCAATTCAATCTTATTAAATGCTAGTAATGTGTGCTGACTAATTTATC
This sequence comes from Cyamopsis tetragonoloba, assembly GCA_037177725.1. Lineage (NCBI taxonomy): Eukaryota > Viridiplantae > Streptophyta > Magnoliopsida > Fabales > Fabaceae > Cyamopsis > Cyamopsis tetragonoloba. The sequence goes on from CM074119.1 coordinate 64,823,050, forward strand.
AAAAGCTACTGTGTATAGCAATTAATACTCTGCATTGGGTACTAAGTGGTTCACACATTTTCATAGTTATTTTTAATCTTTGTTTTATTTTTTATTTTAATTATACGGCAATAATTAAAGGTAATTTAGAAAGAACAATTGTGTTTTTGATAAGATTAAGAAAATTGAATGAAGGTAACTACTTTTTTTAAAGGGAGAGAATTGGTCTTTTTTTGCTTATAACTAAAAATGGAGGGAGTATACAATATCTTTGTTAGAAAACACTGGATTCTTCACATCAGAACATGTTTTCCTCCTAGTAGATGACTTTATCAAAAATGTTCAGAAACTTTGTCAAGTATACGTATTTTTAACAAAACAAAAATTGAGTTGGAAGATGAAATTTTCAGATAATATAATAATTTATTTTAAAAAATAAATAACTAAAATTATCTTCAAATTTAATTATGGATGACTTCAAACATTCAAAAGAACACATAGTATTACTTTAAGTATGATAATTTTAAAGATTGTTAAACTTGTACCTTTTTCTTTGTTATAGTTTGTGTTTAGTACTTTAAATTTTTTAATTTCATTTTGCAATTGCTTTTATACGAGTAATTATCTACTTTAAATTTTAAGTAGGTCAATTAACAATTTTAGCTCCCCTTCTAAAAAAAGTGGTCAAGCTCTCATTCTCTCTTTCTTTGTCATAATGGACCTCTCCACTCTAGTAACTAGAGAGGAGTATTTTTCTCTATATAAAGGGCAAACAAAAATGCTAAATGGCACAAAAATATAATATATGAAATGCTTATACAAAACAAATAAATGGTCATTTATTGACACTTTTTGTTGGCTTTTGTTAAAATAGTCTTTGTTCATATAGATATTGTCTAATAGAATAAATCTCTTAGCTTAGACATATAATATTTATACTAACGAAAAAGTATATAATTATTAACTAATAAATATATTAGTATAAGTAATTGATATGTATTACCGATTTTTAAACCGATAGTAAAGATTTTTAATGGCTATACTAACGGATAAATCGGTTGGACCAAGTCTATAGCAATGATAACTATTCTAACGGAAGCCAAGAAAAAAAAAAGGTTAGTGGCAATTCATTTGTAGTTTATTAGAAGGATCACATCTATTAATTTTTTTATGCAGCAAGGGTATTTCCTAGCTGACAGTCGAACATTAATCCTTTTTGAAACGGAGAGATCACCAGAGTGGATACAGCCTCTCCCAACAAAGTCTTTTCTATGTGTACGACTAGAATTCGAACCTCTGTCAATATACTTAAAAAATCTAATTAACTATCTATCAACTATATCAGACTTTGTGTGATATAGTTGATATCAGTTGATTATTTTACGAGATCAAACTTTTGATATCAGTTGATTATTTTATCCAATCCAATTCATTGAAGTCACTTTGCTTCATAAAACTTTCACATGGTTAGTTTTTGTGTGATATACTATAACATTTTTTTTTTCTTTTTGATAAGTATAACATTTCTTTTACATAAAACATGTAATAGTTATGACAGAGACGTACTGATCCGGAAGAATTTAGGACATGTTTACTTTACATTTTAATTTTTAATTTTAATAATAATTACAATATAAAATTATTGTCACTTTATTTTTATTTTATTTTTTTTATTTTTGGAGGTTTGTAACAAATTTTAAAAGCAAAAAATATAATTTAAATTTATTTTTAATATTTTGAAAAAACTTTTCATTTTCCTTTACAAATCAAACATAAACACATTATTTTTAGTCCCTCCCGTTCTATATTTTAAAGCAAGCACATGATAAAATTAAAAATAAAAACACAATAAAAGTAGAGATAATTATATCAATCTTTTCTGAGGACTGGGACTTGTGTATGTTACACTTACTTCCCTCCAGTTTTAAAAACTATACTTACCCCTTGAGATTTACACCTCACTTACAATTATCCCCCTGCTTTTAACTAGTGACTAACGACGTTAATTTTAGTTGACCAATTTTTGTTTCTATAATAAGGATTTTACTATTTTACTCTAACATAATATTTCTTAGTTATTACACTTTTCTCTAAGGTTATGAATAAGGATATCATAGTAAAATCCTTATCTTAGAAACAAAAATTGGTCAATTGAAGTTAACATCGTTAGTCAATAGTTAATGAGAGGGGCTAAAGATAATTGTAATAGAGATGCAAACTAGAGCTGTAAAAAAGACCCAAGGCCCTAAGGCCAGCCCTAACCCTTCTAACATTCAGCCCAATTTCATTTGGCCCTGATTATTTTTTTTTTTAAAAAAAAGCCCTTACTGTTAAGCCCGTAATATGTAGGGTCGGGGTCAAATAAGTGAAAGGTTGACCCAAGGCCACTGAAAGCTTCCAAAGTCCAAACGTTTACTCACTTTTTCGCACTTCTCGCAGCTACGTGAACATTGTGGGAAGGATTGATTGTGTGAAGGAACGAATGTCGCGAGAAAAGTTCAAAGCTCTCTTACTTCGATTTGTTTTTTTTTTCTAGTTTTTTATATTTTTTTCCAGTTTTTTAGACTTATAAGATATGCTTATTTCGTTGAAAAAAATATATATGCTTATTTCTAAATAAAAATAAAAAACAATTCATTATTTTCTTTTATAGATTACAATTTCTTTAAATGTTTTTATGTAGAGTTCTAAGCCGATAAAAAAGTTTTAAACATATTTTAAATAACCAAAAAAATATTTTTAAATAAGATCCTATTTAGTATGAAAGATAAAAGAATATGTTATTATTAGATTTCATCTAAGCATTTTATAGTCCATTATATATCCATGCATGTAAGAATTTTAAAATGGGTAAATAAGAAGAGATCGATCGGGGAAATCAATGAATCAATCAACGTTTGGAGAAGGGTGGTACTATTGCCACCACACTCTTCTCAATTTATACCATACATTTTTTTTTTTTAAATTTATTCTCGATCTGGAAAATAATTTTCGGGCGCAACCGGATAATAATTTTCGGGCGAATCCAGATAAAATTTTTCAGTTGGTGTGGAAATGCAGGATTTGGTATCCAACCAAATAATAATGTTTGGTTCCAACCAGATAATAAAATTTGGTTCTAACCGCATAATAAGATTTGGTTCCAACCGGATTCTCAAATACAGTTAGAACAAAATCAGTATAATCAGTGTTTTTCTAAAAGTTCAACTCTCCTACGGATAATCAAATCCGGAATCACCTGGATAATAATTTCCGGTTGGAACCGGAAATTATTTTCTGGTTGCACCCGGAAATTATTTTCCGTTTCATCCGAAAATTATTTTTCGAAACGAGGGTAAATTTAAAAAAAAAAAAGTGAACGTGTGGTATACTTTGAGATGAGTGTGGTGGCAATAATGCCACTCTTTAGAGAATGATAAGCTATGAACTTTGAGAAACTTAGGGCATGGCATGATTATTTTGTATTTTTATATTTTGTTTTTATTTTTAGTTTTTATTATAAGTGAATACAAAACTTTTGTTTTATTTATTATTTTTGGAGATTTGTATACTTAATATTGAAAATAATTCAAATAATTATAATTTGTTTTCAATGTTTTATAAAACTTTTATTTATCTTTTATTATAAACCAAATACAAAACATAACTTTTTAGTCACTTCTCTCTTATTTTTTAAACCAAACAGATCTATTAAATAAAAAATAAGAACATAATTAAAAAAATATAATTTAAACAACCCTTAGATTGCACTCTGATAATTTTATTCCTCTTCAAAAGACTAAACAGATCTGTTCCTAACTATATTTCATTATTTGTGTTGGGATGGCATTATTAAAAAAAGTATCATTTATTATTATAAGTAGTAATTAATATAATTACAATATAATATTTTTTAGTAAAACGTAAACCAACTTAACTAAATGAAAAAAAAAAAAAAAACTTTCCAATCAGTGAACAATTATTTAAGAGAGATGGCGGAAAGACCCAAATCTAAAGAACACAACATATCTCATCAATAAAAGTTTTCAGCCCAAAAAGAAAAAAACAAAACAAGAAAAGTCTGACTAAAACTTAAAGAACTTGACGGAACTTAAGTGTATTTCCTTCGAGTTTTTGGTGTTACTCTCCGATCAAAATTAAAGGTTCATCTCACTAATAACCTATACCGATCTTTACTACTGACACTGATTACAAAAGTTATTTTTTTTAATCAAAACAGAGACATTTTATTAAAGAACAAGAGAATAAAGGATATTCGACTGGATTAAAAAAAAAAAGTAATTATAACGAAGAGATACAAGCAATTGAGTTATTACACCACCATGAAAAGAGAGACCAAAACAGCTAAAATTAGCTTTCAACCATTACCAAGAATAGCAAGAACATGATACTTGTTTTTGTGTGAAAAACCAAAGTTCTTAAATACAATAATTGATTTCGCCATATTCTCACAAGCAGTAATATCAAGTTGTGTCCAAATACCCACCAAATTCCAAACGGTGGATGGGATTAGCATCATTCCTATTGAGAGTGGCACCATCTTCTTTAGTATATAAATTTATGTTTCTTATATATAAAAGGATGGTGAGATTTTCAAAATTAGGTGGTCTCAATCTCTCTCACCATTCCAAACCTGTGCAGCGGGTGAACATGATAAAAAAAGGTGATCCACATAAGCTTGTGGATTGTTCAACAATATTTTGCTACATAGCTCAACTCCAATGGGTAATTTAGAATGTATAGCCTACCAGTTAAAAGCCCAAACCTTTAGGGGAGAAATTGATTTCTATAAAATAGCAGTATTAGTAATAAAATCATGGCTAACCTGAGAATGATAAAAAGGCTCTTAATTTAAAATATCAAAACCAACCCTAGGAGAATAGGTAACAAAATTTTTATGGATCCGAATTTAATGATCATCAGGAGATTCAATAGGAGAAATTGGCAACAACATCTGTAACAAAAGGTGAGTATCATCTTCCTCCTAATTGAATAACCGACGTCTCCAAGAGAAATTCCAAGACTCGCGGTCATTATTTCAAGAACCCATATCTAGTCATCTAGGGTTCTCAACAATAGGGAGGCCTAGGTACACAAAAAGAAGAGATCTCACATTGCAACAAAGGAAAGAAGACGTTGCCATCATAAATCGGTTGCCACCATAACAATATAGTCATTGAAGAAGCAATATATCCCTTGCCGCTCCCAACTTGGTCTCTGCAACTCAAGTAACAACCTACCACTACAAGAAAACAGTCTATTAGTGTTGGCCAAAAGCCGACGTAAAGACAGACAAGCGGACGCAACAGATGTAGTTAGTGTCGGCTTTGTGTCGGTGTCGAGGCTGACGCTAAATGCCTCGACACAAAAGTTTGTGTCGGAATTAAGGCCGACGCAACGTTGTGGCCGTCAAAACCGACGCAAATGGCGACACAAAAGGGATGACCGACGCAAACTGTGGACCGAAACAAATTTAAAAAGGCCGACGCTACTAATTAAAAAGCCTACACTAATTTTTTTACTGTTAGGCTGACACAATTTTTAAAAAACCGAAACTATTTATTAAAAAGCCTACGCTACTTTTTTTCCTGTTAGGTCGATGCAAATCTTTTAAAAACCGACAAAAATAATTAAAAGGCCGACGCTAAGTTTTTCTTGTAAGGCCGACACAAATTAAAAAACACAGACGCTACTATTTTTTTTTTTGTCGTGGAAAGCGTCCATCATGACCGACGCTAGCTTTTTTTTTAACAAAAAAAAAATACGTTTTTATAAATTCTTTTCCACTATTATTGGTTGTGACATACCTGCCATACCTGCCTATATAAATCAAACAATTCCAGTAATTTGCAATCTCAATTGAAACTAATTATAAAATAGAACTCCGATCCATTAATACTTGAAGTAGTTCATATTTCATATATAGGTTCACTAAACAAGTTCATGAACACAACTTAACACATGTAAACAAGTCTACAAGAGGCTAACATTTCAAAAAATTATCTACATTAAACAAGTAAACAACTGAGTCAAATATGAAAAATTTCATAGTGTTAATATAAATAATCAAAGTCAGCGACGACAGGAACGCTTTTGCATTGGGACATTGGCATCATGTCCCAATGGCTCCTCATCCAAACTCTGATCGTAATCAGGGTATGCCTGGCTAACACTAGTAGAACCTGCTCCTGACCTCTGATGATCTAACACAGCCCGCCACATCTCTCGCATCTCCTGCATCTCTGCCTCAACACGGGCAGCCCTCTCCTCTGCCGCAGCTGTCCTCTCCTCTGCTATAGCTGCCGTATGCACTACTTCCTCGGCAAGCGAACTACTGTTAGTTAGAGGTGCATGGGAGTCACTAAGTAATGTAGAAACTCCAAGTCGAACATTCGGAGCCAAGTCAGCGGTACCATAACACCTGCCTTTTCTCCTACCCGCCACTTTGACCCACACTCCTGTTAAGTCTACCGAAGGCCCACCAACCTCTTGAGTGACTGCAACTTGTGACTCTACCATATTCTTATACTCAAACTGCCTAAAACAAAAATAAAAATAGAATCAGATGATAATAATATCATAGTTGCACAGTTCTTTTTCCTGTGATTTTCTACCATATTCTTATACCCATATTCTACCATATTCTTATATTCAAACATGATACACTAGTTTGGACTCAGGAAAAAAATATAATAGGTACAACGAGTGATTTTCTAACACTTAAAACAGGTATATTTAGATATGTGATGAATGAGAAACAATACAACTGGACATACATACATGTGCTTAATAAACATCAAAATCAGTAGTGATGAAGTTGTTGTAGGAAAGGAAATAGAAGAAGCTGCAGTAGGGGAGAAGAGAAATAATAATAGAGAAACAGAGGATGCTCAACAAAATAATAATAATGTTGCTGCAGCAAAGAAAGCTAGAGTCTGCGTTAGAGCAAGATGCGACACACCAACAGTAAATATATATATATATATATATATATATGTATATATATTCCTACTAATTGCATTGATTACGTTATGTACGCATTTCTAATTAAGAAGCAGGAGAGGACACACAAACTACAAATTAGTTGCTGTTTATTTTACTTAGTGGGAATTAGGAACTCATGAAGCAATAAAAATGGAGAGTAAACCACTTAAGGATTAATGCTGTTTTTTGTTGTTGTTGTTAATGTGTACAAGTTCTGTGGTAATTTGTTTATTCGAATTGTGTACTTGTCTCTATTCTTTTGCATATCGATCAGGTTATATATTGATACAAATTATTTAACAATAGGAAGGTGAAAAGTGGAGGAATGCTTGTGCACAACCTTACAAAATAACAATCTCAATTTCATAATTACTACTTAGTCCTTCTCTTTTTTTTTTTATAATTAAAATATTAATTAATTAAATAAAAAGTGAGGTCATTTTCATTGGCGGCTCCTTGGGTTTTTTTCTATCGAAATGAAAGGGCAGCGTCGTTGTCACTCCTTCGATGCCACTTGTTTTGAACAACACTGGCCGTTGGTTCATCAATCTGCTTCTTCATATTCCTTTACTATTCTCAATAGCTAAATAAGTACTATTATTTTAATCTAATTAATTAATTAATGTTAGTAATCAAATACTACTAGTAGTAGTAATGTTAGTGTGATTAAGCATGAGCCGGTACGATTTTGCTTGGTTAATTATTTTCAACGCCTTCTTCTACCTAGTGCATTTTATTTTGTGAATCTTATATATAATATTTGTTGAACTAATTAATTTGCATTCTATTTTTCATTGAGTGGAAATTATGGCTCAACTAACATCACTAACTAACATCACTATCACATTGCATTCTGTCGTCAACGGATACTATACAAACAGTAAGAATTAATCTAATTTAATTACACATTGCTAATTCCTAATTTCTTTACACATCACTTATTACTACTATAATTTGTTGGCGTGTGTAACGAGCATGCTTTGATTTGTATTTTTTTTTTATTTCCTTTGTTTGCATTTTGGGTGGTTTTAGTCTAATAAAAAAAACAGCATTACTCTCCATTAAGAAGCAAGAAAATGACATGTGAGCAGTGAATTAGTTGCTTGTATATATACCTTGTTAGACCGCTCAAGCACCTTCACATCTAACTGCTCCAACTCTTCCCCAAGCAAGTTTCTACAATATAATATATATTATGCAGATCTATCATATATATAATTTACTCATCACATAATCATATATATAAATAAAACTTGTATTCTGCAATAAGAATTGCTATGATTTTCGTTGTATTTTTCTCTTGGTTTGTGCAAATCTATATGCATGCAGTTTATATATAGTTTCCCAAAATTTATATCCAAGTTTAACTTGACCATAACAAACACCGGTACATGTTTACTTTTGGTCAAACTTTCATTTTTCTAATTTAATTACTAATCATCTTAAACCAGATTTTCATGATATATACTCCAATTAATAGGTACCTACTACTGTACTGTAGTATATACTAGTATGTAGGGTCGGTCAAACTTGGTTACTTACTAGTTAACAAAAAAATGAACTACATATAACAAAGTTGAAATTGAAATGGATAAACAAAAATAAAAATCAGGATTAGAAGACTAGTTTTGTAGCAAGTAATTATAATTAGAAGAGTAGTTATCCCAAATAAACAAGTTGCTAAACACTTTTTATATATGATCTGGACATACATGATGGTTTAGTGCACACAAACTTCAAAACCAAAAGTCCAAAATAATTATTGTAATAATTTCCTATTTCATATATAGTCCTAACTAGTTTCTATTAATTACTTTTAAAGTGGCTATAAAACACATCAATTCCCTTCTCTGTGACTTCGCACAAGTTATGTTCATAAAATAATCGACTACCATAATTCCCAAGAAGCTAAAGTATTATAAACACATGAATTCCCTTCCCCTATTGACCTATCAGCTACCATAATTCTCTTATGAAGATTATTATAAAATTATTCTCAGCAGATTAAGAGGCTACATGGATCTTAGCAAAGCTTATGACAGAATGAAATGGATTTTTCTTAGAAGTATATTGATGCCTTTTGGGTTTCATGATCAATGGATCAACACTATTATGAAATGTGTCACTATAGTATCCTACAAATATAAGATAAATGACAATTTGAGCAAAATGGTCATTCCTCAAATGGATTCATGGAGACTCCCTCTCACCGTACCTCTTTCTTTTAGCTACTGAGATAATTCTATCTTGTATGTTATCCAATGCTCACAAGTTATGTTCATAAAATACAGACTGAGACACAGCAGATTATTACTCAGCCTATTAATTACTTTCAAAGTAGCTAAAATACAGAACACAACACACAGCAGCAGAAACACACTAATACTTTCCCAAGAATCAATTTAGGTGGGAAACTGGTCCTACTGAAAAAAATTAAAAACAGAAAAGAGAAAGAGAAGGAAAATCCTACGAGCACATAAAAGATTACACAGAAAAAAGATTGATGTCAATTTGGAAAATGATGCATTTTACAGTCATCTAGATATGGCAAGGATGCAATTCTGAATGGTTATATCTACCTGAGAATGATGAACTTGCTTACCTGAACAAGCCCTGTGTTTCACTTTTGTCCAAAATGGCAGGATGATCACATAGTGCAAGAACCTAAAAGAGAAAAGATGGTCATCATAAGTGTTGTTTACTTTGTATCTACATTCACTACATAGAATTACAAGAAACTAACCTCTTGGAAAAATGTTATCGGAGGCTGACCAAGAGATTGAGGGTTTCCAATGTTGCAGTGAAATATCTATTTTTAGATAACAGACGTGAGCGAGACAAAAACAAAAACACGGAACAGTTTCATGTAGTAGAACTGCAGTATGTAACATACAAAAAAAAAAAGAAAGTGCTGTATCTACTAGTGCATGCATCCACTTCCACTTCCACTTCACGGATGAAGCAATATCAGTAACGAAATGTGAAACACACAGAGCCAATTCTTATTTGCTTTCTTTATTTCATTAATAATTAATGATGGAAGACAAAGAAGCAGAATGGGAACAAAAAGAAGACATAAGACAGCAAGAAGAGAGGGAAAGTAGAAGAGATAATAGAAGATATATCACAAAAAACAGCTTCGAAGGAAAGAGAGTTCTGAAATTAAGCAATCTTTGAATTTGTACTTGAAAGAGTTTGATACTGATGTGTAAAATAAGAACCTTTTAATGTCTTTTTGTTATTTAAAGATTATATAGTATTTTCACTGTTTTATAATTCTGTTCAGGATTTTCACTGTCCTATTCACAGAACCAGAAACCAAGTCTTATGTAAGTTAATTGATGTGATGCACTATCAAATCAAATTAACAGAAAAAAGTTAAAGTGTATAGCAGTATTATATTATGGTTGAAAAAATAGAATGGGTTGACCAATGACAAGAAAATAAAAAAGGAAAATTCTGAACCATCTTCACCAATGATAGTGCCTATCCATCCAAACGTGTACAACTCAGAAGCTCAACTAGGCACCTTGATTAGTTATTTTTAGCCAAAACAAGTAACCATGTCTACATGAACTGAATGGCATTGAATTCATCAATACCTATTGCCCCCCAATTTGTTATTTTTAGTTTGCTTACAACCACAACAGGTTTGGATGTGGAGATGTCTATCAGGAACTTCTAAAGAAAGAAACTAACTCTAGTGAGATGCAAGTAAAATACCCTAAGGCGTAAAATGAAAGGAATTTGAAAACGTAAAAACAACCAGAATTTGTGAAAAATACCTTATGATGATTAACCGATGAAAACATTATTATTTATGATATCAGTATATCACATTCACCAAAAAACATGAGAAAGAGAGACAAGAGAGGGGAAACAAACCTGATGCACCAAGCAATGCCTTAGAATCGGTTCCCCTTTGTGAACCCTAATTTTCAAAGCAATTTGGGACTCAGCTTTAGGGCATGTTAGAAGCAAAAAAATTGAGAAATAGGAAGAGAGCAAGAATAGAGGAAACTAACCTTAGAGAAATTGACAAAGAATAGGGGCAAACATCCGTATAGCCACGACTGATGAAGAGGGGCAAACATACGTGCGTCGACCAAGAAGGGGGAATAGGGTTTTGAGGCAAGATGAAGATGGAATAGGGTTAACGGTGGCGATGAAGCTCGCTGCCGGTGACGGTTTCGGTGGCGGTGAAAGGGGCTCAGTGAAACAGTGGCGATGAAGCTCACTGGAAGATGAAATCTTGAAAGGTGCAGAGGTGGGTGAAAGCGGCTCAGTGAAACGCGTTGGTGAAATGAAGAATTTGGGGAAATTTTAATCTCCTAAGTTGTGTCGGCCATGGGGGACGCTTTTTTTGAAAAAAAATAGTGTAGGCTAGGGCCGACAATATTTGATAATAAGGCCGACACTAAATATCCCAAAAAAAAGAAAACGAAAATCTTCAGTAGTGTCGGTTTAATGACGGTTTTGGCCGACACTACTAACGAAATTAGCGTCCGCCTCGAGGCCGACGCTTTATTTTGGCAGCTACACTGTTGCATTCTTGTAGTGTACATTGAAGGAGGGGAGGGGAGCTTCTCTCCCTTAATCTCTTCTCTCCATTTCTCTTTATAAGAGTATCATTTCCTTTTTGGAGGATTTTTTTAGGTTTCTAAGTTAAACCATTCCCTCTTCTCTTAGTAGAAGTCTCTCTTTCCTTCACCCTAATTGCTTCCATGGTCTTATAAGGATCATATCTACCTCTTCATCGACGCCTTCTACCTCTATCTATGGTATTTCCCTCTCCTTTACCTACTCTCTTACCCAACCACCATCCTCCACAAGAGAAACCAGGCACACTCTTTTCTTGACATTGGTTTTTGTCTAGAGCTAGATTGTGCTACTTCTAACGGCATGCCGACGATAAACAAACTATATAGAAATTATTCAAAGCCTTTTGAGGAGTTTCTTCAATGTTCTGTTTGGGAAGAATGAGGTTTCTTTGGGTAGAAAGAAAGCAGAATAAAGATGACTATTCCTCTATTGAAGCGTTTCTTATGTATGTTCTATTGACACCAAAGTCTAATTTAGAAAATGTATCAAACATAGAAAAGATTACTTAGTCATTTCTTATTTTATTTAATAGAATATTTCTACTGATTCAAACTCCTTTGTTATATCAATTATGTTATGAGCCTTGTTTTAGTTAGGATTAGCGAAGATATAATGTTAGCTAGGATCTTAATATAGCAGTTAGTGTTAGCTCAAGGAATGTGTATGTATTTCATTTTTCTTCTTTTATTTGGTAGTTTTTACATCAACGAAATAATATGAGGTATTTTTAGTGAAACCTTCTTCCTTTCTCTCATATTTTTTCTATTGTGGTTTTAGAGCTTGGTTCCAATTGACCATGGCTGAATCGACTAACCCTCACAATTCTATTGGGTTGAAACTTGATAAATCACAAGATCCTCAAGCCCCTATGTTCGACGGCGATGATTTTCTTGCCAAAGATTTTCCTTCGACATGATGTCTACAACTTCCTTCATGGACTTCAGCTAGTACATACCACGTTTCTGTTGGGTCAATGCACTTGAAGAGAGGGGTTGAAATTACCATTCTAAAAAGTTTTCCCTCTAGTATAATGTATGGGGGCTTTCTTTGTATCAACTACTTTAATTCTAATTGGTCCTTTGGTATAGTGCCTTTTGTAATCTAATTGATCAAAGGAGTTATCTAGTCATTTGGTTCCATTCGTAACACTATGCAAGGACCTAGAATGACTTATTCCACCACAGAATGATGACCAGAAGCTTTCTTGGTTTTGGGCAGTAGATTTGCCCTGCCATTCTTCTCCCTTGGAATATGATGATTTTCGAACTTAGAGAGGTCATTAAGACCTTCCTTCACCTAAGCCAAGTACTTTGTAGAATGGGTTTCATGGCCTGATAGTCCCCCTTAATTTGAGAAACCATCAAATGTGAATCTGAACAAATAGTAATAGTTGTAGCCCCTAGTTCCTTTATCATCCTTTGGTAAGTAGCTTCAACCCAAAAGACATCATCCAGTTTGTCTTTTTGACCATGACTACTTTTGATAGTCAATTGGCATACTGAATTTCTCACATAAAGCCAACTTCATGTAGGTGGTTGACTTGTTACTGTATAGCTTCACATCCCTGTAGGTCCACTTTTTTTTTTGGGCAGCAGACTTATATCTTGATATAATGGACAAGCGATAATACCAAAAGATCAGATCTATGCTTGGCATGTTGGCTAAGAGCCATGCAAACAAATCTATTTTATTCTGGAGCAGCTCTATCATCCTGTCCTTCAACATTATTGTCAAATTAGCCCAAATTTTCACCGTTTGGGATTCTTTCTTCCCAATCTGAGCTTCTATCTAATCTCCCCAGGTTGAGATCTTTAATATTCAAAATCATTTCAAGGATCCGAGTTTATCATCATAACCCTGGCCTCCGTTATATTTTCTTGTCTTTCAAACTTTTTTTTTATCTAAGGAAATAGTTTTCTCCTACTTCCCAGTTTCTTGGGGACTTTTGACTATCTTTAAACTTTCCATATAGCAACTTATTGCCTTGATTCCTTTGTGTAGAATAGTAAGTACTTTTTCCCTATCACTAGAAATTTCATGACATGTGCACTGTGGAGATTACTGCTCCAGAGTATTCAATGTTGGCGTATCTACAATTGCATTATAGGTAGAAGGGTAATTTACCGTAAGAATTCTAACCGAGATAGAATGATTTTTTTGGCATCTTGTCAAAAGTAAACATCAAGTCTAGATAACCTTTGGGAGAAATTGTGTCACCTGTGAAGCAGATCAACCTCCCCTTATGTGGTATAATATATTTCTCTTTAAGTCCAAGCTTCTCAAATAAACTCCAAAACATTATATTTGTTGAACTTCCTTTGTCAACAAAGATATGACGATCCTCGTTCCGGCCAGTACACCAGTGATGACTAAGGACTTGATGTTTCTCGAACACTCATCATGAAGGTCTACATCCGAGAATAACAAAGTCTGATTTAGCTTCTTACCGACTTGAGCACAGTCATCTTGTACTTCTCTTGAATACTTCTTACTTTCTCCCACATCCTTGTCTCTAGAAATTCCTCTGTTTATAACTTAGATAACTCCTCGAGGTGGGGACTCTCCATACCCCTTGGGCTTCTAGATCTCCGATGATCATCTCCTATCTGATCCCGATATCTTGTTGGGGGATGGAGGTCTATCTCTATTTTGGGTGGATAAGCTTCTTTGTGGAGATGCAGCATCTTAGTTCGTTTGAACATATTCTTTCAGTCTTTCTTGTCTTATTAATTTCTCAATGACATCCCTAAGGCAAATGCATTTATTAGTGTTATGCTCATACTCCTTGTGATAGTAATAAAATGTGTTCTTGTTCTTTGACCGTGTTCATAGGGGAGGTGGTCTACCCCTCATCTCATTATGCATGGCTTTTCTGTAGACTTTTGTCATCGACATAATCAATGGGGTGTCGTTGGGGAATGTCCCCTAGGAGGTTTTCCATATTTGTCAAAGTTCCTGTCATTCTTCTGGTGATAGCAATTTTGTTGGGGGCTTTCCGTTTCTTTTCCTTATTGATAAGATTTGGACCAACCATGGTTTTTTCCCACTCTTCTATTCTGATTCACTTTTTAGCATGCATCTTCAACTCCTCAATGGTTTTCGGCTTATTTACTGCTAATGAAATCAACAATAAACTTATCTCTTAGGGTTAATGGAATTGAGTGGTAGGCTTGTGAACCAACATCGAGTTGCCAAAGTCAAGGTGAGTGGAAAAGAAAGACATATGACTTGTTCCCTTTCTCTTTGGAAAGTCATCATTTGCTCGAAGACCTCCACATGTTCCAAAATATCTTTCAACACATCATAGTTATCAAGAGGACCCTCGAGTTAAAAGTTGCCTAGAAAATCATAAGCCATGATCAACAAAGTAAAGGGGCTACTGCATAACCCAAAGTCACTTCATTCTCACCTCTCTTCTCCACCTCAGGCTCCCTCAATAGAGGTTGTTGGAATGTATTCTTGGGTGGAAACTTCCCCTCAACCCTAGACGTCTCCTTTTCTTGCAAGTCGTCATTAGGGTTAGGATTTGCTTACTTTTCTCGTATAAAATCCTCAATCATGATGTTTTTTCTTTTCTACCCTATCCTTGAGGCATTGAATCTCATCTTCGACAACGACTTCATGTGCTTTTGAAACATGAGGTGTTCTTGACGATTGTTCAGTAGATCGTTTGGAATCATTTTGCTTAGAGGCTCCAGGATCCCCCTATGGTTGAACACTCTTGTTCTAGTTGCCATCATAGTTGTTCCTCTTGGTGCTACTCATGGTGAGAAACTTAGGAAAGCTATTTTACGAAAATTTCTCACAAGCAGCGCCAACGATGTGTTCCATTCCTAAGACTGTACCACGATCATAAAGTATAAAGCTTATCGAGAAGAAGGTGTGAACAGAGAGCTCTAACAATGTCCCTAAAGCTTGAGGCACACCAGAGGGGATGGAATACCTATAGAAACTCAAACGATCAAGTTAGTAATTGATTTAGGGTTATGTGTGTAGGATTATTAATGATTGTGTACCTGAGCTGAGTGGACAAAAGATATACTCCCTCCGTTCTTATTTATAAGACGTCTTTTAGAAGATTTTAATGTTCCTTTTTATAAAACGTTTTATAGTTTCAATGAAGTATTTATTACTTGTTTTCTTATTTACCCTTATTAAATGTATTGACTATTTGTACTATTTAATTGTGATTGGTTAGCATAATATTTAATGAGGGATGAAATTGGTATGTTATATAATTTTTTAGAAAATAATAAAATTAACTAAACTTAACTACTTTTATTGGTATATGTAATATTAGTTAAAAACATCTTATAATAAGGAACGGAGAGAGTATTTATAATGAAGTCTAGAGCTAGGATTACGCGTTTACAGATTACTCGTTTGGTGGGTTTGTGCCTTAAGCCCAAACCTAGTGAGGCTCACATTTAACATAATAAGGAACAGAGGGAGTATTTATAATGAAGTCTAGAGTTCGGATCCGCTAGCTAATCATCATTCTCGATAGTTAAGTATTGAGATTAGAGATTGACGGAAATGACGATCAATCTAGTGACACGATCTAAAGGATTGGAATAACAGTCCATAATACTCTCATTAATTTTCTTTTCATTCATAAATTTTTGATTCGACAGCTTCCTCATCTAAAATTGCCACTTGAACCAATCATATATGATATATCCATATGTAAGATGTATGAATTTAAATGTTAACAAATTCATTAGTTTAAAATAAATTTTACCTAATGATTGCTGATAAAAAAATAATTTACCTAATCATTACCCTAATTTGAAATACTGTTAAAAAAAGGAGATCTCGGAAATTATGGAGCTTTATTTTCCCCATTTTTTTATTTGATAAAGGAATCTTGAAGCCTTATAATTATGTATAAAATATTTATAATTTTCCATAAACCGCAGCTTTAATGACTATGATTAATTGTACTAGTCATTTCTTAATCACAATTTGTAGGAAGAATGTTGTTACACTTGTCATTTCCGAGCATGTTGTGGTTGCTGACGATCGCTCTGATGCATTTGGAACAAATAAAACAAAAAGTGATGATTCTGATCCAAAAGGAAAGAAATAAAATAGAGTTTCTACTTTCTAATGTTCGATGGTATATACCTTAACAAGTTTAATTTAATTATTTTACTTATATAATGACCTCTCTCTTTAGATGCAAATTAAACCCAATATAGTAGTTTGTTGTAAGGGAACATTCTCAAGAATCTTCCTGTGGATGACACATGCATGGAACAGAGTAATATATTTGTGGTCACTCTGGTACCAAACGCTCCCTTCCCCTGTTTTATTGTTATAAATCTAATTATTGATAGATTAATTTCATAAAATATAGGATGAAATGGAAACAAAGTAAAAGAGAGAGAAGCATGTGTTGCTACTATTGCTTGCTATGAGATCATATAAGATCATACTATACTTGTTTTATCAAGAAGCTGGTTTATGCTTGTTGGAATGATTGAAACCTAGATGATAATGTCATGGAGTGTAAAAAATACAACCACTAAAATAAGTTGTCAAAGTGAAAAATATAGCACCAATCATGTGCCATTTGATGCTCATAATCTTCCGTCACAATTCTAGATATTTTGCATTTTCTTTGTAATTTTTTTATCAGGTTCTATGTAGTATAAATACCCTTGCATTGTAAGTTTTTAGTCAGAGTGTTTTGAAAATGAATTGAATTACTCATTTTCAGTATTGTCTCTTTAATGCTAATTCTGTGGGATAAATTCCATAATCAATAGTGATTTCTATGAAGAATAAATTAATGATCTCAAGAGTTCGAAAGTAAGTACCATAATAAAATGGCATCTCAATCTTAAATAATAACATCAAATAGGAGTAAGTGAGTGGGTAAATAGAAGAGATTGAATAGCTTGCCTAGGTGTATTATACAAAATATAATAATATAAATGATAGTGTCGATCAAAGTTTTAAATTGCGGTTACAGTCGCGTTATAGTTATGATTGTGTTGCATTAAATGCGGCTATTTACAGTTAGATACATTCATTATGTACCACAATTAATGTCGGTTGTTAGTGATGGTTAAAGTCTTCCGGGAGAAATGAGATGTACCACAAGCGACTTGGTTTTTTACCATCAATTATACTCTCTTCGTCCCAATATATAAGGTCACTGTTAGTGTTGTTGCTTAAGCACTACTAGAAAAATTCAATTTAGTGACCGAAATTAGTGACCACCTAAATGGGGTCACTGTTAGCGACCGAAAATGACCAATTTTGTGACTTAAAATAAGAAAATTAAATTTATTGAAAAATTGGTATTTGATAGCCAATCTAGCGACTATCGTATTCTGTCTCTAAAAATTTAGGTAGCTAAAATGGTCCCAAAAAGGTTTTATTTTGCTGTGACACATTTTGCGACTACTTATGCTCATTACAAAATTGTAGTTAAAGGATTTTCTTCAGATCTCATTCAGCGACTATCTAATTTCAGTGACTAATTAATTGCTACTTTTTAAATCTTTGTTGCTACCACCTTATTTTGGTAGCTAATCTTTCTTATACTAAACCCCTTTTCTCTCACTCATTGTCTTAACCATTTTATGAAATTCGAAACCCTGGCTTCCCTCTCCAAATGCCGTAGCCCTCAGCTCCTCCCACGTCGTCAAAATCTCCTCCCACTACCGTCGACCTCGTTTCCCACCGCTGTTGACGTCACCTCTAGTCATGCCATCAACGTTGCCTCTTGTCACACGCGATTTAACAACTATATATGTTATTATGCATTTAAGTCAAATTATGAATTGTCATTGCCATTGTCCTTTGTGGACACATATCCATGTTATTCAATTTTTTGAATGTTGAAAATGAAGCAAAAAGGGGAAAATAGAAAATTGATTTAGTGACCAACAGGTTTCGTCGCTAAACTGGTCGAGAAAAGAAGGACAAAGCATTTTTTGCGACCACTTTATCGACTGCAGTTTGGCGTCACAAGTATGCAGGATGAACTTGTGACAAAATTTGCGGCCCATCAGGTGACTGAAATTCGCTAGTTTTTGCGACCACATATGTGACCACAGTCAGCGAGTCGCTGTTTGTGGTCACCAAATTAGACAAGTGACCACCAAGTTTGGGACCGTGTAAATCGGTCGCTAATTTGTTGCAATTTAGCGACAACCATTTGTGTCGGTCGCGAACGCTTTTAGCATTTAGGGTTTTGGTTACCCCTTCTTTCAGTGGCCAATTACTTTTGTTACCACAAAAAGTGATTTAGGGATCGAATTTTGCGGTCGCGAAATCAGAATTTTCTTGTTGTGTTATATTATAGAGGAAAATGTTCTATCATCAACTTCTTATATTTATTGTATTTTGCAATTCGGTCCCTCTCTAAATGTTGCGTTCAGGTTTAGGTGTGGGGAGTACTATTAGAGCCACACTTTCATTTTGACTCACCACACACTAATATTTTTTTCAAAAATATTCTTGCTCGGAAATTAGTTTGTGAGCAAAAATTTTAAGCAAACATAAGAAACACCACATCCAAAATGGAAACTAGTTTCCGAGAAAAAAAACGTTTTATGTTTCGCAAAACTAAAACGGAAACTAATTTTCTTCTCGCTCGAAAACCAAATAAAATAAAAGTTACACAAGATCTGCCGTGGAAATTAACTTCCGAGCACCAAGAAAACTAATTTCTGAGCGAGATGAAAACTAGTTCCTAAACGCATAAAATACATGTTACAAAAGATATGCTACAAAAATTAGTTTCTATCTCGCTCAAAAATAGTTTCAGTGGCAAATCTTGTGTAACTTTTATTTTATTTGCTTGAAAACTCGTTTATGAGCGAGACAAAAACTAATTTCGGTAAGTTTTCTATAATAAGAACATAAAACATTATTTGCTCAGAAACTATTTTTTTTTAAAAAAATATTAGCCTGTGATAAGACAAAAAAGAAATGTGGTACATACTAATAATGTTGGCCTTAGGCGAAAGCTTCATTGAGAATGTGCTTAATCACCTAATAGTAATCTGGTTCAAAGAGTGAATGGGTGTAATCTATTTTTTGTGAGCTGCAATTGTGTGGTTGAATAGAAACTACAACTTAGTGGGAATTAACCCAGAAAGTATGATTCACTTTATGGTGAAAATTTGTGTTGAAGACCATAATATTCGCCCAAGGAACACCAGTGATGCAAACTTAATGTGATATAAGGACTAAATGGCAATTTTGTGAAGCTCCTCCTATATGATATAAGGACTAAATAATAACTTTCTAAAATCTAGTATAACTGAGTACACTTATTAAACAGTACTCTTTTGCAGTCTGGTTGCTCGCCTGCATGCTTCTCTTGTTCATGTTATCATCGAAACGCATAGTGGTGTTGATGAATTCGTATTAAATCATACTTTGCAGGAAGCTAACGGTGTGACGTAGTTTTGGAGCTCGTTTAGTTTAGATTTCAGTAAAATAGAAATGAAAAACACACAAATTGAAGTAAAAATTAATGTTTGAGATTATTGATGTACAAAAACTAAAACGAGTCAATAAAAATAAATAATTTTAACTTTAATAAAAAATAATTTTGACCAAATCAAAATATTATCCAAAAAGGCCGTTGTTGTTTAGCAAGCCACTTGCAGAGAAACTCTGCTATGTAATAAAAGGTGAGTAAGTGAGGGAGTCTATGTTGGTTCATATTGTCCATTTACATATGGGGCTTTATTTCGTATGACATTATCATTATTATTATTATTATTGTTGTATACACTAAAGTCATCTTTCAACTATCAGTAAAAGATTATTTTTTAAAAAAATAAAAGAATTGTTATTGTTCAGGTGGATACAATCCGATCTCTAGTCTATATACATAAGAGAAACATCATTATTTTAAAATAATATTGCCATCAATAATTAGATGACGTATGTATTAAGCAAAATAATATAGTTGAAAAGTCACCCCAAAATCAATACCTATTTTATCATGTGAGAATTGACATTAAATTTTTTTAAAAGGATAGATCATAAGTTAATCATTGAAATGAAACATCAAACATACGTGTGACTCAAAAGTGGTATAAAAAAATTTCTTGAAATTAAAGAGAGGTATTCGATTCTCAATAAAATAGATTTAAAAGTAATATAATATACGTGTGTTTCACCAATAAAAAAAATATATATAACAGTGAATAACTTAAAACTATATATTTTATATGACGTAGTACCTTTCAAAGAAAGGCTTCTGTACAATCAGCCCAAGATAAACAAGGAATTGAATAAACAAAAAAGATTTTTGTACTCACTTTATACTCTTGGTTACATACGTTAATATATCTGGTTACACACGTAGAATTTTTGTTAAATTTTTATTTTTACGTTGTAACCACATATTTTTACACATGTAACCACAAAATTTGAAAAAACACTGTACCAAAAAAATAATTAATGTAATCACTTATTTCAACGTACGTAACTAATGTACATTGTAACCAAAAAAATAACTAATCACTTTTTTCAACATACATAACCAATGAGTAAATTGAGTACGAGTATAAAAATCAGAACTCACAAATAAATTGAGAAGAAAATAGTCACAATACACTGATATCTTAAAAGTACACACACATCAAAAACAAGTTCAACGCTGGACTGTTGGAGTTCAATCTGCAATCTGCATGACAACAAATTCCAAGCAAGAAGTGTTGTAGTCTAAGATGCTGCTGCAGAAGCAAACCTATGAATTTATTTTTAGAATAATAAGGAGGAAAGGAAATAAAAAAAGAAGACTTAAGGGAAAAAAAAAAAAAAGGACGTAATAATAAAAATAATCAGCTACAAATCAGAGTCAGAATTTGAAATCCAAACAGAGGCTGAAAGCAAACGTCTTGATTTCCAACCTAACACCAACTTGTTACAACCACACTCTTCCACCGTGTACCCATCGTTAAACAAACCCAGTAACAGCTTTGCTTGGCAATGATTGGCGAAGCTTATTGGAACTCCAGTGAACCCTGCCGCACCTAACCACTCCCCCCACGACCCTCTCTCCTCCTCCTCACAGCTCCGAAATATCCGGCCTACCGAGTCCGTTATTCTTGGGCCCAATAACACTCGCTCCACCAAACTCCGGGCCCATTTCTGCATCGGAAACCCAGCCTCAAGCGAATCATACAACGCCGAGTAACGGTGAAGCGAATCCATAAACAGGCCCACAAAGCCCGCATCTCTAACGGGCCCCACTTCCTCCTCTACTAACGTCACAAGCCTCGGGCCCAACTCCCTCGCACCGTTCAAGAACGACGCAACCGAATCAGAGGCACGAAAATTGAGGTGAGGTAGGTGAAGCATGCAATTGAACACTAACGTCTCTCCTCGAACGAGTTTCAGTGAAGAAACGCGAAACGTTTCGTCAGGGTCTAACCGACACTGATGAAACGAGAACGGTTGTCCAACGGAGGCTGCGAACGACGTTAACCGCCGTCCTGTCTCTTGAACGGTAGCAAACGATTTCCGTCCACCGCCTCGTGAGAGAGCGGTGATGCGGAGGTGTGGGCTTGGTGGGCCGTCTTTTCTTGAAGAGAGTGATTGTATGAGTGAGGCCCATTGGGCCCCTTCCATGACGTCATAATCGACGATGTGGACCCTACGTTCGTGGGCCACGGCTTCTAGAATGGCTTGATTGGCTGTGAAGTGGCCGAACTTAACGTAAGGCGACATGTCTTGAAGAAGCTGGAAAGCGAGTAACATGTCCGTTAATTGGAATGGGCATGTGGTGCTGTGCGCACCCCCGGTGCCATCCAGCAGAGATTGGAGGGCGTCGGTAAAATACGCCGCGAGCCTCTCCATGTTGGAGCCGTGACTGGGAGACACCAACTCCTTGAGCCGAACCAATATCGCTCGAGCCAGGTCGTGGCTCATGTTGCCGCCGGCGAGGGCCTCCGCCGCCGCCATCAGGAGGTGCACCAGGCGCAGGCCTTTCAGGTTGTCCTCCTCCGCGGTGGAAGCGGAGCTGCTACCGTCTTCCACGCCGCCGGTGTCGGGGCTGAGATCACCGGCGGCGGCGCTGTCGTCAGTGATGGAGTCGATGAGGAAGTGGAAGTCGTCTTGGGTGTTGGTGATGGATTCCCAATCGACGAGGGGTGACCACTGGTTCCAGTTACAGGCGGCGTCTTCGTCGGAGGTGGGGGTAGCGGTGCCGTAGCTGGAGAACTCGAGGAAATCAGGAACGGCATCCACGGGCATGGCCATGTCGACCTCCATGAGAGAAAGAAAGAGTGCTTCTTGGCACCAAGGTGTGCCGTGCAATTGAGGTTTAAAGCGAGGGATTTATACAGTTGTTGAGACTTGAGAGACAGTATTCTAGTAAGAATGAAGTTCCGGAACAAGAGACATTGAGATCCAAATCAATCATGCGTCATAATTCCCATTTAATTAAATAGTACTGAAATTGAGCAAAGTATTATACTCCCTCCAGTGCTATTTACGGAGTATAAGTAAGAAATTTGTAATTTTTTTAAGTAACAAACTAATTTATTAATTAAATTTTTTTATTTATATCCATTTTATAATTTTTAAAAACTTAATTAGTATTAAAAAAGAGAAAGTACAATAAAAAAGATGTTCTAACACCTTAAACATTTATTAAAGCATATTAAAAATATAGTTGAAAACTATTATATTTTTGAACAAATATAATAACTTAACTTTCATTTTTTAATTTTAAAAATTCAGTTAAAAATAACTTATAAATAGGACCAATGAGAGTATACATTAAATTTTCAAACAATTCAAGCAAAGTAACTTATAGTTATTTTTAGTTTCATAAGAAAGGACAGCAACAGAGATTGAACCCCATATCTATATATATATTTTCATGTATTTATCAACTGAACTGAGACAAAATAACTTGTAGTTTAAATAAAGTGTAGCAATAAATATAAGTTATTTGAGAATTTTGTGAATTTTTACAAATTTGATTTACTAAAGAAGTTTTCAGTCAATAATTTAAACTAATATTATAATAAATTAATGGTTTGAATCAATTTTTCTTAATAACAAATTTATTAATTACCTTAAAATAATTATTATATAATTATAATCATATATTCACAAATTGATTCAATTAGAGAAATTGTATAAGGAAGGTTAGCCCAATACTAAAAGTATTGTAAATGTTTTTCGATTACATACATATATATTTATGTGGTTTTAAAATTTTATTCATATTTTCCATATTTATATATTTTTTAAATAATTGATATTCCCTCACATGCAAGAAAAACTGTAATGTTAAAGTATAAATTAATCCAGATATGTATTTTCAATTATTTTCTCAAGAAATCGAGGCTCCGTCATGGTATTTGATTAACTATAATTCACATGTTTCACCGTACTTGATTAACTATATTATTGTTGTCGTAAGACGAGGAGATACAAATTAAAGACACTTACTTAGTGATATTTATAATTTTTTAGGGACTGATAAATAGAGATTTTAACTTTTAAAAATTTATTCGGTGACATATTTATTATTTAATCTTTCATCAAGGATTTATTTGGGGATAAACATTTTTTATGGAAATATTTGATGATACATTTAATATTTCAGTTAGTTATTTGATGATAGAATCTTTTTAAACACATATTTAGGTTTGGTTTGGATCAGTTTTTATTTTGGCTTAAAAGTACTTTTAAGTCAAAGTTATAAATAAAAGCTTTAAAAAAAATTTAAAGATGTTTAGCAATTTTATTATTTTTTTAGCATATAAGTTGTATATAAGTATAAAGTTATTTTTTGATGGTGTTTTATGTAAAGATATGAATGTATGATAAGAAATAAGTTATTTTTTTTTTAAAAAAAAACGACTCATTATATTTTTTTGGCTTAAAAGTCAACTTTAACATTTTGTTCACAAAAAAAAAATCTTTTAATTTAAGAGTTTCTTTAAAAATTATATTTGGCTTAACTTTAGCTTTTAAGAAGAAGAAAAAAAAAACTGAGTTAAACACTACTTTAATAACACATGTATCTTTCATTCAAAGAAATTAATGTTAATAAAAAAAACATAGACGATGACACCAATAAAGTTTGGCACACTTGTAAGATAGTTGTCTTTAACATACTAACGAGGAGCCAAATGCTGGTCGTTAGATAGTTTGTATAAAAAATATTTTATTATGAGAATTTTTTCATAATGACTAGTGCTGGACATTAGTCGAGTCAAGTCGAATTTGCATCAATTCAGCTTGACTCAATAAAAATTTACTTGAGTCGAAATCAAGTCGAGTTTTTATGAATTAATTTTTTTCAACTCAAGTTCGGCTTATTTAAAGTTCATAAACTATTTGGTTCAGCTCACGAGCTGAGGTTCTTATAACGCTCTAATAGTCATTCACTTTTTTTTCTATGGTAAAAGAAAAGTAAAAAAAAATGAAATGAATTAATGTTATAAATTGATATTTGTACCGTTGTGGGCCTGGCCACCCCTCTCATCGCTATACACCCCAAGTCACACCCAAACGTCCAACTAACTCGCCCAAGACTCAGCACCCTTTGGTGCAAGTCTACATGTCAATTGTTAGGTCGTTGATCGTGCTTAACCCCCCATTACCTGCAACAGTTACCCATCTACGAGTGGGGCAGCATGAGATCCATTTGCATGTGCGCATATATACCTAACCCGTAAAGCAAGATAGCCATGTCACAAAAATAAATCACAGTTTTCCCATGTAACCACGGACTTGTACGACCTGGGGTATAGCTAGGGATGTCAAAATGGGCCCAGCCCGCTGGCCCGCCAAAAATAAGCGGGTCGGGCTGGAATTTTTGGCCCGCCCACTTATGCAGCCCGCCCCGCCTAGCCCGCCAGGCTACAAAGGTAGCGGGCCGGGTTGGCCCGCCGAGCTGGTGACACTTTTTTTTCGTTAAAAGTGGAGGGTGAGAGTGCTTTTATAAAAAAAATTAATAGGGCTAAACAAAAAATGCCTATACCAAACAAAAAACATAAAAAAAAGTTAGGCCCATAGTTAAAAATAATAAAAAATCAATTTTTTGTATGGTGTAAAAAGAAAAAATAAATTAAAAAAAGATAAATTTAAATTTTTTTAATTGTTTTTTAATTATGCGGCGGGCCCGCCTAATTTTTAAAGCGACGAGCCGAGCTAGCAAAATAAGCCCGCATCGTATTGGCGGGCCGACCCGATCCGCCTCGCTTTTTGGCGGGCTAGGCAGGCCACGGGCCAATTGGGCCGGGCTGGCCCGTTTTGCCACGGTGGATGGGATTAGCACCATCCCTATTGGGAGTGGCACCATACTTTTTAGTATATAAATTTATGATTCTTACGTATAAAAA
Source organism: Cyamopsis tetragonoloba (assembly GCA_037177725.1). Classification (NCBI taxonomy): domain Eukaryota; kingdom Viridiplantae; phylum Streptophyta; class Magnoliopsida; order Fabales; family Fabaceae; genus Cyamopsis; species Cyamopsis tetragonoloba. The sequence goes on from CM074119.1 coordinate 64,848,957, forward strand.
AGATGGTGCCACTCCTAATAAAGATGGTGCTAATCCCATCTTTCTTTGCCACCCCTAGGTATAGCTGTTGGCTTGGCGTGAACAATACTAAAGTGAAAACTTTATGAAGTTAAAAGCTTTAAGTAATTGACATTCACCGTCTTGATAATTGAAATATAAATCTATTCAAGATTATATATACAGATTTATCCATTTATTTATTTATCAAGTTAATTTATGAACCAAACAAGTCGGACTGTTCGGCTCAAGTTCAGCTTATTTAGTTAATAAACTTAATTCTTAACTCAAGTTCAGCTCATTTGGTTCGTGAACCAAACTCGTCGAGCTAGTTAACAAATCAAGTGTCAAATATATCAGGAGTTATATATATGGTGTGGGGACAGTTGATCAATTTAAAATTTTTAGTATATAAATCATATCTACAAAATTTCACGTCGATCCGAAATTGTTTAATATTCTATCAAAGTACTAAAAAATTAATGTAACATATAGATTCATAAAACATAAGAAAATATGAATCATATATATATATATATATATATGAGTTTGAACCAAATGACATTAGATGTTAAACTTAATAAAACAACACATTTTATAATTATAAACAATGATGCATCTGTTATTTGTACCATGTTTACATAGGTTTCGCAGGTTAGGACCCAAAGCTTCACCCACCCACCAAGCTTATTTATTTATTATTAAAAAACCATATGTCTCGTGTTTATATTGTCAATATGTAAATTAGTAGTGAATTGTTAAATCCTGAAGGCGATATTGCTTTGTTATGTATAATCTGTAAAATTTTACAAGTTTACGAGTTTTGATTTGATCTCTCTCACTTTTTTTTTTAATAACTGATTCAACAAGTCTAAATTTTGCATAAAAATCTATTTTCAAATCGCCAAGACAAGTATGTTTTGACTGCTTCACGTGAACATATACACCGTTATATATACATATATAACACAAATCCACATTCGTGCCTTTATTAATTTCTTATTGTTTACAAAAAAATCCAAAAGCATATCATATGTATAAAGAAGTTAAATAACTATTAGTTAGAGTATAATTTTTTGATGAGGTGGTGTTTTAAATATCAGTTTTAAATATAACAATAAGTTCATCATTTAGTCTTTATATGTATATTTTATTTTTATATGTATATTTTATTTTTGTTTTAGTTCTTATATATAAAAAAAGTATTCCTTTTATCCTGTGCCTCTATTAGTGCTTTTGGTCCTTCCGTTATCTTACCGTTAGTCCTTTACTAGAACGAAAAAATAACTACGGAGACTAAAACAAAAAATAAGCACATGTATAGAGACTAAAATGAAGAACTAATATATGTAGAGGGACCAAAATGAAAAACTAGTTTAGGGATTGATTGATTTTCATATCAACAGTCCATATATCTGTCATTGATTGACTCACTAAAGTTCCGTTAGCTATATAGGACGAAGTTAACATCGTTAGTATTGAAATTGACTATAGAGACCAGTCCAAAAATGATGAACATGTATAGAGACTGAAATAAAAATAAGAGACACATATAAAAACTAAATAATTAATTTAATTTAATTTTTATATTAAGTCGAGTTTACAAACAACTCACGAATTTACATACTACCTTTCTTGATTTATTAAAGCAGAAATACTTACTCTTTCCGATGTACTAGTACCAAATAATAAAGCACAAACATTTACCAAGTTGGTTTTTAAAATAGAGATGGTTAGCTGTGTGCAAATCACCCAGCATTTTCTTCGAAAGTGTACAATATTGTCATTTCTCACGGGCTCAAGTTTTTGGTATCGGATAAAACCAGCAAAGCCTGAGTCATTCACTACCTCACCTAAATATTGTATAATATAATTATAATATTATAATATAAAATATAATAAGAAGCTAAGTAGACAAATTTAATATGCTGTTCCTTTAGGTCCAAATTAGATTACTAGCTTATAATCACGTTTTTGCATCTTATATTTTATATATATACTAATAAAATAATAATAGCTGTTGTTTAAACTTTAAGCTACTGTTGACGACGTGAAATGAATGATTCACTTGCAATAATTAACTTTTGCATACCTTTTATACTTTTATTTGAATTTGTTAATATATATTTTTTGTTTTATTATCTACCTATGGTCTCATTTCCAATTCCAAGCTGGAATAAAGAAGGAGAGTTACGTTAGACTCTAAATGATCAACATAAAACCTATTAAATCATACTATGGATCAATCATTTTATTTGTTATATTTATTTTTTTATCATGTCTTTGTAGAGGCAAGTTTAGGTTGGGTTGGTTAGATTTTAAATTTTTATTATCATAGAATTTAGGAGGCTTTGAACTCCAAATCTTCGGCTAATAAAAAAAATGGTATAAGTTTATTATCGTCCACAATAATATAGAAGAGTTATTTGATTTCAAATAATATTGTTAAGACTAATTATTTTGAAACTGAAGAGGTATCATAAAGGAGAAAAAGGAGATAGAGGTTCGGTATGAAAAGGCTTATGCGCAGCTTATGGAAATAGCTTATTGGTTTCTATAAGCTGTTTTCAATTTATTTTCATAAGCTTTTTGAAGTAGCTAATTAGGATAAGCTGTTGGCTCTATTTGGTAAAACTAGTTTATACTTGTGACTTTATGACTTGTGACTTATAATTGAATAGAGGTGTTTGGTAAAACTAGCTTATTAGGTAGCTTATATTTGTTAAATGACTTAAAAGGACAAGTAATAATTACATGTAATAAATTATTTGATAAAGTAAACATAATAAATGACTAGAGGATAAAATAAGAAAGAATTATTGAAAGCTACTTTATATAAGCTATAAGCTACTTGAAGTAGCTTTTCATAAGCTAGCTTATAGCTTATATAAGTTATAAGCTAGTTGTTACCAAACATCTCCACTTGACAATAAGCTACAAGCTATAAGTTATAAGCTCCTAAATAAGCTATAAGCTAGTGTTACCAAACACACACTTTAGCTTATTCAAGTAAGTTTTACAATTTTTTTCTAAAAAAAACCTATAATTTGAAAATAGCTTATTGCACAAGTACTTAATTAAGTCATGTACCCAAACACACCCAGAATGCCGTGACGGCAAAACTGAAATTGTATTAGGGTTTTCTATGATCACTCAATGAGAGAGTCATGGATATATATACAAAAGCAAAAACGCGTGAGGCCAATGGGCCGAGGAAGCCACGAGGCCCAACAACAGAAAACACAAAAGGTAAGATGGCCCAAAATACAAAGCCGAATAGAAATGAAAAATAAACCACCTATACCCCTTCATGCTGGAGAATAATATTTATCATTCCCAGCTTGGAGAGAAATTTACAAAAGGAGATGGTTCTAATGGTTTTGTTAAAATATCAACAATTTGATGTCAGCTTTCAATTGGCATGAGTTTAATTAACCCTTTAACAAGTTTTTCACGAACGACGTGACACTCATGAAAAACGTAGTTCTGGGCTATATGCCGAGCAAAATTGTTTGTCGCAAAATAATAAAGCAAGCTTGTCGGAAATAAACCCAAGATCTTTCAATAAGTAAGAGATCCACTGAATTTCGCAAGTCGTGGTCGTGGATGTCATCGCCCTATATTCAGCTTCAGAAGACGATCCGGACATGATTGTTTTCTTTTGCATTTCTAAGAGATTAGCGAGTCACCCAGAAATAAACAGTAACCATTGACTGATTTTCAGGTTTTTGAGCATGTGCCCCAGTCAGAGTCAATGAAGGCTTTTCGAGCTAAGTGGAATTTGAAGACCGGAAGGACAGTCCTTGACCAGGTGAACCTTTTAAGTAGCGCAAAATCCTTAAAGCGGCAGCATAGTGTAATTGTTTGGTATTGGAGAGGAATTGGCTTAACTGTTGCAAAGCAAAAGTGATATCTGGTCTAGGGGAAGTGAGGTATAAAAGCTGGCCAATTAACCTTCGATAGGCAGGAATATTGTCAAATTTAGGATCAGAATCTTTAGTATGTATTGCTCCTTTTACCATTGGAGTTCTTACAGGCTTTCCTGCGAGAAGGCCAACAGAAGTTAAGAGATCGAGTGTGTATTTTCGCTGGGAAACAGAAATGCCTGGTTTATTACGAGCAATTTCTAAGCCTAAGAAATAGCGAAGGTCACCTAAGTCTTTTATTCTGAAAGCATCATGCAACAGCCTTCTCACAGAATTTATTTCATTCAGATCATCACCACATAAAATAAGGTCATCCACATAAACAAGTATGGCAGTGAAAGAACTCTCATGTTTTCTAACGAGCAAGGAATGATCATTGACCTGATTGATGATAGCCAATGTTAATCAAAGGGTAATATAGGCAGTAAAAAATATTTTAACGAAAACAAGAATAATAATTATGTTTCTTTTCTTTTTGTTTTGTTTTTATAATCATTGTATTTCTTACTATGCACAATTTAGCTGTGGACAGTTAAAGTTGAATAGAAATGAAGGGAGTAATTATATTACACTATTCAATTTCATAAGGGACTTATTATGAAGATGTCGGGTTTTCATTGAAAGACTAACCAAATTCAAAGGGAAGAGTCACAGTAGGATTTGAAGTCAGTAAACAAGGGAGATTTTACAGTGTTTTTTAACTTATTATTCTAGAAATGTTTTCGATGAAATTGTTTTCAACAATGTAATTGAACATGCTTTCATTGCTATTTTCTGTTTTAAGTGGAAATGAAAACATAAAATGAGTAAACCAAATAGACTCCTAGATAACAAAATATGGTCTAATATGTGGAGAGCCAGGATAAATGCTGAGAGCATCAAAGTTATATTATTTTCCTTGAATTCTTGTTTAAGTGCATTATTTTCCTTGAATTCTTGTTTAAGTGCATTATTTTCATGCATTTTTTCTTATATTTTACAAGCATTTTAGCTCATAGTTCGGGTGATTGCGAGTTTGTTGTGCTTTTACAGAAAGTTTGAGATGTGTATTGTAGATTTTTATTTAGTAGCATTTACGACCAGCCTGTGGATTTTTGTATGGTTATAGAAGATTCTAATCCTTATCTTTAGGAAGCTTTCAAATTTAAGAGATTTAGAGAATCTATAAACAGGGCATCCAATTGTGGATAAGGGATATTTGTTTTTACGATGTTTTCTTATTTGGTGTTGATAGACATTTTTTGCCTTCTCTCTGGCTCCAATGCCAAGATATGGCCAAAATAGTCCTCTATCCACAATTGGTTGTTTTATTTCTAACACATAATTTCAGTCAGTTTCTCTTTTGCTTCAATTTTTATGTCCAAAATCACAGTGTCAGCTCAAACAGTCAACTGATGGACATGAGATAAAATGGAATCAAGCATTGATGCACTATGCCACTGCCACAACAGTTGCTCTCAAAATAAGACACAAAGATAATAGAAGAAGATATAAATAATAGCTGCAAATCAAGAGGAACACACTGAAAGTTTTTGCTACAAAGTTACAGGGACCAAAATATTCAAAACCAGCTTAGGTACTTTCCAATGTTGGATCTCCTTTTTCCATATATCAAAAACCTTTTTCTATCAGACTAAATAAAAAATAAATAAAAAAAAAAAAAAAGGATAAAGGAAAACAATACCCAGACCAATCATTATCAACAAACATCATGTACAATTTTACTAACCTAGTTTTACTTTGTTGCATTATTCGGGTTGTCCGTGGTAACATAGTAGACTGCCTTTGCTGCTGCTATGGCAGAATCCCCTCTCTTGACAATTTTCTGAAGCTCATCAACCTTCTCTAACAAGGTTGCAACATTTGAGTTGGTAGACTGAACCAGCTGATTTGAAGTCTCAAGAGCAGTGCATAACTGAATCAAGGGTAAAATAAACATAATAAGTTGAACATAGAAGACAGATGAACATTAAGAGAGAAAAAAAAAAACAAATTATTCTTGCATGAATAAGCTCATCTATAGATATAACCCGACAGAAACTCATAGAACATTAAAATAATAATGAAATTCACTTTGAAATTTGTACTAGAATTATTTTCATGTTATCTTCAACTCATTCATTGTAAACAAGGGATTACTCAATGAATACTCCATTCAGATAAGTTCCTGAAATGAAGAATTGGTTCCCGAATTTGTAATTTCTTTGCATATGAGTATCTAACTATGCAATTTGGGCGTCAACAGTTCTTAACTTGCCAAACAAATTTTAAATTGGTGACCAATCCAGAATTTCGTTAATTAGGGAACAAAGGTGAAGACAGTAAGTAAATTCGGGGATAAATTGGCTATTCACTCAACTTTAGGCACTACACTGAGAAAAAATCAGAAAACAAATATTCATGAGATACAAAGTTTCAAATGGTTTTATGCGTAACAGATTCAGATGAGTATCGAAATACCTTCAAGGTGAGAGAAGTCCAGGAATGATCGGTGTCAGAAAGTGCGGAATTCAAATGCTCGTAGTTTTCCTGAAACGGCGGAAAGGAAATCAGTTAAACACGAGTTCGAAATGTGAGGGAATGAGATTTGGAAGAATGAACGAACCTGGAAGAGTTTGGTAAGGTCAGGAGGTGGATGTGAAGGAGCGTTGTTGAGATCTGGGAGAGAAGGAGAGGTTTCGCGACGGAGAGATTCTCCTTCTTCTCCGACGTCGCTGAGAAGATCTCCGATGCAAAGAAGGGGCCCACCGATTCCTCTCATTTTCTGATTCTGAATTTCCCTAGTGAAAATGAAACCCCTTGCTTGGTTATGAACTTAGGAGGGTTAAATTTATCATTTAGTCCTTTTGTTTTAGTTTTTATATGTTAAAAAATATTATTTTGGTCTCTATATGTGTTTTTATTAATGTTTTTGGTACTTTAGATATCTTACTGTTAGTTCTCATTAAAACGAAAAATAAGTATATGAATAAGGACTAAAACAAAAAATATATACATATAGGAACCAAAATGAAAAATTAGTACATGTACATGGACTAAAACTAAAAATAAGTACATGTATAGGAATTAATTAATTTTCATATTAATCGTCTATGTGTCTATCATTAATTGACTCATAAAGATTCCGTTAGTCACATAGCACGAAGTTAACACCGTTAATATTGAAATTGACTATAGGACCAATCCAAAAATGACGGACACATATAGGGATTAGAAAGAACTTTTTTACGTAGAAGGACTAAAATGAAAATGAGGGACACGTATAGGTACTAAATGATTAATTTAACCACATTATGATTATGCATTTCAAGATTCTCTTATTTTCCTTTCGCCACTTAAAAGCTTTAAGCTTGTTTGGTTTGACAGAGGGAAAAAAAGCGAGAAAAAAATAGTATTTTTATGTTTGATGGGAGAAAAAAAGGAAGAATTTTAAGTGTTACTATAATTTTTTTCTCCTCCTCTCACCTTCAAATTCTCCCACATTTGGATCAATTATAAAATCTCTCGTTTTTCTAACTTGTGTTATAGACACAAGTTATTAATGATTGGATTTATTTAATAACATTTCTTTATATACAATTTAATTGGTTGCTAATCATTGTTAATATGATGCATTAACAGATATAAAATTACAACTCAAAAAATCTTAAATAATATTGCCTGAAAAAATCATTTGAATTAGAACCCAAAAAAACTTTTTTTTGTAAAACTTATAACTTACATCATTAAAAAGTGCCCTTTGTAAGAGAAGCATATGGATAATGTCATTTTGGTCTTAAGTAATTTCAAACAAATATCTCCTTTGTGTATTTGTTAAAATTCAAATCGGGAACAAAATTTGCGGTAATTAACATAAATATTCTTAATTGTTTAAAATAAACAACTAATTAATAAACAGCTAATAAAGATTTGTCATTAAGCAAGAAATTATTCTTTAAACACAGTCTACATGAACATGAAAATTTTCCATCATCTCAAAATGACACCAACACGCATTTTAAGTAATTTTCAATAAGCATATAATCTCTTATATAATCTTTATTAATTATGTTGTTAAATCATATATTAATAAACTTATCAAAAAAATCAAATAAATAAATTCTAGATATAAAGAACAAAATATTTTAGCAAAAAAAAAATAGAACAAAATATTTGTGAACCAAAAATATACCTCAGAAGCGCACCCTTGGTGCTTTTATGGATAAAATTTCTTTTGTTGCTTATTAAAAAATATGTGAACCTTTGAATAAAGAGGCACTTGGTTTCATGAGTTTTGAGTTATGAAAGGAAGTTCACATTAATCCCTAGAATTTCCAGTGGTGCACATAATTACCTAAGATTGTGATGCATTATGCACTTCAGTTCCTGACGTCGGTTTAATTTACAATTAATATTGTTAAGGTCTTGTACTAATTTAAACCTTTTTTTTTTGTAAACTACAAAAACTATATCAAATTTTTAATAGCAAACACAAAGACCTATTTAATAGTTTAAAATTTTAGAGACCAAAATTAACTAAAGTTTACATAGACATATATGCACTACCGTAAATTTTATGAATTAATATGAACACCCTTGTGAAACTCAAAGGCTAAAGTATCTATTTTCCCAATCATATTTAAAGTTAAACCATAAGATTTTCATTAATTTTCCTGGTGGAAAGATTACTACGAGAAATTATAGACTTAACAACGGCCATTTTGTGGTGGTTCTAGTGAAATAGCCACCGCAATGCTCTCTTATGGAATGTTGCGGCGATTTGCAAGGTGGTTAGCGTAACTGATGCCGCTTGCTTTAATTCTACAACAGATTTTGGAGAAGGGGCGGCAGTTTTTAATTTTATATGCGCTTAACCCAAAGTATTTCTCTCTCTTATGCTATCAACCCAAAGTATTTCCCTTTCTCATGCTATTTCATCTTCCAAAAACCCTAAACCAAAATGTTTCCCTCTCCTTCAATTGAACCCCTTCCCTCTCGTAACCCTTATTCATCTTCTTCACTGCTACGTGTGTTTCTCGCGACCCTAATTTGTTCCCCTTAGAAGGTTGCACTCTTTGTTGCATGTGTTCCTCTATTTGCGACCCTAATTCATCTTCTTTGATGCTGCCCATTGTTCTTTGTTCGTTTCCACTTTTCAAACGAATGCCTTAAAACCTTTATCAAGAAGGTGAGATGGCATAGAACCACCATCAACCACCAACCCACACTGTGCTGAAAATAGGACGTTGGAACGACGTCACATCTGAGCACCCAAAAGCATCATATACCTTATTGCTTCGAGAATTCGGTTTCGAACTCTCTCTTAAACAATCCCAAGGGATCTTACATGAATAATCCTCACTACCATAAACCAAAGAAGAATTTATAAGCATAAGAGTCTTCCTTTTGTGAGCTCTTTTCAAGGCCCTTCTAAAGTTAATTATACTTCTAACTGATACATTAGATTTGGATTGAGGAGAGCCAGTCAAACCCACCTCCCTAAGAAAAAAGCGAAGTAGCATAGTTAAGCGAAGGCTGCTGCGCAATGGAGTCTTTTGCCAGCGCTATGATTTCTCCTTCCAAGCATGACATGGCATGCTTACCCACACTTAATCCAACACTAGAAAACCTCAATTGCCTAAGCCCATCAGTACCTTCCAAATTCCACCACTCCTCATCATCAAAATCATGGCCCACATTACATGCCACTTGATTAGCGCAAAATGACATGGACTCATTGCCAACCATATCAAAATTTTGTTCCTTTAACTCCTCTAATTGATTAAAAAAACATCCTCCTTATTACAACCATGATTAGGCACACCAATCATGAAATTCTACTCCTTTAAATCAACTAGATGATTCCAAAAAATGTCCATCTTATCGCAACCATCGTTAGGTGCACCAAGCATCGGATTACGCAAACCAGCTCCATGATCATCACACAAGCCAGTTAATCAATAACCAACTTCTTCACCGAAGCCGCCTGCTCCTCCACCACTCTACCATCATCACCACTCTCCCCCTCCATAGAGCTACAATCTTCCATCTTATATAGATTTAAAGACTCATCGGAACATAAGGAAGATGAAGAAATGGAACTAGCATTCCCAACAAAGTCAGGAACAAACTCACCCCCACTTTCCTCAATCAATCTAAGAGTGTATAAAATCTCATTAATATTCACCTTTAAGATTTTAGAAAAGGCTCCATTATTTAGTACGAATTTAAATCCTAGCAAAGTCCAAACAAACTCTACAATTCATAGCATGATCAACACGTAAGTTACAATTTGGCATATGCTGATAAAAGAGTTAAGTTAACTGGGGGAGTACATTTTTAAAAGAAAAATAGGATAAAATTAAATTTTCAGTTTGATAAATTAAAAGTGAGTTTGGTTGCATGTAACAACGTGCACACTCGTTTGGTTTTACTTCGTTTGATAAAGTGGGTTTGGCTCCAAACCTAGGTTTGGCAAAAGAAACTTAGGACCTTCTTTTCGGTTTAATGAAAGTACTTTTGTCAAACTAGGTTCGACATAATTCAAAGATAAGTCTTGTTTTACATACACAAAAGTACTTTTCAAAAAGTTATCTAAATAACATTTAGTTTTTCAAACTTACTTTAATCAAAAGTATCTAAACATAAATTCCATTGAAGTAAACTAATTTTTAACCCAACTTACTTTCACCAAACTAACTTTTGGTAAACTAAGTTTTACATATTAAAAATCAAACCCACACATAATCCATTCATTAAACGTATGTTGGAAGTTAGTTGAAGATGGGCCCAGACAATTAATTAAACATTTTGGGTTGAAAGTGGGTTGAGACAAGGAAAACCGAACATAGCTTTAGTGGGAGGATGAGATTAGCACCATCCCTATTGGGAGTGACACCATCCTTTTTATATGTAAGAATCATAAATTTATATACTAAAAGGGATGGTGTCATTCCCAATAGGGATGGTGCTAATCTCATCCACCCTTTAGTGTATGTATGGTTTTTAATTGCTTAAACGTAAAAGGTACTTTCATTTTTATATATTAACGGTTATAACTTATTTGGGCACAAATTCTAACCATATTTAATGGACAAAACAATTTCTAATTTTTAATGAAAGTACTTTCACTTTCAATCGTCATATGTAAATCAAACACACATTTACTTCTTGTATCCCATAAATGTCTAATATCTCTTTATCGTTATGCCCATAAGTCATGATGCAAAGTTATTTTTCCATTCTATCTTTTACATTATGTTGACTTATGCAAAGTTATTTTTCCATTCTATCTTTTACATTATGTTCTGATTGTGAAAAAATCATATTTAAATGCATATTTAGATTGACAGTCGTAGAATCGATTTTGAGCAAAACAGATTGTGCTAATTGATTCTAAGCAAAATTAGTTCTTTTCTAAGCATAATTAATTTATTTTTGAAAAATTAAAATTGAAAAATTGATTATAAGAGAGAATTATATTTGTATACTCTTATTAAAATCTATATTTTTGTAATATAAATATGATCCATAATTATTTAAAGAGAAATAAAAGCAAACAAAAAGTTGCTTCTCACAAAGCTTAAATTTTATATTCAGAATCAATTCTAATCTAAAGTCGTCAAACATATTTTTTTAATAAAAATAATTATAATTTAAGGCAAATCATAATTTTAATAGTGCATAAACTAAACCAAATATGCACTAAACTGTGTGAATGTTATTTACCGTTTTAAAAAAAACACTGTGATTAATCGTAGTCTATTATTCAGCTTATGTCGCAGCAATTGGAGATTTGAAGTGATTGTTTTTAGGGAAATAATTGTTGTTAAATCTAGTAATTGAGGCTTATAGAGTTTTTTAAATTTGGCTTATGAAATTTTTTCGTTATTCACTGCATGTTTTAAAATTCAAATTTTTGTATTTAAGTTCATGACGTTAAATTCTTTTAAGTAAGTGATGAAGTGTAAATAAAATGACACGTTAACATATGTCATATTAACTTATATCTTATTAAGTCTAATTAAAATATTCACCTTAAAAATAATTATCTTTTAGAATATTTTTTATTTTAAAACTGATTTTTTATAATTATTTCAAAATTAAAAATAAAAATATTTTAAAGAACAATTATTATTAACATAAATATTTTAATCTGACTTAACAATATCCATTAAAAATAACGTATGCTAATATGACATTCTATCTGTTATATCAGTACTTAACAAAAAAAAATACAATAATAAGAATTTATATAAAAACTTTAAAACTTTAAAGAATGCAATCAATATAAAAAAATTATTAGAAGTAAAATTAAAATACGTTATATTTTCTTTTCTATGTATAAAAAAAAATACGTTATATTTTTCGTGAGAAAAAACTATTTAAGCCTAAATTAAATAAAAAAGGGATATTCCAAAAAAAAAATAAAAAAGCGCTAAGTCTATTCAGTCTAATTTCTCTCTCCTTGGAGGCCCGGATTCGTATCAAATTCGAAGCAAGGGAAACGAACACTCATTCTTCCTCTGTCACTCCACACTCCTCTACGGTCTGTTCTTCTTCTTGAAAGGGTTCTACAGAAAAACCCTAGCTATTCATTTGCAAATCTACGCTTCAAACTCATCACAAGAAAATGGGAAGCGATGAAAATGTAAAGCATCTCGAAGACTGCTCTGTTTCCAAGTCAGTGTCACTTCTTTCTGCTTTCCGTTATTTATGGTTTTCCACGGATAATTCTTTCCATTTCTCATTTCCTGTAATACTTAAATTGGTAAAGAAAGAAAAAAAAAAAACCTATGTTATTTGATTCTCGTGTTCACAGGAATTTAGAATACCTGAATTGGATTGGATAGCTGAAATCGGCTTATATCATGCGTCATTCACAATCTAAACAAATAAAGAATCAAATCAAATTTAAGTATTAGTTACAAAACCGGGAAAATTAGGTTATTATTTTGCATCATTGGAATGGGTCGAATCGATGAAACGGAATGTTCTGGGAATGTGATTTTGTATTAGCCAATAAATGTGTTCAAACAGTTCTAGCTATAGTTTGCTGCGAGAAATTGTGTTTAGCAATGCTTAGATGGAGAATTAACCACCGCTAAACCAAACACACACTCATTGATATAACAATTAATTGGCCTGGTACTAAACGTGAATCTAAGATGGGGAATTTAGGGTTTCTAACAGAACCAGTAAGCAAAACTCAGAAGAACGATTTTTGGGTGCTGCAATGGCACTTTCCCCCCTCACTTCCTTTGTCCAGTCAGCCCCAATTTCCTTTGCACATCCTTTGCTTTATGGTTATGTGGTTTTTTCAGAAAGGGTTGTGAATTGAAGTGAGATTGTTGCCTCGTCTAAATGGTTATGTTTGACACAGTTGTTATAAGTACTTAATTCTTTTTGGCAATTTCGTTTCTTTTAGAATATGTTCGCATTTCTGTTAAAGCAATCAAGCTGACTTTCATATCCTTGTAACGATGTGCCATGATTTTATTTTTCCATTTGAATCACCATATGAAAACCTGTTACCTCAAAGGAAAAAGGGCTTCAAACTGACTTAAGATGAAAATATCACTTTCATCCTGTTGAGCAAAATTCAGAAATCCAAATAGTATATGTTTGGTTTATAGTTAGGATAGCTCAAACCATGGTTTGGGGTGGTGCGAACTGAATTTTGTTTGAAAATAACTTGTTTGGCAAAATCTCATTAACTTACTTTTCAACATGATTTTGAGTCTCAAACCATCTTTTTTCCCATTAGATCAAATTATATTTGACTAACTATATGAAACAAAGAAACTATTAGTTAGTTACTTACAGTTTTTGAATGTTCTATTATCCTCAAATGTCTCTTTTAATATTTTCAAAGGTGAATTTTGTTAGAAATGTAACTGAACTTGGAAATTTGCTGTCTCAAACCATATTTTGAGTAGAAGTAATAAAAATAATACTTGTTTTCCCACTAGATCAAATCATAGTTGACAAACTATATAAAACAGACGCACTATTAGTGAGTTGCAGTTTTTGAATGTTTTATTATCCTCGAATGTCTCTTTTTATATTTTCAAATGTGAATTTTGTTAGAAATGTAACTGAACTTGGAAATTGGCAGTGCGTTGGGCACTTGGGTATTCTCAGTGGCTGGAGCTTTGCTGGCAATTCCAGTGGGTATAAAGCGCAAATCTCTGGCACCCCTTGTGTTTTTTGGCACCACTGGTACTATGCTGGATATTATTATGGGAATTAGTCAATGCGAAAGGGAACACGCAGAGCGCCAAATGAAGCTACTTGAAGCACAAAGTGCTGCTGCAGCCGAGACCTCTTTCGGGGAGACAAAAATCGATTCATAGCCTCTTTATCTTGGTTCTTGAGGTTGTCTGTTGTCAAATTTGTATGGTAATGATTGTAACAAACTAAATGCACTTTTCTAGCAGCCCATAGACATATGTTCTCTTAGTTGATCCTTGATGCTTTGTTGTTGGTCTTTTTCCTCCAGCTGTGTAAACAAAAGAAGCTGAATAAGGATTTCTTTGCTAATTCATTCTAAAAGATTTCAGAGATTTTTGCTTTGGTTCCCTTTGCTTTTCTATATTTTTGTAAAGGAAAAACAGCCTATTGGATTCTTTTTATGATACCTATAATGCCCAAAAGAATTCTTATTTTTAGAGGCAAACTATATGTCGAATTTCTGGAGCAGTGTAATCTTATTTACAAGGAAGCTGATCTTCTCGCATTTGATCTTGATCTAGATACATATAAACCTTTCTCTTGGAGCACTTTCACAATTTTATGAACGTTGCCGTACTCTTGGATTTTTTTAATGTTTTTTGGTCTGCGTACTCTTGAACTTGATATGCATTCTTTGCTAGAGTAAAATCTCCCTTTTGTAATCTTTTGCCTGGTAATCTAATCGTGTTATCTACAGTATTATTAGTCTAGTGCCTATTTCTTTTCGGAATGTGAATGGATGGATTCTGATTTCTGCCAGTTTGCGTGTTTGCTGTAGTACTTGCCATTTGCCAATCATTTTCGAAAAGATATATTTTCACAGAACTAATGGAGCTATAGCTGATTGTCTAATTCTCCTTGTTTCTTTTTAATTTCTCATTACAATTTATAAAATTTTGAAAGAGTGGTGAAGGTATTGTGCTAGAATTTGCAGTTTGGAAAATTCTATAGTAGATTTGCAAAAGTTCATATAATTGATTAAATCACTTGGTTCCAAAGCATGGCATTGTTGCAGATACCATTTCAAACTTTCCATTTTCAATATTTAAGCTGGGATCAACATTGATCTCAAATTTCAGGGGACCATTCTTTCCTTGTTTCAACAACATTTTCAGAACTATTAACCATACATGGTAGAAGTTGAACTTTCTAACAGGAAAATGCTTTTTCCCCAATTGCAAGCTTTTATCCTCCTCCAACATACTAGCATTCGGAAGTCCTTCCCCAGAAAGTCTCGGATTATTCGCAAGTTCTGCATCAGCAACTATGTCCTTGCATATATTTCTTGAAATGGGATTTTGGTTAACCGTTTGTTCTCTATAACTGGAATAGACTTTTTCAGCCTTGATGTTCCCAAACAAGATTTCTGCAGCTGTGTTCTTAATGAGCACTGGCATGTAATCCGATTCGTCCCACACATAAAGCTGCCAAAATTTGCATCAATAAGCAATGTTTTAGCAAGTCTAAATATTAGTGTTATAAGAATATGATCACTAAGACAATTGAAAAATCAAATGCATTAGACTTGTCTTTTCCCCTTATTATCTGATAAAGATTAGGGGCTAGACATATTCAGTTGTACATAAAATTTTAGATGAAGGATGCCTCATAGTTCATCCATTTGGGCTATGGATAGATGTTTTGTTTCATTAATCAAAAGGATTGAGTAATGGTTTATGGAATTATGGATTCCTCATTGACAACAATAAGCCATCTTTCTATTTGACGCGAAATGCAGCATATAAATCAATCCTCAGTCAAAATAAATGATCAGATAGGATCTTGGTGAAGAGAGGTGTATGAGTATGAACATAATTACCATGAAGGGCTTATATATTGAGCAAACTGCATGAAGACGGCTTGAACTTTTCGAACAACTCAGCGGAATATCATTATGCTGAAATCTGAAAGAAGGGGAACGGTTATTCCTGATCATAATGGAAGGCAAAGTAACAACAGTTTATCATATAAACTAGGAGTACTTTGAATCCAAGGGGGAACCACATAGCTGGCAACCAGTGCATAAGAGATCTTCCACTAAGTTATTATCCTCAGTTTTGTAAACTCTCCTGCTAATGAATATCTTCTCTTTATTAGCATCAGCAAGAGATCCGGAGGAAAGTAGTGGAACTATTTCACCAATAGATGCACAGACAATAGCCTTGCAGGATGTTGTTAGCTGAGAGACTTCCATAAGCGAAAAGCAGTCCGTAGGCTTTCTCTCTTCAAGAACTGTCCAGTTTCTAGGCAGATAATCTGTTTGCTGAGTATATCACATTTAGTAAATTTATCAGTATATCTAAACCAGTACAGTATGAGATTAAGCTTATTTATCAAAGTAGTATTTCATAGTGAAAGAAGGCAACTGCCAATTATTAATGAAAATCATTTTTGCTAACAAAACTCGAAGGTAAAATATAACATGAACAAGGTATCAATATCATAATCACAGTTACCACAATCATATACCCGTCTTATTTAGACAATGAAGTTGCAATAAAACCAGGTAGGCATGTAATGTTAAATGTTAATGACATGCTACAATTCATTTAAAACCATGTAGGCATATAATCTTAATGACATGCAATGGAATGAACAGATGATTCCATCAACCAAATTGCTAACCACAGCCATTCAGTGTACTAGTGCTTGGAATGGTAGAAATCGGATAGACAGAAAATGAGTGGAAGGAAAATAGAAGAGGAGGGAAAATGAGAGGAAGAGGAAGTTTTGAATTTTTTGTTTCTAGAAGTCAAACTTTTCCTTTCATTTTCTATTAAACCAAACAAAAGAAATTGCATCATTATCCGAGATTTTCTTTCCTCTCATTTTCCTTCCATCCATCCAAAAGGCTTACTACTAAAGGCATTTGCGTGATGTGCTAATCATAAAAGCATAATTTATTCACAACCTTTAAAAAACAAAAGATAGAAACCACATCTCGCAAATGCAATCAAAGAACAATAGGCATGACGAGAACAAGAAGAACTAAACCCGAGAAATGCATTTACTTCGAAAAATTATATGACAGGCAAATTTTGCAGATGCAAATACAATACTTGATTGAGCTGCAGCTTGATGTTGCAGATGGAGGACTGAGACTGCTGCACCCACTCTATGACCCTCCTAAGCTTGTCCTTTGCCATTGTCCCAACACGGCAACCTGATATCAACTCTTCAACAACTGCACATAACCAAATTGTAAAACATGAAACTTTCTAATCAAAGAGTGATAAACTTGCTTTGGGAATAAATTCTGTCATGTTAAATTTTCACGTGACCACGTTATGTAAACATTTCGTATCCCTCTTATTTCTCCTAAACACTAATTACATTAATAAATTTTTATAAGAATCCACCTATTTTATAAGAATAAAAAAGAGAAATGGATGCCAAATTGTTACATACATGTGAAAATTCTAACATGAGAGTTACATTCTCAACAGCATTTACATTCAGTGATTCTTGTTGAACAACACATCACATGGTGAAAGAAAACAGACCCTTTGAGACAAGTGATTCGTATGGGTGAATCAAGCAAACCAAAGAAGACCACTGAACGGTTCTGGCTTCAACAACATCGCCATATTTTGCAACCTTGAAATCTGCCACGTGTCAAATCAGCACTTAATGCCGTCAAACCAACAATTTCAAAACGGATAACAGATATTAGATGAGAGATAACGGATAATTTACTCTGTAACAAGACGACGTCTCCGGCGGTGACCGTGGAAGCCATGTGCTTCTGCCAAAGAGAAACTACGAAATACGGCGTCGTATCGTCGCCGACTTGAATGTCGGTTCGGATTAGGGATCTTCCACGTTTCGAGGATTTACACTGTGAAAAGGGAATAGATTGGAGGTAAAGGAAAGAATTGTGTGTAAGGGGAAAATGGAGAGAGTGGAGAAGAGGAAGACACCTGAACGGGGAAGGAACGGTGGACGAAGACGAGAAGCTGAACGAAATCGCCGATGTGAGAAGAAGCCGCGGAGAGATCTATGAGAGGACCGTACCAACCAAAAGCTGAAGCCATCTTCTTCTTCGGTTAATGCCCTAACTGTTCTCCCTACTCTTCTTTTGGCGCGCTTAGAACAAGCACATTTTTTAAACGAAGTTTTAGCTACTTTCTCCCATAAATATTTTTTTGGGTAAGTATTCACCTTTTAAGGAGGAATAAAAAGCACTTTTGATGGATTAATAATAAAATAAGTTTTAATGATAAATATAAATATTAAAAAATAAAGAGTCAAAAATATTTTTTTAATAATGTTTTTTTTGTTTTTATATAATATATTTATTATATCACAAATATATTATGTAGTAATTTATTAAAATATGAAATTTTAATTCTATAATAAATAATAAAATAATTATAAAATATCAAAATATTATTTTCTTAGAAAATTTTAAGTAAAATTAATAATATATAACATGAAGGATATTATTGTAAAATTTATGTTGTGCTATGATTTATAAAAATTGTAGTGTGTTATATTACTTGTGCTATTTATCCATCAAAATTTTTTTTTAACAAGTAAACATGCCAGAGGGAAAAAAAAATGTAAACATTAATTTAAAAAAAATAATGCAACATAAATAAGTGGGGAAAGTGAGAGAGGTAGTTACACTTTTGAGTAAAGATGCAAGGTTAATTTTGTTTTTTTATAACTTGTGTATAAAACAAAAAACTTGTCCATTGATTTAGTGAGATACAAAAAATCAAACACAGAACAAAATGTTTTGTCCTGTGTTGTACCATAAAAATTAATAAATCAAATGGACCCTTAAACTTTTTAGGTCCATTACATATTTTTCTTTTTTCTTTATAAAAAACAAATATCAATTCTGTTAGGACTAGAGCAAGCACACGTTTTCATTAGGTTAGGTATGAGAGTATCATAATTTCACTTATCATATTCAATGGATATACAATATCTTTAATAACCATTGATTTATTGTTAAAATGTCAATAAATAAATTTATGTCATATAAACTTATTAAGGCTTTTGTTGAGTATGATAAATGATACAGTATCATAGCAAATATCACATAGTTATAGAGCTTTAATTTCTACTTAAGATGGTGAGACTTGAGAGAGCCTCATATAGCTTAAGCACACACTGAATTTCTATTTTTTAAAAATGTGAGATTTTTTGCAAATTCACAAAATTATTATTATTATTGTCTGTTTAGAAAAGTTAAAGTGAGTTGACAAGAATTCAAACCGGAGAACTACTACTCAAAGTTCCCCCACCCAACTACTAAACCAACATGTTTGGATACTTATACCAACATGTTGGATACTTTTATTGTTGTTGTTATTGCTATTTAACGAACACATTGTTTTTTAGGCACACCATTGACAAAACAACTAAGATGACATCAACAGTAAATTTAATTCATATTCATGTTCACTGAAGTCAGAAATTGACATACCAAACGTCCCAAACGAAATTAAGAGTACAAGTGGCACCCAAAATCAAAAAATTTATTGGGCTGCAGTCAAACCAGACTAGAAAAAGTATAAAATGGCCTCTTCAGCCTCTATAAGAACCAAATACTTGCACATACTAAGTTGATGGAATGGGCCAACAAAAAAAAAGCACCAATTCCAGCATGAAGCTTCTGTTAGAAACAGGCACCGAAAGGCCAAAGCTAAATAACAGAACCCCCACATTTATCTACACACCTACTCCCAATTTCCAGTTTAAAACATGTTCATAGAGCATTAGCAAATTTAGACAATGTAATTTCCTTACCTATGTCGAACTATACACTATCCTAAAAATGGAGCTAAGTCCATTCATTTAAATAAAAGAGACTTATGAATTCACGTAAAAAAACGTTGGTTGTAAACTGGATCTGCCCCTTCAAAACTACCACATTACCCAAGATAAGAGCTCATGAACAGCCTCACTCCAATATCAAGAGGCCCATCATCACCACCAACAGCATGAAGTGCTACTGGTATAGTTGAAAGAAGCCGCACCGTGAGTGGAAAGAATGCAGGGTCAATTTCAGTTTCTGAAGTGTCCAATCTGGTAATACCATCATCGACTTTCATTGCATCACTTTGATTAGAATTGCCCTTGGTTACTTTCAGGTCATATGGACAGGTAAGCAATGCGACTTCATCCAGTGCCCTCCACTTGTTAGGGCCACCCCTCCTAGAACCACGCCTATTAGTACACATGCTGAGCACCAAAGTGGTTGTCGCCTCAAGCCACTCCACATTCAAGCCTTCAACTTCATCATAATGTATGCGTTTCTCAATCTGAAAAAAAAAATGGTACAAAAGAATCATAAGAATGGAATTAAGCATCTGTAACAGAAAAGGCATCTACTTGCACAAGTTGAATTATGCAGAAACCCTTTAGTCTTTATATCATCTTAGACAAATCTTAGTCTTAAACAAATTGCACAGAAAAACTCAGGTATCAAAATATACAAATTCTATGCCAATACATAGCTTGGACTGCTGGGTGTCACCAAGACACAAACCACTTTTTATTCAAAATAAGAAAGTAATAACAATCACTAGTTAGATTAAATTGAAACCTAAGTACCTGAGTACCAGAGGTAGTCATAACAATCACTAAAAGAAGGAAACTGACATGCACCTAGTTAGATTAAATGTTCATGAGTAGTAAACCCTTGTATGCTACCTTATCGGCCAGAGTAAAATGAATAAAAACTCGTTAAATTACAAAACCTGTATTATACTATTACTTCTCAATTTAATACAGCCTCTTAAAATAAAAACCTCCAAAAGTTGTTATTACAATCACCAGCATTACAGGCAGATAAATGGCATTATAAGCAAATTTTTTGTCCAGTGACGTTTGGAAACTATCCCGTAGTAAAAAATATACTGCATTTTAATTTATAAGATACTCCAACAATTCTACTCTTATGGGTAAACTGGAACTGCATATAGTTAAAAACTACTTACAGCTAGCTTTTGAATATAAATGGACATGAATCTTGGACCAAGTCCTAGTATTCTTGCTTTTGACAATAATACCTGCAAAATAGACAGGAAGGACATAAGTGCATTGCAAAGGAAACTATATCAGATCAAACCTAGACTTGGAAACATAAAAAAGAACTCAAACCATCAGTGTGAATAACCATATTATGAAAACTTTGAAGATGACAAAAATCATAAGTGAGATGAAAACATAGACTCGACTAATGCAACAAAACTTTAGAACAATACAGCAATCACATTCCACTTTTTGGCTTTAGTTGGTAATACACCTGTCTACAATAAAATAAAATAAAAATTAAAAACTGAAAAATAAAATAAAAACATGGGGAATTCAAATTTCACATTACTTCATACCAAAGACAAATTTAAGCAGCGTTCACTAATTCCTAGTACAAGATACAGAAGGTATATTTTTGATGAAAAATCATTTATCCGCCGGGCAAAAGCAGAGACCCAAATATAATACAGAAAACAATTCATAAGTAATGAATTAGATCATTCTCAAAATCAACATGCAGTCACAAATGAATTTCAGCAAAAATCAGCAACCAAATACTAAAATGATCTTGTAAATTTTTTTATTGAACAATATAAAACTTCATGAAAGAACAAGGATGGCAAATTAAGAGTATGATTTGGAAAGGCCATACCTGCTTCTTCTTCAGGAGAAACCATGTGTAAAGTTTATCACAGGCGTCCTTAACGTTTCTACTAGCTAGCTTTCTCTCGTTGCAATAAGCAGCAATATCAGCTAGTAGTTCAGAACAGGGAACTCTATGTTTCAAAGCTGAAGCTGATAGCGCATCCCTACCTTCCATGGACTCTGCAGCATTTTTGTCAAAGTTGATGCCTGTGAAACACCTTTTTTGCACTTCCACTTCTTTGTAAACCCTCGAAGACTTGCGATGCTTCGTATATAATTCCTCAGCCTCTATAGCAGCAAGTAGTGTGCGATGGACAACAATATCTGGATACCGACGCAGAGGTGATGTAAAATGAGTGTAAAAAGGGACAGCTAATGCATAATGACCCCATTCATCTTCTCTGTCTTTTAAGTCTCCGCTACAGAAGTAAGATGCCAACTGCATTGGCCTAGATGCATAGGAAACAAGTATATCATAAAGCACAGGATCAACCTTGAGCTTTTCCCTTATCTTCTCTAGTGACCAATGGAACTGTCGAGATGAAGATGTATCCAATTCTAAACCTTGCTTCTGACAAAATGCCATGAACTCCCTCAGCTTCCGCATATTAGGTTCGGGATGCCTACGCAATAATGCAACATCAGGATAAGCTCTACATATAACTTCTGCTGCAGTTACATTGGCCAAAAGCATATATTCCTCAACAAGGAAATTTGATTCTTTCCGTTCAGAAAGCATACTATCGTAAGGAATTCCATTTTCATCAAACAGGATAACAATTTTGGGATTTTCCAGCCGCAACGCCCCATCAGTAAACCGCTTGCATTTCAAGATATTTGAAAGATCATAAAGACTCTTTAAAGATGTAATAACATCAGTCCATCCAAAACGGCCATGCACTTTAGGATAGTCTTTTTCAAGAAACTTTGAACTTTCAAAATCAAAAGCCTTGTCAATGATGTCCTGAGCATGTTCATACGAAAGCTTACAACAAGATTGTATAACAGTGCGACCAATCCAACGGTCTACAACATCCCCAGCAACATTTATATCCAAGAGCATAGAAACTGCAAGTCGATCGACTCCAGGACTAAGTGAACCAATATTCTCTGATAATAATGCAGGCAACATAGGTAACTTCCTTTGTGACATATATACACTTGTTGACCTAAACTGTGCCTCTTTATCTAAGGCTGAATCGGGTACAACAAAGTATGACGCATCAGCAATGTGAACACCTACTCTATAATTTCCATTAGGTAATTTATCAATTGACAATGCATCATCAAGATCGGTGGCAGTTGAAGGATCAATAGTAAATATACACAGATTCCTAAGATCTATTCTACTTTGAATTTCCTTCAGAGGTACCTCCCAAGGAAGACCTGGCAAAGAGGACAGAGCTTCAGGTGAAAAATCAGATGAACAGATTGCATTCTGAAACAAAATTGCATCTAATTGGGGCTGAACTTCACCACCTCGTCCAAAAACATGCAAGATGAGACCCTCAGGAAGAGGACTTTCTTCAACCCAATTATCAATTTGTGCAGCTACCAGATCCATTTCAACTGTCACATCACCGCTTTTCAGCCTTTTCTTAATGCATTCTGGTAACTTCCTAACAGGAAGCATCATATTTGGAAACTTTGGATCAGTTGGTATCAGATGGATGTATTCATGCTCAGAAACCAAATTCTTATTCCTCTTAGCATCCTTTTTGCTTATGTCCCTGAATGAAACCCATTGCTTCACATTAAGATGGCCAACTAAACCCTCTCGACGTGCAGACCTCTCAATAACAGAAACCACCCTGCCAGTTGGCCTTTTAGAAGGGAAAGAACTAATCAACGAACACATCTTTTCCATTGCATTAATTACTTCACTCTGACCACTAAAAGAATCAACTTTTAAGGCATCACTGCCATCATGGCTGGCCATTTGAAGTGGATCTAAATGGTTTGTTGAACCCAGGGAAGTATAAATCTCTTGAACAATTCCTTTATCAGGAAAAGGATTACTTCTATGAGGGGTGAAGTTTTGATGGGCATTCTCCTTGTTTTGATCAGGACTGCTTCTGCAATGGACAGACTCGTGATTACCATCTACCTTACCTTTTCCTTTACAGATATTACCACCCACTCCATCATCTTCAGCAAGAGAGTCGCTACCTTCCGGCGTAGCAGCATTGTTACAAGTACCATTTGATCCTTTCATTTTTGTCCACAATGGCAAGGGATCAATCTTAACTGCAACAATATCACCTTCCACCTACACAGAAAAAGCATCAGATGTACATACTCCAGCGAGGATAAATGGCACAATGAAGCACATTTGGGTTATTATATGAACTAAGGAAAAAGCACTGCAGCTCCATATAAAATCCATAATCTCATGACAAACAATAGAATAATAAACAGTAACATACATGTAGATTACAAGCAAAAAAAATCACACATTTGAAAAACCAGATATGATCATAACTAAGCATACGTTGGCAATTAATATACACATGCACAATTACATAGAAAAAGTCAACCTTATGGATGAACATGAGACACGTGCAAATCCCCTTGATAAAGATCATGTAAAAGTTCATAGTGATTTGTATATGCCATAATGCCAATTGAAAACAAAAGCAGTTTGCCCATCAAATCAGCAGGAAACCTAAAAAAAATATAATAATGTGCAGACTTACAGCTCTATTCTGGGCCGGTATCCCACTAATGAGAATATCTGTCGGCACTCCATCAATTCTGCAGTAGGCCTACAAGTACATAGAAGGGAGGATTTAAATCATTGCAGCAATACAGCAGATGTTGCAGGCAACTATTAAAAGATATCAGGAAATACCTCAAGTCTATTGTGAGCATTGACATGAAAGAAAGCTTTAAAAACATCACCCTTCTGCAAACAAAAAGAAATTACCAAAATTATACCAGTAGAAACATTATATTGATTAGTGTGTATGGATGTAAAACAAATGTTACTAACCTCTAATGCCTTCTCAACAGCCTCCACAGACCAGTGTGGACTAAAAAAATTTCTCTGGGAACAAAGCTCAATTTGACTGTAGGGAACCAAATCTTTGTTTTTATTAGTTCCTAGTGACACTCTGCAACTGTTGGGTTCAGAAAATGATTTTAAATTGACTCCTGTACTATGCATTTGAATGTTTTGCAAGTTAACAGGTTCCACTTGCTCATTGATATGCATCGGGGGCATTGAAATGAAAGCGACATTTGATGCTTTGGATAATCCTAGTTCATTAGAGTGACAAACATTGGCCCCCTGCTGCTTCACTGAACTGCTCAACAATGCAGTCATGTGACTGGGTGTTCCATTTTTTCCAGAACTTTCTGATGTAACCCCATGCGTCTCATTTACTTCAGATACTATTGACAAAAACAACAAGAATCAGTTAAGAGAAATACTGAACAGTACGTGTTTTTGTTTCTATTGCAAAAAAAGGATAAAAATAATTTTTTCCCTTTCGTGTACATCATTAATCCACATTTCAAATTAAGAGCTAGTTTGGATTTGTTTCTCAAAGAGTGCCATGGGAGTAGAATTTGCCATATGAAAAAGCAACATCATAAGTTTTTTCAACATAACTTTCAAAAGTGAGCTTTGTCAAATCAAATTTCATATCTCAACTTTTCCAAAAGCAATTTGAAATAGCTCTTTGGAAAAGTTGAAGAAGAGAAGCTTATTCAAGAAATTGTCTTTTGAAATTTATGGAACAGTAACTTCTGCATTAGCAAAAATTATGTTCCTACAAGCATATCACAATAAGATCATCATAGGCGCCAAAACTAACAAGAGTAGATCACAGTGGGAAATAAAGTGAACCACCAAGGTACACTGTGCATTAACTGAGTGTTTCAAGGACCCTATGCTACATCAGGGAACAGCAACAAACATGATACAACCATTGGTATTGAACAGCGATCTGTTTTTCCATCAAGAAGAAACAAAACATTGGCCCCTTTACTGCTTAAGAAGAAACGCCCTAATCATACAATGTCACTAATAAAAAAAAAGATGAACCAGAATCACCAACAGCAACTTCAACTCACACAAAGCCATGTTCTCGTCAATTATTAAAAAATAAAAATAAAAAAATTGTCTAATGGGGTTGAAAGCAGTAATCTACATATCAAAACAGAGAGAGATAGAGAGAGAGAGAGAGCGAAATTGGTGTACCAGGTCCAGAAGATGAAGGAGGGTTTTGCTTGGGTCGACGATTAGATCGGCGCTTCTTCTTCTTGTCCTTTTCCCCATCATCAAACCTCTCAGCCATGGATCCTTCAATCGCGGCTCTCATAATTATCCGAAAAACAAAAGAAATCTCTTCTCAAACGAAAACGAAAGAATAGCAACAATCAGGAATTCCGAGAGGAAAAATAACTGTTAGAAGCCGTGACTCTTCCGTTGTTTCGATAAAAATACAATTCGGAAGAACCAAGCAAGCGAAGGAGGAAAGAAAAGTATCAAATCAAATAATTTTTTTTTAAAAAAACAAAGTTAGGGAAAAGGAGAGAAAAGGGAGAGAAAGTGAGAGGGGGGAGAATTG
Organism: Cyamopsis tetragonoloba; assembly: GCA_037177725.1. Classification (NCBI taxonomy): domain Eukaryota; kingdom Viridiplantae; phylum Streptophyta; class Magnoliopsida; order Fabales; family Fabaceae; genus Cyamopsis; species Cyamopsis tetragonoloba. Next base: position 64,875,301 of record CM074119.1, read on the forward strand.
AGTAAGGGATAGGGTTTAAGAAGAAGAATATGTAAATTGAATAAGAGAAGCGAAGATGAAACGACAAGAGAAGAAAGAGAAAGTGTAGGAGAGGGAGAAGGAGGTGGGTATGATGAGGTTGAAAACGACGCTATGATTGGTCGGCGGGGACATTGGGCGCCGACTTTTCTTTCCTTTTCTCTCTCACATTTTCTTCCCAATTCCTCTCCACTTCTTTCTTTTTTCTTTTCTTTTTTTTTTTTCCCTCTTTCTTACTACTTTTCCTCCTTCCCACTCCACCACTTCGATCCCTAAACTCTTAATTAATTTTTATTTTTATGAAAATTATTATTTCCTTTTTCTTCACTCAAGAATCTCGAGGGTGTGTGAATTGTGGGCAAACCATACGTCAACCTCTTCAATAAAATAGTACTTGCATTTTAATTTAATGCGAGTATGGTATAGCCACCAGCTGTGAGAAAAAAATTTCTCATATTCTCATAGTTGCAGTATAATTCAACCGCGCCTATAAAAAAAATATAATTCAACCGACGTGACTAATTTTCTAAGTTGGTTACATTTGTTTTAAGGGTTAATCTAACGTGTACAATATTGTACGAAATCATAATTAGAAATAAAATACAGTATTAATTGCATGTTAAATTTAATCACATTAAATTTTTGTATTTTTCATCAATTTTTTACTATTTATATTTATTAACCTGTGCAATATTGTACAAATTAAAAAAACTCTTGTTTTAATATTATTATTATTATTACTATTATTACTATTATTACTTTTTTTAAAATTTTTTTATGAAGTAATTATTATTACCATTATTATCTTTATGGTAAATTGCATCTAAACTCCCTAAGGTTTTATAATATTGCAGTCTCACTCAAACAAAACAAAATATTGCAGTTCACCCATTTAAGTTAACAAAACCTGACCCACCTTAACCAATCCTAACTATTGCTAACCATGGTTGAGTTACTTGAGTGTCTCCTTTGCTCAGAACCTTATTTTCAAGCATGAAGGAAAAAAGGAAGTAGCTTACGCGAAGAACAGAGGATGATGAAGACGGAGAAAACGCGACGGTGGACGGAGAAAGTAGTGCAAAACTTGACGAGGTGAAAGCAATAGGGGCAAAGGAAAGGGCATCACTGAACCAAATGAAGCTTGAGTTCAAGTGTTGATATATAGAGAGTTTCACTATTTTTTTGGGTGTAATTGATGTGGGAAACTTAGGTCATTTTTGGGTAAATTTAATGTAAATGAACCAAATTTAATGTAAAGTCATCTGATTTGAGTAGGACCTACTATTTTTTGGGTTTGTGTCCCATTCCCCATTGCTAATGTGTAGCATGTGTGATGCCATTTTTTTTTGTTTCCTGTGTTGTAATTGTGAATATGGCAGTTGGGATAGATGAACATGATCGTAAAATGCATCAAACAATGTTTTTCTATCTTTATTAAGTTTCTTTATTATGTTACTTTTATTTGCTATTTTGTATCACTCTAATGTTTTCCTAGTTCATTAATGCTGGAAGTGTTTTGACATAGAAAATCGACTCTACATTCTGTTTGGTTTCTGCATAGCTTCATGCAGATTTTGGTGCATTTTTACTGCATAATTTACTGTAGGATTTGGTGCAGAATTTGGTACAATTTTTTCAATTTTGGTTTGTGCATTTTTACTACAGAATTTTTTGCAGATTTTGGTGCATTTTTCAGTTTTGGTTTGCGCATAATTTGAGGAAAATGACATCAGAATTTACCCCCAACTTTTAGTTCTGGTTCGTGCATTTATTACTACAGAATTTACTGTAGATTTTGATGCATTTTTCAGTTCTGGCTGTGCATAATTTAGTGCTCATCATCTGCATAATTTGGTGAATTTTGGTTTCTGCATAATTTGAGGAAAATGGTCTTAACTAGATTTGGGAATCTACATATTTTGGGTTTCAGTTTATGCATACTTTAATTGAACTTTGCATACTTTGATTTGTGCATAATTTGAAAAACTTTGCATATTTCGATTTTTACATAATTATTGAATGTATTGAAGCCAAATTTTATTCATTCATTTTGCTGCATTTCCTTTGTTACATAAGCTTGTGCATTTATAAACTTGCATTTCCTTGATTACATTAATTTCATGACTTTAAATCACAATTATACAAACAGAGACAGAGTCAATTCCATTCAAACTTGTATTTTCATTGTTGTTCAATGAGAATCATATACGCCACCTGATGATTTTTCAGATGTCCAATCAACCATATAACAAATTAATCTCATCTACCCAATGAGTCAACCCTTTGTTTAAGCATAAGCATTTCAGCTCTCAAGAACATATTCTCTTGGTTAATTTCTTCCTTTGTTCCTTCTTCAATGGATCTCGGCTATAAGAAGGTTGAGGTCGCTAATATGAAGGAAATGAACCAAACTGGAAGGGAGAGGAAAAATGGAGTCGAATTAGAAGAAGTAAGTTGAATCGAAAGAGGAAAGACGATGGACATAGTTAAAATCCCTATTTTTTTCTCTTTTCCCTCATCTTGCCCAACGATCTGAACAATTTTTTTTTCAAATAGAAGGTTAATTAGGGTTTGTTAGGTTAGAATATTCCGTTAACTAGTTAGCTTCCATTAGCTTAAAGGGACGGGGTGCAATATTTTAATTTGTTTGGGGGAAACTGCAATACTATGAAACCTCAGGGGTCAAGATGCAATTTACCCTTATCTTTATCTTTATAATATAAAAGCAACGATGTCTACATATTTTTTTGGAGGGAAATTTGCCTCTAATTTTTGTAGTAAAATGATGTTCCTATGTCATTTAGGTTCATTGGCTTCATCTTTCGCTTTATGAGAGCTATACTCATTTATCTGCTTTTAGTGCATGTTTGGAAATGTTTTTTTTTTTCAAAAAAAATAATCGCTTATTTTTTAAAAGCTCTCTCACGAGTCTTATAAATATAAACGATTATTTCTTTAAAATAAGTTAATCCAAACACACTATTAGTTTCCAACATATGCGCAACTATACTCATTTATTTCAATACCAATTCCAATGTTTCATTAATGAAAGAAATGGTTGTCGCACTGACCTTCATTTTTCCTTTTGTTTTTCTAGGCTAAAAATATGTCCTTTTGAAAGTGTCATTAATTGTTATCTATTTTCAAAAAGCATGCGAGTACCTTCAGTTTTTGTTGGAGCAAAAAATTAATTTCTTTCTTCTCTCACCTTCATTTCCAATTCATGCTTCTTTTGCTATGAGATAAAGACGAGAGAGAGAAAGAGAGAGAGAGAGACCTTGTTGTAGAAGTCAACTCGTGTGCATTGGTTACATGATTTTCCCTTGGATCCTCTGTTGGTATGAATCAGGTTAAGGGTTCAACTTTTAATTGCTTATGTCACTTTGTTTTCGATATTCAATAAAGAGAGAGGGAGGGGCCATACCGACAAGAAGGAAAAATCTAGAGTGTGCCTTACGAACCACCGCAAGTGGGTGTTGGTGGTGACACAGAGAGTGCTTGGAGAAGGCAAACTGAAATTTTAGGCGATAAATATGTGTTTTTGGTGTAATGGTAGAAAAAAGGTAGAAGAATGGGAGCTGAAATTGATGAGCTATGCCTTTGAGAGATGACGATGAGGAGGCACATCGTGAAGAGAAAGGAACGACAATGAGCACATGGCAATTTGTGATGAGTGAATAGTGGAGGATTGCCTTAACAAGCATGTGAAATCACTTGCTTGACCTTTCTTCTAACTTTTAACTCAAATGTAAAATTTTAGTCAAAATTTTATAAAGATTTGATTTTTGTTGCTAGATTCACTATAAAGAAAACTTTTCTTTTTCTCATTTTCTCTAAATTTCATTGTTGTAGAATAAATAAACAATGGTGATGAGAGAGTCACTCAGTGATTGGCGTGTGCTCTTTGTCAAGGTAAACCTATTCCCTTATCTGGGGGTGATTTTGCTCTTTGCTGAAGTTTTCCTTTTTGGTAGTTAAATTGTTGTAGATAACATATAACATGTTAATAGGGGTTATTTTGTTGAATTTGCATTTTTTTTTTGGCTTGGACTGATTTTGTTTCTCACTAGATACATCTCTCAATTTTTTGCATCCGTAATTTTATCTGCTTTGTTTACCTTTTTACCTGTTTTGCAACCGTAAACATTGGATCTATGAAGAATTGAAGATAAGTTCTTATTATTATTCTGATTTATTTGGTCTGAACCTTTACACTTAACTTTGTCAATAATATTAATGAGTTAAAACTACAAGTTTTGTTCGTGAAATTACACATTAGCTTTTTAGCTTCTAAGTGTTTTGTGATCTTTCCTTTATATTTACTCTATACAATGAAAGTTAAGAGTAGTTAAAAATTATGTTAGTCTTAACTTAAAGTCCTCAAATTAAATTGTTGAGGGTTGAAAATTGTTTAATGGAGAAAACTAAATTTGCTTTTGATTTTTTAGGAACTAGCTTCATACATGGGTTGTTTGATGTACACATAGAAGGCTACAAGAAATTTCTAGGTGAGCTAAATTTGCTAAGCCTATTTCTATAAATTCCTTAATATTTATTTTCGGGTAGTATTTGGTTCTTATGTAAAGCCATAATGACAAAATTTTGCATCTTTGATAAATTTAGTGAAAATGAAGTTGGTAAGCTAATAAAGGATGAGTTAAATGCTTAAACAAATTTACTATTTGTTCAGTTGTAAATGCATTGAAATTCTAAATCTTCTTAGGATTGTTGTTCACCAGATTTTGAAATCTAAACTATGTACATATGTGGTGGCTGTCTTCCCATCTTTACTCATGTAATTCAATATTGTGTACCTCATTCATTTTATCAAAACAAAAAATTTATTTGTTTAAATGTCTTTATTATATTTTTAATGGGTTTGGCTTAATAAGCATTAGGGTTCTTCCCCCTGCTATATCTTCTGTTATATATGTAACTATTGATAATTAAATGAAAACAAGGAGAAAATTGAATTTTTTATTTTATTTTTAGCTTAATTTTAGTGTAGTTGTACTGTATTTTTTTTTTTTAGGAATTTGCTTCCTATCAATTGGTGCTTTCATCATCAACACCATGCTTTTCAATTAATCCTCCATGAATGTTAATGAAAGGTTAAAATCTATATGTGCCTAACTGAATTCTAAGTTTGTGCATATAAAAGCTCGTAACACCCACCTTCAACAACAAAATTCAACCACTACTATCATGGCTAGGTTTCCTGAGCAACTCTCTTCTCTTTGTTCAACTACTGAGGTAACTACCTGTTCGTCATAGTCTAGTTCTTCCATTTTTATTTCCTCACCTACTCACTTGGCTTTAGTTCATTTTCAAATCTCACCATTCACCTTGCCCCTATAACCCCACATCTTGAAGTTGTTATTATTGTCCATTTTCCAACAAACTCCAATTCATTCTACCCCAACCCCAAACTCCATTCACTTTAATTCCTATATTGCCAATTCCCAACACCCATATACCCCACCTTTTCCACAACCATCCTTTATCCTTCCTTAATTTTAGAGTGTAAACCCCCACTATTCAATTTTCCAATTTTTTTTCAGAATCACAGATTCAACCTTCTACAATGGTCCCCTCATTTTCCACACAACTCACCACATTCTTCACATCCAGCAACAAAGTGAACGGTGGGATTATAACAATAGTAGTCAATCCTGAATAGTGGAGCGTAGTGGCCGACCCTCAAAACGCTATAGCAGGATAGCGCATAACTGGATGGGCTCTATTGCAAAATTTAAGTACACAAATTGTATGAAATCAAAATTATACTTATACTTAAATAATTCCATAAAAAATTTAAAGTGCCAAAAGTTAAACACATATTCATTGTTCATATTCATAATTAGCGATCATAATTCTAGCTTCTAATTGATAAATACTTCAAAACATAACGAAACACAATTCTAATAGTTCTAACTTATAAGTACTAATACACTCTTAAAAGACTATAAGTGTATCCTAAATGACATGTCCTAAATCCTAATTTGATTCAATATAATTTTATCTCCATCGCAACTATTATCACTAGTAGAATGATCAGACTCAAATTCATCTTCCTCTTCAAGTTTAGCCTCATCCTCTTTTTTCACTTGAGCAAGTTTTTTAGTTTTTGACCTCCTAGAGGAGATGTTGTTGCTGCCACCTTGACTTCCATTACATTTCTTCAATTTTGATTGTTGTTTAGTCTAGACAATAGGCTCATTAACACCCATAACGCTACCAACAAGCCCCCAAGTCAATGTATCATCATCATCAGCTTGTTCACCTAGAGGCTCCATTTCTCCAAGCATCCACTCATTACAACTCATCAATATTGTTGAGGATGATAGGATTAATGGAGTCTTGGGAATTTTAATGCTCCCTTAGAGCTTGGTTGTACTTGACATAGACCAAGTCTAGTAGCTTTTGGTGCTCAAGTCTACTCCTCTTTTTAGAATAAATCTATTATTTGAAAATAAAAGTTAGTTTCATGAATACTAAATTACTAACGAGTGATAACAAGTAAAATTATTATATGGTTATAAAAATTATATTAACATGCTTAGAAAAGCTACAGTTACGCTCACAACCGGACGAACTACAAGTCAAGCTTAGAATATTGACAACAATCTTTTGTAAATTTGGCACGTGTTTGCTGTAAGTTCTCCACCACTCATCTATAGTTTAGTAAATTAGTTAGTAACTTATTTACCATTACCAAGTAAAATAAAAGAAGTAAAAAATTAAGAAATAAATACTAACTAGGAGCAAATATAGTTCTTTGCCTTATTGCAGCCTGCAAACTAAAAATGCCTTCACTTCTTCTATAGACGCACAACTCATGTGAGATTGTATATATCACTTTTTCAAATTCAGTCAATCTCTCAAAGCATTTGTGTAATCCATGGGTGACTTCGACATCATTTTCAATGATAGGATTTGAAAAATAAAATCTAGGATTCAAATAAAAGTCGGCTGCATGTAATGGATGATGTAGCCAGCATCACCTTCTATCAATATTATCAAAAATTTGCGCATACTTGTCTTTATTATCACCAAAGAATTTTTAGATTTCTTCCTTGGCCTTATCCATCGCTTGATAGATATAGCCCATTGCTGGCATTTTTTCATTGTCCACAAGCTTCAACACATGCACAAGTGGCCACATGGCTTTAAGAAAAAACAATACATAATTTCAAAAAGAAGGCATCAAAACAATACTAGTGCCCCTCTTACCCTTAGTTTCCTTTGATAACTTGGTTGTCAACCAATCTTTGGAAGTGAACATCTTTCTAAGATTAACCTTTTGTTTATGTAACCTTTGCAAAGTAAGAAAGCATGTTGCAAACTTTGCAACCCCATGTCTAACCAATTCCATTTTGTTTGTGAACTTCTCATTATATTAAGTGCCAAATAATGGTTGTAAATGTAACCGACAAGTTTCACTCCTCGTTTGATTGTTCTCTTCACCTTTTGAAGCTTCCCTATGTCCTCCAACATTAAATCGATGAAGTGAGCAGCGCATGGAGTCCAAAATAGGTGAAGATACTTGGATTCCAATAATTTCCCTAGGAATATAACATTGAGCCCACTCCAAATTAAATAAGTTATGTAAATACACAATTAATTAAAATTTACATGATTGAAATTAGAGTCTTACCGGCTAAGATGTAATTGCTTCCGTTGTTGGTCACAACTTGAACTACAGTCTCTTCTTCAAGAAATTCCACGAAATCCTCCAATAATTGGATATCTCAAGGCATCAACATTACTGATGAACATTTGTCCACAAGGACAATAGTACAAGAAGTTGATTATAGTCTTATTCTTCTTATTGGTTCAAGCATCCGACATTATTCAACAACCATATTGGACTCTTTCATCCTCCAAATGCGACATTATTTCCCTTGTTAGTTCTACCTCTTTCTTAAGTAATGAAATTCTCAATTCATTATAATTTTATGGCTTTAAGTGTATTCCATAGGATCCAATTGTTGCAACCATGCATAAGCTTAAAGCTTTTAGACCATGCCACATTAAACGCAATTCCATTCCTATAAAAGAATCGTACAATATATTGGATGGTTCTATCCCTTGTGTCTTTATCACTAAAATCAAGCACACTTGTTTGCCTATTTTCCTTTAACAAGTCTTTTGGTTTTTTCATGAAGAACACAAGAATTGGACCATTCATCTTCTTACCAACATTAAATTCAATGGAAGTGCTACTTGGAGCGGCTGCTATTTGGGACCATTTTCCAGCTTTAATAGAGTGTATTTCTTTAATTTCTTCCTCTCACTACAACATTTTTTTACTTTAGGCCATAACTTAAATTTTTTCCCAAAACTTAAAAACCGTTGTCTAATGTTTAAACAACAGTTTGGCAACAGTTTCTTGGGCATCTTCATAGTAGGCGCTGCCTATTGTTTTAGACAATATTTTTTAACCAACCGTAGCTAGAAAAGACATAATAGAACACTTTTTGTGAAGCATGATAAACAATTATTTTTATTTTAAGTTTAGCCAATGGTTGCAAAATTGTGGTCAAAAGCTCCAACCATTGTTCTTTCAGTGTTGCCATTGACTACAGGCAACAAATACTAAGTGTAAGTACCGATAATAGGCAACGATTGCAGTAGCGTTGCCATTGACTATAAGTAACAATTTTTCAAGCGTTGCTAAATAGTACATGCAACATAGCATTATGTGTTGCTAGATGGTATAGCCAAGTGTGTCCACAGGAGTTTGAATCGAGGACCTGCTACTCAAAGCAAGTCTCATCAGCCATCCGACCAACCTGTTGGATGCTTGTTAAGTATTTTAGAGAACTAAAATACTAACTCGTTTCAATATAGTGGAAAACAATTTATCGTCCTCAGGGAGCAACTACAGAACAATTTAGTTCAATTAGAAAACTTGGGTTTGAATTGTAAAATAAGTTCTCATAATTGTAAAAAAGGTTAAAAACGATTTATAAAAACACTTGGGTTGTTTATTCCTAAAACTTAAGAACTTATTATGTTAATTGAATGGCCAAGGATAAAAATCACTGACAAAGATCCCTCATTTGCCAGATTCTATGACAAAACTATATCGATTAAATCCCTATAAACAGTAAAAGAGTTGCCACACAATAACAATTCCTTTTTTAAGAGTGGTTCATAAATGAAAATTATCCCTAGATTTTCATTGATGAAATTCCTTTTCACAGAACCTCTTTTCAAATTAAATTCCTATTCAATAAAAAAAGTTAGAAGGAGAGAAGGAAAGTGATGAAGCTTTCAACTCTAAATTAAATAGAGAAAAGAAAACCAATCAATTTAACATAAATAAAAACCTGAGTTTGAGAATTCACACAGCAAGTTACATCCAATCCCAAGTAAAGGGTTTTAAGCTACCATCTCTCAATTTCTCACTTTCTCTCCCTAAAACCCTAAATTTCGTGCAGAGATGGCTCTCCTAGCTCCTAGTGAATGAGGCTTTTTAAAGAGATCCCAAGTGATTTATGTTTGCTCAAGATAAAATAAAATAATATCAGATAAGGTTTCTTCAAATCTTTTTTCCTTTTTGTTCACCCTTATCTTCCGTGCTTTTATCTATTTACCTACAAGCCAATAATTTAGGGATCAAATCTTATCTAAATCAATCCACAAGATAAGGATGAAACTCAAATCAACAAATTCTCTCTCAAATTAAGTATTGAATTTACTAAATTTAGGAGAATTTAATTAAAAGATAAACATAATATCATTTAAAATATATTCAAATTAACCACAAAATAGTTTAATAATTATCCGTCATCAAACTCCCCCGAACTTAGATTCTTGCTTGTCCTCAAGCAAGACAGCCAATCAACACTTAATTAAAAATCCTAGCTACTTACCTGAGTTCGGTTCAAGAAAAATCTAACATTGATCAATCATTAGAGCATCAAAAAAAGATTAATCGATAAGTATATATGATGACCCCAAACCCCCAATTGAAAACAAGATTCCTAAGCACTCAAATTACACCAAAATGGGAGGAACAATAATCAATTAGTCAAGGGAATAGACTCTCAATTCTCACAAGGTATGTGTTTCGCTCAACTCCTCACTAAGTCTCCCCAACTTAGATTTTGCAATTCATTTCACAATCAAACCATATACACATGCAAAACAAAAATCAAAAGGTCTTTTTATTAAGGTTATAACGTGGCTTGGCTACAAGAAAATTTGGTTTTTCTAGTCAACAAAATAAGATAGAGCATTAATGCAAGCATACTAACACTCTCACTCATATACCATAAGCACAACCAAATTGGAGCTACATCACAACTTTAGGATTTCCTCACTCTCCATGGCACTCTTTTATTCTTTTTTTTTATTATTATTTTAGCATCCTTGCTCAACTTTTTTTCTTTCCAACTCTTTTCATTAACATTTTTATATACATGAGAGCATCTTTATTTTTCACAAGGCATGCTTAAATTTTTCTTTCTTTCAAGTAAGGAAAATTATGAGCTTTTCTTTTAATTCTAACCACAAATGAACCAATGTGCCTCACTTAGTATGCATACACTAAGGATCCATCTTAGTAAAGGTAGGAAATAATAATGTCATGATGGTTCAAGGTATAAATTTTGAAAGATTCATTAACTTTAAAGCTCAAAGTGGGTACTAAAAATAGGATATTCAATCAAAACAACAAGGGTTGGCTTTTTGGCTCTAGCTCAATATCAACAATCGAAACTATGCCTCTATCATTTTTAAGTTTTAACATGCTTAATGGCAATTTTAGAAATTCATGCAAAATTAGAGGAGACAAACCAAGTGAAGACTCTCAAAACATATAATGCATTTAGGATCACACACACTCACAAGGCTTTTAGGCATACAATTCCCTTAACCAAGTCAATTAATTGCCCCATCATTCAGTCATACAAATCATGCAAGAAATCAAGAATTCAATCAAGCATATGAAACACATCATATAACTCATTTCAAAATCTTTTTCAAACTCACACTCAAGACATACAATAGAATTCCTCAAAAACCAATCTCAGGTAATTTTATTTCCTAAATCTTAAGTTCTAATTACCAATCCTAATTAAAAAGAAAAATAAAATGAGCTAAGAGTAAAGAAAAGAGCAATATAACCTAACGGTAAACAATTCCCTCCTCCAACTGCACTATTAGTTCCAATTGGTCTTGCCTCCCCCTGAAAATTAGGTCTGACCCTAGGCCATCATTGACAACGATAAGATTCATCGGGGTGTCCTGCAAAAAATAACTCAGAACATAATAGGAGGTAAAACCTCAAGTAAGAGCAATAGTTAGTAAATGCATAACACATCAAGGTACAAGACTCGATTATAAACTCCTAAGACTCAATCCTAATAATAATTAATAATAAAAACAATAAATATTGGGTTGCCTCCCAACAAGCGCTGGTTTAACGTCGTAAGCTTGACGCCTATAACTTTAAAGTTCAAGGTGGCTTGAGGCATGCAAGAGAAGAATATCTCCTCCCTTCCAATTTGAGTCCACCTCCAAGTGCTTCTCCAATAAAATTCTTCCATGAGGCCAAGGTGGCTTAGGATAATAAGCATACAGAGTAAATCCCCGTCCGTCGTCACATCATGCATCTTCACCTTAGGCTTTCCATCATCAAATGGTGTTGGATATATATTGAGATGCACTTTTTTATTCTTTTTCACCTCTTAACTCTTCACATCACTATGAAGAGTAAGCATTGGTATGGGAACCAACTTCCCACACACTTCTTCACAATATTCGTGCTCATTATTCTTTATAAGGACCAGAGAGTTAATTGGATCATCACCTTTAAAAACTTCAACTCTCACCCTCAAGTCTGCATCCTCTCTCACAATATCTTTCTTCTCAATTTCCTGATTTTCTATATTTACAAAACTCTCTGAATTTTCAACTCCTACCACTTTTTCTTCCTCAATCTCTTCACTCTCTTTTTTCTCTTCCTCTTTTTCATCTCTCTCAAATTCTTGCTCCTCTATCATCAAATCATAATCAATCTCATCATCAATTGTATCGTCACTCCATGTGGAAATAACTTTGCATTGCTCCTCGGAGATTATTTGATTATTGCCTGAGAATGGACTAGCGCTCAATTTCGATATTTGTTTAGCCATTTGCCCCATGTGAGTCTCAATATTACGCAAGGAAGATTCAATATTCTTCTGAGAAGTTTCCATTGATGTCTCATGATCCAAAGATGATTGTAGAAACTTTTCCAAGGTAGCTTCAAGTTTTGTAGTTGATTCAGGCCATGTAGGGATTTGAGGCTCTAAAGAATATTGATCTTGGTAACTCGACGATGCTTGCAAGAACTTTGCCAAAGTTTCATCAAGTTTAGAAGTATGCCCATGCGAAGGAGAGAATGGAGGACTCCACGCATCTGTATTTTGATAACTACTCCAACCCAAAGAAGAATTATTTGTAAAATTGGATTGAAAAGATGGGTTAGAACAACTACCTTGCCAATGTTGAGTATTCCAATACGGCACTACCTGCTCGTGAGGCACGGTATTGAAATACATGGTGTCTTGTTTAGACCATTAGAACATGGATTAGTATAGAGAGTAAAAAGAAGATAAAAACAAAAAATAGGTAGGGTTAAGAAAACATAAAAAGAAAAACGAGAAATAAAGAAAAAAGATAAAAGATAAAAAAATAAAACTAAATTTATATGTACAAAAAAAAGCTATTTACAACCCAAATATCCAACCGAGACTAAATTGATCACCGTGCTCCCCGTCAACGGTGCCAAAAATTTGTTGAGTATTTTAAAGAACTAAAATACTAACTCGTTTCAATATAGTGGAAAACAAGTTATCGTCCTCAGGAAGCAACTACAGAACAATTTAGTTCAATTAGAAAATTGGGTTTGAATTCTAAAATAAGTTTTCGTAATTGTGAAAAAGGTTAAAAATCATTTATAAAAACACTTGGGTTTGGATTTCACTATACTGATGTTTATTCCTAAAACTTAAGAACTTATTATGTTAATTGAATGGCCAAGGATAAAAATCACTGACAAAGATCCTCATTTGCTAGATTCTATGACAAAACTATATCGATTAAATCCCTTTAAACGGTAAAAGAGTTGCCACGCAATAAGAATTCCCTTTTTAAGAGTGGTTCATAAATGAAAACTATCCCTAGATTTTCATTGATGAAATTCCTTTTCACAGAACCTCTTTTCAAATTAAATTCTCATTCAATAAGAAAAGTTAGAAGGAGAGAAGGAAAGTGATGAAGCTTTCAACTCTAAATTAAACAGAGAAAAGAAAACCAATTAATTTAACATAAATAAAAACATGAGTTTGAGAATTCACACAAGTTACATCCAATCCCAAGTAAAGGGTTTTAAGCTACCATCTCTCAATTTCTCACCTTAAAACCCTAAATTTCGTGCAAAGATGGCTCTCCTAGTTTCTAGTGAATGATCCTAAGGAATTTATCTTTACTCGATAAAATAATATCAGATAATGTTTATTTAGATCTTTTTTCCTTTTTGTTCACCCTTATCTTCCGTGCTTTTATATATTTACCTGCAATTCAATAATTTAGGGATCAAATCTTATCTAAATCAATCCAGAAGATAAGAATGAAACTAAAATCAACAAATTCTCTCTCAAATTAAGATAAGTATTGAATTTACTAAATTTAGGGAAATTTAATTAAAAGATAAACATAATATCATTTAAAATATATTCAAATTAACCACAAAATAGTTTAATAATTATCCGTCATCAATGCTCTAAATTAATACTTGCAAAAGAAAATTATACCTTTTCACCGTGAGGAACATAGGTTGATGTAGATGAGCGTGGTCCTACATTGCTTTCACTGCCAAGAGCATTAGCCATTATAGCATCCAAGGCTTCGTCATCCAAGTGTGGGTTGTTTTGCTTTAATAACTTCATAAGAGCCTCCATTCCTTGCATCTTCTTTGTTACGGCAGCCAACTCATTAGAATGTTGCTTCTTCATCGCAGCCATTTCTTCCATAACATCGCACTCTTCCTAACTTTTCTTTCCCAATCAATGATTGAAAAGTTTGTCCAGCAGGTTCAGCTAAGACTTGTAGTGATTCTTGGAGTTTAGTCTAATAAAAAAAACTCACAGTTAGATAATCAAACTAAGAGATTTTAAATATCTCTTGAGTTACAATTAACTTAAAGTAACATCTTTTGTTTTTTGATTTACTTCCTTTCCCTTTTGACTTCAGCGAGTCTCAATAAACATTTTAAAAGGTTTAATAAGGAGATAACCAAAAAAAGGAAAGGCAATTACTACAAACACATAATATCAATGTTCAAATAAGTTCTCAAACTCAAAAAACAAATTGGCCAATGTCTTTTAGCATGATGTGTGTTAATCTTAATAAAACTTAATTATAAGACATACTTAATAAAAGGTACAAGAATACAATAGTGAAATTAATTTTTTATGTAAGCAAATGAATTTCTTTGAAGAGTACTGAATGTACTCAAGGGAAAAAAAATACAAAAGGGAGTGTAAAAAAAAAAAACTATAATAACCAACACACCTAACCGTGACAGAGCTTGGTTAATTTTGAGGGGTTGAGGGAGCCAAAATTATTAGTGATCTACTTAATGTTTCAAGTCACATACTTATTTATATAAACAATGGGCCTATTATCACTATTATTATTTAATTATTTCAATGAAATTTATATATTTTTATTTTTATTTTATTTGTTAAAATATATTTAAAAGTGATGACAATAATAAGCATTTAGGAGTGGTAATAACCTCAACAAATACAAAATGAAATGTAAGAATTTTTTTCCCGCTCTTGTTATCCTCGGCCACTAACGCCTAAACTAGTAATACACCTAAAAGCACCCAAACTCAATCAAACAACATTAATAGGCCAGTACAACAAAACAAAACAACAATACATACCAAGGCCAATAAGAGTCACAAAAACAAGACAGCCAAGGAGCTTACAAGTTTCAATCCAAACAAGAAACAAATAACACCACAATATAAACAAGCAGCCACTAGAAGACACTAACATAAGCATGCTAATGCTACTAATCCAAAAAGAGACAAAAAAATGCCATCAACTAGCAACTAAAATCAGTCCCATATAATATAGAATCAATCCTATTAATAATAGCCATGGGAACTGAACACATATCTTCACATGCATTGAACACAGGCAATGGCAGTGCGACTGGCAGCACAACATCGAATACAGAACGAGATGAGACGAGGCCGCAGTGAGTGGAAAAACCTTGAACGAGGTTGCACCATCAATGACAGCGCAAGATTGAATACTTAACGAGACAACAATTAGATTTTTTAGGCTATGTTGTCGAAAGCAAGAATACAACAATTGAAAGAAACCAGAGAATTTGAAACAAGACATTAGCTAGGTTAAAAGAAATCAATTTGGAAAATTTGAGTTAATGAAGAATGAATTTTCTAAGTAAGGAAATATTATGTGTTACAGAAATGTACGATACATTAGCTAGTTGCAAGAAATAACCTTTTTTTGAATACATTGCAAGAAATCAATTTGTTTTTTATTCCAATTAATTTTATTTTATTTTTTGATAGATTGATACGAATTGAATTATATGCTGAATGAACAAATTGATACTGAAAAATTTTAGTGCATAAAATTTCTAAAAGAACTTTTTGAGGTTATTAAAATTTAAAGGCTACGGTTTTACAATCGTTGCCTAATCTCTTAGCATATCAATTTGATTTGATACTAATTAATTAGCCTTCTTCTTCTCCATTGCTTCTTTGAGTAGGTTCCTAACTTCCGGAGGAACTTTCTTATAAGCACCCACATCTCACCTTATTCTCATTTGATGCCTATTTACTCTAGTATTTCCTCCAGCAGTGGCTTTATGAAAAAAATCACAAGTTACTGACTTTCAAGCAACGTCAAGGTTTTCTCCGGTGGGTTTCACTGGCGCATAAGATAAAGTTGATGAAGCAATACTTTTCTGGGATGCTCCTTGAAATGATGAAACCATGAACAAGGGCTTGACAGAATGAATACGACAGAGGTTTTTATAACAGCAAAGGCGAAAAGCTGAAAAGAATAGAGGTGGAGCAGAAGTTTGATGGAGAACAAAAAAATATAATAGAGGCAAAAAGAATATTACAGCAAAAAAATAGAGGAAGAAGGGTGAAGACTGAAGAGGTGAAATAAACATAACGGAGGAAGAAGGTTGAAGAGGCGCAGAACAAGGAAGAAGAGGCACTCAGAACAAAGAATAAAATGGAACAGAGCAACCTCAGTCCTCGCAGAGAGAAGAGATGCCGAAGAAGGGAAGATTGCTTTTTAAATTAGGGTATTTAATTTAGGTTTTTCTTAATTTTTTTCAAAGGGTTTGATGAAAATTCCAAAATACCCTTAATGGAGCCCTTCTTGCAGCTGAGATTTAACGCTATCGGCTGATAATTCTCGTCGCTATTTCTGTTGCGACTGCCGAAACATTAAAACGCTTTGTGACAGAGCCGCTATCGCGCGCTATTGACAACTATAATTATAACTATAAATTGTTTTTGTAAAGCACGTGAGTAATAGATTCATGATGAACTTCATAATACATATTTAATATGTTTGGATTTTTAAGTCTGTTTTATGATTGCCGTTGCATCTACTTTTCTTCAGGAAAAATAGAGGCATTGGACTCAGTGTTTTGAAATGTTAGGAAATAGCAAATTTCACTAATTTTGATAGAAATTAAGTAAGTATATCAAATTTCAACCCTACTTTTGCACCAAGCAAGACATTAAGAACATGTTTGGATAGCATTAAAAAGAGTTGTTGATTATACAAAAAAGCATTTGGAGGAGTTGTGATGATGTTTGGATGAAATCTTAAAAATTGATTAAATTTCTTCATTTTTTTTGTTATAACTACAAATAGCTTTTTTAAAATAAGCTAGCTTTTGGTGCTTATAGAAAAAAAATTTAGCTTTAATCTACTTTCTTCTACTACTATTTAAATTTTTACTATAAAAACAATTTTTATACCATCAAAACATAAAATGTTATCATTAAAATCAGTTTTCAGGAATATACCCAAACAAAATTCGATTATACATATAATGGTTCTCAAAATAATCTAATTTTTACGGCTAATCCAAACATGTTCTAAGTATTTTCCATACAAATTTTAACTCCACCTTGTTCATTTTAACATTTGGATAATTTTAAAAGTATGCAATCTCTAGTGATGTTGTACTAATGCATTTATGAAGAATAATGAAGTAACAGTTTAATGTTTAACCAAGTCTCTATTCACTACAAGAAATTCGCTAAAACGCGTAGGCTAAAAACCTATGCTAAAAGCCAAAAGTCTACGCTATTTTGAGAATTTGTGTCGGCCTTCCATCGGTATCGTGGCCGACAATATTTGGGTGGATGCAAACTAATTTGTGTCGGCTTTAAGGCCGACACTAATTAGCGTAGGCTTGGCCGACACAATAGCCTACACAAATTCTAATGGCCGACACAAATCTTCGATACTGACAAACCTACGCTAATGGTTGGATGACCGACGCTAAAATTTGTGTTGGCTACATGCCTATGCTTCTTGATCTTTAATGCGTACTAAATAGTGTCGGCCAAGGCCTACGCTATTTAGTGTTTTTTTTAAAAAAAAATTCGAATTCCTATACACTACACATATATAGTATGGATGTTTATTCCAATATCAAACCTATTTATCAATATTATACACTATCAGTTCAAATATAAACTCAACACTTTCAAATATAAAATCACACTTAATTCAAATATATAGAATAATCTACTCCATTTTCAAAAATATGAAATAGGCTAAAAAAAGTATGAGACGTAAACAAATTGTATGAATAGAAAGCCTTTCACAAGGCAACACATTTGTCGGTATAACTCATAAAATGATAGTAAAGGTGAAGGGAAGATTTGTCAGTATAACATAAACTATAAGAAAGGAAGCCTTCAACGAGGCCAATTTTATTGTAAAAAAGAGAATGAAGCTTTCATAATTTACAGAAAAGAAAGGTGATCGAGAATGGCAGCTGCTAATACTTTACCCTCTCGTTATTGAAATGCATACCCTCGATACCTTTAAGAATTGATTCCAAATTCTTTGCATTTGATGTGATTTGACCTGATGATGCTCAGTTGTGCTTAGATGAAATGATGGGTGAACTTCTCTAAGCACTAGAGATATTTCTAAGTGTTTCCTGACTTGAATCCAGGGAGAGTCACTCTCACACTTAGAATAGATAAAACTCAAAGTTCAATTCTTATTTCATTAATAAAATGGTGTCTCTTTTATAGATAAGGAGTCAGCCACAAAAACTCTACAAAATCCACTAGTGCTCATTAAACATTTTCACTCACTAGTGCTCCACTAACATTAACTAGTGCTCCACTACCATTTTCACTAAATAGTGCTCCACTAGCACTAATAAGGATGAGTCATCACCACCTTAGTGGAATGTGTTGAGAAATCTAAATACGCAAACTAAAAAAAATTCACCATAACACACCCAAAATATGCGCATAGTGATCAGCCTAGGAGCCTCATAATTGAGCATTATTATAACTTAAAACAAGACTATAAACTAAGTCCATTAGTTGATCAATTCAAAACAAAATTTGGACAGCCAACTTTACATAAGATTGGGCCTTATTCATAACTTAGAAAATATTACTAAGGTCTACAAAAAGTGGCGTTATTTTAGTCCTTCACTTGGGTCATGATTGAGAGGGTAAGAGCGTCATTTCCATGCCATTGGGATGGTGGCAAACCTAAGTTGGATGGTGCCAAACTGCCAATCCCAACATCCTGCATTATTTTTTTATTTTTTTTAATATGAAAATAATATTACGCAAAGTTATATTGGGCTGTTTTCCAAAAACAAAAAATAGTAAAATTGGGCTGGGTTTAAAAGGTGGTACGTTCGTTCAGTCCACAGGTAATATCCCCCAAAAAAAATTGGCACCTTGGGCTTTTATTATGTCCAATGAGAACACGACACCTGTATAAAATGACGTAGGTGCATAATCATTCAATTAGAAATTGACTCCAGTTCTAGAATAGTGGCGTTGAATCGAAAACAATTTGGTAGCAATATCACCAAAATCAATTCCCCTTTCAATTCAATTGCAGCAATCTTCGTCTTCTCCCATGGCTTACGTTGAGCGAGGTATTTTCCCCATCTCAATTTTCACTCATATCAATTTTTTGCCCTTTATCTCGTTACCCTTTAGGTTTAGGTTCTGATTCCTTGGTGGGATATGGATTTATAGAACTGTGCTTTCAGATCCTACTTGTTTCAATTTCTATTTTTTGATATAATTGTCCAGGTTGAAATAACCTAAATCCTGAAATGGCAAACTTCAATCCTTGCAAACTTCTGATGATTGCAAACGTTATCAAAATTTTCTATTTTTTTTTGTTTGTTTTTAACGCGTTTACGTGTTCCTTAATTTTCTAGTTTTGTATTTCACGGTTCTTAAGAGATCAATTGTTGGTCTCTGGGCGATGTTGCATCCTTGTTTCAATTCAACTAGTAGATGCAGAGTCATCTTATTCAGATTGGAATTTTGCCACATGTACTGATTATACATGTACCTCAAATATAAGTATAAAACATCAGCATCTGTAGTCAGTGATATTACTGTCAACATATTCTATAAAGACCCTCTGAAAGTCATCACAGGATAAACCCCTTAGCTTCACTCCTTCAGTCCTTCTTGATAACGAACAAAAGCAACACCAACAAGCTTTATTCCACTAGGGGTGAGGTTGACTACATGGATCATATGAAGCAATTGTGCTCGATCAAAAATTAAGTTTTCAGAAATATTAGTTCTCCTAGGGTAACACTACTAACACATAAAAACATTATCACCCATGGTTCCTAGTTTTGTAGTTCAGGCTGATGTGTGCTCGCCTAATTATGTGTAGAATTGTAGAGTGTAGACAATATTCACAAAGCATAATCTTCTGTTTGATCATTTACAGAACAAAATTATTGAAACAGATATGTAAAACAGGAACCCACTAATCAATTGATTTTCAGAGAACAGGATGGTCTAGTAGTAGAGTATGTGGAGATGAACTCTGCCATGACTTGTTTTTGTTTTTAACTTCAAAAATTTTGTGAATGGTGTTTTCGTTTTCTATGGTATACTGGGAATTCTGAAGACACTTAAACTTTGATACACTTGAGAGTTGAGAGTTTCATGATTGAATTCTCTTTTTGATGTTAAAAGCTTCTTTGTTTTCCGTTACTTCAGTCCAATGTAATGACAGTCATGCAGACATAGTATTTGTGGGTGGTTTTCACAATGAAAGACTAGATTGTGGAGGCGCTGGAGTAAATTTCCATTTGGAGGTTTTTTTGTGTTATTGATTAATCGGTGGATGTGGATCATATGTTTGTGTTTCTCTGCTTATCTTTCTGCCTTTGCCAACAATGATACCACTTCTACTCTCCCCCCTCCCTCTGTCTCTCTTTTTCCCCTTCTAAGATTACATATTTTATTTAGTAAAAGTTCTGGATTTGATTATGGAGATGTTCTGTCTTAGGTTTCATAAATTTGTTATTTCTAGAATGGTAAATGGTATCACAATTCTTCCTTTCATTATAACTATGATAACAGTCAGTATTGGGTTTTAGGGGAATGCAATATGTGTTATCAAATCAATGAATAACTTCTCTTTAGCACCGTAGAATATAGATATAGGTATGAAGTATGAGCCAATTTTTTCTCTCTTATTTTTTTGTTTTGCATTTGGGTATCTATCTTCAAGGTTAAACATAAAAGATTTGAGGTGTCTTTCTTTCTCACTTTTGCGCCTTTTGTACGACCCCCAATCCGTCCCCCTCACATCTTTCTCTTATCTTTTTTTTAATCTTTCTGCATGTTAGTTCTCATTCCTCCTTTCTCATTTTGGCTGAACATTTCCCTCTGTAATGCTGGCACTTGATGAGTTAAGTATGCGTATTACATAGACAGGAAATTTTCTATGATATCAATTGTTAGTTTAGTTTTTGATTTGACCATTAGTTCTTTTCTTTGCTTTGCTTTTTCTTTTTCTTTTTCTTTTTCTTTTTCCATTCCATTAGTTGTTAGATAGAACTTAAGATGCAAAATCTTAGCCAAAATGTTTGGCTTATGCAGAAATATTTGTTTGAAATGACTAAATTTGTGGTTGGAACTTGGAAGTCATTTATGCAGTGGAAAGAGGAGTTTGATGATTAATTTCCTTTTTTTAGCTGTTTTTATCTTCTCTTTCTTTTTTGTTTCAAACATACAACTTAAGAGGGATTCCAAATTTTCTCCTTTGACCTAAAATGGGGGATATTATGCCTACCATTTCAATCAGCTGTGGTATTCTCTTAGGTTAGGCCTCTCTGTTTGCTAGTGAAACTTGCTGATCTCATTTTTTGAATGCTCATTTTTTTGTTTTTTCTTGTTTCATTGCCTACTTTGATTCCCTGGTTGGATTTTTGAAGAAGAAAATGAGATTGCAATCCTGCGTGTCTGACGTGTTGTGTTCTGTGTGCCATTGCTCCGTGATTAGATAGTGTTATTGATTGTAAGTGAAACTGAGTTTACCAGCTATTCTGTTGTGCCTTTAAAACTTAATATTTGGGGTATCATACTCCTTTCCCATTCCTCATGCGTGGACAGTCTTTCATCTTGTCTGAAAGGTCTGAAAGAATTCTGCTATAGATTCTTTCTTGAAATTGCAAAATGATTGGGTAGGTTGAGATTGATTTATAACTGGAACTTGATGCAATTTTATGCAGGTGTTGTCAAATCGAAACGATCAATATGGCGGCTTAAAACGATCACTGATTTTTTCTGGGCTGTTGTTAACTTCATAGGCGTGTTTTTTGCAACTATGTTCTCGGTAATATTTATGTGTATCTTCTTGTTTCTCATCATAAAATTTCTGACGAGTCTAATACCAACCTGATGTATGCTCATGCTGTTTCCATCCTTTAGATGGAAAAGTCAGATGCCTACAGGAAAGGTGCCAGTAAGAAATGGGATGGCGGTGCTCCCGGAGGAGGACCTGGTGGTGGTGGTGGAGGAGGAGGAGGACCTTATGGTGGTGGACCACGGGGCCCTCCTCGAGGTGGTCTGGACAATGTTCGTGGTCTAGATAGTATTAGGGGACGTGACCATAGTAAGTTTATATTGTTTAGATTGCTTCTTAATCTTTAGTTATGTAGATATTTGTTGTGCTTTTCTAGATTTCCTTTGCTAATTAGTATTTCTTCTCTTTGTTATTTACCCCATTGAAATTCCAGGTTCACTTCCTGCTTGCGGCTCCTGCTGTGGCTAAGACTGCTGGAGATCCCACCTGTATATGCCTTTTTTTAACACAAATTGTATCTGCTGCTGAACTGGTGTAATATGCAAATATCTATACAAATTTCAAACTTTTTATCGTTCTAGCTTCATATGTACTCAGGTTGTAAAAGAAAAAAACAAGACATTTTTGTTGAATGGTCATAGTTTTACAACGAACAGTTAGTAATTATATCCTAATGTTTTTAAAACTGAACACATCAGCGAAAGGATTTGTTTGCAGTTTATTGAATCAGGGAAATGATAATTTAACTATGAGAGTAGAACGGTGTGAGTGTGTGTGATGGGTTAAGTTTTTGCTAAACATGCCAAGTTAGGTACTTGCTAAATAGGCAAGGTTTGTTCCCTAATTATTAGGGTTTAGCTTTAGGGTTTAGCTTGATTATTGTCTTATTATCTGTTTATTTTTAGGTGGAGTTTGACCTATATAAAAGGCGATAAACTTGTAAGTTTGTTTATCAGCCTTCTTTGTCTTAAGTCCTCTGTAAAGATTAATAGGCCTATCTTAAATAGATCCACGTCATTAAATAGTTTTAGGTTTGATAAATACTTATTATCAAGTTTAATTTCTAGATCTTTCATTTATTTCAAAAATTAAAAGATCTTTCAAGATTCTCAGTAGTTACTAATTTTTTAAACAATTAACTAATCTTAAAAGACTACGTGTAAGTGTTTGTTTTTAATTCTAATTTTTATATCAAATTATTATATTTTTATAGTAATATTATCTTTATGTTTTAAAATAATATTATTATATTTATAATTATAAAATTTATAATATAATATTTCTAACATAAAATTATGTATAAAATTATATATATGTATATTAAACAAGCCAGTCTTTTAAGCTTAAACTTTTTTTTCAAGTATTAAATCTTTTTAATTAAATAAGATTTTAAAAAAGTCTGAATTTAATATTTTTATTAAATAGATTAGATCAGATTAAACCTTAAATAAGCTAGGTTATATATTCCTGTTATACTCACCCAAAAAAAAAAAAAAGTTCAACTCATTACATTAGGTTCTTGAGCAATTCATTAACTATGATATGATGAATAAGCTTATACGTAAATGGAGTTCTTTATTTTTTTCAAAATAAAAGTAAAATGTTCTACTTCCTATCAAGTGAAATGGCTAGTTTATTTAAATACATACCCTGCATACTTGAAACGGCTAGTTTATTGTTTTATGTTAAATTTTAAAAAAATTGTAAGAGAAGAAAAGTGAAATTAAAATAATATTCTATTTGTTCCTTTTTATCTGTCTTTTAAGGTTAAAACACACAAATTAAGAAATTTATTTAATGCTCTTGTAACTATCAAAATTATGAGATAATTCTCTATTATACCCTTGTTGGAACTCAACAATTTTTCAAAATAGAGACAGATAAAAAGGAACGGAGGGAGTATGTTAAAACTAAGATGAATTTTTTTTTTAACAAAAAGTTTAGTTAAGGGGTATGACTACCTTGGTCAGGACATACCACTGACTTTAGCAATGATTTATAGTAAAATTTACAGATCGCTTACCAACGGAAGCTAAATTCAACGAGATGGGATTCAAATCCATAATCTCGGAACCATGGGCCGAAACACACATTATCTGGGCCAACCCCCATTGGCAAAAATAAGATAAGTTAGACTTAAATTAATGGATAGTGCATTAAAACTAATACAAATTACACTTACATAAATTGAAATTACAATAAACTTAACACACGTTATATTTAAAATAATACAACTTAAGGTAACCCATATATTTTCTTAATTTCTTGACATATAAATTTATGGGTTATAGGTTAACTATCACTCATTATAGATATGTCCTTGTAGAGAATCAAGATCTCTTGCATTCTTAGTTGATCTTGCTTCAATTTAATCGACGCTTCCTTAGCCGTTGCTACTCGATCAATCATTGTAGTTCTTAATCTGTAGTCCTCGTTGTTGAACTCCAAAGAAGTTTCTCCCAATTTTCCTTCCCCCTTCCTCTTTGCTGCATTTCGATCGATTGGACGAGTCATGGTAGGCCACGCCGGATTGTACTCACTTGTTGGCATTTGTGGATTAGAAGACGATGAGTATGCTCCAAAAGCAAAAATCTTTGTCCTCTTTGTGCCGGATTCGCTTGAGTTGAAATTTCATTTTGGTTCATCCTTCAACAATCGCCATTGAGCCTCCATCTTGAATAGAGCTGGCAAAATGGGCCAGCCCGTTGGGGCCGACCCGAATAGACCGTCGAAATGGGAGGGTTTGCGTATTGAAAATGTGAGCCCAAATAAAGGCGAACATTTTTAGCCCGGACCACAAAGCCCGTAAAAAAAAGGACCCGGGATCAAAAAGCTTGACATGTTCGGGCTACCTACCCATTTTATTTATTTGAAAATTATATTAGTGCAAGTATTTTATAAGACAAAAAATATTGTTTTTCAACCCAAATTTGACGGCCCAACCCCAACCCACTATCTTAAAAAAAAAAAAACCTTAAATGATTAAACAAATAATATCACAAATTCAAAATTAGAAACTCATCTTATTTCCAGTCTATTCAAGATGTTAATTGCATTATTTGCTTTGCATTCAGGATGTTAATTGCATTAAGTCGTAAGTGAAGAAAAATATATTTTTTTTATAAAAAAATAAGACTATATTTTGTAAGAAACGAAAAGAATTTTTTTTTTAATAATAACAAATATGGGCTACCCAAAAAAGCCCGATGCCCGCATAGGGCCGAACCGAACTTTTAAAATGAGAGACAGAATAGAAATGGACGTTTTAAGCTCGGATCGAAAAAGTCCGCCACCCGAATGGACGGGCCCGAATAGGGCCGAGTAACCCGTTTTGACAGCTCTAATCTTGAACTATGCTTTTTCATCTGACTTATATATCTTGTGTATCATGTCCAAGACATCTTTTTTTGTTAGCCACTTTTCTTCTGACTTACTTACTGCATGATTGTAGCATCCTACAAACTTCTGAATCGTATTTGAAGTGACATTTTTTATTTTTATATTAAATCAAGGGTTATAAACCCATTTGTGCATCAGTACAAAACTTTTTTGTTGTGTATCTTAAGTGCAACCATGAATCTTTAGAAATATTAAGCCACGGATGAATGAGTATTTTGTCTTCTTTCTCAGAGCTTGATTCTCTTTTCTTGTTTGGACT
Organism: Cyamopsis tetragonoloba; assembly: GCA_037177725.1. Classification (NCBI taxonomy): domain Eukaryota; kingdom Viridiplantae; phylum Streptophyta; class Magnoliopsida; order Fabales; family Fabaceae; genus Cyamopsis; species Cyamopsis tetragonoloba. Next base: position 64,900,879 of record CM074119.1, read on the forward strand.
CGTTGCGATTGTGTTATTTTTTTCTTCCAGATTAATAGTTTCCAAACTAGCTTGAGTGGAAAATTGTGAGAATTGAAATTGAACATTTTCATTAATTGAAGGTAAAAAATTCTAAGTAGGAGAATATGGAAAATTTTGAGTTGACGATTGAGAATTTTGAGTTGAGAGAAGTTGATTATTTTGACTTGGGGAAACTTGAAAATTTTGCATGTATTGGATAAGAGCATTGAAATTAAATTGGTTGAATCCATGGACAAAGAAAATAAAAATAGAAATGATTAAGTTGATAAGAATTGGAGAAGGAATGTAAAGGAGATTTTGTTGTATCATTTCATCTAAAACAACACATATTTATACACATTTTAATTTTTTTTGCCGTTTTGATTCAAGAAGAGAGCACAGAACGGTCACATATGGTACTTTCTTTTTTTTTAAAAAATAATCATCATCATCCACCGTCCAAACATAGCAACGGTCATCACGATTTTTTTGAAAAAAAAAATGGGAAAAAGTTCTTGGCCAACTTGATCTAATCTAACCCAATTCTTCACCTTTTGATCTCAGCTTACCCTCTTCTTCACTTCACCAGATCACTCATCCACTCACTCATTCTCACTTTATATAATGAGAGAAACCTACCTGCCTCACTCACTCACTTTCAAATTCACTTCTAAAAAAATCCCTAAACTTCTTCTCCGCTATGCCACCACCACCACAAATCTCTCTCCCCACTTTATTTCTCCGCCATGCTGCCACCACCACAGCTCTCCCTCCCCACTTCACTTCTCTGCCATGTCGCCGCCATAGATCTTCCTCACTTCTCTTACCCTCATCTCCTCACTTTATATCTTCGCTCTCTCACTCTCTGCTTTATCTCTCCACAACCTTCTCTCCTTCACTTTAACCTCTCCCTTTCTCTGTCTCATTCTAGATCAAATTATAACTAATTAATAATTATACTTAATAATATAAACAAAGGGTAAATAATTAATCCACTCCTCTCTCTCTCAAACCCATTCCCATTATTTTTTTAGTGATTCACTCTCTCTTTCTTTGGCTGAAAACCCAATTCCCCCTATCCTCCTCTTCCCATACACGCACACACAGCACAATTCCTACCCTTCTTCTCAATCTCAAATGAAAGACCCTCTTCTCCTTCCTTCCCTTTTCTCGTTCCTTCCCCTTTGTCCTTTCTTCCCTCTTCTTATGGCAAAATTCAACCCATGTATTACAAGTTTTCATGCCTAATTGAAGCAAACAAGGTTCAAGAAGAAGAATCAAGGAAGGACTCACCAATTTGGAGTTAGACCTGCCGAAGGTCGAAGTGCAAAGAGCAAGCCAAATCTGAGGTGAGACTTGAGAGCGTGAGGACTGAGGTCTGAGGAGCAAGCAAATATCACAAGAATGCAGAGGTACGAACGAATCTTATGTCAAATCGGTTTTCTATGTGATTCTTTTTCTGTAAAAATTGTAACTTTTTGTTTGAACAAGTTGAAAAATGGAACCGAGATATTAGTTTTGTCAGTGGGTGTTCCGTTGCGGTCAAAACGGGGTCCGTTGCGGTCAAAACGGCATTACGTTGCGGATTTTGGGGTGATTTCGAATTACACCGCAACTGCGGTGCGTCGCCGTTGCAATGACGTCCGCAACTGCAATATTGTGGCTGCAATTGTGGTTGCTGACCGCAATTTGAAACATAGGTTATCTTTAAATTTAAAGGTTCTTCAAGTAATTAGTTTTCATCTGATTCATTCATTTAAAATTAAATCAATCTAGCGGCTAAAAAAATGACTACCTAATGCTCCTTGTTTTTTAGTTGGCACCCTATACGATGCCCGACTTGGCTTCCCTCCTTCCCCCTTCTCTCCTCACCTTGACCGAACCCTGCCATCACCGTCGCCGCCTAGCGAGAACCCTGCTGTTGCGCCGCCGTCACCTTGCCAGAATCACGCCGTCCCCTTTATCTGAGTATCTGTTGCTGCGGTTCCATTTTCGCTTAACCCCACCATCGCCGTCGTCGCGTATTGTCGCCGTCATCGACTCGCTAGATCTGGATGTCCATTGTTTTACTGCTAAGCATTGGAGTTGATCTTTAATTTTATTTTGTTATTTATTATTTATCTTTAATTTTCACTAATTTGTCTGTTCTTCTCAAAGATTCTGATAATTTGATGTGATTAGTGTGTGATTGTACACTGTCAATTTGTTTGTTCTTTTATTTTCTTGCTGAGATTTTCGTTTTTGTTTAGTGTTTTTTATTGAGATTCTTATTATTTATAATGTATTTGTTGAGACTCTAGAAATCCACCCACTTATAGCAGCATCCATTCCATTTTTGTTTTGACAGCAAAAAGTCTAGTGTCTAATGTGACTTAATTTGATCTTCAATAGGAGAAGTCTTGGCTTGTGAGATATATGGTTGCAAACCAATTGTATGAGTTATGTGAAGCTGTAGTCCCTGAACCTATGAATTTGATCTTAAACCTATGAATTTGATCTTAAACCTATGAATTTGATCTTAATCATGAATAGTCTTGGCTTATGTGTAGATCCTTTGAGACAATGAAGCTGAAGTTTGATTAGATTAGGTGCGTGGATTTAATTAACTAATTTGTCCTTGTGGGGTTTGGCTTGTTCTGAAAAGCAGCATATAGATAATAAGGACACTAGCCACAAATTGCAATTTGCAATTTGCAAAGAGAAGAAGGAGAACAAGTGATGATGAGGAATTGAACTTGGTTGATAATTTGATACTGATATCCCCACACTAAGTGCTAACTAATGCTTTCATATTTTAATTATTAAAAGGGTGCAATCACTTCCATATACTTCCACCAAGCTACTTCTTCCATTTTCAAATATAAGAAAAAAATACTTAAGTCACACTCTTTAAAAAAAGATAGTTAGTTAGTCTCATTTAATTTTTTGGTGTCAAATTAATTAAAAATACTTATGTGCAAATGCTTTGAGACAATGAAGCTGAAGCACCAATTGCCACAGTTCTGAAAGTGATCAAGTTTTTACAGATTTGAAATCCAGATCTACACTAGTATATTCTTCTTTGTGCAAAAGTATGAATCTCATTTGTTCTCATATTTAATTATGTGTTCTGACATTTCTGTTTACTTGTTCTGGTCTTCCATATGCATAATTTTATTGTTTGTGTGTACATATAACTTACGTTGAATAATCCTTGTTTGGTGTAGTGGTTTGCTTCTCGCACTAATGCGAAATGTCGCGAGTTCGATTCTTGCAACACCCTTATTTGTTTTCTCTGTCATAGAATTGTTACTTTTATTGTCATTGTGCTTATGATTGGTAAGTTTGCCATTATAATAAAAATGTTATATTTTTTTAATTCCTTCTTGCATGACACTGTGAAATATACCAAACAAAATAAAATTTAGTCCTTTCCAAATAAATAGTAATCTCAAAATAGTAGCTTACTTAGTTCTAATAGTTCTAACTTAGAAAATAAAAAATTCATCAACTATGACGTAGTCTTAATATCCTTCGATGCTTCTTTAGTCTTCACGGTTGTGCAATGATGTGCCATTCGACATTACTTCACTTAGGTCCAGTCCTTTAAGTGATGAAATATTATAGTTATCTTGAGCCTAAATAAAAAAGGATAAAAATAAGTTAATTTTAGAATAACAAAATATAATTATATAATTCTTATAATTTAAAGTTAATGTACACACCTTAAGCATTGCTGTAAAACTCATTTGAGTTGGTTGAGATGCAAAAGGCACCGCATGAGAATATGCTAGGAGAATTTGAAATTGATTCTCCTGATAATACTTGACTTAAATGAGGTGCAAAAGTGGCTGAACTTGATGCTTCCAACAAAAGTTGACTTGACTAATATAAAATAAATCTTGAATTAATATACTACATAGCTAACAAACTAAAATGATAAAAAAACCAAATTTAAGTAATAAAAAAAATATGCACATGAATAAGAGGAAATTAAAATTAAAAAACTTGTAAAAAAGAAACCTTGTGCACTGACGATTGTAAATGTTTCACTTTTCTTCTTGTATGCTTTAAATTTTCAACCTAGCTTGTTAAACGCTTGTTTTCTTCATCTTTTTTCCATCTTTCTTCTTAAATCCAATTCCTTTGGATGAGGAAGGCTTTGCAACATTATTTGTAGCCTCACATGTGGAATCATGAGTATCATTTGATTGTTGGTTCAATCGAATTTCAGTCACTTTCTTGCTAAGCTCTAACACCGCTTGATAGACTAAAGAGGATGCTTCCGGATAGTCAGACGCGTCTGCCGCCAATCTTAAAAGCACGGGACAAAGTTGCTTATATCGAGTAGAACTTTCCAATCTAGGATCAACATTAATTTGCTTTCCATTACTATCATTGAACGTATCACATCTTGCTTGCCTTGTCCATCGCTTCAATATATATTTGTCTAAAAGAATCTTGACATCATTGTGGAATAATACTCTCAATGAATGACAACACAATATTCCCCATTGTTCAAACTTTCTACAGCTACAAGTAATTGTCCATTCTCCACTTTCAATATGAGGTTCAAAGCTAACTCTCCACTCTCCTTTTTCATCCACCACTGCTACGACATAGTCGCACTGAGCTTCTGTTTCTCTTTTATAAGAGAAACTTGTGGCAGTTATTAGATCCCATTCTTGTTGGAACAAATTAAACATAGGAGGAGTGTACACTTGAGAAAGTTGTCGAAACAAAGGTGAACTTTGCACTATCATTTTTGGCAATTTTTGACGCATCTCATGATCTTGCTTTAACTCATTGTATCGCTTTTCTTGAATAACACATTCAAATTGTTTGAAGAATTGACTAATGTTCAAGTTAGGTCGTGTGCAGCTCTTGATATCGGAATTAATACTTTCACTTAGTTGTGTGCTTCGCATGCCAAGCGTGAAAGCATTCTTCATGTAACATGCTGCCCATTTCTCTTTGATTTGGTATGTTGAGCTCAACCACGTGTTTTCTTCCACATTATATTTCAATAATAAGGCTTTCCACGAAGCTTCAAAACTTTTTCTTCCTCATAACCATACATACACTACTTGAAAAAATGAAGGATTATCTATCAATTGTTTTTGAAAATATTATAGCAAATACCCAGCTTCACCATACGCCTTTTAGAATTTAAATAATTTTTTGCATCTTGCCTAGTGTATCCTAGATTCTCTCGACCTCCTGCATGTTTACTCATCAAAGTAAAAGAAGCTTTCTGTTGAATCCCTGCATCTTCTGCTGCTTCAAGTTCATATGCTTGGTGTTCAGTAGATGCTAACATATGCACAGTTTCTGGTGGTTCGAGTGGGTGATTATGATCATCAATACATTGAATAACTCGGTATTTTTCATTGAGTCGCTCCACTTTCATTCTTGCCATACATCCCGTTCTTGTCTCAGGTTTTTGATTATTCGTTTTATAACCCCTTGGGTCTGGTTTTCGTACTCCCTCCTTAGAACAAACAAATAAATAAGAAAGGATAGAACCATCTTTCTTACTCTTGCCTGGTTGTTGTTTTCTAGTTTCAAAACCTTTTATGCCTCCATAGTTCTCCCAAAATTTCCACGCACCTTCTAAATTATCGAATTCAAGACCAACTTTGAGAATCAAGTTTGTATCCATCAAGTAATCCTGTAAAAAAAGAATTATATAAAAGAAGAATTATACAAGTGACAGTTATTATTTTTATTTTTATTATATATAATATAAAGGGAAAAATCAATACTTAACAATGTAGATGAAATTCTCAACTAATGCTCTCTCTAAGACTCGAATATAAGTTCTTTTATTTGAATTGTAATATGCCTTTACGACTGTGTCGATATCATTATTGAAAAGTATCGCATTCAAATAGCAAGAACATGCATATGAATCAAATTAGGAAAAATTTATTATCATAAATCAAACAATAGAGATGCGAGGAAAAATGATTAATTAATTGAAAAAGAGTAATATGTCTCTACCACTACGCCGATACCGTTGTTGATTATAATAAGTCATTCATGTCGTGAATAAAATTGGGAAAAAATTATTATCATGAATCAAATAATAGAGGTGCTAGAAAAAAATGATTAATTAATTAAAAAGCTTAACGTGTCTCTACCAGTACGCCAATACCGTTATTGATTATAATACCACATTCAAGTTCTTGCTGCATATGAATCAAATTGGAAAAAAAATTATTATCTTGAATCAAATAATAAAACTGCTAGGAAAAATAATTAATTAAAAGTATTACCTTATGGTTTTGAGGATGCTCCTATGTGCAAGGGAATTGAGAGGAAGTTGGTTATTCAATTTTTTTTTACAGTTTGTTGCACAAGTATGCCTAAGGGACTGCTGCTAGTGTGCTAGTGTGTTCATCTCATGAAAGCGAAAATGAAAACGCAGCGATAGATGCTCAGATAAAGGGGGCGGCAGGATTCTAGCGAGGTGACGGCGGCGCAACAGCAGGGTTCTCGCTAGGCGGCGACAGCGATGGCAAGGTTCTGTCAAGGCGACGGCTATCTCAGGTTCACAACATTATTCGATAAAAGGTGGGTTGGGGTTGTGATTTTTCTTTCAAATCTAACGGTTGAAATCAAAAATTAATGGAGGGTGTAAATTTAATTTTAATTGCAGAAATTAGATGAAATGTATGGTTGAGATCAGGGACAGGAAGCGCATTTTTTGGGAGTAAAATAATTATAAATTAGACATGAGTCTGTGCGTTGCGCGGAGGAGCATTAACGTAAATTTTAATATTATTTGAATAAATTATTGAATTTATAAATATTTAATAAAACATAAAATAATTAAGTGAATATATTTTGAATTAAATAAAGTGAATTTATATGTAAAATGGAATGACATTTAATTTTAATCGATGTGAGCTAGTATAATATGAGTAATAACAAAAAATGTATGTTTCTTTTAAGAAAAAAATACAATCCATATACATGTTTTGGAGTAAATCTTTGTTGGTTGGTTTGAATTTTCGTCACTGTAGATTAATGCCCGAGCTATATTGCTTTTGATTTTTTTTTTTTTTCAATCCTCTTTCTTGCTCATTCTTATTCATTTATTTTTTTAACTTTAAGTTTACAAATTTTGTTTTTTATTTTTAAATTTAAGTTTATCTAAGAAATAACTCATTTTTGTTATTCTTAATTTTTTGAATTTTAGTTTATCAATTTTGATTTTTTGTTAAATTTAAGTTTATCTAAGAAAGTGAATTTAATTTTGAGTTTTTAATTTAATGTAGAAAACTCATCAAATAAATAAAAACTTAATTTTGAATTTATTGAGTAATTTTAGTTTCCTATTTTATTTTATTTTTTTAAAATAATAACTTAATGCATAACCCTCAAAATAAGCATAATACTGTACATTTGATATGCATATTGCATTGTAAAATTATGTTAATTATTATATAGGGGATAGTGGCTATGAATGCTAACATATACAAATTTTTCATTTTTTTAAAAAAATTGAATAAAAGCACCAAATTAATAGTTTATTTTTCATCATATGCTTTTGAATAGAGTATTAATGTAAATATAAATTTTTTGAATTTTGATTAATACATTAATTTATATTCATGTATCGGTTACGTCAATATAATAGACTGTTCATAAGTAACAAACTGAAAACAAACAAAATAATATGAAAACAAATTTAACAAATAATATGTGTGGAATTAACTCTTTAGTGATCCATCCATAAAAAAATTACAACTTTAAGTTTTTCATGTACGTTTGAATAGAATGAATATAATAACTTTGTATTTAAATTTTAGATATAATATTATTAGTATTTGATAAGATAATATTTAGTAATTATAATTAGACAATAAAAACAAATCGTCCTGGTTATGTAGTTCAGTTAGTGAGCGCATGGGTACATTGAAAATTAAATAGAGTAGAGTGATGACAATGACTGAAAACTCAAGAAAATTAGAATGTATAATAAAAACTCATTTCTAGCCACAACCACAACTACGAAAGAATTATTGAGACTTAACTTTCTTGCTACTACAATTGAAAAGCGTAAGAAGCAATCTATATAATAATTATATAATGACAAAAATAATAAATTTATTTTTCTATCAAATAAGAAAATTTTAAATCAAATGAGTTGGTCAAGTGTCGCAAAATAGGGTCACGAAAGAATCGTTGAGACTCAACTTTCCTACTACAATTGAAAAGCATAGGAAGCAATTTATATAATAATTATATAATGACAAAAATAATGCACTTGTTTCCCTGTCAAATAAAAAAAAATTAAATCAAATCAGTTGGTCAATTGTAGAAAAATAGGGTCTCACATCTGATCCTTTAAGTGGAGGAATAGTATATACCTCACACTCTTTGAGCCGAAGACTTTTCCTATCTTTAAATGTAACGGGCAAAGAAATTTGTTGCCGTATTAGTTGTCCTTGAGATATAGATATACAACAATACTAATATAGTGGTTCACTATAATATTGAAATATGATTAGAAATTTAAAATCATAAAATCCAAATAGAAGAAAAGAGTTGTGTGGAATATTTTGGAATATGAATGATACCCATAGCCAAATATTCAAGAATTGGAGTCTATTGAGAGTAAGAGAATGATGAAATCTTAAAAGGTAGATGGAGAAAGGTAACTTGAGAAAAAGAAAGTGAATGTGGTGTGAAAAGTTTAGAAGCAATCTCACGTAGAAAAAAAATGAGGGTGTGGTGAAATGTTGGGGATTTATATATTTTATTGGATAAAGAATGAAAAGTTTAATACTCAATATTAATATAAGTAAGAGCTGCCATATAAGTTTATAATCTTATGTACAAGTATAGAACTGAGATGTAAAAAAACTAGCTTTAGCTTTTGTTTTAATATTATATATAGATATATAGATATAGATATATAGATATAGATAGATGCTTTATTTGTTGTTAGGCCCATTTTTACTATTGAGTATGTTATTAGACCCATATTTACTAGATAAATACCCTTAAGTTCTGACAATATGTTAATCTTGTCCAAAAAAATATAATTCTGACAATATGTTAATCTAAATGTATAATTGGACACTTTGAGAGGAGAGTGAAAGATCCTTTTTTGTCTCTGTCTATCCTCTTGTTGTTTACTCCATAGCAAGGTTACTATCAAGTAATGTAAGTTTGTTGGGAAATAATCAACCTTTAACAATTTTATTCTACAATTTATTTGTTTTTAAAGAAATTTTATAAAAGAAAATGAGAAAAAAAATCACAAAATGAAACCCATTTTCTTCTACAAATGTAGTGTGCATATTGCCATTTTAAAATATTTCTTATTACCTTTAATTTAAAATTACAATTATTGGTTAATCAATTATTTAATTTAAAGAGTATGTATAAATTAATTAAATTAATCAATATACTACTACTACCACCACCAACAAACACTCCCAATTAGTAGTAAATGGAAACCAAGAAAAATACTCCCAAATAAATGTGATATTTTTAGAAAGTGATTTGTTGTGAACTAGTGGTCAGAAAGCAGTAGTACGTTAAGTTATTCTTATGTAGAAACAAATATTGGCCTCCAATCACACAAATGGAGTTGGTCTAGTAAAAACGTCTTAAGTGTGTAAAGTAAGAAATGTGTATGGAAATATTCTACAAGAGAGTTCTATTTTTTTAAATAAAAAATATTCATGATTTGTATATAACTGTTAGGAGAAAAAGACCCACATTGCATAAGATAAGAACTATGATAGTCATTATAAGGCTTTAAACAACTCTCTCTTTGTGAGCTAGATTTTGGAGAGAGTTAAGCGTATCTTATTTCTAAGATGGTATAGGGCCTATAAAAAATAACATGAACAAAACAAAAATTCAAAAAAAAAAAGAAGCACAAAGTCTAGGCAAAAGAAGAGATCTAAGACAAATTCTCATGATTTGAAAAATAAAAAAGACCTATTAAAAAAAAGACAAGTCACAACTAGGCCAAAAAAAAAGAAATAAAAAAAAATCAGTTATATTTGAGGGGGAGTGTTGAAAGAAAAAATCTCACATTGCCTAGGATAAGAGCTATGATAGCCTTTATAAGGCTTTAGATAACCCTCTCCTTATGAGTTAGCTTTTGAGGAGAGTTAGACTTATGTCATTTCTAAAAATAATCTATTTATAACACGCTTACTATCAGTTAAATTATGTTTTTCAATACAAATTTATATGTAAGTTCAAAAAACTAAAAAAAAAAATTAACAAATTTTATATGTTTTCAAATTTTAAATACCGAAAACAAAAACAGTAATGAAAAGAGCCCTAATTACCTATATTTAGTTTTTTATATGAATCACTAGCTAACTTAATTAAGTACCCGCTCTTTATCAATTGTGGTTCTCTATGGGGTAAAGGTTTTATTTCCGAGTAAATTAAGTTGTTGTATGACCTATTAAGTTAATTAAAAAAATTATAAGTATTCTTTATTCAATAAGTATCACTTTATATATGTTGCATCTCGTCTCAATCATATGAAGATAGCAAAGAGTGTGTTTATTAAAAAAAATGTGTTAGACAATATAGTTCTTTTTCATCACTCAAATGCCGATTAATTATGTAGCTCCACCAAGAGCACTTGTATCACAATTATTAAAAAAATTTAAACATATTACTCTTTGAGCTTTAGGGAGTGATGAATCCAGATATTATAAATAATGGAGGCAATATGTATATATAAATAAATATTAAATATATAACATTAAAAAGATAATATACAATTATACTAAAAATATAGTTTAATTGCACTTTTAACCTTCTAGTTAGAGAATATAGATTACTTCTTAATAATAAATAATAGTATATGATCTTAATTAGCAGGACACAAGAAAATATAATCGTTAGTTGAAATTCACGTGAAAGTATTTGATTTATATATATATATATATACTTATGGAAAAATTTAGGGATGGTTTATTTTGAAATTTTGCGTTGCTATTTCTTGTGTTCTTATATTCTGTTTTATTAAATATTAAATAATTACAATAAAAATAATCACTTTGCTTATATTTCACCTGTTATTTTTTGAAATTTATATAATAACAAACATTAAAAATAATTAAAGTTATTTTTAGTATTTTGTAAAAAAAAAAATTTCCTCTTGAAATCCAAACACTAAAACACTATATTTTTTTCTTTTATCACTTCCCTTTGATTAAACCAAACTTATTTACAAAATAAAAAATAAAAGAAAAAAACATAAACATACCCAAAGGGAGGTGAATGAGGAATACAGGAAGCACCTACGTGGCGTGGTAGACAAACTATTCAAAAGCATGTCAATTGGGCTTGGGCTTGAAGAAAATGAGCTTAAAGAGGCTGCAAATGGAGATGACATGATTTACCTATTGAAAATCAATTATTACCCACCATGTCCCTGTCCTGATCTTGTCCTTGGAGTCCCACAACACACGGACATGTCCTACATGACCATTCTAGTTCCCAATGAGGTTCAGGGCCTTCAAGCCTTTAGGGATGGTCACTGGTATGATGTTAAGTATGTCCCTAATGCACTGGTTATTCACATTGGTGACCAAATGGAGGTATGTATATATCTTCATACTTTTTTCAATGTTGTTTAAAGAAGAAATTGTTCCTTCTTTGAAATTATACTTTTAGTCTTTATAGTTTTTTAATTGTGTAACTTTGATCCATATAATTTTAATTGAACGATTTTGATCTTTATAAAATTTAAAATTTAAAAATTGAGTTTTAAAGTTCAGTTTTCATTCTGTTTAAACAATTTGTTACTAATGTTATTGATTACAAATAAAGAATTGAACAAAATTCTTACCACAACTTTCAATAATATCAGTAACAGATGGTAAGAAATCGTAAATTAGACTTTATGATTCAATTTTCACATTTTAAATTTTATAGGAAATAAAATCGCTCAATTGAAACTAATTAAGAGGATTAAAGTTGTACAATAAAAAAACTATAAGGACAAAAAATGCAATTAAACTATTTTTTATTAAGCCTCGCCGGTTGTTGGTGGTTACATGTATAGAAATATGTGGTTACAACGTAAAAATAAAAATTCAACAAAATTTCTACATATATAACTAAATATTTTAACGTAGGTAATCATGAGTAAAAAGTGAATAAAGAAAAAAGGAATTACAGAAATCTTTTTTCATTCGCTAATAGGGGTAGGTAGATGAACATTTTCTCTAGTTCTGTCACATTTCTCACCCTTTAAATTTAAAGTTTCTAGAAGGTTTCATATTGACCTATCATCTACGGCAACACGAGAACCACTCAATTCAACAACCTCCAAATCGACGGTCAATATTACGTGCATGTTTGGTAAAATGTTAGTGGTGTGGGGAATTAATTTTAAAGTATCCAAATTGATTTTGGTTAGTTAATTAGTTGTTTGGATAGTTAGGAGAAATTCAAAATTGATTTTGAGTTATCAAAATTGATTTTGGCAAAAGCAATATGAGTCTTGCTTTCACGTTGAGTTGAAAATTTTATACTGTATTTTTACTTCAAACTTGTTTTTAGGTAAAAAATTTCCAAACATAAATCACGTTACTTCAAAATCAATTTTACACAAAATTAATTGTTTAAAATTATGTTATTTAAAATCAATTCTTCCACCGCTAAACCAAACACTCCCGTAAGCACCTGAGATTTGTCACGCTGCATCCAAATGCACCGTAGATACAACCCTTCATTTACGCTTTTTTCGTTTTTTTCAATTTTTCAATTTTTACGTCATATTACATTCGTAGAACGAATCTATACCTTATTTTGTTAGAAAAAAAATGTGTTAACACGTAGTATATATTTTCGTTTTTTTTTTATATTGTATATATTTTCATTTTATCACTATGAAAAATAACAAAAATAATTATGATGAAAAATGGCGTGAACTGACAGCGTAACTAAAATGCATTAAAAGACGCTTTTAACTTAACGGAGAAATTCGTTCCACGTAGTACAAGTATACGCAAATAAACCAACCCGTGGATTGCATTCATTAAAGCCCATACCATATGTCACACTAACTAGAGTAATCCTCTTTTTTCTTCACTATATTTATTTTATTTTATTAATGGTTTTAATATTTAACCAGAAACATTAAATAAAAGAGGTAACTGTGTTAATAGTAGTAGTAGTAGTTAAGAAAAATAACACGTATTTATTTTTTTATTTTTTATTCAAAGTTCAAGAAAATATATTAAAAGAATTTAAAATATATCTTCAACACAATATTTTATTATTATTATTATAATATCCTTTTGTTAACAAAGCTCATTACAGCAGACACTGTAATAGTTGAATTTTATAAACATGTTAATTAGAGCTTGATTTTTTACAGTCTAAAAAATTGTATTAAAAGAGATTATATTAAATTTATTCTAATAATTTTTTGTATCAAATAAAATTATTATTCTTTTACTATCGGCCAGAAAAAATGTACACCAGCAATATATGTATCTTTTTTAGCATAGTTATATTTTTACACTCTTTATACATCACATTAATATCTCTCCTTCTTTCTCTTTCTATTTGACCACTCTTTTTTCTCAAAATTATTTAATGTAACATTGTTACGTTATTTGTATTTGTACCATTTAGTAGTAGTTATCTAAAAAAATAAATTTTTATAATTAAACTAAGGCAAATGTCATCAAGTGTTACAACTTATAAGGATACTTTTAAGGAATCAAATTAAATATAATAAAAATTTATAAAAAAAATATAATTTGTATATTCTTGAGAGAAGAAATAATATACATTCACTATTTTATTGTATTTTTTTTTTTTTATCTCTCTACCTCATTGTATTCTTCTTTATACCTCTCCACTAGACCCTGCGCAACATCGTCATTACTTTCCATATTTCACACATAAAATGTACGTTTAGTTTCACTTGAAATAGATAAAATATAAATTTAAAACATAAAAATTATTTTTTAGTTTATAAAAAAAAAGGGTTTGTTAACGTACACTCACCTATTTTCTAGAAAGCTACACCTTTTGAATGTATTTTAAAAAATCTAGTTATAACTTGCTAATGCACTCATTCTATAAAACAATGAGTGTACGTTAGCAAATCCTGTAAGACTTGCTAACGTACACCCACTTGTTTTATACAAGGAGTGCGTTAGCAAACTACACATTGTGGGTATATTTTAAAATTTCAAGTTATAACTTGCTAACGTATTCTTTAAAATAAATGAGTGTACGTTAACAAACCCCATAAAAAACATTAATTAGAGATTGAGCTCCTAATATCCATAATACCACACCCATATAGGAAAAATCCCCTCTAATAATTTCCAAGTGACATTTATTGCTCACAAATGCAATTCAAACTTCCCTTCGGTGGACACAACTACTTCCTATAAAATCCAAAACACACTATTACAAACTCATCAGAAAAGAAAAAAAACTCACAAAAATCAACAATGGAGATCCTAAGGGTTCAAACCATAGCATCTCAATCGAAAGAGGCTTCAATTCCGTCCATGTTCGTTCGGCCGGAGACAGAACAACCAGGGATAACGACCGTTCACGGCGTCAATCTGGAGGTTCCGGTGATCGACTTGAGCAACCCGGACGAAGCAAACGTCCACCGTGAGATAACGGAGGCGAGTAAGAATTGGGGAATGTTCCAGATCGTGAACCACGAGATTCCGAGTGAGGTGATAAGGGAATTGCAGAGTGTGGGAAGAGAGTTTTTTGAATTGCCGCAAGAGGAAAAAGAGGTTTATGCTAAATCTCCAGGTTCTGATTCTCTTGAAGGTTATGGTTCTAAGCTTCAAAAAGAGGTTAATGGTAAAAAAGGTTGGGTGGATCATTTGTTTCACATTGTTTGGCCTCCTTCCTCTGTAAATTACCGCTTTTGGCCTAACAACCCTCCTTCTTACAGGTAACTACTTACTTTCAATATTTTTTACTGTTAAAGGTTAAATTAACAATTCAGTCACCCTATATGTCATTTATTTTTATATTTTTATTTTAGTCTCCACGTTAAAAAAATATTTCGTTTTAGTCTTTACATTTAATAATATTTTTGTTTGAATTTACGGTTTGATTTTGATCCTTATATTATACAATAATTTTAATTGTATTTTTGTCCTCGTATCTTGTATTTTATGCAAGTTTAGTTTCTTAAACTTTCAAATGAGCAGTTTGGAATGAGAATCGTCACTAATTTAAATAAGATATATCACTAATTTTAAAATATTGTCATTAATTCAGATAAAAATCATCGTTAATTTTTAAAAGCTAACAGAAAGACTAAAATTGCTTATTTTATAAACTTTTGAAACTAAAATTACACATTTAAAATTCGATGGATCAAATTTGTCCAAAATATAAAATAAAGGACCAAAAATAAAATTAAGTCTAATTGTTATTTTAGTCCCTAATTTAGGAGGAGTGTTCAGCCATATCTATTAATACTGACATCATTTATAATTTATAAATTAAAATGAAAAAGGATGTTAAGCTTGGATTCAAATCAGATGTTTCTAAATCATGTCTTCAATCATGTTTCACTAATAGAATATTGCCACGTCATTGAAAAATTCTATTAGAAAATTAAAGATTAAAATTAAAGGAAATATTTTTAATGACGTGGCGATATTCTATTGGTAAAATATGATTGGAGACATGATTTGGAAACACATGATTTAAATCCGTTAAGCTTAGGGTTTAAAACAGAAAATATTGTTAAATATAAGGATTAAAATATAATGATAGAGACAAATATCTAAATATTAATATGTGTGGGGATCAAAATAAAATATTTTTTTTTTAATATATAGATCAAAATAAAAATAAATGCCATGTATAAGAATTAAATTGTTCATTTAACTTACTATTAATATTTTTTTGTTCTTTTTGTCTTTTCTCTAATTTTTTACATGCATAATGCATAAACATGATTATCGCCATTTTTGGCTGATAGATGGATCACATGATATTCATTCTTAATTACTTAATTTGTCCATCTTTGCTATCGTTTGATCTACTATATATCTAGAGAAAAATTGAGATTGTTGATAATGAGTTAATTTTTATATGATGTCTTCATTGATAGATAGTTAATTGAAGTAATATATGTTTGATTTTCCTTAAACAAGAAGTCTCGAGTTTAATTCCAACTGTCATTAAAAAATCTCGCTTGAAGAACTTACCTCAAGAGTATACGAAGAATACTCGTAACTAGAAAAAAAAGCTACATTTAATTTAATTTAGTTTTAAATATGTTTTCATAATTTTGTATTAAGAAGAAAATACTTTTACTTAGTGGCGGATCCGGATCTAAACCAGGCAGACAATTTATTACAAAGAAATAGTAATAAATAAATAACAATTATTATTCTGATAAACAGAAAAGCAAAAGAAAAAAATACAAACTAAACAAAAAGATTATTAAAAAAAGCATGTAGAATAGTGAAATCCTTAATTCAAATATAGTTTTTTTTACCAATAAAAGTTTTTTTTTCTATTATATAAAAAAAAGTGTAGAATAAACTTCTTACAAAAATGTAATTTACGTGGGTGCAGTTAGATCCGGTAAAAAAAAGCCTAATAATTCATAAAGTTCGGATTTTTAAATATGTGAAAGTTTTAATATATATATATATATATATATATATATATATATATATATTTTGCCCAACCTCAGAAAAATATGGGTTTAGCCTGACAGGGTTTGGAGTTTGGAGCACTCTTTTTCTTTTTTCTTTTTTTTGTAGGTTTTAAATGTTCTATCCTTAAATATTCTATTTTTATATTGAAAAATGTTTTATGTACGACTTATTTAAATGATTTATTAATTTTTTAACGTTAAAAAATTAAAAAATATAATAAAAAGTTTTATTTAAATAATGTTAAGTGAATTGTAAATGAGTTGTACACCTTAATAGGTGTATATCTATTATTATTGTTATCTATTTTTGGTTATTAATATCCCTATGACTCATGACAACAACTTGGTTGCTCTTAATGCCGATATTTTCTTACTGTGTTAGAAATACTACATTCTCTGCTAATAGTTTATAAGGATGTGATAATCTTCATACGACAAACTAGCTTTTAGGAGTGTGTTAGACTCAAATTCAAATTTATTTATAGTATTAAAATCTATCATAGATCCGTTATTGGACCCATGTTAAGTATGCGAGTGTAATAATTTTCATCTTACAAGTTAACTTTTAAGAGTGAGTTAGACCCAAACTAAATTTTAATACACTACCAAGCCAAAAATATATACTATTGTTTTTTTTTTTTGGATTGGTTTGATATTTAGATTTTAGATTTTTTCTTTTAACAACTTCGTGTCAAACCAAACTAAACCAAATTATATATTTTGTTTTTGGGAAAATAGGTATGTAAGCCTAAACAAGCTGTATGGCCGAATGTATAAAATACTGTCTCAGATTTAATGAGATTTTTTATAATTAATAGGTATGTAAGCCTAAATAAGGTGTATGGCCGAATGTATAAGAAGCATAAGACTAAATTTACACAAGTTAACAAAATATATTTAATGAAATTTTTTATAATAAATAAAATAATAAATTTAAATTTTATTTTAAAAATATTCATAAAATTAATGCATTCTAATATGAAAAATGTGTAAGTTTCTTATAATAAAATTAAAGTAAAAAAAAACTTTTATTTTTTAACAATTAATATAATTAAAATTAAGAAAAAAATATTTTTTGTCTCTTAAAAATAAGACAGAAGATATAAGATCTAACATTTTGATTCAGCTAAAAATACCCAATACCTGAATTGGTTGGTCCAACCCTGGTTGGGTAGCTCGTTTTTGCTAGAGATAGTTGCATCTGTGTTTGGTAGTGAATTAATTAGTGACCTTATATATCATTTGTTAATAATTTTTATTAGATGTTTTATAGATTAAACTTTAACTTTAAAAGTTTTTTTTATTAAATCGGTCAAACACACACATATTCACATACTATACTATTCCTAAATCTACTTTACTGGGGATCAAACTCCTCTCTTTAAACTTCAAGAGTTCCTACTTATGCCACTTGAACTACAAGTCTCTAGTCTAACACTTTAACTTTAAAAATGGTCATGATAAAAAACCCTTACTGTTTTTCATTAGAAAAACTGCCATGTCAAAATTTATATTTAGATTCAAACATTACTTTAGTTCTCTAAATATTCGTCTAATAATTTGGCTTTTAAAAAAAAATTGATATCAAAGATTTATATGTATATTTAGAGGGATTAATGATTTGATAGTGTTTCAATTTTTGAGAGACTAATTTGATGGTGTATTAAATCTACAAGAACTTATTTGTAGTGTTTTAAATTTTGAAAGATTAATTTGATGATGAAAACTTTTTAGTGATGAAAATAGTGAGAAATAAAATTTTGAAGGAAAAAATTAATGTTTATCTCTTATATTTATATGTATTTTTGACACAAAGGATATTTAATAATATTGAATTTTATACATCAAAAAATAATTTTGTTTTTAATTTTTTTAATATAATAAAGCAACAAATATTTTTTTACGGCGTTATTTAATTTCAGGCTAAACAAATGTAGTGTGCATTTTGCCATTTTTAAATATTTCTTATTACCTTTAATTTAAAATTACAATTATTGGTTAATCAATTATTTAATTTAAAGAGTATTTATAAATTAATTAAATTAATCAATATACTACTACTACCACCACCAACAAACACTCCCAATTAGTAGTAAATGGAAACCAAGAAAAATACTCCCAAATAAATGTGATATTTTTAGAAAGTGATTTGTTGTGAACTAGTGGTCAGAAAGCAGTAGTACGTTAAGTTATTCTTACGTAGAAACAAACATTGGCCCCCAATCACACAAATGGAGTTGGTGTAATAAAAAAGTTTTAAGTGCGTAACGTGTAAGAGAATGTGTATGGGAATACTTTACAAGAGAGTTCTATTTTTTTAAATAGAAAATATTGGCCTCAAATCATGATTCGTATATAACTGTTAGGAGAAAAAAGCTCACATTGCATAGGATAAGAGCTATGATAGTCTTTATAAAGTCTTAAGTAACCCTTTCTTTGTGAGCTAGATTTTAGAGAGAGTTAAGTGTATCTTATTTCTAAGATGGTATAGGGCCTATAAAAAATAACATAGAACAAAACAAAAATTCAAGAAAAAAAGAAGCACAAAGTCCAGGCAAAGAAAGAGATCTAAGACAAATTCTCATGACTTGAAAAATAAAAAAAGACCTATTAAAAAAAAAAACAAGTCACAACTAGGCCAAAAAAAAATTAAAAAAAAATCAGTTACTTTGAGGA
This sequence comes from Cyamopsis tetragonoloba, assembly GCA_037177725.1. Classification (NCBI taxonomy): domain Eukaryota; kingdom Viridiplantae; phylum Streptophyta; class Magnoliopsida; order Fabales; family Fabaceae; genus Cyamopsis; species Cyamopsis tetragonoloba. The sequence goes on from CM074119.1 coordinate 64,920,200, forward strand.
GGAGTGTTAAGAGAAAAAATCTCACATTACTTAAGATAAGAGCTATGATAGCCTTTATAAGCTTTAGATAACCCTCTCCTTATAAGTTAACTTTTGAAGAGAGTTAGACTTATGTCATTTCTCACAATAACCTATTTATAACACACTTACTATCAGTTAAATTATATCTTTCAATACAAATATCTATGTAAATTTAAAAAATTAAAAAAAAAACAAATTTTATATGCTTTTAAATTTTAAAAACGAAAACAGTAATCAAACGAGCACTAATTACCTATTTTTAGTTTTCTATATGAATCACTAGCTAACCTAATTAAGCACCCGCTCTTTATCAATTGTGGTTCTCTATGGGGTAAATATTTTATTTCCGAGTAAATTAAGTTGTTGTATGACCTATTAAATTAATTAAAAAATTATAAGTATTCTTTATTCAATAAATATCACTTTATATATGTTACATCTCGTCTCAATTTTATAAAGATAGCAAAGAGTGTGTTTATTAAAAAATGTGTTAGACAATATGGTGCTTTCATCACTCAGATGCTGATTATAATTAAGTAGCTACACCAAGAGCGCTTGTATCACAATTATTAAAAAAATTAACACATATTACTCTTTGAGCTTCAGTGAGTGATAGATCCAGAAATTGTAAATAATGGAGGCAATATGCATATATAAATAAATATAAAACATTAAAAAGATAATATACAATTATATTAAAAATATAGTTTAATTGCATTTTTAGTTTGTAAATTTATGTAAATTTAGAGATTGTTTACTTTGTAATTTAGCATTTCTATTTCCTGTGTTCTTATATTCTGTTTTATTAAATAATTATAATATAAAATTATCACATTATTTTTATTTCACCTGTTATTTTTAGAAATTTATATAACAAGCATTAAAACTAATTAAAATAACTAAATTTTTTTTTAGTATCTTGTAAAATTTTTCTTTCCCTTATGAAATCTAAACCCTAAAACACTATTTTTTCTCTTTTATCTCTTCTCTTTTTTAAACCAAACATATATACAAAATAAAAAAAGGCTAAAATACACATTTGGTCTTTTATGTTTTGCCGAAGTCCTATTTTAGTCCTTTATGTTTATTTTGTCTCAATTTGGTCCTTTACGTTTGTTTTTTGGACCAACATTAGACTCTTATTTGAATCCATTAGTCTAGTTAACCGATTTGCATACGTGGCACCTACATAGCATTAACGGCGTTAGTTGTCGTCCCTTTCTAGACTAAAACGACATCATATAGAATTTTTTCTTAAGCGTATGCAGTTCTGTTAACTTAGACTAACGAAGGCACGCCTGAGAAAAAAAAATTCAATACAATGTTGTTTTAGTCTGGAAATGGATGACAACTAACGTTGTTTATTCTATATAGGTGTCACATATGCAATTTTGTTAACTTAGACTAACGAATTTAAAAAAGAGTCAAACGTTGGTCCAAAAAACAAACGTAAAGGACTAAATTGAGAAAAAATAAACATAAATGATTAGGATTTCGGCACAACATAAAGGACCAAATATGTATTTTAGCCAATAAAAAAAAAAACATAAAACATAAACATAACCAAAACATAATTTTTAAAATTTTATTTGGATACATTTATTTTTTTTTTCTTTCTTTTTGGTTTTTTGGATACATTTACTTGAATAATGAAACATAATTTTGTGGCAGGGAGGTGAATGAGGAATACAGGAAGCACCTACGTGGCGTGGTAGACAAACTATTCAAAAGCATGTCAATTGGGCTTGGGCTTGAAGAAAATGAGCTTAAAGAGGCTGCAAATGGAGATGACATGATTTACCTATTGAAAATCAATTATTACCCACCATGTCCCTGTCCTGATCTTGTCCTTGGAGTCCCACAACACACGGACATGTCCTACATGACCATTCTAGTTCCCAATGAGGTTCAGGGCCTTCAAGCCTTTAGGGATGGTCACTGGTATGATGTTAAGTATGTCCCTAATGCACTGGTTATTCACATTGGTGACCAAATGGAGGTATGTATATATCTTCATACTTTTTTCAATGTTGTTTAAAGAAGAAATTGTTCCTTCTTTGAAATTATACTTTTAGTCTTTATAGTTTTTTAATTGTGTAACTTTGATCCATATAATTTTAATTGAACGATTTTGATTTTTATAGAATTTAAAATTTAAAAATTGAGTTTTAAAGTCCAGTTTTCATCCCGTTTAAACAATTTGTTACTAATGTTATTGATCACAAATAAAGAATTGAATACAATTCTTACCACAACTTTCAATAATGTTACTAATAGATATATAAGATATCGTTTAAATTGTACGAAAATTAGGCTTTAGGATTCACTTTTTACATTTTAAATTTTATAAGGGCTAAAATTGTTCAATTAAAACTAATTAAGAGGACCAAAAGGCTTATAAATAATAAATAAAATTAAGAGGATCAAAATTGTATAATTAAAAAACTATAAAGACCAAAAAATATAATTAAGCTATTTTTTTATATATTAAGGCAAGTTCGTTTATTTGAGGAAATATTTTCCTTTTCAGTTTTTGATTTTCATAATAATAAAAAGTTATCATTTTTAAAAATGTCTCTAATGCTCGTATTTTAGTGTTTTCTATACAATTTTCAAAAAATTAAAAATAAAAAAATTGTCATTTTAAAATTATTTATAGAAAATAGGAACCAAATGAGAACTCGCATTCGTTACAACTGATAAGGAATAAAAACATATTTAAGCAAACCGATTGAAATTGAAGTGTGACTCACTTATTAATTATATTTGTTTCCACCTTTATTTATTGTGTTCAAATTTTCATTCAAAGATTCATACACAATCAATTTTAGTTAACAATAAAATAAATAATGTACTTGTAGCACTACTTTTGCAAATGAAAGTTTTAATTTGATGTGTAAATAATATAATGACATCTAATACTAATATTTAACTTTATGGTGATATAGATAATGAGTAATGGAAAATACAAGGCAGTTCTACACAGAACAACAGTGAACAAAGAGGAGACGAGAATGTCATGGCCAGTGTTCATAGAGCCAAAACCAGATCATGAAGTTGGTCCTCACCCAAAGTTGGTTAACAAAGAAAATCCACCAAAATACAAGACTAAGAAATACAAAGATTATGCTTATTGTAAGCTCAATAAGATCCCTCAGTGAAAATCATCAACTGCAAAAGTAGTGTTAAATTATTTACCAAATGAAAGGGTAGCTTGTGTGAAAATAAGATATGTAGTTGTCAACTAATGTGGATTTGTTTTTCATTTTTAATGTTTTTGAATTGAATAAATTAAATATGATGACGTCCCTACTATTTGTCAATTTTTTTTTTTTTTTTTACTTGTTTGAGAATTATTATATATTTAACTAGTTATACACAGATCCGGATTTGCTGCGGTTACCGTAGCATGCTGTTCCCGATCTAACGGTTGTAACAACAATAACATGCTTTTTATTTTATCATTTTTTCTTCAAAATAAAAAATAAAACGTTAACATTGAGACAAGCACTATAACATTATGCTGTTACAACACCAAATCCATTTTTTTCGTGGCTAATTTGCTACGGTTATATCCGTGGCTAAGTTATTTTTGCGGAAATATTTTTTTTTGGCGCCACTTGTAATCTGTCTCAAATTTCCTTTGCGACGGATATTTCCGTGGCTAATTTGCCATGGTTATTTCCATGGAAATTTTTTTTTGCATTGACAATTTATTTTTGGCGCCAGTTATTCCGTCTCCACTTTCGGTTTGTGACGGATATTTACGTCGCAGAGTTGCCACCGATATTTCCGTGACAACTTAGCCACGGTTATTTCCATGGCTAAATATTTTTGGCGCAAAAAAAATTCAAATTGCTAATCTAATCTTACATACTTGTAATCTATCTTATACTAACCTAATCTAATCTTACATTCTTATAATCTAATCTTATACTAATTTAATCTTATACTAAGCACAAAACACAATCATATCCATATTCTATTTCTAAGTAATTGCTCTAAGTAATTGTTAATCTAATCTTACATACTTATAATCAATTTCATACTAAACTAACAAAATGCTCATCAAACATATATTATCATTAATGCCTTCTATAAAGTAAAAAAATGAAAATAATTTAAAAAATTCAAAATTTGAAAAAAAATTAAAAATTACCTAATGTGAAGGTTGAAGATAGGATTCAAGATAAGGTTGAAGATAAGTGGTTGGTTGGTGGTGAGAAGTTGAAGATAAGGTTGAAGATAGATGGTTGGAGAGAAGTTCAAGATGGATGGTTGGTTGGTGGTGAGCGGTGCCAGTTGCCTGCCGGACGATGGTGCGGGAAGGGTGGTTGGGCCGGTGGTCGGTCGGACGATGGCCGTCTGGGCGGGTGCCGGATCGGAGAGCATGGCCGGATATTGTTTTGTAAGAGAGAAGAAGATGGAGAACAATTAATATCTGAGAGAAGTGATTTGTGAAGAGAAAAGAGAAATGAAAGATGTTTTATAATGTGAACCCAATCTTAATATTAGCCACGAAAATATGTGTGACAAAAAAATAATATTAAAAAAGGTAAATGTTTGTCACGGAAATATCCATGGCTAAAGTGCGAAATTTTAAAAAAATAAAAAAAAATGTGTAGTTCGGGTTTTGCGACGACCAGGTCTGTCGCTAATGAGTGAATTTTTTTTTTTTTAAAAAAAATGTGTAGTCCGGGTTTCTTGACGGCCTAGACCGTCGCTAATTTGCGACGGCAAAGTCCGTCGCTAACGTGTGAATTTTTTTTTTTTTAAAAAAAAATGTGTAGTCTGGGTTTTGCGATGGCCTAGACTGTCGCTAATTTGCGACGGCAGGTCCGTCGCTAACGTGTGAATTTAATAAAAAATAAAAAAATGTGTGGTCCAGGTTTTGCGACGGCTTGGACCGTCGCTAATTTGCGATGGTCAGGTTCGTCGTTAACGTGTGAATTTAAAAAAAAAGAAAAAAATGTGTAATCCGGGTTTTGCGACGGCCTGGACCATCACTAATTTTCGACACCAAGGTCCGTCGCTAAAGTACAAAAAAAATAAAAAAAATTTGTAGGAGGGGTTTTGGGACGGCCTAGATTGTTGCTAATTTGCAACGGCTAGTTCCATCGCAAATGTGTAAATTTTAAAAAAAAGTTAGAAAAAAAAAACGTGTAGTTCGGGTTTTGCGACGGTCTGGACCGTCGCTAACTAGTAAATTTTTTAAAAACGTAATAAAAAAACGTGTAGTTTGGGTATTGCAACGGCCTGGACCGTCGCTAATTTGTGACGGCCAGGTCCGTTGCTAACGTATGAATTAAAAATAAATAATGATAAACACGACCCTTTGCGACGGAAATTTCCGTCACAAAATTAGCGTCGATTTTTTCCGTCGCAAACCGTATATATGTCGTCACAAAATAGCGATGGCCTCGGGCCGTTGCTAATATTTTATCGCTAAAATGACGTATTCTTGTAGTGTATAATTGATAAAGTAAAGTATGTAATACCAATTAAAAATGGAATACTCTTTTATTCGGTATTTCTATAAAAAATATTTTAATTTTGGGTAAAGGCAAAATACTTTTAAAAAAAAAAGGAGTATTAGAGATACCAAAAAAAATTATAATTAAGATACATTGGGGCATACCCTAAAAAATAGTTAAACACCCACCGATATATACATAGGACCAAAAACTTGACAAGATAACAAAAAAGCAAAGCAAAATCCATCTACAGCACGAATTAATCCAACTAAGAGCTGAAGTTTTTATTCATGATGTGAAAATTAAAAGCTCCTCTAAGGGCCCAAATACTAGTGTAGCAAGTTCTGCAAAAATGGCTACCTACTAAGGTCAGTTTATTGAAGAATTCTTTCTACTTTTCATGGAAAAAGTCTGATTCCATGTCGTGAGTAGAGAAAGCGTAATTGTCAGCACAATAGAAAAATCTTGATCATGATCTCTACTTAGTGAGAGTTGATTTCTTCTGATGGTAAACACAACTCTTGGCCGATAGATATCAACATTCTCAATTAGGTCAAGCGCATTTGTATGAGTGATATGCTAGTGTGTGTGTGTGTGTATATATATATATATATCAGAGACCACACTCGTTATAACCCTAATGAGTTAGGACTACTAACATGCCCATCGTAGTAATGCCTTTAGGCTCTATGTTCACTAAATGACACACTACGCTTAGTCACTTATTAGTAACTACTGACAATCCTAAGTCCATATATATAACCTGATCACTTTTGAGCTTTATACGTTTTGTTGGAATAAAGACAAGTCACCTTAACACAACACATGTATCCACGTGTCCCTTATATACACATGCCTAAACACTTGTTTACTATAATCCCAACACATTTGAATTAGGAGTGTAACAAACCCAACATTTTTCCTCTTATTTGTTTGATTTCTTCTACCTAACCCGTTTGATGTACCTGAATATGTTCAAGTCATTGGTTCTGTTGCATACTTGATCCAACAATTCGCAAGCAGATAAATTTGAGTCGTGTTAGGGAAAAATCCCCTAACACATAAGCACTAAGAACCAAAGATGAGAGAACACATACACACGCAAAGCATAGCGAAAGACACACATAACGTGGTTCGGCACCTTTTGCTTACGTCCACGACACCGCATCAACAAACTCTTTCACTATCTCAGCAAAGATTACAACGATTATAAGTTTTCTGGACAAAAAAGTAAAACCCTCCATGAATAGTGTATCACCCTACAAACCTGAGTCTCCCACTCAAAGTTACAAGGAATGATAACACCTCACTCACAAGTAACCCCTTCCTCAACAAGAGGTGGTACATTTCTCTCCATTTGTGACCCCCTTCTCACTTGAGGTGGTGATTTATTCTCTTCATAAATCTCCTTTATATAGTGGTTGTGGGAGCTTCTTCTATGATGAATTAATTCTTCCTACAATTCCAAGAACCATGAAATAATCACACTTCTACAAGATTCATAAATTAATCTCATACATATATTCTCTCACCCATTGAACCACACCTTCAATGAATCTAACAATTTTCTTTGTTCAATTAATCTATTTGAAATTATGATCGTTAACCAACAAGTCGTTCCACAACATTGGTGGAAAATAATAAAATGGTTTTATATACAACATAAATTGATAAAAAAACACACTCCTAACTTTCAATAACATACTCAAACGTATCAATGCTTCTATATACTATGCAAAATTAGAAAATTAAGTGTTAAATTAAATTTAATTGCTCACTACTTTGTTTTTGTACTAAGCATGTTATAAAAATCATCACACAATAAAAAGCGTTAATTGGAATATTCTAATAGAAAATGCCAATATAAAACCAAAATCAAACCCTTTTATAATCTTTGTCTCAATCACATGAACAACTTTGGGCTCATTGAGCTTATTCATCACACTTCTCTTCTTTCTTTTGTATGCTGCCTCCCTAGCTGACTTCTTAGCCATGAACGCAAGCTTCACTCTGCCTCTAGCCATGGCCAATTGAGAGGAAAAGAAAATAAGAAGAATAAAAAGGTGTTATGGACCTAACCCGCGGCAAGGACACGTGCAGGTCTCACGTGAGTGGCCTAGGCCGTCGGTCCCATGTCGTGTTCCCACGACATGGACGTCCGACTAAAGGCTCAAGGGACATCACCCCCACGTGAAGACCGTTACAGATCCGTACCTACCGTTGTGATTCACGCAAGTATGACAGTGACATGTTTGACTTTGGTGACCTTGTTTACACTATAAATACCTGTGATTAATCTTCATTTGGTACGCTTATCACTACTCTATATCTAAGAATAATTCCTTGTGACACATAACTGACTTGATCGTCGGAGTGCTTGCAGGTACCCCTCACCGCTAGGTGAGTGGCCGGAATTATCCAACCACCGCACCGGAGACTAGATAGGAGGCCAGATCCGCCATGCCAAGTGCATGATGGAACATTGGCGCCGTCTGTGGGGAGAAACTATTCTTCTCCAATTATAATTTGTTCCTTATTTCTTCCTTTTTCTGGTGATTTGCAGGAAGAACACCACCGGAGTCAAGAACTCAACCTTTTTTCTCCTCGCACATTCACTTTTGCGGGTTATCAAAGTGAATTCCGATCAATTAATCGGTGCAAAAGTCATTTCTAACCGATTAATCGGTGAAAGATGACTTTTCACCGATTAGTTGAACGGATAATCGTCTTTCTTGATGCTTTTGTTATCGCTACGTCTAGATTCTTGCATAAATCTGTAATTTCATCACCAATTCTTTTGAACTCTGTTTCACTGATATTGCTGCATGAACATACAGCAAGAAAATCTTTTGTGCTTGCAGCAAAACAGGAACTAATCCATGCTAACCGAAAATGTGATTGTAGCGACTTGGTGAACACCAGGAGAAAGAATCAGGCAGCAAGGGGAGCATCAGCCAATGTTGGAGGCCGGGGCCGCATATTCAATAAGGCAACTAAAGCCATGGCTTAAAGCCCCCAAATTTATAAGGCCCCCAATTTTTTTTTCTTTTTTAATAGCAATATTATTCATATAAATTTTTTTTTAAAAAAATAATGTTTGAGATAGAGCCCAATATTTTTATAAGGCTCATATCTTACATTTTTTAAAGTTTTTTTTCCTATTTTTTATACTACTTAAAAGTTCACAGCCCATTTTTAAGTTTTTTCAAATAAAAAATCACTCAACAGTGACTCAGTGTGTTTCTTGGATTGCTTAGCGCATGAATCTATGATCTATTGGCTACTTGTTAGGTTGTTACGATAATACAATTTACTTTTCTTTGACAAAGAAAAAACGCCACTTTCTTGAAGAAAATTGTTAACCTCACATTTTTCTCACTATTTTCTGTCTTTCTCATTCTCTCTATTCTCACTTCAGAACTCTTCTTTATATTATATGCATTCAAGGAATTTACAATTACATACACTACACGTTGTTAACGTCTCAAATTTTCAACAAGTTTGACCATTCACAATTTCACTCATTTGCTTTGCTTTTAAATTTTTAAAGCAATCGATTGAACTGAAATTGAATGATCATTTACAAATTATAGTTGTTACATCTTATTTTTTTTATTGTTTATCATTATAGGTGCAAGTAAAGTGATTATCTCTACGGTTTGAATTTTGGATGCTCGTAGATGTGACCGTGCATAGTCATAGCTTAAAAAAATTTCATTCCCAGATATATGGGGAAGATAAATTGAAAAATATTGTATTAATCTTGAAAAGATTTTGAGTTTTGAGGACAATTCTGATATTGATTGTCTTGATTTGTTTTCAGAACTATAGTTATTAAAGAAATTCTAACAAATGAAATTAACACACCATTAAAAATATTGAACTATATAAAAAAATTAGGTTCTGCTTATAGGATACTATTAACATTACATGTAACTGTCGCGACCGCTGAAAAAAGATTTTCAAAATTAAAATTAATTAAATCATATTTGAGATCAACTATGCTAATAGATTGAATGGATTCGCTATATTATTTATTGAGCGTGAGATGTTAGAATTATTTGATTATAAAACTTTAATAAATAATTTTGCTGCTCAAAAAGCCAGAAAAATAACATAAAAATTATTAGTCTATATTAACATAGGCTCTTATCTTAATTTTCGCCTAAAGCCCTGAAATTGCTAAATACGGCCCTACTGGAGGCATCCCTGGAGAACAGCCCTCTGGTAACGGGCCTTCTCCACGACAACAACAGGAAGAGGCTAGGGCTGCTGGCCCTGCTATGTCAGAACAGAGGATGACGACGACAGAGGACGGCATGCTCGATCTGAAGGAGATGATTCGAAAACAGGCTGAAGAAATAGAGAGGATGAACAGGGAGCGGGAAGCTTGGAAGAAGCAACAAGAGGAATTTCAAGCAATTTTGGTCAATCTCGGGATGGGCCAGCAACTCCCCCAACGACATGAAAACCAGCAGGAGGGGCAAAATCCCCAAATGGAGAGGCAAGTCTCCATGGTTGGTCTGCAAATCCCGTGATCATCCCACCCAAGCTCCCCGACATGGATCAGGTGGTAGAAAACGACATAGGAATTGAGGGGTGTCATAATCCCTTCACCCCGACAATTATGAATTTCAACATGCCGGCCAACTTTAAGTTTGCTGTTTAGATTGATCCGTATGATGGGACAACTGACCCTCAAGATCATGTGGAGATCTTCCAACAGACGGGGGTCTTTCAAGGGGCCAAGGAGCCCGTCATATGTAGAGCCTTCCCGTTGACCTTAAAAGCTGCAGCTCGTAGATGGTTCTCCTCGCTACCAATGGGATCCATATCGGGATAGAAGACACTAAAAGACAAGTTCATCTCTAACTTTACAAGCAGCAAATAGCAGTTCAAGACAGAATATCATCTCGTGAGAATAAAATAGAGATCGGATGAGCCTCTAACGGACTTCATCATCCGCTTCAATGCGGAGTCCTTGGAGGTACGTGATGTTGCCCCTAATATGATGCTATATTTTCTTAGGTAGGGGCTGAAGCCGGGAGGCTTCGCTAAAGATTTGGCGGGAGAAAAGCCCAAAACCATGGAGGAGCTGAAAAAGCGGGCTGAAAAATGGATCCAGATTGAAGAATGGATCCAAAATAACAAGGTCGACAACCAGGTCGCCAAGCAGGAAAGAGAAAAAAAAGACAAACAGAAAACTTCCTACGGCGGACGATCCAAGGAGAATGAAAAAACATATGACAAAGGCGGAAGACCACCCAGGGGTGCTTACTCAACTTACGCACACTTAACCATGCCGCCTTTGCGTATCTACAAGGAAATCATGTACTCGGAGCTGAAAGATAGGCCTCCACCAATGAGGTCGCAAGCAAAAAATAAAGATAAATTCTGTTTATATCATAAAGACCACGGACATTACACTAACGAATGCATCCACCTCAAGGATGCGATCGAAAAACTGATACACCAGGGGAAATTAAAACAGTTTGTCTAGAGGAATGACGAAGGGACATCCCGTGGAAGGAGCCCGTCGCCATCCAGAAGGCGCGAGTCCAGCTCGAGGAACCGGGATTCCGGGTGCGATGAAAGACGGAGATCACGATCTCGGAGTCCTCAGCGACATGAAAACACAGCTTCGAAAGGAGTCATCAACGTGATCGCTGGAGGTCTCGATCTGGGGGAGCTAGTAGAGTCGTCAAGAAAACGATCTCGCGACATAGAAGATCACCGCATGGCTGTGAAGGCCGTGAGAAGAGTTACATTAACATTCACCGAAGACGACCTGCCTACAGATGGAACCAGGTCCAACGCCCCCTGGTTATCATGGCTAGGATGGCGGGGTATGAAGTAAAAAGGTTATTTGTAGATCAAGGGAGCTCAACCGACATAATGTTTTGGGACCTATTCCAGAAACTAGGCCTAACAGATAAAGATCTGATCCCCCACAAAGGAAATCTGATAGGCTTCACATGGGATACTATTTCTCCCAAGGGCTATGTAAAATTGAAGGTAACTTTTGCAGGTCGTGACGGAAGCAGATCGGTAGAGGTGAAATTCCTCGTCGTAAAATGCCCTTCAGCGTATAACACCATCATAGGCAGACCGACTTTGAACGCTTTGGGAGCGGTTGTCTCAACCTTGCATATGGCGACATCGTCACTATCCGAGGAAAAGGCCATGAGGCACAACTTTATTATTTAGAGAGCCTTAAAATAACGAAAACTATGACAGTGCAGGAACAGGAAAGAGAAAAGGATGCACATAAGAAAGAAACAAAAGGAAAACAAAAGCTCGTTAGACGAGATGATGCAGTAATGATGACGGACCTAGATCTGAGAAGGGAGTTACAACACGAGCAACCTGAACTCGAAGGTGACTCAGTGGAAATACAAGTCGGGAGTCAGCCTGATCAGGTAGTCAAGGTCGGGAAAAACATACCCATTGATATTATGAAAAATATGATCAAAGTTTTGCTGGATAATAAGGATATTTTTGCATGGGTCGCCTCGGATACGTGTTAATTATTTTAGAGAACTAAAATACTAACTCGTTTCAGTATAGTGGAAAAACAGATTATCGTCCTCAGGGAGCAACTACAGAACAATTTAGTGCCAATATAAGACCTTGGGCGAAGTTTTTGAAAGGTTTTGAATTGAATTATGAAACGAATGCTCGTAATGTAAAAGGAGTTTAAAACAATTTTAATAAATACTTGGATTTGAATTTGCTGCGCGCACTGTAATGATCTCTTCCTCTCTGTTAATTTCTATATTATTCGAAAGACCGTAAGGTAAAATTTTCACTTACAGAAGATTTCTCATTCTGTGATAATGAAAATACATAGTCCAATCTCTTAAAACCTCTAAATAAACGGTTCATAAATCAATACCTATCTCTAGGTTATTGCTTTATGAAAATCCTTTATCAGAACCTCCTTTTAAATCAAATTCTCATTCAATTGAAAAGGTTAGAAGAAAGAGAAGAAAGATTATTAAGCTTTAAACTGAACAATTAAAACAGACAAAGAGAAACAGTTCAATTAATATAGAAAGGAACACGAGAGTTTGAGTGATTACAGTGCTAGCCACGTCCAAATCCAAGAATAGGAATCTAAGCTACCATCTTGAATTGAAAAACAATTGAATTCATAGAAGAAAGTTATAGAAGATCTCTCTTTGCACTATTTCTATCTCTAGAATTCTCAACTTTTCCTCTCAGTCTGCTTTAGCTCCTAGTGAATGAGGCTTTTTATAGAGATCCCAAGTGGTTTATCTTTGCTCGAAATAAGATAAAATAATATCAGATAAGGTTGCTTCAGATATTTTTTCCTTTTTCTTCACCTTTATCTTCTGTACTTTTATCTATTTACCTGCAATCCAATAATTTAAGGATCAAATCTTATCTAAATTAGTCCAAGATAAGGATAAAACTCAAATAATCAACCAACTCTCTTTCAAATTAAGATAAGTATTGAATTTACTAAATTTAGGGGAATTTAATTAAAAGATAAGCATAATATCATTTAAAATATATTAAAATTAACCACAAAATAGTTTAATAATTATCCGTCATCAATATGCCTGGCGTAGATCCCAAGTTCTGCTGCCACCAACTTGTGATAAAAGAAGGAGCCAGGCCGGTGGCCAAGAAAAAGAGGAGAATGGGTCAAGAAAGGACGACAACTATCGAAAAGCAGGTCAACGAGTTGCTGAACGCGGGATTCATCCGTGAAGTGCAGTATTCTGACTGGCTGTCCAATGTCGTGATGGTAAAAAAGGCCAATGGAAAGTGGAGAATGTGTACAGATTACACGGACCTCAACAAAGCCTGCCCCAAAGATCCTTTCCCGCTGCCCTGCATCGATAAGTTGGTGGACAATTCAGCGGGTTATAAATATCTTTCTTTTCTAGATGCTTATTCTGGTTATAACCAAATTCCCATGGCTCCTGAGGATGAGGATAAGACTGCTTTTATCACTGATCTCGGGGTATTTTGTTATAATGTGATGCCTTTTGGTTTGAAGAACGCAAGAGCGACATACCAAAGGATGATGGACAAAGTCTTTGCCGAGATGAGAGGCAGAGAGGTTGAAGTCTATATCAACGATATGATCGTCAAAACAAAAGATGATCAGGACCTGGCTAAAGATCTGGAATCTGTTTTTCAATGTCAACGACAATTCAACTTACGACTTAACCCTCTAAAATGTACGTTTGGCATGGAAGCTGGCAAGTTTCTGGGATTCATGCTTACAAGTCGCGGCATTGAAGCAAACCCGGATAAATGTCGGGCAATTCTCGACATGACCAGTCCTAAGACGGTCAAGGATGTACAACAACTCACTGGGAGGATCGCAGCCCTATCCCGTTTCCTCCCGGCTTCGGCAAAGCGTTGCCTTCCCATGTTTAAAGCCTTGAAAAAACAGGATTCTTTTGAGTGGACGCAAGAGTGTGAAGTCGCGTTTCAAGAGCTTAAAGTCTCCCTGGCATCTCCCCCTATCCTAACAAAGCCAATGGCGGGTGACACCTTGATACTCTACCTCGCGGTTGCTGATGAGGCCGTGAGTGGCGTATTGATAAGAGAAGAAGGTAAAGATCAATTCCCAATCTACTTTGTTTCTAAATTTCTACAGGGAGCTAAGTTGAATTATCAACGACTTGAAAAAGTAGCTTTCGCGTTATTGATGGCCTCTAGAAAGTTACGCCCATACTTCCAATGCTACCCAATCCTAGTCAGGACTAATCAGCCGATACGACAAATCTTGCACAAGCCAGACTTGGCAGGAAGGATGATGTCTTGGGCGATTGAATTAACTCAGTATGACATATCGTATGAATTGCGACTTGCGATTAAAGCACAGGTCCTTGCCGACTTCCTCGCCGAAATGATACATCCCAGTGAGAACCATCCCGGGGAATGGACGATATATTTTAATGGCTCCTTAAACATTAAGGGATGCGGCGCCAGGGTAATACTGGAAAACTTAGAGGGCCTGGCAGTTGAATATTCACTTAAATTTGACTTTCCGACATCTAACAATCAGGCAGAGTATGAAGCCTGCCTAGCGGGAATACAGATGGCCAAGGAGTTGGGGGCAAACGCGATAACTATTTGCTCAGATTCAAAGTTAGTGGTGTCCCAGATTAAAGGAGAATACCAGGCGAAAGAGCTCATCATGCAGAAATATCTCGCCAAAGTACGAGATGCTCTAGTGGGATTCTCTAAGTTTGAAATCCGACATATACCAAGAGAAGAGAATGCGAGGGCTGATCTTCTTTCCAAACTTGCCAGTACAAAGAAGACTTCAAACTACCACTCTGTGGGGGAAGAGGTAATCCCCCATCCTAGCTTGACCTTGCAGGTGCAAGAGGCAGATTGGAGGACCCCCTTAATAGATTGTATTGAGGGGGATCACTCTTGAGGACGATAAAGAGTCGCAGAAGATTATTAAAAAAGCAACGAGATTCACAATGATCGAGGGTCACTTGTTTAGATAAGGAGTCTCAACCCCGCTCCTAAAATGTATTGGCCCAGAAGAGGTCGGATACGTGCTGGCCGAGATAGGGAGTTGCGGTCACCACATCGGGGCTAAATCTTTGGCCAGGAAGGCGTTGAGAGCGGGTTATTTCTTGCCAACAATGCAAGAGGATGCCTCTAGTCATATCAAAAAATGTGAACAATGCCAGCGACATGCCAACATCCCTCATATCTCGCCGGAAGAATTACATACTTTGTCCGAACCTTGGCCATTCCACACTTGGGGGATGAACATCCTGGGACCTTTTGATAAAGCCACGGGACAGCTGAAGCACCTCTTAGTGGCAGTGGACTACTTTACGAAATGGGTTGAAGCCGAACCTCTTACAACTATTACGTCAGCAAGGGTGGAGTCTTTCACTTTTAAAACAATCATATGTCTCTTCGAAATCCCGGCAGTGATCGTTACTGATAATGGGACTCAATTCGCTGGGAGCCCATTCAGGGAGCTCCTCCAAGGATTGCAAATCCGAAATCATTTTTCAAGCGTTGAACATCCCCAAACAAATGGCCAAGCTGAAGCAGCAAACAAAGTGATCCTAAACGGCTTAAGGAAACGACTTAAAAGCGCCAAAGGAGCGTGGACAGATAATCTCTATCAGGTGTTGTGGAGCTACAGAACCACCCCACAAACTACCACAGGAGAAACTCCTTTCCGGCTCGTATATGGAACTGATGTCGTGATCCCAGTTGAAATTGGTGAACCATCTTGGAGAGTCATGTTTACCCCACCAAATAATGACGCACTCTTAAGAGAAGAACTTGACCTTGTAGATGAAGTCCGGAAGTTGGCTCGCCTAACTGAGATGCCGAGGAAGCAACGAGTTGCTCAAAGATATAATGCCAGAGTCGTGAAGCGCGAATTCATAATATGCGAACTCGTTCTTAGAAGGGCCAGTATAGGGCTGAAGAATGCAAAAGATGGGAAGCTTGCAGCAAATTGGGAAGGTCCATATCGGGTAATCAGAAGTACAAGAAAATGTGCATATGCCTTGGAGACTTTGCAAGGAAGAGAATTGCCTAGAACTTTCAATGCCGTGGATCTGAGAAGGTACTACAGCTAGAAAGTATCCGACTTGTTTATGATTAGACTTGTTGCATTTTGATTTTAATGTACAATTTATGTAAGGGGTACTCTTTTTCCTTCTCGGGTTTTTTCCCTAAGGAGGGTTTTACCTTGAAGGTTTTAATGAGGCCCCAGGTTTTGTAACCTAACAACATATGAAATAAAAACAAATATTTGTCAAAGTTTAAGATTTCAGTTGTAGATATACAATCACTACGACTCAGCAAAGTGTATAAAAGGATAAAAAATCCAACCAAGGCGACATGCACCAACGAAATAGGCTACAGGCCTCGAAGTACTTCATCAGGATCTAAGATCCCACCAGGGCGACACACCTCAAATAGGCCACTGGCCTCGAAGTACTTCATCAGGATCAAAGATCCCACTAGGGCGACACGCCCCAAATAGACCACAGGCCTTGAAGTACTTCACCAGGATCAAAGATCCCACTAGGGCGACACACTCCAAATAGGCCACTGGCCTCGAAGTACTTCATCAGGATCAAAGATCCCACTAGGGCGACACGCCCCAAATAGGCCAGAGGCCTTGAAGTACTTCACCAGGATCAAAGATCCCACTTGGGCGACACGCCCCAAATAGGCCACTGGCCTTGAAGTACTTCATCAGGATCAAGGATCCCAATAGGGCGACATGCCCCAGATAGGCCACTGGCCTTGAAATACTCCAACAAGATCAAAGAGGCCGGCAAAGGCGGCATACACCTATGAGTTGGTTATGAAAATTAATTATGGCGAGAAGTTAAAGTTCAAATAAACCAGAAGCATAAAGCTCAAGTTACGACTTCCAAAAGTCACGGTATGTGGAAACGTAATATTGAAAAAAGTTAAGTTAAAAGCTGTGATATAAAGTCGTTATGAATATAAATGAGCAGTGAAATGTCATTAAAGGTAAAGCATTACAAAAGGAAGGCTGGCCAATGTGCCAGTAAACTGTTCATTAAAACAAAAAGAAAATCTAATTATTACAGAAAAGAGCTTCAAGGCTCGATGGGATCAGCATCCCCGTCTTCAGCCGTCGAAGTGGAGTAATCAGCGTGAGGGTCAAATGCTTCCAGCTCGGGATCATCAAGGTTGACTTGGGTTGGGGTGTCGTTGTCATAATCCAAAAGTTGACCCCCCTCAACCCCATGAAGTGGATGAACGCCCTTGAAGGTGAGTTGCACCTCGGGATTTAAAAATTGGACCTGCTTGAGACAGTTGGCAAAAGCCATATAGCTGCCATTAGCAATCAGGCGACTTTGGGCCTCAACCTTAGCCTTTAGCTGATCATTTTCTGTCTCCAACGACGCTTTATCCGTCGTCAGCTGATCCCTAAGTCGGGAAAGAAGCCCGTTCTCCCCACGAAGTGAAGTCACCTCTTCCTGAGCCTTGGAAAAGGCGACTTGTATCTCCTTTTTCTCCTCGGAAAGCTTGGCACTCTCCAATTTCAGTGAGTCGAAACTGGAGGTGGCCGCAGCAATCTCGGCACGGAGCTCGGACTGGGAAGTTTTCAGTATGTCCCGCTCCTTGATAAGAGCTTGAATTTGCTTCTCAGCCCAACTTTGGTGGCTTGCAGCTTCTTTTCCAAGTCAGCCACCAGATTAGGCTTCTCTAGCTCTTCGTGAAAGTGCTTCAGCAAAGAAGACAGACGGGACATCCATCCAAGTGCTTCCCCGACATTAGCCTGCGAGATGAAAAACGACATTAACTAAGTGTACAAGCACAACAGTAGATGGAAAAGCGAAGTATGCGACATAAAGGAAAGGAAAAATACCTTCAGTGCAGAATGAGGGAGCTCCTTAAAGAACTCCCCATAATGAAACGAAACAATGGGGGCTTGAAAGCCTTCCCATTGACAGGATGATGATGATCCCGTAGTAGGCGGGGCAGGGGCAGCTCCTACAGAAGTGGAAACCAGGAAGGGACATCAACATCAAAGATCAATAGAATTTTAGAGTTTAACAAGTTTTGAAGACTTTAGTTAACTAACCTCTTTTCCGTATTAGGGCGGCTCCAACTGTCTCCGCTTTTTCATCATCCGAGACAGATATCTCGTTGTGAGGAGCAGATTGGATTGCCTCCGACTCCTGGACAGCAGGGACAGGGGATTTCTGGCGGTTGCGGAGGATGAGCTTCCTCTTTTTTTCCGCCTGAACTTCGGGCGACATCACACCAACGTCAGCAGAGGATGCAGATGGACCCTGGGACGCCCCAAGGGATTGAACCTCGTGATCAGTGGTTAGCTCACGTACTAGATTCTGGGCGGGCGACTCCTTCTTTCCTTTCTTTGTCATGCCACCAGTCTTTTTCATCAACTGGGCATATCCCGACATGATGGCAGCTGAAGGGAAAAATAGTGGCATGGTTAATAACATAAGCAGGAA
This sequence comes from Cyamopsis tetragonoloba, assembly GCA_037177725.1. Taxonomy (NCBI): domain Eukaryota; kingdom Viridiplantae; phylum Streptophyta; class Magnoliopsida; order Fabales; family Fabaceae; genus Cyamopsis; species Cyamopsis tetragonoloba. The sequence continues at coordinate 64,938,687 of CM074119.1, forward strand.
TAAAAAGAGAGTGACATGAACTTTAGAAAGTAATAATAAAATTGTCTAAAGATGATTTTACCCATGGTATCAGCCCGGCTAACACAGCGGCCTTGAATCACGACTTTGCATCTGATGAGCCCGTGCTTTTTGCTAAATTCCCGGATCCCAGCGATCACAGCGTGATAAGAATCCAACAAGGAGGCCTCGTCGGTAATAAAAGACTTGGTCTCCCGAAGATAGTGATCGTAGGACCAATATAGCGGGAACAAGGGAGAGCCGTCGGGACCAGTCCAGATTGGAAACTCTTCCCCCGTGTACATAACCTTGAAATAAGCGTCCTTGAAGGCTGGAAAGGAATCTTTATAAAACTGGAAGAAGAAATGATCTTTCATTTGACGGAAGGAGATAAATCCAAAGTTTGAGAGATGGTAAGGGGCAAAAAGGTATAAGAAAAGATTGCTGGAGCCTTCCCAGCCATTGGCCCAGCAGAAAATCTCAAAGGCATTGATAAAACCTCAAGCGTTGGGGTGAACTTGCGAAGGGGCGACATTGAGCCGGTTGAGAATCTCGACTTGAAAAACCAAGAAAGGAAAGCGAAGTCGAACCATCCGGAAGAAACAACCGTAGACCATCAAGAAGTCAGAACCGCCTTGGCGAGGGCGGGATCCAATCCTCTCGTTGGGATCCACGCGCTCCGCCTTGTACAGGGTGACAGGACCCGAAGGAACGTCTTCTTTTGGGGTCGCCCCAGGAAAGTGCATCGCATCTTGAAATTCCACATCAGCGACATGGAATTTTAATGTCGTGTTAAGCCCAGATGGGACCTGGAGAATGTCGTGATGAATCCAGTACATTCTCTTTACATCTTGTATGCCCCTCAGCTTTTTAGGCACTTCTATTTTGGCGGCTTCTTTCGGAGGGCCATACCACTGGTGGATTTTCTGTCTACGGCGCTCTAAAGCCTTGCTCTTGGAAGGCTTGTGGACGGCTGGGATAGGGGCTAAAGTCAAAGGCGACTCTGAACCCGACATGGAAGGCGAAGCTGACATTGGTTCTACAACAGAAACAGGAGGGACAAAAAGAGGGTCAGAAGAATTTGAATCAGAAGATTTAGATGAATTATTAGAAGAATTAAAACTAGAAGTTTCAGACGAAGAGCAAATTAACAAGGGGGCAAGAGGATGCAAGGTGAACGTTACAGTATTGTCACTATCCTCAGATGACTCATCATAATCTTACTTACCCATTCCATACCTTAAGGGTACGGGGGCAACAGATTCAGAAAATGGAGCCCCTAAGAAGGGGATGAGTTGGGGATTTCCAGGAGTAATCTCCCCAAAGGCTTCAAATAAAGGTTCTTGGTTAGAATCAGAACCAGAAATTGAAGGGGGAGTGGGAATGTGATGATCACTACCATCGCACGGTTCAGGCCCAGAAGGGGAACCAATGAAATAACCAACTTCCCCAGAAAGGCTTTCTTTTGGGGGAAAGTTAGTAGGCCTCTTAGGAGTAGACATTTCTTAGAAGATTTTAAAAAAAAAGATAGAAAACACACAGAAAAAGTGAATAGGAAGTGAAGAAGGTACTTGGAAATGGTGAAGGAGAAAGGACCAAGGAAAGCTGGAAGACAGCAAGATGGAGTTGACAGCAAGAAAAGCAAGAAGAAAGCTTTTATGCAGAGAAAGAACTTGAAAGCAGAGAAGAGTTTTTCAGGTTAAGAGAGGGAATACTTATAGAAAGAGAAAGGGGAGACGAAACGTGAAGAAGAAGTGACGGCGTGGGGTGCAATTAATGCACACAGGCCTGACGTCACTAAATGATGATGGGCGCGGCCCACTAATGATTAGGACCAATACCACAAAGACACGTGCCAAAGCCTAAACTGACAAACAAAATTCAAAACAGCAACGACTTGAGAGGACTTTATGTCGCCAGGATAGGTCGAAGTCGGAAGTCAACGACATGCCAAACGACATATCGAAGACTTGGGGGCAACTGTTATGGACCTAACCTGCGGCAAGGACACGTGCAGGTCTCACGTGAGTGGCCTAGGCCGTCGGTCCCATGTCGTGTTCCCACGACATGGACGTCCGACTTAAGGCTCAAGGGACATCACCCCCACGTGAAGACCGTTACAGATCTGTACCTACCGCCGTGTGACAGTGACAGGTTTGACTTTGGTGACCTTGTTTACACTATAAATACCTGTGATTAATCTTCATTTGGTATGCTTATCACTACTTTTTATCTGAGAATAATTCCCTATGACACATAACTGACTTGATCGTCGAAGTGTTTGCAGGTACCCCTCACCGCCAGGTGACTGGTCGGAATTATTCAACTACCGCACCGGAGACCAGATAGGAGGTCAGATCCACATGCCAAGTGCATGATGGAACAGAAGGAATTTAAGATATTTTATTATTGTGGTTATTTAGCTCCAAGTGGTCTCTTCTTTATTTAGACTTCAAGCTAGTTTTAATTGAGCCAAAAACAGCCGGAAATCAAATATGATGGGCTATTGAGGAAATTTTTAACTTCAGATATTTTTCCATTTAAAGAGGGTTCAGATAAGTTAAATATTTAATTTCAACAGATTTGTGAGACAATTTATTTCTATAAATTGATAAAAATGTAAAAGTTGTAATCAATCAAATTCATAGAATCATCACACTACTAAATTTATAGCTATATATTCATGCACTACAGCTGTTTTTGGATAAATACGAATTGGCCATTGGAAATTTATTAAAACAACATGAACTTATATGAAAAATGATTTAAGAAATACTTGTTGAGGATGCATGTAGACAGATTGAAGTTAAGACTACAAACATTAAAGAGAACTTGGAAAGGATATTTGGAAATATATCTTTTGAGGTCGAATCTAGCTTTTATATTGTATAGACACTAAAGATACATTACAATATAATTAATTTTTAGTAATATTTAAAATAATATTGTTAAATTTTTTAAAAATATTATTATATCATTAAAAATGTTTCTTTAATTTGTGTTTTTGTAACTTTTTGGAAAATGTTGGATAAAGGTTATGTAGTTAAAAAGTTTTTACAACATTTAAAGATATTATCAAATTGTTAAAAAATGTTACTCTTTTGTATTTGCTACATATTTTTTTAAAATGTAATATAAATATCATGTTGCTAAAGGTCAATTATGTTGTAGTGATAACTTAGTAATATATTGGGTGTTAAATGATTTTCTCTACAAACACTAAGAAAGCACAACCAAGTACTTTACATGAAAAGAAAAAGAAAACTCAAATCAAGCAAAAATAATAATATCTAATTATTTTTGAAACAATTAATTGTGCTCTACTAAATTCAGAAATCAAATTACTAATATACATCCTTTGATCCTTGTTGTAAGACATTTTTAATTAAATTATACAAATTATTAAAAGTAGTTAAGTTTAATTAAATTTATATTTTTTAAAATAATATAAAGTAAGAAATAGTTTAAGAAATGCTTGTTGAGGATGCATGTATACAATTTAAAGTTAAGACTACAAACATTAAAGAGAAATTGAAATGATATATTTTTCAATAATTTTTTATTTAAGTATTTTTCAATTATTACCCTTAAGATAACTGTTAGGAAAACCTTTTTAAAAAAGAAAATAAAAATTGCACACCATTATTAATCTTCTAACCCATTTATAATTAGTTTAATTTAGAGTGTGTTTTTTGAAAAAAGAAATAAAGAAAAATGACAGGGCAAACCCGCGTAATGATAAGATAAAGGTGGTTGTTAATAAGTAGGATATAAATAATGGTGTAGACATATTATTGTTGTTTTAAAAATTCATTCTTCGTCATAATTTCATGAACAATGTTTGATGTATGTACAACTCAAATTTGAGTTGTAAAATTGTAAATTAAGAGAGTGATGGAAAGAAAATTAAAAAGGAAAAGAGAAAAAATAAAAAATATTAAAAATAATGTAAAAAAAAAAAGGAAAAATGAGTTACTATTCTAGTTGTAAGTGAACTGTGATTGTACATAAATCATTTTATTAATTTCATACCCAAATTAAAAGATCGTGATTTGTAAATAATCAGTTAATATGATTTTATCAATATGATCTACTTCTCAATTTTGGGTTGTATGATTCCACAATAAAAAAGATAGAAAGAAAATGAAAAAGAAGACAAAAATAAAAAGATAACAAATATTAAAATAAATGTGATAAACTCAGTGATTCTTTTTATAAAAATTTAATACAAAAATGAAAAGTATTTATAATATTTTTTTATCTCTACTCTTAATTAATAAAAATAGTTAATATCGGGAGAACCTGTGTTCGAATCCCATCAATGCTAAATTTAGTCTCATCTTAAATATGGGAAAACCCGTAATTATAAAAAAAATAACCAATATTAGTTAATGAATGGAGTTTTACTCAGATAATTAAAGTAAAATTGTAAAAAAATCATAAGTTATCTTAATAATTGATATTAACATTTCTTTTTACTATTTATGCTTTTTGTTATTGATTTTTATAAATAAGAATGGATTAATAATTATACTTATACATGAATAATTCAACTAATTTCATTACGTAATAATGCAATATCCTTTTACTTACCTTCTTATATATTCTATTACCACTATAAAGAATAAGGATTAAATTATAATTAAACATATTTTATATCATAAAACTTTAAATAATAATTAATATATTTCTCATCAAATAAATAAAAAAAATCTGTAAGAAGATTTATAATTATTTAATGGGATTTGCTAAACATACACCTATTTTTGTTTTTAGAGTTAGCATGTTATAATTTCAATTTTTAAAATACAAAAGATGTAGCTTAGTATTATTTTTTTTAAAATAAGTAAGCGTACATTAGTAAACCCTATATGAGTTTTCTAACCTACATCACTTATTTTAAGAAAGAAGTACATTAACGAGTTATAACTTTATTTTTTGAAATACACTTAAAATGTGTAAGATGCTAACGTACTCATTCTAAATATGGTAACAAATGCCATATTTAATTTATTATTCCTTCCGTTTTTAATTATAAACATCTAAAAAAAATAATGTTCTTTTCTACAAAAGTCTATTACAAAATTGAAAAGTATTTATTATATATATATATATATATATATTTTTTATTTTTTAATTTTACCTTAAATTAATTAAGGTAGTTGAATTTAATTTTAAATATTATAGATAATGATATTTAACTTATATAACCATAAAATTGTTAAGAGATGATTATTATCTAAAAGTTAATATATTTTATTAATCTTAATACTCTTGATTTTTATTTTAATAATAATCAAAGGATTAGTTCACAAATTAAAAGATTAGGATTTGTGAATCGGCTTGCAAATGAATAATGAATTATGAATGATAAACACGTCAAAGCCACGCCCACGTGGCCGGGTAGAGAAGGCGGCGATTCGTTCCCTGCACCGTACTGCATACAATCTGCCGCCTGCACATGGAACCATCCGTTGTTTCCCGCCATCAACACACTCCTTTAAAAACATTCTACCACCGCAGTGACCGCACACCATCTCTCTTCATCCATTCTATTCTCTTCCTTTTAATCATTTTTCTGCAGATTTCTTAAAATCCAACAATGGCGATGAAAGGAAGCTCAAAGCCACAGGGATGCAATTCCTCTCGGAAGATCCACTATAAGTATCTCAAACCTGGAGCTCTCGCAAAACTCAGAGACTCCAAAATCACAGCAAGACACAAACACTATTCAAGAAACCTTACATTATCTCTTTCTGAATTCTCGCTATCGCCGTTATCTCCGTCATCGCTGCTCACACAAGAAGAAGAGCAACCGTCACCGAACCAGGATAACGGCGTTCCCTGTTTCGTTATTCCATCCGTCAATTTGAACCGCCCTCGCTGTCTTCTCCGCAAGAAACTCTTTGCCGTCACTCCCTATTTTACTCACGCAGAGGAATACAACTTCTAGATCCATCGCTCCTTCTCTGTCATACACAAATCACAGTAGATCTGAATCTGATGTAACGGTGTATTTCATCTGTATTGTTTTTATTCCTCAAATAGAATAATCAAAGATAATGATTACAATAATCGTTTTATTTGTGTACGCGATCATATTCGTAAGTGATCAAATGAACGTAGACGATTGATATAGAACGGATATTATCGTAGTAGTTGGATTGTTTGTTTGGTGAATTGAGCTTGAACTGTATTCGGAATTGATCGATGGAAGGTTTGGCGCTTTTAATAAATCTATTGGGAATTTTGGATTAAGAAATGACATCTGTTAATTTCTCATGGTGCGCCAGATCCGGTAGAAAATGGAGTGCACAATGGAAAATTAATGTGAGTTGAATTCACTGAACCTTCTTCAATGGCAATTGTTAATTTCTCTTTATGTTACAGTTTACTCAAAATTATTTCACGGTTCAAAATGAGATATTGTGCTGAAATGTAAAAATTTTGTAGGTCACCGGTGATTGCCACTCACAATAACTACATCTAATTGTATTTAATACAATGTGATCGTAATCACAATGAAACTACAACTACAATTTCAAACTTTGGTGGTATACTCACGGTTAATGAATAACAGGATTACAACAACAATTAACTGACATGATTGTTTGTATGCATTACTAGTTAATAAAATAAGAAAAAAGTCTGTGTCACTAATTAAATATGGAAGAAGTAGAGCTATGGAGTGTGGATCATAATCCTAAGCCAATTATCTTCAAAAGGGTAACAAGGCTACTATCTGCTTTCTAAATTAATGGCCTCTGATGGATACAGAGTCAAGTACATGATACACGTTAGTTAAATATTGTATTGCAGAGTCATAATTCATCTCTGTTGCCCGCCTTTTGAATTAGTGAGTCTTTTGACATCATAATCCTTCAAGGTTTTAAAATTGGGTCCACACCATGCGCCTAAATGTAAAAGTTTTGAGAATCACCGAAATAGCACCGAACTGTGATTGTTGTGGCCTACAATTGTAGCATTCCACTGTATTTTGTGTTTTGGTCTACATTAGATGCAATATAATTATAACCGTAATGTGACTCTGACCATAATTTAAAACCTTAAATCCTTGCTGCTCTTTTGTGTTGCAGTGCTTCCTTGGTGATATACTGAATTACTGAAATTTCTAGGAGCAAGCAAGCAAGCAAATGCCAAGAGATTAATGTTCTCTTTCTACTTCCTCTTTCTTTCTTTTTCCCATCTCTGACAATCTCCCAGCAGGTCAGCATAGAGTAGCTTCTTCTGGTGAATATTCTTGTATTATGCTCGAACATGACTATGAGACTAGTTACTTCACAAAAGATTCGAGATTGTGAAATGGAATATTGATCAGTAGAAGGATCAATTTATTGCGTAAAATTACATTATCAATGCAAGAAACAAAATGTATCTGAATTAACCGAATTTAAAATTTCACTAAACACAAGAAATAACTGAAATCGAACAAATCCAAAGCATTGTATTTAAGTTTTACAACAATATAACTAACTTTGCCTTAAAACTGTTACCGTACTGTATGCTTACAGAAAGCATTGAGCAATGTTCACTCGGCACATGAAAATTGATTGAGTTTAACACTTTTAGCAAGTCGGATTGGCTAGTTCTTCAACTTTCTGGCTAATTAGTACAAGCGCACAACACGTGTCCAAGTGTCGCTCATGTACATATGCCTAAACACTTGTGTAGTAGACCATAACCCCAATACATGAGCTAGAAGCGTAACAAACCCAACATTTTTTCTCTTATTTGGTTGATTTATTTTGTATAACCCATTCGATCTACTTGAACATGTTTAAGTCATTGGTTTTGTTGCATACTTGATTGACTCGATTCAACCAAGTGGATTGAGTTGAGTTGTTCCACAAAATTGGTGGAAAGTAATAAAATGGTGTCAATCGCGTCGTGGCCCCCTGCCGCTATGGTGGTGCGGCGCTATTGTGTTTTTATGATCGTGGCTGTAGCGGTGCTATCGCGGAGGACATTGTAGTGCTGTCGCAGTGAATCGCGGCGCAACTGCCAATCAGCAAATTTGAAATGTTTTTTAGTGTTTTTTATAAAAAAAAAATTCATTATTTTTGTCACTTTAAAGGGTATAAGAGTAATTTCCCCTTGCCACCTACATAAAACAAAATACCCTAATATTTTATTTTGCTCTCTACTCTTGCTTAGTCTTCTCTTCTACTCAACTTGTCGCTGCTATGTTCTGTGTTTCTGTTCGCGTTTTCTGGTGAGTATTCTGTTGTTGTGTTTCTGTTCGCTGCTATGTTTCTGTTCGTTTAATGCTCTGTTTTGTTCGTTTAACGCTCTGTTTTTGTTCGTTTAATAAACCCCTATCTGTTAGAGGAGCTTTAGGGTAAGATATGTGATCAAATTCATCTTGTTTCTGCTTCAGCAAGCTCAAAATTTTTTCTTTCATTTCAGTGGCATGCTTGCCCACCAAATAATTAAATACTAAATCTGGACATTTCCCACCAAAGCATTTCTTGTTTTGGTTAACTTCATTATCATAGAGTCTTAACTCATTTTCGATGTCTTCTACCTTGGAGAGCCATTTTAGTTCTACTCGTTTTTCCCTCAGTTTCACGTCCATGGCTTCTTCTCAGCTAGCAACATCATTAACCAGCTCGAGAAGACCAACTTTAGTAAAGCAGAAGGGGGAAAATCAAGACATTGCATGACAATAGAATAGGCTAGAGAACATTCAAGATAGGAAGAGAGTGACATGTGATTTTTGTGGAAAAACAACAACTGGAGGAATCACTAGAGCGTTATGAAGCTAAAGACTCTATTGATCTCATCGCTCTTGACAACATTGATGATAGTTGTAATGAGTGGATGCTTGGAGAAATAGAACAAAGCGAACCTGAAGATGATGAGTTGGTCTTTGAAGATGATAACTTAACTTGGGGAGATGTTGCTTTTGCATTGGGGGCTAATGAACCTGCTTTCTACACTAGCAAAGCAAGATCAAAGAATGTTGACAACATTGGAACCTCCTTTAGCTCCAGCAGGGAGAGGGAAGTAGTTGTGCAAGAGGAAGAAGAGTAACAGGATGAAGTGGAGAAAGATGCTTATCAATCCTCTTGTAAGGAGGAGAATGACAATGAAGGAGAGGAGTATCTTTAACTTGAAGACTCATATTCTGAATAGGGCATTGGCCATTTAGGAATTAGGATTCACTTTTGGATGATTTTTGTTGTGTTATTAGTTATTTGGATGTTTGGATGATTAACTTTTTGGCATATTTTGATGTGATTATAGTCATTATACACTATGAAATTATGATTACTCATTACGAACCATGAAAGTGTGGAAAATTTTAAGTATTTTAAAATTTTTATGCATTTATTTGAGTATAATATGACTTAGCACATTTTGTCATTTTAGTCTGCCTAATTTCCCGCAATAGCGGCCATCTCGCTTTGTGCTATCCCACTATAGCATTTTGGGGGTCGGCCGAGATGCGACGTGATTTGCGATTGACAACACTCCCAAATTTCGATGACATACTAAAACATATCAATGCTTCTATATATCATCCAAACTGAGAAATTAAGTATTAAATTAAATTTAAGCGCTCGCTATTTCATTTTTGTACTAAGCATGTTATAAAAATCATCACACAATAAAAGCGTTGATTGAAACAATCTAGTAGAAAATGGCAATATAAAACCAAAACCAAACCCTTTGATAATCTTAGATATTTTTATTAATTTTATTTAAAACACCATACTCAAATATGAAAATCAAAATAACATGAAGAAACTGAACTAGACAAAAACAACACAGTATATCCTTAGAAATTTCTCTTCTCCAACAAAAAATTAAGTCTCCATTTTTATGGCATCCACAACAGTCTCTAATCAATAGTCTCCATTTCATTATTAGCTTCAATATCTTGTTTAGCCTTTGTTTTTTCTACCAGCTCATTGATTTGCATCATTTTGAAGTCTATCACAGGTACAAGTTGTTCCACCTCAACCAAATTGAAATCATTCGGGAGCATCCCTGTCTGAAAATATCGACACACACTGAGGACCATCTCTTTTTTCCTATTTTCATATCTCATCTTCTTCAATTGTTCTTTGGCTATAATAATAATTTTATTCAAGTAGCTGTCGTCTCTCATCTTCCTTCTTCCTTGATTCCCTCTAGGCAATCTTATAAACACTTTTGGTACCCTTTTTACCTCATTAGGTGATTGCGAAATCTCTGCCTCAATCCCATGAACAACTTTGGGCTCATTGAGCTTATTCATCATACTTTGCTTCTTTCTTTTGTACGCCGCCTCCCTAGCTGACTTCTTAGCCATGAATGCAAGCTTCACTCTACCTCTAGCTATGGCCAATTGAGAGGAAAACAAAATAGGAAGAAAAAGAAGGAATTTAAGATATTTTGTTGTTGTGGTCATTTAGCTTCAGGTGGTGTGTTCTTTATATAGACTTCAAATTAGTTTCAATCTAGCCAATAACGGTTGAAAATTGAATATGATGGGCTATTGAGGAAATTTTCAGTTTTAATTTAGATATTTTTCCATGCAAAGAGGGTTATTCAGAAAAGTTGAACATTTAGTTTCAACAGATTCATGAGACGATTTATTTCTATAAGTTGATAAAAATGTGAAAGTTGTAATGAAACAAATACATAGAATCATCACACTACTAAATGCACAACTGTATATTCATGCAATACTAGTGTTTTAATTTTGGATAAATACAAATTGACCATTAGATATTTATTAAAAGAACATGAAGTTTTATGGAAATGGTTTAACAAATACTTGTTGAGAATGCATGTATACAGATTGAAGTTAAGACTACAAACATTAAAGAAAAATCGGAAAGGATATTAGAAAATATACCTTTTGAGGTTGAATCTGATATTAATATTTTATAGAAACTAAAGATACCCTACAATATAATTGATTTTTAGCAACATTTAATTTTTTTTTGTTAAATTAATAAAAAATGAATATATTATTAAAAATAATTTTCCTTTAATTTGTGCTTTTGCAACATTTTTGGTAAATGTAGGATAAAGGCTATGTGACTAAAAGGTTTTTACAACATTTAAAAAATATTGTTAAATTGTTAAAAAAATGTAGCCTTTATATATTTGAAACATTTTTCTCTCAAATGTAATATAAAGATCATATTGCTAAAGATCAATTATGTTTTAACCAACAAAGTCGGACACTATTACGTTTGTAGATAGCTGAGTCATTTAAGCATATAGGGGTTCTAATCCTGGCATGCTCTTAGAAAAGACTTTGTTGGTAGAGACAAAATCCATTTTGATGATCTCTATGACACGAAAAGATTAGTCTTCAGGGTTGGTAGGAGGAAAGCCTTAGTAAACACCAAAACAAAATATTTTCCCAACAAGCACTAGCAAAGCATAACCAAGTACTTTACAAGAAAAGAAAAAGAAAACCAAAACCAAGTAGAAATAATAATATCTAACTATTTTTAGAACAATTAATTGTGTTTTACTAATTTTAAAAATTAAATTAATAAATATATAGGACTTATTTGATTTTTTTTTGAAATTAGTTTTCAGTTTTTAAAAACAGAAAACTTGAAATTGTGTTTGGAAGACCAGTTTTCAAAAACAGTTTTCTAGAACCGTTTTTGTTTTTGAGTTTTTAAAAACTAAAATTGAAAACATCTAAAACTTGTTTGAGTTTTTAGTTTTATGAATTTACGCACAAATTTGTATTGAAAACTCCTTTCACTTTTTGTAAAAACTAGTTCTGAAAACTATTTTATAATACAGTTTTTAAAAACTAAAAACCAAAACTATTTTAAACAAGCCCTAACTCTTTGGTCCTTGTTACAAGACATTTTTAACTAAATTACACAAATCAATAAAAGTAGTTAAGTTTAGTTAATTTATTGGTTTTCTAAAATAAAATGAATGACATAATACTAATTTTATCTCTCATTGAATAATGTGATTGCTAATTGCAATTAAAGTATAAAAATAGTCAATTTTAAATATGGGTAAAAAAGAAAAGAAAGAATAAATGTTGTATGAGAATTAGAAAACATCTAATAAAAAGGACACGAGGGATTAATTATTAAAAATAATACTCACTCTCTTTCATATTATAAGGCCATTTTTGAACAATAATAGTGTTTTAGGTAAAATGCACAAAGTATTTTGAGGTTTCATAATATTGGACAAAACACCAAACTTTAATAAAATGAGCACTTTCCACCAAATAATCTAACAACTACTATGTGAGAATATTATGTTAAAAATTTTAACTATGGTTAACTCTAGTTTTTTTTTTTAACTCTTTTATTTTTCTTGCAAGACTTTTTTTTTTAATTCTCCTTTTTATTTTTTCCAGTAATTTTTTTCCCTTAAATCACAATCTCTTCTTAGAGGTTTTTTAGTTTTATTTTCAGGATCTCCTTGCATTATTTCAAACCATAAGTTAAATTAATTTTTAGTATTCAATTACATAAAGATGAAAACTATTTTTTTTTTTGTTAAAATAAAAAAACACAATGTATTTTAGCATCCAATTACATTGTATCAAACCAATAAAACACATTGAATTTCAACAATTAGCATAAAAGCCACTAAAAACTAATGTTTCTCTTTGGAGTCACATCCACAATAAAAAGCAAATAGAACAGTCGGAAAACTGCTGAGTTCATCGCCTCTCTGTCTTTCTTGAACAGGGTGATATAAAGGGAAGAGGGGAGAGAGGGGTGTGAATGAGAAAACGGTACAGAAGGGCTGGGATGTTAGGAAGGGAAGAAGATAGTGAGCCCTAAACGAGGAATAAAGAAAGATGGCATCAAGAGAAGACCTAGCCCTACGCTAAAGAATGAGGAACCAAGGGGCAAGGATTTTAACGAACAATGAATCAAGAGGAAGTGGTTTTAAAAATGAAGAACCAAGGAGAAAGATTTTTTTTTTTCACTAATTAATCCAAAATAATTTGTGATCATAGTTACCTTGAGTAATTATAGTTAGTTTCATGTTTGATGGGGTTTATATTTGTTAAAGTTTGGTGGGGAGTGCTTATTTTGTTCAAGTTTGGTGTTTTGCGCAATATTATGAAACATCGAGGGTACTTTGTGCATTTTACCCTAGTGTTTTATAATATAAGACCCCATATAATTTTTTAGAAGCATTAATTTTTTTTTTCATGTTTGCCCATTTAATTAAGAAGTAATTTTATAAAGAAATAGTAAAAAATAATTAATATAATGATGAAAGAGAATAGGGGTAAATTAAAGAAATTATATATATTTTTTTAAAAACCAATACAAAAATTAATTTTATTATATGTTTTCTTAATAAATATAATTATTCAAATAAGACCTTATAATATGAAACCGATGGAGGAGATCCCCAAAATATTATTACCAAATTAGCACGCACTATCCCATTTGATAACCATAATAGACATGTATTTATCATTATATTTTTTAATATCTTTTTATTAAAAATCATATTACTTTTGTTCCTAGTCCACTTGAGAGTAAAACACGCTTGTTAAGAAATTTAATCATTATTTTTGTTTTAATCAAAATAATTTTTAAAGTTTCCATATTAACTTTTATCTCTTATTATATTATTACTCCCTCTGGTCCTATTTATAAGACACCATTTAGAAGATTTTTATAGTTCTTTTTATAACACATTTTGTAGTTTCTATGATGCATTTATTATTTCTTTTCATTTTTACCCTTATTAAATGCACAACTATTTTAATTCCTTAATTGTAATTGGTTAACACATTATTCAATGAAGGATAAAAATGATATTTCATACACTTTTTTGAGAAAACCAATAAAGTTAACTAAACTCAACTACTGTTCTTGGTCTGTGCAATTCAGTTGAAAGCGTCTTATAAATAGGACCGGAGGGAATAATTCATTAGTGGAATTTATATCCTATCAAACATAAATGTAGAATAGAAAAAAAGAATACAATTAATACTATTTTGAAAACATAAGTAAACAAATAAATAAGAATAATTTTTTTCTCTTTCTGGAAAAGATAAAAATGATCAAGAGAGGAATATATATCCATTTATAACCTAAAAAGCTATACTTTTTAACAATTATTTTTTTTTGTTTATGTATTTTTGAAACCTTCTTAAATTTTATCCCCCTCTTAATTTCATGAAACATGTTTAATGCACAACTTAATATTGAGTTGTAAAATTGTACATTAAGAGTGATGAAAAAATAAAAAATAAGAGTGAAAAAATAAAAGATATGAAAAAAATGTGGAAGAAAAAAACAAATTAAGGGGCTGTTTGGTTTGCATTTTCATTTTCTGTTTTTTGTTTTCTGAAATTTTACAAAGAAAAAACTGAAAATGCGCATTTTCAGTTTTTCCTTTGTAAAATTTCATAAAACAGAAAACAGAATGAAAACAGGAAATGAAAACAAAAAATGAAAATGCAAACCACACAACTCCTAACTAACTCATCCATTATGTTCTCTCCCTTTTTATCATTTTTCTACAGAATTCTTAGAATCCAACAATGGCGATGAAAGGAAGCTCAAAGCCAAAGCGATGCAATTCCTCTCGGAAGAGCCACTGTAAGGTAACCTTACATTCTCTCTTTCTGACAAATTGTTATCGCTGTTACCGCCCACGCAAGAACAAGAGCCACTATACGGTAACCTTACATTCTCTCTTTCTCTCTTTTTTTCTCTCTATAAACATCATATATATTCCAAATCCTTACTGAAGATGACCACTCTTTGCTCATTACACTACAAGAAAATTTAAATGTAACTCCAAAACTTAGCTAAAAAATATTTTTTTAATTAATTTATGGTTAAATTGCTATTGATTAGTCACAGACTCAAGTTTTCTAGTTAATCCATAATTAAACAATTTTTAGCTAGAAGTCTATGAATTAACTACTAATTTTTTAAATTTAACTACAAATTTATAACTACGAAATATTTTCAATTCTAATTAATTACCTAAATTTAACTAATTTTTTTTAATTAATCTGTAGCTAATCCATAACAAATATGATTTGTTACTGGTTAACAAGATTAGCCATGAAATTTTCCGATGTAAATTTGTAAAATTCTTTGTAGTGGTACTTTGTCCTCCTAGTGTGCTGAGTGAACTGTGTCCAATATATAATCTCCCTTCGGGTCACGTGAGAATTCCGTGCCATTAATCAAATATGGTAAAAGTAGAACTATGAAGTATGGATCATATGACTATAATAATCTATTTATTGTGTGTGAAATTACATATCAATGCATGAAACAAAATGTATCTTAATTAACCAAATTACAAATGAAACTGAAAACAAGAAATATAAAAAAATAGACAAATCCAAAGCATTTTATTTAAGTTATGCTTTTGCTTAGTGCAACACAGTTGCATGCTTTTTTTGATGTCCAGGAGAATATTCATGATCAAAGTGAGAAGGCATAACGTGACATGCTCTTCATATCTTCTATTAAGCCTGCCTAATCACTATCGGTGTAGCCGAATAACTTTGAGTTGGTCATGACATTGTATTATATTCCAAACTCCTTCGTGCCTCGTAGATATCTAAGAATTCTTTTAGCTGCTCCGAAGTGCATTCGAATTAGGCTTTGCATAAATCTTGATATAAGACTTACAACATACATGATATCAGGGTGTGTGGCTATTAGATACAATAAGCTCCAATCAAGCTTCTATGGCGTGACACATAAGCTTTAAGGGCTCCATCCTTTTTCTATAGCTTCTCGTCTGTCACGAGTGGAGTTGCCTTTGGCTTATAACCATACATATTGAATTTCTTGAGTAGTGCTTATCTTCATTTCTTTTAACAGATAAATATCCCTTCTTTTTTGTTGGATTACCTCTATGCAGAGAAAGTAATTCATCAAGCCGAGGTCTATCATATAGAAAGTCTTCATCATGTCTTCTTTGAATTCAACTATCATTTCCATATTGTTCTCCGTGTAGTCAAGATCATCTATATACAGGGAGATAATGAGAGTCTCTCGTTATCCTCGAGTCTCTCGTTATCCTCGAGTCTTGACGTATAGTGTTAGCTCACTCTTTCTCTCCTCCTGAAACCCTTTATTGATGAAATACTGATCAATTTTACTATACCATGCATGCACGAGGAGATTGCTTCTAGCCATATAAGGCTTTCTTTAGTCATAACACTTTGCCTTCATTTCCTTTTTTAACAAATCCTGGTGGCTTTTCCACATAGATCTTTTCTTCAAACACCCCATTAAGAAAGGCAAACTTTACATCTAGTTGGTAAATGTTCCATCTTCTATGAGCAGCAAGGGCTATTATAGCCCTTATCATATCTAGTCATGCTATTGGAGCAAATGTCTCGTTGTAGTCAACTCTTGGTTGTAGTGAGTAGTCCTTAGCTACCGACTTTACCTTATGCTTTTGTATGGTGCCATCAAGGTTTAGTTTTTCAGGGGCGGAGCAAAGATCTTGGGCCCTATTTATTATTCCAATTTTTTTTTTTTTAAATGAGGTTCTTTATTCACAAACTTCCACGTACAAAAAATTTATTGCCATAAAAATCGCCAATCACCAATTCACTCGAAAATGTCAATTCTAGGAATCAAACCCATGTGATGATGTTAGAAGTCAAAACACCTTACCATTTATTCTACCTTATAATACTGATTGTAAGGTGTATCATTTAATATTTGGGGCCCATATAGTAAATCATTTAATATTTGGGGCCCCATATTTTTGGGGGTATGTGCGGTTGGACACTTTACACAAGTCCAAAACCGCCCCTATAGTTTTGTCTTGTAGACCCATTTAACCCCTATAATATCTTTATCTGTTGAACAATCTTCTAGCTCTGATGTATTGTTTTTGTCAATCATCCTTATCTTATCTCTTTCTCCATTGCCTTGACCCATACTTCCTGTCTTACAATTGCTTCAAAGATTTCAGGTTCAAATATGGCCATGTTGCAAGTCCATTGACGAGTATGTGCAAGCTGTTTTTGCGCACAGGGCCTCCAATTAACATGGGCCTAAAAAAAATGTTATAGAAGTAAAAAACTATCATTAATCACTTAACACTTCAGTCTTCAACTCTTCCTTTCTCTCTTTTCTTTTTTGTTGTATTTAATTTTTCGCTTTTACAATTATTAATAGAAGTAAAAAAAAATTATTTATCAAGTGTTTAAAGGGTCTCTTTTTTATTACCGCACAAGGCCTCCGAAATTTATCCAAATTCATGGGACGGCCCTGCCAAGTTGCAAGTTTCATATATATCCACTAGAGATCTAATACGTCTCGGAGTAGACTCGGGTGAAGATCCCTCTTGCTCTAGAATTGTTGTTTGAAATGTTGGAGACTCTGGAGAGACGACGATATCTTGATTGTTGTCTTCATGTCTTGATGTGGTTGGTTGTTTGATGGACATGTAAATATTCTTCTTCTAATTCTCTTTTCTTCCCAATTCCATGAAGTGACTTCATCAACTTCAATGTCTCAATTAATAGCAAGCTTCTTTGTCTGGAGGTTGTAGACTTGGTAGCCTTTTACATATGTGTTGTACCCCCAATAAGCTTCTTTGTCCACGTGGCTCCTGTTATGCGTGCTTAAGGAGTTCTTGATTGTATTTTTCTATTCCTCTGTTTTTTATCAGGATCTCTTAAAGGAGCATTTCTTATACTCTTTAGTTTATCAATAAAATCTCTTTAGCTTATAAAAAAAATATGAGTTTATATTAATGCCCTTCAATTTAGACCTAACATTTAGAGCTTTACAATAATACTAGCATGCACATATTATATAGAAGGGTAAATTGCACAAAGTATCTCTAATGTTTTAGAAAATAGCACAAACCACCAAACTTTAAAAAAATTAGCAATCCACACCATTTTCTCAAATAGACACTAACTATAGTTAAATCTATCTCTATTTTTTTCTATAAATAAAATAAAACAATTTTCCTGTATGTTTTTTTTTTTACAAAATTCATCTACTTAATTTTCTCAAAAATTATTTTTTCATAAAATAAAAGAAATTATTTGTGAATAAAAAAATATTTTTGTAAATTAAAAAATACTGTCATCATTTATAAATTATTTATTTCTTAATTTGCAAAAAATAATTTTTTATTCACAAATAATTTTTATTTTAAGGAAAAATAATTTTTTTTATTTTATGAAAAAATAATTTTTTATTTTATGAAAATAATTTCTTTATTTTATGATTTTTTTTGAGAAAATTCAGTAGATGAATTTTGTAAAAAAAAAAGCATACATGAAAATTGATTTTTTTTATTTATAGTAAAAAAATAAAGAGAAATTTAACTATGGTTAGTGTCTATTTGAGAAAATGGTGTGGATTGCTAATTTTTTTAATATTTGATGGTTTGTGCTATTTTCTAAAACCTCAAGGGTACTTTGTGCAATTTACCCTATATAAAATGCACATTTAGAACTTTACAATAATAAGATTATTTTTATCATATTTTTTTATTAAGTATACCCGTTGCTTAAAGATTTATCTAATAACCTATATATGAATGCACTTATTGTGTTACATAAAAAAATCTGGAGGAAACAGCACAAGCTAGAAGCTTTTATTGAAAATAAGTTTATATGTAAATAGTTTATTAAAAAAAAATTATTTGTAGATAAAATTGTGAAACAAATTATTTGAATAAGTTAAAAAAAATTTATTCTGATAAATTATTCTAAAATAATGATAAAAGAAAAAGTTAAAAACAGCTTAGGGAGACTTAAGGGCTCGTTTGATTTCTCCTTTTGAAAATGGTTTTCTGTTTTAAACTAAAAAACTCGTTTGGCAGTCAAGTTTTCAAAAATAGTTTTCGGGAACCGTTTTTGTTTTTTAGTATTTAAAAACCAAAATACGAAAACATCTGAAACATGTTTTGGTTTTTGGTTTTCAGTTTTCTGAATTTATACAAAAAATTTTATTGAAAACTCCTCTTACTTTTTTTGAAAACCGTTTTTGAAAACTGTTTTATAATACAATTTTTAAAAACTAAACTAAAATCGTTTCAAACAAGACAGTTTTGGTTTTTAATTTTTTAAAACTGTATTATAAAATAATTTTCAGAAACCATTTTCAAAAAAGTTAGAAGTGTTTTCAATACAAATTTGTATGTAAATTTAGAAAACTGAACCGTGAAAATAGAAATCAGTTTTGATGTTTCTAAATTTTTGTTTTTAAATACTAAAAAATAAATTTTTTGTCAAAAACTCGTCTGACAAACGAGTTTATTAGTTTTCTGTTTTTAAAAACAAAAACCTATTTTTATAATCAAGAATCTAGCCCTTATAAGGTATTTTTATAAATTGTGCATAAGCTCTTCCAAATAAGTAAGTCAATGGAAGCATAAATTAAATATGCATAAATAATGTCAAAGACCATCGTAGATTTTGTGGTCTTCGGCATCACGCATGAATCCTCACTTCTCTAGACCTCATTAGAATAGATGAATAAGGGTCCTTTGACATAAAATTACTAAAAGAAATTCTTTTTAAATATTATATATAATAGAAAGGTAATTATTTTTTGAAACTTTGAAGCTTTTGCATGCTCACCACATTTTGTCAATTACACTCCTTTGAATAAATATCATAGAAGAAGATGTATTACATATATCCCACGGGGTTGATAATTAAACTCCATATTCTTTAGCTATCACATCGTTGATCATATTAATTGGAGAAAAAGATGTAGATAAATAAATAAAAGTTACCCTTCAAAAACATAATGTAATTAAAAAATTTATGAATCCTGTCAAATATACAAAGCTGAGACATATATTTGTATATAGCTCCTTGTCAGTTATTTTTCTGCTAATAACGGTATTTCCATCAAATGTCCCTTCTGGGTAGTTATGCTGTTTTTACTGTAACCATATACCTTAGAGTTAATTGTGATTAGGACCTGCCTATATAAGGCTTGTAATATTCCTTTATTAGCAGTCTTTTTGTATAACACATCGAGATTAATAAAATCATGTATGAGTCACATTCATGTATCTCTTTCTACTTTGCAACTATTTTCTTCTTCTTCAATAGATAGTTTGTGCTTTATGTAGAAGATTGTATCTCAGAATGAATAGATATGGAACTGAGACAAGCTAATAAATCCAAATCTTACAACTAAATTCTATGGCTGAGAAAGATAATTTTTTTAATCCATCACTTCACTACAAAGTTATATTTTGTCACAAAATTAACTTTAAAAATCTATTATCTTCACATAATAAACACTATTTATGGTATGTTGTCCGGTTTAGCCTATTATGGAATATCTGGTGGTGGAGGAACCAAGTGGTTGTTAAAAATAGTAATATCCACGGGGATAGCACTGTGGATGAAATTCAGATTAGATCATGGCAGTGGTTGAATGTTTACTGAGCAAATTTTTGTGGTTCCATTAGTGATTGGTTCATCTGCCCATATTTGTGTTTGCAAAATTCATCCTAGAAGGCTTCATGATAAGATCAAGTCTTTATCTAGTTTGCGCTTATTCTGTTGCTGGGGTATATCTTTTCCAGTTTCATGTATTCTATTTACTACTTAATGTATTTTGCTTATGATTTGGTCTGATTATTCATGCGCTGAGTGTAGAGAGAAACGCAGGAAAGGAATTTTGTGTAATTGAATATTCATTGCTCAACTGAATAAGGAGTTGTTACAGAGATTACACAGTAGCACAGTTTGAATCTAACCACAGATACAAGAGGTAAACAGAAAATTACTATTTACTGAAAATAGAAGATATCTAACTAACTAACTCCTTAACAGACTCATATCCCCCCCCCCCCACAAACTCATGTTAGCTCTTGGAGGTGACTATGAGTTTGGTTTTGAAATGATCAAATTGCGGGCCAGAAATTGCTTTGGTGAGAATGTCTGCGACCTGGTACTGAGGCAAATGATAGACTTCAAGGGCTCCTTTGTTGACTCTGTCACCCCCAGGGCCGTATTTAGCAATTTCGGGGCTTTAGGCGAAAATTAAGATAAGAGCCTATGTTAATATAGACTAATAATTTTTATGTTATTTTTTTGGCTTTTTGAACAGCAAAATTATTTATTAAAGTTTTATGACCAAATAATTCTAACATCTCACTCTCAATAAATAATATAGCTAATCCATTCAATCTATTAGCATAGTTAATCTCAAATATGATTTAATTAATTTTAATTTTGAAAATCTTTTTTCAGCGGTCGCGACAGTTACATGTAATGTTAATAGTATCCTATAAGCAGAACCTAATTTTTTTTATATAGTTCAATATTTTTAATGGTGTTTTAATTTCATTTGTTAGAATTTCTTTAATAACTTTAGTTCTGAAAACAAATCAAGACAATCAATATCAGAATTGTCCTCAAAACTCAAAATCTCTTCAAGATTAATACAATATTTTTCAATTTATCTTCCCCGTATATCTAGGAAAGAAATTTTTTTAAGCTATGACTATGCACGGTCACATTTACGAGCATCCAAAATTCAAACCGTAGTGATAATCACTTTACTTGCACCTATAATGATAAACAATAAAAAAATGAGATGTAACAACTATAATTTGTAAATGATCATTCAATTTCAGTTCAATCGATTGCTTTAAAAATTTAAAAGCAAAGCAAATGAGTGAAATGGTGAATGGTCAAACTTGTTGAAAATTTGAGACGTTAACAACATTTAGTATATGTAATTGTAAATTCCTTGAATGCATATAATATAAATAAGAGTTCTAAAGTGAGAATAGAGAGAATGAGAAAGACAGAAAATAGTGAGAAAAATGTGAGGTTAACAATTTTTTTCAAGAAAGTGGCGTTTTTCTTTGTCAAAGAAAAGTAAATTGTATTAACGTAACAACCTAACAAGTAGCTAATAGATTATAGATTCATGCGCTAAGCAATCCAAGAAACACACTGAGTCACCGTTGAGTGATTTTTTATTTGAAAAAACTTAAAAATGGGCTGTAAACTTTTAAGTAGTATAAAGTAGGAAAAAAAAACTTTAAAAAATGTAAGATATGAGCCTTATAAAAATATTGGGCTCAAACATTATTTTTTAAAAACAAAATTTATATATTGCTATTAAAAAAGAAAAAAAAATTGGGAGCCTTATAAATTTGGGGGCTCTAAGCCATGACCTTAGTTGCCTTATTAAATGGCCCCGTCTGTCACGAACAAAATGAAGGTCAAGTTCAAAATGTTTAGTTTGTGAGTGCATGATTGGATTTGTTGTTAGCAGAACTGCTCCCAAGTTATCACAGTAGGCCTTAGGAACCGAAGTAGGTATTCTGAGTTCATATAGCAGAGATTTGAGCCACACAACTTCTGCTGTTACTGCGCAAGACCTCTATATTCCGCCTCTGTGCTGCTTCTCGAAACTGCATGTTGCTTCTTTGATGACCAGCATATTGGATTATTGCCCAGAAAAACACAATAGCCAGTTGTAGATTTTCTGTCATCAGGATCTAATCCCCAATCAGAATCATAGAAGGCAAGGATGTTCAGGTTTGGTGGTTTTCTCAGATGGAGACCATGAACAATGGTTCCTTGTAGATATCTGAGTATTCTCTTAACTGCTTTCCAGTGATGCTCTTGAGGCGCATGCATGAATTGACACACTTTGTTAATTGTGAAAGACAGCTCTGGCCTTGTAATGGATATGTATTGTAAAGCGCCAACTATAGATCTGTAGAATGATGGATCTTGAACAGCTTGAGAGCCCGTAGCTGAGAGTTTTAGGCTAGATGTCATAGGGGTTGGAATGGGTTTGGATTCAATCATTTTGGCTCTATGGAAAAGATCTCTGATGTATTTGGATTGAGAGAGTAATAGGCGGCTGTAAGAAACCTCAATGCCAAGGAAGTAACCAAGTGGTCCAAGATCTTTTAACCCAAAGTATGAGCTCAGTTTTGAGATGAGAAATTGGATCTCTGATTTGGAGCTCTCTGTTATGATTATATCATCTACATAAATGAGGATGTAGGTAGTGGAGGTTGGTGTTGTTATGTGAAGAAGGGAAGGATCACTTTTGGTTGTAGTAAAGCCAAAGTGATGAAGAACTGAGGTAAGTTTCTGAAACCAAGATCTTGGTGCCTGCTTGAGCCCATAAATTGCCTTATGAAGCTTACATACCTTGCCTTTGTCTTTTATATTGAAGCCTGGGGGTTGTTTCATAAAAACTGTTTCAGAGAGCTCTCCATGAAGGAAAACATTGTTGATGTCAATCTGCATATGCCAATTTTTAGCTAGAGTCAAAGTGAGAACAAGTCTGATAGTTGTCTGCTTAACTACCGGACTGAAGGTCTGTCTAAAATCAAAGCCCTCTTTTTGATGACAAGTCTTGCCTTGTGCTTATAAAATGAGCCATCAGGATTGTATTTGCTTTTAAACACCCATTTGCAGCCAATTGGGTTTATTCCTGGAGGTGGATCAACCAGTGACCATGTATGGTTTCTTAGAAGAGCAACATACTCATCCTTCATTGCTTGACACCACTCAGGTTTGGATTGAGCTTCTTTGACCGAAGTTGGCTCTATAGTATGATCATATGAACTTTGAACAGCAGCAACATATGTCTTTGGTTTGAAAATACCAGATTTGGATCTGGAAGTCATAGGATGAACATTTTGCTGAGTTGAATCTCCAGAAGCACTTGCAACATCAGTACTGGGCACACTAGTAGGAAGGTTAGTAGCACGCAGATTATCAGTATTAACAACAGTAGGAACATTGACAATGTTAGATATGCAATTGTTAGTTGGATCATTCACAGGAATAGAACAGAGCACAGATAAAGGAGGTGAGGACTCAGAAATCACATTAGACTTAGAATAGGTTGGAAGAAAAGGGTTGGATGACATCTGATATGGAAAAAGACTTTCATTAAAATTGACATGTCTAGAAATATAGTACTTTCCATTAGGAGAGAGACATTTGTACCCTTTATGCATTGAGCTATAACCAAGAAAGAGACACATGTGAGATCTAAATTGCATTTTATGTTGATTATAAGGTCTAAAGAGAGGATAGCAAGCACAACCGAATACCCGTAATGATTTATAATCAGGTTTCTTGCCAAAGAGGACTTCATAGGGACTTTGGAATTTTAGAGAGGGTGTAGAGAGGTAGTTGATTAGAGTAGTGGCTGTGAGGAAAGCTTCACCCCAGAAGTGAGTAGGCAGAGAGGCATTAGCAAGGAGGGTAAGACCTATTTCAGTAACATGTCTATGCTTTCTTTCGACATTTCCTTGTTGCTAATGTGTGTGAGGGCAAGAGAGTCTATGAGAAATGCCATTGACAGCAAGATAAGAAGTGAATTTGAGAAATTCTTTTGCATTATCAGTTTGAAGAGATTTTTTAGTTTAGTTCCAAGTTGGAGTTTCAGCAGAAGCTTTAAAGTGCAAAAAGGCATCAAAGGCCTGTTATTTGAAATTCAACAGATAGATCCATGAAAATTTCGAAAAGGCATCAAGAAAGATAATGTAATATTTTGCACCAGAAGAAGATTTAATTGGAGAGGGACCCCCGATATATGTGAAAACAAGCTCTAAAGGTTTATTATATTGTGTTGTAGAGTTTACAAAAGGTAATTGGTGGGCTTTTCCCATACAACATGCATTACAAAGAAAAGAGAATGGAACATTGTTACAAGGAATGTTACATGAACTAAGGACAGGTTGGATGATCCTTGGAGAAGGATGTCCAAGTCTTGAATGCCAAAGGGACAGAAGAGGTGAAGTTGACACACGTTGAACTGAATTGACAGAAACAGAATTGGCAGAGGCTGAGTGGAGATTTCGAACTTGAGAGAACACATATAAACCACCTTTAAAATGGCCTTGAAGAACAATCTCCTTGGAACCCTGTGTTTTGACATTGCAAAAATTAGGATGGAACTCAAAGAAGACAGCATTATCTTTTGCAAATTTGGATACACTCAACAGATTTTTATTGATACTTGGAACATGTAAAAGATTTTGCAAATACAAAGGCTTAAATGACATAGGAGAATAGAAAGAGGACTGACCAACATGAGCAATATGCAAACCTGTGCCATTGCCAATGTTTACCCTGTCAGAACCATTGTAGGAGTTCTTCACACTGAGATTGCTTTCATCATGAGTAATATGGTGTGAAGCTCCGGAATCCGGATACCATAGAGGATCAACCACTATTGATGTTGCTGTTAATACAGGTGGATCATTGTTGAACTGTTTCTGAGAATAATACTGAGCCGCATTGGCTTGTGGATTACCATGAAAATCCTCGTTGAAACATTGCCAACAATCAACAGCCATATGTTCCAACTTACCATAGATCTGACACTGCGGTTTGGATTGATTCCAACTATTTTGCATATTCTGATACCAACCTCCAATTTGATTCCAATGCCCACGTCCTGAGTTTCGATTTCCATTGAACCTTCCCCGATTGTTGTTGTTCCCTCTGTAGTATGATCTGTTGCCACGAAAGCCTCCTCTAAAGTGTTGTGTGGTGTACTAATTGTACTGTTACTTTGAATGTGAAGAGCACTCATCACTTTAACTAATTGCTCATCTTCCTATATTTTGTGCTGTTGTGGTTATTCTGCTTTCCTTTTTAAAAGCAATGATTTAAAGCTGAGGATTTTGTTCTTAAACCATGCTGTATGTAAGTGGTTGATCTACTTGCTTGCAAAACACAATAGATATTCACGATGAAATCTAACAAAACTTACCATTTGTGGAAACTGGAAATAAACCTGGTATTAATAAACCTTGCTATCGGGCACATCTGAGTGCAGATATATCCAAGGTTTTTTTTTAATATATATTAATATATCCAAGGTTTTTAAATTTTGAAGTTCGATTTCTTTTTATAATTCAGTGAAACATGTGTTTCTCATGGTTTTATTTTTTTTTCTTTCATGTGATGTTAATATCCAAGGAAAAAAGCCTGAAGAGGAAAGAAGATTCCCACTTCTGAGACTCCAAAGTTGTTCTCTACCAACTTCAAGGTTCCAAAATTTAAAACCTCAATCAGATCAGCTAACAGATCACCGTCTTTGAAGTCTTGAATAAGATTCTATATTAATTTACTTTGACTTTAGTTGAAAGTTTATTTAAGAATATAAAATATAGAGTTAATAATTTGTAAAAATATTTTTCTTTGATATTATAAATAAATTATAAATTTAAATACTAAATGTTAAGTAACTTAAAAATTAGTATATTAAATTATAAAATGTTTAATTTTAATGATTAATGACTTAAATATATTTTTCATCCTTGCAAAATTAAGATAATTTACTTTTCGTTCCTGCAAAAAAATTTGTTGATAAAAAGTTCAAACTTTTCTAAAAAGCTTCTTTTTTAGTCCCTGCGATTAGTTTGGTCAGTTAATTGCTAACTAACTAACATTTCTACCATGCCGATCTACCACATATGCAAATTTGTCCCTCTATTAACATTGAAAACTATATTTAATGCTGATTGACGAGACAAAAATATTAGTTAACTATTGACGTTTCTGCCATGTTAGTCGGTCACATTTGCAAGTTTAGACCCTATATTATCATTAAAAATTATTTATAATACTAATGTGATAAGTTGACAGGATAAAACAGTAACTATATCAGTTAACTCATTAAACTAACAACAAAGACTAAAAATGAAAGTTTTGAGAAAAGTTTGCACTTTTAGTCAACAATAAATTTTGGATGGACGAAAAAAAAATTACCATAATTTTGCATTGACCAAAAATATATTTAAACCTAAAAATTTTAATTAGTTTTTTTACATTTTTAAAAAAATGTTATATAATTTGGCTGATTGAATTTTATTTATTTAAAGAAAATACTATTTATAGATTACTAAATTTAAAACTTTATTGAGGGACGGATCCATGAATGAATCGTGGTGGGGGCCAAAAGTTAATAACAAATCGATAACAATAAAAAATATCAAAGAGAGAATTTAAGCATTAGAGCACAAATATGACAAAGAAAATGACACAGTGGGAGTGTGGGACTCGAACCCTAACTTTAACACCTTAAATCAGATGAGCCAACCACTATGCTACGTGGCATGTTAGGATATCCTATGGAGTATATTAATATTATTTACACTTTAAAAAGAGGGGGGTCAACGCCCTCTCACTCCCTTGAATCCGTCCCTGACTTTATTCACAAAAGATGTGAATAATTTATGTAAGACTAATTAAAATTATTGTTCATGAATTGACTTGAAGAAGAAAATAATTTAAGGTAATTTATGAAAAGTGTTTTGATTTTTATATATAATTTGAAAAATTATACAATATTAAACTATAAGATGGATGGAGAAATATAGAAAAAAAAACATAATATATTATTTCATAGTAAGAATTTTTTAAAATTAAAATGATCTTTTAAATTTGTCTAGGAAACTCTTTCTAATGTAATAAGTTATTGATTATTTTTTGAAAAATTAAATCATCCTGTTGTGTGTTGAGGTATTCAATGTTGTGGTATTCCATGTTATTTTTTTAGTTGATAGTTATCTAAACAATATAAAATGTTGAAATAATAACTTGCAACGAATTAAATTTTCAATGATATTCTAAACATATAGTTTAATTATAACCATTAAATTATTAATTAAAATATATGTTTAATTTTAACCATTAAAAATTTTAAAATTATTTTTATAATTCTAAAAGATATTTTTTAATAATTTGGATAATTAATTTTAAAAAAATGTTTAAGAAATTATAAATAGTGCACATTATGTCCCAGTCATGTAGCTCAGTTGGTGAGTGCATGAGGATATGCTTGTGTGGATACGAGGTTCGATTCTCAGTTGTACTACTTTCCTATGAAAAAAATAGTGCACATTATTATTATTAATTATTTTGGTTATTACTATCATAATTAACATTGTTAAAATGTGAACGATTAGTTATTATTAAAACAAAATGGTTATTAAGAGGATTTATTTTGTTAATTCCTTTCTTTTATATTAATTGAAATTAAGTTCAATTAAATAATTAAAAGTCTGAGTCATATAGCTCAGTTGACGAGCACATGGAGACATGCCTGTGGGTACGGGATTCGATCTCCAGTTGTACTTTCTTGTGAACCAAAAAAATTAAAGAATTAAAACATCATGATTTTAGGAGATTCATTGTTGTGAGAGAATGATTGTAGTGGTTTTTGAGTTTGGTTGTGCCAAATAGATTAGAATGCTTATATGGAAAAATAGTGTTACATTATGATGTTGATGTGTCAATAATCTAGCATTAGGTTTTGTTTTAATATTATAAAATAATAACTAGACTCGTACCCACAAGATGTATGGATGAAAAAATAAGAATGACTTGGTTATTAATTTTTTGATAAATTAGTGTAAATTATGTATAATATAAAATGTTACTTCATTTTAACTTTTTGTGAGAATTGAGAAAAAAAAATTATTGCATTACAATTAAAAAATAAAGTTATTGCTTCTATATTGAGCTATGTTGCATTCAATTTGTATAAGTTGTTGTAAAATAAGTATTTATCTTAATAAAATAAATATTTCTATAATTTTTTTTATGTTTGTTTGTACCTCTCAATATAATTAAAAGTGAAAAAAAAATTCAACTATAATAAAGGGAGAGAAGATTAAAAAAAGTTATTATTAATAGGGTAACCAAACATAAATAGAATTTATTTAAAATAATTACCATTTTAGTAGTCTTTGAGATTATAAGGATAATTAACATAGGTTCTTGAATTGCATGGAAGTTTACATAGGTCACTGAGTTTGCCAAAGTAATTCACATGGGTCCTTGAGTTGTACCGAAGTTCATTTAGACCGTTGAGATTACTAAATTTTGGTCTTTGAAGTTTTAGAATCTAGGGATCCATGTGAACTACTTTGTTTTAGGGACTTAAGTGAATAAAATTTAATAAAATCAGGGACATAAGTTAACTACTCTTGCAACTCATGAATTTATGTAAACTACTCTCGCAAACTTATGAAGCTATGTGAACCACCTTGGCAAACTCAAGGACCGATGTGGTGCTTCACTCATTCTAATTTTAAACATAATCCATTTTAAAAAAAAAATCACTTCTCTACTTATATTCGAAAGTACTTAATTTTTAAGTTTGAACAATCGTTATGAGTGAGAAAATGTTAAGTCCAACATTAAAAATAGGTCAAAATACAATTTTAATCATTTATATTTTAGTGACTTCCAACTTTACTTTATTTTTTATTTTTGCGAATTTGACTCTTTATTATCTTTTTTATCTATACTATATTGATCGTTTTCCACAAACACCATTAACTGCTTTCATATATATCTTAACTTAATTGTAGCATTTTCACTAAAGTACTCAATAATATTAATGAAAAATGACCAATTAAGTGTGAAAAATCAAGATAAAAGACCAAACTAACATAAATAAAAAATGAAAAATAAAAGTAACAATTTATTAAAAGGTAAAAGATCAAAATTATATTTTAACCTTAAAAGTAAAATAACCACAAATTACTTCCTCCAAAATTATATTTTTAGCCTTAAAAATTATATTTCACCAACTTACTTTGCCTTAAAAAAATAAAGAATAAAAATGGTTGGTATATAATCAACTGTTACTTCTTTCACTATTTTAATTTTTTAAAAAAATAAAAATTTACATAGCCAATTTGTAGTTCCTTAAAATCATAAAGTATTAAAAAAATAAATATCATTTTGTAAAATAAAACATCAATTTCAATTTTTTTTCAACTTTAAAAATCAAAATGTTCAACAACTATAATTTCGACACTCGAGAACAGATTTGAAAGTTTACTAGTTATGCCAATAGTTAATTTTTAATGAATAAAATATCTTCTCTTCAAAATCACTTAAAATTAACTCACTTTTAAATAGTTATAATATCAAATAAATTATTTAAATTACATTGAATTAGAAGTTCTATTAAAAGACAGTGTTATATATTCCCACTTTTTTCTTTCTATTACCACTTATTTTCATTTTTTGAAATTTAAAATATATTTTTTAAGTAACAAAATTAAAATATTAATTTTTAAATATTATTAAAATATTTAACCTTTATCAAATTGTCAAAAATGGAACTCCTAAGTTTATAGGAGGGACGATTCACAACGGTGGGAGGTCCCATATTCAAATCTTACCTATTCCAAATTCCCAGGAACCAACGACAGCCACGCAGTGCGCACGAGATTAGTCTCATCTTAAGGGTGGGAAACCCGTAGTTATAAAAAAATTGTTAAAAATGGTAATAAGGGGTATTTAAATGTAATAAAACTTAGTTGATTATTTAATTTTTTGAGGATTAAATTGAGATTATGTGAAATTTTCTGTATTAATTAAAATATTAAAAATATGTTATAATATTTATATATATATATATAATATTTTTATAAAAATATAATAATCATAATCATATCAATAGCATTAAATCATAAAAAAAATGATTATGTTGCTTGAAAAAATAGTGTAAATATAAATATATATATATATAAAATCAGTGGATACGAAAACGGACATGCTAACCTACCAAGGTGAATTCTGGACAGTTAATCGGTGGAAGCATGGTTTTCGACCGATTAACTGAACAAATATCGGTTTTCTTGGCATTTCTGTTAGGCGTACGGTCTGATTTCAGCATATTCGCATGCTTTTACTGATCATCTTCTTGTGTTTAACTCTATTGATATATTTGTACAAATTTATCAAATTCTATGACAAGAATAATTGTTATATCTACATGAAAGCAGGCAACAACCTACACTAATAGGTGGTTCAATTGTAGCAAGATGGTGAACACAAGAAGGAAGAATCAAGCTACTAGGGGAACCTCTACTCGCGACAGAGAATCTCCAGAAGAACAGTCTTCCGCAAATGGACCTTCTCCATGCCAGCAAGAGGAAATCAAAGTCGCTGATCTAGCAATGTCAGAACAAAGGATGGTGACCATTGAGGACGGGATGAAAGACCTCAAAGAGATGATTCAGAAGCAAGCTGAAGAAATTGAGAAAATGAATAAGGAGCGTGAGGCTTGGCAAAAACAACAGCTGGAATTCCATACAATCCTAGTGAACCTCGGCTTAGGACAACGAGTTCCTCCGCGACAAGAGAATCATCGAGATGGACAGAACCAGCATGATGAAAAACAAATCTCCATGGTGGGACCGCAAATCCCGTCGTCTCAACCCGCCAACCTTTCTCCTCGCTTCCACGAGATCGACCAAGGAGAACGGGTTGCAGAAAACGACATTCAGATTGATGGATGTCACAACCCATTTGTTCCAGCGATAATGAACTTTGAAATTCCAACAAATTTTAAATTTGCGGTGCAAATTGAGCCATATGACGGGACCACTGACCCCAAGATCATTGATAAGCATTTTTCCTAATTAGCAAGTGTACTAGTCGAGTTTAGATAGAATAGGGAGAATAGGGGTTGTCCTGTCCACATGGACTATGCGATAGACTATCGAATTCCCAAGACATTTGCTATTTGGACAAACATAATGCATAGAGAATAGTGTATCCTAGCAGAATTTTACACAAAAACAAAAATTATAAGAACTAGCTAAAAAGAGGCGCAACAATGGAGAAAAGAGCTAGGAGATTTGGTTCATTTGATCCTTCCCTTGTGCATCCTAATTCTAAGGTCAATTTAAGTTCACAAATCCTAATTAAAGGTAGAATTTACCAAACCATAGATCAAGTCTATTCCTAGATCATTAATCACTTTGCTTCTACTCAAATTCCCTAATCCCTTAGAACAATTTTAATAGAAACAAGAGAAAGAGTAAATTCATCAAGACCTCATAATCTACAAGTCTTATCCCTAAGCACATACAAGATTATGGTAATCTACTTCAATTCTAACACAACTATTAATTTTCCAATTCACAATTGCATCAAAATCAGATTCTCATTGATCAATTTCAAGTGAGTATTCACATCGGAAGCAATTCAACAATTGAGCATAATCAAAAGAGAAAGAGCATTAAGCATAGAAGAAATTACTCAATTAGAATCATAAGAACAAGAATTAACCACAAGAATTCAGATTACATAAGGGTTGGGATTAAAATCCTCAATCTCCTAACCTAGAAACTAGCCAAACATGGAGAGAGAAGAAGAAATGGAAGAGGAAGTGAAGGAAATAATCATGAAGAAACTAAGAATCACCAAGAACTCCAAGGATCTTCCAAGTTCATCCACAAAGATGAGGAGAAAAGGTGAGAAAATGAGAGAAAATCGTGCCCAAAAGTCCCCAAAACTGTTCTGTTTTGCACTACTTAAAACTGCCCCTACACAATTGAGGTGCACACATGTCCTAGAGGTGTGCGTACAAGATGAGGCAGCGCCTTCTAGGACCATTTAAGGTGCGCACAGGTTGAGAAGGTGTGCGCACAGGATGATACCTGACAGCATGTGACAGCTTCTTAGTGTTTTCTAACCTCCTTTCTTCAACTTTCTTCATTCTTTTCTTCATTCTTCAAGTCCAATCTTCTAAAAACAAAATTTCTCCATGATTTATTCCTACATGAACATAATCAAACAAAAATCAAGATCAAAGATCATCAAAACTACATCAAAATTCATCAATTTCCAAGAAACTATAACTAACTATGCAAGAAAGCACTTTATTTGATTTTATTCATTTCTAAGTGCTAAAAGGCCACAAACACACTACAATACTAATAAAAAGAACTAAAATATACCTTAGAACATAGATAAGTGGACACTTATCAATCATATCGAGATATTCCAGCAAACTATGGTCTTCCAAGGAGCTAAGGAGCCTGTCATATGTCGGGCTTTCCCGCTGACATTGAAGGCCGCCGCGCGGAGATGGTTCTCGTCGCTACCAGCGGGATCCATCGTAGGGTGGAAGGCACTCAAAGACAAGTTAATTTCAAATTTCACAAGCAGTAAACAACAATTCAAAACAAAACACCATCTAGAAAGGATAAAGCAAAAGCCAGACGAACCGTTAAGGGACTACATCATCCGCTTTAATGCTGAGTCCCTAGAGGTACGTGATGTCATGCCTAATATGATGTTATATTTTCTTAGACAGAGCCTGAAGCCGGGAGGATTCACCAAAGATTTGGCAGGAGAAAAGCCCAAAAGCATAGAAGAATTGAAAACAACGATTTGAGAAGTGGATCTAGATTGAAGAATGGGTCCGAAAGAACAAGGCTGATAATCAAGCCGCGAAGCAAGAGCGGGATAAAAAAGAAAAGGGAAAGGTGACTTACGGTGGGAAATCCAGGGACAGTGAGAAGACTTATGACCAAAGCGGCAGATCGCCTATGGGAGCTTACTCTAATTATGCACCCCTAACAATTAGGGGTGGAAATAGGCCAAGCCAGGCTTTGGCTAAACAGGCCAGACCTATTTTATAATTGATGTAGCTAAGCTTGGCCTATGGGACTATCATAGGCTCATTTTTCAGGCTAAGCCTAGTCTATTTGAAAGCCTATAAAGTCTGAAAGCCTATTTATAGGTCTACTTTGTCCTAAGGTCTCTAAAAAGGCCAACAATTCTATCCTAAATATGCCAACAAGTCACTAAATAGGCTAATAGGCCTTTTTAACAAGCCCTCTAAATAAGCTTAATTTATAAACATATTAGAAAATTTATTGTATTTACATTTAAATTTTTTATTATATATACATATATAAATTAATTTTTGAAAAAAATATATTTTATTTATATTTATAAAATTTATAATATATATATATATATATATATATATATTAAAATTTAACAGGCCGGCCTATTAGGCTTAATAGGCTTTTTAAAAGGCTTGTACCTAGCCTTTTTAGTTAAATAGGCTTTTTAAAAAGCCTGAACCTGGCCTTTTTATTAAACAAACTAGGCCAAGCCAGACTTTAAATAGGCTAGGCTATAGGCCCCTGTTAGGCCGGCTAGCCTTTTTCGACCCCTACTTACAATGCCACCCTCAATGGTATACAAGGAAATCATGTACTCGGAGCTCAAAGATAGACCCCCGCCACTAAGGTCGCAGTCAAAGAACAAAGATAAATTTTCCTTGTATCATAAAGATCATGGACACTACACTAATGAATGCATCCATCTTAAGGACGCCATAGAGAAGCTAATAAGACAAGGAAAATTAAAGCAGTTCGTGCAGAAGAATGATGAAGGAACATCCCGGGGTAGGAGCCCGTCACCTCCCAGAAGGCATGGTTCTGGCCTCGAGAACAGGGATTCTGATCAGGGGCGTGAAGAGAGGCGACGATCAAGATCTCGAAGCCCTAGGCCACATGATAACATGGCCTCAAAATGCGTCATAAACGTGATTGCATGGGTCTAGATTAGGCAGAGCCATTAAACCGTCGAGAAAGAGAACCCGAGATGAAGGGATTATTGCTTGACTGTCAAGGCAATGAAGAGAATGACGCTTGCATTCTCCAAAGACGACTTGCCGATAGACAGCACGAGATCAAATGCCCCTCTAGTCATCACGGCTAGAATGGCGGGGTACGAAGTCAAGAGACTATTCGTCGACCAAGGGAGCTCGGCCGACTTTATGTTATGGGATCTTTTCCAGAAGCTAGGTTTGACTGAAAATGACTTGATTCCACACAAGGGAAATCTTATAGGCTTTATAGGAGATACTATCTCCCCTAAGGGTTACGTGAAGATGAGGGTAACCTTCTCAGGCAGGGGTGAAGTCGTTCAGTGGAAGTAAAATTCATAGTTGTTGACTGTCCAACGACTTACAAAGCTATCCTTGGTAGGCTAACTTTAAATGCACTAGGAGCGGTGGTCTCAACCCTGCACATGGCAATGAAGTTCCCAAGTGACAGGGACGACATTGTCACCGTGCGGGGTAAAGGCCTGGAATCCCAGCTCTACTATTTGGAGAGCCTCAAGATAACAAAAGCTGCCCCAACACAAGAAAAAGAAGAGCAAAAAGATCCCAAAAAAGATGCAAAAGGGAAACAAAAATTCGTCAAGCGAGACGCTGCAGTAGTGTTGACGGTCCTTGATCCAAGAGGGGAGTTCCAACATCAACAATCAGAACCAGAAGGCGACCTAGCTGACATACAAGTTGGCGACAAACCCGAACAAGTAGTTAAAGTCGGGAAAAATTTACCTGCTAACGTTATGAATAATATGACAAAAGTATTGCAAGATAACAAAGATATTTTTTCTTAGGTTGCCTCGGATATGCCTGGGGTGGACCCTGAATTTTGCTGCCACCGACTTGCAATACGGGAAGGGTCAAGGCCGATTGCCCAGAAGAAAAGGAGAATGGGCCAAGAAAGAGCAACAGCCATCGAAGCACAGCTCGACACGGGATTCATCCGCGAGATACAATACTCAGATTGGTTGTTCAATGTCATCATGGTCAAGAAGGCAAACGACAAGTGGAGGATGTGCACTGACTACACAGACATAAACAAGGCTTGTCCAAAGGATCCCTTCCTGCTACCTTGCATTGATAAATTGGTAGACAATTTCGCTGGTTATCGGTATCTCTCATGTCTAGATGCCTATTTTGGGTATAATCAAATACCCATGAACCCCGGCGATCAGGATAAGACGTCTTTTATTACTGATCTCGGGGTATTTTGCTACAACGTGATGCCTTTTGGTTTAAAGAATGTAGGGGCCACGTACCAGCAGATGATGGATAAAGTCTTTGCTGAGATGAGGGGCAAGGAAGTCGAGGTGTACATAGACAATATGATCGTCAAGACCAAAGATGGTGAAGACCCGTCAAAGGACCTGGAATCCGTCTTTCAATGCCTACGGGTGATACATTGGTACTATATCTTGCGGTAGCAGACGAGGCCGTAAGTGTCGTGTTAATCTGAGAGGAGGGCAAGGATCAATTGCCCATTTACTTTGTTTCCAGGGCTTTTCAAGGTGCTGAGGTAAATTATCAACGACTTGAAAAAGTAGCTTTTGCGCTGTTGATAGCTTCTAGGAAGTTGCGCCCGTATTTCCAATGTTATCCAATTTTGGTCAGAACTAATCAACCGATGCGACAGATTTTGCGGACTTGGCCGGGAGGATGATGTCGTGGGCCATTGAACTAAACCAGTATGATATATCATACGAACCGCGGCTTGCAATCAAGGCGCAAGTCCTGGCTGACTTTATGGCAGAAATGACGCATCCCGGGGAATCACATCCCGGAGAGTGGATGATATATGTTGATGGCTCATCAAACACTAAAGCATGTAAGCGCGGGTGTGATCCTGGAAAACTAGGATGGCTTGGCAATCGAATATTCTTTGAAATTTGAATTCCCGACATCAAACAATCAAGCTGAGTATGAAGCCTGCCTGGTTGGAATATGGATGGCCAAAGAGTTGTGGGCAAATGTTGTCACCATTTGCTCAGACTCGAGGCTGGTTGTTTTGTAGATTAAGGGTGAATATCAGGAAAATGAACCTATAATGCAGAAGTATCTCGCCAAAGTACGAGATGCTCTGGTGGGATTATCCAAGTTTGAGATCGGACATATCCTAAGGGAAGAAAATGCTCGTGTTGACCTCCTCTCCAAGCTGGCCAGCACGAAGAAGGTGTCAAATTACCACTCAGTGGTGGAGGAGGTAATCCCCTATCCCAGTATAACATTGCAGGTACAAGAAGCTGACTGGAGAACGCCTTTAATCGATTATATCGAAGGGGGAGTCACGCTAGAGGACTTCAAAGAATCTAAACAGTTAGTCAAAAAGGCAATGAGTTTTGCATTAATCGAAGGCCACTTATTTAGGAAGGGGATCTTAACCCCGCTCCTGAAATGTATTGGGCCAGAGGAAGTCTGGTATGTATTGGCCGAGATACATTAAGGAAGTTGTGGACATCATGTCGGGGCCAAATCTTTGGCCAGGAAAGCATTGAGGGTGGGGTACTTTTGGCTGACAATGCAGGAAGATGCAACTAATCACGTGAAAAAATGTGAACAGTGCCAACGACATGCTAATATCTCCCATATCTCACTGGAAGAACTACACACTCTCTCGGCACCATGGCCATTCCATACGTGGGGAATGGACATCCTGGGACCCTTTCATAAAGCCCCGGGACAATTGAAACATTTGGTGGTAGCGGTGGATTATTTCACTAAATGGGTTAAAGCAGAACCCTTAGCCACCATTACTTCAGCAAGGGTGCAAGCCTTCACGTTCAAAACAATCATATGTCACTTTGGGATCCTGGCCGAGATTGTCGATGATAATGGGACTCAATTTACAGGAAGTCAGTTCAGAGAGCTCCTGGAGGGCCTGCAGATTCGACATCATTTTTCAAGTGTCGTGGATCCCCAGACAAATGGACAGGCTGAAGCAGCAAATAAAGTTATCTTGAATGGTTTAAAAAAGCGACTTGAGGATGCCAAGGGAGCATGGGTTGATAATCTGTATCAGGTACTGTGGAGTTACAGAACCACCCGGCAGAGTACTACAGGAGAAACTCATTTTCGGCTTGTATACGAAACTGATGCAGTAATCCCGGTAGAGATTGGTGAGCCATCATGGAGGGTTATGCACACTCCACAAAACAATGAAGAAGTTCTGAGAGAAGAACTCGATCTCATGGATGAAGTCCGCGAGTTGGCACGATTGACCAAAATGTCGAGAAAGTAGCGAGTTGCACAAAGGTATAACGCCAAGGTCGTGAAACGTGAGTTTGCGGTAAACGACCTTGTGTTAAGAAGGGCCAGCATTGGACTAAAGAATGCTAAAGATGGGAAACTTGCAGCAAATTGGGAAGGCGCTTACCGGGTTATAAGAAGTACACGAAAAGGTGCATATGCCCTAGAAACTTTACAAGGAAGAGAATTGCCGCGGACTTTCAATGTTGCGGATCTAAGGAGGTACTACAGTTAAAAGACTAATATGTTCATTTATGTTTAAGTCAATTTTGTATTCCAAGTTTTGATGTATAATTTCTGTAAGGGGTACTCTTTTTCCTTCTTGGGTTTTTTCCCTAAGGAGGGTTTTGCCTTGAAGGTTTTAATGAGGCCCCAGTTTGTGTAACCCAATCATATATTGAATAAGAACGAGAATTTGTCAAATTTTAAGATTTTAGTTGCATACATTCGACGATTACAATGCAAAAAAGCTTGGGCGACACGCCCCAACGATATGGCCACAGGCCTTGAAGTACTTCATCAGGATCAAAGATCCCAATAAGGCGACACGCCCCAACGATATGGCCACAGGCCTTGAAGTACTTCATCAGGATCAAAGATCCCAATAGGGCGACACGCCCCAAAGATATGGCCATAGGCCTTGAAGTACTTCATCAGGATCAAAGATCCCAATAGGGCGACACGCCCCAACGATATGGCCACAGGCCTTGAAGTACTTCATCAGGATCAAAGATCCCAATAGGGCGACACGCCCCAACGAGTTAATCATAATGATATTGATGAAATTCAAAGTAAATTACGAGACATAAATTGCCGTGGAGATATAAAGGACGAAGAAATGTCATTAAAAGTTTAACATTACAAAAGAAAGGATAGCCAACACGCCAGTAAATTGTTCATAAAACTATAAACCTAACTATCACAAAAGTAAGGCTTAAGGCCCAGCAGGGGCAGAGGGAGACTTGGCAGGAGCGACTTCTTCATCTTTGGCCGACATTGGCGACAGCGAGTAGTCAGCATGAGGACCAAAAGCCTCTAACTCGGGGTCATTTAGATAGACACTGGTAGGGGGGTCATTGTCATAATCCAATAGCTTACCACCCTCTACCCCGTGAAGTGGGTGTATCCCCTTGAAAGTAATTTGTACCCCAGGGTTCAAAAATTCCACTTGTTTGAGGTAGCTGGCGAATGCAAAATAGATACCATTGGAGATAAATCGACCCTTCTCCTTAACCTTAGTTTTCAGCTTGTTGTTGTCAGACTCCAACGATGCCTTGTCCACAATCAGCTGATCTCGGAATCGGGATAGAAGGCTGTTCTCCTCGCGAAGTGAAGTCACCTCTTCTTGAGCCTTGGAAAAGGCGACCTAAATCTCCTTCTTCTCCTCTGAAAGTTTGATATTCTCAAACTTCAATTGATCGAAGTTGGAGGCCGCGGTAGATACCTCAGCTTGAAGTTCAGACTGGGCGGCCTTCAGAGCATCTCGCTCTCTGGTAAGAGCCTGGATCTGCTTCTCTACAGCGACCTTCATGGCCTGAAGCTTCTGTTCCAGGTCGGCGGCGGGGTTGGGCTTTTCCAGTTCTTCATGGAAGAACTTCAGCAAAGCTGACTGGCAAGACATCCAGCCAAGAGTCTCCCCGACATTAGCTTGCGACATAAAAATCGACTTAAAGATTCAAATGCAATGGCGAGGAAAACGTAAAGAGGAAAACAATCCAACATGTAACATACCTTTAATACAGGGCAGGGGAAATCCTTGAAGAACTCCCCGTGATGAAGTAAACAATGGGGTCCTTGAAGCCTTCCCATTGAGAAGATGAAGATGATCCCGTGGCTGGGGCGGGGCCTGTAAGAATTAAACCAAGCAGGATCAGCAATTTCGTGTGTTCAACAACTTCGCGAGTTAATATCACTCAACCCAAGTAAAAGGAAAAGGATTGATCACGACATGAACACTACTCAACTAACCTCTCTTTCGTTTTAAGGCTAGGCCAATGGTCTCCGCCTCTTCGTCATCGTCCGAGATAGATATCTCGTTCTGAGGGGTAGGGTGGACTGTTTCCAACTCTTGGGAAGCAGGGGCCGGAGACGTTTGGCGAGTCCGAAGAACAAGCTTCCTCTTCTTAGCGGCTTGAGCCTCAGGGGAAGCCACAACGACGATACCAACAATAGCCGTCTGAGGAACCCTGGGAGACTGGGTACCATGATCGGTAAGGAGCTCACGCTCCAAGTTCTGGGCATGGGTTTCCTTCTTCCCCTTCTTAGTTATGGCACCTTTCTTCTTCATCATCTGGACATATCCCAACATGATAGCACCTGTAGAGGAAAAATCGACATTATGATTCATACGACATACCTTATAGAAGTAGTTATGATTAAGCATCAAGTAATAACATTAGTAATACAAAAACAATAATAAAGAGTGAAAGACATCATTACCCAGGGTATCAACACGACTTATTCAGCGACTCCATATCATGTCCTTGCACTTCACGAGGCCATATTTCTTGGTAAACTCGCGAAGACCGGTGATCACGGTAAGGTCAGAATCGAGCAATGAACGATGATCCGTCACGAAGGTTTCAGCTTCCCGTAGGTAATGGTCATATGTCCAGTAAAGGGGGAACAAGGGTGACCCGTCAGGGCACGTCCAGAACGGATATTCTTCCTCGACGTAGGATAGTAAAGAGGACATTATTAGTTTATCATTCGTAATTAATTATTTTAAATTTTGATTTGTTTTGATATATAAATTTTCTATATTTAATGTTTTGATAGTATAAAATATATCGATTTAACTATTTCAATAACAAATATAAAAAATAAAAATTAAAAATAAAGAGAAATTTAAAGTTTAAAGAGTACAAAATGTAATGGCTTTTGCTTGTTATTAAATTTTGATAATTTTTTTGTCTAAATAAATAAATATACTATCAAATTTTGGACGCAGATTTTTTTGTTGGAATACTTATAAGAACCTCTAAAGAGAAATTAATAAAGTTTATGCTTAATGGTTGCTATACCACGAAAGCAGAATGTTCAATAGGAGAGCAACGAAAATTTTCATGGCTATGATCCACGGAGATGAGGGTAGTTTTCCCTTGGGGCACTCGGCCACCGAATCACGAAAAAAGAAGTTTTTTTGTATGTACATATACTTTTACCAAACGGCCCCCACATTATTTTCTTGGACGACCCTCCCATTGGATTTTTTTTTTGAAATTGCTAAAAGATATTATTTATATAGAAGTTATAATATTATTGAACCATTTATTTACTTTAAAATGCATATGAACTCTCTCTTTTATATTTTAATTTGAGTAAATACACAAATTAATTCCCTAGAATGTAAGAGTGTTTCATTTTAATTCTTAACTTTATCAAAAGTTCACTTCAGTCTTTAACTTTATAAGATTAGTCGTATTAGTATTTAATTGTATAAAAAAATAGTTAATTCAGTCATTCACTTATAAAAAAATTAGTCATTATCGTCCTCAGTGGATTAAAATGAATGACATTTTACAAAGTTAAGGACTAATAAAAAGAAATTTTGATATGATCAAGGACTAAATTTAATTTTAATTTTCATTTTAATTTTCATAAAAAAGATTTGTGCAAGTCTTATTTATATAAATAAAAAAATGATGAATTTTCTTAAACGTGTTAATTATCAATGTATTTCATGTTACAAAGTATACTTGTATTTTACTTAAGCAAAATAAATTTTAATTTTTGAGTAATTTTAAATATATTAATTTTAATATTTATGTCTGCTCCTCTCTCCCCCCTAAATTATTTTTTAGCTATACTCCTGATGATCCGGTTTCGACATATATGAATAACTCTATACCCATATTATAAAGTTTAAGGTGCTCCTAGTCATGACAATTTTTTGGGCGGCATTCAAGGTGCATCTTTTTTTTTTAAAAAAAGAAATAATAATAAAAGATAACAAAATGCAATCAAAGCGATGAAATCATACATTACAGGTTTGGAAGGTAGAAACCTATCGCAGGC
Organism: Cyamopsis tetragonoloba; assembly: GCA_037177725.1. Taxonomy (NCBI): domain Eukaryota; kingdom Viridiplantae; phylum Streptophyta; class Magnoliopsida; order Fabales; family Fabaceae; genus Cyamopsis; species Cyamopsis tetragonoloba. The sequence continues at coordinate 64,980,335 of CM074119.1, forward strand.
TTATAACCTTAACTTTCAGCCTCCATTTCTTAGCTTTGAAAACCAAATAATGCATATCAAAGATGAAGTAATACGTTATATATAACCATGACCGAAACACTAAATTATCTTCACAGCCAATGTTTTTCTAGTGTGTGTGACTCATGCTTCGTGAGACATATTTATGTTTGAATTAAGATATTTATATTAATCTTCTAAATAACAAAGAATCATAATACAATAGAGTCACAAATGGTTGCAAAAAAAATATACATATATAAGTAACACAACAAAATACTCAAAAAATAGATACGTGTTAGCTTGTAGTTAAAAGTAACGCCAATGAAGAATGTTTCTAATTTTATATTTTTCAACCATGATTTGCTAAATATTAAAAAAATATTTTGAGAAATTTTCATCCACTTGCGGTGGACGGAGATAAATTAATTTACAATTTATACTTAATTTTTGAAATCAATTTTTTTTTTCTGATATATTTTTTGGAGTAGATATAGAATTGCTATATAACTTTAAGGTTCGAAGACGTAGGAAATGGATATTGTGTGGGAAAGAAATTAGTGTGGACATCCTTGCCAAGGAAGCTTTGTGTGGCTCATAAGAGTTCGTAGTTCTTGAAGACTACCCAATTTTTGTTTCTATAGCTCTTTTAGCTGATAAGCATGGGACTGTGTTCCTTAGAGACTTTTAGTTCTTTTTTTTCTTTGTCTTTAGTTTCATTCATTTACCAAAGAAACAGAGTTGTTTTTCAATTAATTAAAATTAGAAAAAAATATAAAATAAGTACTTACTATTATAGTAATTAAATATAAATGGTTTCTGATTTTAATAGTAATCATTAAAATGCTAACAATTTTTTTTAACAACAAAAATATTTTAAATCAGTCACGGTTGGCAGAAGTGGTAAGGAAACGAAATCTATTCTACCTTATCATGATGAGTTCCATGGGCATCCCTCCCCATAGAGATCCCTTTGCGCCTAAGGACTAGAGGAGTAGCTACAACGGGATAACACTGCTTGCGGTTTAGGCTTGTGTAGTACTCCTTTAGGTTGGACCTCGACTATAGTCACATGCTACTGTCGCCATGCTCCGTAGTGTTAGAGGTACCTCTGCTTCTTTCCATTTTCTCCATAAAAAAATATTTTAAGTTTAATTAAACAAACCAACTCTTAATGTTTATGTTTTAATAAATTTATATTTTCATATATATTTTTCCAAATAAATTTATACATATTAAAAAAATACTCCTTTTTTGTCCAAAAATAAATCTCATTTGAAAAAAAAAAGGTATTGCAAACTTGTAAAGAAAGGTGGTGCAAATTGAAATGGCCACTATTTGGATTCATGATATCTTGGCCAAAAGGAAAAGCTTACCTCGATGTATTGGAAAGGTAAAAACCTCACCTCCCACTTCTAATTGTCTTTGTCTTTGTCTTTTTATCTACTACTAAAGCATAGAAAAGAGAGGCTAGGGTTAGAGCATGAAGAACAATGAGGAGAGTGAGAAGCACACTCCCTCTTTTCCTCAAGAGTTGGTAATTGAAATTCTATTGAGGTTGCCAGTGAGATCTGTCTTGCCTTTCAATTCTGAGTGTAAGTCATGGCTCTCACTTCTTTGTGATTCCCAATTTGCTAAATTGCATTTTGACCTAGCCGCAGCACCCTCCCATCATCATCTTCTTTGATATATCAATGATGATTTTGTTGAACCAATTGATACAGAGGCATCTCTCAATGGTGCCTATGCTACTCTGCACCTCCGTCTTCATCCTCCATCAACCCTTCACTGTAGTTTTTGTTCAATTTTAGGTTCTTGTCAAGGGTTTGTGATTTAAAACTACTACAATGGGGATCTCTTTGTTTGGATTCCATCAATCTGTTTCAATAAGTGTATATCAAGCTCTCATCGGTTAATGCATAATTTTCATTATGGCTTTATATATGACGCATCAACTGATGACTACTTGGTAATTTAAATGTTCTTTGACTACTAGTTCAAGCCTCGTAAGGTTCTTGACGATGTCCAAACACCATCTAGAATCTCATTTTTCACCCTGAAAACCAATTCATGGAACACCAAGGAGGTTGTTAATGTTATGTATAAGGATATTGAGTTAGTAGTTGCCAGAGATGGATTACTTTTGAATGGGGCACTTCATTGGTTGGTTTTCTGTCGCGGTAAACGGGTTGCAGTGATTATTGCCTTTTATTTGATAGAAAGGAGTTTATCAGAGATTCCCGTGCCAAGTGTTTTAACCAATGAATGGTTAGATAAATAGCAACCTGTATAGCTTGAGGGTAATGGGATGAAGTTTAAGTCTTTGCTGTGATGTCCATAGGTGTGTAGAGGCTCAAATATGGGTAAAGAAAGAATATAAAGTTTTGTCGTCTTGGACTATGTCTGCTGTCATGTCTACTCATAGCATTCATGAGAATCTCTTTTCACCTTTAGGCATCATTAAAGGTGGTGAAAGTCTTGGATCTAATATGCTTGGAAGACTAAAGAAATTTAATGACAAAGGCGAGCTGCTTGAATGTCTCTAGTATGCAAAGTATGACATTGGAAATTTACAAAGTGGTTTGTATAGAGAGAGTCTGTTATCGCTACTTCCTAACTCTAAGGAAACAAGTGAAGATGACCACCAGTAACATACAAGGAAAATTAAGGTGTACAATGTTCTCCTATCATTTTCACCATTTTATTGTTTTTCATCTTACATTATGAAAAATAAAAAGTTATATGTTAAATGCGTGATGCACGAAAGTAGTGTCTTCTACTCTACTCTCCATGCCCTTTCTTACCTAGACATGATTCTTTTCTATATAAAAACAAACTGGTTCATGAGATTGCAATGAAAAAGCAAAATTTGGTGGTGGAATTTTATATTAAGAGTAAAACAATGAGGATTTCTAGTTAAGACTTCGGAGCATCACAGTGTTAATGCAAGAAGATGGAGAATGTTTAATTAATATGGTGTACATTCACAATAAGCATTTGTTTTCCCTAGGCAATTAATTATGCAAGAATTTTATATAGTTACCTTGTTGACTTATTTTTCCTTCAAATGTTTGTAGCAGAAAGCTTAGCACAGGGAGATAATGTTATATTTGTCTAGTGCTAGAATGCTATACACCAAAATTGATTGATATTAGTATAGATAAATAGGTTGCCTATGTCTTAGAACTCCCTAGCAAACTGAATGATACTAATAAACTTTTCTCTTCAAGAAGTTTTGGCTTCAGTTAAAGGAAGATGGGCAAAGACTTCAATTGGTTTTATGCATTTTTCTAACTATTGTTGATATGTATTTGATTTTAGTGATTTTTTTGGTTGTTTTGAATTGGATAGGAAAGTGTTAGTAAACATGATTTAGACATACTATTACCTTGTATTTTTTTTTCTAGAGAGAAAATACTCTTACATGTAGAGGATAGCTCTGTAGTTGAACGTCAAACAAAATTATTCTATTACTTTCCTTTTTTCTTTTTTATTAGTCCTACTTTCTACCGGAGATGCCTCCCCTTGAGGTGAGATCTTATCTAGCAATTAAGCTCAGTATAAGCTAGACACTTCCGCTAACCGAACACAAGTACTAAATCAAATTTAACACATTCCTTACCATCATTGTACTCTACATTCTTGCAACAATGACTAGTGTTATCGTTACACAACTAAATTCGGTACTCTTTTAATGATAAGCTTTAAGGATTTGTTATTTTTTTCCAAAACTTTAGAATCTTATCAAGAGATGGTAATTAGTGAATTTAGGAACTCGTTAAGACAAAGGTTAATTTGGTTATTTACATTAACTTGCCATGGGATAACCATGTAACACAAATCTCAATCAACAACTTTGTTTGATGGATTGTACTATACAATCTAACCATCATTACATTTCTAGGACAATCAAAGGATTGAATTTATACAATTAATAATAATTTAGAAGACTGAAGCACTAACACTACTAGAATTCACCTATTTAGCGGCCAAAACGTAGCGTCAGCCACGACACCTACGCTACTAGCGTCGGCCTTGCCGCCGCAAGTTCCATGCAACAGTCAACATTCAGGAATTAATGAAATTGCGGCTCAGTTTCGTCGGTTAGGCCGACGCTAACTTTAGCGTCGACCTAGGCCGCCACTAAGTTTGGCGGGAAAATGAATATAGCGTCGGCCAAGTCGACGATAACTTCGGAAATATGGCGCGTAATTAGTGAGGGGCGTTAGCGGCGGCCAATGGCTGACGCTAACGTCCAACGTTACAAAGCCACGTGTCTGAATTCAAATTAGCGTCGGCCATGGCCGCCGCTATGGTTAATAAGAGACACGCTGCTACTCCTTCTTCCTCACTTCGTCTGTTCTTCAACATTCTCCTCTCTCTCTATGTTTCTTTCTCTCCTCACTGGCAGCCCCACTCCACCGCCGATACCGCCTTCTCCAGCCACCAAGAGACAAAAAGCCACCGTGGAAATCGTCCTCAACCATCCCTCTCCCTTTTGGTCCGATTGGTTTTGCATTTGTCCCACCCCAAACCCTAACCCTTCATCCTTTATATCCACCGCCGCCGCCACCATATTGTGAGTTTTTAAAATTCTGTTTTTTAAATTAGGTTACAATGTATCGGAAATTTGTGGGAACTTTAGTTGAGGTACTTGGGAATATCTGTACTATGTAATGTAATTCTGTTTTGGGGCAATTTGTGGAAATTGAAGGAAATTCTATATTGATATATTAAAATAGATAATTGATTAGTGTAATTAACTCAGGTTCTTTACTTGGTCATGTTTAACTATTATTTTAGTGTAGATGGAAGTGGAAATTGAGTGTTTAGATGAGTTAATCAACACTTATAAGTGATTTAGCTCTGTTTGCTATATTATATAATAGGTAATTTTAATACGAAAGTATTGAAATTGAATCTGCAACTAAAATTAATTAATAATTATTTTCAACTTTTCTTTCTTGTGATTTCGCTACTAAATAATATACTTGGCAAGTTAAATGCTATGTGTGGGCTTATCAATTTATATTTTTACTTCTTAATAATGAATATTTCAGCTAACTCCAAACTCGTTTATGCTTCCAATATATTATAATAGGAAATCAAGAATTCATAACTAAGCATTTACTCTAATAGATGTTTTATCTATAATATATAATTTTGTTTACAGTTGTTGATATTGTTTGTTTACAGTTGTTGATTTTGGATCGTGGAGATAGCAAGAGCTAGCTAGGAGCATACGGTTTTGGAGTTAGAGGTATGTATGTTCTTGATTATTTAGGGTTCGTAGCTATATAGAATATAACTGTTCACATGTTGTTAGGATTTTTGTTGTTGTTTGTTAGTGGGTAATAGGTGAGACCTCGATGAAAATATTGAATATACCGGGGTGCTAGTTTACTTTATTATGTCGTTGCTTGTGTTTATTGTGTGTTAGTGGATAGGTGAGACCCTGATGAAAATACTGGATATATCAGGGTGCTGGTTTACTTTATTATGTCGTTTCTTGTGTTTGTTGTGTGTTAGTGGATAGGTGAGACCCCAATAAAAATGCTGGATATACCGGGGTGCTGGTTTACTTTATTATGTCGTTGCTTGTGTTTATTGTGTGTTAGTGGATAGGTGAGACCTTGATGAAAATAATGGATATACCGGGGTGCTGGTTTACTTTATTATGTCGTTGCTTGTGTTTGTTATGTGTTAGTGGATAGGTGAAACCCCGATGAAAATGATGGATATACCGGGGTGCTGGTTTACTTTATTATGTCGTTGCTTGTGTTTGTTGTGTGTTAGTGGATAGGTGAGACCCCGATGAAAATACTGGATATACCGCGGTGCTAGTTTACTTTATGTCTTTGCATATTGTTAGATTTTAAATTTTTTTAGGTATTTTAAATTTGGGAAATGCTTGTATAGTAGGGGTTATGTTGCCGAATTTTTTGTAAATCAGTTTATTACACATTTAGTGCATAATATGGAAGCACATAGTTGGATGTATGATAGGGTTAACGCAAATAGGAGAGGGGTGAAACATGAGTTTATTGAGGGAGTTGATGAGTTTTTGAGGAAAGCTAAGGAACTTCCTTGTTATGCGTCTGATGGAGGGATTAGATGTCCATGTACGAGGTGTAGGTGCATGAAATTGGTTACGGAGTCAGAGATGAAGCTGCACTTGTACAAAAGAGGCTTTAAACCTGACTATTGGGTTTGGACAGCATACGGGGAAGTTGAGCCAGAGGGTTATTGGGAAGGATTAAGAGGTCTGTTAGCCAGTGTTGTAGATGATTTGGGGGATCAGAATGACTTTCAAATGATGGACCATATGGTGACAGATGCTTTTAGGTCAGTCATTGATGCACCTGCAAATAGGATTACAGACACAGAGAATGTGAAGGAGGAGATTCCTAACCCAAGTTGTGAGAGGTTTTTTAATTTGTTGAAAGCTGCTAATGAACCGATTTATGAAGGGTGTTCTCAATCCAAGCTATCAATTTCAATTAGGATGTTGGCAGCGAGAGCCAATTGGCACATACCTTAGAGGTGTGTTGACTTTTTTGCAGAGATGTTTGCAGATTTGTCCCCCTTTAAAGATAGTTTGCCTAAGAATTATTATGAAGCAACAAGGTTAGCATATAAATTAGGCCTGGAGTATCGAATGATTAATTGTTGTAAGAATGAGTGTATGCTTTACTATAAGGATGACGCCAGGCTAAAAAAATGCAAATTTTACGGTATGCTGCGGTTTAAACCTAAAAGGGACGGAATAGGAAAATATAAGGATGTTCCTGAGAGTAGAATGTTCTATTTTCCAATAATTCCTAGGTTACAGAGGTTATACGCATCCACGAAAATGGCAAGTCACATGAGATGGCATAAGGAGAAAAGGAGTGAAGATGGTGTTCTCCGTTATCCAGCCGATGCCTTGGCATGGAAACACTTTGACGAATGTTATCCAGATTTTGCCAATGAACCTAGAAATGTTAGACTTGGTCTATGTGCCGATGGGTTTACACCCTTTATTCAAGCATCTGCTTCCCCATACTCGTGTTGGCCTGTGATTGTTGTTCCATACAACCTGCCTCCTGAAATGTGTATGACCAAGCCTTACATGTTCCTATCCTGTCTTATACCTGGTCCTAGAAGTCCCAATTTTAGAATAGACGTTTTCTTACAATCGTTGATTGATGATCTTCAACAGTTGTGGTACCATGGTGCATGGACATATAATATATCTAGGAAGCAAAATTTTGTAATGAAAGCCTATTTGATATGGACAATTAACGATTTTCCTGCCTACGAAATGTTATCTGGATGGAGCACACATGGTAGGTTAGCATGTCCGTATTGTATGGAAGAGACAAAGTCATTTTGGTTGGACAATAGTAGGAAGCATTCATGGTTTGATTGCCATCGCCGTTTTTTACCGGCTGATCATAAATTCAGGAAGAGTAAGTTGGGTTTTAGAGCGGATGTTCAAGAAAAGAGTGGACCGCCTGCTATGTTGGGTTTTACCAGCTTCACCGACACCAGCTCCAGCAGACCCGACACCAGCACCAGTAGCACCGGCAACATCATCACAGGGGTTTGTTATGATCCCTACACCATAGTATGACCCACAGCAGCATGCGGAGGTCCACCCGAGCCATAGGGAGGTAGGTCATGTGGACGTACATGACCATCAGGATCAGGAGCCTGCTCTAGACGTTGAGGGGGGTCTTGAGGACCTCGACTATGAGCAGGAGATGGAGGATGCTGACCGAGATGATACTCCCTCCACTGCGGCTGCTTCACGACGTAGACGTGGACGATCGACTGCTGCTGACCGTCCCGTTGAGCGTGATGAGCAGGGGAGGGTTATTATTCACGTTGGCGAGAGATCAAGGTATGTATTCATACCTATTCTTTTAATTAAGTTTAATATAAACTCATTTGTAAATTGATTATTGTTTTTGTTTCAGATGGCTTCCGTCACATCCACCTATTACGGCTCTTCGTGATGTAATCACGAAGAACTTCACCGAGCTGTGGCACTCTTGGGGAATGATCCCGTTAGCTTTAAAGGATTACTGGTTTGACATTTGGGGGTTAAGTATATAATTTAACTTTTTAACTAACACTTTCTAAACCTTTATTTTATTCTGTATGCATTAATAATTTTTTTTCCATGTTGTGCAGAGGAGTATCGCTTATAGTCCCAACCAGGCAGCCCGTGTCAGACATATTTGGAACCATTATGGGAGCAAGCGCCTTTCAGATATGCTTCAGAAGGCTCGAGAGAAGAATAGGAGAGAGGTCTGGATTGGAGAGGGGGTGTGGGAGATCCTGCAGGCATATTGGCGTAGTCCTGAGTTCCTGTCCCAATCGGGACGGAACAAGACGAACCGCCATTCTGCTAGGGGCGGAGCGGTCCGCACCTCAGGCAGGACCTCTTTCTTACAGGTTGCTGATGACTTGGTACGTATTTTTATAGTGCTCACTAACAAATACATTAGATAATTGAATATTTATTAAATTTGTTTCTGAATTTTGTGTTAGGCGCGTGTGACGGGCTAACCCGTTGCTGTGGATGAGCTCTTTCTCGAGACACACACGAGGGTGGATGGGACGTGGGTGGAGCCTAGAGCGGAGCAAACCTACGTAAGCATATCAAAATGTTTTATATCAATTTCTATTAGTTTGTTATTAGTTTGCTTATGAAATTACTTGATTTTTTGTTTATAGTCTCGGTATCAGGATCGGATACCCGACATTGAGTCCCAGCTTGACGAAGCATCGCGCAGTGGGACTCGCGTGGTCGACAACGCAACGAAGAACTCCGCTTGGGTTGACAGTTCTGGGGGCAAGGCGCGGGGTCGTATTTATGGATGTAGGGCACTGGCCGGCCAGGTTAGGAGCGGGGCCACCTCCTTCTACACTCAGGAGTCGTTGTGTGGACCGTCTACCTCCTCCTCCAGTGCAGATACGTAGAGGCTCCATCAGCAGATGGAGGAATTGCGTCAGCATCAGGAGGCGGTGATCGAGGAGATGCGGCGACAGCATCGGTAGGAGATGGAGAAGCTATGTCAGAAGAACTAGGATGATATGGCACTGGTGTTGGCTTGACTGTTGGCGATAGAGTCTTAGAGGCCTCCTGCATCTAGCTCTCTCCCGGTCCATTAGCACTACGATGAGGAGGAGGACGAGGATTAGGATTACTTTTTTATTTTTATGTCTTTGACTTTATGTATTATTTGGATTTTGTATTTATTTATTATGATGACTTTCTTTACATTTATTTATATTGCTATTTATATATTCTATTTTATATTATGATTTGTTATACCTTTTATTTTTCATTCTATAGATTATTTTAATAGTATCAATATATAGTATAAAGGAAAAAAAAACCTCAAAATTTAACATTAGCGTCGGCCATGACCGACGCTACACAGCCACGAATTAGCGTCAACAAACAGCTGCCACTAAATAGCGTGGGCTTCAGCCAACGCTAAATAGCGTGAGACACAAACTTTAGCGGGAGCCATAGCCGCTGCTAATTAGTGTCGGCCACAACGGACGCTAATTAGCGTCAGCCCCACAAAGGGATGCCAGATTTTTTTTGCGTGGGAGTAGTGGCGGCCTTTTTCTGGCCGCCGCTAATTGTTAACGTCGTCTTGTTTAGCGACGGCCACGTGGTCGACGATAAGGCCGACGCTACTGTGGTTTAGCAACGGCTTTTTGAGGCGTAGCGACGGCTTTTGGCTGACGCTAATGGCCGGTTTTCTTGTAGTGGAGAGTAATTATCAAAAATATATAGTTAAAAAATATTTATGAGCATGCGCACAACTAACATTCAAGGGTCCCCAAATATCCATATGCAAGAGATCAAAAGCAGATTTGGTTCTGTTATTTTCATTAGGAAATCGACTAGAAAGAGGGCCACCATAGAATATATAAGTGGTGTGGCAATCCTCCTCATAAGCTAGCTTTTGAGGTAGAGTTAGGCTTATGTCATTCCTAAGATGGTATCAGAGACTATCCGAAAAAATAAAAAAGGGCTTTATTTTACATCTAATAAAAGGTCTCTTCCTTTGCTTTGAAATTAATGCTTGATTGTTGTCGCCTATTTATCAAGAAGAGGTGTTATTTTTTCACATGACAATATTATTTGTGTCTTGTGTAAGGTTGAAGAAGAATCTACTGCTCATCTTCTTCTGACTTGTAGTGATTCTTACTTTATGGCTGTATGGTTGTGCTTTCTAGACCTTGTAAAGATAACTTTTTACAGCATGGCCATTTTTGGGGTACTAGAAAAAATAGTAAGTCGTGGTATGCAATTTGGTGCCGAATGGTTTGGAATATTTGGTGGTGGAGGAATAGCTTGATATTTAAAAATAAAATTGTAACATGGGAGAGTATTTTTTATTCGATTCAGATTAGATTTTGGCATTGGATGAAGGCATATTGTACTGGGTTTTCACCATCTTTATCTAACTGGCTTCAGGAACCTAGGCGTTGCATAAGAAATGTGTAACTGGAGAGTTAGTTGGTTATTAATTTTTTATGGTTTGGTGTGGTTATTTGTCAAACTAAATAGGAGATGCTAAGCAAAGGATAATGCTCTGAACTTCCTTTTCTGTGAGAAATAGCGTAGCATAGCGTTTATGTAACTATGGTTTTTTTTTTTGTTTAGTTTTGTCTAGTTTGTTAATGCGAGTCGATGTATTCATTCCCCGAAACCTTACACCGACCGGAGAGAAATTTGGCTTTGTTCTCTTTGAAGAAGTCAAAGACGCTGAGGAGCTTAAAAAATATCTAAGTACGATTCTTATAGGGAATTTGAAAATGTTGGTGAATGTTTCTCATTACCCCAGACACGTCTCTAAGGGTGAAGCTTAGAGAACAAGTTTACGTCCTAAAGTGCATAATAGCATCTTAGTTAATTCATTTGGACAGGTGGTGGGAGATTCTGTACATGAAAAAAAGAGAGCAAATTCAATGCCGGATGGGAAAATTATTGGTGAACAAGCAGGTTTAAAGGGGTATGAGGTTTGGGCTCCGAGAGAATATAATAAGGTAGATGAGGATTTGCTGAAGTCTTTAAAGGATGCTTTCGTAAGAAGGATAAGGAGTCCTGAGGGTATCTTTACGTTGGAAAGAAAAATGATCTCTTTGGGCCTTTTATTGATCAAATCCATAGTGATGAGGGCAATGTATGTTTTACTTCAAGGTGATGAAAAAACAGATTTGAAAGAGTTTTTTTAAAGAGCCAAAAGAATGGTTCGAGCAATGGTTCGATATGCTAATTCCTTGGTCCCCGGGGAAGGTTGTTGTGGACAAGTTAGCCCGGGTGAGATGTTACAAGATCCCTCTACACGTCTCGGATGAGCAGTTTTTGTGATTTCTAATTTTTCCTCTCGGTCATTATATTCGAGAGGATGAAAATACACATTTAAAAAAGAGATTCGATGTGGCTAGAACATTGATTCATACGTCTTGTCCTAATCCAATTAATAAAGTATGCAGAATTCGTATAAAGGGAATTATTTTTCAAGTGTGACTGGTGGAGGAGGTTTTCGGGGATTCTTTGGTTTAGATTTCTAGTGCAAGAACTAAGGGCTTGAAGGATATGAGCAAATTAGAGTCTTCTCAATCTTTGTTTGAAGGAGATTCTGAATTTTCTCATGAAGATGGATTTATGGAGGCGGAAGATGGAAAGTTGGTAAAGGAATGTTTAGATCATTTGTTCGAAGAGAGAGAGAATTTAGAAACAACAATAATTTTGCATAATGATTTTGTCCCTCCGAAAATTACTCAGGCGGCATTGGATATTCCTGAGAATTTGGAGCAATCCTCTACTGCTTCGCCTACTCAATTGGGTCTGGCAGTATTGGACCCAGCTCTTGTAGTGATTAAATCTCCTATGGGCTTAATGGAAGGTGGACAAGGATTGGAAAGGAATATGCCTTTGGGCCCAGAGGTGATGGAGGCCCAACAAAAAAACCTCTATTTTTGGCAATAAAGGAGAAAAGGAATATGCATGTGAGTTTAGTGGGGAGGCCCAATCTTAGCAAAGTTCGCCTATCAAGAATTTACAGACCCAATTTCAGATGGGGGGAGGGGGATATGGGACGGGTTCTGAATCAGACCCAATTGAAGAGTTTTCTGGAAGTCTGAAGGCGGGTGGGGCAGATTCGTTGGGTAATCAAGTCCCAGGGTCATCTTTTGAGTCTTCAGATTCCAATGAGTCTAAAGAAAGGCAAGTTACAGAACCTTTCTCCCCTTCTCGGCGCTCTATTCATTCGCTTCTTGTTCCTCCATCACTGAAAGCTAGGCTTCCACCTCGAAGTCGAAGGTCGAAACCCCCTTTAGTTGGTGCCTTCAAGAAGTTTTCCTCCTTATGGTTCTCTAGATTGAAGGAGAAAAGGGGATCACTATCCTTCACAAGGAAGCTCACACAATTCAAATGGGGGTTCTTTAAGAAGTTTTCCTCCTTGTGGTTAATCTCTTGTGTTTGGCTTCAATTTTATCTTTCCCCATTCATTCTCCTTTTGGCGCCTTATTTTGCATGTTTTTCCCTAATTTTCGTTTTCTGAATTTTGCTGCAATTTCTGCATGATACATTGGGAATTTGATGATTTTGTGTTGAAATTTGGATTTATCATGATGGAAAACCTTGGGAACAAGTGTTGATCAACAATTTTTTTTTATTGGCCAAACACACCCACACCCACACTACACTACTCCTATATCTTCCCACCGGGGATTGAACCCCTCCCCTCAAACTCCAATAGCTTCTCCTTGTTCCATTTAAGCTACAAGCTCTTGGCTTGATCAACAAAATTCTTCACTTACAATTTTTGAGTGTTCTTGCTTATTCTTGATGTTTTTGGCTCAATTCTTGTGATCTTGGTGTGTGAATCCAAAACTTGAGTTGATTTTCCCTGTAATCATGTTGTTGCGCCATTTAACCTTCTATTTTTGAGACTCTTTGTTGATTATTTTGTGTTTGGATTTTTGTGTTCTTTATACACACGTAGTGTTTGATAAATTGTCTAAGTGAGTTTTCTTGTGTGTCTACCATTTCTTTCTTTCTTGTATCCATTTTGTTCATGGATGTTTATCACATTTGTTTGTTTTTGTGCCACATTAGTCTTGTTAGCTAGCTTTTCTCCATACAAACCATTTAGCACTTTGTTTCATTTGTTTTTGTTTCATTCATTTGTCAATCCTTGTGATTTGGTGATTCCATTGTGTGATTTGTTAGTGCAAGGTGAAAGTGTATAGAAAATAGAAAGTACAAAAAAAGAAAAGAAAGAGCAAGTTGAAAAGATCATTATACATACCAAAAAAAATAGAGAAAAGAGAAAAAGCATAGAAAAGCATCTCAAAAGCAAAATAAAATGATAAAAAAAAGTGAAAAGAAATAGTTCATATACAATTCTTCATTCTTGATATTTAGCTTGCACTTCTTCATTGTTAGTCACACTTCATAGTACATTCCACTACATACCATTTGTGTGTTGTCTTAGTATTCCATTATTGTGCCTTTGTCACATTTGTTCTTCAATTCCACTTTGTGTAGCTTTTCCTTGATTGAGTCTACTTTTATTGATTGTCTTCATTGACCTCTAGTTTTGTCCTTGGTGTGTGCCTTTTATTTGTACTCCTCTATTGTCACTCTTTCGCGGTGTTATTGATAAGCTTTTTGGAGTCTTGCTATGTTGGTACCATCAAGTTGGGAAGGGTAGATTGAACTTTTGGAGTTCTTTTAGCTTCTTGTGCTAATTTTCCTCCAAGAGATAGGAAGTGGTAAGAGGCAAAAGTGTCATCATTATAGCAAAAGCCTTGCAATTGAGTGATACACGAGTGATTTTTGGTTTGTTGCTTGAGGGATACACTTGTGAGGATTGTGTGAATATTGGTGAGGTCCTTAGCTAGTATTTCTTTTTAATTTTGATTTGTTGTATACTTTTTTTTTGTTTAGTTTTGCCATTTGGCTACTTAGGTTCCTGGTTTCATATTTTTTGTGTGAAATTTCCACTACCCCTCTTGTTTTGCTTTTGAACTCGTACTATGGATCCTTCTCCAAGCTCTTCTCCACGCTCATCTGATCAATTGTTTTTTGAGACTGTTACTTCACACTTGAATAAGGTATTGGGCCAAAAGTTGGAAGGTGTCTATGGGGATATGGGGAGATTGATTAAATCCTCCATTGAGGAAGCTATTCCTAGACATCAACCTAGACCACCATCTCCAAGGCCAAGTGAAGGTAACTCTAGCCCTCTTTTGCATGCTCAACATGAGATTGGACGTAAGATTCATGTGCATTCTAGGCCTAGACAAGAGCATTTTCATGGACATACTAGGAATGATAGACATGTGCATCACTCTAGCGGAGAGAATGATTTTCCTTACATGCCTAGACCTAAAGAAAATAGGGCATTTAGGAGACATAACAATATATTGGATGATATGCCTTTGTTTGGTGATCCTACTTTGGAGAATAGGCATATTGGTGGTAAATTGGATATCCCCTACTTTGATGGCAATGTTAACCCAGAGAGATATCTAGAGTGGAAGTTGTGTCTTGATCATATCTTTGACATTCAAGGATTTGATGATGTGACCGCAAGATAGCTCTAGCTACTCTTCATTTAACCAAATATGCCTTATTGTAGTGGGATAACCAAAAGAGAACCATTTTACCTTGGCATCTTATAAGGAGTTGGAATGAATTAAAGGCTCGATTTAGACCAAGGTGGGTGCCTCCACATTATTTGAAGGACCTCCACTAACAACTTCAAAGCCTTTCACAAGGTAAGATGAGTGTAGAAAACTACTATAGGGACATGGAAGTGGCCATAACAAGGGCAAATGTCCAAGAAAGTGAGGAAGCAACTATGGCTAGGTTCCTCAATGAGTTGAACCATCACATTAGAGATATAATAGAGTTGCATGATCATACTTGCATGGGAGATTTTCTTCATCAAGCCCAAAGGGTTGAAGCACAACTCCAAAGGCAAGATAAATTTTCTACTTCTTACAATTCTACTCATTCTTATTCTTATAACCCTTATTATTCCAAGCATAAGAGTAACAAAGACTACTACCATGATGATGATGCTTCTCCTAAGGAGAAGAAGAAGTCTTTCCCTAACTCTTCCTTTTCCAAAGGTAAATAACATTATTCCTCTTCCAAGGGTAAGGAAAAGGTAGGTCAAGAAGACAAGGTAAAGCAATCTTCAATTAAATGCCTCAATTGTCTTGGCAGGGGGCATATTGCTTCATAATATCCCTCTAAGAAGTCTATGATGTTGAAGCATGGTGAATATGAATCCTTAAGTTCTTTTTCCCCTTCCCCTTCTAATTCATCTTCTTCTAGTGACAAAGATAGTAGTGATGGTGATACACCTCCTTTGGAGGGTGATGTCCTTGTGGTGAGGAGAATTCTTGGTTCCTTGCCAAAAAGAAGATGATGAAACCCAAAGGGAGAACATTTTCCACACTAGGTCCATGGTAAGTGGTTCTATTTGCTCTTTAATCATTGATAATGGGTGTGTGAAAGTGTAGCTAGTACTAGACTTGTTTCTAAACTTAAATTGAGTACTTCTTGGCACCCTAGGCCTTACAAAATCCAATGGTTAAATGATCATGATGACCTAGTTGTTGATAGGCAAGTTGTAGTGTCTTCGACAATTGGCAACTATAGTGATGACATTTTACGTGATGTGGTGCCAATGGAAGCAGCCCATATTTTGTGGGGTTGGCCTTGGCAATTTGATAGAAGGCCATTCTTGATGGTCACTCTAACACATATGTCTTTCATTTTAAGGGCCACCACATTAATCTCCTTCCCTTATCTTCCAAAGCGGTTGGTAGAGACTAGCTCACTATGAAAAAAAAAAGGGAAAGTGAACAATCACAACATGAGTTTGACAAAGACAATATGACACCTAAAATCCTTAGCAATGTTCAAGGACACAAACTTAAGAGAGCTAAGGTGCACTCTAACGAGAAAGGGAGTGAGGATGATGATATCCTTTCCACACCAACAACTCCAACACTTGGGAATAAACACATCTTGTTGGCTAAGCACTCTTCATTCTTATTGCATATTGATGATCTTGTTTCACATGCTAACATTGATGATTTGGCTAGCAATTTCTTGCCCTCTTTGCAAGGTTTTAGAGGTGGTATTTCAAATGAGATGGAAGGTAATTCTTTTGGTCAAAAATGTTGTGATTTTTTCGTTACTTTCTCATTACCTTGTTTGGTTCAAGCTCTAAGGTATTCTTCTTTCTCTTTTGCCACTGACGCCTTGAACTATGATCCTTTTGACTCTATTTCATTGCTTGTACAGCCAAATGTGGTAATTTTGTGTTGCTTTGCTTGAATAATACCTTATGCTTGATTGTCTTATCTAGAGGTATTTCCTTGGGTTTTATGGATGATGTTTTTGTGTATGAGAAGTCCACTATCACTCCTACAATTGTAATTCATTTGTTGGACTTATTTCTTGGACACTCCTTGCCTTATGCATTCAAATGTCGTATTTCTTGCAAGCCTCTACAAGTCCTAACCAATGCTCCTCTCTTTGTGTTTGTGTGTTGTGAGGACTTTTATTGGCGTGTTTTCATGTGTTGTGCATTTTATTGTTTGGCTACACTATCTCCACTTAGAAAGTTTCTAATTCTTCTATTTATTGATCCGAGTGGTATGTTAGTGATTTTGTGACTTATCATTGCTTGTTTCTCTTGTAGGTCATTTACCCTTTAAATTTGAGGACGAATTCTTTCTATAGGGGAGGAGATGATGTGAGCATGACTTGATGGATGTGAAGATCCAGGAGGATAGCAAGCAAGCCAACATTTGAAACATTAACCTTTTAGTTTTTAGCATTTTCATGTTGTAATAAGTTCATTAGGACCCTTATTGTTGAGTTTTTGGACATCATTTAGTGTTAGAGGTGCAGTTTGCGCATCTAAATGCACCAATAGGGGTGCAGTTTGCGCATCTAAAAGCACCAATAGGGCGTTCAAACACGCCAAAACAACCTCTAGGACCCTGTTTTTGCGTTCAAACGCATGCCTGGGCCGTTCTAACGCGCCCCTGTGGTGCAGGCATGCGTGCGCACGCATTTTTGCGCCGTTAGGACCTGTAGACTGTTGGAAATTTTTATAAAATAATATATAAAATATCCTTGGTGGTGGTGGACCTGCGAAGATTAGAAAGAAAGAATGATAAGAAGAAAAAGAATAGGAGGAAAGTGTGCACAATGTCTCTTCAAGGCGTGTTCTCTAGCACTTTCCTTTAGGCTTAATTCGCCCCCACCAATTCCAAACTCTTGGGTGCAAAAATGGGTTAACTGGCGAATTTTCTGCAGGATACAATGAAGATTCCTCGAGTATGTTTTCACACTTCCAAAACTCGAGCCGTGACAACAATGGCTTTTACAAAATGATATTTTGCATATATCTCTTGTGCACCAAAGACATAGGCAGATGAATTTGAAGATGCTCTGAGAAATTTGGGAATTTCATCATGTGTCTCTATTTTATGATTGACTTCTCACTAATATGTGAATGTTATGTGAGTTATGAACTCCATATCCTTTGCATCAAATGCACTTCTATTTATAGACACTTTGTGTCCCTTCATGAAGAGTCATATCTTTTCAAGTGATGTGTTTTCATTCAAGAGTCACATTCCTTTAATTGAAGAGTCACATCCCTTTAATTGAAGAGTCACATTTGCAGCTCTTGAAATTTAATCAATTTCAAACAAAACAACTCTTCAACCTTAAATGAAACAACACAACTTTTGATCAAACAACAAAACTCTTCATGTTTTGTAAATTTTTCTTACAACTTTTGATCATTGTTAAATAGAATTTTGTGTTTGAGAGCTTAGCTTCTCTTGGTAGGGTTCTTAGCAAAGTGCTATTGAACTTGAATTGCTATCTTATCATCAGTTCCCAACACCGATGTGGCGATGCTATGACGATCTTATCTCTAATTCCAGTTAGAGTGGCGATTTCTCCATCCATCTTCTTCTCTTCCACATTCTAATTGTTCTTCATCTTTCAATTTAGAGTTCTAAGTCCTCTTTGAAGCTAGATCCTATCTCCTATGAGGTTTCAACCTCATTAATTGATCTTCATTAATTATAAAAAAATAAAGATAATCAGCACAGATATATAAGAGCAAGTATCAATATATATCATAGTATTCATTGCAACTAGATGGTGAAACATGAAAAGCAATCTAATTACCAAATAGAAGTAAATCTCTTTCTAAAATTTAGTTTTGTTCCTATTAATATTGGCAAGCATGGTTTTAAATTGAGTTTTCATCATCTAATAAGGCTTCCATTTTTGCCACCGCCCCCGCATTACACTGTGATTGTGGCTCACAATAGCATGTGCAACCATAACAAAAGAAGCAAACGTAATGGCTTGATATAAATTCTCTACTATGCATGCAGCAAACCATATTCACTAATCCACACGTCTGATAGATCCTTCAAGTTGATCTTAGAGCTATTACATCCAAAAGGTTTGGCTGTCTCCACCCCAAATATGATTGAATAGACAACAAGAATTACTAAAAAGGTTTGGACGATGCACATCCTAACTAATCCTCTTAGAGAAAATTAACAAAAGAAATACTAAAAAAAGAAAAGAGCATGCAGAAGACTTAGCTATAAATATTAGACTTTTAATAAATCCTTCAAATAATATTCTAGTGTTAAATAATAACCTTGTTAGGAGTTATATCGACTAGGTTTTGAATGGTTGATAAATATACAATTTTCTCGTAAATTTTACTTACTTTCAATCATCTAGGGCCGTATGAATTTCGGGACCTTAGACTATAATTAAGGTAGGAATCATATTAATATAGACTAATTATTTTTATATTATTTTTCTAGCTTTTTGAACTGCAAAACTATAAAATTTTATAATAAAATAATTTTAACATCTCACTCTCAATAGATAATATAGCTAGTCAATTCAATTTATTTTGTAGCATATTTGATCTAAAATATAATTTAATTAATTTTAATTTTTAAAAGTTTCTTTGGGCTATTGTGACAGTTACGGGTAATGTTAATAGTATTCTATAAGTAATGTATGTATTTGGAAAATAATCTAATCTTTTTTATATATATAGTTCAATATTTTCAATAGTGTGTTAATTTCATTTGTTAGTATTTCTTTCAATAAATTTCATTCTTAAAACAAATCAAAACCTGATAAGTTGTCACTTATTCATGTTTCTTGTAGTTTGTTAGTCTCTTTTTGTTAGTGTTTTAGTGTTTTGGTTTCATTTTAATCCTTTGTTTTGAAGAAAATCCAAGAAAACAAATTTTTGTTTAGTTTAGGTAGATTGCTAAGATTTTTTAGTTTTGTGTTAGTTTTGATACTTTTGATCTTAGTTTTTGTGTTTGTGTTTTGTTTGTAGGTTGAAGGATGGCCAAGGACCAAGAAAGGGTCAAGGAAGAGTAAAAGGAGCAAAAATTACATTTCTAGCGCGCCCCAACGCAAGATCTTGTGTTCTAACGCAGACAAGGTAGCAAGCACTAATTTCTGGCGCATCCCAACGCTGGCGTCGCAACGCGCCCTACAGCTCTGTTTTGATGTTTCACACCTTTTGTCTCCGTTTGGCTAATTTTTTGGGTTCTTTTGCTTCTTTGAAGCTTATAAATAGATGCTAGACTTAGGCTTCAAAGGGAAGAACTTGATTTTTCTTAATTTCACTCTCTTCTCCCAATTTCTCTCTCAACCTAGCTTGGGATCCTTGAAGAATCAAGTTGTCGAAGCAATCTTAAAGATTCATGGAATCTCTTTCTAGTTTGTTCTTCTCTTCTTCTTCTCCTTTTTTTTCACCATGTTAGGTTAGGTTTTTAGTTAGGGAATTGAGGATTTTGATTTCTTAAACTACTCTTGTACTTAAATTCTATGATTTAATTCAAGTTTACTTGTTGTTTTGAGTGATTACCTCTATACTTAATGTTTTCCAAGGGTTTGATTGATTCAATTGTTGAATTGATGTTTCTCTTGGTTGAATGCTTCTCTTTCACTCTTTCAAATTGGGAATGATTGAGATTTCTAATTGCAATTGGAAAATTGAATTAGGGATTAGAATTGATGTAAGTCACCATAGCTTGTATTATTCTAGGAATAAAACCGATGTGCTATGAGGTTTTGGGGAGTTCATTATATTGGTGTAATTCTTGTTCTAGATTGAATTTAATTAAGGAATTAGGGCTCTTAGTCTAAAGCAAATGGGTTAATGTTCTAAGGATAGACTTAGACTATGAATAATTGAACTTAGCTTTCAATGCTCTTGTTCTACACTTGGATTGACCTAGGTAGTGCTGTCAAAATGGGCCTTGGCCCTGGGGCTAGCCCAATCCGGCCCTATATTTTATTCAATGGGGCCAGCCCTTATTTTTACAAAAGTAAAATTGGCCCTGAATTAGTTGGGGTTGGGCCAAAAAAATACATTGGGCCCAGTAGCCCAATTAATCACGTAAACAACTTCTTTAATTTTTGTTGTCAGATTTAGGTAAACCACTCTGATATTAAATTATTGGTGAAAAATCCATTTTTTAAAAAATTCATAAGTATACATGATTGCAAGACTCATTTTAGTTTTTAATTTAATTAATTGAGATATCTCAATCCAGAAACTATATCACGCAAGTATCTTAGGACCTGAGCCCTCACAACCCCATTTTCCTCCTTCCACGTATTCAAGTACTGCGTCCATTAGAAAAAAAAATAAAGTAAATTAATTAAATTAAAAATATATAATTAACACATCGAAGCTAAGTAGAAAAGGAAAAGAAAATTAATTAGTCTTAATTTGTTACCTATGTAGAATTTATCTGGAATGTCAATCACTTTAATGAGCTTGACTATATTTGGATGATCCAGCATTTTCATGATGAGAACCTAAAAAAAAAATGGGAAGTTAATGTGAAAAAATTAGAATTTAAAATGTGAAAAAAAATCAAATATAAAAGAAATATATATACCTCATGTAGAACATCAGTTATTGCAGTTTCTGATAATGGTACATTTCGGTGATGGATGACATATATAAAATATTTGGCCTTGATTTGGCTTTGAATTTAGCCCTGGCCCTATGGCCTTTTGACCTTGCAGCGCTAACAATTTCAGGGCTTATTTCAATTCCATTAACCTTTGGCCTTGACCCTGCTATGTCAGAGCTGGGCTGGGCTAAGTAGCCCATTTTGACAGCTCTACTTGAGTACATTGAACATTTGGGGTTTCTCTTAAAATGGTTGTGTAATTATGATTTTACTCATTTGTTTCTGAAATAATGGATAATTGGTGTTGAATGGATATCTGTTCTTGAACTGCAATATGAGTTTTTCCAGTAAAAATAGTCCATTTTTGGAACCCAAATGTACAATGTAGTATTAAACATGATGATGGTGATTTTGTTGTTTTTGATTGCTAATTTTGGAGCTTGAACAGGAACCGAGGAAAAGCCCCTATCAATGAGCCCGAGCGTGCCTCAAAGAAGCGAAAGGAAGGCCCCCAAAGGAGGAGAGGAGGCTCCTCATCACAAGGTGGTGGTGCTGACCACCCCCACTGGTTCATCGACCGGGAGAGAGCTAAGAGATTCCGAGTCATTGATGACTGGAATTTCATTGCTGAGCAAAGAGTTGAACTTCGGGATGGAGAATGTCAGGAGTTTACCGGCATGCTCACTCTCCGAAACTGGTGGTCGATAGCTTCGCTCCCGGAAAAGTTTGATCCGGAGATTGTCAAGGAGTTCTATGCCAATGCCTTTGGGGGTAAAGACAGCAAGACCCATGAGAAGGTGTCCATTGTCCGCGGCATTCGGGTGCCGTATGATGCCGATTGGATCAATGAGAAAATCGGCGGAGGAGTCATTTCACCAATCTCATCTTACGAGAGAAGTGAAGGGGTGGTTGATGATTTTACAAGAATGAGGAACCAGGGGGAGTTGGATCTCCAAATGACATTGGAGAGGATATGCTATGAGGATAGGAAGATTGTGGAAACCACTAGGAATGGAGTTCCTCACAAGGTTCTTTGGGGAAACATGACTGTGGTCTCCAAGCTTTGGATGACGTTTATTCTCGTCAATCACCGTCTGAAATCCTATCCCTTTGATCTCCCGCTTGAAGAGTTCCATCTCTTGGGCTGTATCAAGACTCCCGGAATCACGGTCGACCCCGCTCGGATTATTTCTGACATGATTTGGGCAAACGTGCACAAAGGTGGCACGAAATAAAGTTTGGCATTCCGTCTCTCATCACTAGCTTGTGTGAAGATGCGGGAGTCCCGGTTGTTCGTAGCCAGAAGATTAGAGAGCCCATTGACAAGAAGTATTTCCGAAACAACTGTGCAGACAGGGATCCGAACGCGCCGCCTGCACCACCATCGCAAGTTCCCCCAAGAACAATGGAGGATTTGTGGGGCCGTATTAGCACAAGGCTTGATCACAATGACAAGCAATTTGCTGCCCTACATCGGGGGTTGACTAGCCTTCACCTCTCCCACTATTCGATGGCTCAGCATTCTATGCCGGGCCAAACATTTTTCCAGCATCCGGAGGCTTTTGCTGCACATATGGAGTGGCCTGGGGACCAGCCAATTCCACCAGGGGAGACAACTAGAGAGGGAGGTGAAGGGAATGGTGGTAGTGGGGAAGATTATGGGTCTGGTGGTGATGGGGACATTGATATCAATCATTTTGGAGGAAGATGACCCATTGATTTGATAGGGAAGTTTCTTTTGGTTTCTCTTGTTGAACTTGTGTTTTTTTTATTTTCTTTTTATAAATAAAAGTAATGTAGTTTGTTTTTTTTTTGTTGTTTTGAAAAAAAAATGAAAAAATATATATTAAATAAAATGGTAGTTTGTTTCAAGGGCTAGTGTGGTTTTGGTTGTGTGCAAATGAAATTTTTTATGATATTGCATGAATGAGAAAAGAAGAATTGTGAAAAATACTAATTTGAAAGTTAACCGATCATGAGATGATTTTTGTGCATTGGGAATTGTGAAAAATTATTTTTAAGGTTAAAGCCTTTTTAGCCTTGTATGTTGAGTGAATTTCACAAAAATGTATGAGAGTCCTCTTTGTTAACTTGAATGAATTTTGTTTGAATTTGTAATTGCCATGATCAATTGAGACATAAAAATGATAGAGGCATAGTTTTCTTGAATAAGTTTGAGCCAAAAAGCTTACATGTTAAATTACATCTTTTCTTGGTACCCACTTTGAGCCATAAATTCTTTCTTAAACCCTAATACACCTATGTAAATGTTTTATCCTTACCCTTGAGTTGGAGAAAAATATTTATATGTTTAGGGAGAATAATCGGTATACAAATGATGTATGATTCTGTTGGCTTAGAAGATGAATCAAGTGTTTTTGGTATTTGTGTAAATCATTGGGTAGCCTTGTGTATATATGAAAAAAGAAGAAAAATAAATAAGTAAATAAATAAAGAAATTGGAAGGTGCCTTGGAAAATAAGAAAAAAAAACACTTGAAAGGAAGTATGGGGCGAGCATGTTGTGTAGAATAGGTTGGGGGGAAGCTTGTAAGTATATGAATATATATTCTCCAACTTGTTTTGTGTAATTATAAAAGCAAAGATTCTTTGTAGCCCAGCCTCATTACAACCTTTTGAAAAAACCTCTTGATTTATTTTTCGATTTTGTGAAATGGTTTGATGGCAAATGAAAAACAAAATTCAGGTTGAGTGACATTGAGGAATGGAGCGAAATTGACACCATGTAAGGTTTAAGAGTAAACCTTTGTCAATGGTTGATTACAATTTCCTTTGCACTTAAGTCATAAGCTGGTCGGTTGCTTCTGTAAATTAGGTGATCATAAGTCTCTCTTAACTCTTTCCATGCATATCATGAAAATTGAAGTTTGACACACTTTCCTTAACCCATACTTGCCATGGTTGTTTTGTTTGTTTTCTTTGTTTTAGGGATACATTGCTTGAGGACAAGCAAAGTCTTAGGTTGGGGGAGTTTGATAAGTGCAAATTAGTGTGTTTATATAATAAAGGATTTTCACTTATCTTCTCAAGAAATAACATGTTTTATGTAAAATTTCACCCTTGATCCATACTTTGTGAGTTCAAGAGTAAAAAGGTAGAAATAATAAATTTTCTAACTCAAGAAATGTATTTTCAAGTGTTTTGGAAGCAAAATAAGAAAGTCAAGATGCTAGAACATATAAGAGGCCAGCGCTCAAGCGCCAGACCAAGGCTCGAGCGTTGGGAGATGAGCTAGCATAGGATCCTCACTGCCAGTATAAATGCTTTGGCGCTCGAGCGTCAGTATCTGTTGAGCATTGGATCCTTACTGCCAGAGTTATGAGCCTGGCGCTCAAGCGCCACACTAGGGCTCGAGCACCAGACACATTAACCAGACATTAAAGCTCATTTACCAGCGCATTAAAGGCCAGCGCTCAAGTGCCAGGAGGGCGCTTGAGCGCCAGACACATGCTCAGAACACCTATAAATACAGCTCTGTAGTGTTAGGAAGAGATTGAATTGTAGAGAAATAAACCACTAAGCACATTACTTTTGTCAGAGTTCTAGTACTCTTAGGTTTTGTTCTTGAAGTTCATGGCCTTTCTGGGCTAAGCTTTCCACCGGGATTGAATGTAATTACTTCATCTGATGTTTCTTTTAATTACTAGTTGTATATTATATATGAATTGGAGTTTTTCTTCTGTTCTTCTTTTCTTTGTTTAGCTTGATCACCTTTTCAATGTCTTAGTTTATTTGCATAGTTGAGAAACTTGTTTATAAATGGATTTGGAGAAAAACTCTCATAAAATCTTCTAGTCTAGAGATAGATGGAAGTGCTTATGATTGCCAAAATACTCTGCTTAATGCAAGACTTGGTACCTAGAGTGTAAGAGATTGAGCTCTAGAGACTAGTATTTTAGAATCAAGTGACAAAGATATTTGCACTTGTGACATTGAGTATGCATCTTTTCTTATAATATTTAACTTCTATTGAAAGAAACAAGGTTAAGTAATGAAACTCAATCCCAGGTGAATCTTTATTTTATTTGTTTAACATTTTACTAAGTTTTTATTTTATTACCCATTCATACTTCAATATGTTTTTGACCCTCTTTCAACTAAATTCTTAATCAAATAAATTAAGTGCTCCTTGAGGACGATACACGTTTTACCACTATACTGAAACGAGTTAACCAAATGAAGTTGTATAAAAAGGTCAACAAGACACAAGGCAAGACTTGTGGCTAAAGGTTACAACCAAACTGAGGGAATAGATTTCAAGAAAACTTTTAGCCATGTTGTCAAAATGACAACTGTCCGTGTCATCCTTGCTTTAGCTGCATGCAAAAATTGGATTGTGGATCATCTAGATGTGAATTTAGCCTTCCTCAATGGAGACCTTGATCAAGAAGTTTTTATGTCATTCCAAAAGGCCTAGAAGGAATAAAACCAGGGATGGTTTGCAAATTGCACAAATCTTTATATGGACTTAAGGAGTCCAATCGGCAGTGGAATATTAACTTAACCAACACTCTTATTGGCTTTGGTTTCATTAGATCTAAAGCTGATTATTCCTTATTTATAAGATCTAACACTAACAGTTTTTTTATTATTTTGGTGTATGTAGATGATCTTTTAATCGCAAGAGATAGTGAGGAGGAAATACAATAGATCAAAAGGTCTTTCAACATGAAATTCAGCATTAAGGCCCTTGGTACTGCAAGATACTTCTTGGGCTTGGAAATAGAAATAAGCAAGGCGGGGATAGTAGTGTGTCAAAGAAAAGACTGGTTATACCTCTTGAAGGACACATGAATGCTTGGAACTGCACCTAAAGACACTCCTATTAAACTTGGACAGAAGCTGATACAGAACAATGAAGATCTCTTAGAAGACATCACAAGCTACAAAAGATTAGTAGGAAAATTGATTTACTTGACAAGCACAAGACTTGACATATGCTTCATGGTTGGCAGACTCAGCCAATTCCCTGATGCACCCACAAAGGCACACGTGAATGCAGCAACGAGGGTTCTGAAATATCTGAAAAATGCTCCAGGCGATGGACTGTTCTTCCCTACTCACAAACAGATCATCATAGGTTACTCTGACTCGAATTGGGGATCGTGTAAAGAGAGCAGAAAGTGTATATCAGCGTACTGTTTCTTCATTGGGGATAGTCTTGTATGGTGGAAGAGTAAGAAACAAAAAACAGTATCAAGATCTTCAGCAGAAGCTGAATATAGGGCGCTAATTTTGATAACTCGATCGATCTTATAAAAGTGAAAGACTGAAGTAAAATTTGATAAAGTTAAGAATTAAAATGAAACACTCCTACAATCTAGGGAACTAATTTGTGTATTTACTCAAATTAAAATTTAAAAGAGAGAGTTCGTATGAATTTTAAAGTAAATAAGTGGTTCAACAATATTATGACTTGTATATAAATAATATCTTTTTAGCAATTTCAAAAATAATTCTGGTGGGAGGGTCATCCAAGAAAATAATAGGGGGCCATTCAGTAAAATTATATATACATGCAATTTTTTTTTGCGATACGGTGGCCAAGCACCCCCTAGGGAACAACTACCCTCCGCCTTTGTGGATCATAGCCATGAAAATTTTCATTGCTTTCCTATGGGCATTCTACTTTCGTGGTATAGCAACCATTTAGCACAAACTTTATCAATTTCTCTTTAGATGTTCTTATAAGTATTCCAACAAAAAAATCCGTGTCTAAATTTGATAGTATATTTATTTGTTTAGACCAAAAAATTATAAAGTTTAATAGCGAGCAAAAGCCAATACATTTTGTACTCTTTAAACTTTAAATTGCTCTTTATTTTTATTTTTTATTTTTTATATTTGCTTTTTAAATAGTTAAATCAACATATTTTTTACTATTTAAACATTAAATATAGAAAAATCTTATATCAAAACAAAGTAAACTTTAAAATAATTAATGAATAAAAAGGATGGGATACATGGGAATCATTATAGAAAACACAAAGGAAAAATATTCCCGGGAATAAATGATGCCTGGGAATTATTTTTCAAAATTTGAAACAAACATGGGAAACTCACATTCCCAAATATACATATCCATAAATGTTTTTCTAAACCTTGAAACAAACGCCCCCTAAGGAATAAAAAGAAATTTTGATATAATCAATGACTAAAATGACTTACGCTAACAAATTGAGGGCCTAAAGTGGTGGTTCACTCATTTTAATTTTCATAAAAATGATTTGTGCAAGTCTTATTTATATGAACAAAAAATTGATGAATTGTCGTGAACGTATGTATTTCATGTTACAAAGTATATATACTTGTACTTTACTTAAGCAAAATTAAATTTTAATTTTTGAGTAATTTTTAATATATTAATTTTAATCTTTATGCCGGCCCCTCTTTCCCCCATCATTATTGTTTAGCTCTGCCCCTGATGATCTGGTTTCGACATATATGAATTCGACATATATGAAAAACTCTATACCCATGTTATAAATTTCAAAGTGCTCCTAGTCATGACAATTTTTTGGGTGGCATTCAAGGTGCATCTTTTTTTAAAATAATAATAATAATAATAATAATAATAATAATAATAATAATAAAGGATAGCAAAATGCAATCAAAGCGATGAAATCATACATTACAGGTTTGGAAGATAGAAACCTATTGCAGGCTTATAACCTTAACTTTAAAGTCATACGTTATATATAACCATGACCGAAACAATAAATTATCTTCACAGCCAATGTTTCTATGGTGTGTGACCCACGCATCGTGAGACATTCATGTATGAATTAAGAAATTTATCTTATTCTTCTAAATAACATAAAGAAATCATAATACAATAGAGTTACAAATGCTTGGAAAAAAACAAATATAAGTAACACAACAAAATACTCATAAAATAGATGTTTGTTAGCTTTAGTTAAAAGTAACGCCAATGAAGAATATTTCTAATTTTATATTTTTCCATCATGATTTGCTAAATATTAAAATATATTTTGAGAAATTTTCATCCACGTGCGATGGGCGGAGATAAATTAGTTTACAATTTATACTTAATTTTTGAAATTAATTTTTTTTTCTAATATATTGTTCGAGTAGATATAGAATTGCTATATAACTTTAAGGTTCAAAGATGTAGGAAATGGATATTGTGGGGGAAAGAAATCAGTATGGGCATCCTTGCTGAGGAAGCTTTGTGTGGCTCGTAAGAGTTCGTAGTTCTTGAAGACTATCGAACTTCTGTTTCTATAGCTCTTTTAGCTGATAAGCATGGGGTTGTGTTCCCTAGAGGTTTCTAGCTCTTTTTCTTTCTTTGTTTTTGGTTATATTCATTTACGAAAGAAAACAGAGTTGTTTTTCAATTAATTATAATTAGAAAAAATTATAAAGTAAGCACTTGTTATTATAGTAATCAAATATAAATGGTTTATTATTTTAATAATAATCATTAAAATGTTGATTACTTTTTTAAAAACAAAAAAAATTTAAGCTAGTCAAGGTTGGCAAAAGTGGTAAGGAAAGGAAATTCATTCTACCTCATCATGATGAGTTCCATGGGCATCCCTCCCCATGGAGATCCCTTTGCGTCTAAGGACTAGAGGAGTAGCTACAACTGGATAAGACTTCTTGCGGTTTAGGCTTGTGTAGTACTCCTTAAGGTTGGACCTCTACTATAGTGACATGCTACTAGCGCCATGCTCCATAGTGTTAGACGTGCCTATGCTTCTTGCAATTTTCTCCATACAAAAATATTTAAGTTTATTTAAACAAACCAACTCTTAATGTATATGTTTTAATAAATTTATATTTTCATATATATTTTTTCCAAATAAATTTATACATATTAAATACTCCTTTATTGTCCAAAACAAAATCTCGTTTGAAAAAAAAAAAAAGTTCTGCAAAACTGTAAAGAAAGGTGGTGGATGCAAAATTAAATTGCCACTATTTGGATGCATGATGCCCTGGCCAAAAGGAAAAGTTTACCTCGATGTACTGAAAAGATAAAAACCTAACCTCCTACTTCTAATTGTCTTTGTCTATTTATCTACTACTAAAGCATAGACAAGAGAGGCTAGGGTGAGAAAATGAAGAACAACGAGAAGAGCGAGAAGCACACTCCCTCTCTTCCTCACGAGTTGGTAATTGAAATTTTATTGAGGTTACTAGTGAGATCTGTCTTGCCTTTCAAATCTGTGTGTAAGTTATGGCTCTCACTTCTTTTTGATTCCCAATTTGCTAAATTGCATTTTGACCTAGCTGCTGCACTCTCCCATCGTCTTCTTCTTAGATATATCAATGATGATTTTGTTGAATCAATTGATAAAGAGGCCTCCCTATCAATTGATTCAACAAAATCATCATTGCTATGTCTAAGAAGAAGAAGATGGGAGGGTGCTGCAGTTAGGTCAAAATGCAATTTAGCAAATTGGGAATAAAAAAGAAGTGAGAGTCATGACTTACACATACATTTGTAATGCAAGACAGGTCTAACTGGCAACCTCAATAGAATTTCCATTACCAGCTCATGAGAAAAATTAAATGTAATGGCAAGGATGGTTAAATAGTCGGCATTAGGTAGTTACAGTTAGTTTCATTTTTACTTTAGAAGTTACTTTCTGAAGCTATAAATACTGGCTTCTCCTTTGTAATTTCTATTTGTAGTGAATCAATAAAATTTGAGTTTTATTTTGTTCCTTTTTCTCTGATTTTTCTCGTTTTATGGTATCAGAGCTCCACGTTAGAGTTCTGCTGCGCGAAGATGGTTCGAAATTCTGGTTGAGGTTCAAATAATGCTTGTTCATCGAATAATAATCTTGATCCATTAGACCGAACAATCAATTAAGTGAGTATTTTATACATCCGAATGAGAATCGTGCTGTAGATGGAAGTTTGGGCACGAAGCCTTTGATTGGTCCAAGCAATTATCACGTTTGGGCGTGAGCAATGCGTCGCATCTTGATTACCAAGAAAATTTTCCGATTTGTAGATGGAAGTCTTCCCGTTCCTGAAGATATTTTCGATCCTCTCTATTCTGCTTGGGAGTGCTGCAATCATCTGGTAAATTCTTGGATCTTGAACTCAGCTTCTGTTACAATCACTAATGTGTGGAAAGATCTTAAGGAACGTTTCGCACAGAGTGATTTGGTTAGGATTTCAAATCTGCAATATGAAATTTGTACTCATAAACAAGGAAATGCCTATGTGACTCAATATTTTACTTACTTGAAAACACTTTGGGAAGAATTTGAAAATTATCGTCCTATCCGTTACTGTACTTGTAGAACACATTCTTATCCTGCACTACGAGAAATTAAAAGATATAGAGAAGAAGATTGTGTAATTCGATTTTTGAGAGGACTTAATAATGATTATAACAATGTGAGATCACAGATCTTGTTGAATGATAGACTTCTTGGCTTGAACAAAGTATTTTCTATGATAATTCAACATGAGAGACAAAACGGTTTAGAACCTGAAAATGATAATCAAGTGATTATTAATTACTCGAATATCAGATCTAGTTTTGGTATCTTATAGTGGAAATAGCCGAAATTATAATAATGGAAATAATAATTTTGGTGGTGGTTATAACAGTGGAGGTAATATTTCAATGGGTGGTTATAACAAGTCTTACAATGAAAGGTACTATACTCATTGCAAGAAATATGGTCATACCATAGAGGTTTGTTTGAAGAAACATGGAAAACCGCCACACATGAAAGAAACGATATTTTAGAGGTAGTTCTTCGGCTAATTTTGTTAGTCAGGACATTGGTGCTAATAAGAATGAAGTTGATGATGTTGAGACAGTTAGCAGGAAGGGTGATGTTCCCTCTTTTACCAAGGAAGAAATTCAAAAGCTTGTTTACTCTTTTGCAGAACTTCATGCAAGTTGCACCACACATGGCCAATCAAGTAAGGAGAGTCACTAGTTTAACACTACCTGATGCTGCTGAAACAGGTAGAATGATTCTTTTCCCTAAAACATCTAAAGCTGTGTTGATATTGGATTTTGGTCCAACAGATCACATTGTTGCATCCTTGATTTGTTCACGGCTTATAAATCCATTGCACAAATACAAGTAAAATTGCAAATTGGATCTATTATACTTGCTGAATTCACAGGCACGGTTAAAATCACAGAAGCACTTACGGGAGGAAGTTCTATATCTTCTTGATTTCAGTTTTAATTTGATATCTCTATCGAAGTTAATAGAAAGTGTTTGATACAGGACTCACTTTCGAGGACAATTAGTTTGGGTGATATGATTAATGGTCTTATCTATTTTAGAGTGGAGAAGCAGCCTAATTGCTTTGCAGGTGCTACTATGGTGACAATTCCTCAAGAAGCATTATTGCATTTCAGATTGGGACATGTTTCTTACTCAAAGATAGAAGTCTTGAAGAGACTAGTACCTAGTGTTAAAGTAAATAAGGAAGCTATGATATTTGTCATTTTGCAAGGCAAAAGCATGTACCATTTCCAATTAGTAATAATAGAGCTAGTAGTCCTTTTGAATTGTTGCATATGGACATTTGGGGACCTTTTTTAGTGTCTTTCATACATAATCAAAAGCATTTTCTAACCATTCTTGATGACCATAGTAGATACACATGGGTTATCATGTTACAAAGCAAGTCACAAGTTCAGTTTCAAGTAGAGAAATTTATTTCTATCGTAGAAGCGCAGTTTGAGAAGAAAGTTAAGATTATTCACAGTGATTATGGCAAGGAATTTAGTCTTGTTCATCTATTTTCTAAGAAAGGAATTATTCACCAATTAAGTTGTGTGGAAAGGCCTCAACAGAACTGTAGAGTAGAACACAAGCATCAACACATTTTGAGTGTTGCTAGAGCTCTTTTAATTCAATCTAAGTCGCCTAAGAAGCTCTGGAATTATGCGGTGGCCTATACTGTCTTTATAATAAATAGAATTCCTTCTTCCATAATTCAAAACAAGATGCCTTACGAATTAATTAATCAAGCAATGGCAGATTATGATTTAATTAAGGTGTTTGGAATTCTTTACTATGTTTCTACCCATTGTAGGACATCGAAAGAAATTTGTCTTGCGAGCTAAGAAGTGTGTATTCTTAGGATATAGAGCTGGAGTTAAAGGATATGTAGTATATGACATTGATTGTGGGGTTGTATTAGTTTCTAGAGATGCTTCCTTTGAGGAGCATATTTTTCCTTATAATAGTCCTAATTCTCAGAAGGGGGATTATTTGTTTTTGTTGCATCATGAAG
Source organism: Cyamopsis tetragonoloba (assembly GCA_037177725.1). NCBI lineage: Eukaryota > Viridiplantae > Streptophyta > Magnoliopsida > Fabales > Fabaceae > Cyamopsis > Cyamopsis tetragonoloba. Next base: position 65,012,647 of record CM074119.1, read on the forward strand.
AAGACACCGATGAGATCATGACACATTGTCAGGATTCCTTTTATGATGGTGATTGTTGTCCAATTTATGCTCAAACAACTATTTCTCCTAAATTATTTTGGATACTCATTCAACTGAGTGGGCTGATTCTCCTTCAACTCCTGATTTACCAAGCATATTAATAGACCAAGTTATCTTAATGATTATCACTGTTCCTTTGCCACAATGAGACATCCTATTGAGAAGGTGGTCAATTATGCTAATTTTTCTCATGACCATACGGTCTTTAGCATGGCCCTTTCTAATTATCAAGAACCTAAGAATTATTCTGAAGCAGTCAAGTCAATTGAATGGCTAGAAGCAATGTAGAAGGAGTTAGATGCCTTGAGTGCTAATAAAACATGGTCCATTGTGGATTTGCCAAAGGATGTGAGTCCTATTAGGTGTAAATTGGTCTACAAGTTTAAATTGAAAGCAAATGGAAGTTTGGAGAGATACAAGGCACGTTTGGTTGCTAAATGGTACACTCAAATTGAAGGGATTGACTAATTTGATATGTTTTCTCCTGTGGCCAAACTAATCACAATGAGGCTTTTATTAGGGGTTGCAGCTGTGAAGAATTGGCATTTGCACCACTTGGATGTGAATAATGCCTTTTTGCACGGAGATCTTAGTGAATGTGTGTATATGACAGTACTACAAGGGGTTCAAGTCCCAGATTCTGATTCTCCAAGGGTCTGTAAGCTACACAAATCTTTATATGGTTTAAAACAAGCATCCTCAAAATGGTATAAGAAGCTTACACGATTGCTTGTTGTTCAAGGATTTACTCAAGCCCATGGTGATCATACTTTGTTTACAAAGCAAAGTGGTGGTTCTTTCCTAGTTGTTCTCATTTATGTCGATTACATCATTCTTTCAGGCACTTCTTTGGATCAGTTTGCTCAACTTAAGAATATTCTTGATTAGAATTTCGGTATCAAGGATCTTGGCAAGTTGAAATATTTTCTTGGACTAGAAGCGGATCATTCCAGCAAAGGAATTTCTCTCTGTCAATGCCAGTATTGTCTTAATTTGTTTAAGGATACTAATATGTTACATTGTAAGCCAAGTAAGACTCCTTCTGATCACCATTTTCGATTACAACAAGATGATAGTGCTCCTTATCATGATCCTGCTGAGTATCGCCGTTTAGTTGGTCTTCTTCTCTATCTTACTACTACTTGACCATATATTTCCTTTAATAGACCATAATTGAGAGACCCCAAAGTTTTCTGGAAAAGTTGTGAAGAAATATATAACAGAAGACTCCTGAACTCTCTTGAGGTGGCCATGGAAACGTGGAGGATTTTGAGCTAGTTGCTTCACCCCAAAATAACCACCTTTTTTGTTGCAACCTTCCTTCCAGTATCAAACTTCTTCCCTTTTAATTTCCTAATAACCTCCTGCCACTCCTCATCCCTAGCCTCCTCACCTCCCACGACCTTCTCCTTAAAACCATCAGACTTCCTCACCCTCATTCTCACCTTCCACCTTCAACTTACTAACCCTAGCACTCTTTTCTCACTCTAACTTTCTCTGTTAGAGTAAATATTATATGTACATATAAATGAATTAATTTTATTAGTGAAAATCTATACTAATGGTAGCTGATCTAATAGAAGCAAACACAAAAGTGATATAGAATGACGATTTTCTTTTTGTGGTGATTGTAGGCAAACAAAATTCATGCACTCTCTTTCTCTTACATCACATTATTATTATTTACTCCCTCCATTCTTATATATAAGAACCTTTACAAAAAATACACGGGAATTAAGGAAGTTAGTTAATTTGAATAAATTCATTAAATATGTCTAAAACTTTATATTAATTTCCAAAAATATCCTTTTTATTGAAACTCAAAATTCCACTCTCACTCTACCTAATTAATGATAGTGGTAACTTTGACCAGCCAACTTCTCTAATCAGGACTGGAGAGAGAAATTCTTACACATTAATTTGTATAATTGAATGTTAAGCGTATTTGGGTAAAAAGACTTTTAATTTGCCACAAATTTTGTAAAATGTCTTATAAAAGGGACAAAGAATTATTTTTTTTTGTAAAGGTTCTTATATACAGAGACGAAAGGAGTATTATTTTAGAGTTAACTATCAATTTAGTCCTCCAAAGATTATCTTGTCACCAATTTAGTTCTTCAAAGAATTTTGTCAACAAATTAGTCCTCTAAAGATCATCTTTGTCACCAATTTGGTCCTCCAAAGAACTTTGTCACCAAATTTGTCCTCCAAAGATGTGTAAGTATACCAAATTAGTCCTTCCAAGATTTAAATATATCAAATTGGTCCATGATGGAGGACTAATTTGAGGACTAATTTGGTAGACTTTTAAATCTTTGGAGGACTAATTTGGTGACAAAGTACTTTGGGGATCAAATTGGTGACAAGGTAATCTTTGGAGGACTAATTTGGTGGCAAAATTCTTTGGAGGACCAAATTGGTGACATGATAATCTTTAGAGGACTAAATTGATAGTTAACTCTATTATTTTATTTACCCTTCCTTTTATATCACATCTTTAAAACATCTCTCATTTCTGTCTTTTTCTTTTCCCTTTTAATCACTTATTATATACTACATCTTATTCCTAAAAAATCCCAACTTGTAATAATAAGGCACTAAGTTCACTTAAATGGTGTTATGGACCTAACTCACGGGAACACACGTGCAAGTCTCACGTGGGTGACCTAAGCTGTCGGCGCCATGTCGTGTTCCCATGACATGGACACCCGACTTAAAGCTCAAAGGACACCACCCCCACGTGGAGACCGTTACAGATCCGTACTTACCGCCGCAATTCACGAAAGTGTGACACTGACAGGTTTGACTTTAGTGACCCCATTAGCACTATAAATGCCTGTGATTCATCTTCATTCAGTATGCTTTTCATTACTCAATATCTGAGAATCATTCCCTGTGACACTTAGCTGACTTGATCGTCGGAGTGCTTGCAGGTACCCCTCACCGCCAGGTGAGTGGCCGGAGGCATCCAACCACCGCACCGGAGACCAGATAGGAGGCCATATCCGCCATGCCTAGAGCATGATGGAACATTGGTATTCGAATATGCATGTCCATATTAGAATAGTATTCGAATATGCAAGCTAATATTCAAATATGCAGGTTAGGAACTGAATACAAGAGCTTTATATTCGAATATAGATTCGAATAGGGACCCCAAAGTCTATAAATAGGGTGCCTTGTCTCCAAAAAATTTCAATATATTAATCAATCTAAAATAAGCGTTTTATTTTTAAAGTAAAAAACACCCTATTTTTCAAGTGTATGTACACGATTTCTAAAAACGAATGTTGCAATTATAAAAATATAAAACATTTTAAAACTTAAAATAGAACCTTCATGGTGAACAATACATTGTTTTCAAAAAAATCAAATAATTTAATATTTTTTAAAATATGCACGTTCAATTTTAAATTAAAAAACATCCTATTTTTCAAGTGTATAGTACACGATTTCTAGAAACAAATGCTGATATATTAAAAATATAAAAAAAATAGTGTAAATTAAGCAAGAAACTTCATGGTAAACAATACATTGTTGTCAAAAAGATCAAATAATTTAATTAATTAAATCATGAGTTTTCATTTTTTTTAGTAACAAAACAACCTATTTTTCAAGTGTATACTACACGATTTCTAGACACAAAAGTTCATATTTTAAAAATATAAAAAACAGTGTAAATTAAGCTAGAATCTTCATGGTGAACAATACATTATTTTCAAAAAAATCAAATAATTTAATAAATTTAAAATATGCGTTTTCATTTATAAAGTAATAAACACCCAACATTTCATGTCTATAGTACATGATTTCTAAAAATAAATGTTACTATTTTAAAAATATAAAAATAATATAAATTAAGCTAGAAACTTCTTGGTGAACAATACATTGTTGTAAAAAAAAACTCAAATAATTTAATAAATTTAAAATATGCGTTTTCATTTTAAAAGTAAAAAACACCATATATTTCAAGTCTATATAGTACAGGATTTGGACCAACAAATGTTGCAATTTTAAAAATATAAAAATTGTGTAAATTAAGCTAGAAACTTCATGGTAAACAATACATTGTTGTAAAAAAAAATAATTTAATAAATTAAAAATATGCATTTTCATTCTTTTAGTAAAAAACACACTATTTTTCAAGTGTAGAGTACACGATTTCTAGAAACAAATGTTCATATTTTAAAAATATAAAAACAAATTAAGCTAGAAACTTCATGGTGAACAATACATTGTTGAAAAAAAATCAAATAACTTAATAAATTTAAATATGTATTTTCATTTTTAATGTAAAAAACACCCTATATTTCAAGTCTATAGTACACGATTACAAACAAATGTTGCAATTTTAAAAATATAAAAAATTATGTAAATTAACCTAGAAACTTCATGGTAAAAAATACATTGATTTAAAAAAAATTAAATAATTTAATAAATTTAAAATATGCGTTTTCATTTTTAAAGTAAAAAATACCCTATATTCCAAGTCTATAGTACACGATTTCTACAAACAAATGTGTCAATTTAAAAAATATAAAACAATAGTGTAAATTAAGCAAGAAAATTCATGGTGAACAATACATTGTTGTCAAAAAAATTAAATAATTTAATAAAATTAAAATATGTGTTTTCAATTTTTAGTAAAAAACACCATATTTTTCAAGTGTATAGTACACTATTTCTAGAAACAATTGTTGATATTTTAAAACTATAAAAAAATAGTGTAAATTAAGCTAAAAACTTCTTGATGAACAATACATTGTTGTCAAAAAAATCAAATAATTTAATAAATTAAAAATATACATTTTCCTTTTTAAAGTAAAAAACACCCTATATTTCAAGTCTATAGTACACGATTTTTACAACCAAATGTTGCAATTTATAAAAATATAAAAAATAGTGTAAATTAAGCTAAAAACTTCATGGTAAACAATAAATTGAATTCAAAAATAAAATTAAATAATTTAATAAATTTAAAATATACGTTTTCAGTTTTTTTAGTAAACAACACCCTATTTTTCAAGTGTATGGTACACGATTTCTAGAAAAAAAAAGTTGATATTTTAAAAATATAAATAAAAGTGTAAATTAAGCTAGAAAATTCATGGTGAACAATACATTATTTTCAAAAAAATCAAATAATTAAATATTTTTAAAATATTCACTTTCATTTTTAAAGTAAAAAACACCCTATTTTTCAAGTGTATAGTACAAGATTTCTAGAAACAAATGTCGATATTTTAAAAAGATAAAAAAATTGTGTAAATTAAGCTAGAAACTTCATGGTGAACAATAAATTGTTGTCAAAAAAATCAAATATTTTAATAAATTTAAAATATGCGTTTTCATTTTATTAGTAAAAAACACCCTATTTTTCAAGTGTATAGTACACGATTTCTCGAAACAAATGTTGATATTTTAAAAATATAAAAAAATAGTGTAAATTAAGCTAGGAACTTCATGATGAACAATACATTTCTGTAAAAAAATATAATAATTTAATAAATTAAAAATATGTATTTTCATTTTTAAAGTAAAAAACACCATATTTTTCAAGTGTATAGTACGCGATTTCTACAAACAAAAGTTACTATTTTAAATATATAAAAAATACTGTAAATTAAGCTAGAAACTTCTTGGTAAACAATACATTTTTGTAAAAGAAAATCAAATAATTTAATAAATTAAAAATATACGTTTTCATTTTTCTGGTAAAAAACACACTATTTTTCAAGTGTAGAGTACACGATTTCTAGAAACAAATGTTGATATTTTGAAAATATAAAAAAAATTAAGCTAGAAACTTCATGGTAAACAATACATTGTTGTCAAAAAAATTAAATAATTTAATTAATTAAATCATGAGTTTTCATTTTTTTTAGTAACAAAACAACCTATTTTTCAAGTGTATACTACATGATTTCTAGAAACAAAAGTTCATATTTCAAAAATATAAAAAACAGTGTAAATTAAGCTAGAATCTTCATGGTGAACAATACATTATTTTCAAAAAACTCAAATAATTTAATAAATTTAAAATATGCGTTTTCATTTATAAAGTAATAAACACCCTACATTTCATGTCTATAGTACATGATTTTTAAAAACAAATGTTACCATTTTAAAAATATAAAAAATAATGTAAATTTAGCTAGAAACTTCTTGGTGAACAATACATTGTTGTCAAAAAAAACTCAAATAATTTAATAAATTTAAAATATGCGTTTTCATTTTAAAAGTAAAAAACACCATATATTTCAAGTCTATATAGTACAGGATTTGGACCAACAAATGTTGCAATTTTAAAAATATAAAAATTGTGTAAATTAAGCTAGAAACTTCATGGTAAACAATATATTGTTGTAAAAAAAAATAATTTAATAAATTAAAAATATGCATTTTCATTCTTTTAGTAAAAAACACACTATTTTTCAAGTGTAGAGTACACGATTTCTAGAAACAAATGTTCATATTTTAAAAATATAAAAACAAATTAAGCTAGAAACTTCATGGTGAACAATACATTGTTGAAAAAAAATCAAATAACTTAATAAATTTAAATATGTATTTTCATTTTTAATGTAAAAAACATCCTATATTTAAAGTCTATAGTACACGATTACAAACAAATGTTGCAATTTTAAAAATATAAAAAATTATGTAAATTAACCTAGAAACTTCATGGTAAAATATACATTGATTTAAAAAAAATTAAATAATTTAATAAATTTAAAATATGCGTTTTCATTTTTAAAGTAAAAAATACCCTATATTCCAAGTCTATAGTACACGATTTCTACAAACAAATGTGTCAATTTAAAAAATATAAAAAAATAGGGTAAATTAAGCAAGAAAATTCATGGTGAACAATACATTGTTGTCAAAAAAATTAAATAATTTAATAAAATTAAAATATGTGTTTTCAATTTTTAGTAAAAAACACCATATTTTTCAAGTGTATAGTACACTATTTCTAGAAACAATTGTTGATATTTTAAAAATATAAAAAAATAGTGTAAATTAAGCTAAAAACTTCTTGATGAACAATACATTGTTGTCAAAAAAATCAAATAATTTAATAAATTAAAAATATACATTTTCCTTTTTAAAGTAAAAAACACCCTATATTTCAAGTCTATAGTACACGATTTTTACAAACAAATGTTGCAGTTTAAAAAATATAAAAAATAGTGTAAATTAAGCTAAAAAATTCATGTTAAACAATAAATTGAATTCAAAAAAAAATTAAATAATTTAATAAATTTAAAATATACGTTTTCAGTTTTTTTAGTAAACAACACCCTATTTTTCAAGTGTATGGTACACGATTTCTAGAAAAAAAAAGTTGATATTTTAAAAATATAAATAAAAGTGTAAATTAAGCTAGAAAATTCATGGTGAACAATACATTATTTTCAAAAAAATCAAATAATTTAATATTTTTAAAATATTCACTTTCATTTTTAAAGTAAAAAACACCCTATTTTTCAAGTGTATAGTACAAGATTTCTAGAAACAAATTTTGATATTTTAAAAAGATAAAAAAATTGTGTAAATTAAGCTAGAAACTTCATGGTGAACAATAAATTGTTGTCAAAAAAATCAAATATTTTAATAAATTTAAAATATGCGTTTTCATTTTATTAGTAAAAAACACCCTATTTTTCAAGTGTATAATACATGATTTCTAGAAACAAATGTTGATATTTTAAAAATATAAAAATAATAGTGTAAATTAAGCTAGAAACTTCTTGATGAACAATACATTGTTGTCAAAAAAATCAAATAATTTTATAAATTTAAAATATACGTTTTCCTTTTTTAAGTAAAAAACACCATATATTTCAAGTTTATAGTACACGATTTCTACAAACAAATGTTGCGATGAGAACCATGGTCATTTCATTCCCATTGAACCCCTCTAGATTGGAGTGTGTGTTCTTGTACTAACCCTAGTATCCATCCAGCGTCATGTAGACGTGTGCCCCCTCGTTGATCTCCCTCGCTCGTGTGTACAAGTGGCCGCCATAGAGCTTCTCCCAAATCTTGTGGTTGATGTGCTGTGGTTTTGCAGGCATTTTGGCGGACCATCCCGATATGTTGCAGCTAACATTATGGCCAATTTTGCTGTTCGTGGTTCTAAGCGCGATGCCAAAGGAAAGGGGAAAGTAGGCTCGACGACCCCAAAATTAGAGGGGGCAGCTGGGTAGAATCCACCTATCAAGATTGTTCCTCCCTTCCGGATTTATGTCTGTGGGGTGTATTGTTTACCGTGAAATTTCTAGCGTGATTTACACAATTTTTTATATTTTTAAATTTGCATTTGTAGAAATCGTATACTATAGACTTGAAATATAGGGTGTTTTTTACTTTAAAAATGAAAACGCTTATTTTAAATTTATTAAATTATTTGATTTTTTTGACAACAATGTATTCTTCACCAAGAAGATTCTAGCTTAAATTACACTATTTTTTATATTTTTAAAATAGTAAAATTTGTTTCTAGAAATTGTGTACTATAGACATGAAATGTAGGGTATTTTTTACTTTTAAAATGAAAATGCATATTTTAAATTTATTAAATTATTTGATTTTTATGACAACAATGTATTGTACACCATGAAGTTTCTAGCTTAATTTACACTATTTTTTATTTTTTAAAATAGTAACATTTATTTCTTGAATCGTGTACTATAGAAATGAAATGTAGGGTGTTTTTTACTTTAAAAATGAAAACGCATACTTTAAATTTATTAAATTATTTGATGTTTTTTATAACACGTATTGTTAACCATGAAGTTTCTAGCTTAATTTACACTATTTTTTATATTTTTAAAATAGTAATATTTGTTTTTAGAAATCGTGTACTATAGAAATGAAATGTAGTGTGTTTTTTACTTTAAAAATGAAAATGCATATTTTAAATTTATTAAATTATTTTATTTTTTTGACAACAATGTATTGTTCACCATGAAGTTTCTAGCTTAATTTACACTATTTATTATATTTTTAAAATATCAAAAATTTTTTCGAGAAATCATGTACAATGTATTGTACACTTGAAAAATACGGGGCTTTTTACTAAAAAAATGAAAATGCATATTTTAAATTTATTAAATTATTTAATTTTTTTAAATTATTGTATTGTTTACCGTGAAGTTTCTAGCTTAATTTACACAATTTTTTATATTTTTTAAAAATGCAACATTTGTTTGTAGAAATCATGTACTATAGACTTGAAATATAGGGTGTTTTTAACTTTAAAAATAAAAACGCATATCTTAAATTTATTAAATTATTTGATTTTTTCGACAACAATGTATTGTTCACCAAGAAGATTCTAGCTTAATTTACACTATTTTTTATATTTTTAAATAGTAACATTTGTTTATAGAAATGGTGTATTATAGACATGAAATGTAGGGTGTTTTTTACTTTAAAAATGAAAATGCATATTTTAAATTTATTAAATTATTTGATTTTTTTTTACAACAATGTATTGTTCACCATGAAGTTTCTAGCTTAATTTAGACTATTTTTTATATTTTTAAAATAGTAACATTTGTTTCTAAAAATCGTGTACTATAGAAATGAAATGTAGGGTATTTTTTACTTTAAAACTGAAAACTTTATATGGTTTAAAACAAGCCCCTAGTGCTTGGTATGAAAGGCTAAGTAAGTTTCTTTTAGATAAAGATTTTCAAAGAGGTAAAGCTGATACTATCCTTTTTATAAAGCATAAAAATAGTAGTATTTTACTTGTTCAAATATATGTAGATGATATAATATTTGGTGCAATTGATGAATCTCTATGCAAAGAGTTTGCTAGTAATATGCAGGAAGAATTTGAAATGTCCATGATGGGAGAGTAAAAACCACCCTCTTTTTCAAGTGTGTAGTACACGATTTCTAGAAACAAATGTTGATATTTAAAAAATGTAAAAAAATAGTGTATATTAAGCTAGAAACTTCATGGTGAACAATACATTGTTGTAAAAAAAATCAAATAATTTAATAAATTTAAAATATGCGTTTTCATTTTTAAAGTAAAAAACAGCCTACATTTCATGTCTATAATACACGATTTCTATAAACAAATGTTACTATTTAAAAATATAAAAAATAGTGTAAATTAAGCTACAAACTTCATGGTGAACAATACTGTTGTCAAAAAAATCAAATAATTTAATAAATTGAAAATATGTCTTTTCATTTTTAAAGTAATAAACACCCTACATTTCATGTCTATAGTACACTATTTCTAGAAACAAATGTTACTATTTTAAAAATACAAAAAATAGTGTAAATTAAGCTTGAATCTTCTTGGTGAAAAATACATTGTTGTCAAAAAAATTAAATAATTTAATAAATTAAAAATATGCGTTTTCATTTTTAAAGTAAAAAACACTCTATATTTCAAGTCTATAGTACACGATTTCTACAAACAATTGCAATTTTAAAAATATAAAAAAATTATATAAATTAAGCTAGAAACTTCATGGTGAATAATACATTGATTTAAAAAAATTAAATAATTTAATAAATTTAAAATATGTGTTTTCATTTTTTTAGTAAAAAACACCATATTTTTCATGTGTATGGTACACTATTTCTAGAAAAAAAAATTGATATTTTAAAAATATAAATAAAAGTGTAAATTAAGCTACAAAATTCATGGTGAACAATACATTGTTGTCAAGAATATAAAAAAAATTAATATATTTAAAATATGCGTTTTCATTTTTTTAGTAAAAAACACCATATTTTTCAAGACACCGATTTCTAGAAACAAATGTTGCAATTTTAACAATATAAACAATTGTGTAAATTAAGCTAGAAACTTTATGGGGAACAATACATTGTTTTCAAAAAAATCAAATAATTTAATAAATATAAAATATGCGTTTTCATTTTTAAAGTAAAAAACACCTTATATTTCAAGTTTATAGTACACAATTTTTAGAAACACATGTTGCAATTTTAAAAATATAAAAAATTGTGTAAATTAAGCTAGAAACTTTATTGGGAACAATACATTGTTTTCAAAAAAATTAAATATATAAATAAATTTAAAATTTTCGTGTAAATTTTTAAATTCCAAACCACCCTCATCTCAAGAATAGATGCTTATTCTCTCAATGTACTTATGACCTAAATGTCAATTTCATCTTGATCTCTTCCAAGTCCATGATTGTGGAAATCACAATTCTAAAACAAGGTCCTAAAGCCATTTTCCCCGAATAGGGTATTTTCATTCTATCGAATTAGGGTCTTCCTACAATTATATAACATTCCTGTTGAAATTCTTGCTAGCTAAATCCGTTAGGTTTTGAACCTATAAGTCTCTCAAGATATCTCAATTATCAATGTTCCTATGAGGCACGAATTAAAACGAATTGTGAGGACACAATTCTTTTAAGGGGGGTAGAATTGTAACATCCCAAATTTCTAACCTCCTAGAGTAGATTATTTAGATTCACAGTGGTGTCCTTAGGGGGCTATTTTAGAAGAAATAAGGAATTTAGGGAACTAAAATAAATTATAAAGCATATAGGATTAAGGGAAAAGGACTAGGTTATGATATGAATACAACTAGAGATTTAAAAATGTAGCAAGGTTGGGTTAGGGGATTAAACTATAAAATTAGAAAGTTGTAATTATGTCCTTGTGGTTTTATTTATTCAAATTATGTTAAGTTGAACTTTTATTAAATTTTATAAAGTCAAGGACCTAGATGCAATTTTTAATAAATTAAAACTAAGGACTACTCTCTTACCATGCACTCTCCCTCACCTAACCACTACACCCTTACTTAATTTAATAATTTAATAATTTGAAATACGCGTTTTCAATTTTAAAGAAAAAACACCCTAATTTTCAAGTGTATAGTACACGATTTCTAGAAAAAATTTGTAATTTAAAAATTCGAAAAATTATGTTAATTATTTTAGAAACTTCATGGTGAAAAACACGCTATTTTTTTAAAAAATCAAATTGTAACATCCTAAAAATCTATAAAAGAGGATTAGGACTTAAAAGGATTTGGTTACAATCTACAAAGAAAAGGAAAGAATGATTAGTTGTAAATAGAAAGGTCAAAAGAGGGACAAAGATGAGTAAAATATTTAAATATGAACTGTCATATTCGGATAATATTCGAATATGCCTTGTCATATTCGAATAGTATTCGAATATTCATGTCCATATTCGAATAGTATTCGAATATATAAGCTCATATTCGAATATGTAGGTGAGGAATTGAAAACAGGGGCCCTATATTCAAATATATATTCGAATATGGACCCAAAATCTATAAATAGGGTGCCTTGACTCAAAAGGGGCTGTTCTTCAGATTTCCTCGCTTCTCACACACCTAAAAACCTCTGTTCCTAAACCAACTAAGTCATAACTCTGTAACCCTAAGGCTTCCATCTCAAAAGACTAAGGAACGATTGATTCAGATTCAGAGGCAACTACAACAAAGGAACAGGAGTAGGAGATTGGATCTAGAAGCTAAAGGATAAAGGATTCAAGGAGTTCCAGGTAACCCTAAAAACCCCAAATCTCTAATACTTGGAATTTAGGAACATGTGACTAGGAAATGATAGGAACATGTTATTAGGGAAATCAAACTGTTATGTTGTGATTAAAGTTTGAGGTATGATTGAATTGTGAATACTATGTTTGAAATATGCATGATATGGTTGATATTGTAGGATTTTGATAGGCTTTATGCTGATAAATGATGCACGTGTTACTGTGAAACATGTTAAGGTATAACAAGGTATCCCAGAGTTAAATGTGACACTAACTGGGAATCTTATATTGAAATGATTTCAAATTGGTTTGAAAAGGATCGAGTCCCAGTATTAGTATATTCAAATATGTATTTGAATATGGAATGCCATGTTCAAATAGATATATGAATATAACACGTTTGTCACATAGAATCCGAATAAATGAGAGTTTGTAATCGGATAAGAGGATACTGGAAACCCTTGTTTGTACGCTATGTTCTTAATATGACTGTGTGATGCATTAGAACTGAAAATGGAAATGTTAAATGAGGCTCTTCCCACTCAACTGAGGTTGAGCAAGAGGGTTAAGTTCCGCCGGAAGTAGACCGGGTAAGAGGACCTTTCCCACTCAACTGAGGTTGAGCAAGAGGGTTAAGTTCCGCCGGAAGTAGACCGGGTAAGAGGACCTTTCCCACTCAACTGAAGTTGAGCAAGAGGGTTAAGTTCTGCCGGAAGTAGACCAGGTAAGAGGACAGAGCAGAAAATGAGAAAAAGATGAGAATGTAGGGTTATCCCGAAAAGGGGGAAAATAACCTGAAGTACTGGGCTATCTTCACGAGATAGGTAGTCTAAGTACAAAGGGTACTATCTTCACGAGGTAGATGGTTCCCTGGGCTAGCTCGAGAGAGAGTTAGTAGCCCGGCAGGAGGATCCTTAGGGGGACGCTCGCCAGGACCGTGATGATGATGAGCTCAATACGCGTTACTGCCACGTGTTTTTATGGATTCTCGGTGCACAGGGTTTCCCGTTAAAAGAGGAAAGAAATGACAATGGAAAATGATCATGCATACATATCTATGTGATTGAAATTGTACTGGTTATGTGTGTGTTTGCTAGGATTGGATTTGGGACGGTTTTCCAGTTAGACTGGCTGTAATACTGTATAAAAATGTTTTTATTGCCGACGGGTTACTCAGTTATATGTCGAGCATATAACTGACGGTTACAGTATTACAGGTGGCTCGGACTCAGAAGGTGTCAGCGCGTGAGTAGTTTTGCAGCCCTTTCCTGATACTTAGATAGTCGTTAGAGTCTTTGTATGACTACCTTAGTTGGACACATGTAGATTCTCTGAACTGTAGATAAACACTTGTATTTTGATATATGTATATATTTTATTAAATTCCGCTGTGTTCTGTTTTGTTAAAAAAAAAAAACTACCCTAAAAATCTAGGTGTTACACAAATAATGTTATAAATTTAAAAAAAATCATATTTAAATTAAAAAACACTTTATTTTTCAAGTGTATATTTCACGATTTCTAGAAACAAATGTTGCAATTTTCAAAATATAAAAATTTGGGTAAATTAAGCTAGAAATTTCATGGTGAACAATACATTCATTTCAATAAAATAACTTAATAAATTTAAAATATGTGTTTTCATTTTTAAAGTAAAAAACACCCTATTTTTGAAGTTTATAGTACACAATTTCTAGAAACAAATGTTGCAATTTTAAAAATTTTAAAAAAATATTTAAATTAAGTTAAAAAGTTCAGTGTAAACAACACATTGTTTTAAAAAAAACAAGTAATTTAATAAATTTAAAATACACATTTTTAATTTTAAAATAAAAAACACCTTATTTTTCAAGTGTATAGCATACGAAACCATCGAATAACTTAGGTAACTTAAAAATCGTTTTAGAAGAATGCATGTGGGAGATGAAGATCGAAATTCCATTTGCCCAAAATGGAGCTTAACCCACAAAACAGAGAATGGGAGGATGCATGTCTTACCTTGATGCCTTTTTGGTGTTCCAAAGCTTGGAAATGTCCTCTCGAAAGTTGCAATGTCAAAGTTGATGGAGAAAGTTTGATGATTTGAGTTGGGGGATAATGCCTAGGAGAATAGAAGAGAGGAAGAAGATGAAATTCTGAGAAAGGGGAGAAAGAGTGAGAGGGCGTGGGAGAATGAGAGGGAGAGGTGGATTTTTTTTATCAATTTTTGACATTTTCTTTAGTTTGTAAATGAGTCCCTCCTTCTATGTTTCAGAAATTTTCTACTTAGTCCTTCCCCTTTTTACTTGTTAGAGTTGCCACTTAACCCCTAAATTCCCAAATTCTCTTCAAGAGCACCAACCTCTAGTTTGGGAATTTGTGGGATGTTACAACTCTTCCACCCTTAAAATAATTTTGTCCTCAAAATTAAGAACTAACATGTGTCATCAAAATAACTCAGGGTAGGCATCCTTAATGTCTTGTTCCTTTTCCCAAGTCATCTCCGACGAATCGATGCTTTGCCATAGCACCTTAACCAATGGAATCACCTTGTTCCGCAAGATCTTCTCCCTGCGGTCTAGGATTTCAACATGTTGGGCTTGGTATGACGTGTTGAATTTCTAAAAATCGTGTATTATAGACTTGGAATATAGGGTGTTTTTTACTTTAAAAATAAAAACGCATATTTTAAATTTATTAAATTATTCTATTTTTTGGAAAACAATGTATTGTTCCACATAAAGTTTCTAGCTTAATTTACACTATTTTTTATATTTTTAAATTACTAATATTTGTTTCGAGAAATCGCGTACTATACACTTGAAAAATAGGGTTTTTTTACTTTAAAAATGAAAAGGCATATTTTAAATTTATTAAATTATTTAATTTTTTTGACAACAATGTATTGTTCACCATAAAGTTTCTAGCTTAATTTACACTATTTTTTATATTTTTAAAATAGTAACATTTGTTTGTAGAAATCATGTACTATAGACTTGAAAAATATGGTATTTTTTACTAAATAAATGAAATCGCATATTTTAAATTATTAAATTTTTTGAATTTTTTGACAACAATGTATTGTTCACAATGAATTTCCTGGTTTAATTTAATATCAACATTTTTTTCTAGAACTCGTGTACTATACACTTGAAAAATAGGGAGGTTTTTACTAAAAAATGAAAACGCATATTTTAAATTTATTAAATTTTTTAAATTTTTTTAAATCAATGTATTGTTCACCATGAAGTTTCTAGCTTAATTTACACAAGTTTTCAAGTTTTTAAAATTGCAACATTAGTTTGTAGAAATCGTGTAGTATAGACTTGAAATATAGAGTGTTTTTTACTTTAAAAATGAAAACGCATATTTTTAATTTATTAAATAGTTTAATTTTTTTGATAACAATGTATTTTTCACAAAGAAGATTCAAGCTTAGTTTACACTATTTTTTGTATTTTTAAAATAGTTACATTTGTTTCTAGAAATCATGTACTATAGACATTAAATGTAGGGTGTTTATTACTTTAAAAATGAAAAGGCATATTTTCAATTTATTAAATTATTTGATTTTTTTGACAACAGTGTATTGTTCACCATGAAGTTTCTAGCTTAATTTACATAATTTTTTATATTTTTAAAATTGCAACATTTGTTTGTAGAAATCGTGTACTATAGACTTGAAATATAGGGTGTTTTTTACTTTAAAAATGAAAATGCATATTTTAAATTTATTAAATTATTTTTTTATATCAATGTATTGTTTACCATGATGTTTCTAGCTTAATTTTATATAATTTTATATTTTTAAAATTGCAACATTTGTTTGTAGAAATCATATGCTATAGACTTGAAATAAAGGGTGTTTTTTACTATAAAAATGAAAACGTATATTTTAAATTTATTAAATTATTTGATTTTTTCTTAACAATGTATTTTTAAACATGAAGTTTCTAGCATAATTTACACTATTGTTTTATATTTTTAAAAGATCGACATTTGTTTCTAGAAATCGTGTACTATACACTTGCAAAATAGTGTGTTTTCTACTAAAAAAATTAAAACGCATATTTTTTATTTTTTAAATTATTTGATTTTTTTAACAATAATGTATTTTTTTCCATGAAGTTTCTAGCTTAATTTGCGCCATTTTTAAAATTTTTAAAATTGCAACATTTGTTTGTAGAAATCTTGTAATATAGACTTGAAATATAGGGTGTTTTTTAAATTAAAAATGAAAATCCATTTTTTAATATTTTTAATTATTTGATTTTTATGAAAACAGTTTAATGTTCCCCATTAAGTTTCTAGCTTAATTTTTACAACTTTTTTATATTTTAAAAATTGAAACATTCGTGTCTAGAAATCGCGTACTATACACTTAAAAATGAACATGCATATTTTAAATTTATTAAATTATTTGATTTTTTTGACAACAATATATTGTTCACCATGAAGTTTATAGCTTAATTTACACATTTTTTATATTTTTAAAATTGCAACATTTGTTTGTAGAAATCGTGTACTATAGACTCTAAATATAGGGTTTTCTTTACTTTAAAAATTAAAACGCATATTTTAAATTTCTTAAATTATTTGATTTTTTTGAAAATAATGTATTGTTCAATAGTAAGATTCTAGCTTAATTTACACTATTTTATAATATTTTTAAAATATCAACATTTGTTTCTAGAAATCATGTACTATACACTTGGAAACGTAGGGTGTTTATTACTTTAAAAATGGAAATGCATATTTTAAATTTATTAAATTATTTGATTTTTTTACAACAATGTATTGTTAACCATGAAGTTTCGAGCTTAATTTATACTATTATTTATATTTTTAAAATTGCAACATTTGTTTTTAGAAATCGTGTACAATAGACTTGAAATATAGGGTGTTTTTTACTTTAAAAATGAAAACGCATATTTTAAATTTATTAAATTATTTGATTTTTTTGACAACAATGTATTGTTCACCAAGATGTTTCTAGCTTAATTTACATTATTTTTTTATATTTTTAAAATATCAACATTTGTTTATAGAAATCGTGCACTACACTTGAAAAATAAGGTGTTTGTTACTAAAAAAATGAAAATGCATATTTTGAATTTATTAAATTATTTGATTTTTTTTTCAACAATGTATTTTTCACCAAGAAGTTTCTAGCTTAATTTACAATATTTTTTAATATTTTTAAAATATCAACATTTGCTTTTAGAAATCGTGTACTATACACTTGAAAAATAGGATGTTTTTTACTAAAAAAATTAAAATGCATGATTTAAATTTATAAGATTATTTGATTTTTTTGACAACAATGCATTGTTCACCATGAAGTTTCTAACTTAATTTACACGATTTTTTTATATTTTTAAAATATCAACATTTGTTTCTAAAAATTGTGTACTATACACTTGGAAAAAAAGGTGTTTTTACTAAAAAATGAAAATACATATTTTAAATTTATTAAATTATTTAATTTTTTTTGAAATCAATGTATTGTTTACCATGAATTTTCTAGCTTAATTTACACAACTTTATATTTCTAAAATTGCAACATTATTGGTTTGTAGAAATTGTGTACTATAGACTTGAAATATAGAGTGTTTGTTACTTTAAAAATGAAAACACATATTTTAAATTTATTAAATTATTTGATTTTTTTTAAAAAAATGTATAGTTCACCAATAAGTTTCTAGCTTAATTTACACTATTTTTTTATATCTTTAAAATATCAACATTTGTTTCTAGAAATCGTGTACTATACACATGAAAAATAGGGTGTTTTTTAATAAAAAAATGAAAACACATATTTTAAATTTATTAAATTATTAAATTTTTTTTGAAATCAATGCATTGTTTACCATGAAGTTTCTAGCTTAATTTACACAATTTTTTATATTTTTAAAATTGCAACATTTGTTTAACACTTGAAAAATAGGGTATTTTTTACTTTAAAAACTAAAATGCATATTTTAAAGTTATTAAATTATTTGATTTTTTTGAAAACAATATATTGTTCCCCATAAAATTTTTAGGTTAATTTATAAAATTATTAATATTTTTAAAATTGCAACATTTGTTTCAAGAAATCATGTACTATACACTTGAAAATTAGGGTCTTCTTTACTTTTAAAATGAAAAGGCACATTTTAAATTTATTAAATTGTTTGATTTTTTCAAAAATAATGTAATTTTTCCCACGATGTTTCTGGCTTAATTTAAATAATTGTTTATATTTTTATAATTGCAACATTTGTTTCTAGAAATCCTGTTCTATACACTTGAAAAATAGGGTGTTTTTTACTTCAAAAAAGAAAATGCATATTTTAAAAATATTAAATTATTTGATTTTTTTAAAACAATTTATTGTTTCCCATAAAGTTTCTATCTTAATTGACACAATTGTTTATATTTTTAAAATTACAACCTTTGTTTCTAGAAATCATGTACTATACACTTGAAAATTAGGGTGTTTTTTACTTTAAAAATGAAAATGCATATTTTAAAAATAATAAATTATTTGATTTTTTTGAAAACAATGTATTTTTCACCATGTAATTTTCAGTTTAATTTACAATTTTTTTTATATTTTTATAATTGCAACATTTGTTTCTAAAAATTGTGTACCATACACTTGAAAATTAGGGTGTTTGGGAATTTAAAAATGAAAACGAAAATTTTAAATTTATTAATATATTTTATTTTTTTGAAATCAACGTATTGTTCCCAATAAAGTTTCTAGCTTAATTTCCACATTTTTTTATATTTTTAAAATTACAACATTTGTTTCTAAAAATCGTGTACTATAGACTTAAAATATAGGGTGTTTTTTACTTCAAAAATAAAACCGCATATTTTAAATTTATTAAATTAGTTGATTTTTTTGAAAACAATGTATTGTTCCGCATAAAGTTTCTAACTTAATTTACACAATTGTTTATATTTTTAAAATTGCAATATTTGTTTCTAGAAATCGTGTACTATACACTTGAAAAATATGGTGTTTTTTACTTTAAAAATGAAAATGCATATTATAAATTTATTTAATTATTTGATTTTTTTGAAAACACTGTATTGTTCCCCATAAAGTTTCTAACTTAATTTTTACAATTTTTTATATTTTTAAAATTGAAACATTTGTTTCTAGAAATCGCGTACTATACATTTGTAGAAATCATGTACTATAGACATGAAATATAAGGTGTTTATTACTTTAAAAATGAAAACCCACATTTTAAATTTATTAAATTATTTGATTTTTTTGACAATAATTTATTTTTCACCATGAAGTTTTAAACTTATTTTTTATATATTTAAAATATCAACACTTGTTTCTAGAAATCGTATACTATACACTTGAAAAATAATGTTTTATACTAAAAAAATAAAAATGCATATTTTAAAATTATTAAATTATTTTATTTTTTTTCAAAAATTTATTTTTCATGATGAAGTTACTAGTTTAATTTACACCAATTTTTTATATTTTTAAAATATCAACATTTATTTCTAGGAATCATGTACTATACACTTGATAAATAGGTTGTTTTTTACTTTAAAAATGAAAACGCATATTTTAAATTTATTCCATTATTTGATTTTTATGACAACAATTTATTTTTCACCATGATGTTTCTAGCTTAATTTAAACTTATTTTTTATATTTTTAAAATATCAACATTTGTTTCTAGAAATCGTGTACTATACACTTGAAATATAGGGTGTTTTTTACTAAAAAAATGTAAATGCATATTTTTAATTTATTAAATTATTTAATTTTTTTGACAACAATGTATTTTTCACCATGAATTTTCTTGCTTAATTTACACAATTTTTTATATTTTTAAAATTGCAACATTTGTTTGTACAAATCGTGTACTATATACTTGAAATATAAGGTGTTTTTCACTTTATAAATGAAAACGAATATTTTTAATTTATTAAATTATTTGATTTTTTGAAATCAATGTATTGTTTTCCATGAAGTTTCTAGCTTAATTTACACAATTTTTTATATTTTTAAAATTGCAACATTTGTTTGTAGAAATCGTGTACTATAGACTTGAAATATAGGGTGTTTTTTACTTTAAAAATGAAAACCCACATTTTAAATTTATTAAATTATTTGATTTTTTTGACAACAATTTATTATTCACCATGACGTTTCAAGCTTAATTTAAACTTATTTTTTATATTTTTAAAATATCAACACTTGTTTCTAGAAATCGTGTACTGTACACTTGAAAAATAACGTGTTTTTTACTATAAAAATGAAAATGCATATTTTAAATTTATTAAATTATTTTATTTTTTAGACAAAAATGTAGTTTTCATGATGAAGTTAGTACTTTAATTTACACCAATTTTTTATATTTTTAAAATATCAACATTTATTTCTTGAAATCGTGTACTATACACTTGATAAATAGGGTGTTTTTTATTTTATAAATGAAAACGCATATTTTTAATTTATTGCATTTTTTGATTTTTTTGACAACAATGTATTTTTCACCATGATGTTTCTAGCTTAATTTACACTTATTTTTTATATTTTTAAAATATCAACATTTGTTTCTAGAAATCGTGTACTATACACTTGAAAAATAATGTGTTTTTTACTAAAAAAATGAAAACACATATTTTAAATTTATTAAATTATTTGATTTTTTTACAAAATTGTATTTTTCATCATGAAGTTACTAGTTTAATTTACACCAATATTTTATATTCTTAAAATATCAACATTTATTTCTAGAAATCGTGTACTATACACTTGATAAATAGGGTGTTGTTTACTTTAAAAAGGAAAACGCATATTTTAAATTTATTCCATTATTTGATTTTTATGACAACAATGTATTTTTCACCATGATGTTTCTAGCTTAATTTGTACTCATTTTTTATATTTTTAAAATACCAACATTTGTTTGTAGAAATCGTGTACTATACACTTGAAAAATAATGTGTTTTTTACTAAAAATGAAAACGCATATTTTAAGTTTATTAAATTATTTGATTTTTTTGACAACAATGTATTGTTCACCATGAAGTTTCTAGCTTAATTTACAATTTTTTTTATATTTTTAAAATATCAACATTTTTTTCTAGAAAATCGTGTACCATACACTTAAAAAATAGGGTGTCTTTTACTATTAAAATGAAAATGCATATTTTAAATTTATTAAATTATTTAATTTTTTTTTCTATGTACTGTAAATATAGAGTGTTTTTTAGTTTAAAAATTCAAATGATTAAATACGTACATAAGTAAGAAAGTAGCACGAACCAAGAGGTGGCATATGTACCCAATTTAAAAATAAAACAAATTAAAAATTTCAAAAGGTTAACAATACAATAACCGCAGAAAAAACTAAAAAGTAATACGTGAGATTATGTGTATCATATGTATTTTGTGAAGTTACTAAACTAACCCAAAAAATCACCATATGAGCTTTTGTAGAGCACGATAAAAAATAGTGTAAATTAAGCTAGAAAATTCATGGTCAACAATACATTATTTTAAAAAAATTAAAATAATATAATAAATTAAAAATATGCATTTTCATTTTTAAAGTAAAAAACAAACTATTTTTTTAGAGTATAGTACATGATTTCTAGAAAAAAATTTGTAATTTTAAAAAGTTAAAAAATTATGTAATTTTTTTTAGAAACTTAAAAGTGAAAAACACATTATTTTTTAAAAAAATTAAATAATGTTATAAATTTAAAAATTACATTTTCAGATTTAAATTAAAAACACCGTATTTTTTATGTGTATAGCACACGATTTCTAGAAACAAATGTTGGAATTTTAAAAATATAAAAAATTGTGTAAATTAATCTAGAAACTTCATGGTGAACAATACATTGTTTTTGAAAAAGTCAAATGATTTAATAAAAATAAAATATGGATTTTTATTATTAAAGTAAAAAACACCCCTTTTTTTCAAGTATATAGTACACGATTTCTAGAAAATATTTTAATTTTAAAAATTGGAAAATATATGTAAACTAATTTAGAAACTTTATGGTGAATAACACATTATTTTTTTAAAAAAATCAAATAATGTTATAAATTAAAAAAACACATTTCATATTTAAATTAAAAAACACTCAATTTTTCAAGTGTATACTACACGATTTCTGGAAACAAAAGTAGTAATTTTAAAAATATAAAAAAACTGTTTAAATTAAGCAAGAAACTTCATGTGTTAATACATTGTTTTAAAAAAAAATCAAAAAAATTAATAAATTTAAAATATGTGTTTTCATTTTTAAAGTAAAAAATATCATATTTTTCAAGTGTATATAGTCCAAGAATTCTAGAAACAAATGTTGGAATTTTAAAATTATAATTTTTTTTTATAAATTAAGCTAGCAACTTCATGGTGAACAATACTTTGTTTTCAAAAAAATTAAATGATTTACTAAATTTAAAATATTTGTTTTCATTTTAAAAGTAAACAACACGATTTCTAGAAATAAAAGTTTCAGTTTTAAAAATCTAAAAAATTGTTTAAATTAAGCTAGAAATTTTATGGTGAACAATACATTGTTTTCAAAATAATCAAATAATTAATAAATTTAAAATGCGTTTTCAATTTTAAAGTAAAAAACACCCTTTTATTCTAGTGTAGTACACGATTTCTAGAAACAAATGTTGCAAATTTAAAATATAAAAAATTGTGTAAATTAAGCTAGAAACTTCATGGTGAACAATACATTGTTTTGAAGAAAATCAAATAATTCAATAAATTTAAAATATGCGTTTTCAATTTTAAAGTAAAAAACACCCTTTTATTCTAGTGTAGTACACGATTTCTAGAAACAAATGTTGCAAATTTAAAATATAAAAAATTGTGTAAATTAAGCTAGAAACTTCATGGTGAACAATACATTGTTTTCAAGAAAATCAAATAATTCAATAAATTTAAAATATGCGTTTTCAATTTTAAAGTAAAAAACACTCTATTTTTCAAGTGTATAGTACACGATTTCTAGAATTTTTTTTTGTAATTTTAAAAATTTGAAAATTTATATAAATTAATCTAAAAAAATCAAGGTGAATAACACATTATTTTAAAAAAAATCAAGTAATGTTATAAATTTTATAAACACATTTTCATATTTAAATTAAAAAATACCCCATTTTTGAAGTGTATAGTACACGATATCTAGAAACAAGTGTTGCGCATTTAAAAATATAAAAAATTGTTTAAATTAAGCTAGAAACTTCATGGTGAACCATACATAATTTTAAAAAAATCAAATAATTTAATAAATTTAAAATACGCGTTTTCAATTTAAAGTGAAACACACCCTATTTTTCAAGTGTATTGTACCCAATTTCTAGAAAATATTTTCTAATTATAAAAATTTCAAAAAATCAGGTAATTAATCTAGAAACTTCATGGTAAACAACACATTATTTTTTTAAAAAAATCAAATAATGTTAAAAATTTAAAAAACACATTTTCATATTTAAATTAAAAAATACCCTATTTTTCAAGTGTATAGTAGACGATTTTTAGAAATAAAAGTTGCAGTTTTAAAAATATAAAAAATTGTTTAAATTAAGCTAGAAACTTTATGGTGAACAATACATTGTTTTCAAAATAATCAAATAATTAAAAATATTAAATATGCATTTTCAATTTTAAAGTAATAAACACCCTATTTTTCAAGTGTATAGTACAAGATTTCTAGAAATAAAAATTGCAGTTTTAAAAATCTAAAAAATTGTTTAAACTAAGCTAGAAACTTTATGGTGAACAATACATGGTTTTCAAAATAATCAAATAATTAATAAATTTAAAATATGCATTTTCAATTTTAAAGTAAGAAACACCCTATTTTTCAAGTGTATAGTACACGATTTCTAGAAATAAAAATTGCAGTTTTAAAAATCTAAAAAATTGTTTAAATTAAGCTAGAAACTTTATGGTGAAAAATACATTGTTTTCAAAATAATCAAATAATTAATAAATTTAAAAAATGCGTTTTCAATTTTAAAGTAAAAAACACCCTTTTTTTCAAGTGTATAGTACACGATTTCTAGAAACAAATGTTGCAATTTTAAAATATAAAAAACTGTGTAAATTAAGCTAGAAACTTCATGGTGAACAATACATTGATTCAAAGAAAATCAAATAATTCAATAAATTTAAAATATGCGTTTTCATTTTTAAAGTAAAAAACACCCTATTTTTCAAGTGTATAGTACACGATTTCTAGAATTTTTTTTTTGTAATTTTAAAAATTTGAAAATTTATATAAATTAATCTAGAAACATAATGGTGAACAACACATTATTTTTAAAAAAAGTCAAGTAATGTTATAAATTTTATAAACACATTTTCATATTTAAATTAAAAAACACCTCATTTTTTAAGTGTATAGTACACGATATCAAGAAACAAGTATTGCACATTTAAAATATAAAAAATTGTTTAAATTAAGCTAGAAACTTCATGGTGAACCATACATATTTTTAAAAAAATCAAATAATTTAATAAATTTAAAATACGCGTTTTCAATTTTAAAGTAAAACACACCCTATTTTTCAAGTGTATTGTACCGATTTCTAGAAAAGATTTTGTAATTTTAAAAATTTCAAAAACTATGTAAATTAATCTAGAAACTTCATGGTGAACAACACCTTATTTTTTAAAAAAAAATCAAATAATGTTAAAAATTTAAAAAACACATTTTCATATTTAAATTAAAATAACACCCTATTTTTCAAGTGTATAATACACGAGTTTTAGAAATAAAAGTTGCAGTTTTCAAAATATAAAAAATTGTTTAAAATATAAAAAATAGTGTAAATTAAGCTAAAAACTGCATGGGGAACAATACATTGTTGTCAAAAAAATTAAATAATTTAATAAATTTCAAATATGCGATATTATTTTTAAAGTAAAAAACACCCGATATTTCAGGTCTATAATACATGATTTCTACAAACAAATGTTGCAATCTTAAGAATATATAAAATTATGTAAATAAGCTAGAAACTTCATGGTAAACAATACATTGATTTAAAATAAATTAAATAATTTAATATATTTAAAATATGCGTTTTCCTTTTTAAGTTAAAAAAACACCCTATATTTCAAGTCTATAGTACATGATTTCTACAAACAAATGTTACAATTTTAAAAATATAAAAAATAGTGTAAATTAAGCTAGAAAATTCATGGTAAACAATACATTTATTTCAAAAAAAATTTAATAAATTTAAAATATGGGTTTTCTTTTTTAAAGTAATAAACAATCTATATTTCAAGTCTATAGTACACGATTTCTAGAAACAAATGTTGATATTTTAAAAATATAAAAAATAGTGTAAATTAAGCTATAAACTTCATGGTAAACAATACATTGTTGTCAAAAAAATTGAATAATTTAATAAAATTAAAATATGTGTATTCATTTTTAAAGTAAAAAACACCCTATATTTCAAGTCCATAGTACACGATTTCTAGAAACAAATGTTACTATTTTAAAAATATAAAAAATAGTGTAAATTAAGCTAGAATCTTCATGGTGAACAATACATTGTCTTAAAAAAAAATCAAATAATTTAATAAATTTAAAATATGCGTTTCATTTTTAAAGTAAAAAACACTTTATATTTCAAGTCTATAGTACATGATTTATACAAACAAATATTGCAATTTAAAAAATATAAAAAATTGTCTAAATTAAGCTAGAAACTTCATAGTGAACAATAAATTGATTTCAAAAAAATTAAATAGTTTAATAAGTTTAAAATATGCCTTTTAATTTTATTCGTAAAAAACACCCTATTTTTCAAGTGTATGGTACACGATTTCAAGAAAAAAATGTTGATATTTAAAAAATATAAATAAAAGTATAAATTAAGCTAGAAACTTCATGGTGAAAATTACATTGTTGTTAAAAAAATCAAATAATTTAATAAATTTAAAATATGCATTTTTATTTTTAAAGTAAAAACACCCTATATTTCAAGTCTATAGTACACAATTTTTAGAACCAAATGTTGTAATTTTAAAAAAATAAAAAATTGTGTAAATTAAGCTAGAATGCATGATAACATGTAATGTGAAATGATAATGAATGAATCCCACTGGTAGTATACCGGGTAAGTGGATAAGCATGAAAATGAAATGTAGGGTCTCTTAGAGATGGGGTAAGATGACTTGAAGAAGTAGGGTCTCCTAGAAAATGGGGTTAAAATGGCCTGAAAATTTAATGACTATCTCGAAAGGGGTTAAGATAGTCATAGGCTATCTCGAAAGGGGTTAAAATAGCCTAGCAGTGCCCAAGAGATTCAGGTAGGGACGCTTACTGGGGGTATCAGTGAACTCAAATTATGCCTTTCTGCCAAGGTACCTATGGTGGAGATCTAGTGCACTATACTCCCATTACAAGATGAAAAGAAATGAATTGAAATAAAATGTAATGTGATTCATGACCAAATGAATTGAAATGAAATGTAATGTGATTCATGACCTTCATGCATATGAATTAAATTGTATTTGTGTGTATTCCTTTGTTTGAATGTGTTATAGGTATGTTAGGCTTGTATTGGGGAGATTTTCCAGTTAGACTGGTTGCAACACCGATTTAAAATGTTTTTAGTTAGACCGGGGGTTACTCGGTTATATGTTTTACATATAACTGACGGTCTCAGTATTGTAGGTATCAGAAGATTAAGGAGCTATAGCTACGAACGAGAAAAGTCTCAAGGTTTTCTTAGGTATAACCATCATGGCGAACCTAAGTTTTATGTTCAAGTATTTATTTGTTTAGCTGGATAAGAATTCTTTTAAGTTAAAAAGGACTGTAATTATTATCATTTATTGTGTAGTAAATTGTAGCTTCCGCTTGTATTATAAAAAATGGTCTACAAAATAAGGTGTTACAATATGCGTTTTCATTTCAAAAGTAAAAAAATCATATTTTTCAAGTGTATAGTATACGATTTCTACAAAGAAAATTGTAATTTTAAAAATTTGACAAACTACGTAAATTAATCCAGCAACTTCGTGTTGAACAACACATTATTTTTCTAAACAATCAAATAATTTGATAAATTTAAAAAACACAATTTCATATTTAAATTAAAAAATACCCTATTTTTCAAGTTTATAGTACACGATTTCTATAAACAAATGTTGCAATTTAAAAAATGTAAAAAATTGTGTAAATTTAGCTAAAAACTTCATGATTAACAATACATTATTTTCAAAAAAATCAAATAATTTAATAACTTTTAAATATGCGTTTTCAATTTTAAAGTAAGAAACACCCTATTTTTCAAGTGTATAGTACACGATTCTAGAAACAAATGTTGCAATTTTAAAAATATAAGAAATTTGTAAATTAAGCTAGAAACTTCAAGGTGAACAATACATTGTTTTCAAAAAAATCAAATAATTAATAAATTTAAAATATGCATTTTCATTTTTAGAGTAAAAAACATCCTATTTTTATTGTGTATAGTACACGAGTTCTAGAATTTTTTTTGTAATTTTAAAAATTTTAAAAACTATGTAAATTAATCTAGCAACTTCATGTAGAACAACACATTTATTTTAAAAAATAAAATAATTTGATAAATTTAAAAAACACATTTTCATATTTAAATTAAAAAACACCCTATTTTTCAAGTGTAGTATACGATTTGTAGAAAATATTTTGTAATTTTTAAAATTTTGAAAAACTAAGTAAATAAATCTAGAAACTTCATGTTGAAAGACACATTATTTTTATAAATTCAAATTATTTGATAAATTTAATAAAAACATTTACATATTAAAATTAACAATCATCATATTTTTTAAGTGTATAGTACATGATTTCGAGAAACAAATGTTGTAATTTCAAAAATAAAAAAATTGTATAAATTCAGCTAGAAACTTCATGGTGAACAATATATTGTTTTCAAAAAAATCAAATAATTTAATAACTTTTAAATCTGTGTTTTCATTTTTTTAGTAAGAAACACACTATTTTTCAAGTGTATATAGTACACGATTTCTAGAAACAAATGTTGATATTTTAAAAATATAAAAAAATAGTGTAAATTAAGCTAGAAAATTCATGGTGAACAATACATTGTTGTCAAAAAATAAAATAATTTAAAAAATTTAAAATATGCGTTTTCATTTTTAAAGTAAAAAACACCCTATATTTCAAGTGTATAGTACACGATTTCTAAAAAACAAATGTTGCCATTTTAAAATATAAAAAATAGTGTAAATTAAGCTAGAAACTTCATCGTAAACAATAAATTATTGTCAAAAAAATCAAATAATTTAATAAATTAAAAATATGCGTTTTCATTCTTTTAGTAAAAAACACATTATTTTTCAAGTCTATAGTACACGATTTCTAGAAACAAATGTTAATATTTAAAAAATATAAAAAAATAATGTAAATTAAGCTAGAATTTTCATGGTGAAAAATAAATTGTTGTTAAAAAAATCTAATAACTGAATAAATTTAAAATATGCGTTTTCATTTTTAAAATAAAAAACACGCTATATTTCAAGTCTATAGTAAATGATTTCTAAAAAACAAATGTTGCAATTTTAAAAATATAAAAAATTGTGTAAATTAAGCTAGAAACTTCATGGTAAACCATACATTTTTGTCAAAAAATCAAATAATTTTATAAATTAAAAATATGCATTTTCATTTTTTTAGTAAAAAACACACTATTTTTCAATTGTAAAGTACACGATTTCTAGAAACAAATGTTGATATTTTAAAAATATAAAAAATAAGTGTAAATTAAGCTAGAAACTTCATGGTGAACAATACATTGTTTTCAAAAAAATCAAATAATTTAATAATTTTAAAATATGCGTTTTCATTTTTAAAGTAAAAAACACCCTATATTTCAAGTCTATAGTACACGATTTCTAAAAAACAAATGTTGCAATTTTAAAATATAAAAAATTGTTTAAATTCAGCTAGAAACTTCATGGTGAACAATACATTGTTTTCAAAAAAATCAAATAATTTAATAACTTTTAAATATGCGTTTTCATTTTTTTAGTAAGAAACACACTATTTTTCAAGTGTATAGTACACGATTTCTAGAAACAAATGTTGATATGTTAAAAATGTAAAAAAATAGTGTAATTTAAGCTAGAAAATTCATGGTGAACAATACATTGTTGTCAAAAAAATCAAATAATTTAATAAATTTAAGATAAGCGTTTTCATTTTTTTAGTAAAAAACATATTATTTTTCAAGTCTATAGTACATGATTTCTAGAAACAAATGTTACTATTTTAAAAATATAAAAAAATAATGTAAATTAAGCTGGAATTTTCTTGGTGAAAAATACATTGTTGTTAAAAAAATTAAATAACTGAATAAATTTAAAATATGCGTTTTCATTTTTAAAGTAAAAAACACCCTATATTTCAAGTCTATAGTACATGTAACACCTTACAAAATTTAAGGCTAAGTTTTTTTTTTTTTTTGAAAAGCATTTGCCAAGTAATATATATCATAGATAGTTCACCTACATGAGTTACATAGTGCTTAGTCTAAGGGGCTATCATATGCCCTATCAAAATACATAAGTTCATAGTAGTAGGTTATTAGTACAAACAAGAGATAATATGTCCACTAACGGTAGCCATCTAACGTACTATAAGGAAGGATTGACTACCCAAAATACATCAAAATATCCAAAATACTACAATATCTAAGGGAATGAGCCTTCAAGCGCTAAAGTCTTCATCTTCTGAGTCTCCTACAATATGGTAAGTGTCAGTTATATGTAGACATATAACTGAGTAACCCCCGACATTTTTAAAAATACTTTTATACCATATTACAACCAGTCTAACTGGAAAAACACCCCATTTGGTTCCTATCACACACAATCAATCAAATGCAACATATTCACACTCAATGCATGTAATGACAAGTATAAATGTATGCATGCCATGATATTTCATTATCATACTTAATTCATTTCTTTTCTTTAGTCTTTTACGGAAGCCTCGTGCACAAGACTCCTCCCTAGGCGCATGGCAGTAACGCACGCTTGAGCTCAATCATGGGATCACGGCAAGCGTCCCTACCGTGATCAAACTGCCGGGCTATCTTACCCCAATCACTGGGATAGCCCAGGACTATCTTACCCCATTCATTGAGATAGTCCTTTCTTTCGGGCCATCTTTCCGGTCAGCGGGCAACCCTACTAGTTCAGGCCATCTTAGCCTGTTCATTGGGAGACCCTACATTCTCAATCTTTTCATGCTTATCCACTTACCCGGTGTGTAACCGGTGGGAATCAACCTGCTTACTCAACATCCATTGATGGGGGAAAGCTTATCTTATCATTAAATTTCATTTTATAAGTTATCATGCATTTTCATTCAACATTCATCACAAGACAATTTCATAATTCAAATCAAAGAGTTTGCTATATCATTTCATAACCCTAAATCATGTTACTAAGTCCTATAAGTCTATTTTCATTCATTCTCATCCTAGAAATAGGTTTACAATGCATTTTGGAGGCTAAAACAGGTCAAGGAGGTACTGGCACTTGAGCGCCAGACGCCCATTTTTCATTGCCAGAAATTTTATCTTGGCGCTCGAGCCCCAGTCCTGGCGCTTGAGCACCAGACGCCCATTTTTCACTGCCAGAAATTTTATCTTGGCGCTCGAGCCCCAGTCCTGGCGCTCGAGCGCCAGACATCCATTCACTGCTGCCCAAGATTTTCTCTTGGCGCTCGAGCCCCAGTCCTGGCATTCGAGCCCCAACAACAGATGACAGCTTTTTGCAAATTTCACTAAAAACTCAATTTCTTTCCTTTCAACCTCCTTCCTTGACCCCATTTTCACTTCCAAAACACTACCCACATTATGGCACAACGATTTCACACATATTCAATCAAATTGGCACAAATCAATTACATATTTCTATATCCAACCTCAAGTGACTCAATTCAACATCATACATCACATTACCCATACAATTCACACTCACACCTTGTTACCATAAGCAATCAGCCTAAGCACCAAATCATCAAATTAACCAATAAGCACATGTACAAACCCATTATAACACATATCTCTCAAAGATCAATCATCAAACCACATGCATCCAAGTAAATCATCAATTTACAAGTTCAAACATGTATATTTCTATGTAAATCACAATAACTCCAGTCAAAATACATGTACCAAAATCCAATCATCCACTCAAGCAATTCTAAACCGATTTCTATCACATTTCCACAATATACTAAAATCAAACCTCTTACCAATTTCTATTTCCCTAATTAGTCTAATTTTGGGGTCTTGTGGGGTTACCTCTCAAGTGAAGCTCCAAAACCTTGTCTCCTCCAAGTGTACCCTTGTTCCCAAATAGTCTCCAATTCCTTCAAGTTGCTACTCAATGACTTGGTAGCCCCTAAAATTCACAAATACAAGCTATTAGCACCCATGGGTACCCATTCAAGAGCTTGCATGTTAGAAATGGGGTTGGGAAACCATTTGCCCCAAAATGGGTCTTAACCAAGAATGAGGGAGAGAAGATGCAAGGTTTACCTAGGTACTTCAATGGCTTCTCCAAGGCGCAAATGGTGAAGAATCAAGGAAGAAGAAGATGTGGCTTGCTTTCCCTTGGGTTTGCCCTAGGAGAGCTTGAAAAGAGAGAATGGATGGGTTTGAGTGTGAGATGAGAGTGGCGAGAATGAGAGGGGAGAAGGGAAATATGGGTTTTGTAAATTTTGACATTTCCTTAAGTTTTGCAATTTGGTCCTCCTTCTATCTTTTAAATATTTGCAACCTAATCCTTCTCCCATCATTTGTAGAATTGCCTCACAACCCCTAAATTCCCAATTTCTTTTAAACAATCACCAATTTCATATTTGGGAATTTGCGGGATGTTACACTACATTATTTCTAAAAAACGAATGTTGCAATTTTAAAAATATAAAAAATTGTATAAATTAAGTTATAAACGTCATGGTAAACAATACATTTTTGTCAAAAAAATCAAATAATTTTATAAATTAAAAATAGGCATTTTCATTTTTTAGTAAAAAACACACTATTTTTCAAGTGTATAGTACACGATTTCTAGAAACAAATGTTGATATTTTAAAAATAAAAAAAATAAGTGTAAATTAAGCTAGAAACTTCATGGTGAACAATACATTGTTTTCAAAAAAATCAAATAATTTAATAAATTTAAAATATGCGTTTTCATTTTTAAAGTAAAAAACACCCTATATTTCAAGTGTATAGTACACGATTTCTAAAAAATAAATGTTTCCATTTTAAAATATAAAAAATAGTGTAAATTAAGATAGAAACTTCATGGTACACAATACATTGTTGTCAAAAAAATCAAATAATTTAATAAATTAAAAATATGCGTTTTCATTTTTTTAGTAAAAAACACATTATTTTTCTTTTCAAGTCTATAGGACACGATTTCTAGAAACAAATGTTAATATTTTAAAAATATAAAAAAATAATGTAAATTAAGCTATAATTTTCATGGTTTAAAATACATTGTTGTTAAAAAAATAAAATAACTGAATAAATTTAAAATATGTTTTTTCATTTTTAAAGTAAAAAAATGCTATATTTCAAGTCTATAGTACATGATTTCTAAAAAACAAATGTTGCAATTTTAACAATATAAAAAATTGTGTAAATTAAGCTAGAAACTTCAAGGTAAACAATACATTTTTGTCAAAAAAATCAAATAATTTGATAAATTAAAAATATGCATTTTAATTTTTTTAGAAAAAAACACACTATTTTTCTAGTACACGATTTCTAGAAACAAATGTTGATAATTTAAAAATATAAAAAAATAGTGTAAATTAAGCTAGAAACTTCATGGTAAACAATACATTGTTGTCAAAAAAATCAAATAATTTAATAAATTAAAAATCTGCGTTTTCATTTTTTTAGTAAAAAACACTTTATTATTCAAGTCTAAAAGTACACGATTTCTAGAAACAAATATTAATATTTTAAAAATCTAAAAAAATAATGTAAATTAAGCTAAAATTTTCATGGTAAAAAAACATTGTTATTAAAAAAATTAAATAACTGAATAAATTTAAAATATGCATTTTCATTTTTAAAGTAAACGACACCCTATATTTCAAGTCTATACTACATGATTACTAAAAAACAAATGTTGCAATTTTAAAAATATAAAAAATTGTGTAAATTAAGCTAAAAACTTCATAGTGAACAATACATTGTTGTCAAAAAAATCAAATAATTTAATAACTTTTAAATATGAGTTTTCATTTTTTTTTAGTAAGAAACACACTATTTTTCAAGTGTATAGCACACGATTTCTTGAAACAAATGTTGATATTTTAAAAATATAAAAAATAAGTGTAAATTAAGCTAGAAACTTCATGGTGAACAATACATTGTTTTCAAAAAAATCAAATAATTAAATAAATTTAAAATATGGGTTTTCATTTTTAAAGTAAAAAACACCCTATATTTCAAGTCTATAGTACACGATTTCTAAAAAAGAATGTTGCCATTTTAAAATATAAAAAATAGTGTAAATTAAGATAGAAACTTTATGGTACACAATACATTGTTCTCAAAAAAATCAAATTATTTAATAAATTAAAAATATGCGTTTTCATTTTTTTAGTAAAAAACACATTATTTTTCAAGTCTATAGTACACGATTTCTACAAACAAATTTTAATATTTTAAAAATATAAAAAAATAATGTAAATTAAGATATAATTTTCATGGTGAAAAATACATTGTTGTTAAAAAATTCAAATAACTGAATAAATTTAAAATATGTGTTTTAATTTTTAAACTAAAAAAATGCTATATTTCAAGTCAATAGTACATGATTTCTAAAAAACAAATGTTGCAATTATAACAATATAAAAAATTGTGTAAATTAAACTAGAAACTTCATGGTAAACAATACATTTTTGTCAAAAAAATCAAATAATTTTATAAATTAAAAATATGCATTTTCATTTTTTAGAAAAAAACACACTATTTTTTAAGTTTATAGTACAAGATTTCTAGAAACAAATGTTGATAATTTAAAAATATAAAAAATAGTGTAAATTAAGCTAGAATCTTCATGGTAAACAATACATTGTTGTCATAAAAATCAAATAATTTAATAAATTAAAAACCTGCGTTTTCATTTTTTTAGTAAGAAACACACTATTTTTCAAGTGTATAGTACACTATTTCTAGAAACAAATGTTGATATTTTAAAAATATAAAAAAAATAGGTTAAATTAAGCAAGAATCTTCATGGTGAACAATACATTGTTTTAAAAAAAAATCAAATAATTTAATAAATTTAAAATATGAATTTTCATTTTTAAAGTAAAAAACACCCTATATTTCAAGTCTATAGTACACGATTTCTAAAAAACAATTGTTTCAATTTTAAAAGTATAAAAAATTGTGTAAATTAAGCTAGAAACTTCATAGTAAACAATACATTTTTGTCAAAAAAATCAAATAATTTTATAAATTAAAAATATGCATTTTCATTTTTTTAGTAAAAAACACACTATTTTTCAAATGTATAGTACACGATTTCTAGAAACAAATGTTGATATTTTAAAAATATAAATAGTAAGTGTAAATTAAGCTAGAAACTTCATGGTGAACAATACATTGTGTTTAAAAAAATCAAATAATTTAATAAATTTAAAACATGCGTTTTCATTTTTAAAGTAAAAAACACCCTATATTTCAACTCTATAGTACACGATTTTTAGAAAAAATGTTGCATTTTTAAAATATTAAAAATAGTGTAAATTAAGCTAGAAACTTCATGGTGAACAATACATTGTTTTCAAAAAATCAAAAAATTAATAAATTTAAAATATGCGTTTTCATTTTTAAAGTAAAAAACACCCTATTTTTCAAGTGTATGGAACAAGATTCCTTGAAACAAATATTAATATTTTAAAAATATAAAAAACAATGTAAATTAAGCTAGAATTTTCATGGTGAAAAATACATTGCTGTTAAGAAAATCAAATAACTGAATAAACTTAAAATATGCGTTTTCATTTTTAAAGTAAAAAACATCCTATATTTCAAGTCTATAGTACATGATTTCTAAAAAACAAATGTTGCAATTTTAAAAATATAAAAAATTCTGTAAATTAGGCTAGAAACGTCATGGTAAACAATATATTTTTGTCAAAAAATCAAATAATTTTATAAATTAAATATATGCATTTTCATTTTTTTAGTCAAAAACACACTATTTTTCAAGTGCATAGTACACGATTTCTACAAACAAATGTTGATATTTTAAAAATAAAAAATATAAGTGTAAATTAAGCAAGAAACTTCATGGTGAACAATACATTGTTTTCAAAAATATCAAATAATTTTATAAATTTAAAATATGCATTTTCATTTTTAAATTAAAAAACACCTTATATTTCAAGTCTATAGTACACAATTTCTAAAAAACAAATGTTGCAATTTTAAAATATAAAAAATAGTGTAAATTAAGTTAGAAACTTCATGGTAAACAATACATTGTTTTCAAAAAATCAAAAAAATTAATAACTTTAAATATGCGTTTTCATTTTTAAAGTAAAAAACACCCTATTTTTCAAGAGTATAGAACACGATTTCTAGAAAAAAAATGTTGCAATTTTAAAAATATAAATCAAATAGTGTAAATTAAGCTAGAAACTTTATTGTAAACAATACATGGTTGTAAAAAAAAAAATTTAATAAATTAAAAATATGTTTTTTTTTAAAGTAAAAAACACCCTAATTTTTAAGTGTATAGTACAAGATTTCTAGAAACATATGTTGCAATTTTAAAATAAAAAAATAATATAAATTAACCTAGAAACTTTATGGGAAACAATATATTGTTTTCAATAAAATAAAAAAATTTAATAAATTTAAAATATAGGTTTTAATTTTTAAAGTAAAAGACACCCTATTTTTCAAGTGTATAGTACATGATTTTAGGATACAAATGTTGCAATTATAAAAATATAAAAAGTTTCGTAAATTAAACTAGAAATATACATTCTCATTTTTAAAGTAAAAAACACCTTATATTTCAAGTCTACAGTACATGATTTCTACAAACAAATGTTGCAATTTTAAAAATATAAAAAATTATGTAAATTAAGCTAGAAACTTCATGGTAAACAATCAATTGATTTAAAAAAAATTAATAATTTAATAAATTTCAAATATGCGCTTTCATTTTTATATTAAAAACACCCTATTGTTTAAGTCTATAGTACACGATTTCTACAAACAAATGTTGCAATTTAAAAGATATAAAAATTGTGTAAATTAAGCTAGAAAGTTCATCGTAAACAATACATTGATTTATAAAAAATTAAATATTTTAATAAATTTAAAGTATTCGTTTTCATTTTTAAAGTGAAAAAGACCCTATATTTCATGTCTATAGTACACGATTTTTAGAAACAAATGTTGATATTTTAAAAATATTAAATATAGTGTAAATTAAGCTAGGAGCATCATGGTGAACAATACATTGTTTAAAAAAAAGAAATAATTTATTAATTTTAAAATATGCATTTTCATTTTTTTTTAAAAAAAAAATACCCTGTTTTTCAAGTGTATAGTACACGATTTTTAGAAACAAATGTTGATATTTTAAAATATTAAATATAGTGTAAATTAAGCTAGGAGCTTCATAGTGAACAATAAATTGTTGTAAAAAAAATCAAATATTTCAATACATATAAAATATGTAATTTCATTTTTATAGTAAAAAACAATCTATTTTTCAAGTATACAGTACAGGGTTTCTAGAAAAAAGTGTTGATATTTTAAAAATATAAAAAATAGTGTAAATTAAGCTAGAAACTTCATGGTTAAAAATACAATGTTGTCAAAAATTCAAATAATTTAATAAATTTAAAATATGCATTTTCATTTTTAAAGTAAAAAACACCCTATTTTTCAATTGTATAATACGCGATTTCTAGAAACAAATGTTTCAGTTTTTAAAATATAAAAAATTGTTAAAATTAAGCTAGAAACTTTATGGGAAACAATAGATTTTTTTTTAAAAAAAATCAAATAATTAAACAAAATTAAAATATGCATTTTCATTTTCAAACTAAAAAACACCTGATTTTTCAAGTGTATAGAACACGATTTCTAGAAACCAATTTTGCAATTATAAAAATATAAGAAATTGTGTAAATTAAGCAAGAAACTTCATGGGGAATATTACATCATTTTCAAAAAATTCAAATAATTAGATAAATTTAAAATATGCGTTTTCATTTTTAAAGTAAAAAACACCCTATATTTCAAGTCTTTAATACACAATTTTTAGAAACAAATGTTGTAATTTTAAAAAAAAAAATGTGTAAATTAAGCTAGAAACTTTATTGGGAACAATACATTGTTTTCAAAAAAGTTAGATATAATAATAAATATAAAATATGCGTTTTATATTTAAAGTAAAAAACACCCTAATTTTAAAGTGTATAGTACACGATTTCTAGAGACAAATGTTGCAATTTTAAAAATATAAATTTTTTTATAAATTAACCTAGAAACTTTTTGGGGAACAATATATTGTTTTCAATAAAATCAAAAAATTTAAAAAATTCAAATATGTGTATTAATATTTTAAGTATAAAACACACTATTTTTCAAGTGTATAGTACACGATTTTTAGAAACTTCATGGTGAACAATACATTATTTTCAAAAAAATTAAAAAAATTAATAAATTTAAAATATGCATTTTTATTTTTAGAGTAAAAAATACCCTATTTTTTTAGTGTATAGAACACAATTTCTAGAAACAAATGTTACAATTTTAAAAATATAAATCAAACAGTGTAAATTAACTAGAAACTTTATAGGGAACAATTTTTTTATTTCAATAAAATCAAAAGATTTAATAAATTTAATATATGCATTTTAATTTTTAAAGTAAAAAATATCCTATTTTTCAAATGTATATTACACGATTTTTAGAAACAAATGTTACAATTTTAAAAATATAAAAAGTTTTGTAAATTAAACAAGAAAGATTATGGTGAAATTTACATATTTTTCAAAAAAATATTAATAAATTTAAAATATGCGTTTTCATTTTTAAAGTAAAAAACACCCTATTTTTCAAGTGTATAGAACACGATTTCAAAAAACAAATGTTGCAATTTTAAAAATATAAATCAAATAGTGTAAATTAAGCTAGAAACTTTATTGTGAACAATACAATGTTGAAAAAAATGAAATAATTTAATAACTTTAAAAATATGTTTTCATTTTTTTAGTAATTAACACCCTATTTTTCAAGTGCATAGTACAGGATTTCTAGAAACGAATGTTGATATTTTAAAAATATTAATTATAGTATAAATTAAGCTAGAAACTTCATGGTTAAAAATAATTGTTGTCAAAAAAACCAAAAAATTTAATAAATTTAAAATATGCATTTTCATTTTTAAATTAAAAAACACCCTATTTTTCAAGTGTATAGTACGCGATTTCTAGAAATGAATGTTTCAATTTTTAAAATATAAAAAATTGTAAAAGTTAAGCTTGAAACTTTATGGGGAACAATAGATTGTTTTAAACAAAATCAAATAATTAAATAAAATTAAAATATGCATTTTCATTTTTAAAGTAAAAAGCACCCTATTTTTCAAGTGTATAGAACACGATTTATAGACACAAATGTTGCAATTATAAAAATATATACAATTGTATAAATTAAGCTAGAAATTTCATGGGGAAAATTAAATTATTTTCAAAAAAATAAAATAATTTA
Organism: Cyamopsis tetragonoloba; assembly: GCA_037177725.1. Taxonomy (NCBI): domain Eukaryota; kingdom Viridiplantae; phylum Streptophyta; class Magnoliopsida; order Fabales; family Fabaceae; genus Cyamopsis; species Cyamopsis tetragonoloba. Next base: position 65,052,044 of record CM074119.1, read on the forward strand.
ATAAATTTAAAATGTGCGTTTTCATTTTTAAAGTAAAAAACACCTTGTATTTCAAATCTATAGTACATGCTTTCTACAAACAAATGTTGCAATTTTAAAAATATAAAAAATTATGTAAATTAAGCTAGAAACTTTATTGGGAACAATACATTGTTTTCAAAAAAATCAAAAAAGTTTATAAATTTAAAATATGCGTTTTCATTTTAAAAGTAAAAAACACCCTATTTTTCAAGTCTGTAGAACATGATTTCTAGAAACAAATGTTGCAATTTTAAAAATATAAATCAAATAGTGTAAATTAAGCTTGAAACTTTATTGTGAACAATACATGGTTTTAAAAAAAATCAAATAATTTAATAAATTTTAAATACGTGTTTTCCTTTTTTTAGTAAAAAACACCCTATTTTTTATTTGCATAGTACACGATTTCTAGAAAGAAATGTTGATATTTTAAAAATATTAAATATCGTGTAAATTAAGGTAGGAACTTCATGGTGAACAATACATTGTTTTAAAAAACAAATAATTTAATAATTTTAAAATATGTGTTGTCATTGTTTTAGTAAAAAACACCCTATTTTTCAAGTATATAGTTCACGATTACTGGAGACAAATGTTGATATTTTAAAATTATAAAAAAATAGTGTAAATTAAGCAATAAACTTCATGGTGTACAATAAATTGTTGTAAAAAAAATCAAATAATGTAATAAATTTAAAATATGCCTTTTCATTTTTATAGTAAAAAACACCCTATGTTTTAAGTATATAGTACAAGATTTCTAGAAACAAATGTTGATCTTTTAAAAATATAAAAAATAGTGTAAATTAAGCTAGAAACTTCATGGTGAACCATACATTGTTGTCAAAAAAATCAAATAATTTAATAAATTTAAAATATGCATTTTCATCTTTTAAGTAAAATACACCCTATTTTTCAAGTGTATAGTACTCGATTTCTAAAAACAAATGTTTCAATTTTAACAATATAAACAATTGTGTAAATTAAGCTAGAAACTTCATGGGGAAAATTACATTATTTTCAAAAACAATCAATTAATTTAATAAATTTAAAATATGCGTTTTCATTTTTAAAGTAAAAATTACCCTATTTTTCAAGTGTATGGAACACGATTTCTAGAAACAAATGTTGCAATTATAAAAATATAAACAATTGTGTAAATTATGCTAGAAACTTCATGGGGAAAAATACATTATTTTCAAAAAATTCAATTAATTTTATAAATTTAAAATATGCATTTTCATTTTTAAAGTAAAAAACACCCTATATTTCAAGTGTATAGAAAACGATTTCTAGAAACTAATGTTGCAATTTAAAAAATCTATTGTTCCCTGTAAAGTTTCTAGCTTAATTTTTACAATTTTATATATTTTTAAAATTGAAATATTTATTTCTAGAAATCGTGTACTATACACTTAAAATTGATTTTTTTACAACAATGTATTGTCACAATGAAGTTTCTAGCTTAATTAACACTACTTTTTATATTTTTAAAATGTTAACATTTGTTTCTAGAAATCGTGTACTATACACTTGAAAAATAAGGTGTTTTTTACTAAAAATTGAAAATGCATATTTTTAATTTATTAAATTATTTGACCTTTTTGAAAACAATGAATTGTTCACCATGAAGTTTCTAGCTTAATTTACACTATTGTTTTATATTTTTGAAATATCAACATTTGTTTCTAGAAATTGTGTACCATACACTTGAAAAACATGGTATATCTTAAAATTAATAAATTATTTGTTTTTTGAAAACAATTCATTGTTTACCATGAAGTTTCTAGCTTAATTTACACTATTTTTAATATTTTTAAAATATCAACATTTGTTTCTAGAAATCGTGTACTATGCACTTGAAAAAAAGGGTGTTTTTTACTAAAAAAATGAAAACAAATATTATAATTTTATTAAATTATTTGATTTCTTTGAAAAGCATGTATTTGTTCCCAATAAAGTTTCTAGCTTAATTTGCACTATTTGATTTATATTTTTAAAATTGCAACATTTGTTTCTAGAAATTGTGTTCTATCACTTGAAAAATAGGGTGTTTTTACTTTAAAAATGAAAATGCATATTTTAAATTTATTAAATTCTTTGATTTTTTAGAAGACAATGTATTGTTCACCATGAAGTTTCTAGTTTAGTTTACAAAATTTTTTATATTTTAATAATTGCAACATTTGTTTCTAAAAGTCGTGTACTACACACATGAAAATTAGGTTGTTTTTTACTTTAAAAATGAAAACACATATTTTAAATTTATTAAATTATTTGATTTTTTTGAAAATAAAGTAATTTTCTACATGAAGTTTCTAGCTTAATTTACACAATTTTTTATATCTTTAAAATTGCAACATTTGTTTCTAAAAATCGTGTACTATAGACTCAAAATATAGGGTGTTTTTTACTTTAAAAATGAAAATGCATATTTTCAATTTATTAAATTATTTGATATTTTTAAAACAATGTATTGTGCCCAAAAATGTTTCTAGCTTAATTTACACAATTGTTTATATTTTTAAAATTGCAATATTTGTTTCTAGAAATCTTGTACTATACACTTGAAAAATAGGTTTTTTTTTTAATTTAAAAATGTAAATGATATTTTAAATTTATTAAATTATTTGATTTTTTTAAAAACAATCTATTGTTCCCCCATAAAGTTTCTAGCTTCATTTTTATAATTTTTTATATTTTAAAATTGAAACATTTGTTTCTAGAAATCGCGTACTATACACTTAAAAAATAGGGTGTTTTTAACTTTAAATATGTAAACGCATATTTTAATTTTATTAAATTGTTTAATGTTTTTGACAACAATGTATTGTTCACCATGAAGTTTCTAGCTTAATTTACACTATTTTTTATATTTTTGAAATATCAACATTTTTTTCTAGAAATCGTGTACTATACACTTGAAAAATATGGTGTTTTTTACTTTAAAAATGAAAACGCATATCTTAAAATTAATAAATTATTTGTTTTTTTAAAATAATTTATTGTTTACCATGAAGTTTCTAGCTTAATTTACACTATTTTTAATATTTTTAAAATATCAACATTTGTTTCTAGAAATCGTGTACTATGCACTTGAAAAAAAGGGTGTTTTTTACTAAAAAAATGAAAACACATATTTTAATTTTATTAAATTATTTGATTTGTTTGACAAGCATGTATTGTCCCCAATAAAGTTTCTAGCTTAATTTGCACTATTTGATTTATATTTTTAAAATTACAACATTTGTTTCTAGAAATCGTGTTCTATCACTTGAAAAATAGGGTGTTTTTACTTTAAAAATCAAAATGCATATTTAAAATTTATTAAATTTTTTGATTTTTTAGAAGACAATGTATTGTTCACCATGAAGTTTCTAGTTTAGTTTACAAAATTTTTTATATTTTAATAATTGCAACATTTGTTTCTCAAAATCGTGTACTACACACTTGAAAATTAGGTTGTTTTTTACTTTAAGAATGAAAACGCATATTTTAAATTTATTAAATTATTTGATTTTTTTGAAAATAAAGTAATTTTCTTCATGAAGTTTCTAGCTTAATTTACACAATTTTTTATATTTTTAAAATTGCAACATTTGTTTCTAAAAATCGTGTACTATAGACTCGAAATATAGGGTGTTTTTTACTTTAAAAATCAAAATGCATATTTTCAAATTATTAAACTATTTGATTTTTTTAAAACAATGTATTGTGCCCGAAAAAGTTTCTAGCTTAATTTACACAATTGTTTATATTTTTAAAATTGCAACATTTGTTTCTAGAAATCTTGTACTATACACTTGAAAAATAGGTTTTTTTTTTAATTTAAAAATTTAAATGATATTTTAAATTTATTGAATTATTTGATTTTTTTGAAAATAATCTCTTGTTCCCCCATAAAGTTTCTAGGTTAATTTTTATAATTTTTTATAATTTTAAAATTGAAACATTTGTTTCTAGAAATCGCGTACTATACACTTAAAAAATAGGGTGTTTTTAACTTTAAAAATGTAAATGCATATTTTAATTTTATTAAATTGTTTAATTTTTTTCACAACAATGTATTGTTCACCATGAAGTTTCTAGCTTAATTTACACCATTTTTTAACAAAACAGAACACAGCGGAATATAATAAGATATATACATATATCAAAATATAAGTGTTTCATCTACAGTCCAGAGAATGTGTACATGTCCAGCTAAGGTAACCATACAACGTATAAATGACTACCTAAGTATCAGAAAAAAGGGCTGCAAAACTGCTCACGCGCTGACACCCTCTGAGTCCGAGCCACCTGCAATACTGTAACCGTTAGTTATATGCTCGACATATAACTTAGTAACCCGTCGGCAGTGAAAATAGTATTACAGGCAGTCTAACTGGAAAACCATCCCAAATCCAATCCTAGCAAACATACACCCAACAAGTACAATTTCAATCACATAGATATGTATGAATAATCATTTTCCATTGTCATTTCTTTCCTCTTTTAACGGGAAATCCTGTGCACCGGGAATCCACCAAAACACGTGGCAGTAACGCATATTGAGCTCATCGTCATCACAGTCCTGGCCAGCGTCCCCCCAAGGATCCTCCTGCCGGGCTACTAACTCTCTCTTGAGCTAGCACAAGACAATTTCACAATTCAAATCAAAGAGATTGCCATATCATTTCATAACCCTAAATCATGTTACTAAGTCCTATAAGCCTATTTCCATTCATTCCCATCCTAGAAATAGGTTTATAACGCATTTTGGAGGCTAAAACAGGTCAAGGAGGAACAGGGCATTGGTGCTTGAGCACCAGACGTCAAATTTTCATTGCAAGAAATTTTATCCTGGCACTCAAGCGCCAGACATCCATTCGTTGTTGCCCAAAATTTTCTCCTGGGGCTTGAGCACATTGTTCACCATGAAGTTTTTAGAATAATTTCCAATATTTTTTTATATTTTTAAAATATCAACATTTGTTTCTAGAAATCGTACACTTGAAAAATAAGGTGTTTTTTACTAAAAAAATGAAAACTCATATTTTAAATTTATTAAATTATTTTATTTTTTTTATAAAAATGTATTGTTTACCAAGAAGTTTCTAGCTTAATTTACACTGTTTTTTATATTTTAAAAATAACAATATTTGTTTCTAGAAATCGTGTACTATACACTTAAAATATAGGGCGTTTTTTAATTTAAAAATGAAAACGCATATTTTAAATTTATTAAATTATTTGAGTTTTTTTAAAATAAATGTATTTTTCCCGATAAAGTTTGTAACTTAATTTACACAATTGTTTATATTTTGAAAATTGCAACATTTGTTTTTAGAAATTGTGTACTATACACTTGAAAAATAGGGTGTTTTTTACTTTAAAAATGAAAATGCATATTTTAAATTTAATAAATTATTTTATTTTTTTTAAAACAATCGATTTTTCCCCATAAAAATTCTAGCTTAATTTTTATAATTTTTTATATTTTTAAAATTGAAGAATTTGTTTCTAGAAATCGCATACTATACACTTGAAAAATAGGGTGTTTTTTACTTTAAAAATGAAAATGCATATTTTAAATTTATTAAATTATTTAATTTTTTTGAAATCAATGTATTGTTTACCATGAAGTATCTAGCTTAATTTACATATTTTTTTATATTTTTAAAATTGCAACATTTGTTTGTAGAAATCGTGTACAATAAACTTGAAATATAAAGTGTTTTTTACTTTAAAAAATAAACGCGTATTTTAAATTTATTAAATTATTTAATTTTTTTGTAAACAATGTATTGTTCACCAAGAAGATTCTAGCTTAATTTACACTACTTTTTATATTTTTAAAATAGTAACATTTGTTTCTAGAAATAGTGTACTATACACTTGAAAAATAGGGTGTTTCTTACTAAAAAAATGAAAACGCATGATTTAAATTTATTAGATTATTTGATTTTTTTTTATAACAATGTATAGTTTACCATGAAGTTTCTAGCTTAATTTTTTATATTTTTAAAATTGAAAGATTTGTTTGTAGAAATCGTGACTATAGACTTGAAATATAGGTTGTTTTTTACTTTAAAAATGAAAACACATATTTTAAATTTATTCAATCAATTCATTTTTTTGACAACAATGTATTTTTCACCATGAAGTTTCTAGCTTAATTTACCCTATTTTTTTATATTTTTAAAATATCAACATTTGTTTCTAGAAATCGTGTACTATACACTTGAAAAATAGTGTTTTTTACTAAAAAAATGAAACGCATATTTTTAATTTATTAATTTTTTTTTAATAAAAATGTATTGTTTACCATGAAGTTTCTAGTTTAATTTACACAATTTTATATTTTTAAAATTGCAACATTTGTTTGTAGAAATCGTGTACTATAGATTTGAAATATATGGTATTTTTTACTTTAAAAATGAAAATGCTTATTTTAAATTTATTCAATTATTTGATTTTTTTTGACAACAATGTATTTTTTATCATGAAGTTTCTAGCTTAATATACACTATTTTTTTATATTTTTAAAATATCAACATTTGTTTCTAGAAATCGTGTACTATAAACTTGAAAAGTAGGGTGTTTTTTACTAAAAAAATTGAAACACATATTTTAAATTTAGTAAATTATTTTTTTTTTTTTGAAATCAATGTATTGTTTACCATGAAGTTTCTAGTTTAATTTAAACAATTTTTTATATTTTTAAAATTGCAATATTTGTTTGTAGAAATCATGCACTATAGACTTGAAATATATGGTGTTTTTTACTTTTAAAATAAAAATGCATATTTTAAATTTATTAAATTATTTGATTTTTTAACAACAATGTATTGTTTACCATGAAGTTTCTACCTTAATTTACACAATTTTTTATATTTTTAAAATTGCAACATTTGTTTGTAGAAATCGTGTTCTATAGACTTGAAATATAGGGTGTTTTTTACTTTAAAAATGAAAACGCATGTTTTAAATATATTCAATTATTTGATTTTTTTGACAACAATGTATTTTTCACCATGAAGTTTCTAGCTTAATTTACACAATTTTTTATATTTTTAAAATTGCTACATTTGTTTGTAGAAATCGTGTATTATAGACTTGAAATATAGGGTGTTTTTTACTTTAAAAATAATATCGTATATTTTAAATTTATTAAATTTTTTAATTTTTTTGACAACAATGTATTGTTACCATGCAGTTTCTAGCTTAATTTACCCTTTTTTTATATTTTTAAAATATCAACATTTGTTTCGAGAAATCGTGTACTATACACTTGAAAAATATGGCATTTTTTACTAAAAAAATGAAATTGCATATTTTAAATGTTTTTACAATAATGTATTGTTCACCATGAAGTTTCTATCTTAATTTACACTATATTTTTATATTTTTAAAATATAACATTTGTTTTTAGAAATCGTATACTATACACTTGAAAAATAGGGTGTTTTTTAACTTTAAAAATCAAAACGCATATTTTAAAGTTATTAAATTATTTAATTTTTTTTAATTCTATGCATTGTTTACGATTTCTACAAACAATTGTTGCAATTTTAAAAATATAAAAAACTGTGTAAATTAAGCTAGAAACCTCATGGTAAACAATACATTGATTACCAAAAAATAAATAATTTAATAAATTTAAAATATGCATTTTCATTTTTTTAGTAAAAAACACCTTATTTTTCAATTGTATAGTACACGATTTCTTGAAGCAAATGTTGATATTTTAAAAATATAAAAAAAAATAGTGTAAATTAAGCTAGAAACTTCATGGTGAACAATACATTGTTGTCAAAAAAATTAAATAAATTAATAAATTTAAAATATGCGCTTTTATTTCTTTAGTAAAAAAGACCATATTTTTCAAGTGTATAATTTCTAGAAAGAAATGTTGATATTTTAAAAATATAAAAAATAGTGTAAATTAAGGTAGAAATTTCTTGGTGAACAATACATTATTGTGAAAAATATCAAATAATTTAATAAATTTAAAATATGTGTTTTCATTTTTAAACTAAAAAAATCCTATTTTTCAAGAGTATAGTACGTGATTTCTAGAAATAAATTTTTCAATTTTAAAAATATAAAAAATTGTAAAAATTAAGCTATAAACTTTTTGTAACATCCCAAATTTCTAATTTCCTATAGTAAATTATTTAGATTCACAAACTCACTCTTAAGGGACTATTTGAGAAAAGATAAGGAATTTGGGAAACTAGAATATATTAGAAAGCAAATTGGATTAGGGGGAAAGAACTAGATTATAATAAAAATAGAGATTTAATGGGTAACAAAATGGGAATTTAGGGATTTGGTTGCATTCCCTAAGAAATTAGAGGGAAGGACTAGGTTGAAATTTTATAGTGCCATGAGAAGGACGAAGAATTTTACTTCTACTGACCTGTTCCCACCACGGCTAGAGAAAATTACTTTCAACTTTACATAGCCTTTAGGGGAGATAGTGTCCCCTGTGAAGCCTATCAGATTCCCTTTGTGAGGGATCAGATCTTTTTCTGTTAGACCCAGCTTCTGGAATAGATCCCAGAACATGATGTCGGCTGAACTCCCCTGGTCTACGAACAACCTTTTTACCTCGTACCCCTCCATTCTGGCCATAATGACTAGGGGGCATTAGATCCAGTCCCATCTATAGGTAGGTCATCCTCTGTAAATGCCAGCGTCATCCTCCTCATGGCCTTCACAGCCATGCAATGGTCCTCTGCATCGCGGGATCGCTTTCTGGATGACTCCGCAGGTTCCATCTAATCTAGGCCCCCAGCAATCATGTTAATGATTCCTTTCGAAGCCGTGTGTTCATGTCTTTGCAGGCTTCGGGATCTTGACCTTCGCCTTTCGTCTCGCCCAGAGTCCCTGTTCCTTGAACCGGACCCATGTCGTCTGGATGGCGACAGGCTCCTACCGCGGGATGTCCCTTCGTCATTTTTCTGGACAAACTATTTTAGTTTTCCTTGTCATATCAACTTTTCGATGGAGTCCTTGAGATGGATGCATTCGTTGGTGTAATGTCCATGATGTTTATGGTATAGACAAAACTTGTCTTTATTTTTCGACTGCGACCTCATTGGTGGATGTCTGTCCTTCAATTCTGAATACATGATTTCTTTGTATACCCGTGATGGCGGCATGGTCAAGGGCTCATAGCTCGAGTAGGCTCCTCTGGGTGGTCTCCCACATTTTTTTAAATTGTAACATTTGTTTGTAAAAATCTTGTACTATAGACTTGAAATATAGGGTGTTTTTTACTTTAAAAAGGAAAACGCAAATTTTAAATTTACTAAATTATTTAATTTTTTTTAAATCAATGAATTGTTTATCATGAAGTTTCTAGCTTAATTTACATAATTTTTTATATTTTTAAAATTGCAACATTTGTTTGTAGAAATCGTGTATTATAGACTTGAAATATAGGGTGCTTTTTACTTTAAACATAATATCGCATATTTTAAATTTATTAAAATAGGCGACAACAATGTATTGTTCACCATGCAGTTTCTAGCTTAATTTACATTATTTTTTTTATATTTTTAAAATATCAACATTTGTTTCTAGAAATCGTGTACTATACACTTGAAAAATAGGGTGTTTTTTACTTTAAAAACGAAAATGCATATTTTAAATTTATTAAATTATTTGAATTTTTTGAAAACAATGTATTGTTCACCAAGAAGTTTCTAGCTTAATTTTTATTATTTTTTATATTTTTAAAATATCATCATTTGTTTCTAGAAATCGTGTACTATACACTTGAAAAATAGGGTATTTTTTACTAAAAAAATGAAAACGCATGTTTTAATTTTATTAAATTATTTAATTTTTTTGACATCAATGTATTGTTCACCATGAATTTTCTAGCTTAATTTACACAATTTTATTCTATTTTTAAAATTGCAACATTTGTTTGTAGAAATCGTGTACTATAGACTTGAAATATAGGGTGTTTTTTACTTTAAAAATGAAAATGCATATTTTAAGTTTATTAAATTATTATTTTTTAAATCAATTTATTGTTTACCATGAAGTTTCTAGCTTAACATGTGTTTTCATTTTAAAAGTAAAAAACACCCTATATTTCAAGTCTATAGTGCACGATTTCTACAAACAAATATTTCAATTTAAAAAATATAAAAAAATTGTTTAAATTAAGCTAGAAACTTCATGGTAAACTATACATTGTTGTCAAAAAAATCAAATAATTTAAAATATGCGTTTTCATTTTTTTAGTAAAAAACACATTATTTTTTAGGTGTATATAGTACACGATTTCTAGAAACAAATGTTGATATTTTAAAAAGATAAAAACAATAGTGTATATTTAAGCTAGAAACTTCATGGTGAACAATACATTGTTGTCAAAAAAATAGAATATTTTAATAAATTTAAAATATGCATTTTCATTCTTTAGTAAAAAAACACCCTATTTTTCAAGTGTATAGTACACGATTTCTCGAACCAAATGTTGATATTTTAAAAATATAAAAAAATACTGTAAATTAAGCTAGAAACTTCATGGTGAACAATACGTTGTTGTAAAAAAACTCTATTAATTTAATAAATTTAAAATATGCATTTTCATTTTTAAAGTATAAACACCCTATTTTTCAAGTTTATAGTACGTGATTTCTAGAAACAAAAGTTACAATTTTAAAAATATAAAAAATAGTGTAAATTAAGCTAGAAATTTCTTGGTGAACAATACATTGTTGTCAAAAAATAAAATAATTGAATAAATTTAAAATATGCGTTTTCATTTTTAAAGTAAAAAACACCCTATATTTCAAGTCTATAGTACACGATTTCTACAAACTATTGTTGCAATTTCAAAACTATAAAAAATTGTATAAGCTAAGCTAGAAACTTTGTTGGGAACAATACATAGTTTGCAAAAGAATTAAATATATTAATAAATTTAAAATATGCGTTTTAATTTTTAAAGTAAAAAACACCCTATTTTGCAAGTGTATATTACATTATTTATATAAACAAATGCTGCAATTATAAAAATATAAATATTTTTGTAAAACATACTATAAACTACATAGTGAACCATACATTGTTTTCAAAAAAGTTAAATATTTTAATAAATTTAAAATATGTGTTTTCATTTTTTTTATAAAAAACACCTTATTTTTCAAGGGTATATAGTACACGATTTCTAGAAACAAATGTTGATATTTTAAAAATATAAAAAAATAGATTAAATTAAGCTAGAAACTTCATGGTGAATAATACATTGCTGTAAAAAAAAATCAAATATATTAATAAATTTAAAATACGCGTTTTCATTTTATTAGTAACAAAAACCCTATATTTCAACTCTATAGTACACGATTTCTACAAACAAATGTTGCAATTTTAAAAATATAAAAAATTGTGTAAATTAAGCTAGAAACTTTATCGTAAACAATACATTTTTGTTACAAAAATCAAATAATTTAATAAATTTAAAATATGTGTTTTCATTTTTAAAGTAAAAAACACCCTATATTTCAAGTCTATAGTACACGATTTCTACAAACAAATGTTGCAATTTTAAAAATATAAAAAATTGTCTAAATTAAGCTAGAAACTTAATGGTAAACAATACATTAATTTCAAAAAAAATTAAATAATTTAACAAATTTAAAATACGCCTTTTAATTTCTTTAGTAATAAACAACCTATTTTTTAAGTGTATAATACGCGATTTATAGAAAAAATGATGATATTTTAAAAATATAAAAAATAGTTTAAATAAATTTAGAAACTTCATGGTGAAAAATACATTGTTGTCAAAAAAATCAAACAATTTAATAAATTTAAAATATACGTTTTCATTTTTAAAGTAAAAAACACCCTATATTTCAAGTTATAGTACATGATTTCTACAAACAAATGTTGCAATTTAAAAAAAATAAAAAATTGTGCAAATTAAGCTAGAAACTTCATGGTAAACAATACATTGTTGTTACAAAAATCAAATAATTTAATTAATTTAAAATATGCATTTTCATTTTTAAAGTAAAAAACACCATATATTTCAAGTCTATGGTACACGATTTCTATAAACAAATGTTGCAATTTTAAAAATATAAAAAATTGTGTAAATTAAGGAAAAAACTTCATGTTGAACAATACATTGATGTCAAAAAATCAAATAATATAATAAATTTAAAATATGCGTTTTCACTTTTAAAGTAAAAAACTCCCTATATTTCAAGTAGTACAGGATTTCTACAAACAAATGTTGCAATTTTAAAAATATAAAAAATTGTATAAGTTACGCTAGAAACTTAATGGTAAACAATACATTGATTTCAAAAAAAATTAAATAATTTAATAAATTTAAAATACGCCTTTTATTTTTTTTGGTAATATACAGCCTATTTTTTAAGTGTATATAGTACACGATTTATATAAACAAATGTTGATATTTTAAAATATAAAAAATTGTGTAAATTAAGCTAGAAACTTCATGGAGAAAAATACTTTATTGTCAAAAAAATCAAATAATTTAAGAAATTTAAAATATGCGTTTTCATTTTGAAATTAAAAAATACCTTATATTTTAAGTCTATAGTACACGATTTCTACAAACAAATGTTGCAATTATAAAAATATAAAAAATTGTGTAAATGAAGCTAGAAACTTCATGGTAAACTATACAATGTTGTCAAATAAATCAAATAATCTAATAAATTTAAATAAAGCATTTTCATTTTTTTAGTAGGAAACACCCTTTTAAAATTACATTATTTTAAAAAAAATCAAATAATTTAATAAATTTAAAATATGTGTATTCATTTTTAACATGAAAACCACCCTAATTTTCAATCGTATAGTTCATTATTTCTAGAAACAAATGCTGTCATTTTAAAAATATAAAAAATTGTGTAAATTAACCTAGAAACTGCATGGGGAAAAATACATTATTTAAAAAAAATCAAATAACTTAAAAAATTTAAAATATGCGTTTTCATTTTTAAAGTAAAAAACACCCTAATTTTCAAATGTATAGTTCACGATTTCTAGAAACAAATATTGCCATTTTAAAAATATAAATTTTTTTATAAATTAACCTATAAACTTTATGGGGAACAATATATTATTTTCAAAAAAATAAAAAAATTTAAAAATTTAAAATATGCATTTTAATTTTTAAAGTAAAAAACACCCTATTTTTCAACTGTATATAGTACACGATTTTTAGAAATAATTGTTGCAATTTTAAAAATATAAAAAATTTTGTAAACTAAACTAGAAACTTCATGGTGAACAATACATTGTTTTAAGAAAAATCAAAAAATATAATAAATTTAAAATATGCATTTTCATTTTTAAAGTAAAAACACCCTATTTTTCAATTGTATAGAACACAATTTCTAGAAACAAATGTTTCAATTTTAAAAATATAAATAAAATAGTGAAAATTAAGCTAGAAACTTTATTGTGAACAATACATGGTTGTCAAAAAAATCAAATAATTTAATAAATTTAAAATATGTGATTTCATTTTTTTTAATAAAAAACACCCTATTTTTCAAGTGCATAATACACGATTTTTAGAACCAAATTTTGATATTTTAATAATATTAATTATAGTGTAAATTAAGCTAGAAACTTCATGGTGAACAATACATTGTTTTAAAAAAAACAAATAATCGATTTAGTTTTTAAAGTAAAAAACACCCTATTTTTCAAGTGTATACGATTTCTAGAAACAAATGTTGACATTTAAAAAATACAAAATAATAGTGTAAATTAAGCTAGAAAACTTCATGGTGAACAATACATTGTTTTCAAAAAAATCAAATAATTTAATAAATTTAAACTATGTGTTTTCATTTTTTAGTAAAAAAGGCCCTATTTTTAAAGTGTATAGTACACAATTTCTATAAAAAAAATGTTGATATTTTAAAAATATAAAAAATAGTATAAATTAAGCTGGAAACTTCTTGTTGACAATAAATTGTTTTAAAAAAAATTAAATAATTTAATAAATTTAAAATATGCGTTTTAATTTTTAAAGTAAAAAACACCCTATTTTTGAAGTTTATAGTACGCGATTTCTAGATACAAAGGTTGATATTTTAAAAATATAAAAAGAAGTGTAATTAAGCTAGAAATGCCTTGTTAAACAATACATTGTTGTCAAAAAAATCAAATAATTTAATAACTTTAAAATATGCGTTTTCATTTTTTTAGTAAAAATTACCCTACATTTAATTTCTATAGTACACGATTTCTATAAACAAATGTTACTATTATTAAAATATAAAAAATAGTTTTAATTAAGCTAGAAACTTCATGGTAAACATTACAATGATTTTAAAAAAATTAAATAATTTAATAAATTTAAAATATGTGTTTCCATTATTTTGTAAAAAACACCTTATTTTTCAAGTGTATAGTACACGATTTCTAGAAACAAATGTTGATATTTTAAAAATATTAAAAAATTGTGTAAATTAAGGTAGAAACTTCATGGTAAACAATACATTTTTGTCAAAAAAGAAAATAATTTAATAAATTTAAAATATGTGTTTTAATTATTAAAGTAAAAAACACCCTAATTTTCAAGTGTATAGTACGCGATTTCAAGAAATAAATATATAAAATTTTAAAAATTAAAAAAGTTTGCAAAAATTAAGCTAGAAACTTTATGGGTAAAAATAGATTGTTTTTAAAAAAAATCCAATAATTTAATAAATTTAAAATATGCACTTTCATTTTTAAAGTAAAAAATACCTTATTCTTCAAGTGTATAGTACACGATTTCTAGAAACAAATCTTGCAATTATAAAAATATAAACAATTGTGTAAATTATGCTAGAAACTTTATGGGCAACAATACATTGTTTTTAAAAAAAACCAAATAATTTAATAAATTTAAAATATGCGTTTTCATTTTGAAAGTAAAAAACACCCCATATTTCAAGTCTATAGTACACAATTTATAGAAACAAATGTTGCAATTTTAAAATTATAAAAAATTGTGTAAATTAAGCTAGAAACTTTATTGGGAACAATACATGGTTTTTAAAAAAATTAAATATATTAATAAATTAAAAATATGCGTTTTCATTTTTAGAGTAAAAAACACCCTATTTTTCAAGTGTATACTACGTGATTTCTAGAAAAAAATGTTTCAATTTTAAAAATATATAAAATTGTAAATATTAAGCTAGAAACTTTATGGGGAACAATACATTGTTTTCAAAAAAATCAAATAATTTAATAAATTTAGAATATGCGTTTTCATTTTGAAAGTAAAAAACACCCTATATTTCAAGTCTATAGTACACAATTTTTGGAAACAAATGTTGCAATTTTAAAATTATAAAAAATTGTGTAAATTAAGCTAGAAACTTTATTGGGAACAATACATGGTTTTTAAAAAAATTAAATATATTAATAAATTTAAAATATGCGTTTTCATTTTTAAAGTAAAAAACACCCTATTTTTCAAGTGTATAGTACGCGATATCTAGAAATAAATGTTTCAATTTTAAAAATAAATAAAATTGTAATAAATAAGCAAGAAACGTTATGGGGAACAATATGTTGTTTTCAAAAAAATCAAATAATTTAATAAATTTAAAATATGCATTTTCATTTTTAAAGTAAAAAACTCCCTATTTTTCAAGTGATAGTACATGATTTCTACAAACAAATTTTACTATTTTAAAAATATAAAAAATAGTGTAAATTGAGCTAGAAACTTCATGGTGAACAATACATTTTTGTCAAAAAACAAATAATTTAATAAATTTAAAATATGCGTTTTAATTTTTAAAGTAAAAAACACCCTATATTTCAAGCCTATAGTACACGATATCTATAAACAAATATTGATATTTTAAAAATACAAAAAAATAGTGTAAATTAAGATAGAAACTTCATGGTGAACATTCAATTGTTGTCAAAAAAGTCAAATAATTTAATAAATTTAAAATATGCATTTTCATTTTTAAAGTAAAAAACACAGTACAGTTCATGTCTATAGTACACGATTTCTAGATACAAATGTTACTATTTAAATATATATAAAATAGTTTAAATTAAGCTAGAATCTTCTTGGTGAACTATACATTGTTTTCAAAAAAATCCAATAAATTAATAAATTGAACACATACGCTTTCATTTTAAAGTAAAAAACACCCTATATTTCAAGTCTATAGTACACGATTTCAATAAACAAATATTGATATTTTAAAAATACAAAAAAATAGTGTAAATTAAGCTAGAAACTTCATGGTGAACAATACATTGTTTCCGAAAAATCAAACAATTTAATAAATTTAAAATATGCGTTATTATTTTTAAAGTAAAAAACACCCTATATTTCAACTCTATAGTACACGATTTCTAGAAACAAATGTTGCAATTTTAAAAATATAAAAATTTGTGTAAAATAAGCCTGAAATTTCATAGGTAAAATTAAATTATTTTTAAAAAATCAAATAATTTAATAAATTTTAAATATGCGTTTTTATTTTTAAAGTAAAAAACACCCTAATTTCAAGTCTATAGTACACGATTTCTACAAACAAATGTTGCAATTTTAAAAATATAAAAAAAATTGTGTAAATGAAACTAGAAACTTCATAGGGAAAATTAAACTATTTTAAAAAAAATCAAATAATTTAATAAATTTAAAATATGCGTATTCATTTTTAACGTAAAAAACACCTTAATTTTCAAATGTATAGTTCAAGATTTCTAGAAACAAATGTTGCCATTTTAAAAATATAAAAAAATGTGTAAATTAAGCTAGAAACTGCATGGGGAAAATTAAATTATTTTAAAAGAATCAAATAATTTAATAAATTTAAAATATGCGTTTTCATTTTTAAAGTAAAAAACACCCTAATTTTCAAATGTATAGTTCACGATTTCTAGAAACAAATATTGCCATTTTAAAAATCTAAAATTTTTTATAAATTAACCTAGAAACTTTATGAGTATATTGTTTTCAAAAAAATCAAAAAATTTAAAAAATTTAAAATATGCATTTTAATTTTTAAAGTAAAAAACACCCTATTTTTCAAGTGTATATAGTACACGATTTTTAGAAACAATTGTTGCAATTTTAAAAATATAATAAATTTTTTAAACTAAACTAGAAACTTCATGGTGAATAATACATTGTTTTCATGGATTTATGTTTTTAGAGTTTCAGAACATAATTTTATAATTTTTGGAGTTTTTCATGATTTTTGGTGAATTTTTGAATGCACCGTACCATTGCTGAAAATTTTGTTAAACATGAACATGCAAACTATACTTCGAGAATTTATTCCTCACATATGTCACTAAGTATTTTGAAGTGAAACTTTTTACAATTATTTATCTCTATGTATAAGATTATATTATGAATTTTCAGGAATTTTAGACGTGTGGTTAATTTTATAAAATTCTTACAATGAGGCATGTCCAATGCTGTGAAAACCAACCAACGAAAATTCATACAGTTATTTCGAAAATTTGTTTCTCTCTGGTTACTAAGTATTTTAATCTGAATATTTTTATAGTGATTCTTCTATATGTCTATTATCTTATGGTAAAACTTTATGATTTTTGGATATGTTTGTGGTTTTATAAAATTACTACATTGAAACATGTCACATGCTGTGAGGAACAGCTAACCAGGATTTGTTTAGTTATTTCGAAAATTTGTTTCTTTCTGGTTACTCAGTATTTTGGTGTGAAAAGTTTTATAGTGATTCCTCCATATGTCTATTAGCTTCTGATAAACTTTTATGATTTTTGGATATGTTTGGGATTTTATAAAATTACTACATTGGAACATGTCACACGCGATGAGGAATAAATAAGTATTAAATGTATGAACACACTAGTGCTATGACAAGAATAACCCATCTTAAAAGTGTGAATTTTGCTTTGAGATGTTAGTTGATTGTTATGACCTTGTGAAAAGTGATTATTGTGATGATAAAAATAAAATATGAAAAACTAGTAGTGGAAGAATTTGCTAAAATATAACTACTTTTGCATGTGGAGAAATAGACGCACTTCCACTAGAATTGGGATGCACAGTAGCACAGCCCCACTATATGCACACACTATTTCTCTATCCTCAAGGACAACCATGAAAATTAATTAATTAGACTTGGGGGACTGTTCTTATGATTAATGAAAATTGTGTTTGGTTTATAGTAGAAATTTTGTAAATATAAATCAAATAGTGTAAAATATGTTAGAAAGTTTATGGTGAACAATACAATGTTGTAAAAAAAAATTAAATAATTTAATAAATTTAAAATATGTGTATTCATTTTTTTAGTAAAAAACACCCTATGATTCAAGTGCATAGTGTAACCCCCAATTTATACTAAGCGAAGTGAGTTATTCAATTAAAGTTATTAAGGCTAATTCATCATACTCGTATCGAGAGGTTAAATTTCGAGTAAAATTTTTCGAAACTTAATAGTTGTATATTCGAAACGGTAATGAGACCTAGTCGAATGAAAGTTTAGATTTGGTAACTAACACACATACGATAAGCTAATATAACATAGATATATTAATTAGTCAGATAACAAAACATAAATTACCGGGAATCCTAGACGACATGACAAAAAAATACTCTACCACTCGAAGAGTAAAAGATGTCGCACATAGGAAATGCACTGATCAAATATTACAGCCATCCAAAATGTCTTAACGAAAATATAACTAAATAAAGGACGCTGCACTCTCCATCCCAGTATCTTCACTCGGATCACTCTCAGGAGAGCTCTCCCTAGGCGAGTCGAAGAACCAACCCTGGCCACCAGAGTACTGCTCCACAAGAGACGGAGTGAAATAAGAAGGATGAGAAGCGGGTCGGAACGCTGCGGGTACAGGCATGAGACCAGGGGGTGTCCGAATAACCAACGTCAAAGTCGCTCCAATGTAAGTGGACCGGAGCATCGGTAGTGACGGATGAGATATCCAGAAGGATACTTCTCCTACAAAAGTGGACGTCCCACGAGATACATCATGCTCCCAGTAGCCAAATTCAATCGGACAGTTGATTTCCAAGAGGGTCTCTCGAGCCGCCATCTATTGTATCGCATAATAGATATATACATAGACAGATAAATACAACACAAAACAGAGGAGTGAGATACAACAAAGTTTGGTAGAAGTAGAGTCAGGATATTTAGATTTTTAAACAGAAAATCTATAATAGCTTACAATTGATATTCTCACTTGTAACATCACACAACATGCACATTTAAGGATACCATAATGCATGAGACTCCAGAAAAAAAACAAAAAAATGACATCATCGCTAGCGACTCTTTCTATTAAGGAAGTGACCGGGAGTCATACTTCGTTCGTACAAGTCCATGTACCTCAGTACTCTCCACCGATCCAGAATATACTTAGAGACGTGTCGAGGTAACCGAGCTTTTTCAGTGAGTAGCCCGACATCGGGGAGCTACCACCGAGTCCCATAGGCATCTCACACTCTGGTTAAAGCCCCCAAAGGCCAAAACCCACTCCCTAGAGTATAACGTTATTGTGCCAACGCACCACTTTTACCTTTTATTCCTCCTTAATAGAAGTTTTTGAAAATACTATTTTCAAAACATACAATCTCAAGATGTTTTAGTACTTTTAAGCATAGTTTATCACAAGGATTCAACCAGGTTCACATCCCTTCCATACAACTAGGCTCAAACAACATTTTGCAAGAAAGATTACTAATCACACCACCTTGTCAAATCCTTTACCACAGATTTCAGTTTAATTCCCAGAAACCAAGCAATTATCATGGTATTCATATAATACTCCTAATAGGGAGAATACACCTTTAAAAGTCATATATTCAATTTTCACATTTTCTATATTCATCTTTTGGCACTTAGGCCTTTATTAACTTCTACTATTAACACCATTGTTTGAAATTTACTTTAGTCCTTCTAGACATATTATCATTTAAACCATATCCAAAAATTACAGGAATTTATAAATAAGTCCAAAACAATCATTTAGCCTTGAAAACATCATTAACATCTTAAAAATGATTTATTTGGTATTAAAAAGCTTATAAATTTTGAATATTCAAAAGTTGAAGGAAAAGTGGTTTTTCCTTTGTTTCAGTGACTCTTCAGCATGCTGTCCTTTCTTTAAAAGGGGTAAAATAAATATTAAACGATTTTATTTAGTCCCCAATTAATTTATACAGTTACTTCACAGTGTTAGAGTCAAAATAGAATTTTTCCAGAATTTTTAAAAATACTTAAGATGGCCAGAAAAATCCTTCTTTCAAACTGTACAGGATCTGGCAGTAGCTAGTCTAAAAAGTATAATAAATTCATACGTGCCCAGAAAAATATGAATATTTGATATGATATAGTAGATATATTAACACACAACATATAGATTTTTCAAGAATTTTTGAGTAGTAATACAGTGCGAAATATTTTCTCAAAGTTACAACTTTTTCCAGCAAAACAGAAAACTACAGTAACAGAATCTTCATCTTCAACGATTTTTATAAAATCACTCAGTTAATAAAAATTTATGAAACCAACGCAGAAATGATCCACTTTGAGTCTAGTTTTTCATAAAAATTTTCCTAAGTTAAATCTGTTTCCCAAATGGTGCAGAAAAACCAAAACGTTCTGACTGTTCCAGAAATGACCTTGCGTCACTCAAAAATCCATATAAAATCAAGCACAAGATCAAAAATTACAAATGATACCAATCTGGAAAGCTAACACACAGATCTATCATCATACAAATTTTCGTACGAATCTAAACAGAATAAGAGCTTTAATGATACGCACAAAGTAACTCCAGTAGCATGAACTCACCAGACAGAATAGAGCAATAATGTTTCAAGAATCAAAATAAGGTCTTAACATCATCCAAAAATTATGAAACTTTACCAGTAGTTAAAACACATCTTAAAATGATTTTTAAGCATGGAGCTGAATTATCCAATGATCAATTCCCAAAATATGGGCTCTAAATCAACAGGCATAAGACAGAACCAGCTTTGAAAGTTAATGAATGAAGAGGGTCTAGGGCCAACCCTCACCCAAATACCCAACTAAATTCTACACTAAGCTATTCTCACTTCCCCTTACCAAGGTTATCTTCAAGGATTAAAGGGGTTGATGAAGGGTAGAGCTTCCAAAGTTATCACTACAAGCAACACCAATTTTGGACTCAAGAAAATTTTAGAGAGAAAGGAGAAGAGAAGCTTGTGCTTTGGTGTGTTTGGAAGTGAAGTAGAGTCCCCTATTTATAGAGGAAGTGGGCTGAGTTTTTGAGGGGTCTTGGAGTGTTTGGAGAGCTTTGTTGAATAGTTGAGGGGTACATGAAGGCATGGTGTGAATAGTTGGAGTGGTTGAAGCAAATCAAGTTCCCTATGTCTAGGGTATGGTTTGACCACATGGAGAGTATGGAGTGTTAGAGGGATTTGTCTTTTATTGATTAATACTCTAGAATGTAGATATGTTTGGAATAACTGGTATATTTCGATCGTTATGCGTGCACTATAAAATTAAAAACGCAACGAAAAATTCTAGAATTAAAAAATATATCGTTCTCCAATATTTTCTAATCATATAATTGGAATCGAAATATTTTTCTAGCGGAATAATTTCCTATTTAGTAATTAATTAGCAAAATTGAGACTGTTACACATAGTACACGATTTTTAGAAACAAATGTTGATATTTTAAAAATATAAAATATAGTGTAAATTATGCTAGAAACTTCATGGTGTAAATTAAGCTAGAATCTTCTTGGTGAACAATACATTGTTGTAAAAAAAATCAAATAATTTAATAAATTTAAAATATGCGTTTCATTTTTAAAGTAAAAAATACTTTATTTTTCAAGTCTATAGTACACGATTTCTACAAACATTTGTTTTAAAAAACACCATAAAGTTTCTAGCTAAATTTACACTATATTTTTTATATTTTTAAAAATGAAAATGCATATTTTAAGTTTATTAATTTTTTTGATTTTTTTGAAAAAAATGTTTTGTTCACCATGGAGTTTTCAGCAATAGAAACTTAAGGTAATACCCATACACGTACAATTTCTTTAGTTTCTATAATTCAACTAAATGCCTACATACACGTAAAATTTCTTTCTTAATTTCTCTACCAAGTTAAAAATTAAATAATACTATTTCCTTCTCGTTTAGTTCTTTCTTTGTGGGAGTAAGGTGTCATTTTCAAATTAGATAAACAGGAAAGGTAACAAGTGAATTAAGTGCCTAAAACAACAATAAGGTAAAATCATAGCAGCTTTTTAGGTCAACAAATCATAGCAGCTTCAAAAACCAAAGAATTCAATAAATCTAAACTAAAATCAAATAAGGTAAACTAAAAATGTAACTAAAATTCAATATTCTCCTAACAAGAAACCAATCAAACCTAAACTAAAACCCAACTGATTCTCATAAAAATAAAGAATATAATCCAACAGATTCTCATAAAAATAAAGAATATAAGACTGATTTTGAGGTCAGTTTTGAGGTTGAATCAACAAAAGTGCGAACGTGTGTGGATGATGGTTTTGAGGCCGCAGAGAGAGTCTTGGTGCGGTGGCGAGGTGTGCATGCGGTTACCATGAGTGGAATGAGTGAGTTTGGGATTTTTCATGTCCGAATGAAAGATAGATAGTTAGAGCAAGACTGAGATCGAGATTAGAAAGAACTGCAGCGAGAGCGAGTTTGAGATTCTGCGTGCGATGGAGATAATTTACTCTAGAAACTTTGAAATTTGGGATGTTACAATACACTTGAAAAATAGGGTGTTTTTTACAAAAAAAAAATGAAAATGCATGATTTAAATTTATTAGATTATTTGATTTTTTTGACAAAAATGTATTGTTCACCATGTAGTTTCTTGCTTAATTTACATTATTTTTTTACATTTTTAAAATATCAACATTTGTATCAATAAATCATGTACTATACACTTGAAAAATAGGGTATTTTTTAATTTAAAAATGAAAGTGCATATTTTAAAATATTAAATTATTTGAATTTTTTGAAAACAATGTATTGTTTACCATGAAGTTTCTTGTTTAATTTACAAAAAAATTTATATTTTTATAATTGCAAGATTTGTTTCTAAAAATTGTGTAATTATACACTTGAAAAATAGGGAGTTTTTTACACTATTTTTTTATTTTTTAAAATATCAACATTTGTTTCTAGAAATCGTGTATTATACACTTGAAAAATATGGTATTTTTTACTTTAAAAATGAAAACGCATATTTTAAATTTATTAAATTATTAGATTTTTTTGAAAACAATATATTGTTCCCCATAAAGATTCTTGCTTAATTTACACAATTTTTTATATTTTTAAAATATCAACATTTGTTTCTAGAAATCGTGTACTATATACACTTGAAAAATAGGGTGTTTTTTACTTTACAAATGAAAACCATATTTTAAATTTAGTAAATTATTTGATTTTTTTGACAACAATGTATTGTTCACCATGAAGTTTCTAGCTTAATTTACACTATTTTTTTATCTTTTAAAATATCAACATTTGTTTCAGAAATCGTGTACAATACACTTGAAAAAAAGGGTGTTTTTTACTAAAAAATGAAAATGAATATTTTAAATTTATTAATTTTTTTGATTTTCTTGACAACAATGTATTGTTCAACATGATCTTTCTTGCTTAATTTACACTTTTATTTATATTTTTAAAATATCAACATTTTATTCTAGAAATCGTATACCATACACTTGAAAAATAAGGTGTTTTTTACTAAAAAAATGAAAACGCATACTTTAAATTTATTAAATTATTTGATTTTTTTGACAACAATGTATTGTTCACCAAGACGTTTCTAGCTTAATTTATACTATTTTTTATATTTTTAAAACGTCAACATTTGTTTCTAGAAATCGTGTACTATACACTTGAAAAATAGGGTGTTTTTTACTAAAAAATTGAAACGCGTGATTTAAATTTATTAGATTATTTGATTTTTTTACAACAATGTATTGTTCACCAAGAAGTTCCTAGCTTAATTTACACTATATTTAATATTTTTAAAATATCAACATTTATTTCTAGAAATTGTGTACTATGCACTTGAAAAATAGGGTGTTTTTTACTAAAAAATGAAAATGCATATTTTAAATTTATTAAATTATTTGATTTTTTTGACAACGATGTATTGTTCACCATGAAGTTTTTAGGTTAATTTATAAATTTTTTAATATTTTTAAAATTTCAAAATTTGTTTCAAGAAATCGTGTCCTATACACTTGAAAAATAGGGTGTATTTTAGTTTAAAAATGAAAAAGACATATTTTAAATTTATTAAATTATTTGATTTTTTTCACAACCTTGTATTGTTCACCAAGAAGTTTCTACCTTAATATACACTATTTTTTATTTTTTATAAAATATCAACATCTGTTTGTAGAAATCGTGTACTATACACTTGAAAAATATGGTCTTTTTTACTAAAAAAATAAAAATGCAAATTTTAAATTTATTAAATTATTTGATTTTTTTGACAACAATGTATTGTTCACCAAGACGTTTCTAGCTTAATTTATACTATTTTTTATATTTTTAAAATGTCAACATTTATTTCTAGAAATCGTGTACTGTACACTTGAAAAATAGGGTGTTTTTTACTAAAAAAATTGAAACGCATGATTTAAATTTATTAGATTATTTGATTTTTTTACAACAATGTATTGTTCACCAATAAGTTTCTAGATTAATTTACTCAATTTTTTATATTTTTAAAATATCAACATTTGTTTCTAGAAATCGTGTACTATATACACTTGAAATATAGGGTGTTTTTTACTTTAAAAAAGAAAACGCATATTTTGAATTTAATAAATTATTTAATTTTTTTGAAAACAATGTATTGTTCCCCATAAAGTTTGTAGCTAAATTTACACAATTGTTTATATTTTTAAAATTGCAACATTTGTTTCTAGAAATAATGTACTATACACTTGAAAAATAGGGTGTTTTTTACTTTAAAAACGAAAATGCATATTTTAAATTTATTAAATTATTTGATTTTTTTGAAAACAATCTTATGTTCCCCATAAAGTTTCTAGCTTAATTTTTACAATTTTTATATTTTTAAAACTGAAACATTTATTTCTTGAAATCCCGTACTAAACACTTGAAAAATAGGGTGTTTTTTAGTTTAAAAATGAAAAGGCATATTTCAAATTTATTAAATTATTTGATTTTTTCACTACAATGTATTGTTCACCAAGAAGTTTCAACCGTAATATACACTATTTTTTATTTTTTTTAAAATATAAACATTTGTTTCTAGAAATCATGTACTATACACTTGAAAAATATGGTCCTTTTTACTAAAAAAATAAAAATGCATATTTTAAATATATTAAATTATTTGATTTTTTTGGCAATAATGTATTGTTCATCAAGAAGTTTCTAGCTTAATTTATACTATTTTTTATATTTTTAAAATATCAACATTTGTTTCTAGAAATCATGTACTATACACTTGAAAAATAGGGTGTTTTTTACTAAAAAAATTAAAACGCATGATTTAAATTTATTAAATTTAAAATATGCGTTTTCATTTTAAGTAACAAACACCCTATATTTCAAGTCTATAGTACACGATTTCTAAAAACAAAGGTTTCAATTTAAAAAATATAAAAATTTGTGTAAATTAAGCTAGAAACTTCATTGTAAACAATACATTGTTGTCAAAAAAAAATAAACTAATTTAATAAATTAAAAATATGCATTTTCATTTTCAAAGTAAAAACACCCTATATTTCAAGTCTATAGTACACGATTTCTAAAAACAAATGTTGCAATTTTAAAAATATAAATAAATTTATAAATTAAGCTGGAAACTTCATGGTAAACAATACATTGTTGTTAAAAAAATCAAATAATTTAATAAATTAAAAATATGCATTTTCATTTTTTTAGTAAAAAACACACTATTTTTCAAGTGTATAGTACACGATTTCTAGAAACAAATGTTGATATTTTAAAAATATAAAAAAATAGTGTAAATTAAGCTAGAAAATTCATGGTGAACAATAAATTGTTGACAAAAAAATAAAATAATTTAATAAATTTAAAATGTGCGTTTTCATTTTTAAAGTAAAAAACAACCCTATATTTAAAGTCTATAGTACACGATTTCTACAAACAAATGTTGCAATTTTAAAAATATAAAAAATAATGTATATTAAGCTAGAAAATTAATGGTGAAAAATACACTGTTGACAAAAAAATCAAATAATTTAAAATATTTTAAATATGCGTTTTCATTTGTTTAGTAAAAAACACATTATTTTTCAAGTGTATAGTACACGATTTCTAGAAACAAATGTTGATATTTTAAAAATATAAAAAATAAGTGTAAATTAAGCTAGAAACTTCATGGTGAACGATACATTATTGTCAAAAAAATCAAATAGTTTAATAAATTTAAAATATGCGTTTTCTTTTTTAAAGTAAAAAATACCCTATTTTTCATGTGTATAGTACACGATTTCTAGAAACAAATGTTTAT
This sequence comes from Cyamopsis tetragonoloba, assembly GCA_037177725.1. Taxonomy (NCBI): domain Eukaryota; kingdom Viridiplantae; phylum Streptophyta; class Magnoliopsida; order Fabales; family Fabaceae; genus Cyamopsis; species Cyamopsis tetragonoloba. Next base: position 65,078,614 of record CM074119.1, read on the forward strand.
ATTTTAAAAATATAAAAAAATAGTGTAAATTAAGCTAAAAACTTCATGGTGAAAAATACATTGTTGTCAAAAAAATAAAATAATTTAATAAATTTAAAATATGCGTTTTTATTTTTAAAGTAAAAAACACCTTATATTTCAAGTCTATAGTACACGATTTCTACAAACAAATGTTTCAATTTAAAAAATATAAAAAAATAGTGTAAATTAAGCTAGAAACTTCATTGTTAACAATGAATTTTTGTTCAAAAAATCAAATAATTGAATAAATTTAAAATATGCGTTTTTATTTTTAAAGTAAAAAACACCCTATATTTCAAGTCTATAGTACACGATTTCTACAAACAAATGTTGCAATTTTAATTTTATAAAAAATTGTGTATATTAAGGTAGAAAATTCATGGTGAACAATACATTGTTGACAAAAAAATAAAAAAATTTAAAAAATTTAAAATATGCGTTTTCATTTGTTTAGTAAAAAACACATTATTTTTCAAGTGTATAGTACACGATTTCAAGAAACAAATGTTGATATTTTAAAAATATAAAAAAATAAGTGTAAATTAAGCTAGTGTAATTGCAAATGCTCTAAGTTTGGAGTTTCGATGATTCCACAACATACCAAGAATGAAAAGGATAAATCACGCGAACAAGCGCAGTAAACAGATCCGCAACAACAAAGGGTATATAGGTTTTAAATTATAAATAAATGTAAGTTTGATTAAGGCTCTTTGGAATTGGAACAAACATTTTTCTAAAAGGGATTTTTTTTAGAAAAATATTAAGAGTTAAGATAAAATCATTTTCAACGAAAAGACCCTCCTAGAAAAATTTCAAAGAAAATATCTAAAAATTGAACTTTACTTGAAAAAGTCAAAATTGGGTGTATATTCAAATATCAAAGTTCTAGAAATAAAAATTGAATTTTCTGGCCAGTATATTCAAATATATATTCGAATATGGTGTGCCATATTCAAATACATATTCGAATATGACATATTGTATTGGCCTGATCATTTTTCAGGAACTGTGTATTCGAATATATATTCGAATATGGCTTGCCATATTCGAATATGGAACCTCCATATTCGAATATATATTCGAATATGAAGCCTACACAAATCAAATTTTAAACACAGAAACACTATATTCGAATATGATAGTGCTATATTCGAATATGAAAGTGCTATATTCGAATATGAAAGTGGTATATTCGAATAGCATATTTGAAAATGTAAATGACATATGCGCAGCTTCTGACTGCTGTTTCTGCCATCTATAAAAAGGGCTTCTGACTTAAAATATAACATACCCTTGTGAGCTTAACATTGAATTGAAAAATTACTTCCTATCATCAATCTCTCTAAATCAAGGGTCTTGTGCTTTTGCCTAAGGCTTACTTTGTTTTTCTCTATTCTGTTTCTTTCATCAAAACAAAGAGTCTTAAATCAAATATATTAGGGCTTCAAGTTGTATCATTTACTCTTTTGAGAGTTTCAATTGTGGTGAGCTAATTTTGTGTGAAGGTGTGGTATCCTTCTAAATTGTTTGAAGGTGGGGTATCCTTCAAAGTGTTCTTAGGGTGAGGTATCCCTAGATTGAGGCCTTTAAAATTGGTGGGGTATCCAATTGAGAAAGGTGCTCTTAGTGTGTAATTGTTGAAAAGTAATATAAGAAATCTCGCGTGGCGGAGATTCGTAGACTGGGCGTAAGTCACAAGTGGTGTGTGACTGAACCAGTATAAAACTCGGTGCTATTCTCTCTATCCCTAAAACCCATATCTGTTTAAGTTTATTTAATCTTCATTTCTGTTTTTCATTATATTTCAATTCATTACGTCAACTAATATATATCTTGTTCAAGTAGTGTTATAATTTTAAACGAATTTTTGGAAAATTCTTTAAGCTCAATTCACCCCCCTCTTGAGCATAGAGGCCACTTGGTTAATAGCTAGAAACTTCATGGTGATTGATACATTGTTGTCAAAAAAAATCAAATAGTTTAATAAATTTAAAATATGCGTTTTCTTTTTTAAAGTAAAAAACACCCTCTTTTTCAAGTGTATAGTACACGATTTCTAGAAACATATATTGATATTTTAAAAATATAAAATAATAGTGTAAATTAGGCTAGAAAGTTCATGGTGAACAATACATTGTTGACATTTTGGAAGTTAAAACAGGTAAAGGAGGTACAGTGCACTGGCGCTTGAGTGTCAGGCAACATTTTTACACTGCTAGGAATTTAATCCTGGCGCTCGAGCCCCAATCCTGGCGCTGGAGTGCCAGACATCCATTTGCCACTGCCAGGATATTTGTCCTGGCGCTCGAGCCCCAATCCTAGTGCTCAAGCCCCAGCCACAGCTTTTGCGAATTCCACCAAAAATTCAGTTTCTTTCCTTGACCTCATTCTAACTTCCTAAACACTACCCACATCATGGCACAACAAATTCACACATATACAATCAAATTGTCACAAATCAAGTGTACATTAGCATGATTCAAACACAAATGCTTCATTCATTCAATCTCGCATCAAAATCACAAGACACAATTTCAACACATATACACATTGTTTCTCAATTCACACTACTACATCAAAATATGACAACAAGGAAAACTCTCACACTTCACTTTCATTGCCACACTAGTTTCCAAAATAACCTACATGCATCAAACTAAATCATCCCACTTAACAAGTCTAATCTTAATCATCACACATTTCACAATTTGACAATAGTCAATCCACATGCATCAAAACCCAATTCATTTAACATTATAAGTTCAAACCAATTCCTATCATATATTTCATAATAGCTCAAAATCAAGTCATATATCTTTTCTATTCCTTATCTCTTCAAAATACCATTTTTGCATAAAAGTTGACTTACTAAAAGTTGACTCATTGAAAATAAATATCCCTTTTTTCAACTGTATTCATGATGTAAATGACTTAGGGCCTATTTGTTTTATCGTTAGAACAGTGTCCAAATGTATTTTGTATAGTCAAAATGTATTCCCGAAAAAATTAAGTGTGTTTGGTAAATACACTATTGAATAGTAAATTAATTTTCATTTTTCATAAATACATCCCTGAAGAAGTGAAAAAAAAAATAGGGTGTTTTTCACTAATAAAATGAAAATGCATATTTTAAATTTATTAAATTATTTAATTTTTTTAAATCAATGTATTGTTCACCATGAAGTTTCTAGCTTAATTTACACATTTTTTTATATTTTTAAAATTGCAACATTTGTTTGTAGAAATCGTGTACTATAGATTTGAAATATAGAGTGTTTTTTACTTTACAAATGAAAACGCATATTTTAAATTTCTTAAATTATTTGATTTTTTTGACAACAATGTATTATTCACTAATAAGATTCTAGCTTAATTTACACTAATTTTTATATTTTTAAAATAGTAACATTTGTTTCTAGAAATCGTGTACTATAGACATGAAATATATGGTGTTTATTACTTTAAAAATGAAAACACAATATTTTAAATTTATTAAATTATTTGATTTTTTGCAACAATGCATTGCTCACCATGAAGTTTCTAGCTTTATTTATACTATTTTTTATATTTTTAAAATATCAACATTTGTTTCTAGAAATCGTGTATTATACACTTGAAAAATAAGATGTTTTTTACTAAAAAAATGAAAATGCATATTTTAAATTCACTAAATTATTTGATTTTTTTTACAAAAATGTATTGTTTACCAAGAAGTTTCTAGCTTAATTTACACTATTTTTTTTATATTTTTTAAATATCAACATTTGTTTCTAGAAATCAGGTACTATACACTTGAAATATAGGGCGTTTTTTACTTTAAAAATGAAAACGCATATTTTCAATTTATTAAATTATTTAATTTTTTTGAAAACAATGTATTGTTCCCAATAAAGTTTGTAGCTTAATTTACACAATTGCTTATATTTTAAAAATTGCAACATTTGTTTCTAGAAATCGTGTACTATAGACATGAAATGTATGGTGTTTATTACTTTAAAAATGAAAACGCATATGTTAAATTTATTCAATTATTTGATTTTTTTGCAACAATGTATTTCTCACCATGAAGTTTCTAGCTTAATTTATACTATTTTTTATATTTTTAAAATATCAACATTTGTTTCTATAAATCGTGTACTATACACTTGAAAAATAGGGTGTTTTCCCCCATCAACGGATGTTGAGTAAGCGGGTTGATTCCCACCGGTTACACACCAGGTAAGCGGACAAGCATGAAAAGATTGAGAATGTAGGGTCTCCCAATGAACGAGGTAAGATGGCCTGAACTAGGAGGGTTGCCCTGTGACTGGGCAGATGACCCGAAAGAAAGGACTATTCCAATGAACGGGTAAGGAAGTCCTGGGCTATTCCCAATGAACGGGGTCAAGATAACCCAGCATATTATCACGGTAGGGACCCTTGCCGTGGTCCCATGATTGAGCTCAGACGTGCGTTGCTGCCATGTGCCTGTGGTGAAGTCTAGTGCACGAGGCTTCCGTAAAAGACTAAAGAAAAAAATGAAACAAATATGATAATGAAAGATCATGGCATGCATACATTTATAATTGTCATAGCATGCATTATGTATGAGTGTTGCATTGATTCTGGATTGAATTGTGTGTTAGGGACTAAATGGGGTGTTTTCCAGTTAGACTGGCTGCGATATGGTATAAAAATGTTTTCAAAAATGCCGGGGATTACTCAGTTATATGTTTTGCATATAACTGATGGTTATCATATTGTAGGTATCTGGGCATTGTGGAGAGTAAATAAACAAGCGAGACGAGATTAGGATTTTCTGAGTAGTAACCTCACATGGTGAACCTAAGACTCAAGTTCATATATTAATTTGTACAGCTGTATAGGAATCCGTATAAATTGAAAAGGTTGTAATTATTATTATTATTATTAACTGTTGTATTTAGAATTTAGCTTCCACTAGTGTTTTGAAAAAAAAACGGACTCAGAAATTAAGGTGTTACAAAAAACACCCTATTTTTCAAGTGTATAGTACACGATTTCTAGAAACACATGTTGTAATTTTAAAAATATTAACAATTGTGTAAATTAAGCTACAAACTTTATGGGGAACAATACATTGTTTTCAAAAAAATCAAATAATTAAACAAATTGAAAATATGCATTTTCATTTTTAAAGTAAAAAACACCTTATATTTCAAGTGTATAGTACACGATTTCTAGAAACAAATGTTGATATTTTAAAAATATAAAAAATAGTGTAAATTAAGCTAGAAACTTCTTGGTTAACAATACATTGTCGTAAAAAAATCAAATAATTTAATAAATATAAAATATGCGTTTTCATTTTTTTTAGTAAAAAACACCCTATTTTTTAAGTGTAGAGTACACGATTTCTAGAAACAAATATTGCAAATTTAAAAATATAAAAAATTGTGTAAATTAAGATAGAAAATTCATGGTAAACAATACATTATGTTCAAAAAAAATTAAAAAAATTAATAGATTTAAAATATGCATTTTTATTTTCAAAGTAAAAAACACCCTAATTTTCAAGTGTATAGTACACGTTTTCTAGAAACAAATGTTGCAATTTTAAAACTATAAAAAAATTGGGTAAATTAAGTTAGAAACTTCACGGTGAACATTACATTGTTTTCAAAAAAACAAATAATTTAATAAATATAAAATATGTATTTTCATTTTTAAAGTAAAAAATACCCTATTTTCAAAGTGTATAATACATAATTTCTTGAAACAAATGTTACAATTTTTAAAAATATAAAAAAATGTATAAATTAAGCTAGCAACTCCATGGTGTACAATACATTATTTTCAAAAAAATCGAATAATTTAATAAATTTAAAATTTGGATGTTCATTTTTAAAGTAAAAAACACCCTATATTTCAAGTGTGTAGTATACAATTTCTCGCAACAAATTTTGCATTTTTAAAAATATAAAAATGTGTAAATTAAGCTAGTAACTTCATGGTGAACAATACATTATTTTTAAAAAAAATCAAATAATTTAATAAATTTAAAATTTACGTTTTCATTTTTAAAGTAAAAGCCACCCAACTTTTCAAGCGTATAGTACACGATTTCTAGAAAAAAAATTGAACTTTTAAAAATTTGAAAAATTATGTAAATTAATCTAGAAACCTCATGGTGAACAACTCTTTATTATTAAAAAGATAAAATAATATGATAAATTTAAGAAACACATTTTCACATTTAAATTAAAAAACACCCTATTTTTCAAGTGTATAGTACACGATTTCTACAAAAAAATGTTGAAATTTTAAAAACAACATAAATTGTTTAAATTAAGCTAGAAAATTCATGGTGAACAATACATTATTTTTAACAAAAATTAAATAAATAATAAATTTAAAATATTCTTTTTAATTTTTGTAGTAAAAAACACCCTATTTTTCTAGTGTATAATACATAATTTATAGAAACAAATGTTGCAGTTTTAAGAATATAAAAAATTGTTTAAATAAAGCTAAAAACTTCTTGGTGAACAACATATTATTTTAAAAAAATAAAATAATTAATAAAATTAAAATATTCATTTTCATTTATAAAGTAAAAATCTCCCTAATTTTCAAGTGTTTAGTACACGTTTTTTAGAAACAAATGTTGCAATTTAAAAATATAAAAATTGTATAAATTGAGCTAGAAACTTAATGGTGAACATTACATTGCTTTCAAAAAATCAAATGATTTAATAAAGTTAAAATATAAGTTATCATTTTTAAAGTAAAAAACACCATATTTTTTAAGTGTATATCACACGATTTCTCGAAACAAATGTTGCAATTTTAAAAATATAAAAAAATGTTTAAATTAAGCTAGAAACTTCATAGTAAACAATACATTGTTTTCATAAAAATCAAAAAATTTAATAAATTTAAAATATGCGTTTTCATTTTAAAAGTAAAAAACACCCTATTTTTCAAGTGTATAGTACGCAATTTGTAGAAACAAATGTTTCAATTCTAAAAATATATAAAATTGTATAAATTAAGTTAGAGACTTCTTGGTGAACAAAGCATTATTTTAAAAAAATCTAATAATTTAATAAATTTTAAATATGAATTTTCATTTTTTTTAGTAAAAAAGACTCTATTTTTCAAGTGTATAGTACACGATTTCTAGAAACAAATGTTGATATTTTCAAAATATAAAAAATCATGAAAATTAAGTCAGAAAATTTTTGGGGAACAATACATTGTTTTAAAAATATTAAATATAGTGTAAATTAATCTAGAAACTTCATGGTGAACAATAAATTGTTTTAAAGAAACAAATAATTTAATAATTTTAAAATATGCATTTTCATTTTTAAAGTTAAAAACAGCCTGTTTTTCAAGTTTATAATACACGATCTCGAGAAAACAATGTTGCAATTTTTAAAATATAAACAATTGTGTAAATTCAGCAAGAAACTTCTTGGTGAACAATACATTGTTGTCAAAAAAATCAAATAATTTAATAAATTTAAAATATGCGTTTTCATTTTTAAAGAAAAATACACCCTATTATTCAAGTGTATAGTACGCGATTTCTAGAAACAAATGTTTCAATTTTCAAAATATAAAAAATTGTACAAATTATGCTAGAACTTTATTGAGAGTAATAGATTATTTTCAAAAAAATCAAATAATTTAATAACTTTAAAATTTGTTTTTAAAGTAAAAAACACCATATTTTTCAAGACACGATTTCTAGAAACAAATGTTGCAATTTTAACAATATAAACAATTGTGTAAATTAAGCTAGAAACTTTATGGGGAAAAATACATTATTTTAAAAAAATCAAATAATTTAATAAATTTAAAATATGCATTTTCATTTTTAAAGTAAAATACACCCTATATTTCAAGTCTATAGTACACGATTTTTAGAAACAAATGTTGCAATTTTAAAATTATAAAAAATTGTGTAAATTTAGCTAGAAACATTATTGTGAACAATACGTTGTTTTCAAAAAAATCAAATATTTTAATAAATTTAAAATTCTCGTGTACATTTTTAAATTCCAAACCACCCTATTTTTCAAGTGTATAGTACACGATTTTTAGAAACAAATGTTGCAATTATTAAAATATAAAATATTTTAAATTAAATTAGAAACTTCATGGTGATCAATAAATTGTTTTAAAAAAAATGAAATAATTTAATAAATTTAAAATATGCGTTTTCATTTTTAAAGTAAAAAACACCCTATTACTCAAGTGTATAGTACGCGATTTCTAGAAACAAATGTTTCAATTTAAAAAATATAAAAATTGGTACAAATTAAGCTAGAAACTTTATTGGGAGCAATAGATTGTTTTCAAAAAAATCAAATAATTTAATAACTTTAAAATTTGTTTTTAAAGTAAAAAACACCATATTTTTCAAGTGTTATAGTACACGATTTCTCGAAACAAATGTTGATATTTTAAAAATATAAAAAAATAGTGTAAATTAAGCTAGAAACTTCAGGGTGAACAATACATTGTTGTCATAAAAATCAAATAATTTAATAAATATAAAATATGCGTTTTCATTTTTAAAGTAAAAAACACCCTACATTTCATTTCTATAGTATACGATTTCTAGAAACAAATGTTGCAATTTTAAAAATATAAAAAATTGTGTAAATTAAGCTAGAAACTTCATGGGGAAAATTACATTTATTTAAAAAAAATCAAATAATTTAACCAATTTAAAATATGCGTTTTCATTTTTAAAGTAAAAAAACACCATATATTTCAAGTCTCTAGTACACGATTTCTACAAACAAATGTTGCAATTTTAAAAATATAAAAAATTATGTAAATTAAGCTAGAAACTTCATGGTAAATAATACATTGATTTCAAAAAAAATTAAATAATTTAATAAATTTAAAATACGCCTTTTAATTTTTTAGATTTCTTTGAGTCTTACGTAACTGGTATTATGTGAAGCTGCTAAACGAATTCGACACAGTAACAGTGTTTAGCGAACTACCACAGGCTAGGTTTTGTTTTCATCCCTATTCTACCTTTACGGGCTGGGATGATCAAGGATTATGGGAGAAAATATTAACTATCTTATTTCCTCGGCATGAATTTCCCCCGTCCATCGATCAATTGAAAAGGTTCATCTATTTCTATTGGGCGGCTTACCAACAAGACAATACTTTGATGTCATTTTCAATTGATTTGAAACAAGCACTGAAAATGGTTTTCGATCCTTTGACTGACGCCCTTAGTGAACTAGGAGGTCCATCCGTGTCTAATGATTCATTGGGTCCACTACAACTCAAGTATGAGTACGAAGTGACTCGAAACGAAAAGCTAGTACTGGAGCATAAGCGTCCACTTCCAGTTCACATAGCTCTTCTAAATTTGTGATTTTAGTTTTAATCTATTGTTCTTTTTAATTGATAGTGCTTTTTTAATTTTAATCTATTGTTCATTTTGATTGAAAGTGCTTTAAAACTCAAACAGGTGGAGAGACATCTTCTAGATCTACTGTGATGTCTCCTGCATCATTTGCCCCATTGCTGGCAGTGCACCCAAATTACTGCGATGATGAAGCATATCTAGTAATGACACATGTGTTGAATAATTCTGACCAGGAGATTGAAAATGCAACAACTCAACATATTTTCATGGAAAAACCAAGATTTGGTGAGTTGCTCCTAAAACAAGAGGAAAGGGATCGATACAGTTTTATTAGGGGACAATTAGACTTGTTTGGGACAATGCATAGCAATGTGGGGCTAAGATGAATAAGAAGAATGATGATTCAGGAAAGAAGAGAAAGGAGAAATAAATGTTTCAATTTTAAAAAATATATAAAATTGTAAAATTAAGCTAGAAACTTTATGGGAAACAATAGATTGTTTTCAAAAATTCAAATAATTTAGTAAATTTAAAATATGCTTTTTCATTTTTAAAGTAAAAAACACCCTATTTTTCAAGTGTATAGAACACGATTTCTAGAAACCAATGTTGCAATTATAAAAATATAAAAAATTGTGTAAATTAAGCTAGAAACTTCATGGGGAAAATTAAATTATTTTTAAAAAAATCAAATAATTTAATAAATTTAGAATATGCGTTTTCATTTTTAAAGTAAAAAACACCCTATATTTCAAGTATATAGTACACAATTTTTAGAAAAAAATGTTGCAATTTTAAAAAATAAAAAATTGTGTAAATTAAACTAGAAACTTTATTGGGAACAATACATTGTTTTCAAAAAAATAAATATATTAATAAATTTACAATATGCGTTTTATTTTTTAAAGTAAAAAACACCCTAATTTTTAAGTGTATAGTACACGTTTTTTAAAAACAAATGTTGCAATTTTAAAAATATAAAAAAATTCATAAATTAACCTAGAAACTTTATGGGGAACAATATATTGTTTTCAATAAAATCAAAAAATTTAATAAATTTAAAATATGCGTTTTAAATTTTAAAGTAAAAAACACCCTATTTTTCAAATGTATAGTACACGTTTTTTAGAAACAAATGTTGCAATTATAAAAATATAAAAAGTTTTGTAAATTAAACTAGAAACTTCATGGTGAACAATACATTGTTTTAAAAAACATCAAAAAAATAAATAAATTTAAAATATGTGTTTTCATTTTTAAAGTGAAAAACACCCTATTTTTTAAGTGTATAGAACACGATTTCTAGAAACAAATTTTGCAATTTTAAAAATATAAATCAAATAGTGTAAATTAAGCTAGAAACTTTATTGTGAACAATACATTGCAACATTTGTTTCTACAAATTTTGTACTATACACTTGAAAAATAGGGTGTCTTTTAATTAAGTATGAAAATGTGTTTTTAAATTTATAATATTATTCTATTTTTTTAAAATAATAATGTGTTGTTTCCCATGAAATTTCTAGATTAATTTGCATAAGATTTCAAATTTTTAAAATTACAATTTTTTTTCTAGAAATCGTGTAATATATACTTGAAAAACAGAATATTTTTTTTAGTTTATATTTGAAAACGCTTATTTTAAATCTATTAAGTTATTTTATATTTTTGAAAATAATGAATTGTTCACCATGTTGTTCAACATGAAGTTTCTGATTAATTTACATAATTTTCAAATTTTTAAATATACAAAAAATTTTCTAGAAATCGTGTACTATATACACTTGAAAAATACGATGTTTTTTATTTCAAAATTAAAAATGCATATTTTAATATTATTAAATTATTCTATTTTTTAAAAAAAGTAGTGTGTTGTTCACCAAGAAGTTTCTAGCTTCATATACACAATTTTTATATTTCTAATATTCCAACATTTGTTTCTAGAAATCGTGTATACACTTGAAAAATATGGTGTTTTTTAACTTAAATATTAAAAAGTGTTTTTAAAAATTATACCATTATATTATTTTTTTAAAAAAATAATGTGTTGTTTCCCATGAAATTTCTAGATTAATTTGCATTATTTTTCAAATTTTTAAAATTACAAATATTTTTCTAGAAATCATGTACTATACATTTGAAAAACAGGGTATTTTTTAGTTTATATTTGAAAACGCTTATTCTAAATCTATTAAATTATTTTATATTTTTGAAAATAATATATTGTTCACCATGTTGTTCAACATGAAGTTTCTGATTAATTTACATAATTTTAACATTTTTAAATATACAAAAATTTTTCTAGAAATCGTGTACTATACACTTGAAAAATAAGATGTTTTTTATTTTAAAATTAAAAATGTATATTTTAAATTTATTAAATTATTCTATTTTTTTAAAAAAATAGTGTGTTGTTCATCAAGAAGTTTCTAGCTTAATATACACAATTTTTTATATTTCAAATATTCCAACATTTGGTTGTAGAGATCATGTACTATACACTTGAAAAATATGATGTTTTTTAATTTAAATATGAAAAAGTGTTTTTGAAATTTATACCATTATATTACTTTTTTTAAAAAATAATTTGTTGTTTACCATGAAGTTTCCAGATTAATTTACATAATTTTTAAAATTACAATTTTTATATAAGAAATCGTGTATTATACACTTTATAAATAGAAGGTTTTTTACTTTAAAATTGAAAACCCATATTTAATATTTATTAAATTATTTTACTTTTTTAAAAAATAGTTTATTGTTCACCAAGAAGTTTCTATCTTAATTTACACAATTTTTATATTTTTAAAATTGCAACATTTGTTTCTAGAAATCGTGTACTATACACTTGAAAAATAATGTGTTTTTTAGTTTAAATATGAAAATGTGTTTTTTTAAATTTATAACATTATTTGATTTTTTTGAAAAATAAATTGTTGTTCTCTATGAAGTTTGTAGCTTAATTTACATAATTTTTAAAATTTTTAAAATTACAATTTGTTTTTTTAGAAATCGTATACTATACACTTGAAAAATAGGATGTGTTTTACTTTAAAATTGAAAATGCATATTTTAAATTTATTAAATTATTTGATTTTTTTTAAAACAATGTATTATTCACCATGAAGTTTCTATCTTAATTTAAATAATTTTTTATATTATTAAAATTGCAGCATTTGTTTCTAGAAGTCGTGTATTATACACTTGAAAAATATGGTGTTTTTTAATTTAAATATGAAAATGTGTTTTTTAAATTTATAACAATCTTTTATTTTTCAAAAAAGTAATGTGTTGTTCATCATGGATTTTCTAGATTAATTTACACAATTTTTCAAATTTTTAAAAATTATATTTTTTTTTCTAGAAATTGTGTATTATACAATTGAAAAAAAAGGTACTTTTTACTTTAAAATTGAAAATGCATATTTTAAATTTATTAAATTATTTATTTTTTTTGAAAACAATGTATTGTTCACCATGAAGTTTCTAGCTTAATTTAAATAATTTTTTTATATTTTAAAATTGCAACATTTGTTTCTAGAAATTTTGTACTATACACTTGAAAAATAGGGTGTCTTTTAATTTAAATATGAAAATGTGTTTTTTAAATATATATTATTATTATATTTTTTTAAAAAAATAATGTATGGTTCCCCATGAAGTTTCTAGATTAATCTGCATAATTTTTAAAATTTTAAAATTTTAAAAATTACAACCTTTTTCTAGAAATAGTGTACTATACACTTGAAAAATAGGATGTTTTTTACTTTAAAATTGAAAATGCATATTTTAAATTTATTAAATTGTAACACCCTAATAATTGAGCTGCCATAATTAATAGAAAACACATATATTAAGTACGTGTACATAGGCATAGTTTGTACATTATGTGACCCTAGCTCATGAAACTACTAAACCAATACATATTATACCCCATCGTGAGAGTTACACATAGTCTACTTGGCTTAAGTTTATACAACTGAGTCTGTCAAAATAAAATTTGAAGATCCATCATAACAAAGTATTACAATGAGATTTAACAAAACAAAGGGTGGAAAACCACCTGCAACACTGTAACCGTGAAATACATGCTGGGACATATATCTCAATAACCCCCGGTTTATCTAAAACATGTTCAAACAGTGTCACAGGCAACAAGTTGCAAACCCTCCCCAACTCTATAGTTAAGCAACTACCACATTCAAGCATCTAATTTACCATTACCATGCACTTTCAAATCATACAGTCAATGAAATGCAATGCTATGCATGATTTCCTTTATCATTAGTTTTTGTGCCGGCAGTCCGCACCCTCAATGGAGATCTCCGTTGTCGTCCCTCCTTGAACCCTCAACCTGCCCGGTCAAACACCCGAAGGTGCATATGCAATCCATTTTGTTCATGAATGACAATGTATGAGTCAATGCAATATCAATCTCAATCTCTTCCTCAGACCAAGACCTTAACCCATAGTCTTGTTAAGAGGAGAGTTGATCACATATTGCATTAACATTTCAAACCAATCACACAAGTTCATGTTCAATTTCCTATTTGATTCATCCCATACTATGAAGTCATTCACCTCATCTCAATCATATAAAACATCAATCAAATTACTCACCATTCATGTCTTAATACATACCACAACATTTCGTCAATGATCCTATTGCATGTTTATAAGTCACATGAACCTAATTTCATTCATTCCTATCCTAGAAATAGATTTATTATGTTTACATTACAATTTGTTTGATTATGTTCATGTAGGAATAAATCTTAGAGAAGTGTTGATTTTAGAGGATTGGACTTGAATAATGAAGGAAATAATGAAGAAAGTTGAAGAAAAGATGTAGAAAACACTTAGAAGCTGTCAAACACAGTCTGGTGCGCACAGCTCAGGAAGGTGTGCGCACCTTAATTCACCCCTGGAGCTGCTGTCCAATCTTGTGCACACAGCCCAGGAAGGTGTGCGCACCTTAATTCCTCCTGGAGCTGCTGCCCAATCCTGTGCGCACAGCCCAGGAAGGTGTGCGCACCCCTGTTCTTATTTTGGCCATAACTTGAGTTGTAGACCTCCAAATTGAGTGAAACCAAAAGAATTTGAAAGCTAAGAGGATTATCTACAACTCTTAGGAAGACCGAAAAAACTAGTTCTAAAAGTTTAATTGAAAAAAATAGTAATCTTTGACAGGGATGTGCAAACAACAAACAAATACTTTCATATAAACACTATCTCAGTAATTTGGTCATAACAAGAGTTGTAGACCTCCAAATTGAGTGAAACCAAAAGCATTTGAAAGCTAGGAGAGTGCTATACAACTCTTATGAAGACCACGAAGTCAATTTCAAATTAAAACCAATTCAAAAACCCAGTTCAAATTGGTCCAAAACAGGGGAAATTTGTATTGATCAACTTTTCACAAATTTCAATCCTCCCTTCCATCTCAATTCCTCAAAATCATATTAACTTCATCTAATTCAATATAAATCACTCCAAGATCAATTCACATTCACAATCCAATATCCAAACAAACAATCAACATAAATGCATCAACTATACACATATAGAACAATTCAATCAAGATCAACTTCAAACCTAACATCATAAAACCTCAAATTCCTAATTTCCCTAATTGGAGTTTTAAGTTTGGGGTTTAGTGGGGTTACCTTCAAGCTCTTCTTGCCCTTGCTCTTGAATGGCTATTTCTAGGGTTTAGAACTCAAGTCCACCAATTTTCCTTTTCCCTTAGCTTGATTCTTGAGCTCTTGTGTCCCTAAAATGTCATTTAGTCACAAAATTCCCAAATGAGGGTATGAAGAAGAAGAACTATGAATTAGTAGAGAAACTTAAGAATTCACTTACACCATACATGAAATTGGAAGGCATTTAGGCTTAGGAACACTAAAAGCCATACATGCAAGGTATATCTATGGAGATTGGAGGAATGAGTTTTAGAGAGAAGTTGGAGAAAATGGAGCTTAGAGTGAGAGAGGGAGTTAGCGAGAATGGGAGGAAGAATAAGGCTTTTGGGCTCTTGACTTGTGTGGTCAAGTTCACTTAAGATGAGAGGGACTACTTTGCAAATTTAAAAAATTGCAAGTAGGTCCTTCCCTTCCTTTTTGCTCCCTTTTAACCCAATTTCCTAATACTTAGTAGTCAATCTAAGCATGTACTATTTAATTAATTTGGATGTGACGATTCTCCTCCCCTTAAATTTAATTTTGCCCTCAAAATTAAACTTATCAATTCTCAAACAGCTCTGGATACGACTCTCGCATATTCTGTTCCTTCTCCCATGTTGCTTCAGTTGAGTTCAAGCTTTGCCAAATCACCTTCACTAGAGGTATGGTCTTGTTCCTTAGTGTTTTCAGGCTATGATCCACAATCTCAATCGGTTTTTCTTGGTAAGACATCATCTCCTAATTTTATTGTTTCGGGGCGTAAGACATGGGATGGATCGGGAGTGTACTTGCGAAGTTGAGAGACATGAAAAACATCATGCAAGTTGGAAAGATTAGGGGGGAAAGCAAGCTGATATGCGACAGGACCGACACGTTTTATAATTTGGAAAGGCCCTATGAATCAGGAATGTAGTTTTTTGACTCGGAGGGCTCGTCCAACTCCTGTGGTGGAAGTGGCTTTCAAGAATACATGTTCTCCCTCTTCAAACTCAAGTGGCTTTCGCCTTTGGTCCGCATAACTCTTTTGCCGACTTTGAGCAATTCGAAGCCTTTCCCGTATTTCCCTAATTCTCTCAGATGTTTCCCTAACCATCTCTGGCCCCAATAGGGCATTCTCACCTACCTCATACCAACATAAAGGTGACCTACATTTCCTGCCATATAACGCCTCATACGGTGCCATGCCAATACTAGAATGGTAACTGTTATTGTAGGCAAACTCAATCAGGGGTAGTGTCTCGCTCCAATCCCTCTTCTCATCAAGAACACATGCCCTCAACATATCCTCTAAGGTTTGTATAGTGCGTTCAGATTGACCATCCGTTTGGGGGTGGTATGCGGTGCTAAGATTCAATCTAGTTCCAAAAGCCCTTTGCAACGCCCCCCAAAACCTAGAGGTAAATTTTGTGTCCCTATCTGACACGATGCTGAGGGGTGCCCCGTGAAGTCTAACTATCTCCCTAACATACAGACGAGCATACCTATCCACAGGGTAATTGGTTTTAACGGGTAAGAAATGAGCAGATTTGGTAAGCCTATCCACAATGACCTATATGGAATCGAATCCGGTTTGGGTCCTAGGCAACCCGACTATAAAATCCATTGCCCCCCCTTTCCCATTTCCATTCAGGTATTTCAAGTGGTTGTAACTCTCCCGAGGGTCTTTGGTGTTCGATCTTTATCCGTTGACGAACGAGGCACTTGGCTACAAAAAGAGCGATATCCTTTTTCATTCCCGGCCACCAAAACATTTTCTGTAAATCTTGATATCCTATTTAATTAATTTGGATCTGACATAAATTATTTTATTTTTTGAAAATAATGTATTTTTCACCATTAAGTTTCTAGCTTAATTTACACTATTTTTTTTATATTTTTAAAATATCAACATTTGTTTCTACAAATTGTGTATTATACACTTGAAAAATAGGGTGTTTTTTACTAAAATAATGAAAACACATATTTTAAATTTATTAAATTATTTGATTTTTTTTACAACAATGTATTGTTCACATAGAAGTTTCTAGCTTAATTTACACTATTTTTTATATTTTTAAAATATCAATATTTGTTTCTACAAATCGTGTACTACACTTGAAATATAGGGTGTTTTTTACTTTAAAAATGAAAACGCATATTTTAAATTGATTGAATTATTTGATTTTTTTGACAACAATGTATTATTCACCATGAAGTTTCTAGCTTAATTTACACTTTTAGTTATATTTTTAAAATATCAACATTTTTTTCAAGAAATCGTGTACTATACACTTGAAAAATAGGGTTGTTTTTTACTAATAAAATGAAAACGCATATTTTAAATTTATTAAAATATTTCTTTTTTTTAAAATAAATGTATTGTTCACCATGAAATTTCTAGCTTAATTTACACAATTTTTTATATTTTTAAAATTGCTACATTTGTTTGTAGAAATCGTGTACTATAGACTTGAAATATAGAGTGTTTTTTACTTTAAAAATGACAACGCATATTTTAACTTTATTAAATTATTTGATTATTTTTTACAAAAATGTATTGTTCACCAAGAAGTTTCTAGTTTAATTTACACTATTTTTTATATTTTTAAAATATCGACATTTGTTTCTAGAAATCGTGTACTATACACTTGAAAAATAGGGTGTTTTTGGCTAAAAAAATATAAAAAATTGTGTAAATTAAGCTAGAAACTTTATGAGGAACAATATATTGTTTTCAAAAAGTCAAAAAATTTAATAACTTTAAAATATTCGTTTTAATTTTTAAGGTAAAAAACACCCTATTTTTCAAGTGTATAGTACACAATTTCTAGAAACAAATGTTGATATTGTAACATCCCAAATTTCTAATCCCCTAGAGCTAATTATTTAAATTCACACTTTTGGTCCTTAAGGGACTATTTTAGGAGATTTGAGAATTTAGAAACTGTTATGCAAATTTTGAATTTTGTTGTTAGTTCTTCTAAGTGTTAAAATGTTTCATTTTGACCTTGGGGTCCTAAATGCAATAATTCTTATTTCCATAATTTCATTTTGGTCCCTAAAGCTAGAAATTTCATTTTTCCTTAGGACCCTTCTCTAAGTTTTAAAGATTTGTTTCATAAAATGAGAGGGACCAAATAGCAATTTTTAGCAAGTTCCTCTCCCCTTCCACTTAAGGGCGAGATTGAGCCACCACCACCACCATCTTCATTTTCTTCCACAAACCCTTCTCTCTCTAGAAAGAGCAAAAGAAATCCTCCTTCTTCTCTCTAGATTCTAGCCAAAATTCCACTCACCCACAAACTTAAGCTTGCTCAATTCTTGCATTCAAAAGGGATTCCATGCTCTTTGGATCATCAATTTCCTCTACTCCTTCTCAATTTCACAAGAAGCTCAAGGTTTGAGAAGGATTGAAGGTGAAGGTTAGAAGGTAGCTTGAAGGATTGGGAGCTTTGGGAGCTCAAGGGCAAGTGAGGATTTTGGAGTTGAGGTAACCCCAAACTTAAAACCCCCAATTAGGGCAATTAGAAAATAGATGATGGTATGATGTTAGGTTTTGGATTTGATTTGGTTAGATGACAAGAATTTAGGCTGCATGGAAGTTGGTGTTGAATTAACATTAATTGTTTCTTGTGTTCCTTGATGTTTGAAGTTTAGTAAAATCCTTATGAAACTTGATGGGTTAATTTGGGATATGAAATGTGTAAAATGTTGGTGAGGTTTAAATTGATGAAATTGGACTTTGGTTATGTTTGTGAATTGATCCTTGAATGAGTTATAATGAATTATATTAATTTGGTATGATATTGGATGAATTGAGATGGAAGATAGAAATTAATTTGTAAAAAGTTTATCAATGTCTTTTCCCCTGTTTTGGCTGGATTTTGGCACAGATTGAGCTGATTATTTGACTTGGTTTTATTTAGATTTTGGTTTCGTGGCCTCTTATAAAGTTGTATTTAATTTTGTTAGCTTTGTAATGCCACAAGTCTCACCAAAATCCAAGTTGTATAACTTGAGTTATAGGCAAGATACTAAGAGCTGCCAGATTTGGGTTTTTCACATGGGCAGGTGGATTCAAGTAAAATTATCTACTAGAATATGATTGATTCATATCTTAGGTTCTGAATAATAGTTGTAGATAATTTTATTAGCATTCATTTGCCCTTGGTTTCACCCAATTTGGAGGTCTACAACTCAAGTTATGACACAAATTATGAACAGGGGTGCGCTTACACGTCCCTGGGCTGTGCGCACAAGATTGGGCAGCAGCTCCAGGGGGAATTAAGATGCGCACAGCTGAGCAAAGTGTGTGCACAGCTGGGGGAGAAATTCAATCCCACACCCTTCTAGCCTTCATTCTTCAACTCCTCTCATCTCTAGTTTCATTCTTTAAGTCTAATCTTCAAAGATCAACATTTTTCCATGTTTATTCCTACATGAACATAATCAAACAAATTGCAATGTAAACATCATGAATCCATTTCTAGGATAGGAATGAATGAAATTAGGTTCATGTGACTTATAAATATGCAATAGGATCATGGAGATGTTGTCGTATGTGTTATCACATGTATGATGAATGTTTAATGAATGATATGAATGGCTATGCTATTGGTTGTTGTTGAAAGTAATTGAGATGTGATGAATGATGAATGTGGAAACATGTTAAATGCAATTGAGATGAAGATGACCATTGAATGCATGATAACATGTAATATGAAATGATAATGAATGAATCTCACCGGTAGTATACCAGGTAAGTGGGAAAGCATGAAAATGAAATGTAAGGTCTCCCAGAGATGGGGTTAAGATGACCTGAAGAAGTAGGGTCTCCTAGAAAATGGGGTTAAGATGGCCTAAAAATATAATGACTATTCCGAAAGGGGTCAAGATAGTCATAGACTATCCCGAAAGGGGTTAAGATGGCCTAAGAAAATTTAATGGCTATCCCAAAAGGGGTTAAGATAGCTTGGCAGTGCCCCAGAGATTCAGGTAGGGACACTTACCGAGGGTGTTTTTTACTAAAAAAATGAAACGCATATTTTAAATTTATTAAATTATTTGAGTTTTTTTGACAACCATGTATTGTACACAATAATGTTTCTAGCTTCATTTACACTATTTGATTTATATTTTTAAAATTGCAACATTCTTTTTCTAGAAATCGTGTACTATACACTTGAAAAATATGGTGTTTTTTACTTTAAAAATGAAAACGCATATTTTAAATTTATTAAATTATTTGATTTTTTGAAAATAATGTAATTTTCCCCATGATATTTCTAGCTTAATTTTTACAATTTTTTATATTTTAAAAATTAAAACATTCATCTCTAGAAATCGTGTATTATATACTTGAAAAATATGGTGTTTTTTACTTTAAAAATGAAAATTCATATTTTAAATTTATTAGATTATTTAATTATTTTGACAACAATGTATTGTTCACCATGAAGTTTCTAGCTTAATTTACACTATTTTTTATATTTTTAAAATATCAACATTTGCATCTAGAAATCATGTCCTATACAAATGAAAAATAAGGTGTTTTTTACTAAAATAATGAAAACGCATATTTTAAATTTATTAAAATTTTTGTTTTGAGAACAATGTATTGTACACCATGAAATTTCTAGCTTAATTTACACTATATTTTTATTTTTTTTAAATATCAACATTTGTTTCTAGAAATCGTGTACTACACTTGAAAAATAGGGTGTTTTTACTTTAAAAATGAAAGCTCAAATTTTAAAGTTATTAAATTATTTGATTTTTTTAAAAACAATATATTATTCCCCATAAAGTTTCTAGGTTAATTTATTAAATTTTTTATGATTTTCAAATTGCAAAATTTGTTTCTAGAAATCGTGTACTATACACTTGAAAAATAGGTTGTTTTTTACTTTAAAAAATAAAATGCATATTTTAAATTGATTAAATTATTTGATTTTTTTAAAATAATGTAATTTTCCCCATAACATTTTTATCTTAATTAACACAATTTTTTATTTTTTTATAATTGCAACATTTGTTTCTAAAAATCGTGTTCTATACACTTGAAAAATAGGGTGTTTTTTACTTTAAAAATGAAAATGCATATTTTAAATTTATTAAATTATTTGATTTTTTTGAAAACAATGTATTGTTCACCCTGAAGTTTCTATTTTAATTTACAAATTTTTTTATATTTTTATAATTGCAACATTTGATTATAAAAATCGTGTACTTGAAAAAGAGGGTGGTTTGGAATTTAAAAATGTACACAAAAATTTTAAATTTATTAATATATTTGATTTTTTTAAAACAACTTTTGTTCCCAATAAAGTTTCTAGCTTAATTTACACAATTTTTTATATTTTTAAAATACCAACATTTGTTTCTAAAAATCGTGTACTATAGAGTTGAAATATAGGGTGTTTTTCACTTTAATAATGAAAACACAAATTTTAAATTTATCTAATTATTTGATTTTTTTGAAAATAATTTATTGTTCCCCATAATGTTTCTAGCTTAATTTACACAAATTTTTATATTTTTAAAATTTCAACATTTGTTTCTAGAAATCGTGTACTATACACATGAAAAATAGGGTGTTTTTTACTTTAAAAATGAGAATGCATATTTTCTATTTATTTAATTATTTTATTTTTTTGAAAATAATCTATTATTCCCCATAAAGTTTCTAGTTTAATTAACACAATTGTTTATATTTTTATAATTGCAACATTTGTTTCTACAAATCGTGTTCTATACACTTGAAATGAAAATGAAAATGCATATTCTAAATTTATTAAATTATTTTATTTTTTTTAAAAAAAATCTATTGTTCCCTATAAAAAAATATATTATTAAATTAAATTATTTTTTATATTTTTATAATATCAACATTTGTTTGTAAAAATCGTGTACTATAGACTTCAAATATAGGGTGTTTTTTACTTTAAAAATGAAAACGCATATTTTAAATTTATTAAATTATTTTTATTTTTCTGTAAACAATGTATTGGTCACCATGAATTTTCTAACTTAATTTACACTATTTTTTATATTTTTAAAATTGCAACATTTGTTTGTAGAAATCGTGTACTATAGACTTGAAAGATAGGGTGTTTATTACTTTAAAAATGAAAACTCATATTTTAAATTTATTAAATTGTTTTCTTTTTCTGTCAACAATGTATTGTTCACCATGAATTTTCTAGCTTAATTTACACTATTTTTTATATTTTTAGAATATCAATATTTGTTTCTAGAAATCGTGTACTATACACTTGAAAAATAGTGTGTTTTTTACTAAAAAAATGAAAACCCATATTTTTAATTTATTAAATTATTGGATTTTTTTAACAAAAATATATTGTTTAACATAAATTTTCGAGCTTAATTTACACATTTTTTTATATTTTTAAATTGAAATATTTGTTTTTAGAAATCTTGTACTATAGACTTGAAATATAGGGTGTTTTTTACATTAAAAATGAAAACACATATTTTAAATTTATTAAATTATTAGAATTTTTTTACAACAATGTATTTTTTATCATGAATTTTTTAGCTTAATTAACACAATTTTTTTTTATTTTATAATTGCAACATTTGTTTCTAGAAGTCGTGTACTATACACTTGATAAGTAGTGTGTTTTTAACTAAAAAAATGAAAACGAATATTTTTAACTAATTAAATTATTTGATTTTTTTTAAAAAAATATATTGTTTACCATGAAGTTTCTAGCTTAATTTACACAAATTTTCATATTTTTAAAATTGCAAGATTTGTTTTTAGAAATCGTGTACTATTGACTTGAAATATAGGGTGTTTTTTACTTTTAAAATGAAAACGCATATTTTAAATTTATTAAATTATTTCATTTTTTTTACAACAATGTATTTTTCATCATGAAGTTTCTAGCTTAATTTAAATAAGAAACACATTATTTTTCAAGTGTATAGTACACGATTTCTAGAAACAAATGTTGATATTTTAACAATATAAAATAATATTGTAAATTAAGCTAGAAACTTCATGGTGAACAATACATTATTGTTAAAAAAATCAACTAATTTAATAAATTTAAAATATGCGTTTTCATTTTTGTAGTAAAAAACACACTATTTTTCAAGTGTACAGGATTTCTAGAAACAAATGTTGATATTTTAAATATAAAAAATAGTGTAAATTAAGTTAGAAACTTCATGGTGAAAATTATATTGTTGTTAAAAAATCAAATAACTTATAAATTTACTATATGGGTTTTCATTTTTAAAGTAAAAAACACCCTATATTTCAAGTCTATAGTACACGATTTCTAAAAAACAAATTTTTCAATTTTAAAATATAAAAAATTGTGTTAATTATGCTAGAAACTTCATGGTAAACAATACGTTGTTGTCAAAAAAATCAAATAATTTAATAAATTAAAAATATGCGTTTTTATTTTTTTAGTAAAAAAACACACTATTTTTTCAAGTGTATATTGTACACGATTTCTAGAAACAAATGTTGATATTTTAAATATAAAAAATAGTGTAAATTAAGCTAGAAACTTCATGGTGAAAATTATATTTTTTTGAAAAAAATCAAATAATTTATAAATTTGATATATGCGTTTTCATTTTTAAAGTAAAAAACATCCTATATTTCAAGTCTATAGAACACGATTTCTAAAAAACAAATGTTGCAATTTTAAAATATAAAAAATAGTGTAAATTAAGCTAGAAACTTCATGGTAAACAATACATTGTTGTCAAAAAAATAAAATAATTTAATAAAGGGTAAATTAAGCTAGAAACTTCATGGTGAAAATTATATTGTTGTTAAAAAATAAAATAATTTATAAATTTAAAATATGCGTTTTCATTTTTAAAGTAAAAAACACCCAATATTTCAAGACTATAGTACACAATTTTTAGAAACAAATTTTTCAATTTTAAAAATATAAAAAATTGTGTAAATTAAGCTAGAAACTTTATTGGGAACAATACATTGTTTTCAAAAAAATTAAATATATTAATAAATTTAAAATATGTGTTTTAATTTTTAAAGTAAAAAACACCCTATTTTTCAAGTGTATATTACACGATTTTTAGAAACATATGTTGCAATTATAAAAATATAAAAAATTGTAAAAATAAAGCTAGAAACTTTATGGGGAACAATAGATTGTTTTCAAAAAAATAAAATAATGTAATAAATTTAAAATATCTATTTTCATTTTTAAAGTAAAAAACACCCTATTTTTCAAGTGTACACAATTTTTATAAACCAATGTTGCAATTATAAAAATATAAATAATTGTGTAAATTAAGCTAGAAACTTCATGGGAAAAATTACATTATTTTTAAAAAAATCAAATAATTTAATAAATTTAAGTATGCGTTTTAATTTTAAAAGTAAAGAACACCGTAATTTTCAAGTGTATGACACATGATTTCTAGAAACTAATGTCGCAATTTTAAAAATAATTAATTTTTTTTAAAATTAACCTAGAAAATTTATGGGTGCAATATATTGTTTTCAAAAAAATCAAATAATTTAATAAATTAAAAATATGAATTATTATTTTTTTAGTAAGAAACACACTAATTTTCAAGTGTATAGTACACGATTTCTAGAAACAAATGTTAATATTTTAAAAATATAAAAAAAGTGTAAATAAAGCTAGAAACTTCATGGTGAATAATACATTGTTGTCAAAAAAATCAAATAATTTAATAAATTTAAAATATTCTTTTTCATTTTATTAGTAAAAAACACCATATTTTTCAAGTGTATAGCACGAGATTTCTCGAAACAAATGTTGATATTTTAAAAATATAAAAAATAGTGTAAATTAAGCTAGAAACTTCTTGGTGACAATACATTGTTTTCAAAAAAATCAAATAATTTAATAAATTTAAAATATGTGTTTTCATTATTAAAGTAAAAAACACCCTATTTTTCAAGTGAAATGAGTGAAAAGTACAAAGAACGCAAGAAAGAATTCACACGTTTGGTGTCAGGTTCTAAAAAGTGTGACTACCCATTCAAACTAACAGGCTCATCTACATGCTCTGGGGCAGGCTCCTGCTCAGGAACAGGCTCCTCAATATGCTCTTGTACCTATCTTGACTGGGGCCTTCTTCGTTCGACATAGTCGGACGTGTACGATCATCTCTCTGGGCCAGGCCTACAAATATAAAAAAAACATTAATATTATAATAATAATAATAATAATAATAATACTAATAATAATAATAATAATAAATAAATAAATAAATAACTAAACCATGGATTTTGAAAATCCGCCACAACCACGGATTTTGAAAATCCACCACAGTCAACATATTTTGAAAATCCGTCTTTGTTATCTTCATATCTTACTGACAAATTTTGGAAATCCGTGATCTCTGGATTTTTTAAATTGCAACATTTTTTTTTTAGAAATCGTGTACTATAGACTTGAAATATACGGTGTTTTTCACTTTAAAAATGAAAATGCATATTTTAAATTTATTCAATTATTTGATTTTTTTTGAAAACAATGTATTGTTTCTCATGAAGTTTCTAGCTTAATTTACAATATTTTTTTATATTTTTAAAATATCAACATTTGTTTCTAGAAATCGTGTACTATACACTTGAAAAATAGTGTGTTTATTACTAAAACAATGAAAACGCATATTTTAAATTTATTCAATTATTTGATTTTTTGACAATAATGTATTTTTCACCATGAAGTTTCTAGCTTAATTTACACTATTTTTTTATATTTTTAAAATATCAACATTTGTTTCTAGAAATCGTGTACTATATACTTGAAAAATAGTGTGTTTTTTACTAAAAAAAATGAAAATGCATATTTTTAATTTATTAAATTATTTGATTTTTTTGACAACAATGTATTGTTTACCATGCAGTTTCTAAATTAATTTACACTATTTTTTTATATTTTAAAATTGCAACATTTGTTTTTTAAAATCGTGTACTATAGACTTGAAATATACAGTGTTTTTGACTTTAAAAATGAAAACGCAAATTTGAAATTTATTAAATTATTTGATTTTTTTGAAAAAAATGTATTGTTCACCATGAAGTTTCTAACTTAATTTTAAAAAAATTATAATTTTAAAATTGCAACATTTGTTTTTTTGAAATCGTGTATTATACTCTTGAAAAATAGTGTGTTTTTTACTAAAAAATTGAAAACACATATTTTAAAATTTTTAAATTATTTGATTTTTTTGACAACAATGTATTGTTTGCCATGAAGTTTCTAGATTAATTTAAACAATTTTTAATATTTTTAAAATTGAAATATTTGATTTTTAGAAATCATGTACTATAGACTTAAAATATAGGGTGATTTTTACTTTAAAAATGAATACGCATATTTTAAATTTATTCAATTATTTGATTTTTTTGAAACAATTTATTGTTCACCATGAAGTTTCTAGCTTAATTTACACTTATTTTTTATATTTTTAAAATATCAACATTTATTTCTAGAAATCGTGTACTATACACTTGAAAAATAGTGTGTTTTTAACTAAAAAAATGAAAATGCATATTTTTAATTTATTCAATTATTTGATTTTTTTGACAACAATGTATTTTTTACCATGAAGTTTCTAGCGTAATTTATATAATTTTAAATATTTTTAAAATTGTAACATTTGTTTTTTAGAAATCATGTACTATAGACTTGAAATATATGGTGTTTTTTACTTTAAAAATGAATACACATATTTTAAATTTATTCAATTGTTTGATTTTTTTGACAACAATTTATTGTTCACCATGAAGTTTCTAGCTTTATTTACACTATTTTTTTATATTTTTAAAATATCAACATTTGTTTCTAGAAATCGTGTACTATACACTTGAAAAATAGTGTGTTTATTACTAAAAAAATCAAAACGCATATTTTAAATTTATTCAATTATTTGATTTTTTTGACAATAATGTATTTTTCACCATGAAGTTTCTAGCTTAATTTTCACTGTTTTTTTATATTTTTAAAATATCAACATTTGTTTCTAGAAATCGTGTTATACACTTGAAAAATAGTGTGTTTTTTATTAAAAAATATGAAAACGCATATTTTTAATTTATTAAATTATTTTATTTTTTTGACAATAATGTATTGTTTACCATGAAGTTTCTAGCTTAATTTACACTATTTTTTATATTTTAAAATTGCAACATTTGTTTTATAGAAATCGTGTACTATAGACTTGAAATATAGTGAGTTTTTTAATTTAAAAATGAAAACGCATATTTTAAATTTATTCAATTATTTGATTTTGTAGACAATAATGTATTTTTCACCATGAAATTTCTAGCTTAATTTACACGATTTTTTCATATTTTAAAAATATCAACATTTGTTTCTAGAAATCGTGTATTATACACTTGAAAAATATTGGTTTTTTACTAAAAAAATGAAAATGCATATTTTTAATTTATTAAATTATTTGATTTTTTTGACAATAATGTATTTTTTACCGTGCAGTTTCTAGCTTAATTTACACTATTTTTTATATTTTAAAATTGCAACATTCGTTTTTTAGAAATCGTGTACTATAGACTTGAAATATAGGGTGTTTTTTACTTTAAAAATGAAAACGAATATTTCAAATTTATTAAATTATTTGATTTTTTTGACAAAACTTTATTGTTCACCATGAAGTTTCTAGCTTAATTTACACTTATTAATATATTCTTAAAATATCAACATTTGTTTCTAGAAATCGTGTACTATATACACTTGAAAAATAGGGTGTTTTTTACTAAAAAAATGAAAACGCATATTTTTAATTTATTAAATTATTTGATTTTTTTGAAATTAATGTATGGTTTACCATGAAGTTTCTAGCTTAATTTAAAAAAATTTATATTTTTAGAATTGCAACATTTGTTTCTTAGAAATCATGTACTATAGACTTGAAATATAGGTTGTTTTTTAATTTAAAAATGAAAATGAATATTTTATATTTATTAAATTATTTGATTTTTTTGACAACAATGTATTGTTCACCATGTAGTTTCTAGCTTAATTTACACTTATTTTTTATATTCTTAAAATATCAACATTTGTTTCTAGAAATCGTGTATTTTTTTATATTTTTAAAATATCAAAATTTGTTTCTAGAAATCGTGTACTATACACTTGAAAAATCGGGTGGGCTTAACAAAAAAAATGAAAACAAATATTTTAAATTTATTAAGTTATTTGATTTTTTTGTCAATAATGTATTGTTCACCAGGAAATTTCTAGCTTAATTTACACTATTTTTTTATATTTTTAAAATATCAACATTTGTTTCTATAAATCGTGTACTATACACTTGAAAAATAGTGTGTTGTTTACTAAAAAAATGAAAATGCATATTTTAAATTTATTAAATTATTTGATTTTTTGACATCAATGTATTGTTCACCATGAAGTTTCTAGCTTAATTTACACTTATTTTTTATAATTTTAAAATATCAACATTTGTTTGTAGTAATCGTGTACTATACACTTGAAAATATAAGAAATTGTGTAAATTAAGCTAGAAACTTCATGGTAAACAATACATTGATTTTAAAAAAAATTTAATAAATTTAAAATATGACTTTTAATTTTTTTAGTAATAAACAGTCTATTTTTCAAGTGTTTAGTACACGATTTCTAGAAACAAATGTTGATATTTTAAAAATATAAAAAATTGTGTAAATTAAGCTAGAAACTTCATGGTAAACAATACATTGATTTAAAAAAATTTAAATAACTCAATAAATTTAAAATATGCGTTTTCATTTTTTAGGTAAAAACACCTTACTTTTCAAGTGTATAGTACACGATTACTAGAAACAAATGTTGAAATTTAAAAAATATAAAAAAAATAAGTGTAAATTAAGCTAGAAACTTCATGATGAAAAATTTATTTCTAAAATTTTTTTTCACAGCATTTTTCTATATTAAACATTCAAAATGATTGTAATAATTTAAGTATATTAAAATTTGAGTTTTCATTTTAGTTCGAAAAACATCCTAGTCTTTAAGTGATAATTCACGATTTCTAAAAAACTATTGCAACTTTAAAATTTTAAAAATTATATAAATTGAGCTAGAAACTTCAAAGGGAATAATACATTGGTTTCATAAAGCTTCAAATATTTTTGAAAATTTTAAAACAACATATTTATTTTTATTTTGAATTAACCCTTTAATTATTAAAAGGTAATATCTTAGCTTGGACTAAAGTACACCAAACCTTGAGAATAAGTTTCATAGGTGCCTGCCATAAAATTCAAGACTTCATATTACTTTCTTATGGTATTCATATCATCCCGCCTAGGCGTGGAAACCATCACGCCTAGACGGCTAGCAAATCTGAAAAAAATAAAACTCAAAATGAGAAAAATAAAACAAAATAACATAAATACTATAATGATGAAACAAAGAAAAGTAAAACAACATTTACTAAAATAAAAATAAAATAACCAAAATTAAAAATAGAATAAATAGAAAAATTATTTAGAAACCAGACTTATCACACCTCCCACAGTTATTTGTTTACTTTTCCCAAAAATAACAAAAATACGACTAAAACAAAAAGAAATGACAAGATACAAACAACACACAAATAATAAAAAATAAAGAAACACCATAAGATCTGGTTAAGATTAGGTGCAAGGTTAAACCAATAGCGTATCCAAACAACAATAAAATTGCTTTGAAGAACAAGATCCAATGTACATTCCTTATAAAGACATAGTAGGAATTTGTATGACAGTTAAATAAACTTACCAATGCACAACATTTTTTTAAGACAAACAAGCTTTTTTTTTTTGGGTCCCAGGAAGTGGTGAGGGAGATTTCAAATCGAATTATAGTGTTCAATGAAGGTTGAGTACTTTTTGGGATTATGAGGAAATTTTTGGGATTCAATGGTGTTAATCAAGTGGCCTCTATGCTCAAGAGGGGGGGGGGGGAGGGTGAATTGAGCTTAAAATTTTTTCTAAAAATTCGTTTAAAAGTATAACACAATTTGAACAAGATATATTAGTTGACGTATGAAATTGAAATATAATAAAAAGCTGAAATGAAGATTAAATAAACTTAAACAAATGTGAGTTTTAGGGATAGAGAGAATAGCACCGAGTTTTATACTGGTTCAGTCACACACCACTTGTGACCTACGTCTAGTCTACGGATCTCCGCTACGCGAAATTTCTTATATTACTTTTCAACAATTACACACTAAGAGCACCTTTCTCAATTGGATACCCCACCAATTTTAAAAGGCCTCAATCTAAGGATACCTCGCCCTAAGAACAACCTTGAAGGATACCCCTCCTTGAAACAATTTAGAAGGATACCACACCTTCACACAAAATTGTCAAAAAAATCAAATAATTTAATAAATTTAAAATATGCGTATTCATTTTTAAAGTAAAAAACACCCTATATTTCAAGTCTATAGTACATGATTTCTAAAAAACAAATGTTGCAATTTTAAAAATATTAAAAATTCTGTAAATTAAGCTAGAAACTCCATGGTTAACAATACATTGTTGTCAAAAAAATCAAATAATATAATAAATTTAAAATATGCGTTTTTAATTTTTTAGTAAAAAACACACGATTTTCAAGTGTATAGTACACGATTTCTAAACAACAAATGTTACAATTTTAAAAATTTAAAGAAAATTTTAAATTAAGCTAGAAACTTCATGGTGAAAAATACATTGTTGTCAAAAAAATCAAATAATTTAATAAATTTAAAATGTGTTTTCATTTTTATAGTAAAAAACACCCTATATTTCAAGTCTATAGTACATGATTTCTAAAAAACAAATGTTGCAATTTTAAAAATATTAAAAATTCTGTAAATTAAGCTAGAAACTCCATGGTTAACAATACATTGTTGTCAAAAAAATCAAATAATATAATAAATTTAAAATATGCGTTTTTAATTTTTTAGTAAAAAACACACGATTTTCAAGTGTATAGTACACGATTTCTAAACAACAAATGTTACAATTTTAAAAATTTAAAGAAAATTTTAAATTAAGCTAGAAACTTCATGGTGAAAAATACATTGTTGTCAAAAAAATCAAATAATTTAATAAATTTAAAATGTGTTTTCATTTTTATAGTAAAAAACACCCTATATTTCAAGTCTATAGTACACGATTTCTAAAAAACAAATGTTGATATTTTAAAAGTATAAAAAATAAGTGTAAATTAAGCTAGAAACTTCATGGTGAACAATACATTGTTGTCTAAAAAACCAAATAATTTAATAAATTTAAAATATGCCTATTCATTTTTTTCTTAAAAAACACCATATTTTTCAAGTGTATATAGTACACGATTTATAGAAATAAATGTTGATATTTTAAAAATATAATAAAATAGTGTAAATTAAGCTAGAAACTTCATGTGATCAAAATATTGTTGTAAAAAAAATTAAATAATTTAATAAATTTAAAATATGCGTTTTCATTATTAAAGTAAAAAACACCATATTTTTCAACTGTATAGTACGTGATTTCTAGAAAAAAATGTTACTATTTTAAAAATATAAAAAATAGTGTAAATTAAGCTAGAAACTTTATGGTGAACAATACATTGTTGTCAAAGAAACCAAATAATTTAAAAAATTTAAAATATGCGTTTTTATTTTTTTAGACAAAAATACCCTATTTTTCAAGAATACAATACACGATTTCTAGAAACAAGAAATCAAATAATTGAATAATTTTAAAATATGCGTTTCCATTTTTTTAGTAAAAAACATCCTATTTTTCAAATGCATAGTACATGATTTCTAGAAATAAATGTTGATATTTTTATTACGCTAGTAGCTTCATGTGAACAATATAGTTTTTTTAAAAAAATAAATAACTTAATAATTTTAAAATATACGTTTTAATTTTTTTGTTAAAAACACCCTGTTTTTCAAGTGTATAGTACACGATTTCTAGAAACAAATGTTAATATTTTAAAAATATAAAAAAAAGTGTAAATTAAGCAAGAAACTTCATGGTGAACAATACATTGTTGTCAAAAAAATCAAATAATTTAATAAATTTAAAATATGCGTTTTCATTTTTATAGTAAAAAACACCCTATTTTTCAAATGTACAGTACATGATTTCTAGAAACAAATGTTGATATTTTAAAAATAAAAAAATAGTGTAAATTAAGCTAGAAACTTCATGGTGAGAAAAACATTGTTGTTAAAAAAATCAAATAATTTAATAAATTTAAAATATGCATTTTCATTTTGAAAGTAAAAAACACCCTATATTTCAAGTCTATAGTACATGATTTCTACACACAAATGTTGCAATTTTAAAAATATAAAAAATTGTGTAAATTAAGATAGAAACATTCAGGGTAAACAATACATTTTTGTAAAAAAAGTCAAATAATTTAATAAATTAAAAATATGCATTTTCATTGTTTTAGTAAAAAACACACTATTTTTCAAGTGATAGTACACGATTTCTAGTAACAAATTTAAATAATTTAAAATATAAAAAAATAGTGTAGAATAAGCTAGAAACTTCATGGTGAAAAATTCATTGTTGTAAAAAAAAAAATTGAATAAACTTAAAATATGCATTTTAATTTTTAAAGTAAAAAACTCTCTATATTTCAAGTTTATAGTACACGATTTTTACAAACAAATGTTGTAATTTAAAAATATAAAAATTGTGTAAATTATGCTAGAAACTTCATGGTAAACTATACATTGTTTTCAAAAAAAATATAATAATTTAATAAATTTTAAATATGCGTTTTTATTTTTTTAGTAAAAAACACAATATTTTTCAAGTGTATAGTACACGATTTCTAGAAACAATTGTTGATATTTTAAAAATATAAAAAAGTAGTGTAAATTAAGCTAGAAACTTCATGGTGAACAATACATTGTAGTAAAAAATCAAATAATTTAATAAATTTAAAATATGCATTTTAATTTTTAAAATAAAAAACACCCTATATTTCAACTCTATAGTACACGATTTCTACAAACAAATGTTGCAATTTGAAAAATATAAAAAATTGTGTAAATTAAGCTAGAAACTTCATGGTAAACAATACATTAATTTAAAAAAATTAATTTAATAAATTTGAAATATGCGTTTTCATTTTTTTAAAAAAAAACACCCTATTTTTCAAGTGTATAGTACACGATTTCTAGAAACAAATGTTGATATTTTAAAAATATAAAAAAATAGTGCAAATTGAGCTAGAAACTTTATGATAAAAAATACATTGTTGTCAAAAAAATCAAATAATTTAATAAATTTAAAATATATGTTTTCATTTTTAAAGTAAAAAACACCCTATATTTCAAGTCTATAGTACACGATTTCTACAAACAAATGTTGCAATTTTTAAAATATAAAAAAATTGTGTAAATTAAGGTGGAAAATTCATTGTGAACAATACATTGTTGTCAAAAAATCAAATAATTTAATAAAATTAAAATATGCGTTTTCATTTTTTTAGTAAAAAACACCCTATTTTTCAAGTCTATAGTACACGATTTATACAAAAAAATGTTGCAATTTTAAAAATATAAAAAATAGTGTAAATTAAACTTGAAACTTCATGGTAAACAATACATTGATTTCAAAAAAATTAAATAATTTAATAAATTTAAAATATGCGTTTGCATTTTTTTTTAGTAAAACCACCCTATTTTTCAAGTTTATGGTATACGATTTCTAGAAAAAAATGTTGATATTTTAAAAATATAAATAAAAGTGTAAATTAAGCTAGAAAATTTATGTTGAACAATACATGTTTTCAAAAAAATCAAATAATTTAATATTTTTAAACTATTCACCTTAATTTTTAAAGTAAAAAACACCCTATTTTTCAAGTGTATAGTACACGATTTGTAGAAATATATGTTGATATTTTAAAAATATAAAAAACTAGTGTAAATTTAGCTAGAAACTTCATGGTGAACAATACATTGTTGTCAAAAAAATCTAATAATTTAATAAATTTAAAATATGCGTTTTTTTTAGTAAAAAACACCCTATTTTTCAAGTGTATAGTACACCATTTCTCGAAACTAGTGTTGATATTTTAAAAATATAAAAAAATAGTGTAAATTAAGCTAGAAACCTCATGGTGAACAATACATTGTTGTAAAAAAATCTAATACTTTAATAAATTTAAAATATGTACTTTCGTTTTTAAAGTAAAAAACACCCGATTTTTCAAGTGTATAGTACGCGATTTCTAGAAACAAAAAATACAATTTTAAAATTATAAAAAATAGTGTAAATTAAGCTAGAAACTTTTTGGTGAACAATACATTGTTGTAAAAAAATTAAACAATTTAAAAAATT
The DNA here is from genome assembly GCA_037177725.1 of Cyamopsis tetragonoloba. Lineage (NCBI taxonomy): Eukaryota > Viridiplantae > Streptophyta > Magnoliopsida > Fabales > Fabaceae > Cyamopsis > Cyamopsis tetragonoloba. The sequence continues at coordinate 65,113,010 of CM074119.1, forward strand.
TAAAATATGCATTTTCATTTTTAAAGTAAAAAAACCCTATATTTCAAGTCTATAGTACACGATTTCTACAAACAAATGTTGCAATTTTAAAAATATAAAAAATTATGTAAATTAATCTAGAAACTTCGCGGTGAACAAAACATTGTTTTCAAAAAAATCAAAAAATTTAATAAATTTAAAATATGCGTTTTTATTTTTGAAGTAAGAAACATCCTATTTTTCAAGTGTATAGTACACGATTTCTAGAAACAAATGTTGATATTTTAATAATATTAATAATAAATAGTGTAAATTAAGCTAGAAACTTCATGGTGAACAAAACATTGTTGTTAAAAAAATCAAATAATTTAATAAATTTAAAATATGTGTTTTCATTTTGAAAGTAAAAAACACCCTACATTTCATTTCTATATTACACAATTTCTAGAGACAAATGTTGATATTTTAAAAATATAAAAAAATAGTGTAAATGAAGATAGAAACTTCATGGTGAACAATATATTGTTATCCAAAAAATCAAATAATTTAATAAATTTAAAATATTCGTTTTCATTTATAAAGTAAAAAACACCCTATTTTTCAGTTGTATAGTACGCTATTTCTAGAAACGAATGTTTCAATTTTTAAAATATAAAAAATTGCAAAAATTAAGCTAGAAACTTTATGAGGAACAATAGATTGTTTTCTGAAAAATAAATTAATTAAATAAATTTAAAATATGCATTTTTATTTTTAAAGTAAAAAACACCTTATTTTTCAAGTGTATAGTACACGATTTCTAGAAACAAATGTTGCAATTTCTAGAAACTAATACTAATATTATATATTTTAGGCTTTTTGAATTAAATTTTAGGATATGCTCTATATATTTTGTATAAATCTTGTCCATCAAATATGATAGCAAAGCAGTATCTTAGCTTGTGAAGCAATAATAAATGTTGAATTTGGCTTATTTAGCTCATTTAATTTGTAAATTATTTAATTTTTTATTCGCAAAAAAATAATATTTTTATTCACAAAAATTTTTTTTCATGAAAAAATCTTTAACGAGCATCCTTGAGAAAATTCAATCAATGAGTTTTGCACAAAAATCAAATGATAGGGAAATGATTATTTTTTAACTTGCAGAAAAAACGAGGACAGAAATTTTTTTTTATCGCCAAAAGATGGAATATATTTTAACAACAGCATAAAAAAGTATTTCAAGTATTACCACTACAGATGCATGTTAATTGAGAGAGATTTAACTATGGTTAGCAATAAGAATATTCTAATTAATGGAGTATTTGTTTGCTATTAGTGCATGTTATAGAAAAAAATGGTGTTGACTGCTTATTTATTTTAAGATTGGTGTTTTGTACTATTTTGTAAAACCTCAAGGGTACTTTGTGCATTTTACACTATAATTTAATAAATTTAAAATATACGTTTTCATTTTTAAAGTAAAAAACACTCTATATTTCAAGTCTATAGTACACGATTTCTACAAACAAATGTTGCAATTTTAAAAATATAAAAAATTGTGTAAATTAAGCTAGAAATTTCATGGTGAACAATACATTGATTTCAAATTTTTTTTAATAATTTAATAAATTTAAAACATGTGTTTTCATTTTATTAGTAAAAAACACCCTATTTTCAAGTGTATGGTACACGATTTCTAGAAAAAAATGTTGATATTTTAAAAATATAAATAAAAGTGTAAATTAAGCTAGAAACTTCATGGTGAACAATACATTCTTGTCAAAAAAATAAATAATTTAATAAATTTAAAATATGCATTTTCATTTTTAAAGTAAAAAACACCATATATTTCAAGTGTATAGTACATGATTTTTAGAAACAAATGTTGATATTTTAAAAATATAAAAAATAGTGTAAATTAAGCTAGAAACTTCTTGGTGAACAATACATTGTTGTAAAAAAAATAAAATAATTTAATAAATTTAAAATATGTGTTTTCAATTTTTTAGTAAAAAACACCTTATTTTTCAAGTGTATAGTATACGATTTCTAGAAACAAATGTTGATATTTTAAAAATATAAAAAAATAGTGTAAATTAAGCTAGAAACTTTATTGGGAACAATACATTGTTTTCAAAAAAAATAAATATATTAATAAATTTAAAATATGCATTTTAATTTTTAAAGTAAAAAACACCCTATTTTTCAAGTGTATAGTACATGATTTTTAGAAACAAATGTTGCAATTATAAAAATATAAAAAATTGTGTAAATTAAGCTAGAAACTTTATTGGGAACAATACATTGTTTTAAAAAAAAATAAATGTAATATCCCACAAATTCCCAAATAGGAATTAGTGGTTCCTTAGAATAGATTGGGAATTTAAGGGTTTGTAGGAATTCTAACAAGAGAAAAGGGAGAAAGACTAGAAAGCAAATTTTTAAAAGATTGGAAGAAGGACCTAATTGCAAAACTTAATGAGATGTTAAAATTTCTTGTAGTGTCGGTGACGATTATTCCCAAAGAAGTAGCGTGCAAACCGGAGCCATTAAGATCAAAAGCAAAGAGCTCTGTCCAAGACTCGACAACACCATACTCTTTTATCACCTAGATGCTACCTTTGCAATGCACATGACCTTTGACGCGGTACACAGTAAGAGCGTTGCCGCCTTCAACAACATTAAGTAAAGCCCAAGGGGAGGAGGCATGAGAGATGCTCTTCGGCAGTGCAATCTCATGAAACACTTCATTTATAAAATCAAAGGACAAAATAAAAAAGAACGAGACTTTATTATTTCCCTCTTTTGCCGCCATGCGCCTTGCACCCCAGTGAGCAATGCCATTAACAAAACCATGAGAAGCGGTCGGATGTCGTCTTTGGGAAATGGTACATGGGGGAGTAACCATGGGAGGGAGTGGAAGAGTCCTCCAAAGCCCAAATGCAACAGAGTAAAGTTCAACCTTAGAATAAGAAGTGAGGAACCTTTCTTTAGGGTAGTGGTTGCCGCCAAAAACAAACCTAAGGATCTTATAGTCACGGTTTTGGGAATAGAAGCCGAGGGCAACAGTGACGGAGTGATGGATTTGAGGTTTGGGAATGGTTTTTGTTCGGGGAGAGAGAGATAGCATCAAAGAGAAGGGTTGTAGATGACGAAGGAGGAGCTCCAAAAGCCAACGGGAGTCCAGGAGCTGAGGTAGATGAGGCCGTTGCAGACGGCATTGATGGAAGGGGGTGGGGGAACGTTTGAAGAGGGTAAATGTTAGGCTGTCATCTGGTCGATGGGGAAGGGAACAATAAAAGGCTTTAGTAGCAAGTTCTCTGAACAGAAGAAGTAGAAGGAAGGGGGGAGAGTGGCGATAGTGAAGGGAGATGAAGGAAGGGTCACTAATGATAGATTTCCATGATTTACACACACAACGGAACCTCAAAAGTACTTTGGTGGAAGCCTACAGAGGTTTTCCACCACCATTGATGCCGACATCAACTCTGACATTGATCAATAAGATTTTTCGATACTCACTGCTTAGCTGTGTATTGTTGTTTCTAGATATTCTCTGCCTTGTAGACAGACGCTCACAGTCTCCTAAGCTATGAATGTGTCCTAATCTGCTACCCAGAGCAATACGAGCTGGCCCGTTCAGATAGCAAACATTTTTATTTTGGGCTGAAAAAGCTCCTGATTACTTGTGTCCTTCTTTATTTTATATACCCAATTCAGTCTATGCAGGTAATTAACAACATTTTTTAGTGGCCCATTTTATAAAATTTTCAAATTTTCAAAACAATTCCCTAATTTTCATTTAAAAAATATTAATTTTATTTTTATTACTTTTGACAATTTCAATCCTCCCTTCCATCTCAATTCCTCAAAATCATATTAACTTCATCTAATTCAATATAAATCACTCAAATATCAATTAACAAGGATGACTAAAGTCTAATTTCATCAAATTCACATTATCATCAAGATCATTCTCATACATTCACATTCACAATCCAATATCCAAACAAAGAATCAACATAAATGCATCAACCCCACACATATAGAACCAATTCAACCAAGATCAACTTCACACTTCAAGAACACAAGAAACATGTCATGTTAATTTAACACCAATTTCCATGCAACCTAAATTCAAGTCATCTAACAAAGTTTCTACCTTAATTTACACTTTTTTTATATTTTTAAAATATCAACATTTGTTTCTAGAAATCCTGTACTATACACTTGAAAAATAGGGCGTTTTTTACTAAAAAAATGAAAACGCATATTTGAAATTTATTAAATTATTTGATTTTTTTTAAAACAATATATTGTTCGCCCTGAAGTTTCTAGTTTAATTTACAAAACTTTTTATATTTATATAATTGCAACATTTGTTTTTAAAAATCGTGTACTATACACTTGAAAAATTGGGTGTTTTTTACTTTAAAAATTAAAACGCATATTTTAAATTTATTAACTTTTTTGATTTTATTGAAAACAATATATTGTTCCCCATAAAGTTTCTAGGTTAATTTATAAAATTTTTTATATTTTTAAAATTGCAACATTTGTTTGTAGAATTCATGTACTATACACTTGAAATATAGGGTGTTTTTTACTTTAAAAAATAAAACGCATATTTTAAATTTATTAAATTATTTGAATTTTTTTACAACAATGTATTGTGCACGATGAAGTTTCTAGCTTAATTTACACAATTTTTTATATTTTTAAAATTGCAACATTTGTTTGTAGAAATCGTGTACTATAGACTTGAAATATAACGTGTTTTTTACTTTAAAAATAAAAACGCATATTTTAAATTTATTAAATTATTTGATTATGCTTTTCAACAATGTATTGTTCACCATGAATTTTCTAGCTTAATTTACACTGTTTTTCTATATTTTTAAAATAACAACATTTGTTTCTAGAAATCGTCTACTATACACTTGAAATATAGTGTGTTTTTACTAAAAAAAATGAAAATGCATATTTTTAATTTATTAAATTATTTGATTTTTTTAACAACAATGTATTGTTTACCATGAAGTTTCTAGCTTAATTTACACAATTTTTTATATTTTTAAAATTACAACATTTATTTGTAGAAATCATGTACTATAGACTTGAAATATAGGGTGTTTTTTACTTTAAAAATGAAAACGCATATTTTAAATTTATTAAATTATTTTATTTTTTGACAACAATGTATTGTTTACGATGAAGTTTCTAGCTTAATTTACACAATTTTTTATATTTTTAAAATTGCAACATTTGTTTGTAGAAATAGTGTACTATAGACTTGAAATATAGGGTGTTTTTTACTTTAAAAATAAAGACACATATTTTAAATTTAGTTATTTGATTTTTTTTTCAAAAATGCATTGTTCACCATGAATTTTCTAGCTTAATTTACACTGTTTTTTTATATTTTTAAATTAACAACATTTGTTTCTAGAAATCATGTACTATACACTTGAAAAATAGTGTATTTTTTACTTAAAAAATGAAAACGCATATTTTTAATTTATTAAATTATTTATTTTTATAACAACATTGTATTGTTTACCATGAAGTTTCTAGCTTAATTTGCACAATTTTTTATATTTTTAAAATTGCAACATTTGTTTTTAGAAATCGTGTATTATAGACTTGAAATATAGTGTTCTTTTTACTTTAAAAATGAAAATCCATATTTTAAATTTATTAAATTATTCGATTTTTTTAAAAACAATGTATTTTTCATCATGAAGTTTCTAGCTTAATTTACAATATCTTTTTATATTTTTAAAATATCAAAATTTGTTTCTAGAAATCGTGTACTATACACTTGAAAAGTACGGTGTTTTTTACTAAAAAAATGAAAATGCATATTTTTTATTTATTAAATTATTTTATTTTATTTAATAAATTTAAAATATGCATTTTCATTTTTAAAGTAAAAAACACCCTATTTTTCAAGAGTATAGCACACGATTTCTAGAAACAAATGTTACTATTTTAAAAATATAAAAAATAGTGTAAATTAAGCTAGAAAATTGATGGTGAATTCCAGAAGGTTAGAAATTTGAGATCTTACAGGAGGGGAGCGGAGGGCAAAATTAACACATTAAATCACTTAAAATCCCTCCCATCCCTTCTAACCAAACACAAAAATATTATTTCCCCTCCCCTCCCCTCCCCTCCATTTGAACCAAACAGACTCTCAGATGTTTTATTTTTCCTACCCTCCCCTACCCTCCACTCCCCTCCATTAAAATTCCTCCCCTCCGTTGAACCAAACACACCGTTAAGGATTGTAACCAAATCCCTAAATCCCCATTTTGTTATAAAAGAACCAATAGCTCTTTTCTAGGAAATTTATGGGATGTTACATTTATGTTTTTAAAATTGCAACATTTGTTTGTAGAAATCGTGTACTATATATACACTTGAAAAAAAGGGTGTTTTTTACTTTAAAAATGAAAATGCATATTTTAAATTTATTAAATTATTTGATTTTTTTGAAAAAAATCTATTGTTCCCCATAAATTTTCTAGCTTAATTTTTAATATTTTATATATTTTTTAAATTGAAACATTTATTTCTAGAAAATATCAACATTTGTTTCTAGAAATCGTGTACTATACACTTGGAAAATAGTGCGTTTTTTAATAAAAAAATGAAAACATATATTTTTAATTTATTAATGTTATTTGAGTTTTTAACAACAATGTATTGTTTACCATGAAGTTTCTAGCTTAAATTACACAATTTTTTATATTTTTAAAATTACAACATTTGTTTGTAGAAATCATGTACTATAGACTTGAATTATAGGGTGTTTTTTACTTTAAAAATGAAAATGCATATTTTAAATTTATTAAATTATTTGATTTATTTATTATAATGTATTGTGCACCATGAATTTTCTAGCTTAATTTTCACAATTTTTAAGTTTTTAAAATTGCAACATTTGTTTGTAGAAATCGTGTACTATACACTTGAAAAATAGTGTGTTTTTTACTAAAAAATGAAAACGCATATTTTAAATTTATTAAATTATTTAATTTTTTTTGAAACAAATGTATTTTTTACCATGAAGTTTCTAGCATAATTTTCACAATTTTTTAATTTTCAAAATTGCAACATTTGTTTGTAGAAATCGTGTACTATAGACTTGAAATATAGAGTGTTTTTTACTTTAAAAATGAAAACGCATATTTTAAATTTATTAAATTGTTTGATTTTTTTGACAACAATGTATTGTTCACCATGAAGTTTCTAGCTTAATTTACACTTATTTTTTATATTTTTAAAATATCAACATTTGTTTCTAAAAATCATGTACTATACACATGAAAAATAGTGTGTTTTTACTAAGAAAATGAAAATAAGAATTTTATTTTTTTTGACAACAATGCATATTTTACCATGAAGTTTCTAGCTTAATTTACTCAATTTTTTATATATTGAAACATTTGTTTGTTGGAATCATGCACTATACACTTGAAAAATAGTGTGTTTTTTACTTAAAAATGGAAAATGCACATTTTTAATTTATTAAATTATTTGATTTTCTTAACAAAAATGTCTTGTTTACCATGAAGTTTCTAGCTTAATTTACGCAATTTTTTATATTTTTAAAATTGCAAGATTGGTTTATAGAAATCATGTACTATAGACTTGAAATATAGGGTGTTTTTTACTTTAAAAATGCAAAACCCACATTGTCAATTTATTAAATTATTTTATTTTTTTGAAAACAATGTATTGTTCACCATGAAGTTTCTAGCTTAATTTACACTTATTTTTTATATTTTTAAAATATAAACAATTGTTTCTACAAATCGTATACTATACACTTGAAAAATAATGTTTTTTACTAAAAAAAATGAAAACGCATATTTTAATTTTATGAAATTTGATTATTTTTTTAACAATAATGTATTTTTCATCATGAAGTTTCTAGTTTAATTTACACCAATTTTGTATATTTTTAAAATATCAACATTTATTTCTAGAAATCGTGTACTATACACTTGATAAATAGGGTGTTTATTACTAAAAAAATTAAAAGGGGTATTTTAAATTTATTAAATTATTTAAATTTTTTTGAAATCAATGAATTTTTTATATAAATTTGCAACATTTGTTTGTAGAAATTGTGTACAATAGACTTGAAATATAGGGTGTTTTTTACTTTAAAAATGAAAATGCATATTTTAAATTTATTAAATTATTTGATTTTTTTGACAACAATGTATTGTTCACAATGAAGTTTCTAACTTAATTTACACTTATTTTTTATATTTTTAAAATATCAACATTTATTTCTAGAAATTGTGTATTATAAACTTGAAAAAGAATGTGTTTTTTACTAAAAATAATGAAAATGCATATTTTAAATTTATTAAATTATTTGATTTTTTTGACAACAATGTATTGTTTACCATGAAGTTTCTAGCTTAATTTATACAATTTTTTATATTTTTTAAATTGCAACATTTGATTGTAGAAATCGTAGACTATAGACTTGAAATATAGGGTGTTTTTTACTTTAAAAATAAAAATGCATATTTTAAATTATATTAAATTATTTGATTTTTTTGAAAAAAATTTATTTTTCACCATGAAATTTCCTGCTTAATTTACACTTTTTTTTTTAAATATCAACATTTGTTTCTAGAAATAGTGTACTATACACTTGAAAAATAGTGTGTTTTTTACTAAAAAAATGAAAACGCATATTTTTAATTTTTTAAATTATTTGAGTTTTTTGACTACAATGTATTATTTACCATGAATTTTCTAGCTTAATTTACACAATTTTTTATATTTTTAAAATTGCAATATTTGTTTGTAGAAATCGTGTACTATAGACTTGAAATATAGGATCTTTTTTACTTTAAAAATGAAAACACATATTTTAAATTTATTAAATTATTTGATTTTTTTGACAACAATGTATTTTTCACCATGAAAATTCTAGCTTAATTTACACTATTTTTTTAAATTTTTAAAATATCAACATTTGTTTCTAAAAATCGTGGGCCGTCTTAGTCAATCTGTCAGTGATAACGCAGATTGAGTCGTGTCCCGCTGGCGTTGTGGGTAATCCAACCACAATGTCTATGGCTATTGACTCCCATTTCCATTCTGGAATGTCCAATGGCTGAAGCGGTCCAGAGGGTTTTTAATGTTCAACTTTGATTTTCTGGCAAGTATGACACTTGGAAACGAATTCTGCAATGTCTTTCTTCATTCCAGGCAACCAGAATAATTTCCTCATGTCTTGGTACATTTTTGTAGCTCTAGGGTGTACCGAGTACTGGCTACTGTGACTTTCTCTAAGCACTACCTTCTTGACCTCTGCATCATTCGGAATACACACCCTGTCTGTGAATAAGATCACCCCATCTCCAGTTATAGAGAAATCATCTTGCTCCTTGAACTTCTGTAACTCAAAATCGTGTTTCTGCGCTTCTCGGATTCGGTCTCTAAGTGTATTCTTCAAGTCAAGCTTATACACAGAGATGCTAGCAAGACACATCCAGGTCTCTGAATTTCTCCTAGAGCTCCATCTGATGAATCATCATAGTCGACACGTGTAAGGATTTCCTGTTTAAGGCATCGGCCACTACATTAGCCTTTCCTGGATGATACTTCAACTCAAAATCATAATCTTTCAAGAATTCTATCCATCGCCTCTGCCTCATGTTCAACTCCTTCTGATTGAACAAGTACTTCAAACTTTTGTGGTCACTGAACACTTCAAATGTGACTCCATACAAGTAGTGCCTCCAAACCTTTAACGCAAAAACTACTGCAGCTAACTCCAAGTCATGTGTTGGGTAATTTGCTTCATGCGGTCGCAACTGTCAGGAAGTGTAAGCAACTGCTTGTCCTTCTTGCATAAGTACACACCCCAAGCCTTGCTTAGACGCATCGCAGTATACTTGGAAATTCTTGGTTGCATCAAGAATTACCAACACCGGCGCTGTTGTCAGCTTTTCCTTCAACAACTGAAAACTGTCTTCGCACTTGGTATCCCACACAAATGGAATACCTTTCCTGGTTAACTTAGTCAAGGGAATGGCAATCTAAGAGAATGCTTTGATGAATCGCCGGTAGTATCCTGCTAGCCCTAGGAAACTTCAAATTTCTGTGGCATTGGTTGGTCTTTCCCATTTCATCACAGCTTCAACTTTACTTGGGTCCACAGCCACACCATCCTTGTTAATCACATGGCCTAGAAATTGAACTTCTTCTAGCCAGAACTCACACTTGTCCAACTTAGCATACAGTTGCTTCTCCCTGAGTATTCCTAGCACCAATCTTAAGTGTTCACCATGCTCTTCTACAGTCTTGAGTAGATGAGAATATCGTCAATGAAAACTACAACAAACTTGTCCAAGTAGGATCGGAAGATCTGGTTCATATAGTCTATGAAAATTGCAGGGGCATTTGTCAATTCGAACGGCATCATATTTCCACCATGCAATTCATTTGATATAGAAGAGGAACTTGTTAGGAAGAGATAGAAAGAAAGAAAAATTAAGGAGTATAGAGATTGACTTAAAATAGAGGTTAAATAGTGTATTACTTGGTAGAATATTAAAAAGAAGAGAAAAATAAGGTAATTGTGTTAGATATTTATCTATTATGGACCTACATATGTTATTATTTATGTATTATAATTTATTAAAAGAATAATCCCTATTAAAGTGATCTTATATATAAATAATATTATTGGGATTTATAACATCTTAATTAGTGAGTAATATATAAAGCGTAGATATCATAAGTCTTAATTCTATTTTATGATAGGCTAAAATAGAAATAAAAAGAATCCTAATTTTTGTACTTAAGGTTTTCTGTACTCAATGTACTCTGGTTACGTACGGTGAAAAAAGTGGTTACACGTGTAGAAATATGTGGTTACAACGTAAAAATAAAAATTCAACAAAACTTCTACGTGTATGTGTAGCCGGATATTTTAACGTATATAACAATGAGTATAAAGTGAGTACGAAATTCTTTTTTCAAATAAAAAATATAAAAGTTCATGTCTATGTATGAATGGGTATAAGATTCTAAAAGGAAACCCTTCATGAAAGGGTGCTTGACTACTATAAAAAAGTGTTAGGTCTCCATGTTACACACATAATTTATTTTCACAGAACTATGATATTAAAAAATTAGGAGTAATTTGTGGATGATAACTTGGAAGATCATGAAGTCCAAACTATTTCTTTTTGACATTATTGCTACGTATGGATTCAGGTATGTTTCCGTTTCCGTCCCGATTCTATATTCTCAATGATTTAACATAAGCGTTATTCTTTATTAGATGATTGTTTTACATCTTATAGTTTCTCCTTAAGTCTTAATTTAACAAATTGTTCTTCTTTTATTTGATTGTGTAAAAAAAGAGAGAGGAGATAAATATAAATATAAGATGATAAAAGGCATAATTGTGTATGAACAAAATTTTTTTTACTATTTTAAAAATTTGTTAATATTTAAAATAGAATAGTCAACAATTATAATATCTAATAATTTGAACAAATTGATTTTTTGACAACATTGTATTGTTTACCATAAAGTTTCTAGTTTAATTATACAATTTTTTTATATTTTTAAAATTGTAACATTTGTCTTTAGAAATCGTGTACTAGACTTGAAATATAGGGTGTTTTTTACTTTAAAAATGAAAACACATATTTTAAATTTATTAAATTATTTTATTTTTTTGACAACAATGTATTTTTCATTATAAAGTTTCTAGCTTAATTTACACTTTTTTTTATATTTTTTAAAATATCAACATTTGTTTCTAGAAATCGTGAACTATACACTTGAAAAGTAGGGTGTTTTTTACAAAAAAAAATTAAAACCCATATTTTAAATTTAGTAAATTATTTAAATTCTTTTTGAAATCAATGTATTGTTTACCATGAAGTTTTTAGCTTAATTTACACAATTTTTTATATTTTAAAATTGCAACATTTGTCTTTAGAAATTTATATTTTAGTCCCCTAAGCCCACCTTGCTACGTTTTAATCGTCTAGTTGTATTTATATCATGACCTAGTCTTTTTCCCCTAATCCTATATGCTTTATAATTCATTTTAGTTCCCTAAATTCGTTATCTTTTCTAAAATAGCCTCCCTCAAGGACGCAATTGTGAATTTAAATAATTTATTCCAGAAGGTTAGAAATTTGGGATGTTACAATTCCATCCCCCTTAAAAAATTGTGTCCTCACAATTCGTTTTAATTCCTAGCTTAAGGAACTTTCATAACATAAATATCTTGAGAGAGTTATTGGTTCACAACTTAACGCATATCGAACTTGTAAGGTTTTCGACTTATATCATGAGTTTGGTAGGGTATGCTTTAATGAAAAATGTGGTACGACGCACTAGAAACCCCATTGGAGTTCATAAGGCTACCTGGAAGCTCTAAAACCGATGGAGTGAACACTTATATTTTTCGGAAGAATAATTTTAAGACCTTGTTTAAGAATTGTGGTATCCACTCTCATGGAATTGAAAAAGATTAAGATAGAAGTAGTGTATAGACCTCAAGCATATTGGGAAAATCAAAGTCTACCCTTGAGACTCGACTTTTATTTTTTTCAAGACAGAGTATTGTGCACCATGAAGTTTCTAGCTTAATTTATTCATTTTTTAATATTTTTAAAATTGCAACATTTAATTTTAGAAATCGTGTACTATACACTTAAAAAATAGGGTATTTTTTAATTTAAATATAAAAATGTGTTTTTTAAATTTATAACATTATTTGATTTTTGTTAAAATAATGTATTGTTCACCATGAAGTTTCTAGATTAATTTACATAATTTTTCAAATTTTTAAAATTAAATTTTTTTCTAAAAATCGTGCACTATATACTTTAAAAGTAGGGTGTTTTTCACTTTAAAATTGAAAACATGTATTTTAAATTTATTAAATTATTTGATTTTTTTGAAAACATTGTATTATTCATCATGAAGTTTGTAGCTTAATTTACACAAATTCTCATATTTTTAAAGTTGTAATATTTGTTTCTAGAAATCGTGTACTATATACTTGAAAAATAGGGTGTCTTTTACTTTTAAAATTAAAACACATATTTTGATTTTATTAAATTATTTGATTTTTTTGAAAACAATGTATTGTTCACCATGAAGTTTCTTGCTTAATTTACACAATTTTTTATATTTTTAAAAATGCAGCATTTGTTTCTAGAAATCGTGTACTATACACTTGAAAAATAGGGTGTTTTTCATTTAAATATGAAAACACATATTTTTTATTTTTTAAATTATTTGATTTTTTTGAAAACAATGTATTGTTCACAATGAAGTTTCTACTTTAATTTACACAAATTTTTATATTTTTAAAATTGCAACATTTGTTTCTAGAAATCGTGTACTATATAAAAAATTGGGCGTTTCAAATAATTTAATAAATTTAAAATATGCATTTTTATTTTTTTAGTAAAAAATAGCCTATTTTTCAAGTGTATAGTACACGCGTTCTAGAAAAAAAATGTTGGTATTTTGAAAATATAAATAAAAGTGTAAATTAAGCAACTTCATTGTGAACAATACATTTTTGTCAAAAAAATATAAATTTAATAAATTAAAAATATGCGATTTCATTTTTGTAGTAAAAAACACCCTATTTTTCAAGTGTATAGTTCACGATTTCTAGAAACAATTGTTGATATTTTAAAAATATGAAAAAATAATGTAAATTAAGCTAGAAACTTCATGGTGATCAATACATTGTGATCAAAAAACTCAAAAAAATTAATAAATTTAAAACATGTGTTTTCATTTTTAAAGTAAAAACCACCCTATTTTTCAAGTGTATAGTACGTGATTTCTAGAAACAAATGTTGATATTTTAAAAATATAAAAAAATAGTGTAAATTAAGCTAGAAACTTCATGGTGAATGATACATTGTTGTCAAAAAAATCAAAAAATTTAATAAATTTAAAATATGCGTTTTCATTTCTAAAGTAATAAACACCCTACATTTTATGTCTATAATATACAATTTCTAGAAACAAATGTTACTATTTTAAAAATATAAAAAATAGTGTAAATTAAGCTAGAATCTTCTTGGTGAACAATACATTGTTGTCAAAAAAATCAAATAATTTAATAAATATAATATATGTGTTTCATTTTTCAAGTAAAAAACACTTTATATTCAACTCTATAGTACACGATTTCTACAAACAAATATTGCAATTTAAAAAATATAAAAAATTATGTAAATTAAGCTAGAAACTTCATGTTTAACAATACATTGCTTTGAAAAAAAATTAAATAATTTCATAAATTTAAAATATGCGTTTTCATTTTATTAGTTAAAAACACCGTATTTTTCAAGTGTATAATACACGATTTTTAGAAAAAAAATATTGATATTTTAAAAATATAAATAAAAGTTTAAATTAAGCTAGAAATTTCATGGTGAACAATACATTGTTGTCAAAAAATCAAATAATTTTATAAATTTAAAATATACATTTTCATTTTTAAAGTTAAAAACACCCTATTTTTCAAGTGTACAGTACGCAATTTCGAGAAACAAATGTTTCAATTCTAAAAATATAAAAAATTGTAAAAATTAAGCTAGAATCTTTATGGGGAACAATAGATTGTTTTCAAAAAAATAAAATGTAACACCTAGAGTTTTTTTTTGGTAGGTTTTTTTTTAATAAAACAGAACACAGCAGAATTTAATAAAATATATACATATATTAAAATACAAGTATTTATCTACAGTCCAGAGAATCTACATGTGTTCAACTAAGGTAGCCATACAAAGACTCTAATGACTACCTAAGTAACAGAAAAAGGCTGCAAAACGTCTCACGCGTTGACACCCTCCGAGTCCGAGCCACTTGCAATACTATAATCGTCAGTTATATGCTCGACATATAACTGAGTAACCTGTCGGCAATAAAAACAGTTTTATATAGTATTACAGCCAGTCTAACTAGAAACCGTCCCAAATCCAATTCTAGCAACCATACACACAACCAGTACAATTTCTATCACATAGATATGTATGCATGATCATTTTCCATTGTCATTTCTTTCCTCTTTTAACGGGAAACCCTGTGCACCGGGAATCCACCAAAACACGTGGCAGTAACATGTATTGAGCTCATGATCATCACGGTCCTGGTGAGCGTCCCCCCAAGGATCCTCCTGCCGGGCTACTAACTCTCTCTCGAGCTAGCCCAGGGAACCATCTACCTCGTGAAGATATTACCTTTTGTACTTAGACTACCTACCTCGTGAAGATAGCCCAGTACTTCAGGTTATTTTCCCCTTTTTGGGATAACCCTACATTCTCACCTTTTTCTCATTTTCTGCTCTGTCCTCTTACCCGATCTACCTCCGGTGGAACTTAACCCTCTTGCTCAATTTCTATTGAGTGGGAAAGGTCCTCTTACCCGGTTCACTTCTGGCGGAACTTAACCCTCTTGCTCAATTTCTATTGAGTGGGAAGAGCCTCTTTTAATATTTCCATTTACAGTTCTAATGCATCACACATTCACATTTAACATATAGCATATAAACAAGGATTTTCAATATGCACCTATCCGATTACAATCTCTCATTTATTCGGATTCTATGTGACAAACGTGTTATATTCATATATCTATTTGAACATGGTATTCCATATTCAAATACATATTTGAATATACTAATCCTGGGACTCGATCCTTTTCAAACCAATTTGAAATCATTTCAATATCAGATTCCCAATTAGTGTCACATTCAATTCTGGAAAACCTTATTTATACCTTTAACATGTTTCACAATAACACATGCATCATTTATTAGCATAAGGCATATCAAGTTCATACAAGTATCAGTCATATCATGCATATTTCACACATAGTATTCATAATTCAATCATACATCAAACTTTAATCACAACATATCAGCTTGATTTTCCCTAATAACATATTCCTAGCATTCCCTAGTCACATGTTCCTAAATTCCAAGTATTTAAGGATTTGGGGTTTTCAGGGTTACCTGGAACTCCCTGAATCCTTTATCCTTTAGCTTCTAGATCCAATCTCCTACTCCGGTTCCTTTGTCATAGTTGCCTCTGAATCTGGATCAAACAGTTTGGAACCTTAGTCCTTTGAAATGGAAGCCTTAGGGTTAGAGAGTTGTGACGTAGTTGGTTTGGGAACAGAGGTTTTTGGTGTGAGAAGCGAGGAAATCTGAAGAACAACCCCTTTTGAGTCAGGGCACCCCTGTTTATAGATTTTGGGTCCATATTTGAATATATATTCGAATATAGAGCCCCTGTTTTCAATTCCTCACCTGTATATTCGAATATGAGCCTTGCATATTCGAATACTATTCGAATATGGACATGCATATTCGAATACTATTCGAATATGACAAGGTATATTCGAATATTATTCGAATATGAAAGTTCATATTCAAATATTTACTTTATCTTCGTTTCTCTTTTGACATTTCTTTTTACAACTAATCCTTCTTTCCTTTTCTTTGTAATTTGTAACCAAATCCCTTTAAGTCCTAATCTTCTTTTATGGATTTTCCGGATGTTACATAAAATAATTTAATTAATTTAAAATAAGCATTTTCATTTTTAAAGTAAACAACACCCTATTTTTCAAGTGTATAGTACACGATTTTTAGAAACAAATGTTGCAATTATAAAAATATAAAAAAGTTTATAAATTAAACAAGAAACTTAATGGTGAACAATACATTGTTTTAAAAAAAGTCAATTAATTTAATATTTTTAAAATATGCACTTTCATTTTTAAAGTAAAAAACACCCTATTTTTCAAGTGTATAGTACACAATTTCTAGATACAAATGTTGATATTTTAAAATTGTAAAAAAACAGTGTAAATTAAGCAAGAAACTTCATGGTGAACAATACATTGTTGTCAAAAAATAAAACAATCTAATAAATTTAAATCATGTGTTTTTTTAGTAAAAAACACCCTATTTTTGAAGTGTATAGTACACGTTTTCTAGAAAAAAGGTTGATATTTTAAAAATTTAAAAAACTTTATAAATTAAACAAGAAACTTCATGGTGAACAAAACATTGTTTTCAAAAAAATCAATTAATTTAATATTTTTAAAATATGCAATTTCATTTTTAGAGTAAAAAACACCCTATTTTTCAAGTGTATAGTACAAGATTTCTAAATACAAATGTTGATATTTTAAAATTGTAAAAAAACAGTGTAAATTAAGCAACAAACTTCATGGTGAACAATACATTGTTGTCAAAAAATCAAACAATCTAATAAATTTAAATCATGTGTTTTTTTTAGTAAAAAACACCCTATTTTTGAAGTGTGTAGAACACGATTTCTAGTAAAAAAGGTTGATATTTTAAAAATATAAAAAATAGTGTAAATTAAGCTAGAAATTTCATGGTGAACAATACATTGTTATCAAACAAATCAAATAATTTAATAAATTTAAAATATGCGTTTTCATTTTTAAAGAAATAAACACCCTACATTTCATGTCTATAGTACAAGATTTCTAGAAACAAATGTTACTATTTTAAAAATATAAAAAATTGTGTAAATTAAGCTAGAATCTTCTTGGTGAACAATACATTGTTGTTAAAAAAATCAAATAATTTAATAAATTTAAAATATGCATTTCAGTTTTAAAGTTAAAAACACCCTATATTTCAAGTCTATAGTACACGATTTATAAAAAAAAAATGTTGCAATTTTAAAAAATTAAAAATTGTGTGAATTAAGCTAGAAACTTAATGGTAAACAATAGATTGTTGTCAAAAAAATCAAATAATTTAATAAATTTAAAATATGCGTTTCAATTTTTAAAGTAAAAAACACACTATATTTCAAGTCTATAGTACATGATTTCAACAAATAAAATGTTGCAATTTTAAAAATATAAATAATTGTGAAAATTAAACTAGAAACTTCATGGTAAACAATACATTGTTGTCAAAAAATCAAATAATTTGATAAATTTAAAATATGCATTTCATTTTTAAAGTAAAAAACATCGTATATTTCAAGTCTATAGTACACGATTTCTAAAAAATAAATGTTGCAATTATAAAAAATTCAAAATTGTGTGAATTAAGCTAGAAACTTAATGGTAAACAATAAATTGTTGTCAAAAAAATAAAATAATTTAATAAATTCAAAATATGTGTTTCAATTTTTAAAGTAAAAAACACACTATATTTCAAGTCTATTGTACATGATTTCTACAAACAAATGTTGCAATTTTAAAAATATAAATAATTGTGAAAATTAAATTAGAAAATTCATGGTAAACAATACATTGTTGTTAAAAAAATCAAATAATTTAATAAATTTAAAATATGCGTTTAAATTTTTAAAGTAACAAACACCCTATATTTAAATTCTATAGTACACGATTTCTACAAATAAATGTTGCAATTTTAAAAATATAAGAAATTATTTAAATTAAGCTAAAACTTCATGGTAAACAATAAATTGATTTATAATAAAATTAAATAATTTAAAATATTTAAAATATGCGTTTTCATTTTTTTAGTCAAAAACACACTATTTTTCTAGTGTATAGTACACGATTTCTATAAACAAATGTTGATATTTGAAAATTATAAAAAATAAGTGTAAATTAAGCTAGAAACTTCATGGTGAACAATACATTATTGTCAAAAAATTCAAATAATTTAATAAATTTAAAATATTAGTTTTCATTTTTTAAGAAAAAAACACCCTATATTTCAAGTCTATACTACACGATTTCTACAAACAAATGTTGTAATTTCAAAAATAATTTGTTTTTGTAAATTAAGCTAGAAACTTCATGGTAAATAATATATTGATTTAAAAAAAATTAAATATTTTACTAAATTTAAAATATGCATTTTCATTTTTTTGGTAAAAAACACCCTACTATTGAAGTGTATAGTACACGATTTCTAGAAATAAATGTTGATAGATTAAAAATACAAAAAAATAGTGTAAATTAAGCTAGAAACTTCATGATGAAAAATACATTGTTGTAAAAAAAATCAAATAATTTAATAAATTTAAAATATGTGTTTTCATTTTTAAAGTAAAAAACACCCTATATTCCATGTCTATAGTACAAGATTTCTACAAACAAATGTTGCAATTTTAAAAATATAAAAAATTGTGTAAATTAAGCTAGAAACTTCATGGAAAACTATACATTTTTGTCAAAAAAATCAAATAATTTAATAAATTTAAAATATGCGTTTTCATTTTTTAAGTAAAAAACACTATTTTTCAAGTGTATAGTCCACGATTTCTAGAAACAAATGTCGATATTTTAAAAATATAAAAAAATAGTGTAAATTAAGCTAGAAACTTCATGGTGAAAAATACATTGTTGTCAAAAAAATCAAATAATTGAATAAATTTATAATATTTGTTTTTTTTTGAAAGTAAAAGCATTGTATATTTCAAGTATATAGTACATGATTTCTACAAACAAATGTTGCAATTTTAAAAATGTAAAAAATGTTGTAAACTAAGCTAGAAACTTCATGGTAAATTATACATTGTTGTCAAAAAAATCAAATAATTTAATAAATTAAAAATATGCATTTTCATTTTTTTAATAAAAATGACACTATTTTTCAAGTGTATAGTACACCTTTTCTAGAAACAAATGTTGATATTTTAAAAATATAAAAAAATAAGTGTAAATTAAGCTAGGAACTTCAAGGTTAACAATACATTTTTGTCAAAAAAATCAAATAACTTAATAAATTTAAAATATGCGTTTTCATTTTTAAAGAAACAAACACCCTATATTTCAAGTCTATAGTACACGATTTCTACAAACAAATGTTGCAATTTTAAAAATATAAAAAATTGTGTAAATTAAGCTCAAAACTTCATGGTAAATAATATATTGAATGCAAAAAAAATTAAATATTTTACTAAATTTAAAATATGCATTTTCATTTTTTTAGTAAAAAACACCCTACTTTTCAAGTGTATAGTACACGATTTCTAGAAACAAATGTTAATAGTTTAAAAATATAAAAAAAATAGTGTAAATTAAGCTAGAAACTTCATGATGAAAAATACATTGTTGTCAAAAAAATCAAATAATTTAATAAATTAACATATGCATTTTCATTTTTAAAGTAAAAAACACCCTATATTTCAAGTCTATAGTACACGATTTCAACAAACAAATGTTGCAATTTTAAAAATATAAAAAAAAAATTCTGTAAATTAAGCTAGAAACTTCATAGAAAACTATACATTTTTGTCAAAAAAAATCAAATAATTTAATAAATTAAAAATATGCGTTTTCATTTTTTTAGTAAAAAACACACTATTTTTCAAGTGTATAGTACACGAGTTCTAGAAATAAATGTTGATATTTTAAAAATATAAAAAATAAGTGTAAATTAAGCTAGAAACTTCATGGTGAAAAATACATTGTTGTCAAAAAAATCAAATAATTTAATAAATTTAAAATATGCGTTTTCATTTTTAAAGTAAAAAACACCCTATATTTCAAGTCTATAGTACACGATTTCTAAAAAACAAATGTTGCAATTTTAAAATATTAAAAATTTTGTAAATTAAGCTAGAAACTTCAAGGTAAAAAATACATTGTTGTCAAAAAAATCAAATAATTTAATAAATTAAAAATATGCGTTTTCATTTTTTTAGTAAAAAACATACTATTTTTCAAGTGTATAGAACACGATTTTTAGAAACAAATGTTGATGTTTTAAAAATATAAAAAAATAGTGTAAATTAAGCTAGAAACTTCATGGCGAAAAATACATTGTTGTCAAGAAAAGCAAATAATTGAATAAAATTAAATCTCCTCCAACTGATCTAGCCACTCTTCTGCTATCATGGGGTCTCTTCCACCAGAGAAAATGGGTGGGTCATGTCTATGGAAACTCTGATATCGGTCTACCCGTCCTTGCGCCTCCATCATTTGAGTCATGGCCTGTGCCATCTGCTGTATTAACGGAGAATCAGTCGGAGTTGGTGTCGCATTGGTGTTAGTACGAGGTCTACCGGGTGGTCTGCCTGCTATGTCTTCCTGCATACAACGCACCACACTGAGTTGATTAGGCTCAATATAATGAATCGCATACTATCAACATCTCAGGTTAAGACAGGACTTATTTCTCTAGACTTTTATCTAAGTTAAGCATTGGGATAACACAGTCCAGATAGGACCAAACTGCTCTGATACCAAGTTGTAACACCTAGATTTTTAGGGTAGATTTTTTTTTTAAACATAAACACAACGAAATTTAATAAAGTACATACATATATCAAAATACTAATATTTACATTAGTGTTTGTCTACAGTCCAGAGAATATACATGTGTCCAGCTAAGGTAGCCATACAATCATACAAATGACTACCTAAGTAACAGAAAAGGGCTGCAAAACTGCTCATGCGCTGACACCCTTCGAGTCCGAGCCACCTGCAATACTGTAACCGTCAGTTATATGCTCGACATATAACTGAGTAACCCGTCGGCAGTGAAAATAGTTTTATACAAT
Source organism: Cyamopsis tetragonoloba (assembly GCA_037177725.1). NCBI lineage: Eukaryota > Viridiplantae > Streptophyta > Magnoliopsida > Fabales > Fabaceae > Cyamopsis > Cyamopsis tetragonoloba. The sequence goes on from CM074119.1 coordinate 65,134,540, forward strand.
ATTATTTCAATCACATAGATATGCATGTGTGATCATTTTCCGGTTCCATTTCTTTCCTCTTTTAACGGGAAACTCTGTGCACCGGGAATCCACCAAAACACGTGGTAGTAACGCGTATTGAGCTCATCATCATCACGGTCTTGGCGAGCGTCCCCCAAGGATCCTCTTGCTAGGCTACTAACTCTCTCTCGAGCTAGCCCAGGGAACTACCTACCTCATGAAGATAGTACCCTTTGTAGTTAGACTACCTACCTCGTGAAGATAGCCTAGTACTTCAGGTTATTTTCCCCCTTTCGGGATAACCCTACATTCTCATTTTTCCATTTTCTGCTCTGTCCTCTTACCCGGTCTACTTCCGGTGGAACTTAACCCTCTTGCTCAATATCTATTGAGTGGGAAGAGCCTCTTTTAACATTTCCATTTTCAGTTCTAATGCATCACACATTCACATTGCACATATAGCATATAAACAAGGATTTCCAATATACACCTATCCGATTACAAACTCTCATTTGTTCGGATTCTATGTGAAAAACGTGTTATATTCATACATCTATTTGAACATGGCATACCATATTCAAATACATATTTGGAATATGCTAAAATTGGGATTCAATCGTTTTCAAACCAATTTGATATCATTTCAATATCAGATTCCCAGTTAGTGTCACATTTAATTCTGGAAAACCTTATTTATACCTTTAACATGTTTCACAATATCACGTACATCATTCATCAACATAAAGCCTATCAAAATCATACAATATCAATCATATCATGCATATTTCAAATAGAGTATGCATCATTTATCAAACTTAAACAAAACATAACAGTTTGATTTTCCTAATAGCATGTTCCTATCATTTCCTAGTCACATGTTCCTAAATTCCAAGTATTAGGGATTTGGGGTTTTTCAGGGTTACCTGGAACTTCCCTGAATCCTTTTCTCCTAAGCCTCCTACTCTGGTTTCTTTGTCGTAACTGCCTCTGAATTTGAATCAAACAGTTTGGAACATTAGCCTTTTGAGATGGAAGCCTTAGGGTTGAAGAGTTGTGACGTAGTTGGTTTGGGAAGAGGGGTTTTAGGAGTGTGAGAAGTGAGGAAACTGAAGAACAGCCAGTTTGGAGACAAGGCACCCCTATTTATAGACTTTGGGGTCCATATTCGAATATATATTCGAATATAAGGCTCTTGTATTAAGTTTCTCACTTCCATATTTGAATACTATTCTAATATATATTCGAATATTGACATGCATATTCGAATACTATTCGAATATGACGTGGCATATTCGAATATATATTCGAATATGACAGTTCATATTCAAATATTCATGTTATCTTTGTTTCTCTTTTGATCTTTTTACTTGCAACTATTCTTTCTTCCTTTTCTTCGTAAATTGTAATCAATCCCTTAAGTTCTAAGTTTCTTTTATGGATTTTCGGGATGTTACAATTCTACCCCCTTAAAATAATTTTGCCCGCAAAATTAGCAATTACCTCAACTTATGTAAATAACTCTGGATATGTGCTCCTCATATCTTGTTCCTTCTCCCAAGTGATTTCTGAGGAATCAATGTTTTTCCAGAGGACCTTCACTAATGGGATCGCCTTGCTGTTCTTTAAGTCAAGGTGGAGAGTTGTGGAGACTTTACCTTAAAAACAGTTGTTCCTTGTTGTATAGTTTTACAGTTATGACAGTTATCAGTTTCTGTTATAACTGTTTACTGGTTTTTCTGTTAGGTTCTCTTGTTGCCCCATGTACCTTTTCTCTAGTTTGCTTTAGTTTTGTAAACTAAGAAAATAGGATCAAGTATAAATATTGTGATTATCTGTATTCATTTAGTAAGGAAGATTCTGTGATCATTTTGGTTAGGTACTGCAAATAAGAATGCAGAAACCATAGGTCACTACTTCGCTTTGTAATCTTCCTCTTTGAAAAGCAATAAGAATTCGCTGCTCTCTCTCGTGGATGCAGGCCATCTCAGGGCTGAATCACGTATATCTGTTTGTTGATCTTCTTCTCCCTTCCCTTCAGTTTATTTGTTTCATTCTTTCTGCATAATTCGTTTTCTGCATAATCTGCAAAATCTGTGTTTTCTGTTTTTCCCACTAATCCTGTGTTGGAGTATTCTTGGTTTGTATTTGTCTTTGCTGGGAAGTTTTCTCAATTCACAGGGACCAACAGTGAAATTTAGAGATTGAGTTTAGAGCTCCAATTCTAAGGTAACCCCACTAAAAACTCAAACTTAAAACTCCAATTAGGGAAATTAGGAATTTGAGGTTTTATGATGTTAGGTTTTGGACTTGACTTGGTTAGATGACATGGATTTAGCTTGTATGCATATTGGTGTACATGTTTCTTGTGTTCTTGAAGTGTGAGGGGTATCTTGGTTGAATTGGTTATATATGTGTGGGGTTGATGTATTTATGTTGATTGTTTGTTTGGATATTGGATTGTGAATGTGAATGTATGAGAATGATCTTGATAATAATGTGAATTTGATGAAATTGGACTTTGGTCATCCTTGTGAATTGATCTTTGAGTTATTTATATTGAATTAGATGAAGTTAATATGATTTTGAGGAATTGAGATGGAAGGGAGGATTGAAATTTGTGAAAAGTTGATCAAGACCATTTTCCCCTGTTTTGGAACAATTTGAACTGGATTTTTTAATTGGTTTTAATTAAAATTGGACTTCGCAGTCTTTATAATAGTTGTAGAGCACCCACTTAGCTTTAAAATGCTTTTGGTTTCACTCAATTTAGAGGTCTACAACTTTAGTTACGACTAAATTACTAAGACAGGGTTTATATGAAAGTATCTGTTTTGTTTATTGCACATCCCTGTAAAAGATGACTGTTTTTGACAATTAAATTTTTAGAACTATGTTTTGTGGTCTTCATAAGAGTTGTAGAGAATCGTCTTCGCTTTCAAATGCTTTTGGTTTCACTCAATTTGGAGGTCTACAACTCAAGTTATGGCAAAAATATGAATAGGGGTGCGCACACCTTCCTAGGCTGTGTGCACAAGATTGGGCAGCAGCTCCAGGGGTGAATTAAGGTGCGCACACCTTCCTGGGCTGTGCGAACAAGATTATGTTTGACAACTTCTAAGCGTTTTCTACATTTTTTCTTCAACTTTCTTCATTCTTTCCTTCATTATTCAAGTCCAACCCTCTAAAATCAACACTTCTCCATGCTTTATTCCTACATGAACATAATCAAACAAAATGAAATGAAACGATTATGATAAGTATAGTGTTATGACATGGATGAAAAGTGATTTAATTAATGATTAATGAAATCATAATGTCATAAATGATGAATGATGAATGTTGTATGCAAATGATATGAATTGAATGTGAAATGCATGAAAATATTTTATGTGAAATGAAAATGAAATTTAAAGACAAGTTTAAGCTTTCCCCCATCAACGGACGTTGAGTAAGCGGGTTGATTCCCACCGGTCAGACACCTGGTAAGTTGACAAGCATGAAAAGATTGAGAATGTAGGGTCTCCCAATGAATGGGGTAAGATGACCTGAACTTGTAGGGTTGCCGCCCGGTGATCGGGAAGATGGCTCGAAAGAAAGGACTATCCCATTGATGTGGGGTTAAGATAGTCCTGGGCTATCCCGTTGATGTGGGGTCAAGATAGCCCGGCAGCCAGTTTGATCACGGTAGGGACGCTTGCCGTGGTCCTAGTTTTGAGCTTAACCTCGCGTTACTGCCACGCGCTAGGGGAAGTCTAGTGCACAAGGATTCCATTAAAGACTCAAGAAAAGAAAAGAACTAAGTATGTTAATGAAAGATCATGGCATGCATACATCCATAATTGTCATAGCATGCATTATGTATGAAATTGTTGCATTGAATTGATCGTGTGTTAGGAATTTAAAAGTGGTGTTTTCTAGTTAGACTGGCTGTGATATGGTATAAAAATGTTTTCAAAACGCCGGGGGTTACTCAATTATATGTTTTGCATATAACTGATGGTTACCATATCGCAGGTATCAAAAGATTATGAAGTGAAAGCCATAGATAGGACGAGTTGTGGGCTTTTCTTAGGTATAGCCACACATGGTGAACCTAAGTCTCAAGTTCATATATTAATTTGTTCAGCTGTATAGGAATCCGTATAAATTGAAAGGGTTGTAATTGTTATTATTATTAATTGTTGTAAATTAGAATTTAGCTTCCGTTAGTGTGTTTGAAAAAACAATAGACTAAAAAATTAAGGTGTTACATTTATGGTATCAGAGCAGTTTGATCCTTCGCACTGTAATGATAATGAGACGATAGTCAGATGAACGATTAATATTCTGAACATATCTATTTGGTGTGTCATAAGCTTCGAAGGAACGTGTAGCTAATATTTAGTCTTATCAATTAAATATTGGTGCATGAGAGTAGAAGTTATGACCACTAATGGACAAGAATGATCTTTAAAGTGATTGTTCTTCTTTTAGTAACTTTCATGGAAAATAGGACGAGACATTGGGATATAGGTGTACCGGTGCTGTGATTGTAAGATATTGGACTTGGCCAGTTCAGTACCTTAGTCACAGTATTGATGCATTTATAACCAATGGATTCAAGTCACTAGCCTAGAAGGAGTATCAAGTAGGATATGTTTTAAGAATAAATTTGTTTGGCCTTCTAGAATAGATAGTGGAAAATGGGTGTGAAGATTTTCCGAAATTAGGATTCGAATTCCTTAAATCTTCTTCCCTTTATCATTGTGATTGACGAACTATCCACTTAAATCCTAGAAATCAAATTCTCTATCTTATTCGGGAAATTCACCAAGCCTAAATTTGAATCAATGTTGTGATTGAATAACTTTTATTGCTTATTCCATACCATTATGTGCTTTCTTTCTTGATGAATTCATCATAATTTTTAATTTGACGGTCACGTATCCTTAGAGAAGTTCAAAGACTTATTTGCCTATACTGATTCCATTGATGTCTCTTCATGTAGCTACATCTTATAGTAACCCTATTTCCTTTTTATAGATGTGGCGTAACATTGTATCTTGAAAATTGTTATAATTAAGAGTTTTCCTGTAGATAAAATCCAAGCTGCCTTTAGGTTCAAGATTTAGAAATTATTTCCGCTTGAGGTTGTATTATGTTAGTTTTGTAAACCTAATCTTAAAAAGATTCAAGTCACACATCTTACTCTACCATTAAATTTGGAATCAATTCTTTTGAGACACTCTATTCCAATGTTCATGTAATCTCGGTCTAAACCTTATTATGGGATTCACATAGTATTGTTTAACGCATGATGACTCTAGAGATAAGTCTCTCTTTCCTTAAGTTAATCGCAAAAGTCTTAGCATTCAGTTCCCTCAAATTTTAGCAATATTTTAAGCCGCACCCTTAGACGCTTCTATGCAAAGACCTAGAGAGACCCTAGGATAAGATGAGTTCAATTTCGGATACCATTTCAATTTAGTCGGATTATCCCCAACGATCTTCTAAAAGTTCTATTTTTACTCTGGAACAAGCACTAAGACATCTCCACATGAAGATTTCTAAATAGTCCATTCGACTCTTAAAAATGCCTTACAAGTGCACTATAGGAACCATGAAATATTTTCTTTATTTTCAAGAATATACTTAACCCTTGTTAGTTTTTTTTTTTTTTGTTGAACATATCTCTAATGTATAAATATTTAGTTTCCACTTAAATTGTTTCATTTTCCTTAGAGTGAACCCCTCTTGATTCGAGAGACCAATTAGCTGTTGGAATCTTTTTGTGTAGATCATTACAGGAGACGATTACTAGTGAAACTCCCACTCTCGAAACCATGTTATGGGGATTTCTAGCATACTCGGTAGACGATTATGTCCCTAAGCCTAGCTCCTAGTTACTTGTGTTTAGTTTCTCTGGTTAGTCCAAAAACACAAAATCCTAAATTCCTTCAATTATAATCATCTTAAAATCTCTAATAGATCATTGAGAAACTTATTGCCTTAGGAGTAGACAAGAGTCGTATAAGATTCAGGGTCATAAGTAAAATCGTGTACTATAGACTTGAAATATAGGGGGTTTCTTACTTTAAAAATGAAAACGCATATTTTAAATTTATTAAATTATTTGATTTTTTTGTCAACAATGTATTTTTCACCATCAACTTTCTAGCTTAATTTACACTATTATTTTATATTTTTAAAATATCAACATTTGTTTCTAGAAATCGTGTACTATACACTTGAAAAATAGATCAAATAATTTAAAAAATTTTAAATATACATTTTCATTTTTTTAGTTAAAAACACCATATTTTTCAAGTGTATAGTATATGATTTCTAAAAACAAATGTTGATATTCTAAAAATATAAAAAAATAGTGTAAACTAAGCTAGAAACTTCTTGGTGAGCTAGAAACTTCATTGATTTCAAAAAATAAATAAATAATTTACTAAATTTAAAATATGACTTTTCATTTTTTTTAGTAATAAACACCCTATTTTTCAAGTGTATAGTACACGATTTCTAGAAACAAATGTTGATATTTTAAAAATATAAAAAAATAGCGTAAATTAAGGTAGAAACTTCATGATTAAAAATACATTATTGTCAAAAAAATCAAATAATTTAATAAATTTAAAATATGCATTTTCATTTTTAAAGTAAAAAACACCCTATATTTCAAGTCTATAGTACATGATTTCTACAAACAATTGTTTCAATTTTAAATATATAAAAAATTGTGTAAATTAAGGTAGAAACTTTATGGTAAACTATACATTGTTGTGAAAAAAATCAAATAATTTAATAAATTTAAAATATGCATTTTCATTTTTTTAGTAAAAAACACATTAATTTTCAAGTGTATAGTACACGATTTATAGAAACAAATGTTGATATTTTAAATATATAAAAAATTGTGTAAATTAAGGTAGAAACTTCATGGTAAACTATACATTGTTGTAAAAAATATCAAATAATTTAATAAATTTAAAATATGCATTTTCATTTTTTTCGTAAAAAACACATTAATTTTCAAGTGTATAGTACACGATTTATAGAAACAAATGTTGATATTTTAAAAATATAAAAAATAAGTTTAAATTAAGCTAGAAACTTCATGGTGAACAATACATTGTTGTAAAAAGAACAAATAATTTGATAAATTTAAAATATACGTTTTCATTTTTAAAGTAAAAAACACCCTATATTTCAAGTCTATAGTACACGATTTCTACAAACAAATGTTGCAATTTTAAAAATATAAAAAATTGTGTAAATTAAGCTAGAAACTTTATGGTAAACAATAAATTGATTTAAAAAAATTAAATAATTTACTAAATTTAAAATATGCGTTTTCATTTTATTAGTAAAAAACACCCTACTTTTCAAGTGTATAGTACACGATTTCTAAAAACAAATGTTGATATTTTAAATAAATTTAAAATATGCCTTTTCATTTTTAAAGTAAAAAACACCCTGTATTTTAAGTCTATAGTACACGATTTCTACAAACAAATGTTGCAATTTTAAAAATATAAAAAATTGTGTAAATTAAGCTAGAGAATTCATGGTAAACTGGCCTGTTAGGTTTAATAGGCTTTTTTAAAGGTATGTACCTAACTTGTTGACCTAAATAAGCTTTTTAAAAAGCCTGAATCTGGCCTTTTTATTAAATAGGCTAGGCTGGGTCAGGCTTTAAATAGGTCAAGTCATAAGCCCCTGTTATGCCGACTAGTCTTTTTCCACCCCTAACCGGGTTAAAATCTAACTCAAGCCCAATATCAATGTCCAATGGGTCTTCTTCAACAGCAACCAATAGACTCTGATGGCCCAAATTTTGACCAGCTCAAACGGGCCAATCTTACTCAATTTTCACAAATATGCCCAAATCGTCTTTCTGATTTGAGTATTGGTACCTCCTTTGGTTTTGAATTTGTCCCACCTCTCAGATTGCCATTCCCTTGACTAAGTTAACCAGGAAGGGTATTTCATTTGTGTGGGATACCAAGTGCGAAGACAGTTTTCAGTTGTTGAAGGAAAAGCTGATAACAGCGCCGGTGTTGGTAATTCCTGATCCAACCAAGAATTTCCAAATATTCTGCGATGCGTCTAAGCTAGGCTTGGGGTGTATACTTATGCAAGAAGGACAAGCAGTTGCTTACACTTCCCGACAGTTGCGAGCGCACGAAGCAAATTACCCAACGCATGACTTGGAGTTAGCTGCAGTAGTCTTTGCGTTAAAGGTTTGGAGGCACTACTTGTACGGAGTCACATTTGAAGTGGTCAGTGACCACAAAAGTTTGAAGTACTTGTTCAATCAGAAGGAGCTCAACATGAGGCAAAGGCGATGGATAGAATTCCTCAAAGATTATGATTTTGAGTTGAAGTATCATCTAAGAAAGGCTAATGTAGTGGCCGATGCCTTAAACAGGAAATCCTTACACGTGTCGACTATGATGATTCATGAGATGGAGCTCTTGGAGAAATTCAGAGACCTACACCTCGATGTGTCTTGCTACGATGATAGCATCTCTGTGTATAAGCTTGAAGCGAAAGCCACAGATAGGACGAGTTGTGGGCTTTTCTTAGGTATAGCCACACATGGTAAACCTAAGTCACATGTTCACATATTAATTTGTTCAGCTGTATAGGAATCCGTATAAATTGTAAGGGTTGTAATTATTATTATTATTAATTGTTGTAAATTAGAGTTTAGCATCCGTTAGTGTGTTGGAAAAAAATAGACTAAAAAATTAAGGTGTTACAGAAACAAATGTTGATATTTTAAAAATATAAAAAAATTGTGTAAATTAAGCTAGAAACTTCATGGTGAACAACACATTGTTGTCAAAAAAATCAAATAATCTAATAAATTTAAATCATGCGTTTTAATTTTTTTAGTAAAAAAACATCCTATTTTTCAAATGTATAGTACACGATTTCTAGAAACAAATGTTGATATTTTAAAAATATAAAAAAAGTATAAATTAAGCTAGAAACTTCATGGTAAACAATACATTGTTGTCAAAAAAATCAAATAATTTAATAAATTTAAAATATGCGTTTTCATTTTTAAAGTAATAAACACCCTACATTTCATGTCTATAGTACACGATTTCTAGAAACAAATGTTACTATTTTAAAAATATAAAAAATAGTGTAAATTAAGCTAGAATCTTCTTAGTGAACAATAAATTGTTGTAAAAATATCAAATAATTTAATAAATTTAAAATATGCATTTTAATTTTTAAAGTAAAAAATACTCTATATTTCAAGTCTATAGTACACGATTTCTACAAACAAATGTTGCAATTTTAAAAATATAAACAATTGTGTAAATGGAGTGAGAAGGCGTGGGAGAGAGGAGAGGAAAATGAGAGTTTTAGTCAAATTTTAACATCTCATTAAGTTTTGCAATTAGGTCCTTCTCCCAATCTTTTAAAAAATTTCTTTCTAGTCCTTCTCCCTTTTCTCTTGTTAGAATTCCTACAAACCCTTAAATTCCCAATCTCTTCTAAGGAATCACTAATTCCTATTTGGGAATTTGTGGGATGTTACATTTTTTTTTTTGAAAACAATGTATTGTTCCCAATAAAGTTTCAAGCTTAATTTACACAATTTTTTATATTTTTATAATTGCAACATTTGTTTCTAAAAATCGTGTACTATACACTTGAAAAATAGGGTGTTTTTTACTTTAAAAATTAAAACGCATATTTTAAATTTATTAATATATTTATTTTTTTTGAAAACAATGTATTGTTCCCAATAAAGTTTCTAGCTTAATTTACACTATTTTTTTATATTTTTAAAATATCAACATTTGTTTCTAGAAATCGTGTACTATACACTTGAAAAATAGAGTGTTTTTTACTAAAAAAATGAAAACGCATATTTTAAATTTATTAAATTATTTAATTTTTTTTACAATAATGTATTGTTCACCAAGAAGTTTCTAGCTTAATTTACACTATTTTTTATATATTTAAAATATCAACATTTGTTTCTAGAAATCGTATACTATACACTTGAAATATAGGGTGTTTTTTACTTTAAAAATGAAAACGCATATTTTAAATTTATTAAATTATTTGATTTTTTTGACAACAATGTATTGTTCACCATGAAGTTTCTAGCTTAATTTACACTTTTATTTATATATTTCAAATATCAACATTTTTTTTCTAGAAATCGTGTACTTGAAAAATATGGTGTTTTTTACTAATAAAATGAAAATGTCTATTTTAAATTGATTAAATTATTGCAGTATGTTGGTATGAAACTGGGGAGAAAATCCTCTTGGGGCCGGAATTAGTGCAAGAAACCACTGACAAGATCAGGCGAATCAAGGAGAAATTAAAGGTGGCCCAAGATCGACAAAGAAGCTATGCGGATCAGAGGAGGAAGACACTAGAGTTTGAAGAAGGTGAACATGTATTTCTCAAGGTCTCTCCTACTACAGCTGTGGGAAGATCCATGAAAGTGAAGAAGCTCCAGCCGAGGTATGTCGGACCCTTTCAAATCTTGCAAAGAGTTGGGCCCGTGGCATACCGATTAGCTTTGCCTCCGAACCTTTCAAATCTGCATGATGTGTTCCATGTATCCCAAATCCAAAAATATGTACCGGACCCCTCTCATATCCTAAGTCCCGAAAAGATCCAGTTGAAATCCAACACGTCATACCAAGCCCAATCGGTTGAAATTCTAGATCGTAGGGAAAAGACATTGCAGAACAAGGTGATTCCATTGGTTAAGGTGCTATGGAAAAGCATCAATTCTTCGAAAATCACTTGGGAAAAGGAAAAGGACATGAAGGACACCTACCCTGAATTATTTTGTCGACACAAGTTAGTTCTTAATTTTGAGGGCAAAGTTATTTTAAGGGTGGTAGAGTTGTAACATCCCACAAATTCCCAAATAGGAAATTAGTGGTTCAAGAGAAATCCTTCACCAACCTTGTCCATTGGAGCTTGGAGGAGCCATTTGTGAGCTTGAAAGAAGCCATTGAAGCACATAGGTAAGACATGCACACCCATTTCTCCATTTTGGGTCAAACCCCCATTCTTGAGGCAAATGATCTCTCAACCTCATTCTTAACATGCAAGCTTGCAAATGAGTCCCAATGGGTACTAATAGCTTGCATTTGTGAATATTAGGGATTTTGAAGTCACTTGGGTGAAGCTAGGGTCTTGGGTGCATTTGGAGAAGATAAGGATTTTGGAAACTCAAGTTGGAAAGGTAACCCCACAAGACCCCAAAATTAGACTAATTAGGGGAATAGAAATTGGTATGAGGTTTGGGTTTTGTATATTGTGAAAATGTGATAGAAATAGGTTTAGACTTGCTAAGGTAGATGATTGGATTTTGACACATGTATCTTGATTAGAGTTATGGTGATTTACATATGTGTATGCATGTTTGAACTTGTTAATTTGATGATTTAGTTTGGAAGCATGTAGTTTGATGATTGAGCTTGTGAGAAATGTATGTTATAATGGATTTGTTCTTATGCATATTGGTTATGTTGATTGAATTGAGAAGTAGTGGGTGTGTGTTGAAATTCTGTCTTGTGATGTAGATGTGAGATTAAATGAATGAAGCATTTGTGTTTAAATCATGTTATTGTTCAATTGAATTGTGACCATTTGATTGAATATGTGTGAATTTGTTGTGCAATAATGTGGGTAGTGTTTTGGAAGTGAAAATGGGGTCAAGGAAGGAGGTTGAAAGGAAAGAAACTGAGTTTTTAGTGAAATTCGCAAAAAACTGTCATCCGTCACTGGGGCTCGAGCGCCAGGATAAAATTTCTGACAATGAAAAATGGGCGTCTGGCGCTCTAGCGCCAGAATGAGCGCTCAAGCGCCAATGCCCTGTACCTCCTTGACCTGTTTTAGGCTCCAAATGCATTATAAACCTATTTCTAGGATGGGAATGAATGGAAATAGGCTTATAGGACTTAGTAACATGATTTAGGGTTATGAAATAATATGGAAAACTCTTTGATTTGAATTGTGAAATTGTCTTGTGATGAATGTTGAATGAAAATGCATGATAACTTGTAAAATGAAATTAAATGATAAGATAAGCTTTCCCCCATTAACGGATGTTGAGTAAGCGGGTTGATTCCCACCGGTTACACACCGGGTAAGTGGACAAGCATGAAAAGATTGAGAATGTAGGGTCTCCCAATGAACGGGGTAAGATGGCCTGAACTAGTAGGGTTGCCCGGTGACCGGGAAGATGGCCCGAAAGAAAGGACTATCCCGATGAATGGGGTAAATCCTGTGAGAGGCTGAGTTTATACATTGAATGCAGAGGAGGCTAACCATTCCAAGGATCTTATCCAAGGTACGGGATTAATAAAAGCCAAACCTGTTAATCTTCTGTTTGATTCTAGTGCAACTCACTCATTCATATCAGTAGATTGTGCAAAGAGAATTTATTTTCCTATGTCTAAGCTACCTTACAAAGTGTTAGTATCGACTCCCTCCGAAGAGAACATCTGTACAACAACCATGTGTTCCCCAGTGTTCCTAGATTTTCAAGGCAAGACTTTCTGCATAGACCTATACTGCCTACCGATGAAAGGACTAGATGTGATCTTAGGCATGGATTGGCTCAAAGCTCACAAAGTTAAGATAGATTGCGCTGCCAAGACCGTGCATATTCCAGACAGAGGCTTGGAGGTTTACTGTACGCATCATCCTACTTCTGATTTTCCTAATCTGCCTAAGTATGATATTGGCCCAAAGTATTTGATTGTTTGTATGAACAATGTTAAGAATTCGGTGCGTATTGATTCTCTCCTTATAGTCCGAGACTTTTCCGATGTATTTCCCAAAGACATAGAATCCTTGCCACCCGAAAGGGAAGTAGAGTTCTCGATTGAGCTAATTCCAAGAGTTGGACCTGTCTCTAAGGCACCATATCGAATGGCACCATTGGAGTTGGCAGAAGTAAAGCGGCAGGTTGAAGAACTTATGTAGAAGCAGTTCATTAGACCAAGCGCTTCGTCGTGGGGAGCCCCAGTATTGCTTGTCAAGAAGAAAGATGGGAAATTACGACTGTGTGTAGACTACAGAGAGCTGAATAAGCTGACAGTGAAGAATAAGTATCCTTTGTCGCGGATTGATGATTTACTTGATCAATCTTTGAAAACACCTTATTCTTTACTTGACAGTGAAGAATAAGGTGTTTTCAAAGATTGATCTATGATCAGGATATCATCAAATCAGAATCAAGCCTGAAGATATTCCTAAGACTGCTTTCCGGACGCGGTACGATCATTATGAGTGCTTGGTGATGCCGTTCGAATTGACAAATGCTCCTGCAATTTTCATGGAATACATGAATCGGATCTTCCGACCCTACTTGGACAAGTTTGTTGTAGCTTTCATTAACGACATTCTCATCTACTCCAAGACTGCAGAAGAGCATGGTGAACACTTAAGATTGGTGCTGGGAATACTTAGAGAGAAGCAATTGTATGCTAAGTTGGATAAGTGTGATTTCTGGCTAGAGGAAGTTTAATTTCTAGGCCATGTGATTAACAAAGATGGTGTGGCTGTGGATCCAAGTAAAGTTGAAGCTGTGATGAAGTGGGAAAGACCAACCAACGCCACAGAAATTCGAAGTTTTCTGGGACTAGCAGGATACTACCGGCGATTCATCAAGGGATTCTCTCAGATTTTCATTCTCTTGACTAAGTTAACAAGGAAGGGTGTTCCGTTTGTGTGGGATGCCAAGTGCGAAGACAGATTTCAGTTGTTGAAGGAAAAGCTGACAACAGCGCCGGTGTTGGTAATTCCGGATCCAACCAAGAATTTTCAAGTGTACTGCGTTGCGTCTAAGCAAGGCTTGGGGTGTGTACTTATGCAAGAAGGACAAGCAGTTGCTTACACTTCTCGACAGCGGTGACCGCATGAAGCAAATTACCCAGCACATGACTTGGAGTTAGCTGCAGTAGTCTTTGCGTTGAAGGTTTGGAGGCACTACTTGTACGGAGTCACATTCGAAGTGTTCAGTGACCACAAAAGTAAACACCCTATATTTCAAGTCTATAGTACACAATTTCTACAAACAAATGTTGCAATTTCAAAAATATAAAAAATTTTGTAAATTAAGCTAGAAACTTCGTGGTAAACAATACATTGATTTCAAAAAAAATTAAATAATTTAATAAATTTAAAATATGTGTTTTCATTTTTTTTTTTGTAAAAATCACCTTATTTTTCAAATGTATAGTACATGATTTCTAGAAACTAATGTTGATATTTTAAAAATATAAAAAAATTGTGTAAATTAAGCTAGAAACTTCATGGTGAACAATACATTGTTGTCAAAAAAATCAAATAATCTAATAAAATTTAAATCATGCGTTTTAATTTTTTTAGTAAAAAAACCTTATTTTTCAAGTGTATAGTACAGGATTTCTAGAAACAAATGTTGATATTTTAAAAATATAAAAAATAGTATAAATTAAGCTAGAAACTTCATGGTGAACAATACATTTTTGTCAAAAAAACCAAATAGTTTAATAAATTTAAAATATGTGTTTTCATTTTTAAAGTAATAAACACCCCACAAAATTCGTAACAAAGCCATTAACAAAATTACCATCACAGTCCTGGATTAAACCACCACAAGCTGATGTGCCATTTGGATGTTTAAGTATTTAGCTTCAGAGTATCATGCAGAGGATGTTTCCACGCAATTAGAGCCTCTTGCTTGGACGAAAAAGCCAAAACACGTGAACCCACAATGACATGATCAATAGAAAGAACATAATGTATAAATGAATTCTGCAAAGCATCAATAGTATGTAGCTTGGAATGGAAAACAAGTTGATTTGCTTCTAAAGAGACCACACAATAACTACAAATAGAACATTCCACAGAAACCTTTTATCATCCATCTCTTGAGATAAATTAGAAAAGAGCCAAGCATCAAATCCCAAACTGAAAAAAGCACTCCATTTATGAGGAGCAGCAAATCTAGACCAAAGCTCTTATGCTATATCATAATCCCGCAAAACATGAATGATTGTCTCTGGTCCTGAATGACACAGAGGACACAAATCATAGCTAGTGATATGCTTCTTGACACGTATAGAATTCGTCATAAGACAATTGTGGGCAATCTTCCATAAAAAATTTCGAATATGTTGGGGGCCATTCCACCTCCAAACCTTATCAAAAAGATGATTTGGAACATGGTTCTCAAAGATCGGACCAGCCAACAACTCATAGGTAGATTTTAAAGAAAGTAACCCATTATGAGACAAACCCCAAAAAGGGACATCATTACCTCCTTGCTCAAGAGGAGGAGGGATAGATTGGATCTGTTGATGCACTAGTAGGGGAAGCATAGACAATTTAGACCAATCCCAATCACAATCCTGCATGAAGAAGAAAGTCGATTCATCCAAGCTCACCTCCGGGACAGAATCAGCCACAAGATCAAGAAGGCAACCAACACGAGGGACCCAATTATCAGTCCAAAATCATGTTGTCATGCCATTACCCAAATTCTAACACAACCCAAGTGTTTTTTACTAAAAAAAAATGAAAATACATATTTTTAATTTATTAAATTATTTGATTTTTTTAACAACATTGAATTGTTTACCATGAAGTTTCTAGCTTAATTTACACAATTTTTATATTTTTAAAATTGCAACATTTGTTTGTAGAAATCGTGTACTATAGACTTGAAATATAGGGTGTTTTAAAAATATTAAATTATTTAAATTTTTTTGAAAACAATGTATTGTTCACCATGAAGTTTCTAGCTTAATTTAAACTATTATTTAAATTTTTAAAATATCAACATTTTTTTTCTAGAAATCGTGTACCATACACTTGAAGAATTGAGTGTTTTTTACTAAAAAAATGAAAATGCATATTTTAAATTTATTAAACTATTTAATTTTTTTTTGAAATTAATGTATTGTTTACCATGAAGTTTCTAGCTTAATTTACACTCATTTTTATATTTTTCAAATTGCAACATTTGTTTCTAGAAATTGTGAACAATACACTTGAAAAATAGGATGTTTTTTACTAAAAAAATGAAATCGCATATTTTAAATTTATTAAATTTTTTGATTTTTTTGACAACAATGTATTGTTCACAATGAAGTTTCTAGCTTAATTTACACTTTTATTTATATTTTTAAAATACCAACATTTTTTTTTCTAGAACTCGTGTACTATACACTTGAAAAATAGACTATTTTTTACTAATAAAATGAAAATGCATATTTTAAATTTATTAAATTATTTGATTTTTTTATAAATCAATGTACTGTTTACCATGAAGTTTCTAGCTTAATTTTACACTATTTTAAATATTTGTCAAACTGCAAAATTTGTTTGTAGAAATTGTGTACTATAGACTTGAAATATAGAGTGTTTTTTACTTTAGAAATGAAAATGAATATTTTTAATTTATTAAATTATTTTATTTTTTTGACAACAATTTATTTTTCACCAAGAATATTCTAGCTTAATTTACACTATTTTTTATATTTTTAAAATAGTAACATTTGTTTCTAAAAATCATGTACTATAGACTTGAAACATAAGGTGTTTTTTACTTTAAAAATGAAAACGAATATTTTAAATTTATTAAATTAATTGATTTTTTCACAACCATGTATTGTTCACAATGAATTCTCTTGCTTAATTTACACTATTTTTTTATATTTTTAAAATATCAACATTTGTTTCTAGAAATCTGTACTATACACTTGAAAAATAGGGTGTTTTTTACTTTAAAAATCAAAGAGCATATTTTAAAAATATTAAATTATTTGATTTTTTTAAAAACAATGTATTATTCACCATGAAGTTTCTAGTTTAATTTAGAAAATTTTTTATATTGTTATAATTGCAACATTTGTTTCTAAAAATCATGTACTATACACTTGAAAATTAGGGTGTTTTGGAATTTAAAAATGAAAACGAAAATTTTAAATTTATTAATATATTTGATTTTTTTGAAATCAACAAATTGTTCCCAATAAAGTTTCTAGCTTAATTTACACAATTTTTTATATTTTTAAAATTGCAACATTTGTTTCTAAAAATCGTGTATTATAAACTTGAAATTTAGGGTGTTTTTTACTTTAAAAAAAATGCATATTTTAAATTTATTAAATTATTTAATTTTTTTGAAAATAATGTATTGTTCCGCATAAAGTTTCTAGCTTAATTTACATTATTTTTTATATTTTTAAAATAATAACATTTATTTCTAGAAATCGCGTACTATACACTTCAAAAATAGGGTGTGTTTTACTTTAAAAATGAAAACGCATATTTTAAATTTATTAAATTATTTAATTTTTTTTACAACAATGTATTGTTCACCAAGAAGTTTCTAGCTTAATTTACACTATTTTTTAATTTTTTTTTAAATATCAACATTTGTTTCTAGAAATCGTGTATTATATACACTTGAAAAATAGGGTGTTTTTTAAAAAAAAAAATGAAAACACATATTTTGAATTTATTAAATTTTTAGATTTTTTTGACAAAAATGTATTGTTCACAATGAAGTTTCTAGCTTAATTTACAGTTTTATTTAGATTTTTAAAATATCAACATTTTTTTTCTAGAACTCGTATACTATATACATTTGAAAAATAGGATAGTTTTTATTAAAAAATTGAAAACTCATATTTTAAATTTATTAAATTATTTAATTTTTTTAAAATCAATGTATTGTTTACCATGAAGTTTCAAGCTAAATTTACACTATTTTTAATATTTTTAAAATTACAACATTTGTTTGTAGAAATCGTGTACTATTAGACTTGAAATATAGGGTGTTTTTTACTTTAAAAATGATAATGCATATTTTAAATTTATCAAATTTTTTGATAACAATGTATTGTTCACCATGAAGTTTCTAGCTTAATTTACACTATTTTTTTATATTTTTAAAATATCAATATTTGTTTCTAGAAATCGTGTACTATACACTTGAAAAATATAGTGTTTTTTACTTTAAAAATGAAAGTGCATATTTTAAAAATATTCAATTATTTTATTTTTTTTGAAAACAATCTATTGTTCCCCATAAAGTTTCTAGCTTAATTTTTACAATTTTATATATTTTTAAAATTGAAACATTTGTTTCTCGAAATAGCGTACTATATACACTTGAAATATAGAGTGTTTTTTACTTTAAAAATGAAAATGGATATTATCAATTTATTAAATTATTTGATTTTCTTGAAAATAATATAATTTTCCCCATGAAGTTTCTAGCTTAATTTATATAATTTTTTTTGTTTTTAAAATTGCAACATTTGTATCCAAAAATCGTATACTATAGACTTGAAATATAGGGTGTTTTCTTACTTTAAAAATGATAACGCATATTTTAAATTTATTGAATTATTTGATTTTTTTAACCATGTATTGTTCCCCAATAAGTTTCTAGCTTAATTTACACAATTGTTTATATTTTAAAAATTGCAACATTTATTTCTAGAAATTGCATATTATACACTTGAAAAATAGGGTGTTTTTTACTTTAAAAATCAAAACGCATATTTTAAATTTATTAAATTATTTGATTTTTTTGACAACAATGTACTATTCACCAAGAAGTTTCTAGTTTAATTTACACAGTTTTTTATATTTTTAAAATATCAACATTTTTTTTCTAGAAATCGTGTAAAAATATGGTGTTTTTAACTAAAAAAATGCAAACGCATATTTTAAATTTATTAAATTTATTGATTTTTTTTACAACAATGTATTGTTCACCATGAAGTTTCTAGCTTAATTTACACTATTTTTTTATAATTTTAAAATATCAACATTTGTTTTCTGAAATCGTGTATCACTTCAAATATAGGGTGTTTTTTACAAAAAAAAATGAAAACACAGATTTTTTTGAAAACAATGTATTGTTCACAATGAAGTTTCTAGCTTAATTTACACTTTTATTTAGATTTTTAAAATATCAACATTTTTTTTCTAGAACTCGTGTACTATATACACTTGAAAAATAGGATAGTTTTTACTAAAAAAATGAAAACTCATATTTTAAATTTATTAAATTATTTAATTTTTTTTTAAATCAATGTATTGTTTACCATGAAGTTTCTAGCTAAATTTACACTATTTTTAATATTTTTAAAATTGCAACATTTGTTTGTAGAAATCGTGTACTTTAGACTTGAAATATAGGGTGTTTTTTACTTTAAAAATGAAAATGCATATTTTAAATTTATTAAATTTTTTGACAACAATGTATTGTTCACCATGAAGTTTCTAGCTTAATTTACACTATTTTTTTATATTTTTAAAATATCAACATTTGTTTCTAGAAATCGTGTACTATACACTTGAAAATAGGGTGTTTTTTACTTTAAAAATGAAAGTGCATATTTTAAAAATATTCAATTATTTGATTTTTTTGAAAACAATCTATTGTTCCCCATAAAGTTTCTAGCTTAATTTTTACAATTTTATATATTTTTAAAATTGAAACATTTATTTCTCGAAATCGCGTACTATACACTTGAAATATAGAGTGTTTTTTACTTTAAAAATGAAAATGCATATTTTCAATTTATTAAATTATTTGATTTTTTTGAAAATAATATAATTTTCCCCTTGAAGTTTCTAGCTTAATTTATATAATTTTTTGTTTTTAAAATTGCAACATTTGTATCCAAAAATCGTATACTATAGACTTGAAATATAGAGTGTTTTCTTACTTTAAAAATGATAACGCATATTTTAAATTTATTAAATTATTTGATTTTTTTGAAAACCATGTATTGTTCCCCAATAAGTTTCTAGCTTAATTTACACTATTGTTTATATTTTAAAAATTGCAACATTTATGTAACCCCCTCATAAAATGGCCTTAAACTAACATGTAAAACATACATGCTTTTCACATGATTAAGCGGCCTTGTCAATGATACTATGAAAATTACCCTATTTAAAAAAATCCTGAATATATAATTACATGACCACACTAGTGAGAGTTAGACCTGAATTATTTGGCTAGAGTCTCAAAATACAAGTCCAAATAACATCAAAAGAGGAAATATTTGATAGTAACTTTATTACAATTTAGGATTACAACTATAGGCACAATAAAACATCTAATATAAGTCTTCATTCTTTTGCTCCGTCATCTCTAGCCATGACATCACCTGCAATACTGTAACCGTGAGATATACGAATTCACATATATCTCAGTAACCCCTGGTTATATAAAAACGTTTCCACAGTGTTGCAGGCAACTAGTGGCAAAACTATCCCCTTCTAGATTTAATACGAACATCATCCATATGAACCTCAAGTTCCTTTAACAGTCAATCAGTCACATAAACATTAAGTTCCATCACGCAATCAATCATTCATAATCTGTGAACTCTAATGAGGTATGCTATGTATGTTCCTTTTTATCAATTTTGTGCCGGCAGCCTGCACCCTCATTGGAGATCTCCATTGTCCAACGAAGCGTCCCCTCTTGAACCCTCAATCTGCCCGGTCTCACACCCGAAGGTGATCAATGCAGTGTCTTTTATCATGAATGAAAATGCATAAACCAATGCAATATCGGCCTCATTCTCTTCCTCATACCAAGGCCTTAACCCATACCCTTGTTGATGAGGAGAGTTATTCACATATTGCATTGTATTTCAAGTCAATCACATAATTTCAGTTATTAATTAATCATGAAAACATGGCTTAAAGCCCCTTAACATTGCAAGGCCCTTACCAATTCCCTTGCAATGTTAAATACATGTTAAAACATCATTCTCTTCCTCATACCAAGGCCTTAAAACATACCCTTGTTGATGAGGAGAGGCATTTGATTCCTTAAACATAAATCTTGAAACATTCAATCACACAAATAAATGTTCAATTTCTACCTTATTCATAACATACAATGAAGCCATTCATCCACAATCATGCACCACACAATTTCATGGTACTAGGCATAATTTGAAAAACAATGGGACCTATTTTCATCCATTACAATCCTAGAGATGGATTCATTATGTTTACATTGCATTTTGTTTGATTATGTTCATGTAGAAATAAAGCATGGGGAAGTGTTGATTTTAGAGGATTGGACTTGAATAATGAAGGGAAGAATGAAGAAAGTTGAAGAAAAGATGTAGAAAACACTTAGAAGCTGTCAAACACCATCTTGTGCGCACAGCCCATGAAGGTGTGCGCACCTTAATTCACCCCTGGAGCTGCTGTCCAATCTTGTGCGCACAGCCCAGGAATGTGTGCGCACCCCTGTTTGTATTTCGGTCATAACTTGAGTTATAGACCTCCAAATAGAGTGAAAATAAAAGCATTTGAAAGCTAAGAGGATTCTCTACAACTCTTATGAAGGCTACAAAATCCAGTTCTAAAAGTTTAATTGTCAAAAACAGTCATCTTTGACAGGTATGTGCAATCAACAAAATAGATACTTTCATATAGACCCTATCTCAGTAATTTGGTCATAACTAGAGTTGTAGGCCTCCAAATTGAGTGAAACCAAAGGCATTGGAAAGATAAGAGGATTATTTACAACTCTTATGAATACCATGATGACCAATTCATAATAAATAATGGTTCGTATTTCAATTCAAAGTCACAGCATTAACACTCAGAATCTCATCAAAATCATGCCCTGTTTCTAAAACCTAAACCTTTAACCCAATTCAACTTCCAAAACCATAAACCCATCCATGTGAGCCAATCCATCAAACATCAAATGTGCATTCAAACATTACAATCACAAATTACAAGAAACATACCAACATAGCAACAAAACAACCAATTTCATCAAACATTAAGACAATTTACATGATTTCAAACCACAATCACAATTTGCATCACACAATTCATCCTACCATTCACAATTTCCAGCTAGCTATACTATTGGGGTTTTGGGGTTACCTTTGTAGCTTGTTCTTTGCCTTGAAGCTTGATTCTCCAACCTAGGGTCTAGCTTCCAAGCCCATAACCTCTTTTCCTTTGTCATTTACTTGGTCCTTGGTCCTTGGGTGATTATGCCCCTAGACCCATTTCAGCTCACATGAGAGATTGAGGGAGTAACCATAAATGGAGAAAAAGATGAAGAGATTAACTTACCCAAGCTTGATTTGGAGAAGAATTAGGCTTAGAAACACTTGAAAACCCACATGCAAGGCATAACCATGGAGAATGGAGGAGCTTGTCCTAGAGAGAGGGAGGAGAAAGTGATTTTCTAGTGAGAGAAGGAAGTTGGCGAGAATGGGGAGAAGAGGAAGGCTATAGTCTCTTATCTAGTGTGGTCTAGTTCACTTAAGATGGGAGGGACTACTTAGCAATTTTTAAAACTTGCAAGTAGGTCCTCCCTTTCTTTGAGAGTCCCCTTTTAACTCTCTTCTACATAATCTCTTAATTGTTGGTACTTGGTTCTTGAATTAAGCATATACCACAATTAAATAGCCTTAGATATCATCACTAGTAAATTTGGGATGTTACAATTTATTTCTAGAAATTGCATATTATACACTTGAAAAATAGGGTGTTTTTTACTTTTAAAATCAAAACGCATATTTTAAATTTATTAAATTATTTGATTTTTTTGACTACAATGTACTGTTCACCAAGAAGTTTCTAGCTTAATTTACACAGTTTTTTATATTTTTAAAATATCAACATTTTTTTTACTAGAAATCGTGTACTATACACTTGAAAAATAGGGTGTTTTTAAATAAAAAAATGCAAACGCATATTTAAATTTATTAAATTTATTGATTTTTTTGACAACAATGTATTGTTCACCATGAAGTTTCTAGCTTAATTTACACTAGTTTTTTATATTTTTAAAATATCAACAATTGTTTTCCGAAATCGTGTATTACTTCAAATATAGGGTGTTTTTTACAAAAAAAATGAAAAAACATATTTTGAATTTATTAAATTTTTAGATTTTTTTGACAACAATGTATTGTTCACAATGAAGTTTCTAGCTTAATTTACACTTTTATTTAGATTTTTAAAATATCAACATTTTTTTTCTAGAACTCGTGTAGTATATATACTTGAAAAATAGGAAAGTTTTTACTAAAAAAATGAAAACTCATATATTTAATTTATTAAATTATTTAATTTTTTTTAACTCAATGTATTGTTTATTATGAAGTTTCTAGCTAAATTTACACTATTTTTAATATTTTTATGCAACATTAGTTTGTAAAAATCGTGTACTATAGACTTAAAATATAGGGTGTTTTTTACTTTAAAAATGAAAATGCATATTTTAAATTTATTAAATTTTTTGACAACAATGTATTGTTCACCATGAAGTTTCTAGCTTAATTTACACTATTTTTTTATATTTTTAAAATATCAACAATTGTTTCTAGAAATCGTGTACTATACACTTGAAAAATAGGGTGTTTTTTACTTTAAAAATGAAAGTGCATATTTTCAATTTATTAAATTATTTGATTTTTTTGAAAATAATATAATTTTCCCCATGAATTTTCTAGCATAATTTATATAATTTTTTTTTTGTTTTTAAAATTGCAACATTTGTATCCTAAAATCGTATACTATAGACTTGAAATATAGGGTGTTTTCTTACTTTAAAAATGATAACGCATATTTTAAATTTATTAAATTATTTTATTTTTTTGAAAACCATGTATTGTTCCCCAATAAGTTTCTAGCTTAATTTACACAATTGTTTATATTTTAAAAATTGCAACATTTATTTCTAGAAATTGCATATTATATACACTTGAAAAATAGGGTGTTTTTTACTTTAAAAATCAAAACGCATATTTTAAATTTATTAGATTATTTTATTTTTTTGACAATAATGTACTTTTCACCAAGAAGTTTCTAGCTTAATTTACACAGTTTTTTACATTTTTAAAATATCAACATTTTTTTTCTAGAAATCGTGTACTATACACTTGAAAAATAGGGTGTTTTTAACTAAAAAAATGCAAACGCATATTTTAAATTTATTAAATTTATTGATTTTTTTTACAACAGTGTATTGTTCACCATAAAGTTTCTAGCTTAATTTACACTATTTTTTTATAAATTAAAAAATATAAAGAATTGTGTAAATTAAGCTAGAAACTTCATGGTAAACAATACATTGTTGTCAAAAAAAATCAAATAATTTAATAAATTAAAAATTTGGATTTTCATTTTTTTATTAAAAAACACACTATTTTTCAAGTTTATATAGTACGCGATTTCTAGAAATAAATGTTGATATTTTAAAAATATAAACAAATAGTTTAAATTAAGCTAGAAAGTTCATGGTGAAAAATACCTTGTTGTCTAAAAAATCAAATAATTGAATAAATTTAAAATATGTGTTTTCATTTTTAAAGTAAAAAACACCCTATATTTCAAGTAATACACGATTTCAACAAACAAATGTTGCAATTTTAAAATATAAAAAATTGTGTAAATTAAGCTAGAAATTTCATGGTAAACAATACATTGTTGTCAAAAAAATCAAATAATTTAATAAATTAAAAATATGCGTTTTTATTTTTTTAGTAAAAAACACATTATTTTTCAAGTGTATAGTACACGATTTCTAGAAAAAAATGTTAATATTTTAAAAATAAAAAAAAATAGTGTAAATTAAGCTAAAAATTTCATGGTGAAAAATACATTGTTGTCAAAAAAATCAAATAATTGAATAAATTTAAAATATGCGTTTTCATTTTTAAAGTAAAAAACACCCTATATTTCAAGTCTATAGTACACGATTTCTAAAAAACAAATGTTGCAATTTTAAAATATAAAAAATAGTGTAAATTAAGCTATAAACTTCATGATAAACAATACATTGTTGTCAAAAAAATCAAATAATATAATAAATTAGAAATATGCATTTTCATTTATTTAGTAAAAAACACACTATTTTTCAAATGTATAGTACACGATTTCTAGAAACAAATGTTGATGTTTTTAAAAAATATAAAAAAATAGTGTAAATTAAGTTAGAAACTTCATGGTGAAAAATACATTGTTGTCAAAAAAATTAAATAATTGAATAAATTTAAAATATGTGTTTTCATTTTTTTAGTAAAAGTCACACTATTTTTCAAGTGTATAGTACACGATTTCTATAAATAAATGTTGATATTTTAAAAATATAAAAAAGAACTGTAAATTAAGCTAGAAACTTCCTGGTGAACAACACATTGTTGTCAAAAAAATAAAATAATATAATAAATATAAAATATGCGTTTTCATTTTTAAAGTGAAAAACACCCTATATTTCAAGTCTATAGTACACAATTTCTAAAAAACAAATGTTGCAATTTTAAAATATAAAAAATAGTGTAAATTAAGCTTGAAATTTCATGGTAAACAATACATTGTTGTCAAAAAAATCAAATAATTTAGTAAATTAAAAATATGCGTTTTCATTTTTTAGTAAAACACACTCTCTTTTTCAATTGTATAGTACACGATTTCTAGAAACAAATGTTGATGTTTTAAAAATATAAAAAAATAGTGTAAATTAAGCTAGAAACTTCATGGTGAAAAATACATTGTTGTCAAAAAAATCAAATAATTGAATAAATTTAAAATATGCGTTTTCATTTTTAAAGTAAAAAACACCCTATATTTCAAGTCTATAGTACACGATTTCTAAAAAACAAATGTTGCAGTTTTAAAATATTAAAAATTGTGTAAATTAAGCTAGAAACTTCATGGGGACAACGAACCCTTATCACATTGTCATTAATTCAGCCATTCTCTTTATATCATAGCAACAAGATCATAAATTGTTTAGAGACGCGTGCAAAATCACATCCTGATCCAATCTAATTCACATCGACAACTTGAAATGAGTTAATCGTCCTAAAATTAAAATGTTACCCTAAGAAGGAGTAGGATGTTTCCTTGATTCAAGTAGCCTTGCACAACACGTTCAAGAACTCTATGCTTCTATTTTTTAAAAAAATAATGTGTTGTTCACCATGAATGTTCTAGATTAATTTACATAATTTCTTACGTTATTAAAATTACAAAATTTTTTCTAGAAATCGTGTACATACACTTGAAAAATATGGTGTTTTTTACTCTAAAATTGAACACGCGTATTTTAAATTTATTAAATTATTTGATATGCATAAAACAAGAGAGATCGTATATCATATCATGAAAGTTTGTATAGCTTTGTCCTGGGGATAGATTTATTAAACATTAATATGCTCTTGGAGAGCATAACTATTCTCCATGTGAAATATGTTTATCGTCTTGCCTTTGTGTATGAGACATTAGTTTATGTCATTGTGTCACATTTTATATTTGGCCGTAATTATAAACACTAATCACCTAAGAAGTGATCATATTGAGATGTGATTAACCGGGAGTTACTATGATAAGGTTTGTGACAATTGATTAAGGTCATCCGGGTCAAAGTAACCCGTTATTGAGAACTAGAAGTGTCTCGTCAATGAAAATAAATAAAATATTGTGCTCATACCTTATTAAGTTATTTGGATCCTAACATTATAGGCAAGAATATATTAATACTGTTTTTGCCGAAGCGAAGAGAATAAACGGCCAAGACCGCTTTTGCCCAAGCGAAGAGAATAAACTGCTATGATCTCTTTTGTCGAAGCGAAGAGAATAAATGACCATGAAGTTTCTAGCTTAATTTACACTATTTTTTTATATTTTTAAAATATCAACATTTGTATCTAGAAATCGTGTACTCTACACTTGGAAAAGAAGGGTGTTTTTTACTTTAAAAATCAAAACGCATATTTTAAATTTATCAAATTATTTGATTTTTTTGACAACAATGTATTGTTCACCAAGAAGTTTCTAGCTTAATTTACACAATTGTTTATATTTTTAAAATTGCAACATTTGTTTCTAGAAATAGTGTTCTATACACTTGAAAAATAGGGTGTTTTTTACTTTAAAAATGAAAACGCATATTTTAAAAATATTAAATTATTTGATTTCATTGAAAACAATATATTATTCACCATGAATATTCTAGAATACCATATTTATTTTTATTTTGAAAAACACTCTATTATTCTACAGTATAGTATACCATCTCTAAAAACACTATTGCAATTTTTAAAAAATAAATACTTTTTTAATTGAGCTATAAATTTCAAAATGAGTAAGAAATTGTTATCAAAAGGCTTCTAATGATTTAGGTAATTTAAAAATAGTGTTTTCAATTTTATTTCGAAAAATGCCCTATTTTTAAAGTCTATAGTATAAGATCTCAAAAAAAAATTTGTTATAATTTTAAAAATATTAAAAATTACGTAAATTAAGCTAGAAATTTTAAAGTTAATAATACATTATTTTCAAAAAGGTTCAAATAATTTAGGTGATTTAAAATTGCGTTTTCAATTTATTTTAAAAAGCACCCTATCAATCAAGTGTACAATATCGCTAAAAAACTTTTGCAATTTTAAAAATATAAAAATTTTGTAAATTAAGCTAGAAATTTCAAAGTGAATAAGACATTGTTTTCATAATGATTCTAATAATTTAGGTATATCAAAAATCACATTTTAATCTTTATTCAAAAAACACCTTATTCTTCAAGTGATAGATAGTACACGATTTCAAAAAAAAAAAATCTATTGCAATTTTTAAAATATAAAAATTAGGTTAATTTAGTTAGAAACTTCAAAGTGAATCATACATTATTTTCAAAAAGCTTCAAATAGTTTACGCATTTTTTAGAAATCGTGTACTATAGACTTGAAATATAGGGTGTTTTTCACTTTAAAAATGAAAACGCATATTTTAAATTTATTCAATTATTTGATATTTTTGACAACAATGCATTTTTCACCATGAAGTTTCTAGCTTAATTTACACTTTTTTTATATTTTTAAAATATCAACATTTGTTTCTAGAAATCGTGTACTATACACTTGAAAAATAGTGTGTTTTTTACTAAAAAAATGAAAATGCATATTTTTAATTTATTAAATTATTTAATTTTTTTGACAACAATGTATTGTTTACCATGAAGTTTCTAGCTTAATTTACACAATTTTTAATCTTTTAAAATTGCAACATTTGTTTTTTAGAAATCGTATACTATAGACATAAAATATAGGGTGTTTTTTACTTTAAAAATGAAAACGCATATTTTAAACTTATTAAAATATTTTATTTTTTTGAAAACAATTTATTGTTCACCATGAAGTTTCTAGCTTAATTTTCACTTATTTTTTATATTTTTAAAATATCAACATTTGTTTCTTGAAATCGTGTACTATACACTTGAAAAATAGTGTGTTTTTTACTAAAAAGATGAAAACACATATTTTTAATTTATTAAATTATTTGATTTTTTACAACAATGTATTGTTTACCATGAAGTTTCTAGATTAATTCACACAATTTTTTATATTTTTAAAATTGCAACATTTGTTTGTTGAAATCGTGTATGACTTGAAATATATGGTGTTTTTTACTTTAAAAATGAAAACGCATATTTTAAATATTTTCAATTATTTGATTTTTTTGAAAACAATGTATTTTCGACCATGCAGTTTCTAGCTTAATTTACACTATTTTTTTATATTTTTAAAATATCAACATTTGTTTCTAGAAATCGTGTATTATACATTTGAAAAATAGTGTGTTTTTTACTAAAAAAATTAAAACGCATATTTTTAATTTATTAAATTATTTGATTTTTTGAAAAAAATGTATAGTTTACCATGAAGTTTCTAGCTTAATTTACACAATTTTTTATATTTTTAAAATTGCAAAATTTGTTTGTAGAAATCGTGTACTATAGACTTGAAATATAGGGTATTTTTTACTTTAAAAATGAAAACGTATATTTTAAATTTATTCAATTATTTGATTTTTTTGACAATAATGCATTTTTCACCATGAAGTTTCTTGCTTAATTTACACTTTTTTTATATTTTTAAAATATCAACATTTGTTTCTAGAAATCGTGTACTATACACTTGAAAAATAGTGTGTTTTTAACTAAGAAATTAAAAACGCATATTTTAAATTAATTAAATTATTTGATTTTTTTAACAACAATGTATTGTTTACCATGAAGTTTCTAGCTTAATTTACACAATTTTTAATATTTAAAATTGCAACATTTGTTTTTTAGAAATCGTGTACTATAGACTTGAAATATAGAATGTTTTTTACTTTAAAAATGAAAACGCATATTTTAAATTTATTAAATTATTTGATTTTTTGACAACAATGTATTGTTCACCATGAAGTTTCTGGCATAACTTGTGTTTGATTTGACCACTGAAATTGCATCATGATCAAGTTTTGTACTGGCATCACTTCCTAAGCTCCAGTAGAGCCAATATACAATATTTGTTACCTGAAGCAACAAAGATAATCATATGCTCATGGAAATCAAATATATTTGTTCTACAAATATAACTAAAGCTCCCGCACAGCCAGTATATTGTTACCCGAAGAAAAGAAATTAAGAGGAAGTTGAATGCCTCCATTTCAAGAAAATGACTTATATTGGAAAGGTATATGTATTTATTATAGGTTATATTGCAAATATTAATGCAATACCAACATATGTTATTGTAAACAAAAGTTTAAGCAAATTGAGAAAATTACAATTTGGCATGACTGGTTAGACATCCCAGATCAATTATGTGCATGCACAGTAACAAGAATAGTAACGCATACAGTAACAGGCATGTGAGTGCATAGTAATGTGAATAGTAAAATACACAGTAATCGGCTCAATTATATGCGTACAATATTGTGAATAGTAAAGTGCACAATAACGAGACTTGTGATTAGCCGAAGTTTCCTCTAGGACTTAAATTCCTTAAACTCTAATTCCTTTTATGATTGACGTTGACAAACTATCTACGTAAATTCTAGAAATCAAATTCTTTATCTTCTTTGGAAATTCACCAAGCCTAAATTAGATTTAATTTTGTGACTCAAGAAGTTTCATTGCTTATTCTAAACAATTATATGCCTTCTTTCTTGGTGAACTAAGCATTGATTCTAATTTGACAGTCACGTATCCTTAGAGAGGTTCAAGAACGTATTTTCTTATATCGATTAAATTGATGTTCCTAAATGTAGATACCTCTTATAGTAACTCTACTCCCTTCACATAAACCTGACATAACATTGTATCTTGAAATTTGTCCTCTTTGTGAGTTTTCCTTGAGATATAATCTAAGTTGCGCTTAAGTTCAAGTTTTAGAAATCCTCTCTAATTGAGATGTATTAGGTTAGTTTTGTTAATTTAATCATTAAATGAAACAAGTCCTACACCTTAACTTATCACCAATCTTAGAATTGTTTGTTTTGGAACACTTTAGACACTAAGTATATCCTTACTCAAAGCTGATAAGTTAGTAGCTAAGTATATTCAGTTTAGACTCCAACTCATATAGTGGACCCGAAGAAAAAAAAAATTGTTGAATACTTTGCTACAACTTAGAGTTAATTTAGGACAACAACGAGAACTCTTAAATTCTTTCTGTGTGGGCATCCAGACACATTAACTTTCCCTCTGCTTGCCAGTATGAGGAACTCCTAATAAACAACAACTGTCATTAATTTTTTTTTTATCTAAATTCGATTCTCTAATTAAGATGCCTTTATCTGGTTATCCATTTAATCTTAGTCTAATTCTTATTATAGGATCTAGACAGTGTTGTTTTACACCTGAGGGCTTAGAGATAAATCTTCCTCTTCTGATGCTAACTACGGAAGTTTTGGCAATCAATTTCCCTCATAATCTACCGGTATTTTAAATCACACTCTTAGACGCTCCTATACAAAGGATTCCCTGAGACATAGATTCCTTAAACATTTTTAGGTACCTATGAAGACTAGAAACCACCCTTGTACCTTAACTAAGTTTGTTACACTCGTTGGTCATCTAAGAAAGTATGTCACCAAGTCGATAATCGAAAGGCAGTCAAATTTATTTCATCATGCCTACCTTGAGTTTCCCGTTTTCAGAACAATATTTCTCATGACCTCAAATTTCATTTAACTTTGAAGTTCTAGTCAGCATATGAAATTCTTTCAAGCATTAGTGCAACATCACCGTTAAGGATTTCTTTGGTAATCTAAGCTCCGAAACCATTTTGATGGTTATCAAAATATCCTTATTTACGTTCAAGTTTCGATCCTTAGATCCAAGTTTCCTTGGAAGACGAATTAATCAGAGTGGCACAACGAAAGCATTAGAGGACTTCCTTGTAATATTCCATTTAGATTCTTAAGATTTGGAGTTTCCCAAAGTTTGAACCCATCTAAGTTTCTATCTATGCATTCAGTCCCTAACGGTATTGATTGTTAAGAGAATCCCTTTTAATTCTCAATTTCAAATTTAACACAAGACCTAAAGTTCAAATTCTATGAAGTTTGGATCTCTCTAAGTTCTTATCATTTCATACCGTCTCTCATAAATTTCAATCCTCAGCCTCAGGCTCCATGAACCTTAATCCCATCAGTTATCAATTACTTGTATCCATTTTTCCTTGGATTGCAGATGAGACATTTTTCTTTTCTTACACAAACTAATACTAATTATCATGGGAATCCCCAACAAACCCTTTTAGCCTCCCTATGACAGTTCAAGTATTATTACAAAAAGGGAGTGAACACGTGTTCCAACCTCCTCAACGCCACCAAAATTATAAGTCCTTTCACCATCAAGAAGAAATGTGTTCGCTAAGATTTGCCTATAAATTAATTGAAACTAGGTTGAAGTCCAGTTTATCATTGTTAAATAATTATTGACATAATGTCATACTCCCCCTCCATTCAGGACCCTTCAGTCAGATCACCATACCCGTAGATCCTCTATAATCATTTTTGAAGCCACAAGCTAATTAATGAAGTATTCGATTGGTAGTCTCTAAGACTTCACTAAGAAATTAATTTGAGTTTCCGAACCTCAAATTTCAAACTCAGTCCTTAGTCACGATATTATTTTTCTGACTAAAATTCATCTCATTTAAGCACTAGTCACAATTACCACATTTTCATTGTGGGCTCAATGATCATACATAATGCATGCTATGACAATTATAAATGTATGCATGCCATGATCTTTCATTATCATACTTGTTTCATTTCTTTTCTTTAGTCTTTTACGGAAGCCTCGTGCACAAGACTTCTCCCTAGGCGCATGGCAGCAACGCTCATTTGAGCTCAATCATGGTAGGGAATGAAAATGAGTTGTTTTTAACAAATGATTATTATTTTTGAACAATGAGGTTTATAATATGGGATAAATTATTATTTTAATTTTTTATAAATGTGTCACTTTAATAAAATTACTTAAACAATCTTTCATTTAGAGGTAAATCATTCACTAAATTTTAAAATTATTGTATAATCTACCACACTCATTTGATGTTGTTGTGGAGATAAGTTATTTTGTCACATGCATCTAAATTACGTTTTATACTAAATTTAAAATTTAAAATACAATGATAAATTATTATTTTATTTTTTTGTATGTCTATATTAGTTTAGAATTAAGTGTTAAATAGTAGGATACGAGGGTTAGTTGTTGCTTTATCACTCACAACTAATACTTAAATATACTATATTAAGTTTTATCAACATTTATCAACATTGATGTACTAAGTTGATGTATTTTTTATAATTTGGCAGATTAAATTGATTAACGAAGATTAAATTTTGATAGTATTTTTTTTTTTTTGAATTTTAGGAACTAAATTTATTATCAATTGCATAGGACAAAACCGTACATAAAGAATACCTCATCAATTGATTGATTTAAAAAATGATACCATATAGTCGTTACAATGATGCAGATACATACTCATATATATCGAAGCAATTTTATATTATATGTTGAATTTTTATATATATCGAAGCAATACCTTATCAATTTTTGAATTTTCATTTCATAAAGCAGTTTTGGAAGACAATTAAGCCAGACTTCAAACGCTTTATAAATGAGTTTCATGATAATGGAAAGCTCGTTGAAGGTTGCAACAACTCTTTTATTGTGCTTATACCCAAAAATCAGAATCCTCAGGAAATTGGTGATTATAGGCCAATTTCTCTTATTGGGTGCATCTACAAGGTCCTGGCTAAATTGTTAGCTAATCGTATCCGTCAGGTAATTGCAAAGGTAATCTCTGCTGAACAATCTGTATTCATTAGTGGAAGACAGATTCTTCATTCTAATGTAAAAATTTTAATTGGACATGATTTTAGCAGAAGCAACTCTTTTGTTGCTTTTGCTTAGATTTTGAGAATTTTTCCTTCAATTTTTATTACAAAATTACATTTGAATTAAAGTTTTCAAACATAAATTACTTCACATGAAATGGCAAGTTATCTTTGAACTTTCTACAACACTTGAATCAATGTCTCGGAGGATATCAAGATACCATGACTCAAAAATTGCATCTCTATCAACTGTTATTTATAGTGAGAATTTTTAAGTGTATAGTACACGATTTCTAGAAACAAATGTTGATATTTTCAGAATATAAAAAATAGTGAAAATTAAGCTAGAAAATTCATGGTGAACAATACATTGCTGTTAAAAAAATCAAATAATTTAATAAATTTAAAATATGCGTTTTCATTTTTAAAGTAAAAAACACCCTACCTTTCATGTCTATAGTACACGATTTCTAGAAACAAATGTAGATATTTTTATAATATAAAAAAGTGAAAATTAAGCTACAAATTTCATGGTGAACATTACATTGTTTTCCAAAAAATCAAATAATTTAATAAATTTAAAATATGTGTTTTTATTTTTAAAGTAAAAAACACCCTATATTTCAAGTCTATAGCACGATTTTTAGAAACAAATGTTGCAATTTTAAAAATATTAAAAAATAGTATAAATTAAGCTAGAAACTTCATGGTGAATAATACATTGTTGTCACAAAAACAAAAAAAATTAATAAATTTAAAATATGCGTTTTCATTTATAAACTAAAAAACACCTTATTTTTCAAGTGTATATATTCTAGAAACAAATGTTGTAGTTTTAAAAATATAAATCAAATAGTGTAAAATATGCTAGAAAATTTATGGTGAACAATACATGGTTGTCAAAAAAAATCAAATAATTTAATAAATTTAAAATATGTGTATTCATTTTCTTAGTAGAAAACACCCTATGATTCAAGTGCATAGTACACGATTTCTAGAAACAAATGTTCATATTTTAAAAATATAAAATTTAGTGTAAATTAAGCTAGAAACTTCATGGTAAACAATAGATTCTTTTTTAAAAAAATAATTTAATAACTTTAAAATATGCATTTTCATTTTAAAAGTAAAAAAAAAACACCCTATTTTTCAAGTGTATAGTACATGATTTCTTGAAACATATGTTGCAATTTTTAAAATATAAACAATTGTGTAAATTATGCTAGAAACTTTATGGGGAACAATACATTGTTTTCAAAAAAATAAAATAATTTAATAAATTTAAAATATGCGTTTTCATTTTTAAAGTAAAAAACAACGTATTTTTCAAGTTTATAGTACACAATTTCTAGAAACAAAGGTTGATATTTTAAATATTTAAAAAAAGTGTAAATTAAGCTAGAAACATCTAGGTGAACAATACATTGTTGTCAAAAAATAATAAAATATTTTAATAAATTTAAAATATTCGTTTTCATTTTTAAAGTATAAAACACCCTAATTTTCAAGTGTTATTAGTACACGATTTCTAGAAACAAATGTTGCAATTTTAAAAATATAAAAAGTAGTGTAAATTAAGCTAGAAACTTCATGGTGAACAATACATTGTTGTCAAAAAAATCAAATAATTTAATAAATTTAAAATATGTGTTTTTATTTTTAAAGAAAAAAAAACACGCTACATTTCATTTCTATAGTACAGGAAAACAAATGTTACTATTTTAAAAATAAAACAAATAGTGTAAATTAAGCTAGAAACTTCATGGTGAACAATACATTGTTGTCAAAAAAAATCAAATAATTTAATAAATTTAAAATATGCGTTTTTGTTTTTAAAGTAAAAAAACACCCTACATTTCATTTCTATAGTACAGGATTTTTAGAAACAAATGTTACTATTTTAAAAATATAACAAATAGTGTAAATTAAGCTAGAAACTTCATGGTGAACAATATATTGTTGTCAAAAAAAATCAAATAAATTAATAAATTTAAAATATGCGTTTTCATTTTTAAAGTAAAAACACCCTACATTTCATGTTTATAGAACACGATTTCTAGAAACAAATAATACTATTTAAAAATATAAAAAACAGTGTAAATTAAGCTAGAATCTTCTCGGTGAACAATACATTGTTGTCGAAAAAGTCAAATAATTTAATAAATTTAAAATATGTATTTTTATTTTTAAAGTAAAAAACACCATATATTTCAAATCTATAGTACACAATTTCTACAAACAAATGTCTCATTTTTTAAAAATATAAAAAATTGTGTAAATTAAGCTAGAAATTTCACGGTAAACAATACAATGATTTCAAAAAAATTAAATAATTTAATAAATTTAAAATATGTATTTTCCTTTTTTTAAGTTAATAACACCCTATTTTTAAAGTATATAGTACACGATTTCCAGAAAAAAAATGTTGATATTTTAAAAATATAAAAACAGTTTAAATTAATCTATAAACTTCAAGGTGAACAATACATTTTTGTCAAAAAAATCAAATAATTTAATAAATTTAAAATATGCATTTTCATTTTTTTAGTAAAAAACACCGTATTTTTCAAGTTTATAATACATGATTTCTCGAAAAAAATGTTAATATTTTAAAAATATAAAAAAATAGTGTAAATTAGGCTAGAAAATTCATGGTCAACAATACATTGTGTCAAAAAAATCAAATAATTTAATAAATTTAAAATATGCGATTTCACTTTTAAAGTAAAAAACACCCAACATTTCATGTCTATAGTACAAGATTTCTAGAAACTAATGTTACTATTTTAAAAATATAAAAAATAGTGTAAATTAAGCTAGAAAATTCATGGTGAACAATACATTGTTGTCAAAAAATTATAATAATTTAATAAATTTAAAATATTCGTTTTCATTTTTTAGTAAAAAAACCCTATTTTTCAAGTGTATGATACACTATTTCTAGAAACAAATGTTGATATTTTAAAAATATAAAAAAATAGGGTAAATTAAGAAATAAACTTCATCGTGAACAATACATTGTTGTCAAAAAAAATCAAACAAATTAATAAATTTAAAATATGTGATTTCGATTTTGTAGTAAAAAATACCCTATTTTTCAAGTGTATAGTACACGATTTCTTAAAACAAATGTTACCATTTTAAAAATATAAAAAAATAGTGTAAATTAAGCTAGAAAATTCTTGGTGAACAATACATTGTTGTCAAAAAAATCAAATAATTTAATAAATTTAAAATATTCATTTTAATTTTTAAAGTTAAAAACACGTTATATTTCAAGTCTATAGTACAAGATTTCTCGAAACAAATGTTGATATTTTAAAAATCAAAAAATAGTGTAAATTAAGCTAGAAACTTCATGGTGAACAATACATTGTTATAAAAAAAATCAAATAATTTAATAAATTTAAAATATGTGTTTTCATTTTTAAAGTAAAAAGCACCCTATATTCTAAGTCTATAGTACACGATTTCTCGAAAAAAATGTTGATATTTTAAAAATATAAAAAAATAGTATAAATTAAGCTAGAAACTTCATGGTGAAAAATACATTGTTGTCAAAAAAATCAAGTAAATTAATAAATTTAAAATATGCGTTTTCATTTTTAAAGTAAAAAACACCCTACATTTCATGTCTATAGTACACGATTTCTAGAAACAAATGTTACTATTTAACAATATAAAAAATAGTGTAAATTAAGCTAAAAATTTCATGGTGAACAATACATTGTTGTCAAAAAAAAATCAAATGATTTAATAAATTTAAAATTTGCGTTTTCATTTTTAAAGTAAAAAACACCCTATATTTCAAGTCTATAGTACACGATTTCTACAAACAAATGTTGCATTTTTTAAAAATATAAAAAATTGTGTAAATTAAGCTAGAAACTTCATGGTAAAAAATACAATGATTTCAAAAAAAATTAAATAATTTAATAAATTTAA
This sequence comes from Cyamopsis tetragonoloba, assembly GCA_037177725.1. Lineage (NCBI taxonomy): Eukaryota > Viridiplantae > Streptophyta > Magnoliopsida > Fabales > Fabaceae > Cyamopsis > Cyamopsis tetragonoloba. The sequence continues at coordinate 65,171,668 of CM074119.1, forward strand.
AATATGCGTTTCCATTTTTTTAGTTAATAACCCCCTATTTTTCAAGTGTATAGTACACGATTTCTAGAAAAAAATGTTGCAATTTTAAAAATTTAAAAATTGTGTAAATTAAGGTAGAAACTTCATGGTAAACAATACATTGTTGTTAAAAAAATCAAATAATTTAATAAATTAAAAATATGCATTTTCATTTTTTTAGTAAAAAACACACTATTTTACAAGTGTATAGTACATGATTTCTAGAAACAAATGTTGATATTTTCAAAATATAAAAGAATGGTGTAAATTAAGCTAGAAAATTCATGGTGAACAATACATTGTTGACAAAAAAATCAAATTTTTTAATAAATTTAAAATATGCATTTTTATTTTTTTAGTAAAAACTACCATATTTTTCAAGTGTATAGTACACGATTAACTTCATGGTGAACAATACATTTCTAGTCTATAGTACACGATTTCTACAAACAAATGTTGCAATTTTAAAAATATGAAAAATTGTGTAAATGAAGATAAAAAATTCATGTTAAACAATACATTATTGTGAAAAAAATCAAATAATTTAATATATTAAAAATATGCATTTTCAATTTTTTAGGAAAAAGCACACTATTTTTCAAGTGTATAGTACACGATTTCCAGAAACAAATGTTGATATTTTAAAAAATATAAAAAAAATAGTGTAAATTAAGCTAGAAACTTCATGGTGAAAAATACATTATTGTCAAAAAAATCAAATAATTGAATAAATTTAAAATATGCGTTTTCATTTTTAAAGTAAAAAACACCCGATATTTCAAGTCTATAGTACACGATTTCTACAAACAAATGTTTCAATTTTTTTGAAAACAATGTATTGTTCACCATGAAGTTTCTAGCTTAATTTACACTATTTTTTATATTTTTAAAATAGTAACATTTGTTTCTAGAAATCGTGTACTATTGACATGAAATGTAGAGTGTTTTTTACTTTAAAAATGAAATCGCATATTTTAAATTTATTAAATTATTTGATTTTTTTGACAAAAATGTATTGTTCACCATGAAGTTTCTAGCTTAATTTACACTATTTTTTATATTTTTAAAATATCAACTTTTGGTTCTAGAAATCGTGTAGTATACACTTGAAAAATAGGGTGTTTTTTACTAAAAATTGAAACCGCATGATTTAATTTATTAAATTATTTGATTTTTTTGAAAGAAATGTATTATTTACCATGAAGTTTCTTGCTTAATTTACACTATTCTTTTATACTTTTAAAATATTAGCATTTGTTTCTAGAAATTGTGTACTATACACTTGAAAAATATGGTGTTTTTTACTTTAAAAATGAAAACACATATTTTAAATTTATTAAATTATTTGATTATTTTGACAACATTGTATTATTCACCATGAATTTTCTAGCTTAATTTACACTATTTTTTTTATTTTTAAAATATCAACATTTGTTTCTAGAAATCGTGTACTATACATTTGAACAATAATGTGTTTTTTACTAAAAAAATTAAAACACATATTTTAAATTTATTAAATTATTTTATTTTTTTGACAACAATGAAGTTTCTTTCTTAATTTACACTATTTTTTATATTTAAAATATTAACATTTTTTTATAGAAATCGCGTACTATACACTTGGGAAATAGGGTGTTTTTGACTTTAAAAATGAAAACGCATATGTAGAAGTATGTGTGCTTAAATGTTTAATAGATTATGTTTTGATGATGACAAATACAATAGCAATAAGTTATTTGTAGTATGTTTTGATGTTGACAAATGTAAGATTAAATTAAGAATGGACATGCTACTATATGAACTTAATGGAGTGCATTATACCATGCATGATTATGTGTTCTATATTGTGATATACAAGTTGATAATCATGCAATGTATACATGAATGCTTGATAGACTAACTAGAGTTATATATTTATAAATCAAGCATATTTGATTTTGAGTTTAGAAGTTTGGACTAACTATGATTTTCAAGTGAGAAATGTCTTGTAGATAGTCTAAGCATTAAGAGTTAGCAATGATCAAGAAAAATGGAAAAATTAATTATGCTCAACTCAAGAAGGAGAATGATAATGATGGCCATGCGCTTATGATAGTATGGAAGAGAAACTAACAAGCTTGGATTGCATCAAGAAGCCTAAGGACTTAGTTTGGTATATTTATTTTCTAGGCTATGTAAGTGTAAATTTGAGAAGTCATTACTTGATAGAGCTTGTCTTTCACCTTGCATTCATAGCATCATTTTAAACCATAACCTTGAAAATGTGTTTTTCAAAGAAATTGGTTACGAAGTGTTTTATCATGAGAAAATTGTTTTTCAATTAGATAAGGATTTGAAAAGTGAGTTGATGTTTAAAAGTACTCAAATATTTGGTTTGAATTTGTTAATAGGCATAAACAAATATATTTTCATCAATAGTCTTATATGGAAGCTGATATATGTTTACCGTTTTGATCATATCATTATGTGTATTTTGAGTATTGAGCTAAACCTTATATCATTTGAAAATAGACTCAATAATCTTTCTAATGACTGATCTTTTGCTCTAAATGGATCACAAATGAAGAAGTTATGAACTTTTGAATTCAGCCTTTGTTTTGCACTTGAAAAATAGGGTGTTTTTTACTAAAAAAATGAAAACACATATTTTAAATTTATTAAATTATTTCATTTTTTTTACAACCATGTATTGTTCACAATAAATTTTCTAGCTTAATTTACATTATTTTATTTATATTTTTAAAAGTGAAACATTTGTTTCTAGAAATCGTGTTCTATACACTTGAAAAATAGTTTGTTTTTTACTTTAAAAATGAAAACACATATTTTAAATTTATTAATTATTTTGATTTTTTTTGAAAATAATGTATTGTTCACCATGAAATTTCTATTTTAATTTACAAATCTTTTTATATTTTTAAAATTGCAACATTTGTTTCTAAAAATTGTGTACTATACATTTGAAAAATAGGGTATTTTTTACTTTAAAAATTAAAACGCATATTTTAAATTTATTAAATTTTTTGATTTTGTTGAAAACAATATATTGTTACCCATTAAGTTTCTAGCTTAATTTACACTATTTTTTTTAAAAAAAAAATTGCAACATTTGTTTCTAAAAATTGTGAACTATAGACTTTAAATATAGGGTGTTTTTTACTTTAAAAATGAAAAGGCATATTTTAAATTTATTAAATTATTTGAATTTTTTGAAAATAATGTAATTTTCCCCATGAAATTTCTAACTTAATTTACACAATTGTTTTTATTTTTATAATTGCAACATTTAATTCTCGAAATCGTGTTTTATACACTTGAAAAATATGGTCTTTTTTACTTTAAAAAATAAAACACATATTATAATTTTATTAAATTTTTATATTTTATTAAAAACAATATATTGTTCCCCATAAAGTTTGTAGGTTAATTTATAAAATTTTTATATTTTTAAAAATGCAACATTTGTTTCTAGAAATCGTGTACTATACACTTGAAAATTAGGGTGTTTTTTACTTTAAAAATGAAAACACATATTTTAAATTTATTAAATTATTTGATTTTTTTGAAAACAATGTAATTTTCCCCATGAAATTTCTAGCTTAATTTACACAATTTTATATATTTTTAAAATTGAAACATTTGTTTCTAGAAATTGTGTACTATACACTTGAAAAATAGGGTGTTTTTTACTTTAAAAATGAAAACACATATTTTAAATTTATTAAATTATTCGATTTTTTTGACTACAATGTATCTTTCACGATGAAGTTTCTAGCTTAATTTACACTATTTTTTATATTTTTAAAATATCAACATTTGTTTCTAGAAATCTGTACACTTGAAAAATAGGGAGATTTTTACTATAAAAATAAAAACGCATATTTTAAATTTATTAAATTATTTGATTTTTTTTTACCACAATGTATTGTTCACCATGAAGTTTCTAGCTTAATTTACAATATTTTTTATATTTTTAAAATATCAACATTTGTTTCTAGAAATCCTGTACTATACACTTGAAAAATATAATATTTTTTACTATAAAAATGAAAACGAATATTTAAAATTTATTAAATTATTTGATTTTATTGACAACAATGTATTTTTCACCAATTTTTTATACTTTTAAGATTGCAACATTTGTTTTTAGAAATCGTGTACTATACACTTGAAATATAGGGTGTTTTTTACTTTAAAAATGAAAACACATATTTTAAATTTATTACATTATTTGATTTTTTGACAACAATGTATTGTTCACCATGAAGTTTCTAGCTTAATTTACACTATTTTTTATATTTTTAAAATATCAACTTTTGGTTCTAGAAATCGTGTAGTATACACTTGAAAAATAGGGTGTTTTATACTAAAAAATGAAACCGCATGATTTAATTTATTAAATTATTTGATTTTTTTGAAAGAAATGTATTATTTACCATGAAGTTTCTAGCTTAATTTACACTATTTTTTTAAATTTTTAAAATAGTAACATTTGTTTCTAGAAATCGTGTACTATACACTCGAAAAATAGGGTGTTTTTTACTAAAAAAACGAAAAACACATTTTAAATTTATTAATTTGTTTGATTTTTTTGACAACAATGTATTGTTCACGATGAAGTTTATAGCTTAATTGACACTATTTTTTTATATTTTTAAAATATCAACATTTGTTTCTAGAAATCATGTACTATATACTTGAAAAATACGGTGTTTTTTACTAAAAAAATGAAAACACATATTTTAAATTTATTAAATTATTTGATTTTTTTGACATCAATGTATGATTAACTTGTAAGTCTCGAGCTCAATTTATTTAATTCTTAAATATTTTAAAAATCAAACTCATTTTTTTTGGAGATCGTTAACTATGCATTTTAAGAATAGGGCAGTTTTTGAATAATAATAAAATGGCAATTTTTAAATTACTTAACTTATTACAAGCCTTATTGAGATCAATGTGTTGTTAACTTTGAAGTCTCAAGTTCAATTTACTTAATTCTTCAATATTTTTTAGCTTTACATTTGAAGAATAGGGCAGATTTTGAAAAATAATGAAAATGCAATTTTTAAATAACTTAACTTATTACAAGCCTTATTAAGAGCAAGTTACTTAATTCTTCAATATTTTTAAAATCAAACACATTTTTTTGAGAGATCGTTAACTATTCACCTGAAGAATAGGGCAGTTTATAAAAAAAATGAAAACACAATTTTGAAATTACTTAACTTATAAAAAGACTTATTGAGAGCCATGTATTTAACTCTGACGTCTCGAGCTCAATTTACTTAATTCTTCAATATTTTTAAAATCAAACTCATTTTTTTGGGAGATCGTTAACTATACATTTCAAGAATAAGGGAGCTTTTGAAAAATAATTAAAACACAATTTTTAAATTAATTAACTTATTATAAGCCTTATTGAGAGCATTGTATGATTGACTTTCAAGTCTCGAGCTCAATTTACTTAATTCTTTAATATTTTCAAAACCAAACTCTTTTTTTGGGGAGATCGTTAACTATACATTTGAAGAATAGGACAGTTTTTAAAAAAATCATGAAAAGGAAATTTTTAAATTAGTTAAATTATAACAAGTCATATTGAGAGCAATGTATTATTAACTTTGAAGTCTCAAGCTATATTTTCTTAATTCTTCAATATTTTTAAAATGAAACTCATTTTTTTTTTGAAATCGTTTACTATACATTTGAAGAACAGGGCAATTTTTGAAAAAAAAAAAGAAAACACAATTTTTAAATTGCTTAACTTATTACAAGCCTTATTGAGAGCAATGTATTATTAACTATGTAGTCTTGAGCTCAATTTACTTAATCCTACAATATTTTTAAAATCAAACTCATTTTTTTGGAAGATCGTTAACTATACATTTGAAGAATAGGGAAATTTTTGAAAAATAATGAAAACACAATTTTTAAATTTCTTAACTTATTACAATCGTTATTAAGAGCAATGTATGATTAACTTTCAAGTCTTGATCTCAATTTACTTAATTCTTCAATATTTTTAAAATCAAACTCTTTTTTTCCAGATCGTTAACCATACATTTGAAAAATAGGGAAGTTGTTGATAAGAAATTAAAACACAATTTTTAAATTACTTAACTTATTACAAGCGTTATTGAGAGCAATGTATGATTAACTTTCAAGTCTCGAGCTCAATTTACTTAATTCTTCAATATTTTCAAAATCAAACTCATTTTTTTTCGAGATCGTTAACTATACATTTTAAGAATAGGGCCGTTTTTAAAAAATAGTAAAACGGCAATTTTTAAATTACTTAAGTTATTACAAGCCTTATTAAGAGCAATGTATTATTAACTTTGAAGTCTCGAGCCCAATTTACTTAATTCTTCAATATTTTTAAAATTTAACTCATTTTTTGGGGAGATCGTTAACTATACATTTTAAGAATAGCACAGTTTTTGAAAAATAATAAAAAAAAAAATTTTAAATTACTTAACTTTTACATGCCTTATTGAGTGCAATGTATTATTAACTTTCAAGTCTCGAGCTCAAGTTACTTAACTCTTCAATATTTTTAAAGTCAAACTCATTTTTTTAGAGATCGTTAACTATATGTAACACCCTAATTTTTGTAAAGAGTAGTTACGAAAAATATTACCTTTAAAAAAATTTGATACTTAAAATTATTCTTGAAACTACCAAAATTTACTACTTGGTTTCATTTAAAATACAAGCGGAAACTTCTTTTATTAAATTATAATTTCCTATACAGCTGAACAATATAACATCTTAATAAAAATCTTAATTTCTCCATGTATGGCTACTTCTAAGGAATTCCTATAGCTTTTCCTCATCCATTGCTTTAGCTCCAAAATCTCTGGCTACCTGCAATACTGAGACCATCAGTTATATGTAAAACATATAACCGAGTAACCCCTGGTTTAACTAAAAACATTTTAAATCAGTATTGCAGCCAGTCTAACTGGAAAACTCCCCAAATATACAATCGACATACACATATAGCATAAAAATGTAAATGGCACGTTTCAAGTAGAGTCACATAACCTTACTCATCATGTGAGTCATCTTGAACTCAACCATTTTACAAAATTCACATAAACAATATACTATCTATTGCACCACAACATTTCACAATAACACTCATCATACATTTTCAATATCATGAGTTATATTTTTCATTCATTTCTTATTTCTTTCGTGTCTTTTATAATGGGAACCCAGTGCACTGGAGAACCTCCTTGTGCATGCATCACTGCTCTATTTGTGAGCTCACTACACCCTGGACAAGCGTCCCTATCCAGAGTTTGATGCCTTTTCTGCCTCCTTAGAGGACTTCTGGGTCTATTCTTACTCAATAGATCCCTTCCCATCCGAAGAGGTCCTCAATGCTACCTTTACTCGATAGCTTTAATTATTCTTTCTTTTAACATTGAAGTTATCCATTCAAACTTTCTCTTTTACTTCAACAAGTTTAATTATCAATTTCATATTGATTCAATCCATTTTTCAATCCACCAATTGAGTTATCCAAGTATAAGATTCTAAAACAGAATTTTAGTAGAACATATTATACTATTTTAAAATCTGAATTAAATCTACTCATTCAAAAATCATGAAAATATTAAGTAATAAAATACACTTATCCTCTTTCCATAGCCACAAGTTTCACCCAAAACGGATTTTCGTAGGCCTAGTTATGCCTTGCTAAATCCAGCTCTTTTGGTTTGGTATCTCAGTTGAATACTACCTGGATAATTTTGCAATAACTAGAGCTAGACTAATTGAAATTGAGTGAAACAAGTGTCATTAGAAAGCTAACATAATTTCCTAAAACTTTGTTAGAGAAGTCAAAATAAAATTCCATCATATACTGGACTCAAATCAAGCATTAACATTCAGGCTAAATGGACCCAATCCAGAAATTGTAAAACATGACAGATCTCATTGTAAAATTATTATTCAATCCAATACTTGTCCAAAAATCACAAAACTTTAACAGGATATGACCAACACACCAAGGATTTATCATAAAAAATTTAACATTAAAATTCAATGGTTATAAGTTGCAGTAAATTCTGGAATCTCCTTATTTTAGCTAGATTCCAGCAACATCCAAAGGATGACCACAACTACTTCAGAAATTGATATAAAATCAAAACTAAACCTAAAAATTTTTAAAATTTAACACAAGGTATATAACACACCCAGGTATCACCAGACAAAATTTCACTTTTAAATTCAAAGTAACCAGAGAGAAATACACTTACGAAATTCACAATTTATTTTCGGATTCAACAGTTTTCCCAAGATGAACATAGTTCATTTAAAAATTCACGAAAATTCGTGTAGACCTTCAAAAATCATGCAATTTTATTCTGGAACTCTTCAAACATAAAATAATTACCATACGAAATTTCAAGCCCTTTCATCAAGGGAATCCAGAGATATGAATTTCGAAACTTCAGGACAATTTAGTTACCTAGGCAAAATCCAATTCTTCAATCAAATTCATATCAATTTCACATAAACAAGCATGAAAACTCATCAAATATCACAAATCAAGTGACTAAGTCATTATTTAATCAGCAACATCACCTAATTCTAATTGGGGTTTTAAATTTGAGTTACCTTAGAATTGGAGCTCTAAACTCAATCTCTAAATTCCACCGTGGAAGATTTTAAACCGGTAGAATTGAAGTTCCCGACGCGTGGATCATTTTCTTTAACTGCTCCGGCGGCAACCGGCGGCCAGAAGGCTACCATGCAACCACCGGAAGTGGTGATCACCACCACTTCTTCTCCCTCTCGCCAACTCCCTCTCTTTCTCATTTTAATCAATTAAGTTTTTTTTTTGTGATTTTGTGTTGTGTGGGTGAGACAGTGAGGTATATAGGTGAGGGTGTGTGGTTAGGTGAGGGAGGGTGCATAGTAAGAGCGTAGTCCTTAGTTTTAATTTATTAAAAATTACACTTAAGTCCTTATATTTATAAAATTAAATAAAAGTCTAAAACAACTTAATTTAAATGAATAAAACTACAAGGATTTAGTTGCAACTTTCTAACTTTATAATTTAGCCCTTTTTCCCTAATCATATCTTCTTTATAATTCATTTTAGTTCTCTAAATTTCTTATCTTTTCTAAGATATCCCCTTAAGGACATAATTAGTAATTTTAAATAATTTACTCTAGAAACTTGAAATTTGGGATGTTACACTATACATTTGAAGACTATGGCAATTTTTGAAAAATAATGAAAATGCAATTTTTAAATTGCTTAAATTATTACAAGCCTTATTCAGAGCAATGTTTGATTAACTTTCAAGTCTCGAGCTCAATTTACTTAATTCTTCAATATTTTTAAAATCTAACTCATTTTTTTGGGAGATAGGGTTGTTTTTGAAAAATAATAAAAATGCAATTTTTAAATTACTTAGCTTAATACAAGCCTTATTGAGAGCAATGTATTATTAAATCGTGTACTATACAATTGAAAAATAAGGTGTTTTTTACTAAAAAATGAAAATGCATATTTTAAATTTATTAAATTATTTTTTTGTAAATCAATGTATTGTTTACCATGAGGTTTCTAGCTTAATTTACACAATAATTTATATTTTTAAAATTGCAACAATTGTTTGTAGAAATTGTTTACTATAGAGTTGAAATATAGGCTATTTTTTACTTTAAAAATGAAAACACATATTTTAAATTTATTAAATTATTTGATTTTTTTGACAATAATGTATTGTTTACCAAGAAGTTTCTAGCTTAATTTACAAAAAAAATTTATATTTTTAAAATTGTAACTTTTTTTTCTAGAAATCGTGTACTATATACTTGAAAAGAAGGATGTTTTTTACTTTATATATAAAAAATGCATATTTCAAATTTATGAAATTATTTGATATTTTTCAAAAGAGAGTATTTTTCACAATGAAGTTTCTATCTTAATTTTAAAAAAATTTATAGTTTTAAAATTGCAACATTTGTTTCTAGAAATCATGTACTATATACACTTGAAAAATTAGGTGTTTTTTACTTTAAAATTGAAAAAGCTTATTTAAAATTTATAAAATTATTTGATATTTTTTGGAAACAATATATTGTTCACCATGAAGCTTCTAGCTTAATTTACACAAATTTTTATAAATTTAAAATTGCAACACATTTTTCTAAAAATCGTGTACTATACAATTCAAAAAAATGGTGTTTTCTACTTTAAAAATTAAAACGCATGTTTTAAATTTTATAAATTATTTAATTTTTCTGAAAACAATGTATTGTTCAATATGAAGTTCCTAGCTTAATTTACACAATTTTTACATTTTTAAAATTGCAACTTTTATTTCTAAAAATCGTGTACTATATACATGAAAAAAAGAATGTTTTTTACTTGAAAAATAAAAATGCATACTTTAAATTGATTAAAATATTTGATTTTTTTAAATATAATGTATTGTTCAATATGAAGTTACTAGCTTAATTTACACAACTTTTTATATTGTTTCAAATGCAAAATATGTTTCTAGAAATCGTGTACTATAAACTTGAAAAATAGGGTGTTTTTTACTCTAAAATTAAAAGCGCGTATATTAAATTTATAAAATTATTTAATTTTTTTTGGAAACAATATATTGTTCACCATGAAGCTTCTAGCTTAATTTACAAAATTTTTTATAAATTTAAAATTGCAACACATTTTTCTAGAAATCGTGTACTATACACTTGAAAAAAATGGTGTTTTCTACTTTAAAAATTAAAACTCATGTTTTAAATTTTATAAATTATTTGATTATTTGAAAACAATGTATTGTTCAATATAAAGTTTCAAGCTTAATTTTCACAATTTTTATATTTTTAAAATTGCAACTTTTGTTTCTAGAAATCGTTTATTATACATTTGAAAAATATGGTGTTTTTTACTAAAAAAATGAAACGCATATATTAAATTTTTTAAATTATTTAATTTTTTTGAAATCAATTTATTGTTTACCATGAAGTTTCTAACTTAATTTACACAATTTTTTGTATTTTTAAAATTTCATTATTTTTTTGTAGAAATCGTGTACTATAGATATCAAATATAGTGTGTTTTTTACTTTAAAATTGAAAAAACATATTTTAAATTTATTAAATTATTTGATTTTTTTGACAACAATGTATTGTTCACCATGAAGTTTCTAGCTTAATTTACACAATTTTTTAAATTTTTAAAATATCAACATTTGTTTTTTACTTTATAAATTAAAACACATATTTTAAATTTATTAAGATATTTAATTTTTTTGAAAACAATGTATTGTTCCCAATAAAGTTTCAAGCTTAATTTACACAATTTTTTATATTTTTAAAATTGCAACATTGTTTTATTAAAATTGTGTATTATAGACTTGAAATAGAGGGTGTTTTTTACTTTAAAAATGAAAACACATATTTTCAATTTATTAATTTTTTTGAATTTTTTGAAAACAATGTATTGTTCCCCATAAAGTTTCGAGCTTAATTTACACAATTTTTTATATTTTTAAGATTGTAACATTTGTTTCTAGAAATCGTGTTCTATACACTTGAAAAATAGGGTATTTTTTAATTTAAAATTGAAAACACATATTTTAAAAATAATAAATTATTTAATTTTTTTGAAAAAAATGTATTGTTCACCATGAACTTTCTAGTTTAATTTACAAAATTTTTTATATTTTTATATTTGCGAAATTTGTTTCTAAAAATCGTGTCCTATACAAGTGAAAAAGAGCGTGTTTTTGAATTTAAAAATGAAAACAAAAATTTTAAATTTATTAATATATTTTAATAAATTTAAAATATGCATTTTCATTTTTTTAGTGAAAAACACCCTATTTTTAAAGCGTATAGTACATGATTTCTAGAAACAAATGTTGATATTCTAAAAATATAAAAAAATAGTGTAAATAAAGCTAGAAAATTTATGGTGAACAATACATTGTTGTCAAAAAAATCAAATAATTTTATAAATTTAAAATATGCGTTTTCATTTTTAAAGTAAAAAACACCCTATATTTCAAGTCTAAAGTACACGATTTCTAAAACAAATGTTGCAATTTTAAAAATATAAAAATTATGTATAAATTAAGCTAAAAACTTCATGGTAAACAATACATTGATTTTAAAAAAATTAAATAATTTAATAAATTTAAAATATGCGTTTTCATTTTTTTAGTAAAAAACACCCTATTTTTCAAGTGTATAGTACACGATTTCTAGAAAAAAATGTTGATATTTTTAAAATATAAAAAAAAAAGTGTAAATTAAGCTAGAAACTTCATGGTGAACAATATATTGTTGTCAAAAAAATCAAATAATTTAATAAATTTAAAATATGCGTTTTCATATTTAAAGTAAAAACACCTTATATTTCAAGTTAATAGTACACGATTTCTAGAAACAAATGATGATATTTTAAAAATATAAAAAATAGTTTAAATTAAGCAAGAAACTTCTTGGTGAACAATAAATTGTTGCAAAAAAAAAGTCAAATAATTTAATTAATTTAAAATATGCGTTTTCATTTTTTTAGTAAGAAACACCCTATTTTTCAAGTGTATAGTACACGATTTCTAGAAACAAATGTTGATATTTTAAAAATATAAAAAAATAGTGTAAATTAAGCTAGAAACTTCATGGTGAATAATATATTGTTTTCAAAAAAATCAAATTATTTAATAAATTTAAATCATGCGTTTTCATTTTTTTTGCAAAAAAACACCATATTTTTCAAGTGTACAGTACACGATTTCTAGAAACAAATGTTGATATTTTAAAAATAAAAAAAAATAGTGTAAATTAAGCTAGAAACTTCTTGGTTAACAATCAAATAATTTAAAAAATTTAAAATGTGCGTTTTCATTTTTAAAGTAAAAAACACCCTAGATTTCAAATCTATAGTACACGATTTATACAAACAAATGTTGCAATTTTAAAAATATAAAAAATACTGTAATTTAAGCTAGAAATTTCATGGTAAACAATACATTGATTTTAAAAAAATAAAATAATTTAATAAATTTATAATATGCGTTTTGTAACATCTAATGAAATTTAAGACTAAGTTTTTTTTTTTTTGTAAAACACTGTTAAGTAATATGCATTATAGATGGTTCACCTTCGTAAGTTACATAACACTTAGTTTAAGGGACTATCTTATGGCCCATCAAAATACACGAGTTCATAGTAATAATAATAATAATAAGTTCCGCTACTTATAAAGTACAAAATAATCAAACTGTCAAACAGCTTTTAGCTTTTTTTTTAAAGCTCTTATTTTCAGCTTTTACTTAAAAGCCACTCATAAGCCAAAAATAAGCCGGGCCAAACGAAGTCTAGTAACTCTATAAACTAGAAACTTATATTTATTATGAAATAAAGTTATAAGAATTAAAAAAAAATTCAATTAAATTAAAATAAAATAAAATACATATTTTATAAAGACTTAAAAAAAGGTATAATTTTATAGAGTCCTATTTTGTTTTGTCCATTCCTTTTGGCAGCCTACAAATATAACACGGCTTCAATTTCGATTCAAAGAACCTGAAAGAAATTCGGTCAAAAGAAGAGAAAAATAATAATAATAAAAAGAGAAGAGAACCTGAAAAAATCGAGAATAAAGAAATTTTGTAACATCAAACTGAAACGCAACCTAATGGGAATTCCGTCGGAGCTAAGGGACCTGTATCTATCCAACAGAAAAGGTTTCGTTGTTGCTTCTCCCGCCGAAGAGAGGAAGATTTTGAGGACCAAGCAATGTACTAGTGGTATTTTTTTCTTCTTTTTTATTATTATTATTATTATTATTATTATTGTTCAGTATTATTGATTATTGATTTCACAATTTTTTTGGTTGAAACCTTATGATATGAAGAATGCATTTTGTTGGTTATCGATTTCTGTATTTTACTACGGGATCATTAGGAGTAGCTGATCTAGAATCTAGGTTATGAATTGTTGTTGGTTAAGTAGATTGGTTGATGATTATTGCTAAATGAAGCATTGTGTTCTCTTATATGCATTGTTTTTGGTGTTTTGGAAGTTCTTATGTTTTGCTTCAAAATAATTTGGTTTGTGGATTTCTGTCTCAAAATCTGCAATTTTATGTTTGCAAGGGATGGGGGAAATGATCCAGATTCTGGTTTGGAAGATTTCTAACGATTTGGGAAATGGTTTATTTTTCTGAAAGGAGAATAGAGTTCTATTTGTGTTAATGTGTATATGTTTTACTATTGGTTCAATGGGAAAGTGCTTTGACTAGAAAAGCCTTCCATTGAGCGTGATTGGAATGCGGTATGCCACTGGGCCTATCTTTTGAAGGATTTGAAATGGTCCAACATATTGAGGGCTTAATTTCCTTGCTTTAAGCGCTTTGCCAATACCTGTTGTAGATGTAACTCTAAGGAATACATGTTCTCCTTCTTGAAATTCTAAAGGTTGTCTTCTAGAGTCCGCATAGCTCTTTTGTCTACTCTGTGCAATTTCCAATTTTTCTTTAATTAATCTTATTTGATCGGAGGTACGTTGTATCAATTCAGGACCTATTAGGGTTTTTTCTCTATTTTCGGACCAACATAATGGAGACCTACACTTTCTTCCATATAGAGCTTCATAGGGTGTCATGTCTATACTCGTATGATAACTATTATTATAAGCAAATTCTAATAATGGTAGGTAGGAATCTTAGTTGCCCTTAAGTTCCAGTACACATGCTCGAAGCATATCTTCTAGAGTTTGGATTGTCCTTTCTGTTTGTCCATCAGTTTCTAGAAATCGTGTACTATACACTTGAAAAATATGGTTTTTTTTACTAAAAATGAAAACGCATATTTTAAATTTTTTAAATTATTTGACTATTTTTAAAACAATGTATTGTTCACCATGAAGCTTTTGGCTTAATTTACACTATTTTTTTTATATTTTTTAAATATCAACATTTGTTTCTAGAAATCGTGTACTATACACATAAAAAATAGGGTGTTTTTTACTTTAAAAACTTTGAAGAGCTAGCCCGTTATTCCAACAACCTAAGGAACCAACTAGATGATGCATTGAAGTCAAAGAGATTTGAGCAAGGATTAAGACCGGAGATTCGGAATCAAGTAGTTACTCAAGAAATCCGACATTACCCAACCCTTGTCCGCAAATGTCGCCTAGCCGAACAATCCTTGGGTGAGGTTAACATGAACAAGTAAGGGAATTGGAAGCGGAAACGGGAGGAACAAGGTTCTCAAGAGACAAAGCAAAAGGGGAAAGATTTGAAGGAAAAATGAAAGCGCAAATTTTTAATTTGTTAAATTATTTGAATTTTTTTACAACAATATATTGTTTACTATGAAGTTTCTAGCTTAATTTACACAATTTTTAATATTTTTAAAATTGCAACATTTGTTTTTCAGAAATCATGTACTATAGACTTAAAATATAGGGTGTTTTTTTACTTTAAAAATGAATACGCATATTTTAAATTTATTCAATTATTTGATTTTTTTTACAACAATTTATTGTTCACCATGAAGATTCTAGCTTAATTTACACTTATTTTTTGTATTTTTAAAATATCAACATTTGTTTCTAGAAATCGTGTACTATACACTTGAAAAATAGTGTGTTTTTTACTAAAAAAAAATGAAAACGCGTATTTTTAATTTATTAAATTATTTGATTTTTTTAAGAACAATGTATTGTTTACCATGAAGTTTCTAGCTTAATTTATACAATTTTTAATATTTTTAAAATTGCAACATTTGTTTTTTAGAAATCATGTACTATATAGATTTGAAATATATGATGTTTTTTACTTTAAAAATGAATACGCATATTTTAAATTTATTCAATTATTTGATTTTTTTTACAACAATTTATTGTTCACCATGAAGTTTCTAGCTTAATTTACACTTATTTTTTATATTTTTAAAATATCAACATTTGTTTCTAGAAATCGTGTACTATACAGTTGAAAAATAGTGTGTTTTTTACTAAAAAAATGAAAATGCATATTTTTAATTTATTAATTTATTTGATTTTTTTAAGAACAATGTATTGTTTACGATGAAGTTTCTAGCTTAATTTACACAATTTTAATATTCTTAAAATTGCAACATATGTTTTTTAGAAATCATGTACTATATAGACTTGAAATATAGGGTGTTTTTTACTTTAAAAATGAATACGCATATTTTAAATTTATTCAATTATTTGATTTTTTGACAACAATTTATTGTTCACCATGAAGTTTCTAGCTTAATTTACACTATTTTTTATATTTTAAAATTGCAACATTTGTTTTTTAGTGTAACAACCTAATTTTTGTAAAGAGCAGTAACGAAAAATATTACCTTTAATAAAAAATCTGATACTTAAATTTTTTCTTGAAACTACCAAAATTTACTACTTGGTTTCATTTAAAATACAAGCGGAAACGTTCTTTTATTAAATTATAATTTCCTATACAGCTGAACAATATAACATCTGAATAAAAATATTAGTTTCGCCATGTATGGCTACTTCTAAGGAATTCATATAGCTTTTCCTCATCCATTGCTTTAGCTTCAAAATCTCTGGCTACCTGCAATGCAATACTGAGACAGTCAGTTATATGTAAAACATATAACCGAGTAACCCCCAGTCTAACTAAAAACATTTTAAATCAGTATTGCAGCCAGTCTAACTGGAAAACTCCCCAAATATACGCCCTAGCAATTACACATCATACACATAGCAAATACACATACAAACAACTCATTCATATACATTGCATGCAATGACAATATCAATTATGTATGCATGCCATGATCCCTTTTTATTTCTTTTCATTTCACTTCTTTTTAGCGGGAAACCCGGTGCACACGGGAATCCACCATGTGCGTGGCAATAGCACTCTAGAGCTCTCTGCAAACCCTGGTAAGCGTCCTTAACCAGAGTCCATGCCTCACCTCCTTTAGAGGTCTGCAAGGACTATTACCCCTTTCTGGTAATAGCCCCCAATTGTTTCTCTTTCTCAGAGTCATCACCCATTACAGGTTTGCAAGAACTATTACCCCTTCCGGTAATAGCCCCCAAATCATTTCTCTTATTCAGAGTCAACACCCATTATAGATCTGCAAGAGTTATTACCCATCTAGATAATAACCCCCAATTATTCTCTTTTCCATGCTTGTCCACTTACCCGGTCTACTTCCGGCGGGACTCAACCCACTTACTCAACCAATGTTGATGGGGGAAGCATTTCTCTTATCATTTGTTTCCACATTACATGTTATCATGCATCAAACATACATTTCACATTAATTGCATTCAACATGTTCAACACTCATCATTCATCACATCTTAGTCATATAGAACATCAACCAAAGTATTTGCCATACAAGTCATAACACAAATCACAACATCTCCACGATCCTATTGCATGTTTCTAAATCGTATGGACCTACTTCTATTCATTTCAATCCTAAGAATAGGTTAATTAGGCTTAAATTGCATTTTTCAAGTTAAACAGGTCAAACAGGTGCAGGGCTCTGGCGCTTGAGCGCCAGACACCTTTTACACGCTGCCAGGATTTTTGCTCTGGCGCTCAAGCCCCCCATTCTGGCGCTTGAGCGCCAGTCACAAACAGCAGAATTTCCTGCTTCACTCAAAATGCATCCCCTTGGTATTTTGGCCATAACTTGAGTTGTATACCTCCAAATTGGGTGAAATCAGTGGCAAATGAAAGCTAATGAAATTATCTACAACTTATATTCATAGCAAGAGATCTGAATCAATCTATTTCTTGTAGATAATTTTACTTGAATGCACCTGCCCATGATAAAAACCCAATCTGGCAGCTCTTAGTGTTTCGCCTAAAACTCAAGTTATACATATTGGATTTTGGTGAAACTTGTGGCATTAGAAATCTAACAAAATGATCTATAACTTTATACAAGGCCACGAAATCAGAATCCAATTGGAACTAGGTCAATTATCCTGGTCAATCTGTGCAATAATTCAGCCAAAACAGGGGAACTAATATTGATACCTTTTTCTCAATTGCAATCATACCTTTACCTATTGTTTCTCAATCCAAACCACCACATAACATTAATTTAACAAGGAATTCACTTCCACATCAATTCTATATTTCACATACTATCTATTCCAAACATTATGCCTTTTCATAAAAGCCCCACCAAGCAAGTACTCAAACAAGTCATCACAAATTGCCAAATTCACAGACATAGAGGTAATTGCATCAACATGACTCTAATGCTAACAAAAATTCACCCCTTATCTAATCTCATATAGTCCATTCAAAACCTTTCATCATACACGAAAGCATACAAGCAATCAAACTAGAACACAAGACATATCATAGGGTGATTCCAAACCAAGCCACATACAACCTAAATTCAAAATATCTAACACAATCAAGTCCAAAACCTAACATCATAAAACCTCTAATTTCTAAATTTCCCTAATTGGGATTTTAAGTTTGGGGTTACCTTAGAATTGGAGCTCTAAACTCAATCTCTAAATTCCACCGTGAAAGATTCTAAACTAGTAGAATTGGAGTTCCCGGCACGTGGATTATTTTCTTCAACTGCTCCGGCGGCAACCGGCGGCCGGAAGGCCACCATGCAACCACCGGAAGTGGTGATCACCACCACTTCTTCTCCCTCTCGCCAACTCCCTCTCTTTCTCATTTTAATCAATTAAGTTTTGTGATTTTTGTGTTGTGTGGGTGAGAGAGTGAGGTATATAGGTGAGGGTGTGTGTGGTTAGGAGAGGGAGGGTGCATGGTAAGAGCGTAGTCCTTAGTTTTAATTTATTAAAAATTGCACTTAAGTCCATGTATTTATAAAATTAAATAAAAGTCCAAAGCAACTTAATTTAAATGAATAAAACTACAAGGATTTAGTTGCAACTTTCTAACTTTATAATTTAGCCCTTTTCCCCTAATCCTATCTTCTTTATAATTCATTTAAATTCTCTAAATTCCTTATCTTTTCTAAGATAGCCCCTTAAGGACATAACTAGTAATTTTAAATAATTTACTCTAGAAACTTGATTTTTGGGATGTTACATTTAGAAATCGTGTACTATAGATTTGAAATATAGGGTGTTTTTTACTATAAAAATAAAAACGCGTATTTTAAATTTATTCAATTATTTGATTTTTTTTACAACAAGGTATTGTATACCATGAACTTTCTAGCTTAATTTAAGAAATTTTTTATATTTTTAAAATTGCAACATTTGTTTTATAGAAATCGTGTACTGTACACTTGAAATATAGGGTGTTTTTTATTTTAAAAATAAAAATGCGTATTTTAAATTTATTCAATTATTTGATTTTTTTGACAACAATGTATTGTTCACCATGAAGTTTCTAGCTTAATTTACACTTATTTTTTATATTTTTAAAATATCAACATTTGTTTCAAGAAATCGTGTACTGGAAAAATAGTGTGTTTTTTACTAAAAAAATGAAAACGCATATTTTAAATTTATTAAATTATTTAATTTTTTTGAAAAAAATGTATTGTTTACCATGAAGTTTCTAGCTTAATTTACACAATTTTTTATATTTTAAAATTGCAACATTTGTTTTCTAGAAATTGTGTACTATAGACTTGAAATATAGGGTGTTTTTTACTTAAAAAATGAAAACGCTTATTTTAAATTTATTCAATTATTTGATTTTTATTGAAAATAATGTATTTTTTACCATGAAGTTTCTAGCTTAATTTACCCTATTTTTTGTATATTTTTAAAATATCAACATTTGTTTCTAGAAATTGTGTACTATACACTTGAAAAATAGTGTGTTTATTACTAAAAAAATGAAAAAGCATATTTTTAATTTAATAAATTATTTGATTTTTTTGACAATGATATATTGTTACCATGAAGTTTCTAGCTTAATTTACAAAATTTTTATATTTTTAAAATTACAACATTTGTTTGTAATATTTATTGAAAACAATCTATTGTTCCCCATATGTTTGTAATATTTTTAAAATTGCAAAATTTGTTTGTATTATTAAATTATTTGACTTTTTTGAAAACCATCTATTGTTTACCATATAGTTTCTAGCTTAATTTTTATAATTTTAAATATTTTTAAATTGAAATATTTATTTCTACAAATCGTGTACTATACAATTGAAAAATAGGGTGTTTTCTACAATAAAACGCATATTTTAAATTTTTAAAATTTTTTGATTTATTTGAAAACAATATATTGTTCACCATGAAGTTTCTAGTTTAATTTAGAAAAAAAAAATTATACTTTTATCATTGCAACATTTGTTTCTAAAAATCATGTACTACACTTGAAAAATAGGGTGTTTTTTACTTTAAAAATTAAAACGCATATTTTAAATTTTATTAATTTTTTTATTTTAGTGAAAACAATATATTTTTCCCCATAAAGTTTCTAGGTTCATTTTTAAAAAATTTTATATTTTTAAAATTGTAACATTTGTTTCTAGAAATCGTGTACTATACACTTAAAAAATAGGGTGTTTTTAACTAAAAAAATGAAAACGGATATTTTAAATTTATTAAATTATTTGATTCTTTTGAAAATAATGTAATTTTTCCCATGAAATTTCTAGCTTAATTTACACATATGTTTATATTTTTATAATTACAACATTTGTTTCTAGAAATCGTGTGTTATAAACTTGAAAAATAAGGTGTTTTTTACTTTAAAAATGAAAATGCAGATTTTAATTTTTTTTAATTATTTTAATTTTTTGAAAACAATCTATTGTTTCCCATAAAGTTTCTAGATTAATTGTTAAAAATTTTTATATTTTAAAAATTGAAACATTCGTTTCTAGAAATTGCGTACTACACACTTGAAAAATATGGTGTTTTTTACTTTAAAAATAAAAACGCATATTTTAAATTTATTAAATTATTTGATTTTTTTGACAACAATGTATTTTTCATCATGAAGTTTCTACTTAATTTAAACTATTTTTTTATATTTTAAAATTGCAACATTTATTTCTAAAAATCACATACTATACACTTGAAATATAGGGTGTTTTTTACTTTAAAAATGAAAATGAATATTTTAAATTTATTAAATTATTTGATTTTATTGACAACAATGTATTGTTCACCATGAATTTTCTTGCTTAATTTACATTATCTTTTTTAATTGTTAATATATCAACATTTGGTTCTAGAAATCGTGTACTACACACTTGAAAAATAGGGTATTTTTTACTAAAAAAATGATAACAGATATTTTAAAATTATTAAATTATTTGTTTCTTTTAAAACAATGTATTGTTCACCATGAAGTTCCTAGCTTAATTTACACTATATTTAATATTTTTAAAATATCAACATTTGTTTCTACAAATCATGTACTATACACTTGAAAAGTTGGGTGTTTTTTACTAAAAAAATGAAAACACATATTTTAAATTTACAACCATGTATTGTTCAAATAAAGTTTCTAGCTTAATTTACACTATTTGATTCATATTTTTAAAATTGAAACATTTGTTTTTTGGAAATCGTGTAGTATAAACTTGAAATATAGGGTGTTTTTTACTAAAAAAAATAAAAACACATATTTTAAATTTATTAATTTTTTTGATTGTTTGACAACAATGTAATGTTCACAATGAAGTTTCTAGCTTAATTTACACTTTTATTTATATTTTTAAAATATGAACATTTTTTATCTAGAACTCTTATACTATACACTTGAAAAATATGGTGGTTTTTACTAAAAATATGAAAACGCATATTTTAAATTTATTAAATTATTTAATTTTTTTTAAATCAATGTAGTGTTTACCATGAAGTTCTAGCATAATTTACACTACTTTTTATATTTTTAAAATTGCAACATTTGTTTGTAAAAATCGTGTAGTATAAACTTGAAATATAGGGTGTTTTTTACTTTTAAAATGAAAACGCATATTTTAAATTTATTAAATTATTTGATTTTTTTTAGAACAATGTTTTGTTCACCATGAAGTTTCTAGCTTAATTTTAATTATTTTTTTATATTTTTAAAATATCAACATTTATTTCTAGAAATAGGGTGTTTTTTACTTTAAAAATAATAACGCATATCTTAAATTTATTAAATTGTTTGATATTTTGAAAAAAATGTATTGTTCACCATGAAGTTTCAAGCTTAATTTACACGATTTTTTAGATTTTTAAAATTGTAACATTAGTTTGTAGAAATCATGTACTATAGACTTGATATATAGGGTATTTTTTACTTTAAAAATGAAAACACATCTTTTAAATTTATTAAATTATTTCTAGCTTAATTTACGTAATTTTTTTATATTATTAAAATTGCAATATTTGTTTGTAGAAATCATGTACTATAGACTTGAAATATAAGATGTTTTTTACTTTAAAAACGAAAACGCATATTTAAAATTTATTAAATTATTTGAATTTTTGACATCAATGTATTGTTCACCATGAAGTTTCTAGCTTAATTTACGCAATTTTTTATATTTTTAAAATTGCAACATTTGTTTGTAGAAATCACGTACTATAGACTTGAAATATAGGGTGTTTTTTACTTTAAAAATGAAAATGCATATTTTAAATTTATTAAATTATTTGATTTTTTTAACAACAATGTATTGTTTACCATGAAGTTTCTAGCTTAATTTGCACAATTTTTATATTTTAAAAATTGCAACATTTGTTTGTAGAAATCATGTACTATATACTTGAAATATAGGGTGTTTTTTACTTTAAAAATGAAAATGCATATTTTAAATTTATTAAATTATTTGATTTTTCTAACAACAATATATTTTTTACCATGAAGTTTCTAGTTTAATTTTTAAATTTTTTTATATTTTTATAATTGAAACATTTGTTTCTAAAAATCATGTACTATACACTTGAAAAATAGGGTGTTTTTTCTTTAAAAATTTATACACGTATTTAAAATTTATTAATATGTTTAATTTTTTTGAAAATAATGTATTTTTCCCAATAAATATTCTAGTTTAATTTACATAATTTTTTATTTTTTTAAAATTACAAAATTTGTATCTAAAAATTGTATACTATAGACTAGAAATATAGGGTGTTTTTTATTTTAAAAATAAAAACGCATATTTTAAATTTATTAAATTATTTTATTTTTTTAACAAAAGTGTAATTTTCACCATGAATTTTCTAGCTTAATTTACACTATTTTTTATATTTAAAATATCAACATTTGTTTCGAAAAATCATGTACTATACACTTGAAAAATGTAGTCTTTTTTACTAAAAAAATGAAAACACATATTTTAAATTTATTAAAATATTTAATTTTTTTGACAACAATGTATTGTTCACTAGCTAAATTTACATTTGTTTTTTATATTTTTAAAATATCAACATTTTGTTGTAGAAATCGTGTACCATACAGTTGAAAAATAGTGTGTTTTTTACTATAAAATTGAAAACGCATATTTTTTATTTATTAAATTATTTGATTTTTTTGACAACAATGTATTGTTCACCATAACATTTATAGCTTAATTTACATTTGTTTTTTATATTTTTAAAATGTCAACATTTGTTTGTAGAAATCGTGTACCATACAGTTGAAAAATAGTGTGTTTTTTACTAAAAAAAATGAAAACGCATATTTTTAATTTATTAAATTGTTTGATTTTTTTGACAATCATGTATTGTTTACCATGAAGTTTCTAGCTTAATATACACAAATTTTCATATTTTTAACATTGTAACATTTGTTTTTAGAAATCGTGTACTATAGACTTGAAATATAGGTTGTTTTTACAATAAAAATGAAAATGCATATTTTAAATTTATTAAATTATTTGATTTTTTTTTACAACAATGTATTGTTCACTATGAATTTTCTACCTTAATTTACACTATTTTTTATATTTTTTAAATTGCAACATTTGTTTTTAGAAATCGTGTACTATAGACTTGAAATATAGGGTGTTTATTACTAAAAAAAATGAAAAGGCATATTTTAAATTTATTAAATTATTTAATTTTTTTTGAAATCAATGTATTGTTTAACATGAAGTTTCTAGCTTAATTTACATAATTTTTTATATTTTTAAAATTGCAAGATTTGTTTGTAGAAATCGTATACTGTAAACTTGAAATATAGGGTGTTTTTTACTTTTAAAATGCAAACCAACATTTTAAATTTATTAAATTATTCAAATGTACAGTACAGGATTTCTAGAAACAAATGTTGATAATTAAAGAATATAAAAAAATAGTGTAAATTATTCTAGAAACTTCATGGTAAAAATTACATTGTTGTCAAAAAAATCAAATAATTTAATAAATTTAAAATATGCGCTTTTAATTTTTTAGTAAAAAAGACCATATTTTTCATGTGTATAGTACACGATTTCTAGAAACAAATGTTGATATTTTAAAAATATAAAAAATAGTGTAAATTAAGGTAGAAACTTCTTGGTGAACAATACATTGTGTCAAAAAAATCAAATAATTTAATAAATTTAAAATATGTGTTTTTATTTTTAAAGTAAAAAACACCCTATATTTCAAGTCTATAGTACACGATTTCTAGAAACAAATGTTTCAATTATAAAAATATAAAAAATTTAAAAAATTAAGCTAGAAACTTTAGGGGGGACAATAGATTGTTTTCAAAAAAATCAAATAATTTAATAAACTGAAAAATATGCATTTTCAGTTTTAAAATAAAAAACACACTATTTTTCAAGTGTATACTACACGATTTTTAGAAACAAATGTTGCAATTATAAAAATATAAAAAATTTTGTAAATTAAACAAGAAACTTCATGGTGAACAATACATTATTTTCAAAAAAATCAAATAATTTAATTTGTTTAAAATATGCACTTTCATTTTTAAAATAAAAAACACCCTATTTTTCAAGTGTATAGTACACGACTTTTAGAAACAAATGTTGCAATTATAAAAATATAAAATATTTTGTAAATTAAACAAGAAACTTCATGGTGAATAATACATTATTTTCAAAAAAATCAAATAATTTAATATGTTTAAAATATGCATTTTCATTCTTAAAGTAAAAAACACCCTATTTTTCAAGTGTATAGTACACGATTACTAGATACAAATGTTGATATTTTAAAAATGTAAAAAAATAGTGTAAATTAAGCAAGAAACTTCATGGTGAACAATAAATTGTTGTGAAAAAAATCAAATAATCTAAAGAATTTAAATCATGTATTTTCATTTTTTTAGTAAATACCACCCTATTTTTCAAGTGTATAGTACACGATTTCTAGAAACAAATGTTGTTATTTAAAAAATATAAAAACTAGTGTAAATTAAGTTAGAAACTTCATGATGAACAATACATTGATTTCAAAAAAATTAAATAATTTAATAAATTTAAAATATGCGTTTTCATTTTATTAGTAAAAAACATCCTATTTTTCAAGTGTATGGTAAAGGATTCGTGAAAAAAAAATGTTGATATTTGAAAAATATAAATAAAAGTGTAAATTAAGCTAGAAACTTCATGGTGAACAATATATTAATTTAAAAAAAATTAAATAATTTAATAAATTTAAAATATGCGTTTTCATTTTATTAGTAAAAAACAGCCTATTTTTCAAGTGTATGGTACAGGATTTCCAGAAAAAAATGTTGATATTTTAAAAATATAAATAAAAGTGTAAATTAAGCTAGAGACTTCATGGTGAACAATACAATGTTGTCAAAAAAATAAAATAATTTTATAAATTTAAAATAAGCGTTTTCATTTTTAAAGTTAAAAACACCCTATTTTTCAAGTGTATATAGTACGCGATTTCTAGAAACAAATGTTTCAATTTTAAAAAAAAAATATTGTAAAAATTAAGCTAGAATCTTTATGAGGAACAATAGATTGTTTTCTAAAAAACAAATAATTTAATAAATTTAAAATATGCGTTTTCATTTTTAAAATAATACACACCCTACATTTCATGTCTATAGTACACGATTTCTAGAAACAAATGTTACTATTTTAAAAATATAAAAAATAGTGTAAATTAAGCTAGAATCTTCTTGGTGAACAATACATTGTTGTCAAAAAAAATCAAATACTTTAATAAATTTAAAATATGCTTATCATTTTTAAAGTAAAAAACACTTTATATTTTAACTCTATAGTACACGATTTCTATAAACATATGTTGCAATTTAAAAAATATATAAAATTCTGTAAATTAAGCTAGAAACTTCATGGTGAACAATACATTGTTGTGAAAAAATAAAATAATTTAATAAATTTAAAATATGCGTTTTCATTTTTAAACTAAAACACACCCTATTTTTCAAGTATATAGTACGCAATTTCTAGAAATAAATGTTTCGATTTTAAAAATATAAAAAATTGTTAAAATTAAGCTAGAAATTTCATGGGAAAAATTACATTGTTTTAAAAAAAATCAAATAATTTAATAAATTTAAAATATGCGTTTTAATTGTTAAAGTAAAAAATACCCTATATTTCAAGTGCATAGTACACGATTTGTAGACACAAATGTTGATATGTTAAAAATATAAAAAAAAAAAATTGTGTTAATTAAGCTAGAAAATTTATGGGGAAAATTACATTATTTTCAAAAAAATCAAATAATTTAATAAATTTAAAATATGCGTATTATTATTTAAAGTAAAAAACAACCTATTTTTCAAGTGTATAGTACATGATTTCTAGAAACAAATGTTGCAATTTTGAAATTATAAAAATTTTAATAAATTAACCTAGAAACTTTATGGGTAACAATATATTGTTTTAAAAAAAATCAAATAATTTAATAACTTTAAAATTTGCGTTTTCATTTTTAAAGTAAAAAACACCATATTTTTCAAATGTATAGTACACGATTTCTATAAAGTTGATATTTTAAAAATATAAAAAATAGTGTAAATTAAGCAAGAAACTTCATGGTGAACAATACATTGTTGTAAAAAAAATCAAATAATTTAAAAAAATTTAAAATATGCGTTTTGATTTTTATAGTAAAAAACACCATATTATTCATAAAATATGTTTTAAATTTTACTTCAAAAAACACCTTATTCTTTAAGTAACTAGTATACGATCTCTAATAAATTGTTGTAATTTTAAAAATGTTCTATATTATGTAAACTTGAGCTAAATACTTCAAATATAATAATAAATTGTTTACAAAAAAACCTTAAATAATTTAAGTAATTTAAAAACACGCTTTGATTTTTATTTTGAAAACCACTATATTTTTCAAGTGCATATTACGTGATCTCCAAAAACAAATGTTGCAATTTTTGAAATTTAAAAACTTATGTAAATTGAGCCCGAAACTTTAAACTGAATAATACATTCTTTTTAAAAAACTTAAAATACTTTAAGTAAATCAAAAAACAAGTTTTAAATTTTATTTCAAAACACACCATATTCTTCAAATGTATAGTACACGATATCCAAAAAATTGTTGAAATTTAAAAATTATTATACATTTAGTAAATTGAGTTAGAAACTTCAAATAGAATAATATATTACTTTTACATTATTTATGTAATTTATAAGCATATGTTTTAAATTTTATTTGGAAAAACACCGTATTCTTCAAGTGTATAGTACACAATCTCAAAAAATGTTGTTGCAATTTTTAAAATAGAAAATATTATTTAAAAATTTCAAAACTCTACCCCAACCGTATGTTTGGATGAAGCAATTGTAAAATTCAGGTAAAACTGTGAATGCTTACCATCTAGTTGAATACGATTCTCTATCCAAATTTTCCTTTGAGTTTGCGCAACTCCTCTCCAATCTTGGTTTCTGCTTAATTGATCCCTTTGTTGCCATGTCTCTTGGTTTTATCCTCTTCCTCCTCCACTCTCATTGCATTGAACCTAGAACATTAACTAAACGGTGTTGTTTTATGACACTGATCTCTTGCCTTTAGCCTCAGAAAAACTGGGAAAATTGAACAACCCCTTTTATTTGTTACTTATCTGCTTCAAGAGGGAGTCAAATGCTAATGCAATCTTCATCTATCATGTGCCACCCTTCATAAAGACATAGGAGATCTCATCCTGCGAATCAAGCACTATGAACCGAGATGTATCAAGGCTTTTTATATAAATCCTCCCTAATCCCTTCTTTGTATTTTCTGTGCTCACTCAAAATCACTAGGTGTGTTAGTTTGGTTCTGAAGGCAAGACTATTTTTCGTCATTGGAGCCAAAGATCTGTGCAAGAGCAAATGTTCAGTCACATGTGTTCTTACCATGCACTTCAATATCAATATATGATCATTGGAAGAATTTTATTATCTTCTAACATTACAAGAGATTACAAAAGGGTAAGTTACAAAGGAAGTTCTATCTACCATGACAAGAAAGAAATTTTCCACGCTTCATATTGTGAATTAGTTATTAGAGATCTGATATGGATGTGCTTTAGAGTTTTACATGAAGAATCCTTACATGCAGCACAGAAAACCAAGTAAAGGTAGGTACTCATCAAATGATATAGTGGAAGTAATAAGTTACTTGTGAATGTTTAGCGTTTCAGAGGCTAACCGAACAATGTCAGTTCCCCAAATACATCTATTAGAGCACTGCTTAAAATTAGGTCAAAGCAACAGAAACAAGAGACTATCTTAAAAGTTCTCACTTCTCAGCAACCTTATCAACTATCTTAAAGATTATTTAAATAATAAAAACTGACAAACACCGAATCCAATTAAAAATTAAAACAAAACATCCATCGAATTTAAAAGAAATATCAAACAGAAAGCGTGTAAAAGCATGTTAATAATTTTACCTGATGAGATTCTTGGAAGTGATACGTGGAGCCTTGATTGCAGCACCGATCAAGCTACTACCGGTGATGTAAATCCCCCTTCATGTGTCACCGAAGCGAATTCAAACATGAGTATAACGGAAACAGAAAATGAAAAACCAAAAACAGAAAACGAAAATGAAAGGCGAACCAGGCAGCACCGAGGACGGAGACGCCGATTGCAATGGCGATACCAATAGCGGAGAAGGTGTAAGGGGAGATCGCGACGAGTGCCCTAGCCCAAGAGCTCGAATGCGCCATCATCGTCGCAGATTCAGCCATAGTGTTCGTACTTCGAACCAAATGATTGCGATCAGGTCTCAGTGTTGTTCTGTTTGACAACGCAGAGAGAGATAGTACAGAACAGAACGCAGTGCCGTTGCACACTTGCACTGCTATTCGCGTTTAAAACGGCGGGTCGTTTAGTTTTGTACAGTAATTGATATTCTTTTTTGGATAATAATGATAAATGTTTGACACCAGCGGCCCAGATAAAGGCCCAACGGAAGTATTGATGTATTCTGTGCTGAAGCAAAAAAAAAAAAAAAATCCTGCAAGGTGGACGTAGGGATTAGCACCGTCCAAATTAGGAACGAAACCATCCTATTTTCGGACATAAGCATTCGGAATGGTATTTTTGGACGGTGTCGTCTGTAAAATAATGAAAATATGAAAGAAATAACTCTTATTTTACGGACAACACCATCCGGATACATCATTTTCGAACACTGATGTCCGAAAAAAATTAGCTACCTAATTACCTACCAAATTAGCTTTTAATTAGCTACGAAATATAGCTGTCAAACAATATAATAGCTAACTTGTATCTAAATAGCTACCAATTAGCTATTAAATAAAATTTCCTAACTAATTTTCTTGGTCACTAATTAGCTACTAAATTAACTAATAATTAGCTACGATACTAATTAGATATGAAGCCAATAATGAATCAAAGTCTCACATTGGATAATTAGGAGCAAGTTAGAGGGTTTATAAGTGGATGGACTCATGCACATATTGTCTTAAGGAATTGGGTTGTATTAAGATATTGGTTGTATTGTGATTGTGATTTCCTACACTTGTGATCCATTCTCTTCGGCGAGAGATATGGCCATTCTCTTCTGTTGATCTTCGTCTCTCAGGAGCAGCATGCTTTTCCGAATCTAATGGTGGTAGCAACAACATGCTTTTTATTTTATTATTTTTTCTTAAAATAAAAAATAAAAAGCTAAGATTGAAACACATCACTACATTATAGTGATATTACAGTACTAAATCCATTTTCGATGAAATGTAGGGACAATAATATTAATTCTTATTATCTGAGTGTAATGATTATATATGTTAACTAAATTGCCCTCAACAACTACCAAAATAAGCATTTTCCCTTTTGAGTAATAATAACTTGCATGTTGAAAATTAAACATATTTTTTTTAAAAAAAGAAGATTTAATTCTTATACTAAAATATTTTACAATTATATTTATACTAAAAAGAAGGGAAAAAGTTTGAGAGATGATGTTGTTCATTCGTCACTCTTGTTTAAGTATTTTCGTATTATTTGAATATTAATAATTTAATTTTATTGGTTAAAAATACATTTAAATATAAAAATAATTTAAAATAAATAATAATAAACATAAAAGAGTGATGATAGCCCCACACAAAAATTAAAATGAAATATATTTTTATTATCATAAATAAGTATTTAGATCCGCACATACTTTTATCATTGTATGTTAACTAAATTGCCCTTGAGCATTTCGCCTATAAAAAAAAAAAAAACTAAATTGCCCTTAACAACTACCAAAATAAGCATTTTTCATTTTAAGTATAATGCTTGCATCTTAAAACTTAAACAAATATATTTTTGAAATAAAAGGATATTAAATTATTATACTAAAACATTTTTACATTAATATATATTTATACTAAAAGCGATTTACAATAAACATAAAAAAATGATAGTAATCCCATGCAAAAGTAAAAGTCAAATATATTTTCATTAACATAAAATAATTTGGATCCTCTCATGTTTTTATCATTTTGTAACTTAGTACAATGAGTGATTGACACAACACAATAAAGTAATAGGTCTTACATAAATAATATTCCCTCCATTCATTTTTAAATGTCATTTAAGGTTAATTTATACACCTTTAAAAACTAATAAATGTTCATGGTTGTATAATAAATGTTACTACCTCCCTTTAAAAATATAACCACTTAGACATTTTTTACATAGCTTAAGAATAGCTTAAGAAAAGTAGTTATTATATTGATTTTTAAAAAAACTAATCAATCCTTATAATTTTATTCCTAAATAAATACAATCCACTATCTTGGGAATCAACAATATTAGTAGTGGATGATTACTTTATTAAATAAGGGTAAAGTTGGAAAATGTTAATAAATACACCTTGTGTTTTGTATAGGTGTTTATAATATGAAACATAAACATATATCTTTCCCTATGTGCTTATATTTTGAAACAAAGGTAGTATGTAATTTTCTATTATACTCCCTTTGTTTCATATTATAAGACCGTTTGAGACATTGTTGGTTTTTTAAAAATATATGACCCCTTACAAAGTTCAAGGAGCATTTAATATTTTTTTTCATGACTATCCCTTTAGAATTAATGAACTATTTATGATAGTAGAATATAATTAATGTTTTGATCAGAGATCATAGAATAAGGGTATATTTGAAAGATTGTGTATTTTTTTTAAAAAAAAGTTAATACATTAATTAAGTTCATTACATGTTTTTTAATAAGTTTAATTGTGCAAATAAGACCTTACAATATTAATCGGAGAGAATACCATCATTGGAATTTACATCAATTAATGGTTTTCTTAGATTAAATTTATAAGCTATTTAGAGGAGAAAAAGTAATACATGTTTTTTCTTGAATTGCTTATGTGATTAAAAATAAAAAATATTTTTTTTAAAAAAATTATTAATGATAAAAAAAATAGATGGAGTAATATTTTTTCATATTATATGTTATGTTCACCTCTTCAAATAATGTTGGAAATAAACCGAACCAACTCGATGAAAATTCGATATTCGATTTGTTAATTAGTTCAATGAGTTTGGTTCATAAACTTAAATGAGCTGAACTTGAGCTAAGAATTAAGCTCGTTAATGAAATGAACAGAACATGAGCCAAGCATAGTTGGCTCGTTTGATTCATGAACTAGCTCGATAAAGAAATAAAATGATTAGTACATATAAAATTTTAAATAAACTTATGTATTTAAATTTTTGAGATCAGTAAGTATCTTTTATTTCAAAATTTAACTTTACAAAATTTTTGCTTTAGTGTCAATTTGTAAAGGTAATTCACAGCGGGAGAACCCGTGTTTGAAGTCTACCTATGCCAAATTGTCGGTGTTAGCGTCAGCCACGCAACGCAAATGTAATTAGTCTTATCCTAAGGGCGGGGAAATCCGTGGTTATACCAAAAATAATTTGTAAAGGTAATTCATTTTAATTATTTTTTATTTTATTTTTACAATTATTTTATAATAGAAAGAAAGTAAATATTTTTAGAAAGTTGAGAATTTATAGCTCATGAGCGGAACCAAACCATTCGTGAACTTCAAACAAACCGAACGTGAGCTCAAAAATTAGTTTGTAAAAAACAACTCGATTTGAGTTTGACTCAAGTAAATTTTTATTGAACCAAACTGAGCTAAGACAAGTTTGATTCGAGTTGGCTCAATTCCATCCTTATCTCAAAATATCACAAAAAATTAAAAGAAGATCCAAATATTCCATAAAATGTTAAAGATGAGAAATACATATGTATTTAAATTAATATGGCATTAACTATTATATAAAAAAATATTAACTCACATTGAAGAAAGGAGTATGAAACGGAAAGTAGTAAAAGGAAATTGAAAGTTTGGGAAAATAATAAATGTGATATTTGAACCAATTAAAAATGGAAATAGAAATTAAATAAAAAACAAAATAGACATATACACAATATGTTCATGTATATCTTCTGTTCCCAGCTGTATAAATACAAAGGGAAAGTGCTGAGGGAGATTGCAAAAGTACTGTGAGCAGAAAAACCGATCCGATCATTAGGTTTCTAGGGTATAGATGCTGAAAAATCTGACCTTTTTCTATTTTTTTTCTTTGTCA
Organism: Cyamopsis tetragonoloba; assembly: GCA_037177725.1. Taxonomy (NCBI): domain Eukaryota; kingdom Viridiplantae; phylum Streptophyta; class Magnoliopsida; order Fabales; family Fabaceae; genus Cyamopsis; species Cyamopsis tetragonoloba. Next base: position 65,204,672 of record CM074119.1, read on the forward strand.
CATATATATATATAGTTCATTATATTTTTGTGTAATTTTGCAGGAGTACATACAGTGAAATGGAAGGTAAAGGAAGCAATAGCGAGGAGAAACAAAATCCAAACACAAAATTGGATGTCCTCTGTGACTTAGCTCTTACTAATTATTTAAATCCCACCTCCTCCTGTTACCACCATCACATCAACCACCGTCACGACCACCACAAGTACCATACATGTAGCTTCATCTGACGTAAACATCCCCAAGGATCCCAATCTCAAATCCTTGTGGGCTCTGAAAACAATGTTGGCGTCAACATCGTTCGTAAGAAACGGTTAGTATATTATTTTATTCAATTTAATTGTTTCATATGTATGTCCTTTATTTATTTACTTATTTTTTAATTTTCTTTTGTGTGCAGATTCATATCAGAGGGACAAAAAGAGGAAGTGTGTAACCGGCACACAAGTAGACAAATCTTTGGAGGTTATATCTATAATATATATGTTATTCTTGATTTTTTCCTACAATTACCATATTTCACTTTTGTTTTGTTTTGTAGAATTTTATTATTATTTTAATGTGTCTCTCTTTTTAATCACTATCTGATGTTTCTCTTTTCTTTTAATTTTTCTTCACAAATTATGTAAGAGGATGACACCATCCTTTTAGTATAGCAAACTTGGGTTTGTTTATTTTGTATTTTGTATTCTGTATTTTGAATTGATTCTCCTTGTGTGTTTAACCCTTTATTTTGCAAAATAATATATTTTTATATATAAAAAAGTAATTATGAACATTTTTAAGATATTTATTTGTGTTTTTTAAAATAATCCGAAACAAAAAATAATTATATTTTTAAGGCATGTTTGGGTGCTTTTGATTTTAACATATGTTGGATTTTTTTATTTTGAACATACAAAGCTTTTGATTCTTCTTTTAACAAAAGAAAAAGCTTTTGATCCTTTAATTAAAAATTGGATATTATTTGAAAAATCTTAAAAATTGCTTCTAACAACTAAAAATTATCTTAAAAATCGTTTCTCACAAAAAAAAAGATTATGTTTAAGAAAATTGATTAGTATAAGTGTGTGTGAGTGTGTATTGTTAATAAAAAAAATTATTTCAAAAAGGCTGCTACAAATATCTATTCTTTATCAAGACATTATTAATACTGACATTTGCAATTGCAGGATCAATTAGCGAAAATTCCAGCAATAGTGACAGAACTAAAGAATACATCTAAAAAACAAATGGTAAAACAACATGAGAAAGAAAAACTACTCAAAAATGGTAATGCTACTCATCTTACCTCTCCTATTTTTTATAGGCACATGCTCTTTGCTATTTAAATTCTTAATTAGTTTGTGTGTAAGATTTTTTTTCTTTTTTGAGTTTAATTTGTGTGCACATTCACACTAAAAATTAGTTTTAACGGGATTAACATAACACAAGATGAGGGTAAATAATAATAATAGGGAGTTTAATTCAATAATATATTTGAGGGGGGGTTTTCAGATGAAGTTGAAAAGAGCAAGCAGGCGGCTGGAGTGAATTGGAATGTGCCATTCTCGACCTATCAAAATCCAAATCCTTATGCAAGCTCATTTCCAGCAGGTATGTATCTATAAAGGCACCCATGTGTGTGCGCATATACATATATATTTTTTAAGAGCCTTTTATCACAATCTTATTAGAGAATTCATAGCTAAGGTGTCTAATAGTTGCATTGATTAATTAATTAAGATAATAGAACATTCAACTTTTAGATTGCTACTTATAATCTATCTTTTATCCGATGTATAAAAACAAATCATTTATTTAATGTTAAATATTTAACAAAAACAGCAAAATATAGTGGCGAACAAGTATAATTTTCACATGAGTAAATCATCACTTTAATTAGTTTCATAAGAAAAATAATCATCGCTTTAGTTTGACTTTTTATTTTTAAGAAGTTTCATTTTCAATCCTTTATTCTCTTCTATTTTTTTTTAATTCATCATTCCTTTGTTGAACTAATATGAATGATTTTTTTACGAAATAAAAGACTAATTAAAGTGATTTTTTTCTCGGAGTTAAGAACTAATATATGAATATCTAATGATAGTGGACCCTCATTTCAACCCCCAACCATCCAGACCCATCAATCCAACTGCCGAGAACATTCGCTTTCCAACCATGCCCATGCCGAACATGGCAAGCAGATCGAGGTATATACAAGTTATAATTTTTGTATTTACCCTTTGTTTTTGTAATTTTTTAACCTATATATACTAAACCATAATTTTCAATTTTTAATTAGTATATATTGGATTTTATCTCTTACTATTACTCTTTTCATTGAGTCCAAACCTAAATTCAATTCAAACTTATATCATTTTTTGTTTTTTGTTTTTAACTTTCCATGTGAACTCAGGGTCTCTGATTGTCCACCACAAGCAAGCACTATGGAAAACATTGATGAAAGGTATCTTGGGATTGATGCCATGAAAAATTCAAATTATTGGATTGAATGGAATGCAATAATGATTGCGAACCTTGCTCGAACTAATCAAGAAAAGTTGGAATCCATGGAAGCTTACATCTCTCATCTCAAAAAGAAAGCTCAGAGGGACAATTTCACTCAAAACGAGGAAATAAGATCCTTGAAGATGAAGAACGTTAATTTAGAGGAGAACTTGATGAAGACAGACACAAAGGTACTTGTGTACTCTTCAACTTGAGGCTTCTAGGTTTGACATGGCGGAGAAAAGGGTTGATATCGCGGTTAAGGTAGCTGACGAGTACTGTGAGAAGGTGAAGAGTTTAGAGACTCAAATGGCCAAGGACACCGCCGAGACAATTGAGAAGGTGAAAAGTGTAGAGACTCAAATGGAGAAGGATGGCCGGACAATTGAGTTTCTGAAGAGTTCTTTGGATGAATTGAATGAAAACCTCGAAAAACAATTTATTGACGGATTTAATAAAGCAATTGAACAAGTGAAGTTGCTTTATCCCGAGGTTGATCTCTCCGAGATAGGTCCATCCAAGAAAATTGTCAATGGAAAATTGGTTGGTGATGAAGATGATGAGTAAGTGTTTCCATCTTATCACAAGTTCACTTTTAACTTATTTTAAAGAAATAATTATTTATTTTTGTAATTATTTTTTTATGAAAAAAAGTAATTATTTCATTTTGAAAATAAGTGTTTCTAAACGAATGTTAATTCATTACAGATGATTTTGTGCGAGCAAAGTTCTTGAATCAGAATATGGAGTGAGAATTACTGAGGCAGTGCCCATAGCACCAGCAATGTGATCTCTTTTTTCTGTTTTTTTTTTTTCCTTTTTTAAGTTGAAGTTTCTCTTTTGGTTGGACAAGTTTTGGTGCATCTTCAGATGTTTTTATTGTTCAAGTTATCTGCTAAATCATGCAATTTATTATTGTCAACTAAGTTTAATATCTTATTATATATTATTGCTATGCTTTGTAATTTTTTTTTCATAATATTTTGCTATTTTTAAAACTTGTTCTCATCTAATGATGTAACCCACTTAATCTTTATGATGTTAATATATTTTTTTTGATACATCGAAAAGATTATGAGGTTGATATTTAGTATAACAAGATATGTTTTGTGTAAAAAAGAAAACATATGTAAGGGCTTATTTGTTTACTTCCCTAATACCAGAGAAATGAGAAGAATTTGAATAAATGCAAGTTTAGTCATTGTATTGTGGCCAATAACCATAAAGTTCATAGAACAAGAGAGGAGTGCCATAGAACACTAAACTCATATTGATTGATTTGATTAAAAGATGATTATACAATAGATATAGGAGTTTATATAGTGAACACAAAGCTTCCCTAACACTCTAAACTAACCTAACTAATATTGTAACTAACTACTAACTATGTGAGTTAACCAAACTAACTATTGTTAACTCTATTACCTAATTCATAGTTGCCAATATGGATTTGTAAAATGTCTAATTGTGTTTATGTTTTTTTTATCGACAGACAACAAAATATATATAGCACCAGAGGTGCAATTGGTTACAAGCATAAATACAAGATAAGCTCAGTATGAGTCTGTTAAGGAGTTAGTTAGCTAGATCTCTTCTATTTTCAGTAAATAGTAATTTTCTGTTTACCTCTTGTATCTATGGTTAGATTCAAACTCTACCGCTATATAATCTCTGTAACAACTCCTTATTCAGTTGAGCAATGAATATTCAATTACACAAAATTCCTTTTCTGCGTTTCTCTCTACATGGTATCTAGAGCCTGAAACGACCATGGCTTCCGATGGATCCAATCAATTTTCTTTGCAAACTTTTACAACACCGATTTCGATTAAGCTAGATGACGAGAATTTTCTACTATGGCAGCAGCAGGTGCGTGCGACAATTTGTGGATTGAAGCTTGATAAATACATCAATGGAGATTTGGTTCCGCCAAAGTTTATCCCCGATGAGGGTCAAGCATCCAAAATTATCAATGTTGATTACTTGAATTACGAACAGCAGGATCAGTTACTCATGACATGGCTTCTTGCCTCCATGTCTTCTCCGATCTTAACCAAGATGGTGGGATTGGAAAATTCACATAAGATTTGGAAAAGACTTGAAGTGTACTATGCTTCCCACACACGTGCCAAGATCAAGAAATTAAAGCTTCAACTTCAAATGATCAAAAAGGATAAATCAGTTACTGATTATCTTCTTGAGATAAAGAAGATCGTGGACTCTTTAGCTGCAATTGGGGCTGGAATCTCGGATGATGATCACATTGAAGCTATTCTAGATGGATTACCTGAAGAGTTTGATGCATTTGTAACATCTATTACCTCAAGGTTAGACCCGTATACAGTGGATGAGATTGAAGCACTGTTATTAGCTCAAGAAGAAAGATTTGATAAACACAAAAAGCAAGAATCTCCTCTCATACATGCACACACTACAGCAGTACAATCTCAGTCTTAGAACAATAATTTTGGCCGCGGAAAGACTGAATCTGGCTACTCACTGTTTCCTCAATAATCAAACAAGTAGTCACTAAAACGAGAAGTCATTGCGAAGTATTTCCAATTCTCAGCAATTCATCACTTGGGAAATACTTATAAACAATACACAACCAACTCAGCATGCAAATAGTCAAAAATTCAACGCCCCAGAACTCAAAACGAGAAGAAACCCCAATCAGGACATGCTCATAGGGACTTGAACAGCAGTACCTCAAAAAAAACAGAACAGAGAGCAGCAGCAAACAGAAAAAGAAAAAAAACAGAAAATAACTAGGTTACATTATTCTGCTGTATGTTACATTAAATAATAGCTGGTATATATAAGTTACATTATTATGCCCATATATTTTTAGTCACCACCCATAAATAGGTTCATGAATTAAGAGATCACATAATGAATAACACTATAACAATGGCAAGACTGCAATCATAATATAAAGCCTAAAACACAGTAAAATAATAAGATCTTTATATTTTACATTTGCTAGCTCGAATATCAAAACACTAAAGAAAGCTCGAATTATCAAATGAACACTAAAAGAGAAGAAAACAAACATAAAACTTGATAAAACCCCATCAAAATTTCTCAATGTGGTAGCCAACAAGAGACATGTCTTATATATTCACAGGACCTATTGTTTGGTATCAAGAACAAGATTCATGAAATAAGTTACCTTTGTCTTTGGTTTGTCTCTATATGCCAAATAAGCCGCCCATTATTCTACAGGGACCCCATCGGGACGCGACTCGAGATTCTCTTCAAAGCTGCGTGTGCTATCAAAGCATTGAAAAATCAGGTAGGTAATTAATTAGATTAAACACAACAATTCTGAAAAAGTGAAAATTGAGAATTAGTAACAGCGGAAGTTAACGAATACTATAGTGTTAACACAACATATTAAGAATTGCATTAGCAACAATCACAGATCAGATACCATTTTTTTATTGTAAAGTGTCTCAAGTGTTATAACTAACACACACACCAAATCCAAAAGCAAAAGTGAGCACACACACAAAAGAGAAAAAGAATTATTAGTAGAATAGAGAATAGAGATAGAGAGATACCCACCCCAGAGACCCAGAGAGAGAGAGAGAGACAGTAATAATAATAATACTTTACATGTACACATGCAAACCCTCAAAGATCTGAAAATGTGTACGTTTTGCAAATTAGAAAGTTCTTGCCTGTTTTTCATACTAACCACCAGGCTGGGATTCTAACATAAGAATGATGCTTAATCCATCAATGTTGCAAGTAACTTCTACTTGCAATACAAGTTTTTTTAGTTTTTATAGGTGAAATGTGCAAACAAAAATCTCTATTGCCTATCAAGAAATTTTAGCATGTCAAAGAAATTAAGTTTAAAAGATTAAGGAGCATCCTTAGTGACTTAGTGGTCACAGATTCTTATCCTCCATGTGGGGGCTTTGTATACTGACTTGCCCTCTTATTCATAAATGTACAAACACTAATGTTTTTCAAATAACGAAGAATTAGAGAAATAATTAACTATGTTTAAGAGTAATAGTTAAGCCATATACATAAATAAAAATCTAAACTATTTGACATCTAGTTCGTATGACTATTACTGATATGGATGAGCAGTAGAATTGGTGGAGCAAGAGGATAAAAAAGAACAGGTGACAGACAATATCCTTCTTTAGGATTGAATGGATTCTGTTAAATTTCAGCACAACAAATCACAAAACAATAATGGTTGTGAACAATATGCCTCACATCATGAATTAGCTAACAGAGCAGAATTTGCCTTAAAACATCTAGAATATGTAGGAATGGCAGGCAATTTGCAGTTAAAATGAAAAACATTCAGAAATTAGAAGTATTAGGAACGATAATTATAAATCCCCTGTAAAAAAAGGAAAATCAAGATGCATGATCAGTCCGCCGGGAAAAATTAGTTTTCTTGTAGTGATTGAAGCAAGAAAGAAATCAAAATGCTAACTTTTTTTTATTCTCCCCAAAAAAGTAGTGGAAAAAAAGAGCTTACCATTGATGAATGCATGAAAATGAAGCAAGCAAGAAAGAAAAGGCACTGACCCAAAATCCATTTCAACATAGAAGTCTCCCTTTGTTTTAATCCTTGCGTATAATCAGCCTTCGCCGACACAAGCAACCGTTTCTTTTCCTCAAGCAACTTCATCTACACAAAGAATTGCAAAGAAAACATAAAAATATGCCCCAAAATAATTTTAATCGTAGAATAAAAAATAACGGAAACCCTACACAGAGAAATAAATAATTACCTGGGAGATTTGCTGGTTGTGAAGGTGAACACCGGAGGACCGCGCTTCGTGCTGCATTAGCAAACGGTCTTCAAGAAATTTTTGCTAAATTGCGCCCTATGTCACTCGCACGTTTCATACGAAGAACAGAATTGGCAATCGCAGGAGACATTGAAAGAGTCAGCCAAGAAATTATAATGTTATTGCAACGATGCCACATGAAATGCATTGAATCAGTGGAAGGAGGAAGAGGAAGCGAGCCGTCAATAAACCCTAGCTTGTTCTTCGTGGACAAAGCGCGAAGCATGGATTGAGACCAAATCGGATAATTGCGATCATCAAGAAGCGAAGGAACGAGAACGAGAACGAGATTGGAATGTTCACTTGGATGGAGGCAGTAAGGGTTTGCTGGATTTGTGAGGTGATCAGTGAAATTGGGGGAAACAGAGGAATTAGTCCCCGAATTGGAAGAAGAATTTGCATTTGCCATCAAGAAATTGAGAGGAAAACCCAAGAAATTGAAGAAAGAAAGGCGATCAAATGATGAAGATCAAGAAGCAAGTGAACAAAAACTCACGAGGGAGAAGAGGGGAAAAGATGAACAGAACCCGGATTCTCAAACTGATACCATCTTAGCAGAGAAAGAAATGAGAAAAATGATTTTCAGCAAAGAAAAAAAAATGAGAAAAATGATTGATAATAATGAATCACCTCAATATTACTGTACACGCTAGTGATATATATATATATATACATCAAGCACTAGAGTTTGTTAAATGGGTTTTTCTAATGTCTGCATAGGATAATAAATTTAAATTATAATTATAATTGAAAAGAAATCACATCATTAATTACACATCAAATATAATCTAATTAAATTTTTATATTTTCTAATAAAAAGTATTTATTTTTAATTTTTTAATTTGTGTAATATTACATAAGTTGAAAAAAATTCTTTGTTAAATAACTATATACACATAATAACCAAAGAACTAAAATCTAAGAAACTAGGGGCTTATCTTTATTTATATCAGCCAAGACTATTTTTAAATTATATAAGTTATTTGAAGTTTTTTAAAAATAATGTATTATTTATTTTTAGATTTTTAATTTTTTTATATATTTTTTTTATTTTTAAAATTGCAATAATCTTTTACAGATTATATATTATACATGAATAATATGGTGTTTCTCGAAATAAAAATGAAAATAAAATTTTTAAATTACCTAAATTATTTAAAGCTTATTGAAAACAATGTCTTATTCACTTTGAAGTTTCTAGTTCAATTTACATAATATTTTATATTTTTTAGAGATCATGTACTATACTGAAGAATAGAATATTTTTTAAAATAAAATTGTAAACAAGATTTTTAAATTACCTAAATTATTTGAAACTTTATGAAAATAATGTGTTATTCATTTTAGAGTTCCTAACTCAATTTATATAACTTTTTATATTTTTAAAATGCCACAATTTTTTTAGAGATCGTGTACTATAAACTTTAAAAAATAAAAGTGTTTTTCAAAGGAAAAATGAATAAGGTGTCTTTAAATTACTCAAATTGTTTGAAGCTTTTCAGAAATAATTTATTATTATTTTGAAGTTTTGAACTCAATTTACATAATTTTTTATATTTTAAAAATTACAACAATTTTTTTAGAGATCGTGTGCAATACACTTAAAAAATATGGTGTTTTTCATAATAAAATTTAATAGGATGTTTTTAAATTATCTAAGTTTTTTAAGCTTAAAACAATGTATTATTTACTTTGAAGTTTCAAGCTCAATTTTGAGAATTTTTATATATAAAAATTGCACCAATTTTTTAAGAGATCATGGACAACACATTTGAAGAATAAGGTATTTTTCAAAATAAAAATGAATAGGGTGTTTTTAAATTACCTAAATCATTTGAAGCTTTATGTAAACAATGAATTATTCACTTTGATATTTCTAACTCAATTTAAATAATTTTTTATATTTTTAAAATTGTAACAATTTTTTTAGAGATCATGTACTAAATAGGGTGTTTTATAAATAAAAATGAATAGGGTGTTTTTAAAATATCTAAATTATTTGACACTTTGTGAAAACAATGTATTTTTAAAATTGAAACATATTTTTAAGAGATTGTGTACTATACATTTGAAGGAGATGGGGTTTTTCAAAATCAAATGAAAATGCAATTATTAAATTATCAAAATTATTTGAAGCTTTCTAAAAAAATAATGTATTATTCACTTTTTTGGTAAATAATGTATTGTTCATTTTAAATTTTTTAACTCAATTTACATAAATTTTTTTTATATTTTAAAAAATGGAATAGTTTTTTTTGGAGATCGTATACTATACACTCGAAGAATATGATGTTTTTTGAAATAAAAATGCAAAAGCGATTTTTAAATTATCAAAATTATTTGAAGCTTTTTGAAAATTAATGTATTATTTACTTTGAAGTTTATAACTCAATTTACATTTTTTTTATATTTGAAAAATTGCAATAATTTTTTTAGAGATCGTGTACTAAATACTCGAAGAATATGATGTTTTTCGACGTAAAAATGAGAACTTGTTTTTCAAATTACCTAAATCATTTGAAGCTTTTTGAAAATAATTTATTATTCTAACTTAATTTACATATTTTTTATTTTTTAAAAATTGCATCCGCTTTTTTAGAGATAGTGTATTATACACTTGTTTTTTCAAAATAAAAAATAAAATGTATTATTAAATTACCTAAATTATTTGATGCTTTCAAAAAATAATAGATTATTCTTTTTGATGTTTCTAACTCAATTTATATAATTTTTAATGTTTTTAAAATTAAAATAGTTTTTATAGAGATTGTGTACTGTACACTTGAAAAATATGGTGTTTTTCGAAATAAAAATGAATAGGGTATTTTTAAATTATCTAAATTACTTCAAGATTTTATTATTATTCACTTTGGATTTGAAGCTCAATTTGGATAATTTTTTATATTTTAAAAATTGTAACAGTTTTTAAGAGATCGTGTACACGTACAATACATTTGAAAAATAGAGTATTTTCCAAATAAAAATGAATAGGGTGTTATTAAATTACATAAATTATTTGATGCTTTCTGAAATTAATGTGTTATTTACTTTGAAATTTATACCTTAATTTATAAAAAAAAATTATATTTCAAACATACAACAATTTTTTAGAGATAGTAAACTATGTATAATACACTTGAAAAATATGGTAATTTTTAAATAAAAATGAAAATATGATTTTTAAAATACTTAAATTAGTTGAAGCTTCTTAAAACCAATATATTATTCATTGTGAAGTTTCTAACTTAATTTACATAACTTTTATATTTTTAAAATTGCAACAAGCTTTTTAGAAATCGTATACTATACACATGAATAATGTGGTGTTTTTCGAAATAGAAGTGAAAATGTGATTTTTAAATTTCATAAATTTTTTGAAGCTCTCTAAAAACAATGTGTTATTCACTTTGAAATTTCTCACTCAATTTCTATAATTTTTTTTTTAAATTTTCACATTTTTTTAGAGATGTACATTATACACTTGAAGAATATAGTGTTTTTCAAAATAAAAATGAAAACACATTTTTTCAATTGCCTAAATTATTTAAAGTTTTTTTAAGAACAATATCTTATTCACTTTTAAGTTTCTAGCTCAAATTACCTAGTTTTTTTTTAATATTTTTAAAGTTTAAAAAGTTTTGTCTCAAGATCGTGTACTATCACTGGAACAATATGATGTTTTTTGAAAGAATAAGATATATTATATATGTCTAAACGAGAGATCTATAAATGCTATTGAAATTGTTTACTTTAAATTTGTGAAGATAAAATATAAAAAAGAAAAAGAAATTGTGAAGATAAGGTTCAGGTATAATTGGCGATAAAAAAAGGATCAGGTATAATTGTAAAAACAATTATCGCATATAGTGAATTTTTTTTTAAAAAATATTTCGCTCAAATTCCACAATATACCGTTCACTACAAGAATTCTGCGATTAGCAAGAGATTACTCTCTCACAATTTAGCGAGGAATTAGCCACACATCCGTGAGGGAAACAAATTCAATGGCAAAGGTTGAGTAGAAAGTCTCAACAGAAAGTTAGCGAGGTATCTGCGATAACTCAACGACGAAAATTGCAAATACTTTATTAAGAATGTTAAACTAGATGATAACCTATGCAATGCGCGGATACATTAACTTCATTAAGTTTTTAAAATAATGTCTAACTTTTTTTTTACAAAAGTGAATAATTTATATGAATAAACTTGTAATTTATGTGAAAATGGTTTAAAACAAAAAATGTGATAAAAACCTAAGAAATGAAAAATACAATATTTTATCATTATTTAGAAAACAAATTTTTTGCATTAAAAAACAAAAGTAATTATAATTATTTTTCATGAATGGAGCTGAAAAAGAAAATAATTCCAGGTAAACCTAAAAAGTGTTTTTATTTTTAGATATTATTTTTAAAATTAGATAAAATTAAGATAAGATTGATGGAGAAATATGAAAAAAACACATATGAATGTGTTATAGTAAATATATGAAAATTAGAATTACCTTTTTGTGTAAAAAAATCATTGTTAAAAGAGATAGGTTGTTGATTGTTTTTGGAATGAAGAAATTTCATTGCCTTATAATTCATTTTCATGAATCAAGTTGAAGAAGAAACTAATTACAGGGAAACATGAATAATTTTTTTATTTTTAGAAATTATTTTTGAAATTACATAATATTAAAATACGATGTATGAAGAAATATTGAAACACACACACGACGCTGAAGTTTATATAGAGTAGATCAACCTAATAAAATTTTATATCGTTTGAAATCATTTAAGTATTTCATTTGAATAACACATTTTAACGTAAAACATGTTATTTAAAATATAAGTGAATTTATGTTACTTCAACATTACATAGTTATAGATATCCAAATAAACTAAAAATTTATATATATGATCTTTAGGATAATATCACATGATTCAATGGTCAGATTAGTAAAATTTAATGTTTATAAAAAGTTACGGCCGATGTTATTTTAATAAATTTGACACTTGGTGTCATTTGATCCTAACCCATATATATGAATGTGTCTTACTAAGAATGTGAAAATTAATTTTTTTTTATAGGCACACTACACTACTCTTAAATGTACCCTACTAGGGATCGAACCCTATTCCTTGAGCTTTAGGAACTCCTCCTTATGCCACTTGAGCTATTAGCTCTCGGCGTGAAAATTAAAATTATATTTTTGTCTAAGAAAATCATTGTTAAAGAGATATGTTATTGATTATTTTTGGAATGAAGACATTTCATAATCAAACGACATAATCTAATGTTAACAATCTAATCATCTAGTTGTGTATTGAGGTCATATTGAGGTCTTGAAAGTTATAGTATTCTATATTAATTTACTTTGACTTTAGTTGAAAGTTTATTTAAGAATATAAAATATAGAGATAATAATTTGTAAAAATATTTTTCTTTGATATTATAAATAAATTATAAATTTAAATACTAAATGTTAACTAACTTTAAAATTAGTATATTAAATTATAAAATGTTTAATTTTAATGATTAGTGGCTTAAATATATTTTTCATCCCTGCAAAATTGAGGTAATTCACTTTTTGTTCCTACAAAAAAAATTTGTTGATAAAAAGTCCAAACTTTACTAAAAAGCTTATTTTTTAGTCGTTGCGATTAGTTTGGTCAGTTAATTGCTAACTAACTAACATTTCTACCGTGCCGATTTACCACATATGCAAATTTGTCCCTCTATTAACATTGAAAACTATATTTAATGTTGATTGACGAGACAAAAATATTAGTTAACTATTGACGTTTCTGCCATGTCAGTCGATCACATTTGCAAGTTTAGACCCTATATTATCATTAAAAATTATTTATAATACTAATGTGATAAGTTGACATGATAAAACAGTAACTATATCAGCAGTTAACTGATTAAACTAACAGTAAAGACTAAAAATAAAAGTTTTGAGAAAAGTTTGCACTTTTAATCAACAATAAATTTTGGATGGACGAAAAATAAATTACGATAACTTTGCATTGACGAAAAATATATTTAAACCTAAAAATTTTAATTAGTTTTTTTATATTTCCAAAAAAATGTTATATAATTTGGCTGATTGAATTTTATTTATTTAAAGAAAATACTATTTATAGATTACTAAATTTAAAACTTTATTGAGGGACGGATCCAGGAATGAATCGTGGTGGGGGCCAAAAGTTAATAACAAATCGATAACAATAAAAAATATCAAAGAGAGAATTTAAGCACTAGAGCACAAATATGACAAAGAAAATGACACAGTGGGAGTGTGGGACTCGAACCCTAAATTTAACACATTAAATCAGATGAGCCAACCACTATGCTACGTGGCATGTTAGGATATCCTATGGAGTATATTAATATTATTTACATTTTAAAAAGAGGAGGGTGAACGCCCTCTCATCCCCTTGAATCCATCCCTGACTTTATTCACGAAAGATGTGAATAATTTATGTAAGACTAATTAAAATTATTGTTCATGAATTGACTTAAAGAAGAAAATAATTTAAGGTAAATATGAAAAGTGTTTTGATTTTTATATATAATTTGAAAAATTATACAATATTAAACTATAAGATGGATGGAGAAATATAGAAAAAAAAACATAATATATTATTTCATAGTAAGAATTTTTTAAAATTAAAATGATCTTTTAAATTTTTCTAGTAAACTCTTTCTAATGTGATAAGTTATTGATTATTTTTTGAAAAATTAAATCATCCTATTGTGTGTTGAGGTATTCAATGTTGTGGTATTCCATGTTACTTTTTTAGTTGATAGTTATCTAAACAATATAAAATGTTGAAATAGTAACTTGCAACAAATTAAATTTTCAATGATATTCTAAACATATAGTAAACTAAACTACTAAATGTTAAGCGATTAAAATTATTAATTAAAATATATGTTTAATTTTAACCATTAAAAATTTTAAAATTATTTTTATAATTATAAAAGATATTTTTTAATAATTTGGATAATTAATTTTAAAAAAATGTTTAAGAAATTATAAATAGTGCACATTATTTTCCAGTCATGTAGCTCAGTTGGTGAGTGCATGAGGATATGCTTGTGTGGATACAAGGTTCGATTCTCGATTGTACTACTTTCCTATGAAAAAAATAGTGCATATTATTATTATTAATTATTTTGGTTATTATTAACTATTTTGTTAAAATGTGAACGATTAGTTATTATTAAAACAAAATGGTTATTAAGAGGATTTATTTTGTTAATTCCTTTCTTTTATATTAATTGAAATTAAGTTCAACTAAATAATTAAAAGTCTGAGTCATATAGCTCAGTTGACGAGCACATGGAGACATGCCTGTAGGTACGGGATTCGATCTCCAGTTGCTGTACTTTCCTGTGAACCAAAAAAATTAAAGAATTAAAACATCATGGTTCTAGGAGATTCATTGTTGTGAGAGAATGATTGTAGTGGTTTTTGAGTTTGGTTATGCCAAATAGATTAGAATGCTTATATGGAAAAATAGTGTTACATTATGATGTTGATGTGTCAATAATCTAGCATTAGGTTTTGTTTTAATATTATAAAATAATAACTAGACTCGTATCCCCACGATGTATGGATGAAAAAATAAGAATGACTTGGTTATTAATTTTTTGATAAATTAGTGTAAATTATGTATAATATAAAATGTTACTTCTTTTTAACTTTTTGTGAGAATTGAGAAAAAAAAATTATTGCATTACAATTAAAAAATAAGTTATTGCTTCTATATTGAGCTATGTTGCATTGAATTTGTATAAGTTGTTGCAAAATAAGTATTTATCTTAATAAAATAAATATTTCTATAATTTTTTTTATGTTTGTTTGTACCTCTCAATATAATTAAAAGTGAAAAAAAATTCAACTATAATAAAGGGGGAGAAGATTAAAAAAAGTTATTATTATTAGGGTAACCAAACATAAATATAATTTATTTAAAATAATTACCACTTTAGTAGTCTTTGAGATTATAAGGATAATTAACATAGGTTCTTGAATTGCATGGAAATTTACATAGGTCACTGAGTTTGCCAAAGTAATTCACATGGGTTCTTGAGTTGTACCGAAGTTCATTTAGGCCGTTGAGATTACTAAATTTAGGTCTTTGAAGTTTTAGAATCTAGGGATCCATGTGAACTACTTTGTTTTAGGGACTTAAGTGAATAAAATTTAATAATATCAGGAACATAAGTTAGCTACTCTTGCAACTCATGAACTTATGTAAACTACTTTCGCAAACTTATGAAGCTATGTGAACCACCTTGGCAAACACAAGGACCGATGTGGTGCTTCACTCATTCTAATTTTAAACATAATCCATTTAAAAAAAAATCACTTCTCTACTTATATTCGAAAGTACTTAATTTTTAAGTTTGAACCATCGTTATGAGTGAGTAAATGTTAAGTCCAACATTAAAAATAGGTCATAATACAATTTTAATCATTTATATTTTAGTGACTTCCAACTTTACTTTATTTTTTATTTTTGCCAATTTGACTCTTTATTATCTTTTTTATCTATACTATATTGATCACCATTAGCTGCTTTCATACATATCTTTCTTAACTTAATTGTAGCGTTTTTACTAAAGCACTCAATAATGTTAATGAAAAATGACCAATACGGTGTGAAAAATCAAGATAAAAGACCAAACTAACATAAATAAAAACTGAAAAATCAAAGTAACAATTTATTAAAAGATAAAAGATCAAAATTATATTTTAACCTTAAAAGTAAAATAATCACAAATTACTTCCTCCAAAATTATACTTTTAGCCTTAAAAATTATATTTCACCAACTTACTTTGTCTTAAAAAAATAAAGAATAAAAATGGTTGGTATATAATCAACTGTTACTTCTTTCACTGTCTTTCTGTCACTATTTTAATTTTTTAAAAAAATGAAAATTTACATAGCTAATTTGTAGTTCCTTAAAATCATAAAGTATTAAAAAAATAAATATCATTTTGTAAAATAAAACATCAATTTCAATTTTTTTTCAACTTTAAAAATCAAAATGTTCAACATCTATAATTTCGACACTCGAGAACAGATTTGAAAGTTTACTAGTTATGCCAATAGTTAATTTTTAATGAATAAAATATCTTCTCTTTAAAATCACTTAAAATTAACTCACTTTTAAATAGTTATAATATCAAATAAATTATTTAAATTACATTGAATTAGATGTTCTGTTAAAAGACGGTGTTATATATTCCCACTTTTTTCTTTCTATTACCACTTATTTTCATTTTTTGAAATTTAAAATATATTTTTTAACTAGCAAAATTAAAATATTAATTTTTAAATATTATTAAAATATTTAACCTTTATCAAATTGTCAAAAATGGAACTCCTAAGTTTATAGGAGTGACGATTCACAACGGGAGGTCCCATATTCAAATCTCACCTATGCCAAATTCCCAGAAACCAACAACAGCCATGCAGTGTGCACGAGATTAATCTTATCCTAAGGGTGGGAAACCCGTAGTTATAAAAAAATTGTTAAAAATGGTAATAAGGGGTATTTAAATGTTCTTCTAAGGTTTAATAAAACTTAGTTGATTATTTAATTATTAATTAAAGTATTAAAAATATGTTATAATATTTATATATATATATTTATATGTTATGAATAAGTTATAAAATGGATGCCTACCTTCAAGTTCACCAAGGGATCCTATGCTACAAAGGGATCCTAAGCATTTCTTATAACTCCTAATGTTATTACCCATTATGTGTATTGACTCCTCATTATGTGTATTGTCTCCTAAGGTGTGTGATACATGCCTATAAATAGGACTCTATTGTAATGATGAAATATAATGAACAATATTCTCTCTTCTCTCTACTCTTGTCTTCTCTTTACTTTATTTTATATTCTCTTTAGTTTGTGTTAGTTCACAACATAGTTCACGACACGTTATCAGCACGAAAGCTCTGGTGAAAAGGTATGTTGGGATCTAGAGTAAGAACGGCTTAACTTCTAAACTTTTAATTTCTAGAATCTAACCTTAACTCTCTCTTCCTTCTCAAGCCGGTCCTGACTAGTCTACCGCGCTCCGGTTTTTCTTTTTACTTCTACTTTTTGTCTCTAACATTTATATTCTAGCAAATTTGTTTTATGTTTCTAACTATTTAAAATATGCTATACTTGTCTCCGAACTGGCCGTTAGAATTGCCTTAGTGGAAGACTAATAAAATTGAATGGTAAATTTATGATTAGTTGCTGAATATTTAAATATGTTATTTCAATTATATTTATGTTTGGTTTATTATTCAAATTCTAAATTCTATTAAATGATATTATTTCAATATGATTATATATTTCAATTATTCCATTTATAATACATTTTGGTTATGAATTTCTTTCAATACTAATTAAAAGTGAAAATATCACTATCGTATTTAATATTTGAAGAATATATGTTATATAATAATTTTCTAAATTTTTTTTTTAATACTCAGAATGTCGAATCTTACCAATCTTGAGTTTGTGGCACTTGACATCTCTGGAAAGAATTATTTGTCATGGATACTAGATGCAGAAATTCATCTAGATGCAAAAGGTCTTGGTGACACAATCAAAGAAGGAAACAAAACATCTAGTCAAGATAAAGCTAAAGCCATGATCTTCCTTCGTCACCACCTCCATGAAGGACTCAAAATTGAGTATCTTACTGTGAAAGATCCTTCGGTTCTTTGGAAAAATTTGAAGGAAAGGTATGACCACCAAAAGACCGTAATTCTTCCAACAGCTCGATATGAATGGATGCACTTACGCTTACAAGATTTTAAATGTAAGCGAATATAACTCTGCACTATTTAGAATCACTTCTAAATTGCAATTATGTGGAGAAACGGTCACAGAAAGTGATATGTTAGAGAAGACATTCTCTACTTTTCATGCATCCAATGTGCTCTTGCAGCAACAATATCGTGAAAAAGGTTTTAAAAAATATTCTGAATTAATTTCTTGCCTTCTTGTTGCTGAACAAAATAATGAGCTATTGATGAAAAATCATGAGTCTCGTCCAACTGGAACTGCTCCATTCCCAGAAGTGAATGTTGCATCACATGACCAAGGACAAAATAATGGTCGTGGTCGTGGCCGAAATAATGGCCGTGGACGTGGACGTAGGCGTGGTTATGGTCGTGGTAATAATTCTAAATTTTCCCACCAGAAGTGGAAAAATAGTGGAAAGAATGAAAAGGCAAAGAGTGTGAAAAGCGAGCATACAAAAAATGTTTGTCATCGTTGTGGTAGTCAAGGCCATTGGGCTCGTCTTTGCCGTACACCAAAGCATCTAATTGATCGAGTCCCTTAAAAATAAAGGGAAAGGAATAGAGACTAATTTTGCTGGTATAGATGATGATGATTTTGATGATGATCAAATGGATGTTACTCACTTGGAAATTGGTGATTTCTTTGCTCATCCAGAAGGAAAAATTGACCACCTTATTGGAGATGGAAGTGTCCAAAAATAAAATGCTTTTATTTTCATGTTAGTGAATTTTTATGTATTTCCAGTTTTTTTTTAAATTTTTCTTTGATGTATTTCTCAATTTCTATGGAAGCAATAAAATTTTGGGTTTTAATTTTAGTTTATTATTTATTGTTATTTTTAGTTGTGTTCACTCGTTAATTCAATCTTATTTTATTTTATGAAGAATGAGTGACCGCATCCATAATGGAGATATATGTCTTGCAGACAGCGCAACAACGCATACTATTCTTAAAAATAAGAAGTATTTTTATAATTTAATGATGCAAGACGCCAATGTTAGTACTATATCTGGTAGTGCAAATATAATTGAAGGCTCTGGAAGAGCTAATATTTTGTTACCTGGAGGAACAAAATTTCACATTGAGAGTGCCTTATATTCTCCAAAGTCTCAAAGAAATCTATTGAGTTTTAAGGATATTCGCAAAAATGGATATCATATTGAGACAACAAATGAAGGAAATATTGAGTGTCTTTACATCACTCAGAACATTTCAAATAAGAAATGTATATTGGAAAAATTACCTTCATTTTCCTCCGGTTTGTACTACACAAAAATTAGTACAATAGAAACAAATGCTATAGTAAACCAGAAGTTTACAGAAAAAAGTGCATTTGTTACTTGGCATGAACGATTAGGCCATCCTGCATCAATTATGATGCGAAAAATAATTAAAAACTCTTGTGGTCACAATTTGAAGAGCGAGCAGATTCTTCAATCGAATAATTTCCTATGTGCTGCTTGTTCTCAAGGAAAATTAATTATTCGACCATCACCTACAAAAATTGGAAGTGAATCTCTCAATTTTTTAGAACGCATTCAAGGTGATATTTGTGGACCTATACATCCATCATGTGGACCATTTAGATACTTTTTGGTTTTGATTGATGCGTCAACTAGATGGTCACATGTTTGCTTATTGTCCACTCGCAACCAGGCGTTTGCGAGATTACTAGCTCAACTAATTCGTTTGAGAGCACATTTTTCTGATTATCCAATTAAGAAAATTCGCCTTGATAATGCTGGTGAATTTACATCTCAAGCTTTCAATGACTATTGTATGTCAATTGGAATTGATGTTGAACATCCTGTAGCACATGTTCATACTCAAAATGGGCTTGCAGAATCATTCATCAAGCGTCTAAAATTAATTGCAAGACCATTGCTAATGAGATCAAAACTTCCCGTTTCTGCTTGGGGACATGCAATCTTGCATGCAGCAGCACTTGTTCGCATCAGGCCTACAAGTTATCATGAGTACTCCCCTTTACAATTGATTTTTGGTCAGGAACCAAATATTTCCCATCTAAGAATATTTGGAAGTGCGGTATATGTTCCAATTGCTCCACCACAACACGTTATCCACCACAACGCACAAAGATGGGTCCTCAAAGGAGGTTGGGAATATATATTGGCTATGAATCTCCGTCCATAATAAAATATCTTGAGCCATTGACGGGAGATTTATACACAGCTCGTTTTGCTGATTGTCATTTTGATGAATCTGTTTTCCCAACATTAGGGGGAGAAACTAAGCAGTTGGATAAAAAGATAAGTTGGCATGAATTATCTTTATCTTATCTTGATCCTCGTACAAAACAATGTGAACTAGAAGTTCAAAAGATAATTCATTTGAAAAGTTTGGCTAACAAATTACCAAATGCATTTACTGACCCAAAAGGAGTAACTAAATCATATGTGCCAGCTGCTAATACTCCAATAAAGATTGATGTCCCTGTTGGGCAATCTAAAGTTGCAAATGAGTCTGAAGCCAAAATGAAACGTGGCAGACCCATTGGTTCCAAGGATAAAAATCCTCAGAAAAGAAAAAGGAATAAGAAAGAAGATGGTCGAATTGAGGACATAGAGGTTCCTGAAGAATCCTCGGACATAATTGATATTTCAATTTCAAAAGAAACTTAGGTACCTGAAATTATTGAAAATACTGAGATCTCAATAAATTATGTCATGGATGGAATACAATGGAATCGACATGAAATTGAAGTCGATGATATTTTTGCATTCAAAATAGCGCTTGAATCAATAAATGATGATGAGGATCAAGAACCGAAATCTGTTAAAGAATGTGCACAAAGAAATGATTGGCCAAAGTGGAAAGATGCCATGAAAGCAGAACTGAACTCGCTTGAAAAACGCGAAGTTTTTGGTCCCGTGGTACGCACACCCGAAGGCGTAAAGCCGGTTGGATACAAATGGGTTTTTGTGCGGAAAAGGAATGAAAAAGGTGAAATTGTGAGATACAAAGCACGACTTGTTGCTCAAGGTTTTTCACAAAGACCTGGTATTGATTTTGAGCAAACATACTCGCCTGTGGTGGATGCAACTACTTTTCGGTACTTAATCAGTTTAGCAGTACGCGAAAAGCTTGATTTACGCCTAATGGATGTTGTTACGACGTATTTGTATGGCTCACTTGAAAATGATATTTATATGAAACTCCCTGAAGGATTTCATTTGCCTGAAGCATATAAGTCATGTTCTCGAGAGAATTATTCAATTAAATTAAATAAATCTTTTTATGGACTAAAGCAATCTGGACGTATGTGGTATAATCGCCTTAATCAATATCTATTGAAGAAAGGATATAAGAATGACCCAGTTTGTCCATGTATTTTTATAAAAAGATCTGGCAAAGAATTTGTCATAATTGCTGTATATGTTGATGATATAAATATTATTGGGACTCCTGAAGAGGTTCCAAAAGCTGTAAATTGCTTAAAGGATGAATTTGAGATGAAGGATTTGGGAAAGACAAAGTTTTGTCTTGGATTACAGCTTGAACATTTGAATGATGGAATTTTAATGCATCAAAAGGCTTATACAGCAAAGTTATGAAAACGGTTTTATATGGACAAATCACATCCATTGAGCACCCCAATGGTTGTAAGGTCACTTGATGTGAACAAAGATCCTTTTAGACCTCGAGAAAATGATGAAGAACTACTTGGTCCTGAAGTATCTTATCTTAGTGCAATTGGGGCACTAATGTACCTTGCTAGTCATACTCGACCTGATATAGCATTTGCTGTTAATTTACTAGCAAGATAGTTCTTGTCCTACAAGAAAACATTGGAATGGTGTTAAGCACATACTTCGCTACCTTAAAGGTACAATGGATATGGGCTTATTTTTCTCGAATAAGTCTAAGTCAGACTTAATTGGCTATGCAGATGCTGGATATAAGTCTGACCCTCATCAAGGTCGTTCACAGACAAGATACTTGTTTACACATGGTGGTACAGCCATTTCATGGCGATCCACAAAACAAACTAAAGGATCCACATCTTCCAATCATGCGGAACTTATAGCATTACATGAAGCGAGTCGAGAATGTGTTTGGTTGAGATCTGTGATTCAACATGTGCAAGACACTTGTGGTTTGTCTTCCGGAATATTGACTCCAACGATCTTATACGAAGATAATGCTGCATGTATTTCCCAAATGAAAGAAGGTTATATCAAGAGAGATAGAACAAAACACATTTCACCAAAATTCTTTTATTCTCATGATCTTATAAAGGATGGTGAAATAAAGGTTGAGAAAATTCGCTCATGTGACAACTTGGCAGACCTCTTTACAAAGTCGTTGCCAACTAAAGTTTTTGAACCACTAGTAAGAAAGATTGGACTTCGTTGTCTTAGAAACGAAGGTCTAAATGAGGGGGAGAAATAAATATTGACTGTACTCTTTTTCCCTTCGCTAAGGTTTTTATCCCATTGGGTTTTTCCTTGCAAGGTTTTTAATGGGACAGTATCTGATGACATTTTAAAAGAATGATGTACTTTTTTCCTTCACTAAAGTTTTTCCCACTGGGTTTTTCTTAGTAAGGTTTTAACGAGACACATTCTAAAGTCATGGACATCCAAGGGGAAGTGTTATGAATAAGTTATAAAATGGATGTCCACCTTCAAGTTCACCAAGGGATCCTATGCTACAAAGGGATCCTAAGCATTTCTTATAACTCCTAATGTTATTACCCATTATGTGTATTGACTCCTCATTATGTGTATTGTCTCCTCATTATGTGTATTGTCTCCTAAGGTGTGTGATACATGCCTATAAATAGGACTCTATTGTAATGATGAAATATAATGAACAATATTCTCTCTTCCTCTCTACTCTTGTCTTCTCTTTACTTTATTTTATATTCTCTTTAGTTTGTGTTAGTTCACAACATAGTTCACAACATTATAATATTTTTATGAAAATATAATAATCATAATCATATCAATAGCATTAAATAAAAAAAAATGATTATGTTGCTTGAAAAAATAATGTAAATATATTATATATATATATATATATATATATATATATATGATAACATTCTGTAGGCAGGAAAATCGTTAATTGTCCATATCAAACGGGCTTTCATTACAAAATTATGCTTCCTAGATATATCATATGTCCATGCACCATGGTACCACAATTGTTGAAGATCATCAATCAACGGTTGTAAGAAAACGTCTATTCTAAAATTGGGACTTCTAGGACCAGGTATAAGACAGGATAGGAACATGTAAGGCTTGGTCATACACATTTCAGGAGGCAGGTTGTATGGAACAACAATCACAGGCCAACACGAGTATGGGGAAGCAGATGCTTGAATAAAGGGTGTAAACCCATCGGCACATAGACCAAGTCTAACATTTCTAGGTTCATTGGCAAAATCTGGATAACATTCGTCAAAGTGTTTCCATGCCAAGGCATCGGCTGGATGACGGAGAACACCATCTTCACTCCTTTTCTCCTTATGCCATCTCATGTGACTTGCCATTTTCGTGGACGCGTATAACCTCTGTAACCTAGGAATTATTGGAAAATAGAACATTCTACTCTCAGGAACATCCTTATATTTTCCTATTCCGTCCCTTTTAGGTTTAAACCGCAGCATACCGTAAAATTTGCATTTTTTTAGCCTGACGTCTTCCTTATAGTAAAGCATACACTCATTCTTACAACAATTAATCATTCGATACTCTAGGCTTAATTTATATGCTAACCTTGTTGCTTCATAATAATTCTTAGGCAAACTATCTTTAGAGGGGGACAAATCTGCAAACATCTCTGCAAAAAAGTCAACACACCTCTGAGGTATGTGCCAATTGGCTCTCGCTGCCAACATCCTAATTGAAATTGATAGCTTGGATTGAGAACACCCTTCATAAATCGGTTCATTAGCAGCTTTCAACAAATTAAAAAACATCTCACAACTTGGGTTAGGAATCTCCTCCTCCACATTCTCTATGTCTATAATCCTATTTGCAGGTGCATCAATGACGGACCTAAAAGCATCTGTCACCATATGGTCCATCATTTGAAAGTAATTCTGATCCCCCAAATCATCTACAACACTGGCTAACAGACCTCTTAATCCTTCCCAATAACCCTCTGGCTCAACTTCCTTGTGTGCTGTCCAAACCCAATAGTTAGGTTTAAAGCCTCTTTTGTACAAGTGCAGCTTCACCTCTGACTCTGTAACCAATTTCATGCACCTACACCTCGTACATGGACATCTAATCCCTCCATCAGACGCATAATAAGGAAGTTCCTTAGCTTTTCTCACAAACTCATCAACTCCCTCAATAAACTCATGTTTTAACCCTTTCCTATCTGCGTTAACCCTATCATACATCCAACTACGTGCTTCCATATTATGCACTAAACGTGTAATAAACTGATTTACAAAAAATTCGGCAGCATAACCCCTACTATACAAGCATTTCCCAAATTTAAAATACCTAAAAAAATTTAAAATCAAACAATATGCAACGACATAAAGTAACCAGCACCCCGGTATATCCAGTATTTTCATCGGGTTCTCACCTATCCACTAACACACAACAAACACAAGCAACGACATAATAAAGTAAACCAGCACCCCGGTATATCCAGCATTTTCATCGGGGTCTCACCTATCCACTAACACACAACAAACACAAGTAACGACATAATAAAGTAAACCAGCACCCCGGTATATCCATTATTTTCATTAGGGTCTCACCTATCCACTAACACACAATAAACACAAGCAACGACATAATAAAGTAAACCAGCACCACGGTATATCCAGCATTTTTATCGGGGTCTCACCTATCCACTAACACACAATAAACACAAGCAACGACATAATAAAGTAAACCAGCACCCCGATATATCGAGTATTTTCATCAGGGTCTCACCTATCCACTAACACACAATAAACACAAGCAACGACATAATAAAGTAAACCAGCACCCCAGTATATTCAATATTTTCATCGAGGTCTCACCTATTACCCACTAACAAACAACAACAAAAATCCTAACAACATGTGAATAGTTACATTCTATATAGCTACAAACCCTAAATAATCAAGAACATACATACCTCTAACTCCAAAACCGTATGCTCCTAGCTAGCTCTTGTTATCTCCACGATCCAAAATCAACAACTGTAAACAAACAATATCAACAACTGTAAACAAAATTATATATTATAGATAAAACATCTATTAGAGTAAATGCTTAGTTATGAATTCTTGATTTCCTATTATAATATATTGGAAGCATAAACGGGTTTGAAGTTAGCTGAAATATTCATTATTAAGAAGTAAAAATATAAATTGATAAGCCCACACATAGCATTTAACTTGCCAAGTATATTATTTAGTAGCGAAATCATAAGAAAGAAAAGTTGAAAATAATTATTAATTAATGTTAGTTGCAGATTCAATTTCAATACTTTCGTATTAAAATTACCTATGATATAATATAGCAAACAGAGCTAAATCACTTATAAGTGTTGATTAACTCATCTAAACACTCAATTTCCACTTCTATCTACACTAAAATAATAGTTAAATGTGACCAAGTAAAGAACCTGAGTTAATTACACTAATCAATTATCTATTCTAATATATCAATATAGAATTTCCTTCAATTTCCACAAATTGCCCCAAAACAGAATTTTATTACATTGTACAGATATTCCCAAGTACCTCAACTAAAGTCCCCACAAATTTCCGATACATTGTAACCTAATTTACAAAACAGAATTTTAAACTCACAATATGGTGGCGGCGGCGGTTGTGGTGGCGGCGGCGGTGGATATAAAGGATGAAGGGTTAGGGTTTGGGGTGGGACAAATGCAAAACCAATCGGACCAAAAGGGAGAGGGATGGTTGAGGACGATTTCCACGGTGGCTTTTTGTCTCTTGGTGGCTGGAGAAGGCAGTGGCGGCGGTGGAGTGAGGCTACCGGTGAGAAGAGAAAGAAAGATAGAGAGAGAGGGGAGAATGTTAAAGAACAAACGAAGTGAGGAAGAAGGAGTAGCAGCGTGTCTCTTATTAACCATAGCGGCGGCCATGGCCGACGCTAATTTGAATTCAGACACGTGGCTTTGTAACGTTGGACGTTAGCGTCGGCCATTGGCCGCCGCTAACGCCCCTCACTAATTATGCGCCATATTTCCAAAGTTAGCGTCGACTTGGCCGACGCTATATTCATTTTCCCGCCAAACTTAGCGGCGGCCAAGGCCGACGCTAAAGTTAGCGTCGGCCTAACCGACGAAACTGCGCCACAATTTTATTAATTCCTAAATGTTGGCCGTTGCGTGGAACTTGCGGCGGCAAGGCCGACGCTAGTAGCGTCGGTGTCGTGGCTGACGTTACGTTTTGGCCGCTAAATAGGCGAATTCTAGTAGTGTTAGTGCTTCAGTCTTCTAAATTATTATTAATTGTATAATCTCAATCCTTTGATTGTCCTAGAAATGTAATGATGGTTAGATTGTATAGTACAATCCATCAAACAAAGTTGTTGATTGAGATGTGTGTTACATGGTTATCTCATGGCAAGTTAATGTAAATAACCAAATTAACCTTTGTCTTAACGAGTTCCTAAATTCACTAATTATCATCTCTTGATAAGATTCTAAAGTTTTGGAAAAAAATAACAAATCCTTAAAGCTTATCATTAAAAGAGTACCGAATTTAGTTGTGTAACGATAACACTAGTCATTGTTGCAAGAATGTAGAGTACAATGATGGTAAGGAATGTGTTAAATTTGATTTAGTACTTGTGTTTGGTTTGCGGAAGTGTCTAGCTTATACTGAGCTTAATTGCTAGATAAGATCTCACCTCAAGGGGAGGCATCTCCGGTAGAAAGTAGGACTAATAAAAAAGAAAAAAGGAAAGTAATAGAATAATTTTGTTTGACGTTCAACTGCAGAGCTATCCTCTACATGTAAGAGTATTTTCTCTCTAGAAAAAAAATACAAGGTAATAGTATGTCTAAATCATGTTTACTAACACTTTCCTATCCAATTCAAAACAACCAAAACAATCACTAAAATCAAATACATATCAACAATAGTTAGAAAAATGCATAAAACCAATTGAAGTCTTTGCCCATCTTCCTTTAACTGAAGCCAAAACTTGTTGAAGAGAAAAGTTTATTAGTATCATTCAGTTTGCTAGGGAGTTCTAAGACATAGGCAACCTATTTATCTATACTAATATCAATCAATTTTGGTGTATACCATTCTAGCACTAGACAAATATAACATTATCTCTCTAGTGCTAAGCTTTCTGCTACAAACATTTGAAGGAAAAATAAGTCAACAAGGTAACTATATAAAATTCTTGCATAATTAATTGCCTATGGAAAACAAATTCTTATTGTGAATGTACACCATATTAATTAAACATTCTCCATCTTCTTGCATTAACACTATGATGCTCCGAAGTCTTAACTAGAAATCCTCATTGTTTTACTCTTAACATAAAATTCCACCACCAAATTTTGCTTTTTCATTGCAATCTCATGAACCAGTTTGTTTTTATATAGAAAAGAATCATGTCTAGGTAAGAAAGGGCATGGAGAGTAGAGTAGAAGACACTACTTTCGTGCATCACGCATTTAACATATAACTTTTTATTTTTCATAATGTAAGATGAAAAACAATAAAATGGTGAAAACGATAGGAGAACATTGTACACCTTAATTTTCCTTGTATGTTACTAGTGGTCATCTTCACTTGTTTCCTTAGAGTTAGGAAGTAGCGATAAGAGACTCTCTCTATACAAACCACTTTGTAAATTTCCAATGTCATACTTTGCATACTAGAGACATTCAAGCAGCTCGCCTTTGTCATTAAATTTCTTTAGTCTTCCAAGCATATTAGATCCAAGACTTTCACCACCTTTAATGATGCCTAAAGGTGAAAAGAGATTCTCATGAATGCTATGAGTAGACATGACAGCAGACATAGTCCAAGACGACAAAACATTATATTCTTTCTTTACCCATATTTGAGCCTCTACACACCTATGGACATCACAGCAAAGACTTAAACTTCATCTCATTACCCTCAAGCTATACAGGTTGCTATTTATCTAACCATTCATTGGTTAAAACACTTGGCATGGGAATCTCTGATAAACTCCTTTCTATCAAATAAAAGGCAATAATCACTGCAACCCTTTTACCGCGACAGAAAAACAACCAATGAAGTGCCCCATTCAAAAGTAATCCATCTCTGGCCGCTACTAACTCAATATCCTTATACATAACATTAACAACCTCCTTGGTGTTCCATGAATTGGTTTTCAGGGTAAAAAATGAGATTCTAGATGGCGTTTGGACATCGTCAAGAACCTTACGAGGCTTGAACTTGTAGTCAAAGAACATTTAAATTACCAAGTAGTCATCAGTTGATGCGTCATATATAAAGCCATAATGGAAATTATGCATTAACTGATGAGAGCTTGATATACACTTATTGAAACAGATTGATGGATTCCAAACAAAGAGATCCCCATTGTAGTGGTTTCAAATCACAAACCCTTGACAAGAAACTAAAATTGAACAAAAACTACAGTGAAGGGTTGATGGAGGATGAAGACGGAGGTGCAGAGTAGCATAGGCACCATTGAGAGATGCCTCTGTATCAATTGGTTCAACAAAATCATCATTGATATATCAAAGAAGATGATGATGAGAGGGTGCTGCGGCTAGGTCAAAATGCAATTTAGCAAATTGGGAATCGGAAAGAAGTGAGAGCCATGACTTACACTCACATTTGAAAGGCAAGACAGATCTCACTGGCAACCTTAATAGAATTTCAATTACCAACTCTTGAGGAAGAGAGGGAGTGTGCTTCTCACTCTCCTCATTGTTCTTCATGTTCTAACCCTAGCCTCTCTTTTCTATGCTTTAGTAGTAGATAAAAAGACAAAGACAAAGACAATTAGAAGTGGGAGGTGAGGTTTTTACCTTTCCAGTACATCGAGGTAAGCTTTTCCTTTTGGCCAGAATATCATGAATCCAAATAGTGGCCATTTCGATTTGCACCACCTTTCTTTACAAGTTTGCAATACCTTTTTTTTTCAAATGAGATTCATTTTTGGACAAAAAAGGAGTATTTTTTTAATATGTATAAATTTGTTTGGAAAAATATATATGAAAATATAAATTTATTAAAACATAAACATTAAGAGTTGGTTTGTTTAATTAAACTTAAAATATTTTTTTTATGGAGAAAATGGAAAGAAGCAGAGGTACCTTTAACACTACGGAGCATAGCGACAGTAGCATGTGACTATAGTCGAGGTCCAACCTAAAGGAGTACTACACAAGTCTAAACCGCAAGCAGTCTTATCCCGTTATAGCTACTCCTCTAGTCCTTAGGCGCAAAGGGATCTCTATGGGGAGGGATGGCCATGGAACTCATCATGATAAGGTAGAATAGATTTTGTTTCCTTACCACTTCTGCCAACCGTGATTGATTTAAATTATTTTTGTTGTTAAAAAAAATTGTTAGCATTTTAATGATTACTATTAAAATCAGAAACTATTTATATTTAATTACTATAATAGTAAGTACTTATTTTATATTTTTTTCTAATTTTAATTAATTGAAAAACAACTCTGTTTCTTTGGTAAATGAATGAAACTAAAGACAAAGAAAAAAAAGAACTAAAAGTCTCTAGGGAACACAGTCCCATGCTTATCAGCTAAAAGAGCTATAGTAACAAAAATTGGGTAGTCTTCAAGAACTACGAACTCTTATGAGCCACACAAAGCTTCCTTGGCAAGGATGTCCACACTAATTTCTTTCCTGCACGATATCCATTTCCTACGTCTTCGAACCTTAAAGTTATATAGCAATTCTATATCTACTCCAAAAAATATATCAAAAAAAAATTGATTTCAAAAATTAAGTATAAATTGTAAATTAATTTATCTCCGTCCACCGCACGTGGATGAAAATTTCTCAAAATATTTTTTTAATATTTAGCAAATCATGGTTGAAAAATATAAAATTAGAAACATTCTTCATTGGCGTTACTTTTAACTACAAGCTAACACGTATATATTTTTTGAGTATTTTGTTGTGTTACTTTTTTATATATATATATATATATTTTGCAACCATTTGTGACTCTATTGTATTATGATTCTTTGTTATTTAGAAGATTAATATAAATTTCTTAATTCAAACATAAATATGTCTCACGAAGCATGAGTCACACACACTAGAGAAACATTGGCTGTGAAGATAATTTAGTGTTTCGGTCATGGTTATATATAACGTATTACTTCATCTTTGATATGCATTATTTGGTTTTCAAAGCTAAGAAATGGAGGCTGAAAGTTAAGGTTATAAGCCTGCGATAGGTTTCTTTCTTCCAAACCTGTAATGTATGATTTCATTGCTTTGATTGCATTTTGTTATCTTTTATTATTATTTCTTTTTTTAAAAAAAAAAAAGATGCACCTTGAATGCCGCCCAAAAAATTGTCATGACTAGGAGCACCTTAAACTTTATAATATGGGTATAGAGTTATTCATATATGTCGAAACCGGATCATCAGGAGCATAGCTAAAAAATAATTTAGGGGGGGAGAGAGGGGCAGACATAAATATTAAAATTAATATGTTTAAAATTACTCAAAAATTAAAATTTATTTTGCTTAAGTAAAATACAAGTATACTTTGTAACATGAAATACATTAATAATTAACACGTTTAAGAAAATTCATCATTTTTTTATTTATATAAATAAGACTTGCACAAATCATTTTTATGAAAATTAAAATGAGTGAACCACCACTTTAGGCCTCAATTTGGTAGCGTAAGTCATTTTATTTAGTCCTTGATCATATCAAAATTTCTTTTTATTAGTCCTTAACTTTGTAAAATGCCATTCATTTTAGTCCACTGAGGACGATAATGACTAATTTTTTTATAAGTGAAGGACTGAATTAACTAATTTTTTATACAATTAAATACTAATACGACTAATCTTATAAAATTAAAGACAGAAGTGAACTTTTGATGAAGTTAAGAATTAAAATGAAACACTCTTACATTCTAGGGAATTAATTTATGTATTTACTCAAATTAAAATATAAAAGAGAGAGTTCATATGCATTTTAAAGTAAATAAGTGGTTCAATAATATTATAACTTCTATATAAATAATATCTTTTACCAATTTCAAAAAAAATCCAATCGGAGGGTCGTCCAAGAAAATAATGTGGGGGCCGTTTGGTAAAAGTATATGTACATACAAAAAAACTTTTTTCGTGATTCGGTGGCCGAGTGCCCCAGGGGAAAACTACCCTCATCTCCGTGGATCATAGCCATGAAAATTTTCGTTGCTCTCCTATTGAACATTCTGCTTTCGTGGTATAGCAACCATTAAGCATAAACTTTATTAATTTCTCTTTAGAGGTTCTTATAAGTATTCCAACAAAAAAATCTGCGTCCAAAATTTGATAGTATATTTATTTATTTAGACAAAAAAATTATCAAAATTTAATAACAAGCAAAAGCCATTACATTTTGTACTCTTTAAACTTTAAATTTCTCTTTATTTTTATTTTTTATTTTTTATATTTGTTATTTAAATAGTTAAATCGATATATTTTTTACTATCAAAACATTAAATATAGAAAATTTATATATCAAAACAAATCAAACTTTAAAATAATTAATTACGAATGATAAACTAATAATGTCGTCTTTACTATCCTACGTCGGGGAAGAATATCCGTTCTGGACGTGCTCTGACGGGTCACCCCTATTCCCCCTTTACTGGACATATGACCATTACCTACGGGAAGCTGAAACCTTCGTGACGGATCATCGTTCATTGCTCGATTCTGACCTTACCGTGATCACCGGTCTTCGCGAGTTTACCAAGAAATATGGCCTCGTGAAGTGCAAGGACGTGATACGGAGTCGCTGTATAAGTCGTGTTAATACCCTGGGTAATGTCGTCTTTCACTCTTTATTATTGTTTTTGTATTACTAATGTTATTACTTGATGCTTAATCATAACTACTTCTATAAGGTATGTCGTATGAATCATAATGTCGATTTTTCCTCTACAGGTGCTATCATATCGGGATATGCCCAGATGATGAAGAAGAAAGGTGCCATAACTAAGAAGGGGAAGAAGGAAACCCCTGCCCAGAACTTGGAGCGTGAGCTCCTTACCAATCATGGCACCCAGTCTCCTAGGGTTCCTCAGATGGCTGTTGTTGGTACCGTCGCTGCGGCTTCCCCTGAGGCTCAAGCCGCTAAGAAGAGGAAGCTTGTTCTTCGGACTCGCCAAACGTCTCCGGCCCCTACTTCCCAAGAGTTGGAAACAGTCCACCCTACCCCTCAGAACGAGATATCTATCTCGGACGATGACGAAGAGGCGGAGACCATTGAGTAGTGTTCATGTCGAGATCAATCCTTTTCCTTTTACTTGGGCTGAGTGATATTAACTCGCGAAGTCGTTGAACACACGAAGTTGCTGATCCTGCTTGGTTTAATTCTTACAGGCCCCGCCCCAGCCACGAGATCATCTTCATCTTCTCAATGGGAAGGCTTCAAGGCCCCCATTGTTTCCTTTCATCACGGGGAGTTCTTCAAGGATT
The DNA here is from genome assembly GCA_037177725.1 of Cyamopsis tetragonoloba. Taxonomy (NCBI): domain Eukaryota; kingdom Viridiplantae; phylum Streptophyta; class Magnoliopsida; order Fabales; family Fabaceae; genus Cyamopsis; species Cyamopsis tetragonoloba. Next base: position 65,237,459 of record CM074119.1, read on the forward strand.
TTCCCCGCCCTGTATTGAAGGTATGTTACATGTTGGATTGTTTTCCTCTTTATGTTTTTCTCGCCATTGCATTTGAATCTTTAAGTCGATTTTTATGTCGCAAGCTAATGTCGGGGAGACTCTTGGCTGGATGTCTCGCCAGTCAGCTTTGCTGAAGTTCTTCTATGAAGAACTGGAAAAGCCCAACCCCGCCGCCGACCTGGAACAGAAGCTTCAGGCCATGAAGGTCGCTGCAGAGAAGCAGATCCAGGCTCTTACCAGAGAGCGAGATGCTCTGAAGGCCGCCCAGTCTGAACTTCAAGCTGAGGTATCTACCGCGGCCTCCAACTTCAATCAATTGAAGTTTGAGAATATCAAGCTTTCAAAGGAGAAGAAGGAGATTCAGGTCGCCTTTTCCAAGGCTCAAGAAGAGGTGACTTCACTTCGCGAGGAGAACAACCTTCTATCCCGATTCCGAGATCAGCTGACTGCGGACAAGGCGTCGTTGGAGTCTGACAACGACAAGCTGAAAACCGAGGTTAAGGAGAAGGGTCGATTTATCTCCAATGGTGTCTATTTCGCATTCGCCAGCTACCTCAAGCAAGTGGCATTTTTGAACCCTGGGGTACAAATTACTTTCAAGGGGATACACACACTTCACGGGGTAGAGAGTGGTAAGCTATTGGATTATGACAATGACCCCCCTACCAGTGTCGATCTCAATGACCCCGAGTTAAAGGCTTTTGGTCCTCATGCTGACTACTCGCTGTCGCCAATGTCGGCCGAAGAGGAAGAAGCCGCTCCTGCCAAGTCTCCCTCTGCCCCTGCTGGGCCTTAAGCCTTACTTTTGTGATAGTTAGGTTTATAGTTTTATGAACAATTTACTGGCGTGTTAGATATCCTTTCTTTTGTAATGTTAAACTTTTAATGACATTTCTTCGTCCTTTGTATCTCCACAACAATTTCTATCTCGTAATTTACTTTGAATTTCATCAATATCATTATGATTAACTCGCTTTAGTGAATAGTCTTGTGTTTGTTATATGTGGGTGTTGCGCTGTATGTCGCCTCGTTGGGGTCTTTGACCCTAATGAAATATTGCAAGGCCTATGGCATATCGTTGGGGCGTGTCGCCCTTGTTGGGGTCTTTGACCCTGATGAAATATTTCAAGGCATGTGGCCATATCGTTGGGGCGTGTCGCCCTGTTGGGATCCTTGATCCTTTTGAAGTACTTCAAGACCTATGACCATCTCGTTGGGGCGTGTCGCCCTATTGGGATCCTTGATCCTTTTGAAGTACTTCAAGGCATGTGGCCGTATCGTTGGGGCGTGTCGCCCTATTGGGATCTTTGATCCTGATGAAATACTTCAAGGCCTGTGGCCATATCGTTGGGGTGTGTCGCCCTATTGGGATCTTTGATCTCATGAAGTACTTCAAAGCCTGAGCTCGTATTGAGGTCTTGAAAGTTATAGTATTCTATATTAATTTACTTTGACTTTAGTTGAAAGTTTATTTAAGAATATAAAATATAGAGATAATAATTTGTAAAAATATTTTTCTTTGATATTATAAATAAATTATAACTTCAAATACTAAATGTTAAGTAACTTTAAAATTAGTATATTAAATTATAAAATGATTAATTTTAATGATTAATGGCTTAAATATATTTTTCATCCCTGCAAAATTAAGGTAATTCACTTTTCGTTCATGCAAAAAAATTTGTTGATAAAAAGTTCAAACTTTTCTAAAAAGCTTCTTTTTTAGTCCCTGCGATTAGTTTTGTCAGTTAATTGCTAACTAACTAACATTTCTACCATGCCGATCTACCACATATGCAAATTTGTCCCTCTATTAACATTGAAAACTATATTTAATGCTGATTGACGAGACAAAAACATTAGTTAACTATTGACGTTTCTGCCAAGTCAGTCGGTCACATTTGCAAGTTTAGACCCTATATTATCATTAAAAATTATTTATAATACTAATGTGATAAGTTGACAGGATAAAACATTAGCAGTTAACGGATTAAAAATGTTTGCACTTTTAATCAACAATAAATTTTGGATGGACGAAAAATAAATTACCATAATTTTGCATTGACGAAAAATATATTTAAACCTATAAATTTTAATTAGTTTTTTTACATTTTCAAAAAAATGTTATATAATTTGAAATTATCTAAATTACTTCAAGATTTTTTTATTATTCACTTTGGATTTGAAGCTCAATTTAGATAATTTTTTATATTTAAAAATTGTAACGGTTTTTAAGAGATCGTGTACACGTACAATACATTTGAAAAAAAGAGTATTTTCCAAATAAAAATAAATAAGGTGTTTTTAAATTACATAAATTATTTGATGCTTTCTGAAATTAATGTGTTATTCACTTTGAAATTTTTATATACCTAGTTTTTTTTTTTAATATTTTTAAAGTTTAAAAAGTTTTGTCTCAAGATCGTGTACTATCACTGGAACAATATGATGTTTTTCTAAATAAAATTATAAACGCTATTTTTAAATTACCTAAATTATTTGAAACTTTCTGAATATAATGTATTATTCATTTTGAAGTATCTAACTCAATTTACATCCTTTTTTATATTTTATAAATTGAAACATTTTAGAGATTGAATAAGATAAACTTGAAAGAATAAGGTATATTATATATATCTAAACGAGAGATCCATAAATGCTATTGAAATTGTTTACTTCAAATTTGTGAAGATAAAATATAAAAAAGAAAAAAAAATTGTGAAGATAAGGTTCAGGTATAATTGGCCGATAAAAACAGGATCAGGTATAATTGTAAAAAAAATTATTGCATATAGTGAATTTTTTTAAAAAAATATTTCGCTCAAATTCCACAATATACCGTTCACTACAAGAATTCTACGATTAGCAAGAGATTACTCTCTCACAATTTAGCGAGGAATTAGCCACACATCCGTGAGGGAAACAAATTCAGTGGCAAAGGTTGAGTAGAAAGTCTCAACAGAAAGTTAGCGAGGTATCTGCAATAACTCAGCGACAAAAATTGCCAATACTTTATTAAGAATGTTAAACTAGATGATAACCTAAGCAATGCGCGGATATATTAACTTCATTAAGTTTTTAAAATAATGTCTAACTTTTTTTTACAAAAGTAAATAATTTATATGAATAAACTTGCAATTTATGTGAAAATGGTTTAAAACAAAAAATGTGATAAAAACCTAAGAAATGAAAAATACAATATTTTATCATTATTTAGAAAACAAAATTTTTGCATTAAAAAACAAAAGTAATTATAATTATTTTTCATGAATGGAGCTGAAAAAGAAAATAATTCCAGGTAAACCTAAAAAGTGTTTTTATTTTTAGATATTATTTTTAAAATTAGATAAAATTAAGATAAGATGGATGGGGAAATATGAAAAAAACACATATGAATGTGTCATAGTAAATATATGAAAATTAGAATTACCTTTTTGTGTAAAAAAATCATTGTTAAAAGAGATAGGTTGTTGATTGTTTTTGGAATGAAGAAATTTCATTGCCTTATAATTCATTTTCATGAATCAAGTTGAAGAAGAAACTAATTACAGGGAAACATGAATAATTTTTTTATTTTTAGAAATTATTTTTGAAATTACATAATATTAAAATACGATGTATGAAGAAATATTGAAACACACACGACGCTGAAGTTTATATAGAGTAGATCAACCTAATAAAATTTTATATCGTTTGAAATCATTTAAGTATTTCATTTGAATAACACATTTTAACGTAAAACATGTTATTTAAAATATAAGTGAATTTATGTTACTTCAAGATTACATAGTTATAGATATCCATATAAACTAAAAATTTATATATATGATCTTTAGGATAATATCACATGATTCAATGGTCAGATTAGTAAAATTTAATGTTTATAAAAAGTTACGGCCGATGTTATTTTAATAAATTTGACACCTGGTTTCATTTGATCCTAACCCATATATATATATATATATATATATATATATATGAATGTGTCTTATTAAGAATGTGAAAATTAATTTTTTTTATAGGCACACTAAACTATTCTTAAATGTACCCTACTAGGGATCAAACCCTACTCCTTGAGCTTGAGGAACTCCTCCTTAGGCCACTTGAGCAATTAGCTCTCGACGTGAAAATTAAAATTATATTTTTGTCTAAGAAAATCATTGTTAAAGAGATGTGTTATTGATTATTTTTGCAATGAAGACATTTCATAATCAAACGACATAATCTAATGTTAACAATCTAATTATCTAGTTGTGTATTGAGGTCTTGAAAGTTATAGTATTCTATATTAATTTACTTTGACTTTAGTTGAAAGTTTATTTAAGAATATAAAATATAGAGATAATAATTTGTAAAAATATTTTTCTTTGATATTATAAATAAATTATAATTTTAAATACTAAATGTTAAGTATCTTTAAAATTAGTATATTAAATTATAAAATGTTTAATTTTAATGATTAATGGCTTAAATATATTTTTCATCCCTGCAAAATTAAGGTAATTCACTTTTCGTTCCTGCAAAAAAATTTGTTGATAAAAAGTTCAAACTTTTCTAAAAAGCTTCTTTTTTAGTCGCTGTGATTAGTTTGGTCAGTTAATTGCTAACTAACTAACATTTCTACCATGCCGATCTACCACATATGCAAATTTGTCCCTCTATTAACATTGAAAACTATATTTAATGCTGATTGACGAGACAAAAACATTAGTTAACTATTGACGTTTTTGCCAAGTCTGTCGGTCACATTTGCAAATTTAGACCCTATATTATCATTAAAAATTATTTATAATACTAATGTGATAAGTTGACACGATAAAACAGTAACTATATCAGCAGTTAACTGATTAAACTAACAACAAAGACTAAAAATGAAAGTTTTGAGAAAAGTTTGCACTTTTAATCAACAATAAATTTTGGATGGACAAAAAATAAATTACCATAATTTTGCATTGACGAAAAATATATTTAAACCTAAAAATTTTAATTAGTTTTTTTACATTTTCAAAAAAATGTTATATAATTTGGCTGATTGAATTTTATTTATTTAAAGAAAATACTATTTCTAGATTACTAAATTTAAAACTATATTGACGGACGGATCCAAGAATGAATCGTGGTGGGGGCCAAAAGTTAATAACAAAAAAAAATATCAAAGAGAGAATTTAAGCATTAGAGCACAAATATGACAAAGAAAATGACACAGTGGGAGTGTGGGACAAGAATCCTAAATTTAACACCTTAAATCAGATTAACCAACCACTATGCTACGTGGCATGTTAGGATATCCTATATAGTATATTAATATTATTTACATTTTAAAAAGAGGGGGGTCAACGCCCTCTCATCCCCTTGAATCCGTCCCTGTCTTTATTCACGAAAGATGTGAATAATTTATGTAAGACTAATTAAAATTATTGTTCATAAATTGACTTGAGGAAGAAAATAATTTAAGGTAAATATGAAAAGTGTTTTGATTTTTATATATAATTTGAAAAATTATACAATATTAAACTATAAGATGGATGGAGAAATATAAAAAAAAAACATAATATATTATTTCATAGTAAGAATTTTTTAAAATTAAAATGATCTTTTAAATTTGTCTAGGACACTCTTTCTAATGTGATAAGTTATTGATTATTTTTTGAAAAATTAAATCATCCTATTGTGTGTTGAGATATTCAATGTTGTGGTATTCCATGTTATTTTTTTAGTTGATAGTTATCTAAACAATATAAAATGTTGAAATAGTAACTTGCAACAAATTAAATTTTCAATGATATTCTAAACATATAGTAAACTAAACTACTAAATGTTAAGCGATTAAAATTATTAATTAAAATATATGTTTAATTTTAACCATTAAAAATTTTAAAATTATTTTTATAATTATAAAAGTTATTTTTTAATAATTTGGATAATTAATTTTAAAAAAATGTTTAAGAAATTATAAATAGTGCACATTATGTCTCAGTTATGTAGCTCAGTTGGTTCGATTCCCAGTTGTGCTACTTTCCTATGAAAAAAACTAGTGCACATTATTATTATTAATTATTTTGGTTATTATTATCATAATTAACATTGTTAAAATGTGAACGATTAGTTATTATTAAAACAAAATGGTTATTAAGAGGATTTATTTTGTTAATTCCTTTCTTTTATATTAATTGAAAATAAGTTCAATTAAATAATTAAAAGTCTGAGTCATATAGCTCAGTTGACGAGCACATGAAGATATGCCTGTGGGTACGGGATTCGATCTCCAGTTGCTGTACTTTCCTGTGAACCAAAAAAATTAAAGAATTAAAACATCATGGTTCTAGGAGATTCATTGTTGTGAGAAAATGATTGTAGTGGTTTTTGAGTTTGGTTGTGCCAAATAGATTAGAATGCTTATATGGAAAAATAGTGTTACATTATGATGTTGATGTGTCAATAATCTAGCATTAGGTTTTGTTTTAATATTATAAAATAATAACTAGACTCGTACCCGCACGATGTACGGATGAAAAAATAAGAATGACTTGGTTATTAATTTTTTGATAAATTAGTTTAAATTATGTATAATATAATGTTACTTTAATTTTAACTTTTTTGTGAGAATTGAGAAAAAAAATTATTGCATTACAATTAAAAAATAAGTTATTGCTTCTATATTGAGCTATGTTGCATTGAATTTGTATAAGTTGTTGCAAAATAAGTATTTATCTTAATAAAATAAATATTTCTATAATTTTTTTTATGTTTGTTTGTACCTCTCAATATAATTAAAAGTGAAAAAAAAATCAACTATAATAAAGGGGGAGAAGATTAAAAAAAGTTATTATTATTAGGGTAACCAAACATAAATAGAATTTATTTAAAATAATTACCACTTTAGTAGTCTTTAAGATTATAAGGATAAATACCGATTATCTGGATGGAGCACGCAGGTTAGCATGTGCGTTTTCTTATCCACTGATTATATATATATATATATATAAATATTATAACATATTTTTAATACTTTAATTAATACAGAAAATTTCACATAATCTCAATTTAATCCTCAAAAAATTAAATAATCAACTAAGTTTTATTAATCCTTAGAAGAACATTTAAATACCCCTTATTACTATTTTTAACAATTTTTTTTATAACTACGGGTTTCCCACCCTTAGGATGAGACTAATCTTATGCGCACTGCGTGGCTGTCGTTGGTTCTTGGGAATTTGGCATAGGTGAGATTTGAATATGGAACCTCCCGTAGTGAATCGTCACTCCTATAAACTTAAGAGTTCCATTTTTGACAATTTGATAAAGGTTAAATATTTTAATAACATTTAAAAATTAATATTTTAATTTTGTTAGTTAAAAAATATATTTTAAATTTCAAAAAATGAAAATAAGTGGTAATAGAAAGAAAAAAGTGGGAATATATAACACGTCTTTTAATAGAACTTCTAATTCAATGTAATTTAAATAATTTATTTGATATTATAACTATTTAAAAGTGAGTTAATTTTAAGTGATTTTAAAGAGAAGATATTTTATTCATTAAAAATTAACTATTGGCATAACTAGTAAACTTTCAAATCTGTTCTCGAGTGTCGAAATTATAGATGTTGAACATTTTGATTTTTAAAGTTGAAAAAAAATTGAAATTGATGTTTTATTTTACAAAATGATATTTATTTTTTTAATACTTTATGATTTTAAGGAACTACAAATTGGCTATGTAAATTTTCATTTTTTTAAAAAATTAAAATAGCGACAGAAAGACAGTGAAAGAAGTAACAGTTGATTATATACCAACCATTTTTATTCTTTATTTTTTTAAGACAAAGTAAGTTGGTGAAATATAATTTTTAAGGCTAAAAATATAATTTTGAATGAAGTAATTTGTGATTATTTTACTTTTAAGGTTAAAATATAATTTTGATCTTTTATCTTTTAATAAATTGTTACTTTAATTTTTCATTTTTTATATATGTTAGTTTGGTCTTTTATCTTGATTTTTCACGTCATTTTTCATTAATATTATTGAGTGCTTTAGTGAAAACGCTACAATTAAGTTAAAAAAGATATATATGAAAGCAGTAAATGGTGTTTGTGCAAAACGATCAATATAGTATAGATAAAAAAGATAATAAAGAGTCAAATTGACAAAAATAAAAAATAAAGTAAAGTTGGAAGTCACTAAAATATAAATGATTAAAATTGTATTTTGACTTATTTTTAATGTTGGACTTAACATTTGCTCACTCATAACGATTGTTCAAACTTAAAAATTAAGTACTTTCGAATATAAGTAGAGAAGTGATTTTTTTTTAAATGGATTATGTTTAAAATTAGAATGAGTGAAGCACCACATCGGTCCTTGAGTTTGCCAAGGTGGTTCACATAGCTTCATAAGTTTGCGAGAGTAATTTACATAAGTTCATGAGTTGCAAGAGTAGTTACCTTATGTCCCTGATATTATTAAATTTTATTCACTTAAGTCCCTAAAACAAAGTAGTTCACATGGATCCCTAGATTCTAAAACTTCAAAGACCTAAATTTAGTAATCTCAACGGCCTAAATGAACTTCGGTACAACTCAAGGACCCATGTGAATTACTTTAGCAAACTCAATGACCTATGTAAACTTCCATGCAATTCAAGAACCTATGTTAATTATCCTTATAATCTCAAAGACTACTAAAGTGGTATTTATTTTAAATAATATCTATTTATGTTTGGTTACCCTAATAATAATAACTATTTTTAATCTTCTCCCCCTTTATTATAGTTGAATTTTTTTTTCACTTTTAATTATATTGAGAGGTACAAACAAACATAAAAAAAAATTATAGAAATATTTATTTTATTAAGATAAATACTTATTTTGCAACAACTTATACAAATTCAATGCAACATAGCTCAATATAGAAGCAATAACTTATTTTTTAATTGTAATGCAATAAATTTTTTTTCTCAATTCTCACAAAAAGTTAAAATGAAGTAACATTTTATATTATACATAATTTACACTAATTTATCAAAAAATTAATAACCAAGTCATTCTTATTTTTTCATCCATACATCAGCGGGTACGAGTCTAGTTATTATTTTATAATATTAAAACAAAACCTAATACTAGATTATTGACACATCAACATCATAATGTAACACTATTTTTCCATATAAGCATTCTAATCTATTTGGCACAACCAAACTCAAAAACCACTACAATCATTCTCTCACAACAATGAATCTCCTAGAACCATGATGTTTTAATTCTTTAATTTTTTTGGTTCACAGGAAAGTACAGCAACTAGAGATCGAATCCCGTACCCACAGGCATGTCTCCATGTGCTCGTCAACTGAGCTATATGACTCAGACTTTTAATTATTTAATTGAACTTAATTTCAATTAATATAAAAGAAAGGAATTAACAAAATAAATCCTATTAATAACCATTTTGTTTTAATAATAACTAATCGTTCACATTTTAACAATGTTAATTATGATAATAATAACCAAAATAATTAATAATAATAATGTGCACTATTTTTTTCATAAGTAGTACAATCGGGAATCGAACCTCGTATCTACACAAACATATCCTCATGCACTCACCAATTGAGCTACATAACTGGGACATAATGTGCACTATTTATAATATCTTAAACATTTTTTAAAATTAATTATCCAAATTATTAAAAAATATCTTTTATAATTATAAAAATAATTTTAAAATTTTTAATGGTTAAAATTAAACATATATTTTAATTAATAATTTTAATTGCTTAACATTTAGTAGTTTAGTTTACTATATGTTTAGAATATCATTGAAAATTTAATTTGTTGCAAGTTACTATTTCAACATTTTATATTGTTTAGATATCTATCAACTAAAAAAATAACATGGATACCACAACATTGAATACCTCAACACACAACATGATGATTTAATTTTTCAAAAAATAATCAATAACTTATAACATTAGAAAGAGTTTCCTAGACAAATTTAAAAGATCATTTTAATTTTAAAAAATTCTTACTATGAAATAATATATTATGTTTTTTTTTTCTATATTTCACCATCCATCTTATAGTTTAATATTGTATAATTTTTCAAATTATATATAAAAATCAAAACACTTTTCATATTTACCTTAAATTATTTTCTTCTTCTAATTAGTCTTACATAAATTATTCACATCTTTCGTGAATAAAGTCAAGGACGGATTCAAGGGGGTGAGAGGGCGTTGACCCCCCTCTTTTTAAAATGTAAATAATATTAATATACTCCATAGGATATCCTAACATGCCACGTAGCATAGTGGTTGGCTCATCTGATTTAAGGTGTTAAATTTATGGTTCGAGTCCCACACTCTCACTGTGTCATTTTCTTTGTCATATTTGTGCTCTAATGCTTAAATTCTCTCTTTGATATTTTTTATTGTTATCGATTTGTTATTAACTTTTGGCCCCCACCACGATTCATTACTTGATCCGTCCCTCAATAAAGTTTTAAATTTAGTAATCTATAAATAGTATTTTCTTTAAATAAATAAAATTCAATCAGCCAAATTATATAACATTTTTTTGAAAATGTAAAAAAACTAATTAAAATTTTGGCTGTTAGTTTAATCAGTTAATTGCTGATATAGTTACTGTTTTATCCTGTCAACTTATCACATTAGTATTATAAATAATTTTTAATGATAATATAGGGTCTAAACTTGTAACATGGCAGAAACGTCAATAGTTAACTAATGTTTTTGTCTTGTCAATCAGCATTAAATATAATTTTCAATGTTAATAGAGGGACAAATTTGCATATGTGGTAGATCGGCATGGTAAAAATGTTAGTTAGTTAGCAATTAACTGACCAAACTAATCGCAGGGACTAGAAAAGAAGCTTTTTAGAAAAGTTTGGACTTTTTATCAACAAATTTTTTTGCAGGAACAAAAAGTGAATTACCTTAATTTTGCAGGGATGAAAAATATATTTAAGCCATTAATCATTAAAATTAAACATTTTATAATTTAATATACTAATTTTAAAGTTACTTAACATTTAGTATTTAAATTTATAATTTATTTATAATATCAAAGAAAAATATTTTTACAAATTATTATCTCTATATTTTATATTCTTAAATAAACTTTCAACTAAAGTCAAAGTAAATTAATATAGAATACTATAACTTTCAAGACCTCAATACACAACTAGATGATTAGATTGTTAACATTAGAATATGTCGTTTGATTATGAAATGTCTTCGTTCCAAAAATAATCAATAACATATCTCTTTAACAATGATTTTCTTAGACAAAAATATAATTTTAATTTTCACGCCGAGAGCTAATAGCTCAAGTGGCATAAGGAGGAGTTCTTGAAGCTCAAGGAGTACGGTTCGATCCTTAGTAAGGTACATTTAAGAGTAGTATAGTGTGCCTATAAAAAAAAGTAATTTTCAAATTCTTACTAAGAAACATATATATATATATATATATATATATATATATATATATATATATATATATATATATATATATATATATATATATGAGTCAGGATCAAATGACACCAGGTGTCAAATTTATTAAAATTACATCGGCCGTAATTTTTTATAAACATTAAATTTTACTAATCCGACCATTGAATCATGTGATATTATCCTAAAGATCCTATATATAAATTTTTAGTTTATTTGGATATCTATAACTATGTAATCTTGAAATAACATAAATTCACTTATATTTTAAATAACATGTTTTACGTTAAAATGTGTTATTCAAATGAAATACTTAAATGATTTCAAACGATATGAAATTTTATTAGGTTGATCTACTCTATATAAACTTCAGTGTCGTGTGTGTGTTTCAATATTTCTTCATACATCGTATTTTAATATTATGTAATTTCAAAAATAATTTCTAAAAATAAAAAATTTATTCATGTTTCCCTGTAATTAGTTTCTTCTTCAACTTGATTCATGAAAATGAATTATAAGGCAATGAAATTTCTTCATTCCAAAAACAATCAACAACCTATCTCTTTTAACAATGATTTTGTTACACAAAAAGGTAATTCTAATTTTCATATATTTACTATGACACATTCATATGTGTTTTCTTCATATTTCTCCATCCATCTTATCTTAATTTTATCTAATTTTAAAAATAATATCTAAAAATAAGAATACTTTTTAGGTTTACCTGAAATTATTTTCTTTTTCAGCTCCATTCATGAAAAATAATTATAATTACTTTTGTTTTTTAATGCAAAAATTTTGTTTTCTAAATAATGATAAAATATTGTATTTTTCATTTCTTAGGTTTTTATCATATTTTTTTGTTTTAAACCATTTTCACATAAATTGCAAGTTTATTCATATAAATTATTCACTTTGATAAAAAAAAGTTAGACATTATTTTAAAAACTTAATGAAGTTAATATATCCGCGCATTGCGTAGGTTATCATCTAGTTTAACATTCTTAATAAAGTATTGGCAATTTTCATCGCTGAGTTATCGCAGATACCTCGCTAACTTTCTGTTGAGACTTTCTACTCAACCTTTGCCACTGAATTTGTTTCTCCCTCACGGATGTGTGGCTAATTCCTCGCTAAATTGTGAGAGAGTAATCCCTTGCTAATCGCAAAATTCTTGTAGTGAACGGTATATTGTGGAATTTGAGCGAAATATTTTTTTTAAAAAAATTCACTATATGCGATAATTTTTTTTACAATTATACCTGATCCATTTTTTATCGGCCAATTATACCTGAACCTTATCTTCACAATTTTTTTGTTCTTTTTTATATTTTATCTTCACAAATTTGAAGTAAACAATTTCAATAGAATTTATGGATCTCTGGTTTAGATATATATAATATATATAATATACCTTATTCTTTCAAGCTTATCTTATTCAATCTCTAAAATATGTTCCAATTTAAAAAATAACAAAAAGGATGTAAATTGAGTTAGAAACTTCAAAATGAATAATACATTATATGCAGAAAGTTTCAAATAATTTATGTAATTTAAAAATAGCGTTTACAATTTTATTTCGAAAAACAACATATTGTTCCAGTGATAGTACACGATCTTGAGACAAAACTTTTTAAACTTTAAAAATATTAAAAAAAAAACTAGGTAATTTGAGCTAGAAACTTAAAAGTGAATAAGATATTGTTTTAAAAAAACTTTAAATAATTTAGGCAATTGAAAAAATGTGTTTTCATTTTTATTTTGAAAAACACTATATTCTTCAAGTGTATAATGTACATCTCTAAAAAAAATGCGAAAATTTAAAAAAAATAAAAAATTATAGAAATTGAGTGAGAAATTTCAAAGTGAATAACACATTGTTTTTAGAGAGCTTCAAAAAATTTATGAAATTTAAAAATCACGTTTTCACTTCTATTTCGAAAAACACCACATTATTCATGTGTATAGTACACGATTTCTAAAAAATTTGTTGCAATTTTAAAAATATAAAAGTTATGTAAATTGAGTTAGAAACTTCAAAGTGAATAATACATTGGTTTCAAGAAGCTTCAAATAATTTAAGTATTTTAAAAATCATATTTTCATTTTTATTTAAAAAATACCATATTTTTCAAGTGTATTATACATAGTTCACTATCTCTAAAAAATTGTTGTATGTTTGAAATATAATTTTTTTTTTTTTGTAAATTAAGGTAAAAATTTCAAAGTGAATAATACATTAATTTCAGAAAGCATCAAATAATTTATGTAATTTAAAAACATCCTATTCATTTTTATTTGGAAAATACTCTATTTTTCAAATGTATTGTACGTGTACACGATCTCTTAAAAACCGTTACAATTTTTAAAATATAAAAAATTATCTAAATTGAGCTTCAAATCCAAAGTGAATAATAAAAAAATCTTGAAGTAATTTAGATAATTTTAAAATACCCTATTCATTTTTATTTCGAAAAACACCATATTTTTCAAGTGTATAGTACACAATCTCTATAAAAACTATTTTAATTTTAAAAACATTAAAAATTATATAAATTGAACTAGAAACATCAAAAAGAATAATTATTATTTTTTGAAAGCATCAAATAATTTAGGTAATTTAATAAATACATTTTATTTTTTATTTTGAAAAACACCTTATTCTTCAAGTGTATAATACACTATCTCTAAAAAAGTGGATGCAATTTTTAAAAAATAAAAATATCTAAATTAAGTTAAAATCTTAAAAGTGAATAATAAATTATTTTCAAAAAAATTCAAATGATTTAGGTAATTTGAAAAACAAGTTCTCATTTTTACGTCGAAAAACATCATATTCCTCGAGTATTTAGTACACGATCTCTAAAAAAATTATTGCAATTTTTCAAATATAAAAAAACTATGTAAATTGAGTTATAAACTTCAAAGTAAATAATACATTATTTTTCAAAAAGCTTCAAATAATTTTGATAATTTAAAAATCGCTTTTGCATTTTTATTTCAAAAAACATCATATTCTTCGAGTGTATAGTATACGATCTCTAAAAAAACTATTCCATTTTTTAAATATAAAAAAAAGTTATGTAAATTGAGTTAAAAAATTTAAAATGAACAATACATTATTTACCAAAAAAGTGAATAATACATTATTTTTTAGAAAGCTTCAAATAATTTTGATAATTTAATAATTGCATTTTCATTTTGACTTTGAAAAACCACATCTCCTTCAAATGTATAGTACACGATCTCTTAAAAATATGTTGCAATTTTAAAAATATAAAAGATTACGTAAATTGAGTTAGAAACTTCAAAGTGAATAATACATTATTTTCAGAAAGCATCAAATAATTTAGATATTTTAAAAACACCCTATTCATTTTTATTTATAAAACACCCTATTTAGTACATGATCTATAAAAAAATTGTTACAATTTTAAAAATATAAAAAATTATTTAAATTGAGTTAGAAATATCAAAGTGAATAATTCATTGTTTACATAAAGCTTCAAATAATTTAGGTAATTTAAAAACACCCTATTCATTTTTATTTTGAAAAATACCTTATTCTTCAAATGTATTGTCCATGATTTCTTAAAAAATTGGTGCAATTTTTATATATAAAAATTCTCAAAATTGAGCTTGAAACTTCAAAGTAAATAATACATTGTTTTAAGCTTCAAAAAACTTAGATAATTTAAAAACATCCTATTAAATTTTATTATGAAATCATCATATTCTTTAAGTGTATTGCACACAATCTCTAAAAAAATTGTTGTAATTTTTAAAATATAAAAAATTATGTAAATTGAGTTCAAAACTTCAAAATAATAATAAATTGTTTCTGAAAAGCTTCAAACAATTTAAGTAATTTAAAGACACCTTATTCATTTTTCCTTTGAAAAACACTTTATTTTTTCAAGTTTATAGTACACGATCTCTAAAAAAATTGTTGCATTTTAAAAATATAAAAAGTTATATAAATTGAGTTAGGAGCTCTAAAATGAATAACACATTATTTTGATAAAGTTTCAAATAATTTAGGTAATTTAAAAATCTTGTTTACAATTTTATTTTAAAAAATATTCTATTCTTCAAGTGTACAGTATATGATCTCTAAAAGAACTGTTGCAGCTTAAAAATATAAAATATTATGTAAATTGAACTAGAAACTTCAAAGTGAATAAGACATTGTTTTTAATAAGCTTTAAATAATTTAGGTAATTTAAAAATTTTGTTTTCATTTTTATTTCGAGAAACACCATATTATTCGTGTATAATATATAATCTGTAAAAGATTATTGCAATTTTAAAAATACAGAAAAAATATATAAAAAAAATTAAAAATCTAAAAATAAATAGTACATTATTTTCACAGCCATTATTGTTTTGTGATTTGTTGTGCTGAAATTTAACAGAATCCATTCAATCCTAAAGAAGGATATTGTCTGTCACCTGTTCTTTTTTATCCTCTTGCTCCACCAATTCTACTGCTCATCCATATCAGTAATAGTCATACGAACTAGATGTCAAATAGTTTAGATTTTTATTTATGTATATGGCTTAACTATTACTCTTAAACATAGTTAATTATTTCTCTAATTCTTCGTTATTTGAAAAACATTAGTGTTTGTACATTTATGAATAAGAGGGCAAGTCAGTATACAAAGCCCCCACATGGAGGATAAGAATCTGTGACCACTAAGTCACTAAGGATGCTCCTTAATCTTTTAAACTTAATTTCTTTGACATGTCTAAAATTTCTTGATAGGCAATAGAGATTTTTGTTTGCACATTTCACCTATAAAAACTAAAAAAACTTGTATTGCAAGTAGAAGTTACTTGCAACATTGATAGATTAAGCATCATTCTTATGTTAGAAACCCAGCCTGGTGGTTAGTATGAAAAACAGGGAAGAACTTTCTAATTTGCAAAACGTACACATTTTGAGATCTTTGAGGGTTTGCATGTGTACATTGTAAAGTATTATTATTATTACTGTCTCTCTCTCTCTCTCTGGGTCTCTGGGGTGGGTATCTCTCTATCTCTATTCTCTATTCTACTAATAATTCTTTTTCTCTTTTGTGTGTGTGCTCACTTTTGCTTTTGGATTTGGTGTGTGTGTGTTAGTTATAACACTTGAGACACTTTACAATAAAAAAATGGTTTCTGATCTGTGATTGTTGCTAATGCAATTCTTAATATGTTGTGTTAACACTATAGTATTCGTTAACTTCCGCTGTTACTAATTCTCACTTTTCACTTTTTCAGAATTGTTGTGTTTAATCTAATTAATTACCTACCTGATTTTTCAATGCTTTGATAGCACACGCAGCTTTGAAGAGAATCTCGAGTTGCGTCCCGATGGGGTCCCTGTAGAATAATGGGCGGCTTATTTGGCATATAGAGACAAACCAAAGACAAAGGTAACTTATTTCATGAATCTTGTTCTTGATACCAAACAATAGATCCTGTGAATATATGAGACATGTCTCTTGTTGGCTACCACATTGAGAAATTTTGATGGGGTTTTATCAAGTTTTATGTTTGTTTTCTTCTCTTTTAGTGTTCATTTGATAATTCGAGCTTTCTTTAGTGTTTTGATATTCGAGCTAGCAAATGTAAAATATAAAGATCTTATTATTTTACTGTGTTTTAGGCTTTATATTATGATTGCAGTCTTGCCATTGTTAAAGTGTTATTCATTATGTGATCTCTTAATTCATGAACCTATTTATGGGTGGTGACTAAAAATATATGGGCATAATAATGTAACTTATATATACCAGCTATTATTTAATGTAACATACAGCAGAATAACGTAACCTAGTTATTTTCTGTTTTTTTTCTTTTTCTGTTTGCTGCTGCTCTCTGTTCTGTTTTTTTTGAGGTACTGCTGTTCAAGTCCCTATGAGCATGTCCTGATTGGGGTTTCTTCTCGTTTTGAGTTCTGGGGCGTTGAATTTTTGACTTTTTGCATGCTGAGTTGGTTGTGTATTGTTTATAAGTATTTCCCAAGTGATGAATTGCTGAGAATTGGAAATACTTCGCAATGACTTCTCGTTTTAGTGACTACTTGTTTGATTATTGAGGAAACAGTGAGTGTGTTGTGTGGTGTACTAATTGTACTGTTACTTTGAATGTGAAGAGCACTCATCACTTTAACTAATTGCTCATCTTCCTATATTTTGTGCTGCTGTGGTTATTCTGCTTTCCTTTTTAAAAGCAATGATTTAAAGCTGAGGATTTTGTTCTTAAACCATGCTGTATGTAAGTGGTTGATCTACTTGCTTGCAAAACACAATAGATATTCACGATGAAATCTAACAAAACTTACCATTTGTGGAAACTGGAAATAAACCTGGTATTAATAAACCTTGCTATCGGGCACATCTGAGTGTAAATATATCCAAGGTTTTTTTTTAATATAATATTAATATATCCAAGGTTTTTAAGTTTTGAAGTTCGATTTCTTTTTATAATTCAGTGAAACGTGTTTCTCATGGTTTTATTTGTTTTTCTTTCATGTGATGTTAATATCCAAGGAAAAAAGCCTGAAGAGGAAAGAAGATTCCCACTTCTGAGACTCCAAAGTTGTACTCTACCAACTTCAAGGTTCCAAAATTTAAACCCTCAATCAGATCAGCTAACAGATCATTGTCTTTGAAGTCTTGAATAAGGTTCCAAAATTTATTAGATTTTTTTTTTTGAATTGATTCCTTCATAATTTAATTTATAATAAATTAATATTGAAGTGATATGCGATGTTCGATATGCGATATGATAAGTGATAAACGATAAGCGATAAGCGAAATGATAAGTGATAAACGATAAGAAAACTGATAAGTCATAAGAGATAAGCGATATGATAAGTGATAAGTGAATGATAAGAGACAACTGATAAGCGATAAACGATATGATAAGTGATAATAGATAAGTGAAGCGATAAGTGATATGATAATTGATATGATAAACGATAAGCGATATGATAAGTGATAGGATAAGTGATAAGTGAATGATAAGCGATATGATAAGTGATAAACGATAAGTGAAATGATAAGTGATAAGTGATAAGTTAAGTGATAAGATAAGTGTTAAAGGTATGATAAGAAATAATAAAACCCAAAACCCCAAACCCCAAACCCTAAACCCTAAACAACTAAACAACTAAACATCTAAACTCTAAACCTTAAACCCTCAACCCTTAACCATTAACCCTCAACACTTAGCACTTAACACTAAACCCTAAACCCTAAACCTAAAACCCTTAACCCTAACACCTAAACCCTAAGCCCTTAGCCCTTAACACTAAACCCTAAACCCTAAACACTAAACCCTTAACACTAAACCCTAAACCATAAACCATAATCAAACGACATAATCTAATGTTAACAATCTAATCATCTAGTTGTGTATTGAGGTCGTATTGAGGTCTTGAAAGTTATAGTATTCTATATTAATTTACTTTGACTTTAGTTGAAAGTTTAAGAATATAAAATATAGAGATAATAATTTCTAAAAATATTTTTCTTTGATATTATAAATAAATTATAAATATAAATACTAAATGTTAAGTAACTTTAAAATTAGTATATTAAATTATAAAATGTTTAATTTTAATGATTAATGGCTTAAATATATTTTTCATCCCTGCAAAATTAAGGTAATTCACTTTTCGTTCATGCAAAAAAATTTGTTGATAAAAAGTTTTCCTGCGATTAGTTTGGTAAGTTAATTGCTAACTAACTAACATTTCTACCATGCCGATCTACCACATATGCAAATTTGTCCCTCTATTAACATTGAAAACTATATTTAATGCTGATTGACGAGACAAAAACATTAGTTAACTATTAACATTTCTGCAATGTCAGTCGGTCAAATTTGCAAGTTTAGACCCTATATTATCATTAAAACTTATTTATAATACTAATGTGATAAGTTGACAGGATAAAATAGTAACTATATCAGCTTTTAACTGATTAAACTAACAGCAAAGACTAAAAATGAAAGTTTTGAGAAAAGTTTGCACTTTTAATCAACAATAAATTTTGGATGGACGAAAATAAATTACCATAATTTTGCATTGACGAAAAATATATTTAAACCTAAAAATTTTAATTAGTTTTTTTACATTTCCAAAAAAATGTTATATAATTTGACTGATTGAATTTTATTTATTTAAAGAAAGTACTATTTATAGATTACTAAATTTAAAACATTCTTGAGGGACGGATCCATGAATGAATCGTGGTGGGGGCTAAAAGTTAATAACAAATTGATAACAATAAAAAATATCAAAGAGAGAATTTAAACATTAGAGCACAAATATGACAAAGAAAATAACACAGTGGGAGTGTGGGACTCGAACCCTAAATTTAACACCTTAAATCAGATGAGCCAACTACTATGCTACGTGGCATGTTAGGATATCCTATGGAGTATATTAATATTATTTACATTTTAAAAAGAGGGGGTCAATGCCCTCTCACCCCCTTGAATCCGTCCCTGACTTTATTCACGAAAGATGTGAATAATTTATGTAAGACTAATTAAAATAATTGTTCATGAATTGACTTGAAGAAGAAAATAATTTAAGGTAAATATGAAAAGTGTTTTGATTTTTATATATAATTTGAAAAATTATACAATATTAAACTATAAGATAGATGGAGAAATATAGAAAAAAAAAACATAATATATTATTTCATAGTAAGAATTTTTTAAAATTAAAATGATCTTTTAAATTTGTCTAGGAAACTCTTTCTAATGTGATAAGTTATTGATTATTTTTTGAAAAATTAAATCACCCTGTTGTGTGTTGAGGTATTCAATATTGTGGTATTCCATGTTATTTTTTTAGTTGATAGTTATCTAAACAATATAAAATGTTGAAATAGTAACTTGCAACAAATTAAATTTTCAATGATATTCTAAACATATAGTAAACTAAACTACTAAATGTTAAGCGATTAAAATTATTAATTAAAATATATGTTTAATTTTAACCATTAAAAATTTTAAAATTATTTTTATAATTATAAAAGATATTTTTTAGTAATTTGGATAATTAATTTTAAAAAAATGTTTAAGAAATTATAAATAGTGCACATTATGTCCCAGTTATGTAGCTCAGTTGGTGAGTGCATCAGGATATGCTTGTGTAGATACGAGCACATGGAGACATGCTTGTGGGTACGGGATACGATCTCCAGTACTTTCCTGTGAACCAAAAAAATTAAAGAATTAAAACATCATGGTTCTAGGAGATTCATTGTTGTGAGAGAATGATTGTAGTGGTTTTTGAGTTTGGTTGTGCCAAATAGATTAGAATGCTTATATGGAAAAATAGTGTTACATTATGATGTTGATGTGTCAATAATCTAGCATTAGGTTTTGTTTTATATTATAAAATAATAATTAGACTCGTACCCGCACGATGTATGGATGAAAAAATAAGAATGACTTGGTTATTAATTTTTTGATAAATTAGTATAAATTATGTATAATATAAAATGTTACTTCATTTTAACTTTTTGTGAGAATTGAGAAAAACAAATTATGGCATTACAATTAAAAAATAAGTTATTGCTTCTATATTGAACTATGTTGCATTCAATTTGTATAAGTTGTTGCAAAATAAGTATTTATCTTAATAAAATAAATATTTCTATAATTTTTTTTTTATGTTTGTTCATACCTCTCAATATAATTAAAAGTGAAAAAAAAATTCAAATATAATAAAGGGGGAGAAGATTAAAAAAAGTTATTATTATTAGGGTAACCCTAAACCCTAATTCCTAAACCCTAAACAACTAAACCCTAAACCTTTAACCCTAAACAACTAAACCCTAAACCCATAACCCTTAACCCTAAACAACTAAACATCTAAACCCTAAACCTTAAACCCTCAACCCTTAACCCTCAACACTTAACACTTAACACTAAACCCTAACACCTAAACCATAAGCCCTTAGCCCTTAACACTAAACACTAAACCCTAAACACTTAACCCTTAACACTAAACCGTAAAACCCTAAACCCTAAACCATAAACCATAATCAAACGACATAAACTAATGTTAACAATCTAATCATCTAGTTGTGTATTTAGGTCGTATTGAGGTCTTGAAAGTTATAGTATTCTATATTAATTTACTTTGACTTTAGTTGAAAGTTTATTTAAGAATATCAAATATAGAGATAATAATTTGTAAAAATATTTTTCTTTGATATTATAAATAAATTATAAATTTAAATACTAAATGTTAAGTAACTTTAAAATTAGTATATTAAATTATAAAATGTTTAATATTAAGGATTAATGGCTTAAATATATTTTTCATCCCTGCAAAAATAAGGTAATTCACTTTTCGTTCCTACAAAAAAATTTGTTAATAAAAAGTTTAAACTTTTCTAAAAAGCTTCTTTTTTAGTCCCTGCGATTAGTTTGGTCAGTTAATTGCTAACTAACTAACATTTCTACCATGCCGATCTACAACATATGCAAATTTGTCCCACTATTAACATTGAAAACTATATTTAATGCTGATTGACGAGACAAAAACATTAGTTAACTATTGACGTTTCTGCAAACGATAAGCGATATGATAAGTGATAGGATAAGAGATAAGTGATTGATAAGCGATGTGATAAGTAATAAACTATAAGTGAAATGATAAGTGATAAATTAAGTGATAGGATAAGTGTTAACGGTATGATAAGCAATAATAAACCCTAAAACCTAAACCCTAAAAGCTAAACCCTAAACCCTAACCCCTAACCCTTAACACCTAAGCCCTAAGCCCTAACCACTAACCCCAAAGCCCTAAGCCCTAAGCTCTAAGCCCTTAGCCCAAAGGCCTTAGTCCTTAGCCCTTAGCCCTTAGCCCTTAACCCTTAACCCTTAACCCTCAACCCTAAATACTAAACACTAAACCCTAATCCCTAAATCCAAAACCATAAACCCTAAACCCTAAACCATCAACCCTCAACCCTCAACCCTAAACAACTAAACAGCCCTAAACAACAAAACCTTAGCCCTTAACCCTTAACCCTAAACAACTAAACATCTAAGCCCTAAGCCCTAAGCTCTAATCCATTAACCCTTAACCCTTAACCCTAAACCCTAAACCCTAAACCCAAAACCCAAAACCCAAACCCCTAAACCCTAAGTGATAAACGATAAGCAAAGTGATAAGTTATAAGAGATAAGCGATATGATAAGTGATAAGCGATAAGTGAATGATAAGTGATAATTGATAAGCGATAAACGATATGATAAGTAACAAAAGATAAGTGAAGCGATAAGCGATAAGTGATATGATAATTGATAAGTGATAAACGATAAGCGATATGATAAGTGATAGGATAAGAGATGAGTGAATGATAAGCGATATGATAAGTAATAAACGATAAGCGAAATGATAAGTGATAACATAAGTGTTAAAGGTATCATAAGCAATAATAAACCCTAAACCATAAACCATAAACCCTAAACCATAAACCCTAAACCCTAAACACTAAACACTAAACCCTTAACCCTAAACCATAAACCCTAAACCCTAAATCCTAAACACTAAACACTAAACACTAAACCCTTAACCCTTAACCCTTAACCCTTAACCCTTAGCCCTAAGCCCTAAGCCCTAAGCCCTAAGCCCTTAGCCCTAAGCCATAAGCCCTTAGCCCTAATCCTTAAGCCCTAGGCCCTAGGCCCTAGGCCCTAAGCCTTAAGCCCTAAGCCCTAAGCCCTATGCCCTAAGCCCTAAGCCCTAAGCCCTTAACCCTTAACACTTAACCCCTAACCCCTAACCCTTAACCCCAAATGCATAACCCTAAACCCTAAACCATAAGCCATAAACCCTAAACCCTAAACCATAAACCCTAAGTGATAAACGATAAGCAAAGTGATAAGTTATAAGAGATAAGCGATATGATAAGTGATAAGCGATAAGTTAATGATAAGTGATAATTGATAAGCGATAAACGATATGATAAGTGATAAAAGATAAGTGAAGCGATAAGCGATATGATAATTGATAAGTGATAAACGATAGGCGATATGATAAATCATAGGATAAGAGATAAGTGAATGATAAGTGATATGATAAGTAATAAACGGTAAGTGAAATGATAATTGATAAGTTAAGCGATAAGATAAATGTTAAAGGTATGATAAGCAATAATAAACCATAAACCCTAAACCCTAAACCCTAAACCCTTAACCATTAACCATAAACCCTAAGCCCTAAACCCTAAGCCCTAAGCCCTAAGCCCTAAGCCCTAAGCCCTAAGCCCTAAGCCCTAAGCCCTAAGCCCTTAACCCTTAACCCTTAACCCTTAACTATTAACCCTTAACCCTTAACCCTTAACCCTTAACCGTCAACCCTCAACCCTTAACCCTTAACCCTAAACAACTAAACAACTAAACCCTAAACAACTAAACAACCCTAAACAATTAAACCTTAACCCTTAACCCTACACAACTAAACATCTAAACATCTAAACCCTAAACCCCCAACACTAACACTAAACCCTAAACCCTAAGCCCTTAGCCATTAACACTAAACCCTAAACCCTAAACCCTTAACCCTAAACCCTTAACCCTAAACCCTTAACCCTAAATCCTAAACCATAAACTATAAACCATAAACCCTAAACCCTAAACTCTAAACATAAACTTAACAAGAAATGGATTGATTTGGGATAAATTATCCTCATATTGTTCACTCGATGTGGGACTTTTGGTTTTGGACTTAACAATCACATTGAATGGTGTCAAGAAATTCATGTACTTTTAGTTTTGATCTTGTGAACTCTTTTTATCACGATGAGAGCAAAAAAAACCCGGTGCTAGTGGCTCCGTTCTCCACCCCTTCTTCAGCGTGGGAGCGATTCCAGTCCCCCCTAATCAAGTTTCAGCATAGGGACTTTTTTGCCTAAGGAGGGGCGAGCGTCGTGAAGTATGCCTATATGTCAATTGTTTCCTGTATTGGTTGACACTTGATGCTTTGTTTTAACTCATTCTCCTTTTGTAGGAACAAGCCAAGTCGCTCATGGGCTTGATTGCTATGAGCATGGCCATGCTGCAGCATGTCTATGACCAAGCTGAAGACTGGGGTCAAGCCGTTTCCCTGAAGGCCCAGTTACGGGATTTAAGGGATGATATGGACCTGAAGGAGGCTTTGCTCAAGAGTGCCAAAGAGTCGGAATCTCGGAATGCCAAGGATCTCGCCTCCTTAAAGGAGAAGCTCTCTTGTGCTGAGGTGGAGCTTGCCAAGGAGAAAGAGAAGAGTGCCGGCTTGGATGCCGAGAAAGCGAAGCTGGAGGATGGGATTTCTCATCTCAAAGCTAAGGTGACCTCTGATGGCTTTGTTATTATTGCTCTGCGTTCTGAGCTCCAGGAGACGACTTCGAAGCTTCAGGAGACTCAAGTTGAGCTTCAGGAAATGCAGGAGAAGCTGGACAAGGCTTATCAAGACATAGACACTACGGTGTAAAAACTCTTCAATTTTTGAATCCCGGGATTGAGTTTAACACCCGTGGTCTCTGTAAGTTCCATGGTGTGAAGGACGGGAAGTTCTAGGACTTTCATTACCCCCACAATCTCGTACCTCTCGATCCCGCTGATCCTCGGCTGGAGTCATTCGACTGTAGCACTCCTCTTCCTTCTGAAGTCGTTCCTGAACCCGAAGGTGCAGATGCCGGGGAGGCGCCATGATGTTCATAATTTTGTCATGTGTTTTTAATTTACTTTTGTAAGCACGATGACTTTGTACCGTCCCGGTAATGCCGGGTTGACTATTCATGGTCAATTACTATTTCTCAATTTGTCTTTTTCAATATAGTTTCAATAATATTTTCTTTCTTCTTCTTGAGCTCAATGCTTTCTCTCTTATTTCATCGACAAGAGTCCTGATTTTTTTACTCAAAATTTTTTGTACTCAATGTACTCATTGGTTACGTACGTGGAAAAAAGTGGTTACATTAGTTATTTTTTTGTTACAATGTACAATGGTTACATACGTTGAAAAAAGTGGTTACATTAGTTATTTTTTGTTACAGTGTCTTTTCGGATTTGAATGTTACACGTGTAGAAATATGTGGTTACAACGTAAAAATAAAAACTCAACAAAACTTCTACGTGTGTAACTAGATATTTTAACGTATGTAACCATGAGTATAAAGTGAGTACAAAAAATGTGAGTACGAAAATCTTTTTTCCATCGATAATTCCGTTTCTGTTCTTGCATAAAGATCAATTATGAAGATCTAGTTTCAAGCTTTGTGTGCAGGTTCGTTTAACATGGTACCAGTAAGCCTGTGATACACGATCCTCTCTTCCTCCTCCCGCAAGAAAGCCCTACAAATGTTCTTGTTCCCATTCAAGTAAAGACGACAACTATCACCAATGGTCCCGTGCGTTCCTGCATGCACTGCGCTGCAAGAACAAGGTGGGATTCATTGATGGCTCAATATTGCGTCCAGCTGATACAAATGACAAATTCCTACATGGGATCGTTGTAACACTACGGTACTTTCTTGACTCCTTCAAACTTTAGATTCCTCTATTGTTAATTCCATCCTTTGGATGGATCTTACCTATGATGTATGGCAAAATTTGCACAAAAGATATTGTCAAGGTGATCTGTTTCGTGTCACGGAACTCCAATAATCATTGTTCGCCTTCAAGCAAGGTGACTTGTTCATAACAGCGTACTTCACACAGCTGAAAGGGATTTGGCTTGAACTCGCCAACTTCAGGCCTCTACCCTTTTGCAAATGCATCACACCTTGCACTTGTGATCTTCTACCTACCATTCAGCACTATCATGAGTCAGATTTTGTAATTCGCATCCTTCGCGGTCTAAATAAACAATATAGTAACGTACTATCAACATCATGCTTATGGATCCATTACCGGATGCTGATAAAGTTTTTCACTCTTGATTCAACAAGAACGACAGATTCAAGTTCCTTCAAAGGAAACACGTGTTTTTGCCAATTTCAGCGATCAAAGCACTTCCTTCAAGAACAAGGGTCAAGGTAAGTCTATTCTTGGGAAGCCTTGGAATCAGAAGGGCAAACAAAAGGTCTGCACCTTCTGTTATAAGCTTGGGCACACTGAAAATGTATGTTACGATAAGCATGGACGTCCTCACAGTTTTCCAAAACAAGAAAATGTTGTTAATCAGTGTGCTCAAGACATCTCAATTGACAAAGCAAATTCAGATGAGGATTCAGATGCTCCCCAAGCTTCCTCTCCTAGTGTAGCCTTCACTCTCGAACAGTAGCAAGCAATCCTAGTTCTCTTGAAATAGTTCAACTCATCTCAACACTTGGCTAGGCATTTCTCTTCATCATCCCAACCAAACAAATCCAAATCAGGTACTATCTGTCTTTTTAATCTCCTAGGTAAGAGTGAAAAATGGATCATTGACACCGGTGCTACGAACCATGTGTCACACAACCTTGATTTCTTCCATTCCTATAGGAAAATCAAACCTATCACGGTTAAACTCCCTAATGGGAGTCCTATCACCACTCCCATAGCTGGGACAATGTTCTTTAATCAAGATTTTTTCTTAACAGATGTCCTTTACATTCCTGAGTAATTACAATCTTATTTCTATAGAAAAATTAGTTCACTATCTTGACTATAGAATCATTGTTGATAAAATTTCTTGTATGATTCAGGAGATACCAACCTCGAGGATGATTGGTGCTGCTAATTACCAATGGGGTCTTTACAGCCTTTACATGCTTTCACATTCTGATCTGTCCACAAATGCTACTTCTGTTGCTTTTACTTCTACAAATTCAAATACATATATTTGGCACTTACGTTTTGTTCATGTTCCACATGATAAAAACCTTGTTACAACAATACTATAATGATGATACAATGATGAAAAGGCTCTCTTTTCCTTCTTATGCTCAAACTTCTATTGCTTTCTTTGATTTGCTCCATATAGATATTTGGGGAACACATTCTTATGTTGTAGATGATCTAAGTAGGGTGCCAGTTATGATACACAAACTCACATTTTCCTAGACAAATTCAAAGGCTCAAAAAGTATAATGTGACAATTGAAGTGATATTTATTATTTTTTATATTAAATCGAAGGCTCTTAAGGTATTTGTGTATTCATACACAAGTTTTCACTTGTGCATGATAAATAGAACCTCTAAGTAGACATACATGAATTATTTGCATTAAAGAAAAATCTGAGACTAGGCAGCATGTTCAAGACTTCGTCACCATGGTTAGAACTCAATTTGATATATTCGTACAGATAATGGACCTAAGTTCATTAGGCTAAGTTACTATAATTCGGTATGGCATTAATCATCAGCGTAGCTGTGTTGAGTCGCTACCACAAAATGGTGTGGTGGAACGCAAATACCAACACATCTTATCTACATGTCGTGCTTTAATGTTTCAGTCTTGTTTACCAAAAGTATTTTGGAATTATGCTGTTGCCCATGCTACCTTTATTATTAACCGACTTCCTTCGAAGAAACTTCAAAATAAAACTCCTTATGAATTGATATTTGGTTCTAAGCCTGATATTAGTCAATAGTAGGTATTTGGTTGCTTAATGTATGCTTTTTCTTTAACTAGGAACAGAAAGAAACTAGATTGAAGAGCAAGGAAATGTTTATTCCTTGGTTACAGAAGAGGCACCAAGGGCTATCTAGCTTATGATCTAAATAGTCATGAAGTTTCTCTAACCAAGGATACTAAATTTCATTAAACAGTTTTCCTTTATAATTTAAATATCTCGAAGGAAACAAAAACTACACCACCTGTTTCTAACCGTGCAGATGCTTCTTTAGATATTTTTGCATATTTGTGTCATCAACCTGTTTGTCCAGATTCTGCAGTAGTAACACCTAATGACAACATTAGTTATTCTACTCAAGAGCCTGCAACAGATACCTCTACTGCTTCTCCAAATGTACTACAACCTCCCGGTTCTTCAGATAATGGTTTGGACTAGCAAGCAGTGGTTCCTAACACAGATGCTCCAAATCAAGAAGTCATTATCCCTAATGCTCCTTTGAGGACATCTACAAGGGAAAGGAGGCCTCCTATTCATTTAGATGCTTATAATTGCTATCTCATTACATCTGATAAATATAAGGGTGTTAAATATCTTATTTCTAACTATCTATCAAACAATAATCTTAATCCCCATTATAAGTACATTATCATGAATATCTCTTCTAACATTGAACGAAGATCCTTTCGAGAAGGTATTTTGCAACCATGTTGGCAGCAAGCTATTCATGAGGAACTCAAAGCTCTACAAAACAATGGAACATGGTCCTTATGCACTCTCCCAAAAGGGAAACGCACCATTGGTTTAAAATGTGTCTTCAAGACAAAGTTTAAAGCTAATGGCAGTTTGGAGAGACATGATAAGTGCAAATTAGGGTGTTTATATAATAAAGGATTTGCACTTATCTTGTCAAGAAATAACATATTTTATGTAAAATTTCACCTATGATCCATACTTTGTGAGTTCAAGAGTAAAAAGGCAGAAATAATAATTTTTCTAACTCGAAATGTATTTTCAAGTGTTTTGGAAGCAAAATAAGAAAGTCAAGATGTTGGAACATATAAGAGGCCATCGCTCGAGCGCCAAACCAAGGTTCGAGCGCTGGGAGATGAGCTAGCATAGGATCCTCACTGCCAGTATAAATGCTCTGGCACTCGAGCGCCAGTATCCGTTGAGCATTGGATCCTTACTGCCAGAGTTATGAGCCTGGCGCTCGAGCGCCACACCAGGGCTCGAGCGCTAGACACATTAACCAGGCATTAAATTTTTCATTTACCAGCGCATTAAAGGCCAGCGCTCAAGTGCCAGGAGGGCGCTTGAGCGCCAGACACAAGCTCAGAACACCTATAAATACACCTCTGTAGTGTTAGGAAGAGATTGAATTGTAGAGCAATAAACCACTAAGTACATTACTTTAGTCAGAGTTCTAGTACTCTTAGGTTTTGTTCTTGAAGTTCATGGCCTTTTTGGGCTAAGCTTTCCACCGGGATTGAATGTAATTACTTCATATCTTGTTTCTTTCAATTACTAGTTGTATATTAAATATGAATTGGAGTTTTTCTTCTGTTCTTCTTTTCTTGGTTTAGCTTGATCACCTTTTCCATGTCTTAGTTTATTTGCATAGTTGAGAAACTTGTTTATAAATGGATTTGGAGAAAAACTTTCATAAAATCTTCTAGTCTGTAGATAGATGGAAGTGCTTATGATTGCCAAAATACTATGTTTAATGCAAGACTTGGTACCTAGAGTGTCAAGAGATTGAGCTCTAGAAACTAGTATTTTAGAATCAAGTGACAAAAATATTTGCACTTATGACATTGAATATGCATATTTTATTATAATATTTAACTTCTATTGAAAGAAACAAGGTTAAGTAATGAAACTCAATCCCAGGTGAATCTTTATTTTATTTGTTTAAAATTTTACTAAGTTTTTATTTTATTACCCATTCATACTTCAATATTTTTTGACCCTCTTTCAACTCAATTCTTAATGAAATAAATTCAGTGCTCCCTGAGGACATACACATTTTACCACTATACTGAAATGAGTTAACCAAGTGAAGTTGTATAAAAAGGTTAACAAATTTCTGGCGCCGTTGCCGGGGAGCACGGTAGTTTATTGTTAAGTTTTGAGTTGATTTGTAGAAATTGTGAATAGTAATTCTTTCTGTAATTAATTGTATATTTGTACGTAACTCTCACCATTGTTCCAGTATTGTTGTATGCTTACTCGCAGCAAAAACCAAAGAGAAAAGTTAGTATATATTGAAGAAATCGAGGCGTTTGCTAGACGAAAGTCTGCAATAAAACACCGAGAACAAAAGGAGGGAGAGAGTTCCTCAAATTTCTCTACTAACTCTACACATTCTGCTACTCTTGTCATGGCTGAGGAAGTTCATAATCCTCCGAGGGTTGTAGTCCTTGGTGACTATGTGATTCCGCAAGGTCCAAGGAATCGGTCCGCTATTGTCTTGTTCCCCACTGCTTAGCAAATAGAGATTAAGCCATATTGATATAATCTCATTTTGACTAATCAGTTCACGGGGAAAGATCATGAGGATCCGCATAATTTTTGGAGACCTTTTATGATCTTGTAGCGACTATGGGCTTGGATGAAGCAAGTGCTGAAGATGCCTATATGAAATTATTTCATTTAGCACTTATTAGAGATGCTAAGGAATGGTTCAAGACTCTTCCGAGTCAAAGTTTGAACACATGGAGTGAGGTTGAAGAAGCCTTCTTAACAAGGTTCTTTCCTCCTTCTAAAATGATCCAAGTGCAATCTGAAATATCTGCTTTTAAGCAGGGGCAAGATGAAGCATTCCACAGGGCTTGGGAAAGGTATCAACGGTTATTAAGAAAATGCCCGAATCATGGGTTGACCGATGTTGCGAAGCTTAATATATTTTGTGTAGGATTGAACCATCAATGGACAATCCATCTCACTACAACTGCTGGACGGTCTTTGAAAACCATTGATGTACCTACTGCAATGGAAATTATCACTTCTATGACAGCAAATGATAGAGCTGGGCATCACCCCAGAAGCCAAGTCTCAAAGCCCAAGGGTGTCCTGGAATTAAATTCGTCTGATGCTATTTTGGCACAGAATAAGCTTATGACTCAGCAAATTGAGCTCTTGAGTCAAGCTATTACACAATTGGTGCCAAAGCCGCAACAAGTTCAAGTAGTGAACCAACAAGCTCAAATAGGATCATGTGAATTGTGTGGTGAAGGTCATTCATACACTCAATGTCCGCATGCATCTAGCCAAAAAGATGAGGAGTTGAATTTTGTAAATAATCAGTGAAGAGGAAATTTCTTTTCTACACCCTTTAAATCTAATGTTTTCAATGCGAGAATGCAAGGGTGGAAGAATCCTCAAGGACAAGGTCAAATGAACTGGAAACATTCAACGAATACATCTAAAAGGCCGCCATTTGTTCCGTTGTTAGAGAGGACCATTAAATTGGAAGACACCTTGGATAAATTTATCTAAGGTTCATTGGCTAACCACCAAAGTAATGAAGCTTTCCAGAAAAACACCGAGGCGTCTATCCGGAATCTTGAGACGCAAGTGGGTCAAATCTCTAAACAATTGGCAGAGCTTACCACTACTCCATTCTCCGCTAATACCATCACGAACCCTAAAGAACAATGCAAGTCCATTGTAACATGGAGTGGTAAGAAGATTTGTAAAGGAATAGGGGATCATTTGCATGAACCCAAGGATGTGGAAGGAGGAACTTAAAAAGTATCCATGAAGGAGGTAGAAAAGAAAAGTGAAAGTGAAAGAAGTGGGGAGAAAAATACTGTAAATGTTGAAAAAGAAAAAAAATAAAAAAAACCAAAAATAAGAGTGAGGACAAGAAAAAGATGGATGGAGTACCTCAGGTGAAGGAGGTTCCTTATCCTGTTCATCCATCAAAGAAAACAAAGGAAAGACAATATGCTAGGTTTCTAGACATTTTCAAATGGCTTTAGATAAATGTGCCATTTATGGAAGCTATGGAGGAAATGCCCACATATGCCAAGTTCATGAAGGACTAGTTGACTAAAAAGAGGAAATTCAAAGATGAAACTGTGGAACTAGAAGCAAGGTATAGTGCTATAATTCAAAAATCCTTTCCTCATAAGACCAAAGATACGGGTAGTTTTACTATCCCTGTTACTATTGGTGCTCTTCCTGTGGGGAAGGCATTATTGGATCTTGGTGCAAGTATAAACCTCATGTCGTTATCCATGTAAAAAAGGATTGGTGATTTGGAAGTGAAACCCACTAGAATGACTCTCGAACTGGCGGATAGGTCATTAAAATTCCCTTATGGTGTAGCGGTGGATGTTATAGTGAAGGTTGATAAAATTTTTTTCCGGTTGACTTTGTCATCATGGATATTGAGGAAGATTTGGAGGTGCCTTTGATTTTAGGGCGACCTTTCATGAAAACGGCAAGAGTCATCATTGATGTGGATAATGTTCAACTCAAGGTACGAGTTGAGGATGATGAGGTGAAGTTTGATGTGCTAGAAGCCATGAAACACCCAAAGGAAAAACAGTCAGCCTTTAGGGTGGATGTCATGGAGGAGACATTTCTATTAGGGAAGCAAGAATTCTATAGTGCAAGCCCTTTAGAAAAAGCCTTAGTGCAGTCTCATGCAAAGTTATATGACTTAGTTGAAGTCGAGATTGAAAAATGTTTGAGGGACCTAAATACTCTTAAAGAGGACCCCATGAAAACATTTGTCCCGGAAGACTTACCAAAGGAGGGAAAGTCGGAAAATAAAAAGTTGGAATTGAAAGTGTTGCCGTCTCATCTAAAATATTCATTTTTAGATGAAGGGGGAGGCAAGCCAGTTATCATTAACAGTTCACTATGTTCATTCAGGTTCAATTGCTTTGTAAAACCTAAATAGCAAAGCAAATGGCTAAATGATAAGTGCAAATAAGTGTGTTTTTATAATAAAGGATTTGCACTTATATTCTCTAGAAATTACATGTTTTTATACATAATTTCACCCTTATTCCTCACTTTGTGAGTTTAAGAGTAAATAAGTGGTAATAATAAATTTTCTAACTTTAGAAATGTATTTTTAGGTGTTTTTTGAGGCAAAATAAGAAAATCAAGATGTTGGAGCATAAAAGAGGCCGGCGCTCGAGCACCATACCAAGGCTCGAGCGCTAGAAGCTGAGGAACATTGGATCCTTTCTGCCAGTGTAAATGCTCTGGCGCTTGAGCGCCACACCAGGGCTTGAGCGCCAAAATACGTTGAGCATTGGATCCCCTCTGCTAGAGTTATGAGCATGGCCTCGAGCACCTCACCAGGGCTCAAGCGCCAGACGCATTAACCAGGCAATTAAGCTCATTAACCAGCACGTGTCAGGCCAGCGCTCAAGCGCCAGGAGGGCGCTCGAGCGCCAGACCCCTGCCCAAAACACCTATAAATACAGCCCTTCAAAAGTTAGGAGAGCTATATTGAAAAATAAACCACAAAGTGTAGTGCTTTAGTCAGAGTTCTAATACTCTTAGGTTTAGTTCTTGAAGTTCATGGCCTTGCTAGGCTAAGCTTTCCGTCGGGATTGAATGTAATTACTTCGTCTCTTGTTTCTTTCAATTGTTAGTTTATATTATATATGAATTTGAGTTCTTCTTCTGTTTTTCTTTTCTTTGTTTAAGCTTGATCACCTTTTCCATGTGTTAGTTTATTTGCGCAGTTGAGAAACTGGTTTATAAATGAATTTGGAGAAAAACTCTCATAAAACCTTCTAGTCTAGAGATAGATGGAAGTGCTTATGATTGCCTTAGTACTCTGCTTAATGCAAGACTTAGTACCTAGAGTGCCAAGAGATTGGGTTCTAGAGACTAGTGTCTTAGAATCAAGTGATCAAAGAGATTTGCACTTGTGACATTGAGTACGCATCTTTTCTTATATTATTTAACTTTAATTGAAAGAAACAAGGTTAAGTAATGAAACTCAATCCCAGGTGAATAGTTATTTTATTTTTTTTATCTCTTTATCTAGTGTTTATTTTATTTTCCATTCACAACTTGATATGTTTTTGAACAATCCGTCAACTTAATTCTTAATCGAATAAATCCAAGTGCTCCCTGTGGACGATACACGTATAGTCACTTTACTGAAACGAGTTAACCATTTCCAGCACCATTAAAAGGTTAACAAAATTTCTAGCGCCGTTGCCGGGGACCACGGTTGTTTATTTCTTTTAAGTTTTGAGCTGATTTATAAAAACTGTGAATAGTATTCTTTTTGTAAGTATTTGTATATTTGTACCTAACTCTCATCATTGTTCCAGTATTTTTGTATGCTTACTCGCAGCAAAAGCCAAAGAGAAAGGTTATTGTATATTGAGGAAATCGAGGAATTTGCTAGACGACAGTCTGCAATTAAATACCGTGAACAAAACGAGGGAGAGAGTTCCTCAGATTTCTCTAGTAACTCTAAACATTCTGTTACTTTTGATATGGCTGCGGAAGTTTCGAATCCGACGAGAGTTGTAGTCCTTGGTGACTATGTGATTCTGCAAGGTCCAAGGAATCTAATGTTTCTAATACTGGAATGCAAGGGTGGAAGAATCCTCAAGGACAGAGTCAAACAAACTGGAAAAATTCAACGAATTCATCTAATAGGCCGTCATTTGTTCCATTAGTAGAGAAGACCATTAAATTGGAAGACACCTTGGATAAATTTATCCAAGCCCCATTGGCTAATCACCAAAATAATGATGCTTTTCAGAAAAACACCGTGGCGCTTATCCGGAATCTTGAGACGCAAGTTGGTCAAATCTCTAAGCAATTGGCAGAGCTTACCACTACTCCTTTCTCCGCTAATACCACCACGAACCCAAAAGAACAATGCAAGTCCATCGTAACAAGGAGTGGTAAGGAGATAGGTAAAGGAATATGGGATCATTTGAATGAACCCAAGGATGTGGAAGGAGGAACTGAAAAAGAAGCCATGAAGGAGGTAGAAAAGAAAAGTGAAAGTGAAAGAAGTGGGGAGAAAAATAATGTAAATATTGAAAAAGAAAAAAATAAAAAAATCAAAAAGAAGGTTGAGGTCAAAGAGAAGATGGATGGAGTACCTCAGGTGAAGGAGGTTCCTTATCTTCTTCATCCATCAAAGAAAACAAAGGAGAGGCAATATGCTAGGTTTCTAGACATTTTCAAAT
This sequence comes from Cyamopsis tetragonoloba, assembly GCA_037177725.1. Classification (NCBI taxonomy): domain Eukaryota; kingdom Viridiplantae; phylum Streptophyta; class Magnoliopsida; order Fabales; family Fabaceae; genus Cyamopsis; species Cyamopsis tetragonoloba. Next base: position 65,272,706 of record CM074119.1, read on the forward strand.
GGCTTCAAATAAATGTACCATTTATGGAAGCTATGGAACTAGAAGCCGGGTGTAGTGCCACAATTCAAAAGTCCTTGCCTCACAAGACCAAAGATCCGGGTAGTTTTACTATCCCTGTTACTATTGGTGCTCTTCCCGTAGGGAAGACATTATTGGATCTTGGCGCAAGCATAAACCTCATGCCGTTGTCCATGTTAAAACGGATCAGTGATCTGGAAGTGAAACCCACTAGAATGACCCTCGTTGGCAAATAGGTCATTAAAATTCCCTTATGGAGTAGCAAAGGATATTCTAGTGAAGGTTGATAAATTTGTCTTTCCGGTTGACTTTGTCATCATGGATATAGAAGAAGACTTGGAGGTGCCTTTAATTCTAGGGCGACCTTTCATGAAAACGGCAAGAGTCATCATTGGCGTGGATAATGGGCAACTCAAGGTACGAGTTGAGGATGATGAGGTAAAATTTGATGTGTTGAAAGCCATAAAACACCCCAAGGAAAAAACAATCAGCCTTTAGGGTGGATGTCATGGAAGAGGTATTTCTATTAGGGAAGCAAGAAATGTATAGTGCAATCTCGTGCAAAGTTATATGACTTGGAGAAAGTCGAAATTAAAAAATGTTTGAGGGACCTAGATACTCTGAAAGAGGACCCCATGATAACATTTATCCCGGAAGACTTATCCAAGGAGGAAAAGTCAGAAAAAAATAAGTTGGAACTGAAAGTGTTGTCGTCCCATCTTAAATATGCATTTTTAGATGAAGGGGGAGGCAAGCCAGTGATACTTAACAGTTCACTATCTTCTAACCAAGAAGCACAACTCTTGGAGGTTTTGAAAGCCAATGAAGGGGCGATAGGATGGGAACTAACAAATCTTAAAGGCATAAGTCCTTCTTTTTGTATGCACAAGATACATATGGAAGAGGATTTTAAACCTATTGCCCAGCCTCAAAGGCAATTGAACCCGACAATGAAAGAAGTAGTAAGAAAAGAAGTCCTTAAGTTACTTGAAGTCGGTATGATTTATCCTATTTCCGATAGCGAGTGGGTAAGTCCAGTTCAAGTAGTCCCAAAGAAAGGGGAGATGACGGTCATTGAAAACGAAAAAAATGAATTAATCCCTACAAGGACAGTGACCAGGTGGCGCATGTGTGTTGATTATAGAAGATTAAATCAAGCCACTAGGAAATATCATTTTCCCTTGCCTTTTATGGACCAAATGCTTCAGAGAATAGCTGGCCAGGCATATTACTGTTTCTTGGATGGATATTCTGGATATAACCAAATTTTGGTGAATCCGGAAGATCAAGAAAAGACAGCCTTCATATGTCCATTTGGAGTTTTTGCTTATAAACATATGTCGTTTGGAATGTGTAACGCGCCTGCGACCTTTCAAAGATGCATGCTCGCCATTTTTTCGGATTTGGTTGAGAAATGTATTCAGGTTTTCATGGATGACTTTTCTGTCTTTGGGAAAAGTTTTGAAGAATGTTTGAACAATCTAAATATTGTGCTAGGAAGATGTGTTCAAACAAATTTAGTACTTAACTGGGAGAAGTGCCATTTCATGGTAGAGGAAGGGGTGGTGCTTGGTCATAAGATCTCGTCTAGAGGGATCGAGGTTGACAATTGTGGAAGTCATTGAAAAACTTCCACCACCCGTGAATGTTAAGGGAATAAGGAGTTTTCTAGGACATGCCGGTTTTTACCGGAGATTTATAAAGGACTTTTCCAAGATTGCCAAGCCACTTAGTAATCTTTTGGTTAAAGATGTAGATTTGAATTTTGATGCTAAGTGCTTGGAGACATTTGAGAGACTGAAAGAAAAATTGATTATGGCCCTAATCATAGTTGCTCCAAATTGGTCTTTGGATTTTGAGCTTAACTGTGATGAGAGTGACTATGCTGTGGGTGCCGTATTAGGCGAAAGAAAAGACAAAAAATTTTATCCAATACATTACGCTAGTAGAGTACTTAATTATGCACAGGTGAACTATGCAACTACAGAAAAAGAATTACTAGCGATTGTATATGGGTTGGAAAAATTTAGGTCTTATCTTATAGGGTCAAGAGTAATTGTCTATACTGACCATGCAGCCATAAAATACTTGGTGACTAAGAAAAAGTTGAAGCCAAGATTGCAGGAATTCAATCTAGTCATCAAGGATAAAAAGGGATGTGAAAATTTTGTGGCTGATCATCTTTCTCGACTTCATAACACAGAGGGGACTAGCGAAGCAAAAGAGATTGTCGAGGAATTCCCGGATGAACGTTTGCTGCTCATTCAAGAAAGGCCATGGTTTGCTGATATGACAAATTATAAAGCAGCAGGAATCATTCCGGATGGATTTTCTTGACAACAAAAAAAGAAGTTCTTAAAGGACTCTTCTTACTTCGTTTGGGATGATCCTTACCTATTTAAAATTGGAGGAGATGGTCTTCTGAGACAGTGTGTTTCCTGTGGCGAATCTAAAAGCATATTGTGGCATTGTCACAATTCACCCTATGGGGGACATTTTAATGGGGAACGCACTGCAGCCAAAATATTGCAGTCCGGTTTCTATTGGCCAACAATCTTTAAAGATGCTCACATTTATGTGAAGCAATGTGATAAGTGCCAAAGAACCGGAGGAGTGACAAGGAGAAATGAGATGCCCCTGACAGTTATGCAGGAGGTAGAGGTATTTGACTGCTGGGAAATTGATTTTGTTGGTCCATTTCCACCCTCTTTCAACAATGAATATATATTGGTGGGAGTGGATTATGTTTCAAAATGGGTAGAAGCAATGCCCTGTGCAAGAGCTGATGCAAAGACGGTAGTGACATTCTTGAAAAAGAATATATTTTCAAGGTTTGGTTCCCCGAGAGTACTCATCAGTGATGGGCGTTCGCACTTTAGCAACTCCCAATTAAAAAAGGTCTTGGAACATTATGGGGTGAGACATAAAATTGCTAGTCAATACCATCCCCAAACTAATGGTCAAGCTGAAGTCTCAAATAGAGAAATCAAGCGAATTCTAGAAAAGACTGTTAGTATTTCAAGGAAAGATTGGGCCATTAAACTGGATGATGCTTTGTGGGCGTACCGGACAGCTTTTAAAGCTCCTATAAGATTAACTCCTTTTCAGTTAGTCTATGGGAAGTCCTGTCACTTACCGGTCGAACTAGAACATAAGGCATATTGGGCTTTAAAGTATTTTAACTTTGACCAGACAACTGCTGGAGAAAAACATAAAATACAACTTCATGAATTGGTAGAATTGAGACTCCAAGCTTATGAGTCTTCAAGGATATACAAGGAAAGAATGAAGTTGTATCATGATAAAAAGTTGGTCAAAAAGGTTTTCAGTCCTAAGCAATATGTTTTACTCTTTAATTCTAGAGTGAAATTATTCCCAGGAAAAATAAATTCCAAGTGGTCCGGACCTTTTAGGGTTAAGGAAGTAAAGCCTTATGGAGCTGTGGAGATTGAAGAACCAGTGAAAAATGAAAGTTGGGTAGTCAATGGTCAGAGATTGAAGTTATACCTTGGTGGTGACGTCGAGCGGCTAACCACCATAATGGGTTTGAAGAAAGCATAACCATGCTACAGGCGTCGAGCTAATGACGTTAAACAAGCGCTAATTGGGAGACAACCCAATTTTGTGTGTTTATTTTTTATGTTTTCCTGTAAATAGAATAAATAAATTTGATGAATTTTGAAACAATATTTGTGAGAAAATTGAAAATTTGAGCATTTGAAGAAACCCTCTTCACTGTCCAGTTTTTGGATCTGGCGCTCAAGCGCCAGGGGCATTTAATTGGCGCTAGTTTCAAAAATTTTGGGTCAGATGTTGGCACTCGAGTGCCAATATCAGCGCTCAAGCGCCAAAGACAGCTGAAAGGTCTTTCTTCGCTGCCAGATATTTTGGGTTGGCGCTCGAGCGCCAGCTGTGGCGCTCCAACGCCAGAAAAGCGAAACGGTTGATCTACTCATCAATGCACTAGCGCTTGAGCGCCAGTCACGTGTGGCTTTAAAAACAAGGTAGTGGCAGTTTTCTTTTTACAAAATCTCTGTTTCTCTTCTCTGTTTATGCGATACAACTCGTTTTCTCACTCAAAATCTTCTAAAAATCATCAAATTCTCCAAATTTGTGTCAATTTCTTAATCATCATCATCATCATGTTCAGGTAACACTTTGCATTGTTCATTGTTCATATATGTTTGTGTTGTTTTGTTTCTATGATGATATCCTGATATGAACATGAACATGAACATGAGTTATCCTGATATCATTCTTTGAGTACATTGAGCATTTGGGTTTTCTGATAAAGGGCTTGTGTAAGACTGAAATTTACTCATTTCTTTATGAAATAATGAATACTTTGTGTTGCAATTCTGAACCATGTTCGGCATATGTATCTGTTTGAAGTCTGTGCATAAACTACCATATGAGTATTTCAGTGAAATTGGTCCATTTTTGAAACCCAAATGAGCATTGTATTTTTGAATAATGATGATGATGATTTGATTTTATAGTTGCTAATTTTGGTGTTTTTAAATAATTTGTAAAGGAATCGAGGAAAAGCACCCGCCCATGAGCCCGAACGTGCCTCTAAAAAGAGGAAGGAAGGCCCCCAAAGGAGAAGAGGAGGTTCCTCCTCCCAGGGCGGTGGTTCTGATCACCTCCAACGATTCATTGACCGGGAGAGGGCTGAACAGTTCCGGGTACTCAATGACTGGAACTTCATCGCGGAGTGAAGGGTTGAGTTGCGAGATGGAGAATGCCAAGAGTTCACCGACATGCTCACTCTCCGCAACTGGTGGTCTATTGCATCGCTCCTGGAGAAGTTCAACCCGGAGATTGTCAAGGAGTTCTATCCGAACGCCTTTGGGGATAAAGACACCAAGACCCGTGAGAAGGTGTCCACTGTTCGCGGGATATGGGTACCGTACGATGCCGATTGGATAAATGAGAAGATCAGTGGAGGAGTCATTTAACCTATCTCGGCCTATAAGACAAGTGAATGGGTGGTTGACGACTTCACAAGAATGAGGAATCAGGGAGATTTGGACCTCCAAACTACTTTGGAGAGGATTTGCTATGAGGACCGGAGGATTGTGGAGACGACTCGGAACGGAGTTCCTCACAAGGTTCTCCGAGGCAATATGACTGTGGTCTCCAAATTGTGGATAACCTTTATCCTCGCCAACCTCCGGCCAAAGTCCCATCCCTCTGATCTCCCACTTGAAGAGTGCCATCTCCTGGGATGTATCAAGACTCCCGGCATCACGGTTGATCCCGCTCAAATTATTTCTGACATGATTTGGGCCAATGTGCACAAGGGTGGCACAAAACAGAGCATGGCGTTCCCGTCTCTCATCACTAGCTTATGTGAAGATGCGGGGGTTCCAGTCGTTCGTAGCCAGAAAATTAGGGAGCCCATTGACAAGAAGTATTTCCGGAACCACTGTGCGGACAGGGATCCGAATGCATCACCTGCACCACCACTGCAAGTTCCCCCAAGAACTATGGAGGATTTGTGGGGCCGTATCAGCACGAGGCTTGATCACTATGACAAGCAATTTGCTGCCCTACATCGGGGGATGACTAGTCTTCACCTCTTCCACTACTCGATGGCCCAGCACTCTATGTGGGCCAAACATTTTTCCAGCCCCCGGAGGCGTTTGCCACACATTTGGATTGGCCTGGGAACTAGCCAATTCCACCAGGGGAGGCAGCTGGAGAGGGAGGTGAAGGAAGTGGTGGTAGTAGTGGTAGTGGGGAAGACGATGGGTCTGGTGGCGATGGGGACATCGACATCAACGATTATTTGGAGGAGGATGACCCATTGATTTGATAGGAAAGTTTCTATTGGTTTCTTCTGATTGAACTTGTTTGTTTTTGTTCTTTTTTTATTTTTATTGTAGTTTTATTTTACTTTTGTTGAAAAAAAAATGAAAAATATATATATTAAATAAAAAGTTTGTTTTGTTTCAATGGCAAGTGTTGGTTTTTGGTTGTGTGAAAAATGGAAATTCTAATGATATTGCATGGTTGAAAAAAGAGGAATTGTGAAAAATACTGATTTGAAAGTTAACCGATCATGAGATGATTTTTGTGCATTGGGAGTTGTGAAAAATTATTTTCAAGGTTAAAACTTTTTTAGCCTTGTATGTTGAGTGAATCCCACAAAAATGTATGAGAGTCTTCTTTGTTAACTTGAATAGGTTTTGTTTGATTTTGTAATTGCCATGATCAATTGAGACTTAAAAATGATAGAGGCATAGTTTTCTTAATTGAGTTTGAGCCAAAAAGCTTACCTGTGAAATTACATCTTTTGTTGGTACCAACTTTGAGCCATGACTTCTTTTTTAAACCCTAAGACACCTATGTGAATGCTTTATCCTTACCTTTGAGTTGGAGAAAAATATTTAGATGTTCAGGGGAAATAATGGGTATTCAAATGATGTATGATTTTGTTGGCTTAGACAAATGAATCAAGTGTTTCTAGTATAAATGTGAATCCTTGGGCAGCCTTGTGTATATATGTGAAAAGGAAAAGAAAAAGTAAAAAAATAAAGAAATTGAAGGTGCCTTGGAAAATAAAAATGAGAAACACTTGAAAGGAAGTATGAGGTAAGTTTGTTTTGTAGAATAGGTTGGGGGGAAATTTGTAAATATATGAAAATATTTTCTCCAACTCGTTTTGCATAAACCAGAAAAACAAAGATTCTTTGTAGTCCAGCCTTGTTACAACCTTTTGAAAAGACCTCTTGATTTATTGTTCGATTTTGTGAAATGGTTTGATGGAAAATGAAAAACAAAATATAATTTAAGTGACATTGAAGAATGAGCGAAATTGACACCATGTAAGGTTTGAGAGTAAACCTTTGTTAATGGTTTATTACAATTTCCTTTGCACTTAAGTCATAAACTGGTTCGTTGCTTCTGTAAATTGGGTGATCACAAGTCTCTCTCTTAACTCTTACCATGCATATCATGATGATTGAAGTTTGATACACTTTGCTCCAACCCATACTTGCCATGTTTCTTTTGTTATTTTCTTTGTTTTAGGATACATTGCTTGAGGACAAGCAAAGTCTCAGGTTGGGGGGAGTTTGATAAGTGCAAATAAGTGTATTTTTATAATAAAGGATTTCCACTTATCTTCTCTAGAAATTACATGTTTTTATACATAATTTCACCCTTATTCCGTACTTTGTGAGTTTAAGAGTAAATAAGTGGTAATAATAAATTTTCTAACTTTAGAAATGTATTTTCAAGTGTTTTTGGAGGAAAAACAAGAAAATCAAATTGTTGGAGCATAAAAGAGGCCGACGCTCGAGCGCCATACCAAGGCTCGAGCGCTGGAAGCTGAGGAACATAGGATCCTTTCTGCCAGTGTAAATGCTCTGGCGCTCGAGCGCCACACCAGGGCTCGAACGCCAGAATACGTTGAGCATTAGATCCCCTCTGCCAGAGTTATGAGTCTGGCGCTCGAGCGCCACACCAGGGCTCAAGCGCCATTATTTAATTGGCGTTATTTTCAAAAATTTTGAGTCAGATGTTGGCGCTCGAGCGCCAATATCAGCGCTCAAGCGCTAGAGACAATTGAAAGGCCTTTCTTCACTGTCATCTATTTTGGACTGGCGCTCGAGCGCCAGCTGTGGCGCTCAAGTGCCAGAAAAGCATAACGGTTGATATGGTAATCAGTGCGTTAGCGCTTGAGCGCCAGAACTAGCGCTAGACCGCCAGGCACGCGGTGGCTTTAAAAACTGCACAGATTGAGTGTTTTTGTCACAAAATCTCTTTTGTTCTTCTCTGTTTACGCAAAAGAAATCATTTTCTCACTCAAATTCTTCAAAAATCATCAAATTCTCCTATCTTGTCAATTTCTTCATCATCATCATCATGTTCAGGTAACACTTATTTCATTGTTCATTGTTCATATGTTTTTCCCTTTTTGTGATTGATGTGTTCTTATGATTCTGTTAAGAGGGTACATAAACATGAACATGAACATGAGTTTATCCTGATGTGATTCCTTGAGTATAGTGCTGTCAAAATGGGCCTTGGCCCTGGGGCTAGCCCAATTCGGCCCTATATTTTGTTCAATGGGGCTAGCCCTTATTTTTACAAAAGTAAAAAATTGGCTCTGATAACTTGGCCCTGAATTAGTTGGGGTTGGGCCAAAAAAATACACTGGCCCAGTAGCCCAATTAATCACGTAAACAACTTCTTTAATTTTTGTTGTCAAATTTAGGTAAACCACTCTAATATTAAATTATTGGTGAAAAATCCATTTTTAAAAAATTCATAAGAATACATCAGTGCAAGACTCATTTTAGTTTTTAATTTAATTAATTGAGATATCTCAATCCAGAAACTATGTCGCGCAAGTATTCCTAGGACCTAAGCCCTCACAACCCCATTTTCCTCCTTCCACGTATTCAAGTACTGCGTCCATTAGAAAAAAAAACATAAAGTAAATTAATTAAATTAAAAAATATATAATTAACACATCAAAGCTAAGTAGAAAAGGAAAAGAAAATTAATTAGTCTTAATTTGTTACCTATGTAGAATTTATCTGACTCTATATCGTCAATCACTTTAATGAGCTTGACGATATTTGGATGAACCAGCATTTTCATGATGAGAACCTAAAAAAAATGGGAAGTTAATGTGAAAAAATTAGAATTTAAAATGTGAAAAAAAATCAAATATAAAAGAAGAAATATATATACCTCACGTAGAACATCAGTCATTGCAGTTTCTGATAATGGTACATTTCGATGATGGATGACATATATAAAATATTTGGCCCTGATTTGGCTTTGAATTTAGCCCTGGCCCTATGGCCTTTTCACCCTGCAGGGCTAACAATTTCAAGGCTTATTTCAATTCCATTAACCTTTGGCCCTGACCCTGCTATGTCAGAGCTGGGCTAGGCTAAATAGCCCATTTTGAGAGCTCTAGACCTAGGATGTGCTTAGTTGAGTGAAAGGATCAATTGAACCTATTTCCCTAACTTGTCTTGTTTTGTGAAAAATCTTACACATTTAGTTTCTTATTTGTTTTCTATTGATGCAAAACATATGTTCACTTCCAATTCAAGTCCAAATAGCAACTACTTGTTTAGGAGAATTGGTAATTCTTCACTTAGTCCCCTTGTGAATGACACACGTGCTCATCACATTTTACTCTTTCAAACGATTAGTACACTTTCTAAACACATTTTTGCTACCAAAACCATACATCAATATCAGAATGGTCCTCAAAACTCAAAATCTTTTCAAGGTTGATAAAATATTTTTTCAATTCATCTTTCCCGAAAGTTTTAAATTTATTTGAATCAAATAAAAAACCAAACATGTTTTCATATTCTAAAAACTATTCAAATCTACTCTCAGCAGAAAAAATAGACTGATCTAATATATGCACAAAAAAAATCAATGCAAAAAGAATCTTCTGCAGAATAAGCTATCTCATCATTAACAATGTCGTTAAAATAAAAATAACAAGCAAAATAAATTTTAAAATTAAAAGAAAATAATAATAAAATAAAAAACCTAAAAAGTGAAAAATTACATCTGTTAGTAAAAGTTTCTTTAACCTATGCTATGCACTGTCACAGTTATATGGCTTGCAGTTGCCAAAATCCAAACCGTGGTGACAATCACTTTGCTTAGTTGGCTAACTGGTTTCACCTACAACAACAAACAATAAAAAAAACAGATCTAACAATTGTAGTTCGTGAATGTTCATTCAGGTTCAATTGCTTTGTAAAACCTAAATAGCAAAGCAAATGGCTAAATGATAAGTGCAAATAAGTGTGTTTTTATAATAAAGGATTTGCACTTATATTCTCTAGAAATTACATGTTTTTATACATAATTTCACCCTTATTCCTTACTTTGTGAGTTTAAGAGTAAATAAGTGGTAATAATAAATTTCCTAACTATAGAAATGTATTTTCAGGTGTTTTTGGAGGCAAAATAAGAAAATCAAGTTGCTGGAGCATAAAAGAGGTCGGCGCTCGAGCGCCATACCAAGGCTTGAGCGCTGGAAGCTGAAGAACATAGGGTCCTTTCTGCCAGTGTAAATGCTCTGGCGCTAGAGCGCCACACCAGGGCTCGAGCGCCAGAATACGTTGAGCATTGGATCCCCTCTGCCAGAGTTATGAGCCTGGCGCTCGAGCGCCACACTAGGGCTCAAGCGCCAGACGCATTAACCACGCAATTAAGCTCATTAACCAGCACATGTCAGGTCAGCGCTCAAGCGCCAGGAGGGCGCTCGAGCGCCAGACCCCTGCCCAAAACACCTATAAATACAACCCTTCAGAAGTTAGGAGAGCTATATTGAATTGTATAGAAATAAACCACAAAGTGTAGTGCTTTAGTCAGAGTTCTAATACTCTTAGGTTTAGTTCTTGAAGTTCATGGCCTTGCTAGGCTAAGCTTTCCGCCGAGATTGAATGTAATTACTTCGCCTCTTGTTTCTTTCAATTGTTAGTTTATCTTATAAATGAATTTGAGTTCTTTTTCTGTTCTTCTTTTCTTGGTTTAAGCTTGATCACCTTTTCCATGTGTTAGTTTATTTGCGCAGTTGAGAAACTATTTTATAAATGGATTTGGAGAAAAACTCTCATAAAACCTTCTAGTCTAGAGATAGATGGAAGTGCTTATGATTGCCTTAGTACTCTGCTTAATGCAAGACTTAGTACCTAGAGTGCCAAGAGATTGGGTTCTAGAGACTAGTGTCTTAGAATCAAGTGATCAAAGAGATTTGCACTTGTGACATTGAGTACGCATCTTTTCTTATAATATTTAACTTTAATTGAAAAAAACAAGGTTAAGTAATGAAACTCAATCCCAGGTGAATAGTTATTTTATTTGTTTATCTCTTTATCTAGTGTTTATTTTATTTTCCATTCACAACTTGATATGTTTTTGAACAATCCGTCAACTTAATTCTTAATCGAATAAATCCAAGTGCTCCCTGTGGACGATATAAGTATAGTCACTATATTGAAACAAGTTAACCATTTCCAGCACCATTAAAAGGTTAACACTAAACCTGCTGAGACGCTAGCAACACCAACGTGTGTGAGTGTCGTCTTGTTTGTCACTTAGTCCTTAGGAAAAATATTGGGCGCTATCTCACATATTATTAATTTCACATATTATTAATTTGGAGGCCGTAGGGCGTAGGCAATGAGCTTATTTGCCTTGTTGAATGTTCGGGCATTCAATCATCAAGGGTAAACACATCACCTATTTTGTTAATTTTATATACACGTTCACTCGTTATATTTTAAAAGAATTAAATATAATATACAAAAAAGATATTCGAATACTCTAGTTTTACCTATTACTTTTATTACGTCAGAAAAAATTTACGCTAGTGGTTGTTTATATAGCAACGGGTGTCAACCGTTACCACTGAATCTGCTACTAAAGACATAAGTCCTATGGCAGCGGTTGTCAACCACTACTACATTATTAAAGTTTTTGAAGAAATTATTTTCGTGAGTAATACTAGTATGCATTCTTAAGTAGTTGATTATCTACGAACAGGAGGATTTTACCACCCTAAACGAAAATATATTGAATAATCTATTACTAATTTTCTATTACTATTCTTTTTCCTAAGTGAGAGAGGTTTCAAATATTTTTAGTATTAAATTAATTCAACGTCATCAATAGTGCTTAAATATTCAACTCATCAGCTGTGAAGCAAATGATATAGAGTTTTTTATTTTGGATATAGTTGGGCCATATTGGGCAGATTAATTAATGTACAATATGTAAAATTATTTTTCAGTTCTCTCAAATAATATAACTACAAAGAGACATATTGTATTAAGAAAACTACTCAAGAAGAAGCTGGTATTTGAAACATTTGTTGAAACAACTTATAACCTTTGAGAATTGTACTTCTATGAGCACTTTTGGAGGAGTTTATCCAAACATGCGACGATTAGTTTGATCTTAATTAATTCACTAATAATCTGAATGCAAATATGTATATTGTATTAAATAAAACCCAAACCAAGGTTCAAAGTCCTTGACTTTACTAACTCGCTCACGACTCATACCTTTGTCAATTGCCAAATTCCCAAACATTAACTCACAAATCTCAAATTTGTTTACTGATTGAGCCATAGTAAATATCATTTGTCAAGTTCAATTAGAAGGAACAATTCTATTTAAAATAAATTATATTGACAAATTCCCAATTCCATCTCTATCAAGAATTTATCAACAACCAAAATATCAACAAACTAGTCACCAACTCAACATTAACGGCCACTCACACCATAACATGAACCATCTCATTTACCCCCACAAACAAAACTAAACAGTTCTGTCTAAAACAAAAACCCAATATTCTTTTACCTTAATTTAACAATTGACCCAAACAACTTTTCCATCCAATATTTGTCAATAAAAAAAATCAACAAACAAATCGCTAGTTCAACCTTCTATTAACAATTCTGAAGAGAAGAAAAAAACTATGCTAAACATAACCAATTAGAAATTGGCACGAGAGTCAAGCTCAATCTCAGCTCCTCACCCTTTAACTTGAGCCCAATTAGAAATTGACACGAGAGTCGAACTCAATATCATCTCCTCACCCTTTAACTTAAGCCCAATTCAAAATTAGCATGTGACTCGAGCTCGATCTCAGCTCCTCACTCTTTAACTTAAAGCCCAATTCGGAATTGGCATATGAGTCGAGCTCGATCTTTTCTCCTCACCTTTTAACTTAAGCCCATTTCGAAATTGGCATGTGAGTTGAGCTCAATCTCAGCTCCTCACCCTTTAACTTAATCCAAATTTGAAATTCGCATGTGAGTTGATCTCGACCTTAGCTCCTCACCCTTTAACTTAAGCCCAATTAGAAATTGGCTCGAGAGTGGAGCTTGATCTCAGCTCCTCACCCTTTAACTTAAGACCAATTCGAAATTGACATGTGAGTCGAGCTTTGAAATTGGCACGAGAGTCAAGCTTGATCTCAGCTTCTCACCCTTCAACTTAAGCCCAAATTGAAATTGGCACGAGTGTTAAGCTCGATCTCAGCTCCTCACCCTTTAACTTAAACCCAATTTGAAGGTTGCATATGAGTAGAGCTCTCTCTCAACTCCTCACCCACTAACTTAAGCCCAATAGAAATTGGCACAAGAGTCGAGCTCGATCTCAGCTCCTCACCCTTTAACTTAAGCTCAATTTGAAATTGGCACAAGAGTCAATTTCGATCTCAGCTCTTCACCCTTCAACTTAAGCCCAATTAGAAATTGTCACAAGAGTCGAGCTTGATCTCAGCTCCTTACCCTTTAACTTAATCCCAATTTGAAATTGACATGAGAGTCGAGCTCAAACTCAGCTCCTCACCCTTTAACTTAAGCCAAATTCAAAATTGGCATGTGACTCGATCCCGATCTCAGCTCCTCACCCTTTAACTTAATCTCAATTCGAAATTGGCACGAGAGTTGAGCTCGATCTCAGCTCCTCACCTTTCAACTTAATCCCAATTTAAAATCGGCATGTTAATCGAGCTCGATCTTAACTCCTCACCCTTTAACTTAAGCCAAATTTGAAGTTGGCATGTGAGTTAAGCTCGATCTCAGCTCCTCACCCTTTAACTTAATCCCAATTTGAAATTGGCATGTGAATCGAGCTCGACATCAGCTCCTCACCCTTTAACATAAGCACAATTAGAAATTGGCACAAGAGTTGAGCTCGATCTTAGCTCCTCATCCTTTAACTTAAGCCCAATTCAAAATTGACATGTGAATCGAGCTTTGAAATTTGCATGAGAGTTAAGCTCAATCTCAACTCCTAACGCCTAATTTGAAATTGGCACATGAGTCGAGTTCGATCTCAACTTCCCACCCTTTAACTTAAGCCCAATTAGCAATTGGCACGAGAGCTGAGCTTGATCCCAGCTCCTCATCCTTTAACTTAAGCCCAATTTGAGATTGGCACAAGAGTCAAGCTCAATCTCAACTCCTCACCCTTCAACTTAATCCCAATTTGAAACAATCCACTACCCTATCAAACCCATCAATCAATATTGCATCAAGTCACTTTAGTTGAAAGCTAAGCTTTGCAACTTTCGAGGTTGGTGTACGGTACCCAAGTACCTCGACATCCGACCTCATCAACTCACTTCAGTTGAAAGCTTCACGACTTCCGAGGCTGGTGTACGTTACCCAAGTACCTCGACATCCGACCTCATCAAGTCACTTCATCTGAAAGCTTCACGACTTCTAAGGTTAGTGTACAGTACCCAAGTACCTTGACATTTGACCTCACCAGAGGACTAACTTCAGCCCTAAATCTAAGGCCTCACTCGTTGCTAGCACTAGAGCGAAGGCATGCAGCGCACACCTCAGTTGGGTTAGACAGGCGCCTCTTAGTCCCTTATAGATAATACCATGAATAATGACCACAAGGTCCTTTAATGGTCATTCAATGCCCCGCGATCACAGCATAATGGACTCAAACAAGATCCCAATATTCAAGCCATCATGAACCTAAACACATAATCCCTCGTTGTATATATACCAACCTGAGCCTTAATGTATGGCTCATGCTCTACTTTCTACTTGACTCGGAAGCTCTGAAGATTAGGCTATCCCCTGTTGTCGGGCTCCTAGATCATTTCAGAATAGGTTGGGTTGGAAAATGGATGAACCGGGAACCAAACCAATGGGTTTGAGTTGGTTTGGTTTTGTGGTAGATTGGATTTGGTAAAAAAAATAAAAAGTTTGTGTTGGTTCGATTTTGTCGGTTTATCGGATTGACCCAACCCAAAATCCATCTCTAACTCGGACACTTATATGATATAAAAAAATATTTTTCTCCAACAAAAAATATTTTAAATATCGAATAATATATTAGAAATAATTTAGTTTTTTTTCCATGTTGCTCATATTTTATTAATTTTTTAAAATATTTATGCGGTATTCCAATACCCTATATTTTTTAGGTTAGCCGTGTCAAAGTATCCATGCTTCATAGCTTCTTATTGTATATGCTTGTATACATTTTCAAACCATACAGACCTAACACACTTTCTCTAGGTCAAGCCCAATTGGATTAGTGGTCTATCTTTAAAATACATATTATTGGTTTATTCAATATATAGTGTTTTTCTTTTGGGTGAATGGCTCATGTAAATGATCTTGCGCACACAAAATAGAAAAAAGAAAAGAAGAGGGCACATGAAGTTAGAACGAATAACCACAAAACAATTGCTTTATGATTACGTTGAATGAGGAAAACAATACAGATAATTGTTGGCTGTTACATCAGATCCATTGTGTATGATACTGATAGGGATTGAATCGATCTAGAACTGGTATTCGTCAGGAAGGGTAAAATAGGGAGTGACGGCGAAGAGTTTCTTCCGGAGAAGGCATCGAGGGTGGTTCAAATTAACGGAAGGAACATCGAAGCACGGAACGCCGTTATCCTGGTTCATTGACCATTGCTCTTCTTGGATGGACGGCGACGGAGAAGACGGCGGTAGCAACAACTGAACATCAAAAAGGGACAAAGAGTGCTTTCTTGAGTAGCGCTTAGCTTTGATCTTTGAATCCCTAAGTTTTGCAAGAGCTCCAGGTTTGAGAAACTTGTGGTGGCTCTTCGGAGAGGATTTGCACGCGCTTCCTTTCATCGTCATTTTCTGTGGCTACGGAGAAATTGTGACGGCAACAATGATGGTGAGGGAGAAGAGAATGAATGGGTGCAATGCAATGAGAGAAGACTGGAAACGGTGGTTTTATAAGGGTATTGTGTTCATGGCGGGAAACAACGTAACGATCCCTTCGTACATACCGCGTGAGAACATGAGGAGGATGGATTCAATGCGGTAAGGTGCACGAACTGTTTCCGTGCGACGCCTTATCATACACGTGGCTGTGACGCGTTAACCAAACCCTTCACAAATGGTAATCTCCCAATTTGGACATAACTTTATAAAAAAATACAAATTAACTAATCTTAACATTAATATAAATATTAACATATAAACTTAAAATTAACGTAGAGAAACAAAGGTGATAAAAATAATCTAATTTCTTTACTTGAAAAGTTATTTATTTTAAAAGAACTTCAAAAAGTTTTTTGAAACGTAATTTGAAAGGCATTTTTTTATTAAATCTAATTTTAAGTTTAAATGAACATTATTTAAAATGCATTTTTAACCAATATAAAACTTATGTGATTTGATTTTTCTCTTTTTATTTTCTTTTTTCAATTTTTCAAAAATTATAAATGACTAAATTGTGGGAAAAACAACTAGTGTTTTTTAATGTAAAACAAAGGTATACTTGATGACGATCATATATATATATATATATATAAAATAATATAATGATGGAAATATAGGTAATTAGGATTACGACATACATTCCCATGGTTATAACTATGGTGGCAGAATCATGGGACACTTATTATATATATTGTTGTGTACTTGTTTATGATAAGTTAACGGGATTTTTCTAGATCGATAGTCTAAGGATAATGTTTTGTAATTGTCATGGTAAAATTTGTGACATGCCTTTCAGTTCGACGGTCTTGAGTCTTATAGATGTTTGTTGAGGGTATCCCCTTAGTAGACTGAGAATTGTGGGTAACCGTCATGATTAGTGGGTGATTTTGCATGGGAGATGTGCCTACCAAGCCCCCTAAGAGGCCACGTGCCCATAAAGCTTGAAGTATGATGGAAGTAGTAACGGGTTAGGAAAAAACAAATTTATTATTAGAACAGTGTCTATGCAATGCAAGAGAGGAATACAGTTACTATGATTTCTATCGAATATGTATGGAAATTGATTCTCTTCAGCTTCTGCTCTCTCCTTCATAATCTGAATAATTTATTTTGTATACATCATCTTCTCTCTCTTTCTCAATTTTCATGTAAAGATAAATTGGTGATTAGTTAAGATGTTATTTGTTGGTAGCTAGAGAGAGTAAAAGCAAGAGACGATCCAGATAACCTTAGCGTTGTAACAAAATAACATGGTGCAATCCCATGAATTAAAATGAAACCATGTTAAAGTCAATGGCTAAAGTGAACAAACATACCATCTCAGCAATTAAAGTGGTATTTAACTCGTTAAAGACATTCACTATTAAAATAATAATAATTAAAAGTTAAACAAAAATTATATCAAAAAATATTATTGAATGACCATTTACTTATATGTAATAAGTGGAATTTTTTACAAACTAACAAAAAAATAATTCAATGTTTCCAAAATATAAATACTCATAAAAAATTAATTATAGTGTATATTTATAGCTTTTAATGTGAAAGTGTTATATTATATTTATGATACTATAAATTAACTTATGTATTCTTTGCCCCACTGCTTAAATTTTCTCTGGATTCATTATCATGAGGAACCAAATAAAAAATGTGATATTTAAAATCGGGCAAAGCGTATCAAACAAAGTAAGATGCTTTCGGGCAACGGTGCCAGAGAACACAATGCACTAAAAACGGACCCTAGAATCATATAATAAATAATCAAGCCACTAAGTACAAATTAACTTTTTCAATTATAAATGAATCTTTTAATATAGGAAACCATTCATTAGTTTATAAATAATGTAATCAATTCCATGGCAATGCCAAATGAATGTGTGAAACCTCTCTACAAGCACTACTAATAGAGAAAAATATATACATAGCATTATGCAATGATCACACATGTTAAATCTAATTTAATAGGGATTAATTACAAGGCATAATAATAGCCACCTTTGAGAAAATTAAGTAGCTAGTTTAAATTTAGGAGAGCCTATCTTGTAGCCATCTCTAAGTTGCACAACTTAGGGCCTTTAATATTATGCTTTTACATTATTACATAATTGATTTTTAGCAATATTTAAAAAAATATTATTAAATTGTTAAAAAAGTGTTGTTAAATCACTAAAAATGTTGCCTTTGTGCATTTGCGACATTTTTAACAATTGTATCTGGCGATGTTGTAAAAAGGTTTTAGTTGCATTTAAAAAATATTGTCAAATTGTTAAAAAGTGTTGTCTTTTAATATTTGCAATATTTTTTATAAATGTTATATCTGACAATGTTGTTAAAAGTCAATTTTATTGTAGTGTTAATATTTTAAATTCGTTAAAAACTTATTGATTGTGTTTAAGAATAAGCTGTTAAAATGTAGTCACTTCAACTCTTCAATTGGAATAGTCATAATTCATAATTGGAAAATAAAAGGCGTCTTTTATTTAGATACCTTATATATAATAAATTAATAGCCTTGTCAAATAAATAGTAAATTACAAATCTTTTGATATGATATAGATGAAAAATAATTGTGTCTTAAATAGTTAATCTTTAACTAAATTGATCTCACCATGGTTATATCACCATTAGGTGTTGCACCATATCTTTTTACATCGAATAGCCCTAGTAATAGCACCAAACCTAATTTCTTCATACTCAGCTGAGTATCCATTTTAATTTTGCTTTGTTTTCTATGCTTTATTTCTCTCCCTCAAAGTGAATGTAGTTTGCAGGATGTGATGGTACGAAATCTTATTTGGTTAATTTATATAACGTATCGGGAAGAATTTTAAGGACACCAACTAACAGAGCAAACAAACTTTAAACAAATTATGAATTTGGTTATTTATTTAAAGGATTATAAATTGTGTTGTGACCAGTATTTTGCTTATTACTAAAAATGCCATTCGTCTACGAAAAAGGTGAGATACATTACCGAAACTTTTATTTTGTCAATTTTCTTCAATAGTGATGGTGTCAGTTTTTTTTGTTGTTTCAATTGTTTTTTAGGTTACTGTTATTAACTATCTAGTTTAAATGTGTAGGCTTTTCAAATTTAAACCACATTATGTTTAATTATCAACTTGGTGTATCATTAGAGACACATTATGTCTAAGTGAAAGAATATTGTTCGAGTTTCGAAGAAAATACTATTTACGAAATAACCTTTGATTGTTATATATATGTTTTCTTGCTTATAGGATGCGTTTGATGCGAGGATTGGACAAATTTCTTTTAAAAAATTTAATTGCACATTTGTGTCCCTTATTATGACAAATATACGACTTCAATCCCTTAATATTTGTAATTTTGATTATTTCTATAGTATTTTTCCTAAATTTTAATGGAGATCTTATCAATACATAACATCTTCTCAATAATAGTACAACAAAAAAAAAACAGTTATGAAAAAGACATTCTCCTTCATATATCATAATCCGCTAAAATTCAGCAAAAATAATGCTGAAAAACTTTCAAAATTGTAGACGTTATATATTAAAACATGGACTTAAAGTGCTAAAAAACTCTTCAACAATAAACTTTCATGCATGCTACAATTTTATGTGTCAGCCTTATTTTCCATCAACTAAATTTGGTCAAATTACTAAAAAAACTAATCTTAAGACCCACTTCAGCGTAGAAAAGTTTCTGTTGTTAGAGAAAAAGTTCACTTAGATAATCTATATGTTTTGAAGAGATTAGTCTTCGGCTGTCGATCAGAAATACCCTCATTTAAAATTATACCAAATATTTTTAAATGACGTGAATTGAAAACCTAATTAATAGAATATAAAACTGATAAAAAAAATGTAAAAAAAAAACTGTTACAAAAAAAAATTAGTAACAGTTTTTAGAGGTGACTAGCGTATTTTGAACATGAAAGTTATTGCCATGTGTCACATATAAGTTTTTTTTTTTTTTTTGATAAATACAACATATAAATTTTTACCCTACAGGTCTGTTGTAATATTTGCCACTGTGGAAGTGTATGTATGAAGGATATAGAACCTAACATAAACTTGCAGCTATGTGTTAGGAAAAGAATAATCCATTGTTTCAACAAGATGCATACTTTTTGTTGCTTTCTTTCTTTTCGCACGTATTCTTTTTTCACCCTTCTTTTATATTTCCCAAATCCTTTTCTCGTTCATCCTCATCTTCCATAATCCCTTTACTTAGAAAATTGATACAAAGATGGCTTTATTGCATCCTCAAATCATTTTACCAATCTCTCTGATTCTAGCTATAATTTTATCAGGTAACAATATTGATTTTTTTTTCATTGATAAAAGATATATTTAGTCTCTCAAAATATCTAAATTTTTATATTTAGTACCTTATTTTTAAAAATATTATTTTGATCATCGTAAAAGTTTTAATGTTAATTTAGCCACTACAATAATTGTATTATATTTTAATTTCCTGTTAAGTTATGATGGCGTGACATAACTTGAAGTATTTTATAAATTGTCATGTGACATGCCACTAATCAAATACAAATGAAAAGACTAAACAAAAGCTATAAAACTTTTGCAAAGAACAAATCCTAACTTTCAAAAAAGATAAACCAAATAAAAAAATCAGTTTAAGGGACCAAAATTATATTTCAGGTTTTTTTATTACTTTACCAATAGTTTCTTTATCTTGATAATTTGCTAGTGAGAACAGGGCAAAGATCATGCGAGTCAGCCAGGGTTTTCACCATAGTAAACTACTGCAGGGAGACGCTATGGCCAGCGGTGACACCGGGCGAATATTTCGACGGCGGAGGATTTGTTCTAAAACCCGGCCAATCTCAAGTGTTCACTGCCCCAGTAAGCTGGAGCGGTCGAATTTGGGCTAGAACAGGTTCACGTTTGATTCAACTTATTTTATTTAAAAAGGTAATTGTTCATTTTTCAACAATAAGCAACTAATTCTTTAAAATAATTTATTCATGAATGTGGACTAGGTTGCAATTTCGACAAAACTGGTACCGGCCAATGCCAAACGGGGGCATGTGGGACCACACTAAAATGTTCAGCCTCAGGGAAAATCCCTGCATCACTAGCAGAGTTCACTCTGGCACAAGTGGATTACTACGACGTTAGTCTCGTTGACGGCTTCAACGTGCCCATTTCCGTTAAACCAATTAACGGAAAGGGCAACTGTACAACTGCAGGTTGCGATTCTGACCTCAGGACCAAGTGCCCGAACGAACTTTCCCTTAAGGTAAACGGCAAGACGGTCGGGTGCCGAAGCGCGTGCGACGTGTTTAATGCTGATGAGTATTGCTGCAGAGGGGTTTATGGGAATCCGGTTACGTGTAAACCGACATTTTATTCGAACAAGTTTAAACAAGCGTGCCCAACTTCTTATAGTTATGCTTATGATGATCCAACTAGTATTTTCACTTGCTCTGGAACGGACTATGTTGTAGCCTTTTGTGCTAACAGGTTTGTGAATAAATCTCACATATATATGCTAACAAATTACTTTGGGAGTTTGAATTTCTAGAGACAAATTAAGTTTGTGTCAACAAAAAAAAAACTGATTGGTTTAGATATATTTTTATCCTTTTAAAAGTCTTAGTTTTATTTTGAGTATGCTGACAGGAATTCGAATTTTGATCGTGTATAGAAAAGACTTTGTTAGAAGAGATTGTAAAAGAAATAGTCTTCGACTGTCAGTTGGGAATACCTTAGTCCACACAAAAAAAAAATAGTATTAATTGTTAAAAAAATTTTATTCGATTTTGATGATCCTAAATTTAATGAAATAATGTGTTTTTAGTCCATGTTAATTTGAATCAAAATACTAGAAGTTTTCTTTTATATTTTTCTATGTTAAGACATGAGAAGTTACTAGGATTGGTATAGTGGTTAAGGATTTGTGTAAGCTTGAGGATTTAAATTTAAACCTCAGTTTCACTATGTATCAAAAAATTGTTTGGGCATGAGAGCAGCTTTTCTATTGGGTTGGACCTAGGCTGTCCATATACAACAAACATCTCCACCACCTAAATTTATTAATTTTGATGCTTTTTGCACCCCCTTCTCTAAATACACCACCTTTAAATTTATTCAGAGTTAGATAATTATGTTCGTCCGAAAGAAAAAGTTAGCTAATGTATGTAAAAATCTTCTTCATAAGCAAAATGTACCCAGGTGAGTTCAAATTAAAAAATTACAACTCAAAGTCTAACTTCCCAACCATCCAATTAACTTAGTTTAAGGGGTGATTATAAGATAATCACTCTAAGATGGGGACTACCGTAGTCTCTTTGTTATTTATACCACTAAATGTAGTGAATTTTATCAATTCAACCGTTGGATTGACCGTTTATATAATGTAGATTAACTATATAAAAATTTAGTTAGTTTAAAAACTGTTTGATACTTCATCGGATTGGTTTTTCTTCTGGCCGTATAATATATACTTAAAATATTTGCAGTTAGATTACGTACTTGCAAATTTTTAAAAAATTTGAAAATTTACACAGTTAATCTATAGTATATAAACTTTTAATCTAATGGTTGAATTGGTAAAAAAAAATTTAGAAATAAGAAAGGATTATGGTAGTCCTCATTTAGGGTGACTACCCTATACAAACCCTAGTTTAAGACTCATCCACTTAATGACTTCTTTGCTTGTTTTGTGTTCCATATTTATTCAATTCACCATAAAAGCCAAATCCAAATGGTTCTATATTAACCACACGAGATGTGATGTGGTGGTAACTCACATTGTCTCTTAACAATTTATGTGAGGATTCTATTCCCTGTTGATGAGAATAGAACTAACTGTTTTGTGAGTTCAACTTCGAAAAGGGAATTAGTCACCACTTCTGATTGAGAAAATACTTAAAATAATGATTGTAAGATCCTTTTTTCATGACATCTTTTGTAAAAGCCAGAATAAAATGACATTTATAAATAGCACAATTTACTCACTCTTTGATACTTTTTTACTTTTTTGGTAACCTATAAAATGTGGTTTTTATTTTTTTTCTTTTTTCTTTTTTTGTAATTCATTTATTTTTGTGTTTCAGGAAAAAACCGGTATGCACTTACCATGATCACAAGCTTCATTGCAGTGGATCACAAAACTTAAAGTCATTGGTTGGAAGATGGTGGATCGTGACGACAACGCTATTTTCGGTGCTTACTTTGTGGATTGGATTCTAGACTTTGCTAATTCCAATTCATTGAAAATTTCATAAATTCAATGTTTGTACAAATTAAATGGAACCAGTTTTTTTTTTTTTATCTTTTTTTTCATTTGTGAGGAAATTACGGGGTTTGTGATCCGTGCACGTGTTCATTATTCCTCACGTGTAAGGGAAGTTGTTTATTTTAGCATATATCGGTTTCATGTTCTTTTCCTTCAATTTAAGGAAAAATTAAAGGTGATGTGCACTTGAGGTTATTCTTCTTGGTTAACATACAGAGCACAATGTAGCAGCAGATAGAGTCCACGTCAAATATACTTATACTATATATTCTGATGAAAACAAAAAGAAAAATTGTGAATTAATAATTTTTATAAATAATAATGTAATATTTATTAGTTATTATTATTATTATTGTGTGAAAAACGTTAGTGTTATATCTTATACGATTATACTATTTGTTTTATTTAAAGCTTTAGTTCATTCCATTTAACTTATTTAGAAAAGTATTTTAATGTATTTTAAGGATTTTAGTAAATTGACATTTAAACATGCTTTTAGACTTAATCAAGAAAGGCCATGACATTTAACCTTAAAATAATGGACTATATCAAATAAATATAGATTAAGTAGGTTGTTTAAAAAAACTAAAAGAACCGCACCGAATTGATAACCAAACCGAATCGCATCACTTAAAAAATGAACCACTTGATAAAAAAAAACCATAACCAACTATAAAAATCGGTTATGAACCGATTTGAAAAAATAGAAATGATTTAGGTTTGGTCCGGTTCAAAAATCGATTTAAACCAGTTCGAATCGGTTTAGACCAAAACAGTTTTTTTTGCATCAAAATAAAGATGAACCACCAAGATGAGATTTTTTTGCATCAAAATAAAAATGGTTCAGAACTCGTTCGAATCAGTTTAGACCAAAAAGTCTAGTTCCTAACCAGTTTTAGGGCTACAAATGTGGTTCGGTCCTATAAATCAAACCATTTATTTAGTTTGGTATGGTTATGATTTAGTTTTTGAATGAACTAGAATCATAAACGTCCCTAAAATTAAGTTCAATTTTTATTTTGAGAAACAAATTTGACTCAAATCCTATAAGGTCAATTTTCCAGTACTTCTTTTTCATAAGGAGTATATATGCTCCTCTATAGTGTCTCATTGAATGATTGACACATTTTGGTTAAATTAACCACCTCACCTATTTTTAATGTTAATTTTCATATATTGCAAACAAGTCCAATCATCAACCTATCTCATATTTTTTATTTTAAACATAATTTAATTTTTACTCCTTCAAACTTAAAAACACATCACATAATGTAACCCTAGCCAGCAACTAAAAGGGGAACAACAGTTTTTGCTCATTCCACCTCCAAATTATACCTGAAGTTCAATTGATCAATTAAAACTCACTCACTCTTTAGCTCCTCCACTTCATCTTTAATAGTAGCTTTTTCTTTTCGCAAGCCTTTTTCTGCATAGTTTGAATCATCGATTCCACTTCTTGCTAACTCTTGCATCGGTTGAATCGTTTATTCTGCTACTTGTTCTTGCATCGGTTGAATCGCACATTAGGCTATGCTTCTTCTTCTTGCATCGGTTGAATCGTCCTTAAACCTAGGTTGTCCATTGTTGAGAAAAGTTGAAGAGCTATTTTAATATTTGGACTTCTTTGCAATATCTAAAAAATAATATTAAAAATTTCAGGTGATTAATTTAACTAAAATATTAATATTGGAACACCATAACCATAGAGTAGCATATATGTATATATAATTCTTATTAATTAAAAAGGAGCACGGAGAAAATGATCATTTTAAAGCCTACTTAAGCTTAGCATTTTTTTAATCCCTACCTAAATATGTGTGCATATATATGTTCTTGGAGTTTAATATCTAAAAAATTCCCTAATTCAAAAAAAAAAATTAATAAGAAAAAAATTAAGAAAGAGTAGCATAGTAGACAGTCCAGTCGAGATGTTAGGAGAATTGAAGACAGCCACATTTAGGTTCAATATCAAAGAGAAAATGGCTCATGTCATAAATTCTGCTGAAAAAGTAAATAAAGAAAGAAATAAAAAAGTGTGCTTGTTACTGCTGCAGTGGTCCCACGACATTCATGTACACTGTCCCTCAGTGGATCCTTCCACTTTAATTGCTAATAATGGATACAGGATGAGAGGTTTCACACGACTCCAATAATATTATTATTTGGGCATTGACTAAGGTGTAAAAATGGGTTTTCTCCTACGAGCCAACTCGATCAAATCTAACTCAGCTAGCTAAAAGTTTAGTTACAAAAATAATGGCTCACCAAAACACAAATTAATTTGATTCAGTTCATTTATCTAACTATCATATTTGTAACTTTTTGTTATTCCAATCCAAAAACTAATGTACAGAGAGGATATGGCCCAAACTCACCTAAAACAAAGATATAAGGCCTAAAAACATAACAGAGATATAAGGCTTAAACAACATAAAGAACAAAATAAAAATAAACTAAGTGTAATTATCCAATACCCTCTTAGAGAGTAAATGTTGTATACTACTCCTAGCTTGGAGAGATGTGTTGAAAAGGTGAAGGTTTCAAAGCCTTGTGAAGATATCTGTAGGTTGATCTTTTGTGTTGATGGGCAACAAAGTGATTAATTCATTGAGGAATTTTTCGACATGCAATCGATTTTGATATGTTTAGTTCATTCGTGAAATAGTGCATTTTCAACCATATGTCTAGTTGAAGAATTATTGCAGTATAACATAGTTGATGAGAGATTAATTCCTAAGTCGCTGATGAAGATTTAAGGTATCTATTGTACTTCACAAGTCATCGACGCTAGAGCGTGGTATTCTGCTTCAACGAAGAACAAGATAGTGTTGATTGTTTCTTGCACTTATAGGTAATAAGAGATGAACCCAAAAATGTGCAAAAACCTGTGACAGATTTGCGCGATTGAGGATATGTTGCCCAATTCGAGTTGCTGAAAGCACACAATTGGATAGAAGATGTTACTAAGTAGAACAGACCTTGTCTAGGTGTGGCTTTTAAGTATCGTAGAACTCGCAGGGCAGCATGATAGTGTTGTTTTTGTGGTTTTGAGATGTGTTGGCTCAGTTGCTAAGTAGCATAGGCTATGTTTGGTCGCGTTGGAGTGAGGTATAGCAATTTTCTAACAATGCGTTTGTATTGAGCAGCAACATTATGCAATGGATCAATTTTCTTGAATTTCATGCTTCCTTTGACTAGTGGACTGTTGACAGGTTATAAAACTTTAAAAATTATGTTTATAAAACAGTAAGTTATCTTGAAAGAAAACATTAAGTTTATAACTATTGTTCTAGTAGTCAATTAAATCCAAATTATATTTCGTTTGGGAAATGGAAAGGCAGTTTTGTTCCTCGCAACCTCCAACCCAAGGAAATAACGCAAAGCACCTAAATCTTTTATTTTAAAAGCATCATCAAGCAGTCATTTTACAAAATAAATTTCACTATCATAATTTTCTCTTATTATTAAATCATCAACATATAGTAGAACAACAATTATAAACTTACTGTTTTGTTTCACAGAAAGAGAATAATTATGTTTGGATTGCATATATCCCAAAGATTGTAAAAAAGTAAACAATTTTGCATACCACATCCGACTAGCTTATTTTAAACCATATAGCGATTTGTTCAATTTACAAACAAGATTAGGATTCTCAACATGCAAACATTGAGGAGTAGACATATAAACCTCTTCGTTTAAGTCTTCATGCAAAAAGGCATTATTAATGTCTAATTGTTGTAAGTTCCCATGTTTAATGAAAGCAATGCATATTAAAATTCTAACTGTGGACAACTTTGCAACTGGGGAAAAGATATCAAAATAATCAATGCCTTGGGTTTGTCTATAACCCTCAACAACCAAACGCGCCTTATGGTATTCAATATTACCATCAGATTTGTATTTCACTTTATAAACCCACTTGGATTCAATAGAAGTTTTACCGAGTGGTAAATCAACTAAAGTCCAAGTGTTATTGGTAGCCAAAGCATTTAACTCGGAATTCATTGCATCAAACCAGTGAGAATATTTAGAGGCAGAGGAATATGTTTTTGGTTCTTTATGAATGCTTATAGTCAAAGCATAAGAACAGAGAGCAATAGACAGATTATTATAGCCCAAAGTATAGGAGATAGGATACCTGGCCCCTTTATTGTCTAGTAAGGGTTTACCTTGTAAGAGATTTCAATGAAAATCTTTTGAACGATAAGGAGCAGATATTTATCTTGTGGACAACTAAGATTGGAAGGGTTCAGGTTCCATAATATTCTCACCTTGGATATGTTGTCCTTTGAGGATTATTGCTGCGACAACGGATAGAAGAGGGGCTATCGCGACTCCATAATTACAATTATTACTCTTATTTTTATTAAAATAATTTTTAAATTTTTTATATCACTCTTTATTGGTTTAATAATTGAGTATTAATTTGGGAGTATCTAACTAAATATAGGGATATACTTAATATATATATTATGAGTGTTATGAAATGAACGAAGTTCTGCAACTCATTCTCATTGAATTAACAGAAAACTTGTTATTACAAGAGCTGATACAACTTATATACAACCACAAAACAGAAACAGGAAACCGGATACACAGCAGGTAGCAAGTCAGGTAGTTATAGCTATTAACTAACAAAGAAAACAGAAAATAACAAAACTATGTTACAGCTGGATGAATGGAATAAAACAGAGACTCAAAGGGAAGAAGCAATGGTAATGTTCTGACTCTTGTTACCCCCCCCCCCCCACAAGCTTGAGGGTGAGAAAATATCCATGACACCAAGCTTGGACAGGAAGTACTGAAAGAGACGAGGAAGCAACGGCTTAGTGAAAAAGTCAGCTATCTGCTCAGTAGTAGAAATAGGTAGCAAATGCATAAGTCCAGCAACAAGCTTTTCTCGAACTAAATGACAATCAATCTCCAAGTGCTTGGTTCTTTTATGGAAAACAGGATTTTGAGCTATGTGTAATGCACTGTCACTATCACAAAACAGAACAGGTTTATGCAAAGGTTTCAAACGTAAATCATTGACCAAGAATTGCAGCCACTGTAATTCACACATAGCTGAACCAAGTGCTCTATACTCTGCTTCTGCAGAGGAGCGTGCAATAGTTGTTTGCTTCTTGGAACGCCAACTAATTAAAGAATGGCCAATAAAGAAACAATATTCAAACACAGAACGCCGTGTATCAAGACAGCGAGCCCAATCCGCATCAGAAAACCCACGAATCTGAATGTAATTGTCTCGGGGAGAGAAAAGACCAAGTCCTGGGCTCTGCTTAAGATAACGAAGAATGCGTAATGCTGTTTGATAATGAACATCAGAAGGGGAGCTCATGAATTGGCTGATCTGCTGCGTTGCATATGTAATATCTGGTCGAGTAGATGTGAGATACAAGAGATGGCCCACAAGGCGCCTATAGGAAGAGACATCACGAAAAGATGTACTAGAATGCTGCTGAAGTTTGATGGCAGGATCCAAAGGAGTGCTAGCAGGTTTGCAGTCTAGCGCATCTTGCAGCAACTCAAGACAGTACTTTCGTTGAGAAACTGAGATCCCAGCTGCAGATTGAGCAATTTCAAGGCCAAGAAAATACTTGGCTCTACCAAGGTCCTTGATGCCAAAGGCTAACTATAGTTGATCTTTAATAAAACGAAGGGTAATAACAGAAGTTCCAAACAATAAAACATCATCAACATATATCAGTAAACCAAGAAATTCATTATGATGGAATTTCAGGAATAAAGTGTGATCAGCAGAAGCTTGGGAGAAACCCTTTTGCAGAAGAAAACCTGTGAGCTTGGCATACCATTGGCGACTAGCCTGTTTAAGGCCATAGAGAGATTTAGAAAGTTTGCAAACCTGTCGCGGGAAAGATGGTCTCATACCAGGAGGCAGCTTCATATAAATGTGCTCCTTGAGATCCCCGTGAATGAACGCATTATTGACATCTAATTGGTGCAAAAACCAGCCATGAGATGCAGCCAAAGCAAGAACAACTCGAATGGTGCTGATCTTAGCAACAGGAGAGAATGTATCTAGATAATCAAAGCCTTCAATTTGATGATAGCCTTTAGCTACAAGGCGCGCCTTATAGCGTTCGATGCTGCCATCTGCGCGTCTTTTAATTTTGAATACCCATTTGCTGCCAATTGGAACTGCACCAGTAGGTAAGGCAACTAGAGACCAAGTGCCATTGGCTTCCAAAGCAGCTATTTCAACTTCCATAGCCTTTCTCCAACACTCATGTCTGCTAGCTTCCAAGTAAGTAGAGGGTTCCTGATCTTGACTAATAGAAAGAGTGAAAGCAGAATGGGAGGTGGAAAGTTGTGAAACAGAAACATAAGAAGCCAAAGGATAGAGTTTACCTGATTGATTCTGTTGAAAGGAAGAGATGGCATTGCATTGATAGTCTCAAAGATGCTGTGGTGGTTTGGATTGTTTGGTAGACCTACGAAGAGGGGGTTGATCAAGCTGTATGGGAGATGGAACAGAAGGCTCGGGGTTGGCAATAGAATCAGAAGAAACAGTAAGAGCAGGAGGAGTCCCTACAGGGTCTTCAAGATTGACAGAAGGAGTCCCTACAGGGTCTTCAAGGTTGGGAGATGCAGAAGGCATAGGAGGGGAAGAATCTGATATGAGAGGCTCATCTAAGGAGTGTGAAACAGTAGGAGTGTCAACTAAACTACTTGGATTGATGGTATCGTCTAAATGAAGAGGATGTTTAGAAGACCTTGGAGGATCAATTATGCAGATAGGTTCAGAAAAGTTAGTGTTGGATTGATATGGAAACACAAATTCTTCAAAGAAGACATGTCTACTAACAGATAGGCGCTTAAGATGGAAATCATACACAAGAAAACCCTTAGTTCCTGACTTGTATCCAACAAAAATACATTTGTGACTTCGCATATCAAATTTACTTCTATTTTGTGTATTAGTGGAAACATAGCATAAGTAACCAAAAACACGTAAATGATCCAAAGATGGTTTATGACCAAAAATTTTTTCAAAAGGGGATTTATTATCAAGCAGAGGAGTTGGTATTCTATTTATAATGTGGACAGCATGAGCAGCAGCTAGGCCCCAAAAACTTTTAGGAAGTTTTGCTTGAAATAACAAGGCACGGGCTACATTCAAAATCTGTTGATGTCGTCTTTCTACACGGGCATTTTGTTGTGGAGTTTCCACACAAGATATTTGGTGTATAATTCCAAATTTGTGGTACAAGGAAGACAAGAAAAACTCTGTGTCATTATCAGTTCTAATGGTTTTCACATTTTTGTTAAACTGAGTTTTGATCATTTCTAAAAATCTGTCCAATTGAATCTTAATATCAGATTTGTGTTTGAGAAAAATAAGCCAAATGTGTCTGCTATAATCATCAACAATTGTTAAAAAATAGCGATGGTTTTCTAATGTTGAAACACAATAGGGTCCCCAAACATCTAAATGTAATAAGTCAAAAAGAGTAGCAGCAACAGAGGTACTAATAGAGAAGGGCAACTTCTTTTGTCTTGCAAAATGGCAAATGTCACAAATATGTTTTTGTTTACAATCAGTAATAGATGGATACAAATCAGCAAGCAATTGCAATCTTGAATGAGAAATATGACCTAATCGAAAATGCCAAAGGGCACTAGAAGGAAAAACCAAATCTGTTACAGTATTAGCTTGTGATATGCCTCTAGAAGAACCAAAACAGGAAGCAGGTCCTTCGAGAATGTACAAGCCATCCTTCATTTTAGCAGAACCATTCATCTTCAAAGTGTTCAAATCCTGTATGGCACAAAAATTAGGAAACAAGGCAACACAACAATGTGAGGCAGCAGTTAGTTTAGAAGCAGAAATGAGGTTAACAGAAAAATGTGGTATAAAAAGAACCTGAGAAAGAATCAGATTCGGAGAGAATTGAACACTACCAATGTGAGAAGTAAAAACAACACTTCCATTTGGAAGTTTCACACTGATAGATTTACAAGAAAGCTTTGTATATGAAGAAAAATAAGACAGATCAGAGCAGATGTGATCTGTTGCTCCTGAATCCAAAATCCAGAAGTTGTTATGCAGGTGATTGTTAACAGAAAAAAGAAAGGATTTACTTGCATTAGATTTAGAGAGGTCAACAGTTCTAGTAGTCAGAGCAGCAACTTTACTTGAATTGGAAGAAGTAGAAGGCATGGACTACTGGAGCAAGGCTATGAGAGTTTGATATTGCTCAGAAGACAAAGACAAAGAGTGATCAGAATCAGCTTTCTCAGATTGAATGTCATCATCAACAGAACCAGATGATTCACCAAGGACATGGTGCATAGAACCAGTATTCTTTCCTTTTGATCCATCAGGATAACCATGTTTCTTGTAACATACATTTTCAGTGTGACCAGTTTTGCCACAGTGAGTACAGATCTTGAGATTCCCACGACCACGGCCATAAGGTTTCTTACCATCAACAGCATTAACAAAATTTGTGGAATCTTCAAGAACAGAAGGATTAAGACGTCTCTCATGTTGCAGAACCAGAGAAAAAACTTTATCTATGTCAAGAAAATTATCCATCATCAGAATTTGAGTACGAACTACATCATATTCATCATTAAGGCCTCCAAGAAAACACATGACATAATCTTCCTGGCGATACAGCTTTCCAGCACGGCTGGACAAACAATTACACTTAACAGGACATGAGCAATCAGGTAATGGTCGAAAACTAGCAATATCATCCCATAAGGTGGACATTTTAGTGAATATTCAGTGACAGAGAAAGAAGCTTGTTTTAAAGCAAATAATTCTTGCTGAAGTTCATAAATTCGTACCCGATCAGATTGAGAAAATCTTTGACGAAGAATGTTCCAAGCAGTAGCAGCAAGTTCAGCAGAAGCGATGCTTTTCGCAATAGAAGGTTCAACAGAATTAAAGATCCAAGATAGAACCAGATTATTACAGCGTTCCTAAGAATCAAAGGATGGATCAAAATCAGAAGGCATTGGAAGAGAACCATTGACGAATCTGAATTTGTTCTTCACGACTAATGCGCGCTTCATTCCGTGTGACCAATTGTGGTAATTTCGTGGAGAAAGAAGAGGGGAAACTAGAGGTTGACATGGATTCTCACTTGGATGAATGTAGTAAATGCTCAATTGATCAAGAGCAGGATGCATGGGTGGTGTTGGAGCTGTCATGGCAGCATTATTGGGAGAATTTCTTCACGACATGAGAGGAAGAAAGGAGGATCGTATGAAAGGCTATAGATACCATATGAGTGTTATGAAATGAACGAAGTTCTGCAACTCATTCTCATTGAATTAACAGAAAACTTGAGTTATTACAAGAGCTGATACAACTTATATACAACCACAAAACAGAAACAGGAAACCGGATACACAGCAGGTAGCAGGTCAGGTAGTTATAGCTATTAACTAACAAAGAAAACAGAAAATAACAAAACTATGTTACAGCGGGATGAATGGAATAAAACGGAGACTTAAAAGGAAGAAGCAATGGTAATGTTCTGACTCTTGTTATATATATATATATAAGTGCAATTAATACTACTTTAAAAATATATATTGACAAATAAATAAATAGAATTAAAAGAATAAATAGGACAAAAAATTTTATTTTTAAAGTACCTTTTATTGATTTGTTTTCCTTTAAAGATATTAAATATTTATGCAAACTAATTTTTTTCGCACCGGTCAATTGCGTTCGTGATTGACGCCAGTTTTGCTCTGCCTTCGAAGTTCGAGACTTTTAATTTTAATAAAAAGAATCACCATCCAGTGTCCACTATAAGTTTCTTTAAAAAGATAATTTGCGCCTATATATATTACACAAAAATCATATTTATGTATGAAATTGCATTTAGTTCACTTGAAAGTGAAGGTCATAGTAAAAGACTAATAAATCTCAAAGGATTTATGTAATTAACCAATAAATTAAATTAAGTGTGTTTGGATTAGTTGTGATTAATTATAAAAATAAATTGTGAAAAATAATCAATTGTCTGAAACATAATCAATTTTTGTTTGGATATATTTGCGGTTAAAAATGATTTTTAAGATAACTTTAAGTTGTAAAAAATGATTTTAAAGTTTTTTAAAACAATGTCTAGTTTTTAATTGAATGAAAAAAAATTCTTATTAAAAAATAATAAAAAACTTTTATAAATATAAAATATAATTATTCATTAAAAAAATCAAATACAAATACACCCTAAATATTAAAAAATGTAGGTATAAATTAAACAAAGAATCTGAATGTAGTAATTTCTCTCTTCTTTTCCTGTTTTTTTTTTTAGTAATATGATTCACTCTAGCTTAAAATATACAGCAAAGGATCTTTTCCGTCTAATTATATTTTTTAATTAGTTTGGTATAACAAAATACTCTGCACTCCGCTAACTTTGCAGGATTTCTAAAAATGTGATTGTTCTGATTTGAAACGTTCCTATCAACTTTACGCTCCCGAGTTTTTTTTGTATCCCCCTTACTTCATACAAGCATATATACTCCCCCGAGTTTTTAATTATAAGTAAAAATTATTTAATTTATATCTTTTAAAAAAAATTAGTTAGTTTTATTTAATTTTTTAAATTTATTAAAAAGTTAATTTATTTTTTTAAATTATTTTTCATTAAATTATTCTCTCTTTTTTTTAAAATTATTATAATAAATAAAAGAATAATTAAATGAAGGATATAATAGATAAATTTTTATTAAATACAAGTAAAAATAATTAAATTTATTTATATTTAGTGTAAAAATTTGTTTATATTTAAAAACGGAGGAAGTATATTCCTAACTATTAATTATTTCATTTATTTGTCATAATCTGCAATCAAAAGTTTGTTCATATTTTTACGGTAACAGTGATTCAACGAAAGAACAAATTGTTTCGTCGTATGTTAATAAAAATTTAATATTTAACTCTTTAATAAAAATTTTGGTATGTTAAACCATTTATGATTGGGTTGCTTAGAGTTATTACTTGTGTTAAACAACTCATAATAAGCAATTAAGACTAAATGTTACTTGAATGAGAAATAGAGCCAAACAAACATAATCTTAATGTAAGAACCTTGTATTGTGTGGTATGTGTGAGATCCATTTGAGTTGTTTAATAAGAACGTTGTATTGCAGTGTAAAAGTTGCTTAAATCGATAGAGTGATGTGTACCTGCGAGACCTACCAAAATATTAATAAAATAAAATATAGGCGAAACACACTTGTTGAGTTACTTGCATTTTTTTTTGGCAAATACAACACACTTGTTGAGTTAGTAAGGTTGTTTTTTGTTTTGATTCTGGTTTGTAATCTTTTCTGCACCTCTCGTGCTGAAGTTTTTTTTAATTAATATATGTTTATTTTTTTGTTGATAAAGAAAAAAACCCTAAAAGCCTAAATGCAAAATCATTCTAAACTAACTCTCACCAATATTTTAATTTAATATATTACCGCTAAGGTTCGAACCTTAGACCTTCAACTTCATGATCATATGGACTATTGTCCACCACTTAACTTATAAATATAATAAGTTTACCCTTGTACTAAACTTTGCGAATATATAAAAAAAAAAGGAACAAACTGATTATTCATTTATCTTTTCAAGTGGATAATTGGATATTACAAAAGTCCTAAAGAGAAAATAAAGAGCACTTACAAGCTCAGAGCAATAAAACAATACATAATATAGCATATTCGGGGAAAAATCTATAATATTATTATAGTATTTTAAATAATAATAAATGTTTATTTTAAAAAAAAATTATATAATTTTTCTTAATCTCCGGCATCCATCATATATTGCAGATCTACTACTACTCTTTATCTCTGTCATTCTTTTATAATAGGAAGAATGTACTATAAAAGTAGTGAAATTTTACTCCATACTCGGACCTCGATTAAATAAATAATATAAAGTCTAAAACATCTTTAATGAGAGAAATACTTAAATATTGTAGAGGCAGCCTAAGATTCATCAAGCGGTCAAAACAAGGGTTTCAAACTCTCATATATTTGAATAAATAAATGGCCTTTTAAAATTTTGTTATTAATGTATATTAATAAAAAAAATTAAAATGTGTATAATTTTAATAAATATATAAAACTAATTAAATATAAATAAATAGCATTTAATAGAAGTTATATTAGTAAAAAATAATACACATATTTATATACTTAATTATATTGCACAATTAGACCTGTTTTTTACTTAATGTATATATTGTTTATTTTTTCCTAAATTATACCATCTTTTATTATTAGGATAAAAGATAAATTCTTTGAATATAAACACACTTGCTCTTTCAACGTGTATGTTATCTCTATAATGTTAACAATTTTATTGTCTCTAAAAATTAATTTTTTTACATCTTCAATTAATTCTTATCTAACATCAACAATATATTAACAAAAATTAAATATAATAACTTTACTATTAGTTAATTAAATGAAATGTTACATAAAATTAACTATAATAGTTTAATAAGTAATTTTACATATTAAAAAGTTTTTCCTTAAAAAATTAAATAACATTAAAAATAATTTTACTTAAATATTATCAATAATTTTAAAAGGCTCCATGTTTGAAATTAAAAAAAAGGCTTATGATAAGATTTATCTTATTAGGTCTTTAAATATATTGGGTCGTCCTATTAAAGAGTTCTTATGAAAAATTTAATATTTTCTAATAGGTTCTACATGTATAAGTCACTCCTTTAATTTAACAACGCTTGCATTCCAATATATTAGATGAGAATAATTTTGATTAGCTTCTTATTATTTTCTTTCTAGGCCTTTATTTGTTTATTGGGCTTGTATCCATTAGACATTGAGCCAGGTCATTTTCTCCATTGTAACCATAACTTTGTATACTTAAGGGCCTCTTTGCGTTCATTTAGATTCAACATTCAATTTTTTCATTTTACACGTTAAGCTTCTGTTTTCTTATATAGTATCAACGAGCCTTAGGGTTCAAGGATGATTTGGGTTGCGCCGCTGCGACGATCTTTCCTCTTCTCCTTCATTCCCTCGATCCTCCGTCACATCTCTTCTTCTCCTTCTCATAACCCACCATGGCTGACACAGAAACAACCTCTTCGACGCAGAAACCCAATGCGTCGCAAGACCCTTCTAGCCCCTATTTCCTTCATCCGCGCGAGGGGGTTTGATTTGTAAAGACAAACTAGGATTTGTCACGAAGTCGATTCAGCAACCTCCATTGACAGATCCTCTACATCATTCTTAGGTAAAGTGCAACAATATGGTAATCTCATGGATTACCAAGTCTGTAAGTCCTTCTATCGCCCTTAGCATTACTTATTTTGACAAAGCGAGTGATGTTTGGCAGATCTTCAAGATAAGTTTTCTAAGGGAGCTTGTTATCGTTTTTTTAATTTTTTACATGTGATTCACTCAATTCGTCAGGGAGACAGAGATCTCCCCACTTATTTTACAGAATTGCAAATCTATTAGCAAGAACTTGAAGTTCTTCGCCCTATTTTCACATGCACATGCATTGTTCCTTGTTCTTGTATGCTTGCTGAAAGTGTTAAGAAATATAGAGATTGAGAATATGCTTGTTTCTTGTAAGGTCGTAATGACACATATGATACTGTCCGACGGCAAATCTTGTGTGTGGAGCATTTGTTGTCGGTTACAAAGGTGTTTGTTATGATTCAACAGCGCACTCAAGCTACTTCTGATCTTGTGGATGGTAAGTTCATTAAGAATGTGACCACAACTAGTTGGAAATCTAATAACTCTTACGAGGGTAAATCTAAAACCAATCATTGTTGTCCTCTTAACCCTAACCATGGGAAAATATGTAGTTTCTATGAAAAAGAAAATCATACTATAGACACATGCTATTTCAAGAATGGTTTTCCTACTAATTTCAAATTCAAAAACAAATAAACCAACACTACTGTTAATGTTGTTACTCTATTAGTAACCATGATTCTGGTGCAAGTTCTTCTGGTACTGTTTCTCAATCTAGACTAAATCTGAGTAATGAAGACTATGACATGCTTGTTGATATGATTAAGAAAGTAAAACTTGAATCTGCTAAACACACTATCAACACCTTAACACACAACACTGCCTCACATTTTGATTCACAGGGTAATTGCTTCATTAATTTTTTCTAGATAGTTGATAGTGATGCTACATACCATGTTTACAACAACTTATCTTTTTTTTAGTTCTTACAAATCTGTTAAATCGATACCTGTGAATCTTCCAAATGGCAAAATTTCTTTAGTTACACACTCTGGAACTGTTTGTTTTAATAATGACTTCAAACAGAGGTTCTATATATTAAAGGTTTTCATTTCAATATCATATCTGTACATAAAGTAGTTTGCTCCTTAAATTTGTAAATTGCTCTTAACCGTCATGAGTATTTTTTTATAGGACATAACAAATCAGAAGATGATTGGACTTGCTAAAGTCCAAAAGAGTTTATACATATTGCATCATGTTACTTCTTTGATACCTGAGACTATCTGTTATAATTCTGTTTCTGTTTTGTATAATTCTTTTGAGTTGTGGCATTTTCGTATGGAATGTCCTTCAGATGATGTTTTGAATGTCATTAAACAACAATTTCCTTATGTCAAATCTAATTCCAAATTACCATGTGATGCATGTCATTTAGGGAAACAAACTAGATTACCTTTTTCAAATGAAAATCGTCATAGTGACTCCATTTTTTCTCATGTTCATATGGATATATGGGGGCCTCTGAACATTCATTGCATTCAAGATCATAAGTACTTTCTTACAATTGTTGATGACTATTCTCGGCATTCATGGAATCATTTGATGAAAAATAAATCTGAAACTAAGTCCTTAGTTGAAAAATTCTTAGCATATGTTGAAAATCAATTTCATACTAAAGTCAAAACTATTAGAACTTATAATGGTGCTAAATTTATTTTGCATGATTTATCTAACACACATGGTATTATAATCAGACCTCATGTGTTAGACCCTAGAAAAAATTCTGTGGTTGAAAGAAAACATAGACACACATTAAATGTTAGTCGTGGCATTCCGTTTCACTCTCAATTACCTAAAGTTTACTGGTGTTATGCTATTGCCTATGTTGTTCGTACTACCTCTGGTCCTTTTTATAGGACCCTTTGGAGGAATCCTTTCTATAAGATCCCTCTTAAATTTTTTCATCATTAATCATTTTTTTACCAAAATATCCTTATCTCCCAACTACTTTATGTAGTAAAAAAAATAAATAAATAAGTCTGAGAATTTGTCTCTCCATATTTTATTGGTCAAAATGCCGCCTATTAATTATGGGAGAACAACAGCCAAAGCTACTGCTTTCATCATCCACTATTAATTTGCCTTTTCTCGAGGAAGTGCTTGTTGGTTGCAACTCAGAACTTGTACTAGTCTATATCAATTGTAAGGAAGATGTAAAGCGCAATGGGGGTAGTATTCTGCGACTCCTTGGAAGGTTCAACTGTAGAGGTAGTGGAGGATCAGATTCCTTGGAAGATATTGCAATGAAGGTAGTCATGGATTCCTTCGAAAATTCTGTAGCTTGTTTAAGTCAAAGCTAAACACATCTCCTGAATTTGCAGCTTGTTCAAAGTTTACTGTTATGTTGATCTTTACAGCATCATTTGCAACATTTTGATTATCATCCAAGCAAGACCAAGGAATATTCAAATCAAAATTAAGAGGAGGATCCATGGCTTTCAATATTTCTTGGTAAGGATGTGATGACTTAATAAGGGAAAATGATAAGCTTCTCAATTTATCAAGCTGGACTTGCTATTTGTCATTTAAAACAAAATTGGCGCTAACAAGTAGTGGGAAAAAATTGTCTTTTAAAAAAGTCCGCCAACTATAGAAGTGAAACATTTGTATAATGACTATTGTTAATTAAAATAAAGTTAAATGACAAACCAATTAATGAAGTGGGTGGTTGGTAAAAATGATAGTATTAATTACTCCAAAAACTTGATTAGAGGATAATATGGTAAAACTAATATAAACTATAGACATAATTAATAATTTTAACTAATTTAACTACTTTTTCTTAATTCTTGTGAATTAGTTAGGAAGTCTTATATTTAGGACTAGAGGTAGTATTATAAACTGTTTGCCTAGCAGGGTTTTAAAGAAATCTTCTCCACATCAGTTGTTTTACGGTAAGCCTCCCACCTTGATGGAATTAAATTTGTTTGGGTGTTTATTTTACGCTGCCACTCTCACCCAACACAGACATAAACTTGATCCCAGAGCCTGAAAATGTTGTTTTCTAAGTACTAAAACTGGCACAAAAGGTTTTTTTATTACTTTATTTAGAAAAAAAAGTGTTTTTATATCTAGAAAAATGGTTTTTAAAGAACATGTTTTCCGTTTATATCAAGGCAAACTAGCAGTGTTACCTCTGATTCAATGCAATTTTTAGAACCACCTTTAGAAAACTATTTTTATGACCCATGACCATTGGAGCAACATGTTCCTATATCAAATCAACAACAGGAAATTGTATCTGATACATTTCAAAATAATACCTCTTATAATATTGATCAACTTGTGCCTACTACTACTACTGATATTGTTCTTGCTGCTCAAGAATCTCAAAGCGTATGAAAGTCAACTAGACTTCAATATTCTTCTATGTGTTTAGTTGATTATCATGTATATCGTTAGTAATGCTTGTAATTATACAAAGGCAAAGTACCCTTATCCTCTTCTATTTCTTATGATAAACTTTCAAATAATTACTATAAGTATATATGAATATTAGTGTTAATTTTGAGCACTCTAGCTATGTTGTTGCCTCACAAAACTCCATTGGGTAGAGGCCCTGAATACGGAGTTATTGCATTAACAACAAATAATACTTGGACTTTAGTCAATTTTCCTAAATCCAAGAAGGCCATAAGATCAAAATGGATATACAAAGTTAAATATAAGTCTAATGGTGAAATTAAACATCATAAAGCCCGTCTTGTAGCAAAACGATATAATCAAGTAGAATGAATAGATTATTATGATACTTTTGCACCCGTTGTGAAATTAACTACTATGCACTTGTTACTTGCTATAGCTTCTATTGAGAACTAGAATTCACATCAATTGGATATTAATAACGCTTTTTTACATGAAAATTTAAAAGAAGATGCATATATGAAAATACCACAGGGTCTTAATGTTACTGACAAGAGTCTTGTTTGTAAACTAAATAGGTCATTGTATGGGCTAAAGCAAGTTAGCAAAATGTGGTTTTGAAACATTGTCATCTTTTTTGTTAAATCTGTGTTATAAACAGTCCAAAAATGATCATTATTTGTTTATTAAAAAGTCTGGTTTTTTGCTTATAGTTGTCTTTGTTTACGTCGATGATTTGATCATTGGTGGAAACAATTTAATTGAGATTATTGCTTTGAAATGGTTACTGCATGATAAATTTAAGATAAAGGATCTAGGAAACCTTAGATACTTTTTAGGTTTAGAAATAGCTCGGTCCAAACAGAGCATATTTCTAAACCAAAGAAAGTATGCGTCGGATCTAATTGAGTCGTGTGGACTTCTTGCAGGAAAACCCGTGAGCAATTCCATGGTCAAGGATAGCATGAAAAACGCAGAACAAATTGAACTGTACAATGATCTAGCAAGATACAAACGTCTCATAGGGAGCATGTTATATTTGACCAACACTAGGCCAAATATAACTTATGCTGTTCAGCAGCTTAGTCAACATATGAATAAACCTCGTGAAGGTAACCACCAAGCAGCGCTAAGGATCATCTATTACCTGAAGTCCAATCTTGGTCAAGGACTGTTATATCCAAAAACATCACAACTGAGACTCAAGGGCTTCAACGACGCGGATTAGGCAGCCTGCTCCACAACGCGAAGGTCCACAACGGGTTACTGTGTATTTCTGGGAGATTCCCTAATCTCATGGAAATGTAAAAAGCAAGGAACAATATCTTGATCGTCATTTGAGGCAGAATACCGAGCTTTGGCCAGCACTTTCTGCAAACTTCAATGGCTAACTTATCTATTACATGATTTTAGAGTTAATTTCATTAAACCTGCATTACTATTATGTGATAATGATTTTGCAAGATACATAGCACACAATCCCGTTTTTCATGAGAAAACAAAGCATATAGAGATAGACTGTTATGTAGTTAGGGAAAAATTACAAAGGGTTCTCATACATCTTCTTTCAATCAACACAAACCACCAACTAGCAGACTTGCTGACAAAGGCGTTATAACCAAATAGTTTCCATCAACTTCTCACCAAGATGGGAGTACAAATCATCTACTCTCCAGCTTGTTGGGTGGGGGGTGGGTATTAGATGATAATAATTCCGATTAGCTTCTTGTTATTTTCCTTTTGGGCCTTTATTTATTTTTTGGACTTGTATCTCTTAGACATTGGGCTGAGTCATTTTCTTTCATTGTAACCCTAGCTTTGTGTACTTAAGGGCCTCTCTGTATTCATTAAGATTCATTTAATAACATTCACTATTTTCATTTTACACGTTAAGCTTCTCTTATCGTACACAGTTTTAAGAGCTCTATATATAAAAACTATTGTATGAATCACACAAATTAACTCTAAAAAAAATTCCTTTAAGGATCTTACATATCTTGATTGAGAAATGCTTGCTTACTTAAAAAATTCGGTGTGTTTGTTTTGACGTTTTTAATATGATTTCAGCCACAAAATGAAGTTCAAACAAAAAAATCACTTTGAAACATGTTTGACAAAAAATCAAAATCATGCTTAAAGGCATTTTTTCATGTTCAAATGGGGTTTAATAATTTTTATATTTTACTTTTAAAAACAAAAAAAAAATGTTTTCAAATGTAATAAACAAATAAGATATTTCTCTCTCTTTTTCATCTTCATTTATCCTTTCAATTTTTATTTTTTTTTTATAATATTTATCCTTTCAATTTTATTCCATCCAATTAGAAAGGAATTTAAGTTGAAGAAGATAACTAGTTCGGTTCATTTATTCCTTACTTACTCGAGACGCTCTCAAGTGGCCCTGCTCTTCTGCAATGAATACTGCAAACTTAACTTCTTCATCAAAACTGCATGTGTACGTTTCTTCAACCCAAACTAGCTTATGTTATTTGAATAATATTGAATAATAAGAAATAAAATGAAACATAAAAAAAATATAATTTTTTAAAATGATAAGTTGTTCTAGTTTATGTTTTGAAAGCATACTTCTATATATAAATTAATCCTTAAAACCAATAATTTATCAAAAAAAAAAAAATTGTACCGCTTTTCGTAAAAGTTTAAAAAATTGTAAACATAAAATGGCACTAAATCAATAGTTAATTTGTAACAACTTATTACTATAGCATTGTTTAAGGAAAAAAATAAAACTGTATAAATAAAAATTATATTAAAATGAAGATAATTAATACTCCATTAATTTTTTTTTGTTGATCAGGTATATTCTTCACATGAGATAATCTTTGATATTAAAGCATGTACCTACTGGTAACAACGAGTTTGGATCTTCTCCACTTTCAGCCATTCTCTAACACTCCTAAAAATATTCTAACTATTGATTTTTATTTTAGTACATATATATTAAATAAAAAAGAGGAAACAATAAATAGTTTAAATCTCTCTACAGAACTGCGGGATTATTCAATAGTGGAGAGGATCCAAATCTACGACAACCTTTCGGATACTCTCTTATTTTTTTTTGATAATAATTAAAAACATTTAATGTAGGATACACTTTAATTGCAGCAACAAAAAAATGCACTTTAATAACATTACATGTAAAAAATTCAAATATGTATTATTTTTCTAACGAAAAACGCTTCTTGCATGTTTTGATCATGCCCGCATATTTAAGGTAAAAATTAAATGGATACTCGATAGATAATAATAATATGCGTATACGGCTACTATCCGATTATAAAATAAAAATAGAGAGGTGTGACCTGATCGTAATTTATCTTGTTTTTTAATTGTAGGTGAAGGAATTTAATTATTTTTTGGTTGAAATAAATTGATATTTTATAATTATCTAATAATTGTTTTGTGTCACTTCAATTTTGAAATGTGAATAATCATTATTTTTTACGATGAATATTTTAAAAATTAAAAATAAAAAAATTGAGATTCACCAAAAGAAGCTACCATGAGTAAAAGATCCACATGTTTCATGACTAGTGTATCCACGTTACTTGAATACTAAATTTATTACTAATTAATAATAATCGATAAACAATTTAAAAATAATTGGTTAGTAAAACTAGTTTATAGGTTATGACTTATAGTTCAGTAGCTTATAGTTTATAGTTCGTAGCTTATAGCTTATAGTTTTAGCTTATAATTGAATAGAGATGTTTGGTAAAATTAGTTTATTAGGTAACTTATATTTATTAAATGACTTAAGACAACAAATAATAATTACATGTAATAAATTATTTGATAGAGTAAACATGTAATAAATGACTAGAGAGTAAAATAGGAAAGAATTATTGAAAGCTACTTTTCATAAGTTATAAGCTACTTAAAATAGCTTTAAATAAGCTAGCTTATAGCTTATAAAAGTTATAAGCTTGTTGTCACCAAACGCCTCTACTTGATAATAAATTACACGCTACAAACTATAAGCTCCTAAATAAGCTATAAGTCAGTGTTACCAAACACACTCAAAGTCTGAATAACTGATAGTATATTTACTCGAATTAAAGTAAAAACCATTGTTTTCATCAAGAATAATTAAAACCCTTACATTATAACTAAAATATAAATATTTTCTTAATAATATATATATATATATATATATATATATATATATATATATATATTATATTCTTAACATCTATTACATTTTTTTTATTTTATTAAATTTCTAAGGGCTAATTATAGTAATTTTTGTTGTGATTTGTGTTTTTTACACTTTCTGTTTTATAGTAGTTTTAAAAAAAACTACACATTCAAAAAATTTAAAATATCATTACAGTTACTCTAATATGTATATTTGGTTTTTCATTGGGACCGGCTCTGGGGCATGGGTGAGTGGGCACTCGTCTAGGGCCCAGTGTTCAAGGGGGTCGGTAATATATATGACTGTTATTTGAAAAAAAAATCTCATTTCTTAAGTGTAGATGTTGTTGCATGCTGTTATTTTTAAGTTATGTCCTGAGAAATTGTGATGTATTGATAGGGTCGTATATAATATCAAAATCTTATTATAGTTTAATAAAAAAAATACTTAAAAAAGATCAATTTTGTTTACTTCGCCCCAATACCTATAATTCATTTACCTTTATTAGATTATTACACTTACCTTTACTTAAGAAAATGACTTTTTTTTTTTTCTAAAATCACGATGAAATGAGTCTAAAAATATCAAACCATATGGAGAGAAGGTGAATATAATTAACTAAATTTTTAAATATATTTTAAGAAAAAATATTGACACTATAAATTTAATATTATCACTTTTATTTATAATTTTTTTTTTCTGTGAAACTAGTACAGTTTGCAAAGACACGTATGTGTGAGTGTGAGAGGAGGAACATAGTTTAATCTCTATTGTCTATAATTTCGTTATGATTTTTTTTTAATTTGAATACCAAATATTCTTAAAAAAGAATTTATAAATAAAAATGATAGTAATAATATCAAATTTAGAAGGTGAATTTCTTATATTTTGTTAGATTGTATTTGTCCGACAATGGCAAGCAAGGAACAGCAGAGTAGCAAAAAAACCATACCCCATAATAACAGTAGCAGTCCACTCTCGTTAATTTCCTTTCTCTTTCCCCAACTGTCCCTCCTCTCTGCTTCTGCATCAAACAAAAGAAAAACCCCATAGCCACTACTCTCT
Organism: Cyamopsis tetragonoloba; assembly: GCA_037177725.1. NCBI lineage: Eukaryota > Viridiplantae > Streptophyta > Magnoliopsida > Fabales > Fabaceae > Cyamopsis > Cyamopsis tetragonoloba. Next base: position 65,317,597 of record CM074119.1, read on the forward strand.
CACTCTTCTCTTCTCTGCTTTCTCTCTCTTCCTTCACTCTCCTCAACAAGACAAAAAAAAAAAACTCTTATTCCAAAAAAAGAAACTCATTAATCCTTCACACTTCACAATTCTCACACTCACACACACTGCGTACACAGAAACGCACACATCATTTTCACAAACATCACTCTGCTCTGGAGAGAGAGAGAGAGAGAGTGTGTTGCTATGAAATCCAAAGCCGTCGGTAACGGCCACGCCACCGAGACCGGCGGCGGCGGAGGTGGAGCTGGAAGCAGAAGCAGCAGTTCTCCGAGTCCGCCGCAGTCTCCACGCCGTCGCTCTGGCGTTTCGCGATGTCGGAGGCGGATGCGGCCGGCGAAAGCCTTGTCGGAGACTCGGCACAGCCTGGGAAGCTTGGCGGCCGGAATAATGGCGCGGCGGAGCCTCCGGTACTTCTTCTTGTTACCGGTTGTGTACATCTCAGGTTTGTTGATGTGTGTGGGGCCCTTCTCCGCTCTCATTGGCCACACTCCTCTTCCCGGTTCTCGGTATCGCAGCCACGAGGTGTTCCAGAAGCTTTGGCACGACATTGAGACTGATAATTCCACCGCCATTGAGGTGCGTGAGCGTAATGTACCTTATGCCTTGTTTGGTTGCCAAAATTACCCTACAATTTCGCGTTTGTCTTCTTCTTCTTTTTTTTGTTTTCCCTTATATTTTGATTAATAAATATTTTTAGATGTGTAGCATGAAAAATCGTTGTCATCCGCAAAGAGCGCTGATTTTCTTTTTTGAATTTAATTTTACTTGTCTTTTTGCAGTTGTCTTCTGTATGGAAGTATAAAAGAAAGTTGAGAGAGCAGAAACCTTGTCCGAATTTGACTGCTTCGCATCACGAACATTTTGGTATGCTGCTAGTGTGAAATTTGGCATAAAATGTAAAGCTCAGTTCGTTGATTAGGTGTTTTGTCTTAATTTCAGGGTCCCCTGGGTCAAACGGTTTTCTAATTGTAGAGGCCAATGGTGGTCTTAATCAGCAACGCTCTGCGGTATGATATAACTTTTATTTTCTCTGGCTTTAAGCAATTTTCTGTTAATTTAATAGATGAACTAGTTTTCAGACATTGTGCTTCTGGAATTTTGTATTTTGTAGATTTGCAATGCTGTGGCTGTGGCGGGACTCCTGAATGCAATTCTAGTTATACCTCACTTTGAATTCCACAATGTGTGGAAAGATCCAAGGTTACCTGTCACTTACTATCATTATCTTTGATCTTAAAAGATAGGCTTTGAAAGTTTTAATTGTTGTTACAATGGTGGTTGCATTGTACAGCCCGTTTGTGTAGCAGACAGAATGATGTTTGATCACCTCTAGAAATTGTACCTTTTGGAAAATTTGCCTTCGAAAGTGCATTGAATAAAACAATTTGAAAGACTTTTGAGCTTATACGACTGATGCAGTCCACAATCATGGCCTGATACAATTGCCATGAGCCCATGACCACCACAACCAAGATGTTGCGCTGCATCTTATGATGTGGTTGTGGTATCAAACTTTAGTCTTAAGAAGTGTGCTTAAGAAGTTTTCAACATAAAAAGTGCAAATAACTCTAATTTCATCACTTGGCTTGGTAGTATGTTTGAGGGGGAAAAGTAGTATGTTTGTCCCTTAGTTTATGTGTTTGGTTAAATTCATGTGTACACAAACAGGAAAAATGCACTTCTTGATGCATTTCTATATGAAATGAATTTTGTCTTCAGTCAAACAGACGCTTATGATATTTCAGAACCTAAAGTAAAGTTTGAGACTGTTGCCTTTATTTTTAAACAACTCGTCCATATGGCAAAGAGAAAAGAAAAGAGAAGTACAACTTCATTCCATAGTTCTGAAGGAACTGCCTGATCCTCAGTGCTAGTAGTTACCCACTTTGTCAACTTTTATTATTGCTTTTGTAGTTCATAAATTATTCAATGTGCACAATTTCATAAAAACTATTTAATATAGTCATGTTCCAATAAACAATGCAATCTTAACATTGCTTCTTATGCTACAAACAAAAAACCAACCATACAGTCTCTACAACCTTGGACCAGAAGCAGATCCTCCTGCAACATAGTTTGTTGGGCCACATTAGTTAGTACTATCAACTTTTTTTGGTGTGTCTTACCTTTGATATGATTGGCTAAACATTTATTACTTAAATTTTCTAACCAACTACTAGTGGTAGAATTAAAGTAGACCTTGTTGGGTATGCATGCTTTTCTTTTAAAACAGCCCATAGAAACAGTTAACAATTAAATATAGGATATAATGAACATTTTATGGAGCTTCTTTGACTTCTTTTTTTACCTGATTTATTTCTGCAATTACATCTATTTAAAATGATGTTACTTCTCTTACAGTGAATTTGGGGATATATATGATGAAGATCATTTTATCTCCACACTTGATGGTTATGTGAAGGTGGTTAAAGAACTACCAGAGGCACTAATGGAGAGGCACAATTACAATATGAGTAACATTACTAGCATTAGAGTTCAAGCTTGGGCTCCTGTCAGTTATTACCTGGGAGTTGTTTATCCTATTTTGCAAAAGGAAGGGTAGGTATTGGATCACATTCTCCTCATTTCTTATTAATCTTTTTATATATATATATCATATAAGAAATGGTGAAATTTCAAAATAACGGTTGTTTTAGGGTAAAACTGAACTCTTGAATCCAACTTGCACCTATGACACATTGATTTTTTGAAAACAATTAGATGTAAATAAGGAATTTTATTTTATTATGCAGGGTTATTAGAATAGCTCCATTTGCAAACCGATTGGCAATGAGTGTCCCTCCACATATTCAATTTCTAAGATGTCTCGCCAATTATAAAGCATTGAGGTTTTCTTCTTCAATATCAGCATTGGCTAAGAAACTCGTTAACCGAATGATTGAGAAGAGCTCAAGGACAGATGGAAAGTATATTGCTGTACATCTACGCTTTGAGGAGGTACTGATGCTCATTCTATCATATTGAGAACCAGTAGTTGGTGCAAATGTGTGAGACTCTGTGTTGAAAGGATGCAGGATTGAAACAGCTTAATGTGATGTTTGAGTTTGACTAAATCTTCTCAATCTGCAGGACATGATAGCTTTCTCCTGTTGTGTATATGATGGAGGAGAGGCAGAAAAGTTGGAAATGGATTCAATAAGAGAAAAGGGGTGGAGGGGAAAATTTAAAAGGAAAGATCGCATCATTGTACCTAACCTCAATCGTGTCAATGGAAAATGCCCGCTAACCCCTCTGGAGGTATTTATTTACTCATCACTGCTTCTCAGATCTCAAATTCTGTTTTCTTCTTCTTTATTTATTTATTTATTTTTATTATTATTTTTTTTAATCTTGCCAGTCTCATAGGCTTAAATTATTGACTTCTAAATGAGATATAATTGATATATATCTTAGTAGTACTCATTCCTGATTCCATTAGATTTTGGTCCCACCATTTGTAAAGTTTTATTCTTAAAAATTAGGAAGTTAATTTCAGTGTATGAGTGGCATGACAAGATTAAAATAAGCTAGTTTATGCCAGTTTCAATTGTGAGAAAGCTGATATTATGTAGAAGTAGACAGATACTTATTGCATATTGTTTTCCTTAACTATGTAGGTTGGAATGATGCTACGCGGCATGGGATTTGATAACAAAACTTCAATATATTTAGCTTCTGGGAAAATATATCATGCAGAGAGATACTTGGCTCCCTTAGTAAAGATGTTTCCCTATCTTTATACAAAGGAGTCTCTTGCTACATCAGATGAGCTTGCTCCTTTTATGGTAAAGAACCTTACTGGTCAAAAATTGTCATGATTCATTCTACTGAACTGAATGGCAACAAATTCTGTAGCTTCTGTTTATTTCTTTTTCATAGCAGCCTGTTGACCATGTCAGTTGATTTTCTAGTAGACCCGTCTTATTTTTGGCTCTGCCACTGCATCAATTTGTTCTTATTTTATGCAGAAATATGTATATTTTGTTTTATCCTTATATCAATAGGAATTCAATCAAAACTGTTATTAGGATATGATATGTGGATGTGCCATCTATTTGACCGCGTAGTAAGTAAACTTAATTGCTAATGAACACAGTAGCACAAACTTGTAAAAAAACTGCATTAAAATTATCAAATGTTTAAGTTCACGGTTTTGGGTTGGACCTGGGAGCTAAAGCTCATCATCCCCGAAAAAATAAAACGATCATCTGTTTCAAATTTACAATTGCTACACCTTTTTTAGGCTTTGTAGTTTGTACACTTACAAGAAGGATGCATTCCTGGATGAAAACATGAACATTTTATTATAATGATCAAAGGTTTAATTGGCTTTATATTGTGGTTCTCTTGTCACTCATACTCGTAGTTTGTGTATTGATGGTTGGCTGTAAGTACATCTTTACTGCAATTTTTGTGAGATTAAGAATACAAAATAATTCCTCATGCAAGTTTAACTTAATTTTGCTCTTTCGTAGAATATATTCTGTAAGATTTGTTGGTAGTTTCCAATATACTTTGATGCTTAGTTTCATCCTTTTTTAGGGCTATTCTTCCCAATTGGCAGCACTGGACTACACAGTGTGCTTGTTTAGTGAGGTTTTTGTAACAACACAGGGTGGCAACTTCCCTCATTTTCTGATGGGCCATAGAAGATTCCTTTTTGATGGGCATGCCAAAACCATTAACCCAGATAAGCGCAAGCTTGTTGTTCTTTTGGAGGACTTGAGTATTAGGTGTGTTCCTCTTTCTCTCATCTTTAATTTATAACCATTTCATACTCCACTGAAACATTTTTTTTTCCATGTATAATATATCATATTTTATCTTGATAGTAAATAAAAATTAGGTAATGATAGTGGTTATTTTTCCTGGGATTTTTAATAGAAGTTGTTACCTGTTTTTATTTTTATGAGATAACAAGTTTAATGATTGAAGTTTCCCCTTGAACGGAAATCTTACATCTAAAAATAGTGAACTCTCAAGGGTATTGGGTTTCTGGGTTGATGTTTGTTGTCGGAGCATTAATAGTAGTCAGATACTAATTTACCACCGATTAATGAACTATAATTGAATAATGTCACATCAATTAAAATACACAATGGTAGAAAACATTAGCCGATAGTCATAACATGCTTTGTTAAGGGAAGTGATTTTTAAATTTTGCCTGTTACTTTAAAAAATGGTGCTCTTTTACTTCAGGTCTACCAGGTTTTGTGTTTTGGCCATGTATGAATTTCTCATAACAGTTTTGGTTTACTAATAGTAAATCCTGATTTATTAGAACTGTCCACTGAAGCCATGTTTGCATTTATTTTTTACTATGTTTTGTTTGATTACAATATGTTTACTTTATGCTGATTTATGTTTTTTGACTGAAGTTGTTCTTCCCTGTCTGTCTGCATGCTTTATTTTAGTTGCCATCTGGATTGAGTTTGGGTTTAGGCTATGCAATATTTGGAAAAGGGTTAAATATGTTTTTACTCCCTGAATTTTAGCAAGAATTTGTTTTTAGTCCTCAACTTTAAATCAAATAAATTAGCATTTTGATCCCTGACTTTGTAGTTATCTGTCATTTTAGTCTCTAACTTTATTAAAATTAAGTTTTAGTCCTTGACTTTTTAAAATCGGTCATAATAGTACTGGACTTTATAAAAAATCTATTGTAATAGTCTGACTTTGTATGAAAATCGGTCACTTTTGTCTTTCACTGAACTTAATTGAATGACATTTTACAAAGTCAAGGACTAAAAATTAATTTTTATAAAGTCGTGGACAAAAACACTATCCTGACAAAGTCAGGGACCAAAATGCTAGTTTATTTCGTGGGGAATGGATGGCACTTCATCCGGTCCACAAGTCCACAGGTCCACGTGTCAACAGATATGCTTGCCACGTCAACAAAAATTGTATGTAAGGACTAAAAGTGAACCTTTTTAAGTTGAGGGACTAAAAACATATGTTTTAAAGTTCAAGGACTAAAAACAATATTCTCACTAAATTTTAGAGACCAAAAACACATTTAACCTTTGAAAAAAATTAGATGATAGGGTTATTTATGTGCTTTGGTTTTACAGTTGGAGAGCCTTCAAGGATCACATGGAAGACATGCTCAGTGAAAGTGACCGCAAAGGAATCATGGTACCTAGAGTTAGAAAAATCAACAGGAAAACTTCTGTCTACACCTACCCATTACCAGAATGTAGGTGTCTACAGCAGTCTCATGCCCATCAAATTGATCATATTTTAGACATTCCAGATAATTACAGCAGAACAAAACCTTAAATGGATAAGTGCTTCATTTTTTCCAACATCTCTGCTGCCGTCATCAGATTTGTATTATATCCAATTCCGTGGCTTGTGATTTCTCGTTTGGCAAGATGTGGATATTTGAATTTCAGTCCTGAAAACATGAGAGGTTTCTACTTTTGTATGATTGGTTGCTGCAACTGCATGAAGATTTTGTGTGCATATTATTTATTTTAAAGAGAGGGAAAGCTTCTAGCATCCAACGTAAAGGTTGGACTGGGAACACTGCGCCAACATAGTGTTCTAGCAAAGGATATATAGCAGAACTTAAGAGTCAAGTATAGAGTTTTTTTCGTGTTCATTTTTTGATTTTCTTTCTGATCAATGTATTTTGAGATGACATTACCCTTTCTACATTTTTGTTTAACGTGTAAAATTCTTAGGCTAGAAATAAGAGACTAATCTATCCATTCAGTAAGTATTTTTCTTTTGATCCTGTAGTGTATGTTCGTGTTCATGATCATGAATGGCTTTGTTTACCATCCCTTGCAACTTTTTAAAGTGTAATTTCATGTATTTTGTATGCTCTTTTTATTTTCTTCTAGGATAAGAGATCCCTATCTTCTACAGCTTCTTTCCAAAGGCACTTGTGTATGTTTGGTTTTCCATTGGTAAAAGTTGGTTTAGTTAAACTAAGTTTGGTGAAAGTAAATTGAAAAAGCTAGTTTGGTTCAATAGAATTCGTGTTTAGATACTTTTACCTAAAAGTATGTTTGTCAAACTGAATATTATTTACACAGAAAAATAAAAGTATTTGTATGAATGGTAAATACTCCCAACCAAGGCTGAACAAACGGAAAAGAGACTCTCTAACTTTGTTGAGTCAATGCGATTTGAATAGATGTTTGCTGCTAATCCAGTTTTGTCAACTGAGCACAAATAATGTTGTACATTGTTATATGCAAGAAAAAATACTTTTGGGGCACCAAACTGAAATCCAAACATATATTAGTGTGCCTCTGCAGAGTTTGCAACTTTTCAAGGAACTGGTTCATTTAAATCATGTATTAGAATTGGTGGAACTGAGTTGTTCTGTTACAAGAATCCTATACAAACATGCACTCAAACATGGAATTACTTTAGGATACTTTTCAACGTCACAACATCCTTAACGTCGAATTACTCTGGAGTGTGGATGGGAGATGACTCAGAATAGCTAAGGATTTGTCTCAAAAAGACACACTCAAAAGAGTACTCAATTCATAATTCAAATCTATGTCTAATGGTTACAGCTGATTGCTATTTATAGCAATCTTTACACACTTTGCACACTTCAAATGCATTGAACATGGGATGGAAAGTAAACAATAATTCAAAGATAAATTAAATAATTGAAAGTGGATGGAAGTTAGTTGTGATGAGTTGGAGAAGATGGTGGCTTGATGATGCAAGTGGGTATGGTGGAAAACATTTTGAATCATTCTCTTTGGGTTGGAGAAGATTCGCCCTCGAGTGTAAAACAATTCCTCGATCATGTGGTTTCCAAATTATTCCATATTGAGGAATATAGAGAAAATTATGTCTGGTTGGGAATCCTTGAAAGCATTCTTGGAAGTACTTTAATTTGTAAGGACTCCTTGGTCTTGAATTTTCTGGAATAAGGTAACTGATCTCCCCAATTCTTTCATCAACGTCAAATGTTTGTTGAAAGTATTTCGTTGTTGGCAAATTTGAAGTCAAGAATGATTGAACTTTACTTTCAACGAGTGACAAGTCTAAAGAAACAACTTCAACTTCCAGAGCAACATCTAAAATATTTGAAAGTAATTGAAGAATTTTTGGTGGAATATTAGTTACACCATACTGCTCAAACTGGGTCACAATGCCTTGATTATTAGATTCATCTTTAGGCAGCAAGATTTATTCTTCCTCTGAATAAATTTCTTCATCGAATATGGGAGGATTTTCAAATTCAAATTCATGGTATTCAAGTTCTTCATAAAAAATAGGTGGACTATCAAAATCATACTAAATGAATTCAATTCCTTCTGAAAAATCTTGAAAAATATCTTAATAAGAAGAATTATTTTCATCATTTTTAAAATCTTTGTTTTCATGTTGATTTAATTGAGCTTGTTTAATCTCAACTAACTCTTGCAATAGATGTAGTTGTTGTTGGATCAAATCAAGTTTGATTCTTTGAATAGCTCTTCTTGAATGCATGATTTGAAAAATTTAGTAAACTTGATTTTTTTAAAATATTTTTTAATGAAGGGCAAAATAGGAATTTGGGAAAATAAGGGGTAAATATGGAATATTGGGGTAGAAAATGGAATTTCAAAATTTATAGGGGCAAAATTGAAATTTGGATAATTTAGGGGTAAAAATGGTATTTTGGCAAAATTTGGGGATTAAAACAGACTTTCGAAAAACTTGGGGGTCAAAATGGAATTTTGACAAATATTGGGGGTGAATATGTAATTTTACAAAGTTTTGGGGTTAATTTAAAATTTCTAGAAACTTTAGGGACTTCATTGCAAATTTTGAAACTTGCAACACTGATGACACGCGGCAAAACGTGATTGGCTGTCCGTAACGCGTAACACGTGGCACTTACTAATTGGACGTAGTGACGCATTTGACTTTGGTCAACAACAGACACGTGGCAGCACGTGATTGGTTGTCCTTAGGAGCGTGACGCGTGGTGCAACAGGATTGGCTACGGGTTGACGTGTCAACGGTGACACGTGGCACAACGTGGTTGATCACTTCACGCGTTTGTGACACGTGGCGTCCTCTAATTGGATGCTCTCGAATGACGTGGTGCTTACGTCATGCTTACGTCACCTCGGCTTCAACCTCCAGAAGGCGCATGTGGGCAGGCGCGTGGCTCTTAGGTGAAGGGCGCGTGCCTACTTTGGTGGCCTTAAAATTTTGTGTCCTAACATTTTAGAACTTCCTGAACACGTCTACGATGTTGATTGATTGATAAAACACCTGAAAGTGTGAGTTCCAGTCATGGCTTAAGCTTTTTTCGGCGACAGAAAATGCCCTCTCGCTGTTTTATGCTCACCCAAGGTTGTAGGATGCTATGAACCTTGCTCTGATTACCAAAATGGCTCAAAATAACCAAGGATTTGAAGTCTAAAAAAGACACACTCAAAAGAGTACTCAATTCATAATTCAAATCTATGTTAGTGATTACAATTGATTGCTATTTATAGCAATCCTTATACACTTTGCACACTTCAGAATTCAGATGCATTGAACCTGAGCTGGAAAGTAAACAATAATTCAAAGATAAATTAAATAACTGAAAGTGGGTGGGTGTTAGTTGTGATGAGTGGGAGAAAATGGTGGATTGATGATGTAAGTGGGTATGGTGGAAAACATTCTGAATCAGGAGAATTGTTTTTTCAATACTCTGAAGTATTAAACTTGACATGGAATCAAGAGCAGTTTTGGGCTTGTGCAAGGTGCTCAACCGCACAGGGCCCATAAAAATTTGGGGCCCCAAATATTAAATGATGTACTTTATAACCCTTAAATATTAAATAATGCATTTCATAATTAGTGTTGTAAGGTAGAATAAATGGTAAGATGTTTGAATTTTTAACATTATCACTTGGGTTCAATTCTAGAATTGACATTTTGGAGTTTTATTTTTCTCTTTTTTTCTCTTTTATCAGAATTGGCGATTTTTTTGGTCAATTTTAAGTGCTTTATTAGAATACTTTTTAATGTTTTAATTTATTTTAGAATGTAATTTACTTTATTAGAATTTTTAATTAATTTTAGAATGTAATTTAACAATAAATTTTGTGTAGACAAAAAGTTTGTAAATAAAGAACCCCGTTTTTTTTTTAAAAAAAATTAAAATAATAAACAATACTCTCAAAATATTTGTTTCGCCCCTGTATGGAATACACCATAAAAAAACTGACATGGAAAAAAATCCTAGCTTGGTAGTAGTACATGGTTCATTATCAAACCCTAGATACAGGTAAAACCAACGGAAATAGTGTACAGAAATAATGCAATTATACCAGATGCTTGCAGGTCAACCTATAATAAATACCAGTCTTTTCTTCATATCTATAAAGGTGTAATGATCCCTAATAAACTACTCGTTATGTTTTGTATTATAAGGTTTTATTTCAATAATTATGATTTTTAAAAAACATTAATTAATATATTGATTTTTAAAAAATTGATACAATTTTTCATGTTAGTTCTTATTTAAAATAGAAGCATTTAATTATTACATTTGTTTAAATCTTAAAATTTTTTTTATAGGCTAAAGTGCGTTCACAGGGGTTCGGTACCTGCTATTCAAAGGTCTCATCAACCATCCGACCAACTTGTTGGATGCGTTTAAATCTTGGAAATAAAAAAAAAAAGTTTGGTTATTTATGAAGGACAAACAAAAAAAAATTTAATTAATGATTTTAAAAATTTGTTAAAAACCTTATAAAATAAAACACTCAGGAGTCTTGTAATATGAAATGGAAGGAGTATTAGATTCAATACTCTTTGGCCGATAAGTGATACATAGTAGTGATATAATGGAATGAGAATTTTGGCCATTTAACCTCATTGAGTGGTTTGGGTTAACAGATTCTGTGTATCAAAAAATCTTAGTAATTGATTATGATACCTTCTGAACATAGAGATATTCTAATATAAAGTCTTGAATTATTCTCAATGATCGGTGCATTTTCAATTTCAACAATCTATGAAGACTTTGCTGGTTTCTACTAATATCAACAACCAGATGAGTTAGAAATCTAACAATAAACTTCACTATGCCCTTGCTGATACATAAAACTAGCTTGGAAGAAGCATGACTTGGCTGTAATATTGAGTTCTTCCTCTCGTACTCTTATAATTAGAAAGCTTAGGCAGCTTAGTATTTACTATTTCTCCTGGGCAGTGATTAAGGCAAGAACAGGACCAACCACAAAATAAGACAGTGATGATCTGATCACTACAAAATTGCTCTTGTACTATCTTCAGACTCATATATAAGCAAAAATTAATTAACTTACACATATTAAAAAAGTTAGTTAGTGTTTTTAAATTCTTTAAACAAATTGGATCTGTGGGTGTTTGATTTTCACCTTGAAAGAGAGACAATCATAACAAGATTGACTTGGGTTTTGAATAAGTCAGAAAAATATACGCTGAATTCAATTAGTCAGAATGAAGTCAAGTTAGAATTACGACCTTTTGATTGATTTATCTATTGTAAGACAGAATGATTCTCTAATTATAAGTTAAGTGATTTACACATTACATGTCAAAAACCTTACTGACTAGTAGGTCCAAAGGCTTGTTATTTACAAATTGAAGATCATTCTGATCACAAGTTAGAGAGCTTATTTACAAGGAAGTCAGAATGTCTTCTGACCACAGATTAGAATAACCTTATGGCCATAAATCAGAATATTTACCGACAAACATGCTAAGTCAGAAAGATCCTCTTATCACAATTCAAAGTGCTTGTTGAAAACAAGTCAAAATGACTTTCTGACCACAAGTCAGAATGCTTAAAGAAATGACCTTTTGACCTCAAGTCATAATGCTTAAAGAAAACAAGTCAGAATAACTTTCTGATCATAAATCAAAATGCTTATTGAATGACTAAGTCATAAAGAAGTTAAAGATTAAGTCAGAGATGAAGAGAAACTCTGAATTTTTTTTAGCATATTCAAAAGGAAGTTACTTAGCAATTTTAGTAACAATTACTATATCAGAATTACATCTGACAACATCCTAGCACTCAAAAAAGTTGCAATGTGTTATATAATGAAGATACAGACAGAAGCACTCAATAAAGGACACATGCCAGACCCTAATTGCACAAAAAAGACACATGGCAGCACCTCAAGTCAGTGGTTTCAAATTCCACATGCAAGGGACCAAATTACATGAAGACACATAGAATTCCCAAGCATAATTTAGCGCAAAGTCAAAGAAGGAAATAACTGCAGAAGACAATTGTCATCATCTTAGGTAGTAGTTAGCTATTTTTTTCTTTTAATCTCATCCATGTAATTGCCATGGGCAAACCCTATAAATAGAGACTCTTAGGCACTAGTTTAGGCATGAAGTTTCTTTGACCACAACACATGTGTTTCATTTTCACATCACATTAGACATTTGTTTTTATTCTCACCGATTCATCAATAGTGTTTGTCATAGTTTTCAAAGGAACAAGATAGGTTCTCTGATACAAGGACCGCTTTGCTAGAAAAACTTATGATGCCATACTTACATTCAATATGCCTATAATCACACACACAAACGTAAACAATGCCAATGGCTACTAAGCACTACCCACAGGCTATATGTGAAGTCTATATAGGAACAACTCCCTTCTCACCCTATCAAGCTCTTGTAATCTATGTTCATCAAAAATATTGTTATTCAGTGAGTTTCCATCTTTTTCTCTGTGTTGTTTCGTTACTACTGCAGACTTTCCGAGTTTCTTGTTTCTTAATGTTCAACATTCATTATGTTCTGATTACATTATGTTTTGTTCTCATTTTAATCACATAAAATCTCTTAAATTTATCTTGGCAATAATACTCCCTCCGTCCCGTAATATAAGCCCCAATTACCAAAATGTCTTGTCCCATAATATAAGCACCTACACATAAAATAAGAAGTATTTATTGTGAATTTTTAATTTTCAAAGTCATTCAACCAATAGAAAATAATTGTGTTTAAATTTAATTGTTGTAACATTTCAATAGTCTACTTAATGCTTCTAATTCCAATAATTTAACCACTTTTCTTAAACTGTGTGAAATGTTAGTTGGGACTTATATTATGGGACGGAGGGAGTATTAAATATATAGAAACCAGAGGAAGAAAATTTCCTTCCCGATATGAGATTATTTGTTTGAAAATCTGTTAAACAGTTAGTTACATTTATTTTCTTGATTTCATGTAAAAGATAAACTTGAGTTACTAAAATGTCATTCATTATATTTATTACAAGGTAGATGTGGTAGCATTAAATGAAAGATACATTAAGAATAATAATATTAAATAAGAAAAAAAAATAGATTTTTACTTATATTTTGAACTTAAAAAAAAGTACTTATATTTTGAGAAACATTAAGAATAATAATATCTATGATCCCATTAGGGCCAAGTCCACAAATAAGGGTTAAGTATCGTAATAAGGATCAACAAATCCACTAGGGCTAAGTCCCCAAATAAGGGTCGAGGACCCCATATAGATTCATGGATCATATTCAAAGTTAAGCCCCTAAAATTAGAGTCATGACCCCAATAAGGATCAATGATCCCACTGAGGGTCATTAGTCCCAAAAATTATGTAAGTTTAATAAAGCATGGAAAAAATTATGAATTAGCTAACAATCAATGAACATGCAACATAGAAAGCAAAGAAACAAAAACCAGATAATATTTTAGAAGATTGAGTACAATAGGTAATGGGAGTACAAAATAAACTTGAGAAGTTAAATATTCGAATCCATTCAGAAGAGGGATCAAGGAAGGGCACAGAGTAAAAAAAAATTCAAAGAAAATATATTATGTCCTAAGTGTCATTTTTCGAGTTAGCTTTGGTAGTAGTTCAAAGTTAATGTCGTACGTTTCCAAATTAGGGTCATTAAGGTTGACCGCAACGGGAGGATTCTCATTGAAGTCTAGAAGTTAACCACCAATAACTTCATGGAGAGGATGAATCCCTTTGAAATAGATTGACCTCGGGATGAACTAATAAAACTTGTTGCAGGTGACTGGTGAAAGCCATGTCAGCTCTATCTGCAAATTCTTTCTTAGCCCTTTAAAGTTCATCCTTATCGTTTGTCGTAGTCAGTTCAGTGACTTGATCCTTCAGACCTAGCTTGTCCAATTGGAGACCCTTGTTTTCACATTTGAGGTTTCTATTCATCATTCAGAAATCTTTTTTGGTATCTAAGAAAACTACATACTCAACCTGAAGCTTTCCATGAGCTTCACTGGTGCTAGCAAGTTCTTGCTTCAATTCGGACTCGTTGGCATTTGTTTCTTTGAGTCTCTTTCTCATTGAGTCAGCTTTCTTCTCAATTAATTTTTTTTCTCTTAGGGTCTTTTTCAGCGCCTTGCCGCCTTCTCTTTTTCTTGAAAATCTTTCTCTAATGTCACCACAAGGGCAAATGATTCGGCATGATCCTCAAAGTGCTTCATGAGAGCAAACTGTCGACTCATCCACCACAAGGACTCAACGACATGGTTCTGCAACAACAACAGGGAAAGGGTAAGCTAGATATATAATAACAACATGAGAAGAAGTAAACACAACCTTTTTAAAAAAAAAGAAATATTGCCTTCAAGATCGGACCATTATGATTCTTGAAGAAACAACCACGGTGAAAGGAAATAGTGGGAGTAGCGAACCCCTCTTATTGGTAAAAGGGTTTGGGCTTGAGATGGCTCAACTTGCAACTCTTCTAAAGAGAAAAACTAGAAGGCTAGTCCCAACATTGAGTCACGACAATGAAATTGAAAACAATTATAGTCACAAATAAGATGTAAAAATGAAGAAGTACTCACAAAGAGCAGGGGTTGGTTGCTTTTTCAACCTCTTTGCAAGAGGTTAGTTATCTTCATCTTAGGAAACCTCTACAAAAGTGAGAGCCTCAACGGCTTGAGGAAAATGTGCTTTTCGTTCATGAGCAAGTGCCCTAGTACAAACCGGAGATTGCGTTGGAATTTCCATCTCGGCATGGCTAGTGGATATGTGAGGAGGCGTGTGATGGGTTGCTAAATTCTGGGCCTCACTTGCCTTTCTACAAATAACGGCCTATAATAAAAGAAACCAGGCTTCTGCTAGGGGTGGAGCAGTCCACACCTCAGAGCACACCCCACACATTCAAATAGCGAATGATATGGTATGTTTAACTCTATATGATAACATATCTTCTCAATAACTTAATGTTTTTAAATAATATTTGTTTTTTTTTATACTTGACTGCATGTTCGTGAGGTGACTCTGAATTAGGTTTTCCTCTAGGTATATACCAGGGCGGATCGGACATGGGTGAAACCACGAGCCCAGTCGACCTATGTAAGCGAATTCAACTTTTTGTTTTACTTAAATGATATTATAACTAATTGTTTATTAACTTATGTATTTGTTTTTCTATTTTATTTTTTATGGCACAATATCACGATACATTGTGGGAGATTGAGTCCAAAGTTGACGATGCTTCCCCAAGTGGTACACGACAAGTTGATGGGGCGACGATTGAGACTTTGGACAAACTTTGTTGGCGGTAAGTTATGGGCCATGTTTATGGCACTGCAGACTTGACTTAAAAATTTAGGCATGGGGCCACTTCTTTCTTCACTCAAGAGTCGTGTGCAGACCCTTCCACTTCGTCTACTAGTGCTAACTCACAAAGGCTATAAGACGAGATTGAGAAACTTCATGAGGCACAACTTTAGAAGCGTAAGGCCTCCCGGGACATGTGTCGTGCTGCAAAGGAGGAGATCGAGCGGTACCACGTCAAGTCAAACAGAAGAGCTACTACGGCAGAGGTGACAACACAATCACTTCAGCAGTCCTTCAAATTTATGATGGCTCGACTTGATGTTGTGGAGTGTCGCCAGTGTGCTTTGAGTTCTAGGCCACATAATCCACACTATGATGATGCTCACGACGAGGATGCATTAGATGACATTCTACCTCTGCCTTGTCCCACCTCTTGTCGATATTAGTTTTCCATTTTTTTTCATTTTTATATATATTGTTTTTATATTATTATTGCTAATATTATTGTTGGATTATTTGTATATCTTAGTTATTCTTAATTGTTGTAATGATACATATATTTTATATCTTATAACATTTTAGATGCAATTATACTAGCATGTACGACTATTATTAGGTTAATTATAATTTAAAAAATTGAAATTTGCAAAATAAATAAATAAATAGACGCTAACTTGACGCGGAAAGTAGCGTCAATTTATGGCAGACACTAAATTCAACCCATGCTACTTAGCATTGACCGATGCCACCGCTAGTAGTGTCACCTTTTTCAATGTTGAGGATGAGGTCTTTGTGTCATAGTAGCCTCAACTGTATTGACACTAATTAGTGTCAGCCTCACTTAGCTACTGCAAAAAGTTAGCTTTGACCAATTAAGCATCAGTCACAATATTGATTTTTTCCTCTTGTCGGCAGCTTTTGGCCAAAGCTTTAGAACTTTTTTTGTTTGTAGTGAATGTCACTATATTATCTCAACATTAAACAATTTTGGTATCGTGACTACTCTTGAGTTGACCATACATAGTATATCCAAACATTAAGAAGAATAAATAGGAAAAATGATGGAAAGGGGAAGGAGAAGCAAATAATAAAAAAAAGGTGAAATATAAAGGAAAGAAAATAGAATAAAATTATTCAACTTTATTATACAAATAAAATTTGTAAAAAGGAGAGAATAACATACTTCACTATGAAATCAATAGGAAAAAGTTGAATTAGCAAGATGCATAGAATTTGGTAAAAGAACAATACAAATTTATAGATTGAACAAAAACTATAAAGCACACAATATTTTACAATAATTGACTACTATTATCAAATTGGGTTAAATATGTTTTTTGGTCCCTGAACTTTAGCGAAAATTCGTTTTTAGTCTCCGAACTTTAAAACGTCGCTTTTTAGTCCCTGAACTTTTAAAAAGTTCATTTTTAGTCACTCCATACAATTTTTGGTGATGTGGCAAACTGAGGGTCCTTCATCAATCCACGTGTCAACATATCATATTGCCATGTACCAAATATGTACGGAGGGACTAAAAACAATTTTTTTTCAAAGTTGAGCGACTAAAATCCGACTTTTTAAAGTTCGGAAACTAAAAGTATATTTTCGCAAAAGTTTAAGGACTAAAAACATATTTAACCCTATCAAATAACACCCTTCTTAATATCCTCAACAAACGCATCAAGGTTCTGTTTGGAGGAGCCACCATCAGCCCTAGCGACCTCCGCCGCGATCTTCCACTTCAACGCGTTCCGCCTCAACTCCTCCGCCTTGGGCCCCATCGTAGCATCAAGGAAAAACCTCTTCATCTCATCCCTCTTTATAATTTTCTTTTCAGAAAGGTTTCTACCCACTCGAATTCCTATCTTAAAAATATCCACTATAAACTTGGCGTTCGTCACTTGGTCTCCCCACTGCGAAAACGTCAAAATCGGCACACCCAATGTTAAAGCTTCCATCGTCGAATTCCAACCACAGTGTGAAAGATAACATGCAACGGAAGGATGAGCAAGCACTTCCTCTTGTGGACTCCATTTGACGATTTTACCCCTCTCACAAGTCTTCTCTATAAACCCTTCAAGTGCAAAATTGGAATTGAATAATTCATCTTTTTGCGACGGCCTTAACACCCATAAGAACGAGACTTCCGAGTTCAAAATCCCGTGAGCGAATTCACCCAATTGTTCAAGAGATAATGACACAATTGTCCCTAATGAAATGTACAGAACCAATTTCGGTGGCTTTGTGTTCAACCAAGCGATGCAATTATCGTCAGCTTTAAAAAAATCCCCGCAGATTTTTGTTGGGCCGAGTGGTTGCCCAACGGCCCGAATGTCGTAAAACTTAGACAAATAGTTTAAATGATCTTTCTCTAATTCCTCAAACGTGTCTATTAACACGCAAAATGTTTTCGTCAACCTAGAAAACTGGTCCATGACCAATTTCTTGAGTAACGGAACGGGGCTAAACGGGTGAAGAAAATCGGGAATTTCGTTGTGTTTAAGGACTATACCCGGCAATTGTACGTCACTGTAAGGGTCAGTGTCCGTTGGAAAATGTGACAATTTTTTGAAGTAATGAAAACAAGCTAAGAAGGTAGCACTAGAATGGATCCAATACATAGCACAAGGGATTTTATTTTCAATGGCTGCGTCACAAGCCCAAGAAAGAAAGGGGTTGTTGATAACGCAAGAGATTGGGTTTTTTGCTTCGGAATATTTTCGTATCATTTGGGTAATGATATCCTTACCAACGAGTTCGAATTGGTGTATGTACTCTGAGAGACTGTCTCTTGGGGTCGTTTTCTTCCAAACCGTCGTCGAAGAAATCGAAGTTGAGAAAACCGTCGGCGATTGGAGTTGGTGACGTGTCATTGAGAGAGTTGACGAGTTGCATTTCTTTGCCGGTTTTTTCGGCGGTGGAGAAGGTGACGAAGCAACCTCTTGTGGCGAGGTGCTTGCCTAGTCTGATGAGAGGGTTCACGTGTCCTTGTGCTGGAAATGAAACCAGCAAGACGTGGATGGAAGCCATTTTTCTTTCTTTTTTTTTTTTTCAAATTGTTTCTCTTTCAATGGTGATGTTGTAAGATTGCTTTTGTGGTTAAATAATGGGATGACATGCATGGGGTTATTAATTGCTCCACCAACCTCACTATATATAGTATATAAATAATGGTGTTGATATACAAGGTTCTTAGGCAATAGTTAAGGTTACTAGAAATAAAAAAATAAATAATTATAACAGCACAATGTTCTGTCTTGAGAATATAAAAAACTGCATATTCTAATATTTTTATTATATTTAGGTTGTCGTTATGACATTAAATATGATTTGCGTATAAATATATCAATCTTTTTGGAAGAATCATCAGAACAAAGCCAGCTTAACTAATTTTGAGGCTTAAAACAAATTTTTTTGGTGATAGGCCCTTTTAATGATAAATAATAAATATTTTAAAATTAATAAAATTATTTTATAAATAAAATATGTATTTTATTTGAGAGATAGAGATGTTTTATAAAAGATAAATTTAGTTTTTGTCATAAAATATTAAAATATTTTATAAAATAAAAATATATAAAAATAGAGGTTAAATATATTAAAAATATATGTATTTTTTTGGGCCTAAAGGAAGGACTTGATTGGCCTTACTCTTAGGCCTACACTGCATCAGAAAAATCACAAAAATTAAAAAAAAATTATAAATTTAAATAGAATTATTAAATTTATCTAATACTCTCTCTCGCCTTATATATAAGCAGAGACGAACCCACATGGGCCAAGGGGGTCTTGGCCCCCCTCCCCAAGTAATAATATTATATATATCAAATAGTTCGTTTATTAGACTAAGAAACACTGCGTAGCCTAGCGGTTGATATTGTTGTATATCGGCTTGGTGTTCCTTTTTCGAACACTGGAGTGCGCGTTATTGTGTTTTACCCTTCTGTCTCATTTCTTCTTTTCATCTACTGTTTTATTTTTTATTTTTTTATTTTCATTTTAAAATTATTTTAGCATTGTTTCTATTTTTTGTTCTACTGCATTTTTTTTGCTATTTAAAAAAGTTATATACTCATATAAAAAATATTATATTATTTTATATATAAGTAAATAGAAGTATTTAAATATTTTTTAAAGAACTAATATTTAATTTACACAATAAACTCTTATTTTTGTGTTTTAGTAGTTTTTATAACAATTATTATTTTAATATTTTCAAGAGCTTCTTATTTAATTATATTTAAGAAAAATTATTAAATTTATCTTTTTAATTATAAATTTGAAAACAAAAGAACTTAGGTAAATGATAGCAGATATTATTTTTATACTCGATGATTCGTGTTGTTTTTCTCTTAAAATTTGAAATTTTTTCTCTTTATTTATAAATTATCTATATACTTAATAATTCTTTTTATTATCATTTTAAATTTTGCCTTCCAATAAAAAAAATTCGGCCCCCCTAACCAAGTATTTCTGGATCCGTCCCTGTATATAAGTCACATTCTAAAAGAATTCTTTAGTCCTCAAAGATTCAATTAATAATAGAGTGAAAAAGAGAATGAAATAAGAAAGAGAATGAGACATTAGATCACTTAATCATTTATTAAAATATATAATTAGAAAATACTTAGTTTTTTAGACAAATTTAACAACTTAACCATCATTCTTTAATTTCGGTGATTTAATTAGAAGTGATTTTTATGTAAATCCAGAAGGAGTATTCTTTTCTTACTTATTTAATTGTCTGGACAAAAAATCACATATATTAATAAAGAGTGTAATAATTCTTTTAATTTTCATAAATTGAACTCTTTAAATTTTATTGGTGACACATCAATATGGTATAGAAAATTGGTGTAGAAAATTTGATACCCAATTACATGTAGTTTTTAATTATTGGATACAAATCTAATTGGTAGCACCTAAACGTACGTAGTCCATAAATTTTAAGAGTGTTTAAATTTAAAAATAATTGATTTTTAAGTAATTATCATGAGAATTAAAAGTTAGGTATATTTGGCTATAATAAGAATAATCAGATTTTCTGTTTATTTTAAGAAGCAACTTTGTACCTGCTTGACTACTTCTCAAAATAGGTAAAAAATCTGATTATTTTCTAATTCTGATTATTTTGATAAACATAAACAAACAAACTAAAATTTTTTAAAAGTACATTTTTTATTAAAATAAGTACGTATTTTACCAAATAAACTAAAACAAATTAGAACTAAAATAACAATTTGAATCTAAATTATACACATACTAGTTTATAATAACAAATAATGATTCACTACAAGAATGCAGGGATATAGCGAGGGACATTACCGTCGCTAACTGGCCAAAAGTCGTCGCTAATTAAGTGTTAGCGACGGCCAAGCGACGGAGGTCAAGCCGTCGCTATTTTTTTCGTTGCTATCTATTAGCGACGACTTTTCCCGTCGCTAATTTTAGCGACGGATTTTACCGTTGCTAAAGACCGTCGCTAATTAGCGACGGGAAAAGCCGTCGTTAATAGATAGCGACGCTATTTAGCGACGGTAAAGGCCGTCGCTAATAAACGTGGGTGTTTTTTTTTTCGCGCCAACTTTGCGACTGTTTATGCCGTCGCTAATAATTTGTAGCGCCAAATTTACGACGGTATAAACCGTCGCCAATGTTTTTTTAACAATTTTTTTTGTTAATTAGCCAAATTCAATATTTTAAACGAAACCTAACATAAAAAAACGTGGGGAATAACAATAGAAAAGCTGACATTTAGAACATCAATACAGAAATTCAGAATCCTAAAACAAATATCAAATTTCTAAGTTAAAGTACAAAATAAACACTCTAAACACATAATGTAAAAAAGGTCACTCCAACAAATAAAAGCGATACTCCACAATAAATATAATCCAAACACACAAATCCCTACTAAGAACGACGACGAGTAAACCTCATAGGTGTATCGTCTGCCTCGTCTTCTTGATCATTCTCCACATAATCTGGATGTGGAAGCTGATGTCTAGATGATCCCGTGTCAGCATGTCGGTGACGAGCCTCCATGGCACCAAGGCGCTGCATCATCTCACTCATATTTCGCTGCATATCTAATTGGAATTGTTCTTGAGCTTAAGCACTCGCTGCAACTCTTCCTGATGGGCTTTTTCCCTCTCCTCCGCTTTGCACTGCAAATCATCAATGACACATTGCAAGTCGGAATCTGAAAATGTGGGTCTGCCACGAGCTGACGACTGAGTGACGTAGTATGTAGTTGCTGCCCCGTGCGAAAAATGAGAAGACATATCCGCAATGTCGTAAAGACGACCCCGATTCTTCCCTCCCACTGTAGTGTACCAAGCAGAGGCCTTGATATCCCTATCAGCCTACTATGATTCTTCAGGTGTAATTGTCTCAAGCTGAGATGCCGCCTTCTTTTTCTCCAGAATGGTATTAAATTGCGCCTAAAAACAATATTATAAATTTTCTAGTAATATTTTTTTATAATTTTAACTCAATTGCAAAAATTAAACTTTAAATCCACTTACATAGGTATCCTCAGAGCGTTTGTCAACCCAGGCTCCATCAGCTTTCTGATGCGTGGCAAGAAAGAGATCGTCAACAGGCACAGGTTACCCATATTTGTCACACTATACGTACAATAATCAAACATATTATCATTAAGGATAACTTCATTAACTACGTACATATAATGAAACAAACATAGTAAAAAGGGTAATACAAACCGCTTGTATTGCTATCTCAAAGTGTGGGACACGACCGGAAGTGTGTAATACTCTACCCTTTTCAGATGCCCGATTCTTCTTAGCCTACTTTTGAATCTCCTTATATTGTGGTATATCCCAAATTTTTAGGAGCTTGTCCCATGCAGACGGTCCACACCAAAGTGGAGGGGTACCTTTCTTCATGTATTTATCCCTCGCTTGTTCATCATATCTCTAAGACGCTCTGAACCTTTCTTCTCAAAATGAGATCGCATTTTTCCAGTGTCACGAGGATCCCAACTACACTTATCCTGCGATTAACATATATCCAACTTACATTCATATAAATTGAACATAAATTGACATAAAGGCAAAAATTCACATAAATTCAACATAAATTCTATATTTACTTTCACAATTCTATAAATCCACATAAAGGTAAAAATTCACATAAATTTTAAAATTCATATAAATTCTAAAATTCACATAACAATTCCATAAATTCACATAATTTAACCTTTATGGCAAAAATGCATATAGATTCACATAAATTCCACAAAAATTCTAAAATCACTTAAATTCAACAAAAATTCATATAAATTCTAAAATCACTTAAATTCAACAAAAATTCATATAAATTCTAAAATTCACATAAACTCAACAAAAAATCCTATAAATTCTAAAATTAACAAATTAAAATTTAAAAAAAAAATAACTCACCTAGGTGGAGAGAGGGAGGATTTGTGGTGGAGAGAGAGAAAGACCTTAGTGGAGAGAGGGAGAGACCTTGGTGGAGAGTGGTGGAGGTAGAAAATGGCGTGGTGGTTGGTGGTGGAGGGATAAGATGGCGTGGTGGTTGGTGGTGGAGGGATAAGATGGCGTGGTGGTTGGTGGTGGAGAGAGAGAGTGCGTGGAGGAGAGAGAGGCAAGGGGAGAGGAGTGAGATTGGAAGGAGGAAAGGAAAATAAAGCTTGGATATGGAGGATTTGGGTATGGAGATGAAGAAATAAGGTTGGAGATAGTGAGATTGGAGAAGAAATGGGGTTGGTAATGTGAGGTTGTGTTTTGTGTGGAGAGAAGAAGTTTTGGAGATAAGAAATAGAGAAAGGGTGAAGGTGAATGGCGCTCATTTAATCCCATTATGCCCAAAAAGCGACGGTATATACCGTTGCTACAAAAAAAAATTAAGTTGACCGCCAATAGCGACGGCAAGGACCGTCGCAAAATAGCGACGGCAAGGACCGTCGCAAATGCAATTTTTTTAAAAAAAATTTGCTTTTCAGAAGAAAAAAAATCTGCACCACCAATAGCGACAACCTTGACCGTCGCAAAATAGCGAGGGCAAGGACCGTCGCAAACGACAAATTTTCAAAAAAAAATTGAGTTTTCAAAAAAAAATAAAAAATACCACTCCCCTTTAGCGACGGCCTTGACCGTCGCAAAATAGCGACAGCAAGGACCGTCACAAACACATAGTCTAAGTTAAACTAATTTTTTGACGAAAAAAAAATATTTTAGGGCCTCTATTAGCGACGGCAAGGACCGTCGCAAACCACTAAAAATATTAAAAAATTAATGAAAAAGCTTTCTCCGTCGCTAACTACTAAATTACCGTCGCTAATTAGCGACGATTTCAGACCGTCGCTAAATTTGCGAGGCTATTTCAACACATTCTTGTAGTGATTGATGAGTCAAGGAGTAGTATATACTCCTTCTAGTAGTATTATATATAGGTAATTTTGTGACTGAATTATCAAAATTAAATAATAATAATTAGCTCATTAAATTTATTTAAAAAAATAAGTACTCAAATTATACCCATAACATATATATGTTAATAAATGATTAAGTCATTTAATGTCTCATTATCTCTTATTTCACTCTCTTTCTCACTCTATTATTACTCCCTCCATTCTGAAATATTAGTCACTTTAGACTAATGCACACATATTAAGAAAAATAATAACTTTTCTCAAATCTAAGAAGATAAAAGATTGTAGGTTAATATTACCCCTCTGTTGAAACTATCCCTTATTATTAGAAAGCAAAATTCATTTTAAACAAGGAATTAATTAGCTTAGAAAATTGGAGATTAATTAATCACTGCTAATTAATAAAGAAATGCAGATTTGGAAAAAGAACAATAAATATTACATTGATTTTATAATGTAATAAATGTTTTAAAATAATTTTTTTATTAAAGTGACTAATATTTCAAAATGAAAGGAGTAATTGATTATTTGAAAATTAAAGAAGGGATAAAGTGAAAAATTATTCAATAATGGGTTAGCTGGTGACAGGGGCAGAGCCTAGGTTTTCCTTGGGTCGCTTCGGCCCCCACATTACAAAAAAAAATATATTTTTATGAATATATAATTTTACTGAATGCCCCCCTCCCCCATTATTTTTTGGGATGGCCTCCATCGGAACTATTTTTTAAATTACTAAATAAAAGATATTATTTATATACTAGTTATGATAATCTTGAATCACTTATTTACTTAAAAATGAGTATGAACTCTCTCTTTTATATTTTAATTTGAGTAAATACAATAATTAGTTCCTTAAATTGTATGAGTGTTTCATTTTAATTCTTTATTTTATCAAAATGTCACTTCAGTCTTTGACTTTTATAAGATCGTTGATATGAGTGTATAAAACATTAGTCAATTTAGTCCTTGACTTATAAAAAAATCAAAATACTACAATGACTTACACGAACAAATTGAGGGCCTAAAGTGGTAGTTCACTTATTTTAGTTTTTATAAAAATAATTTCTGCAAGTCTTATTTATATGAATAAAAAACATCTGACAAATTCAGAAATATTTAATTGACTTAAATTATTGTTCGACACTTGCTTAATCAAATCATGAATCTTCAATCCAAATGGGCTTAACCTTGTGAAAACATGCTAGGTTGGGTATTTTAAAGTTACAATGGTTTAATAAGGTTCTCTTAGGTAAATGGGAGTGGCGATTGAAATCAGAGGGGGTGTTTTCTGGAATAGAGTAATTACTTCAAAATATGGTAGTTTGGAAGAAGGTATGAGGGGTTTTAATGGTGCTTCCTCTTGGTGGAAAGATTTATATTGTTTAAGTCATGAGGAGGATTGGTTAAGTAGTAATATTCGGAGACTGGTGGGAGATGGACGGAACACTCGTTTTTGGTAGATAGATGGTTAGACGACAAACCATTTTGCTTTATTTATGAGAGGTTATTTAAAATATCTGTTGACAAAGCAACAATTTCGGATATACTTGAGTTTGAAGATGGAAGGGTGGTCTGGAAGGGGGTTTGGAGAAGAAGGCTATTTGGGTGGGAAAAGGAGTTATTTGATAATTTTCTAGCCCAGTTTGTTTCAGTCTCTTTACAGGTTGGAGTTTTAGATTCTTGGCGCTGGCTTGAAGATCATTATGGTGTCTATTCAGTGTCATCTGCGTACAAAGTATTAGCTTCTCAGGAGGGTGACCATTTCTCTTCTTTCTATAAGAATATTTGGAGGCTCACTGTTCCTCCTAAAGTTAGAGTTTTCATTTGCAAATTAACCAAAGACAGCCTTTCGACTCTCCTGCGTCGTGGCATTATATCAGATGAAGAATTAATGTGTGTGTGGCTTGCAACCAGTCTCCGAAAACTGCAGATCACTTGTTTTTTACCTATCCGTCTTTCTCACAAATTTGGAATTATTTATTGCAAAGATGTGGCATCTCAACAGCATTACATAATTATAGTGTAAGCCATCTCTCGCAATTCATGGGATTGATTTCTGCTACAAGCTTGGAGTCATTAAAATGGCAAGTGATTTGGTGGTGATTTGGTGATGTACCTTGTGGTCGATTTGGCTTGCTCGAAACAATTGCATTTTCAAAAACAAGGGCAATTGTGATGGACGACTTAATAGACATAATCAACATTCGTTCTTGGTTTTGGATTTTCGTTGCCAAAGGAGTTTCTGCATCTCCTTTAACTGCTTGGTCCATAAATTTTCCAGCTTGTTTGTTACATTCTTGAAAAAATTTTCTCTGGGTGTCTGCTCAAGAATTAGGATTTGCTAATTCAAATCTCTAGCAACTTCTTTTTTTTCATATCCATATTGTTGCACTTTGAATCCGTTTGAAGGAGTCTTCGTATTCTATTAGTATTGTCAATAAGTGGGGAGTTATTAACATTCTTTTGCTTGAGGTCTCATTCTTTTTTGGTTTTGGTCTGTTATTGTTTCATGTGAGCTAGCTACCATTGTTTTTTTTTTTTTATTTATTTGAGTACTTCTAGTTTTCTTTTTAATACATATTATTTGGCCTTTCAAAAAAAACAATCAATTTTTTCACAACTTATTTTCATAATTTAATTGAGATTAATCCAAACACACTCTAATATGAAAAAGAAACATTAATAAATTAAACAAAGAAAAGCACAAAATATTCTGCGATAAATTATTATTATTATGAAATAATAATACCATTCTTAATATCCTCAACAAATGCATCAAGGTTTCGTTCAGAGGAGCCACCGTCAGCCCTAGCTGCCTCCGCCGCGATCTTCCACTTCAATGCATTTTGCCTCAACTCCTCCGCCTCAGGACCTACCGTAGCATCAAGCAAAAACTGTTTCATCTCATCCCTCTTTACGATTTTCTTTTCAGATTGGCTATGACTGACTCGAATCCCTATCTTAAAAACATCCACTATGAACTTTGCGTTCGTCAATTGATCCCCAATCTGCGAAAATGTTAAAACCGGCACACCCGATGCTAAAGCTTCTATCGTCGAATTCCAACCACAGTGTGAAAGAAAACATGCAACGGAAGGGTGGGCTAGAACCTTCTCTTGTGAACACCACTTGACAATTTTGCCCCTATCACTAGTCTTCTCAAGAAATCCTTCAGGGACAAAATTCGAATTGAACAATTCTTCTTTTTGCGACGACCGTACCACCCATAAGAACGAGACTTCCGAGTTCAAAATCCCATGAGCGAATTCACCCAATTGTTCAAGAGATAATGACACAATTGTCCCTAGTGAGATGTACACAACCGACTTCGGTGGCTTTGTGTTCAACCAAGCGATGCAATCATCATCAGCTTTAAGAAAATCGCCGCGAATCTCTTTTGGGCCGAGTTGTTTTGGGCTTTTGAACAAAGGCCCAACGGCCCGGATGTTGTAAAATTTGGACAAATAGTCTATTTGATCCTTCTCTAGTTCCTCAAATGTGTCAATTAACACGCAAAATGTTTTCGTCAATCTAGAAAACTGGTCCATGATCAATTTCTTGAGTATCGGAATGGGGCAAAACGGGTGAAGAAAATCGGGAATTTCGTTGTGTTTAAGGACTATACCCGGCAATTGTACGTCACTGTAAGGGTCAGTGTCCGTTGGAAAATGTGACAATTTTTTGAAGTAATGAAAACAAGCTAAGAAGGTAGCAGTAGAATGGAGAGAATGCATAGCAAAAGGGATTTTATTTTCAATTGCTGCGTCACAAGCCCAAGGAACAAAGGGGTTGTTGATAAAACAAGAGATTGGGTTTTTTGTCTCGGAATATTTTTTTATCAATTGGGTAATGATATCCTTACCCACGAGTTCGAAGTGGTTTACGTACTGTGTTATACAGAGTCTCTTGGCGTCGTTTTCTTCCAAACCGTCGTTGAAGAAATCGAAGTTGAGAAAACCGTCGGCGATTGGAGTTGGTGAGGAGTCGTTGACGAGTTGCATTTCTTTGCCGGTTTTTTCGGTGGTGGAGAAGGTGACGAAGCAACCTCTTGCGGCGAGGTGCTTGCCGAGTTGGATCAGAGAATTCACGTGTCCTTGTGCCGGAAATGAAACCAGCAGGATGTGGATGGAAGACTCACACGCCATTTATTTTTTATTGTTTCTCCTTTTTTATTTTTTTTTCAAATTGTTTCTCTTTCAATGGTGATGTTGTAAGATTGCTTGTGTGGTTAAATAATGGGATGACATGCATGGGGGTATAAATTGCTCCACCAACCTCACTGAGTAGTATATAAATATATCAATCATTGCTCCACCAACCTCACTGAGTAGTATATAAATATATCAATCTCCTTGGAAGAATCACCAGAAGTGTCGGCTTAACTAATTGTAAGACTTTATTAACTTATTAAATTTGTTTAAAAAGTTAAGTATTTTTTAATTATAAATGTGTTAATAAATACTTAAGTTATTTAATGTCTTCTTCTTTTTCTTATTTTACTCGCTTTTTCACTCTATTATTAATTGAATCTTTAAAAATTAAAAAGGATATAAAAGAGAAAATAATATATTAAGGAGTTAGTTGATGAGATATACTCTCTCCATTCCTAAATTACAGTCATTTTAGATTTTTTCACACGTATTAAGAAATCATTGATATTGATAAGTTTTTATATGAGTGAACTAATGTGTCCAATTAGAAGCTAAAATGATAGACAAAAGAGTTAAAAAGAGAGATAGTGATTGGTGAATAAATGAGATGATGAGAGAGAAATATTAAAATATGTAATTCATTGCATCTTAGAATCCTAAAATAACAATTATTTTAGAACAAGATTTTGAACATAAAGTGACTATAGTTTTGGAATTGAGATATTTTGAAACGACAAGAATACTTTAAAAAACACAAACCCATGTTAATGTTACAAGTGAAATGAGTAATGCTAAAACCTTCTAAAAATCTTCTTACTTTCTCCATCCGGTCCATAATATAAGTCTCAATTAACATTTCAAACAATTTCAAAAATGTGGTTAAATTATTGGAATTAGAAGTATTAATTATACTATTGAGATGTTACACCAATTAAGTTTAAACTTAATTATTTTCTATTGGTGAGATGACTTTAAAAGTTAAAAAAACATAATAAATAATTTTAATTTTATGTGTAAGGACTTATATTATGAGATAAAAATTTTTAGTAATTGAACTTATATTATGAGACAGAAGAAGTATCTTGATACTACTCCCTCTGTTTTTTAATATAAACACTTAGCAGACTTTTTTTTTTTTGTGGATGGAAGACTCAAACGCCATTTATGAAATCAGCTGGATGTGGATGGAAGACTCAGACGCCATTTAATATTAAGAAATCAACTGGTTTCATCCCTCTGTTTATATTCTCCCTCCAATCCTAAACAATTATACCTATTTATGAAACCAGCTGGATGTGGATGGAAGACTCAGACGCCATTTATTCTTTTTGTTTCTCTTTTTTTTTTTTAATTATAAATGGGGCACAAAGGCCCAAGAGACAACAAACTACAGAATTAAACGGAGAAATGAAACCCTATACAAGTCCTCAAAAAGAAAAGACCACAATTGAACAACAGAAACATCTAAATAAGTTACACCTAATGGGTACTCATGTCCCAACTTAGACAAGAAGTCCGCACTCCAATTTGCTTCACGAAAGACATGGTTGACAGCCACAAAATGGAAAGATTTGCTTCAAATTGTTTCTCTTTTACAGGTTTGTAAGATTGCTCTTGTGGTTAAATAATGGGATGACATGAATGGGGTATTAATTGCTCCACCAACCTCACTAAGTAGTATATAAATATATCAATCTTCTTGGAAAAACTATTAGAAGAGTCCGCTTAACTAATTTTAAGGCCTAAAATAATTTTTTTTTTGTGATAGGCTTTTTAATGATAAATAATAAATATTTTAAAATTAATAAAATTATTTTATAAATAAAATATGCATTTTATTTGAGAGATTGAGATGTTTTATAAAAAATAAATTTATGTTTTTCATAAGATATTTAAATATTTTATAAAATAAAAATATATAAAAATTGGAGGCTAAATATATTAAAAATATGTGTATTTTTATTTGGGTCTAAACCACGGGCTTGGTTGGCCTTACTTTTGGGCCGACAGAATCTTCGGTCCTCAAAGATTCAATTGATAATGGAGTGAGAAAGAGAGTGAAATAAGAGAGAGAAAATGAGACATTAAATCACTTAATCATTTATTAAAATATATAATTAAAAAATGCTTAGTTTTTTAGACAAATTTAACGATCTAACTATCATTCCTTGGTTTCGATGATTTAGTTAAAAGTGACTTATATATTGATGACGGATAATTATTAAACTATTTTGTGGTTAATTTGTATATATTTTAAATGATATTATGTTTATCTTTTAATTAAATTCCCCTAAATTTAGTAAATTCAATACTTATCTTAATTTGAGAGAGAATTTGTTGATTTGAGTTTCATCCTTGTGAATTGATTTAGATAAGATTTGATCCCTAAATTATTGGATTGCAGGTAAATAGATAAAAGCACAGAAGATAAAGGTGAAGAAAAAGGAAAAAAGATGTGAAGAAACCTTATCTGATATTATTTTATCATCTTGAGCGAAGATAAACCACTTGGGATCTCTTTAAATAGCCTCATTCACTAGGAGCTAGCCATCTCTGCACGAAATTTAGGGTTTTAGGGAGAAAAAGTGAGAAATTGAGAGATGGTAGCTTAAAGCCCATTAATTAATTGGTTTTCTTTTCTCTGTTTAATTTAAAGTTGAAAGCATAATCACCTTCTTTCTCTCCTTCTAACTTTTCTTATTGAATGGGAATTTAATTTGAAAAGAGGTTCTGTGAAAAGGAATTTCATCAATGAAATACTAGAGATAGTTTTCATTTATGAACCACTTTTAAAAAGGGAATTCTTATTGCGTGGCAACTCTTTTACCAAAAGGAATTTAATCGATATAGTTTTGTTCATAGAATCTAGCAAATGAGGGATCTTTGTCATAATAAGTTCTTAAGTTTTGGGAATAAACATCAATACAGTGAAATTCAAGCCCATGTGTTTTTATAAATTGTTTTTAACCTTTTTTACATTTACGAGCACTTATTTTACAATTCAAACCCAAGTTTTCTAATTGAACTAAATTGTTCTGTAGTTGCTCCCTGAGGATCATAACTTGTTTTTCATTATATTGAAACGAGTTAGTATTTTAGTTCTCTAAAATACTTAACAAATTTCTGGCGTCGTTGCCGGGGAGCACGGTGATCAATTTAGTCTCAGTTGGATATTTGGATTGTGAATAACTTTATTTTTTGTTTGTATATATAATTTTATTTTATTTTTATCTGATATCTTTTATCTTTTTTCTTTATTTCTTGTTTTTCTTTTTCTGTTTTCTTAACCCTTACCTATTTTTTTATTATTTTTGTCTTCTTTTTACTCTCTTCACTAACTCATGTTTTAATAGTCTAAGCAAGACACCATGTATTTCAATACCGTGCCTCATGAGCAGGTAGTGCCGTATTGGAATACTCAGCATTGGCAAGGAACTTGATGAAACTTTGGCAAAGTTCTTGCAAGCATCGTTGAGTTACCAAGATCAATATGCTTTAGAGCCTCAAATCACTACATGGCCTAAATCAACTACAAAACTTGAGGCTAGTTTGAAAAAGTTTCTACAATCATTTTTGGATCATGAGACATCAATGAAAAATTCTCAGAAGAATATTGAATCTTCTTTGCGTAATATTGAGACTCACATTGGGCAGATGGCTAAACAAATATTGAAATTGAGCGCTAGTCCCTTCTCAGGCAATAATCAAATAATCTTCAATGAGCAATGCAAAGGTATTTTCACATGGAGTGGCAATACAATTGATGATGAGATTGGTGATAATTTTATGATAGAGGAGGAAGAATTTGAGAGAGATGAAAAGGAGGAAGAGAAAAAAGAGAGTGAAGAGATTGAGGAAGAAAAAGAGGTAGAAGTTGAAAATTCAGAGAGTTTTGTAAATATAGAAAATGAGGAAATTGAGAAGAAAGATATTGTGAGAGAGGATACGGACTTGAGGGTGAGATTTGAAGTTTTTAAAGGTGATCATCCAATTCACTCTCCGGTCCTTATAAAGCATAATGAGCACAAATACTGTGAAGAAGTGTATGC
The DNA here is from genome assembly GCA_037177725.1 of Cyamopsis tetragonoloba. Lineage (NCBI taxonomy): Eukaryota > Viridiplantae > Streptophyta > Magnoliopsida > Fabales > Fabaceae > Cyamopsis > Cyamopsis tetragonoloba. Next base: position 65,349,775 of record CM074119.1, read on the forward strand.
CTACTCTTCATACTCATGTGAAGAGTCAAGAGGTGAAAAAGAATGAAAAAGTGCATCTCAATGTATTTCCAACACCATTTGATGATGGGAAGCCTAAGGTGAAGATGCGTGATGTGACAACGGACGGGGATTCTACTCCGTAAGCGTATCATCCTAAGCCACCTTGGCCTCATGGAAGAATTTTATTGGAGAAGCACTTTGGAGGTTGACTCAAATTGGAAGGGAGGAGATATTCTTCTCTTGCATGCCTCAAGCCACCTTGAATTTTGAAGTTATAGGCGTCGAGCTTACGATGTTAAACAAGCGCTTGTTGTGAGGCAACCCAATATTTATTGCTTTTATTATTAATTATTATTAGGATTGAGTCTCAGGAGTTTATAATTGAGTCTTGTAATCTTGATGTGTTATTAATTTACTAACTATTGCTCTTACTTGAGGTTTTATCTCATATTATTTTATGAGTTGTTTTTTGCAGGACACCCCGATGATTCTTATCGTTGTTAGTGATGGCCTAGGGTCAGGCCTAATTTTCAGGGGGAGGCAAGACCAGTTGGAACTAATAGTACAGTTGCAGCAAGGTTAGAGGGAATTATTTACCATCAGGTTGTATTTCTCTTTTCTTTACTCTTAGCTCATTTTATTTTTCTTTTTAATTAGGACAGGTAATTAAGACTTAAGATTTAGGAAATAAAATTACCTGAGGTTAGTTTTTGAGGAATCTGATTGTATGTCTTGAGTGTGAGTCTGAAAAAGATTTTGAAATGAGTTATATGATGTGTTTCAAATGCTTGATTGAATTCTTGATTTCTTGCATGATTTGTATGATTGAATGAGGGGGAAAATTAATTGACTTGGTTAAGGGAATTGTATGCCTAAAAGCCTTGTGAGTGTGTGATCCTAAATGCATTATATTTATATGTTTCGAGAGTCTTTACTTGGTTTATCTCCTCTAATTTTGCATGAATTTCTAAAATTGCCATTAAGCATGTTAAAACTTAAAAATGATAGAGGCATAGTTTCGATTGTTGATATTGAGCTAGAGCCAAAAAGCCAACCCTTGTTGTTTTGATTGAATATCCTACTTTTGGTACCCACTTTGAGCCTTAAAGTTAAGGAATCTTTCAAAATTTATACCTTGAACCATCATGACATTATTATTTCCTACCTTTACTAATGGATCATTAGTGTATGCATACAAAGTGAGGTACATTGGTTTAATTGTGGTTAGAATTAAAAGAAAAGGTCATGGGTTTCCTTACTTGAAAGAAAGAAAAAAATAGTCATGCCTTGTGAAAAATAAAGATGCTCTCATGTATAAAAAAAATTGTTAATGAAAAGAGTTGGAAAGAAAATGAAAGAAAGTTGTGCAAGGATGCATAAGAAAAAAAAGTGTGTCATGAAGAGTGAGGAAATCCTAAAGTTATGGTGTAGCTCCAATTTGGTTGTGCTTATGGTATATGAGTGAGAGTGTTAGTATGCTTGCATTAATGCTCTATCTTATTTTGTTGACTAGAAAAACCAAATTTTCTTGTAGCCAAGCCACGTTATAACCTTAATAAAAAGACCTCTTGATTTTTGTTTTACATGTGTACATGGTTTGATTGTGAAATGAATTTCAAAATCTAAGTTGGGGAGACTTAGTGAGGAGTTGAGCGAAACACATACCTTGTGAGAATTGAGAGTCTATTCCCTTGGCTAAATTAATTGTTGTTCCTTCCATTTTGTTGTACTTTGAGTGCTTAGGAATCTTGTTTTCAATTGGGGGGGTCATCATATATACTCATCGATTGATCTCTTTTGATGCTCTAATGATTGATGAATGTTAGATTTTTCTTTAACCGAACTCAGGTACGTAGCTAGGATTTTTAATTAAGTGTTGATTGGCTGTCTTGAGGACAAGCAAGAATCTAAGTTCGGGGGAGTTTGATGACAGATAATTATTAAACTATTTTGTGGTTAATTTAAATATATTTTAAATGATATTATGTTTATCTTTTAATTAAATTCTCCTAAATTTAGTAAATTCAATACTTATCTTAATTTGAGAGAGAATTTGTTGAGTTGAGTTCCATCCTTATCTTGTGAATTGATTTTGATAAGATTTGATCCCTAAATTATTGGATTGCAGGTAAATAGATAAAAGCACAGAAGATAAGGGTCAAGAAAAAGGAAAAAAGATCTGAAGAAACCTTATCTGATATTATTTTATCTTATCTTGAGCAAAGATAAACCACTTGGGATCTCTTTAAAAAGCCCCATTCACTAGGAGCTAAGAGAGTCATCTCTACACGAAATTTAGGGTTTTAGGGAGAGAAAGTGAGAAATTGAGAGATGGTAGCTTAAAACCCTTTACTTGGGATTGGATGTAACTTGTTGTGTAAATTCTCAAACTCAGGTTTCTATTTAGGTTAATTGATTGGTTTTCTTTTCTCTCTTTAATTTAGAGTTGAAAGCTTAATCACCTTCCGAAAAGAGGTTATGTGAAAAGGAATTTCATCAATAAAACACTAGAGATAGTTTTCATTTATGAACCACTTTTAAAAAGGGAATTCTTATTGCGTGACAACTCTTTTACCGTTGAAAGAGATTTAATCGATATAGTTTTGTTCATAGAATCTGGCAAATGAGGGATCTTTGTTCGTGGTTTTTATCCTGCCATTCAATTAACATAATAAGTTCTTAAGTTTTGGGAATAAACATTAGTACAGTGAAATCCAAGCCCTGTGTTTCTATAAATTGTTTTTAACCTTTTTTACAATTACGAGTACTTATTTTACAATTCAAACCCAAGTTTTCTAATTGAACTAAATTGTTAAGGATAATAACTTGTTTTCCACTATATTGAAACGAGTTAGTATTTTAGTTTTCTAAAATACTTAACATATATAAAACCAGAAAGAATATTCTTTTTGTTCTTATTTAACTGTCCGAAAAAAAAATCACACAATAAAGAGTGTAATAATTATTTTAATTTTCTCAAATTGAACTCTTTAAATTTTATTGGTGACACATCAATATGGTATAGAAAATTGGTGTAGAAAATTTGATACCAAATTACATGTAGTTTTTAATTATTGGATACAAATCTAATTGGTAGCACCTAAACGTACGTAGTACATGAATTTTAAAGAATGTTTAAATTTAAAAATAATTGATTATTTTTTAATTAATTAATATGAAAATTAAAAGTTATGTATATTTGACTACGATAATAATAATCAGATTTTTTGTTTATTTTAATAAATATTTTGATATCTGCTTCTCAAAATAAGTAAAAAATTTGATTATTTTTTTAATTCTAATTATTTTGATAAGCATAAACAAACAGACTAAAAATTTTTATAAATATTTTTTTTATTAAAATAAATACTTATTTTACCAAATAAACTAAAACAAACTAACTCTAAAATAACATTTTGAATCGAATATTTGAATCTAAATTATACACATACTAGTTTATAATAACAAATAATGATTGATGAGTCAAGATTTCTTTACTATATACTCCTTCGTATACTAGTTTATAATAACTTTTGACCGAATTATCAAAATTAATTAAAGAATAATAATTAGTTGTTTAAAAATATAAGTACTCAATTATATCTATAATATAAATATGTTAACAAATGCTTAAATTATTTAATGTCTCATTATCTCTTATTTCACTCTCTTTCTTACTCTGTTATTACTCCTTTTATTCTGAAATATTAGTCACCTTAGACTAATGCACATATATTAAGAAAAATAATAACTTTCTTAAAATCTAAAAAGATAAATAATTGTAGGACAATATTACCCCTCTCTTGAAATTATCCCTTATTATTAGAAAGCAAAATTCATTTTAAACAAGGAGTTAAATAGCTTAGAAAATTAGTGATTAATTAATCACTACTAATTAATAAAGAATGGCAGATTTGGAAAAAGAACAATAAATGTTATATTGATTTTATAAATTGATAAATATTTTAGAATAATTTTTTTACTAAAGTGACTAATATTTTAGAATGAAGTAAGTAATTGATTATTTGAAATTAAAGAAGGGGTAAAGTGAAAAATTATTCAATAATGGGTTAGATGGTGACCGGGGGAGAGCCTAGTTGTTCCTTGGGGGGCTTCGGCTCCCGCATTGTAAAAATAAAAATTAATGATATATAATTTTATTGAGCGCCCCCCTCCCCCATTATTTTTTGGGATGGCCTCTATCGGAACTATTTTTTAAATTACTAAAAGATATTATTTATATACTAGTTATGATATTATTGAATCACTTATTTACTTAAAAATGTGTATGAACTCTCTCTTTTAGATTTTAATTTGAGTAAATACACAAATTAGTTCCTTAAATTGTACAAGTGTTTCATTTTAATTCTTAATTTTATCATAATTTCACTTTTATAAGATCGTTGATACGAGTGTATAAAACATTAGTCAATTTAATGCTTGACTTATAAAATAATCAAAATACTACAATGACTTACACAAACAAATTGAGGGTTTAATAGTGGCAGTTCACTCATTTTAATTTTTATAAAAATAATTTCTGCAGGTCTTATTTATATGAATAAAAAATAACTGACAAATTCAGAAATACTTAATTGACTTAGATTATTGTTCGACACTTGCTTAATCAAATCATGAATCTTTGATCCAAATGGGCTTAACCTTGTGGAAACATGCTAGGGTCAATAGTTTGAGAATGTGTACAAGGATACTCACTTCACTAAGAGGTTGTTAGCTCAATTCTAGCTATAAGTATTCCCTTGAAGAAGAATTTTACCCATGTCATTCTCATCTTCGAAACTATGAAATTTTTCCTCCAAAATTTGTTATTATAAAAAATAAAGATTTTTCTTTAATGTGTTAATTATCAATATATATAATGTTACATAGTATCCTTGTATTTTACTTAAGCAAAAAATAAATTTTAATTTTTTTATTAATTTTTAATATATTAATTTTAATCTTTACGTTTGACCCCCAAACAATTATCGTCTAGCTTTACCCCTTGCTGGTGACCTATAATAAGGACCAACGAATTCTTCTAGAAGGTAACCTATATATAAGACCGGAAGGAGTAGATATTATCAATTTTTGTTTTTGATTTTAAATAATACTCCCTTCGATAATTTTTATAAGATGTTTTCAACCGAATTATACAGATCAAGAAAAGTAATTGAGTTTAATTAACTTTATTGATTTTCTCACAAAATGTATGAGATGCCATTTTTATCCTTCATTTGAATAATGTGTTAATAACAAATTACAATTAAAGAGTTGAAATAGTCAATGCATTTAGTGAGAGTAAAAAAGAAAAGAAACAATAAATGCATTATAAAAACTACAAAATATTTTATAAAAAAGACTATAAAAATATTCTAGATGGTATCTTATGAAAAAGACCAAAAAGAAAATTGCAATTATATTCAATAAAAAATTTAAAATAATTAATTGACATAAGTTTGGGCCGAGTTAAGTTTATTTGGATTTAAAATCACTCCCTCCAATAACTAAATTCAGATTTTATAGCCAAATTCAAACTAAACCAATAACTTGAACCAATCCAATTTTTTTAGTTTAATTTAGTCCAAATTATTCTAAAGGTACGTTTGGATAAAATTATTTTCCAACGTATGTTTAGATAGTTTTATTTTGCTCATAAAGTGTTTTTAATTATTTTTTTAATAAAGAAAAAAACTTTTTGTCTTTTAGCTAAAAATTGAACATTGTTTTAAAAACATTTAAAATCGTTTTTTCACGGCTTAAAATTATCTTAAAAATTACTTTTGACAACAAATATATCCAAACAAAAATCAATTATGTCTCAGACAATCGATTATTTTTCACATCTTATTTTCACAATTAATCACAACTTATCCCAACATACTCTAATTCTAAGTATACCTAAATCAAAACTCACCCCTACTCAAAAGTATACATAATCCAATACTCTCTCCGGTCTTATTTATAAGAGATAAAAAATAATTTTTATTTGTCCTAATTATAAAAGACTTAGTTCTTTTTCTAGGTGTACTAATTGTTAAGAAAGTGTTAAAATACTTTGTTACTCTCCATTTTTTTGATCGGCCAAACACACATACCTCACACTATACTACTCCTAATTCTACTCCACCGAGGATTGAACCCCACTCCTAGGGGTGGAAAAAGGCCAGCCGGCCTATCAGGGGCTAGGGCCTGGCTTATTTAAAGCCTGGCCTAGCCTAGCCTGTTTAATAAAAAGACTATGTTTAGGCTTTTTAAAAAGTCTATTTAAGTCAAAAGGCTATGTACATGCCTTTAAAAAAGCCTATTAAGCCTAATAGGCCGGACTATTAAATTTTAATATATATATATATATATATTATAAATTTTATAAATATAAATAAATATTATGTTTTTCAAAAAATAATATATATATAATAAATTTTATAAATGTAAATACAATAAATTTTATAATATATTTAAAATTTGACTTATTTAGAGGCTTGTTAAAAAGGTCTATTAGCTTATTTAGTGATTTGTTGGCATATTTAAAATAGAATTGTTAGTCTTTTTAGAGACCTTAGGACAAAGTAGGCCTATAAATTGGCTTTATAGACTTTCAAATAGGCTAGGCTTAGCCTGAAAAATGAGGCTATGATAAGCCAATAGGCCAGGCTTAGCTCCATCAATTATAAAATAGGCTAGACCTATTTAGCCAAAGTCAGGCCTGGCCTATTTCCACCCCTACGGCCACTCCCTCAGCTCAAAAAGCTCCTCCTTATGCCTCCATTTATTATAAGCATCTTGCTCATTTTTTATTTAAATGAAACCATTAATTATATAGATAATTTAGGAATAAAATTTAAATTCACCACTTTATTAATTGTAGAAGAAATCATTAAATATACTTTATTGGTTTGTATAAAATTAATCTCATATTTCTTATAAGGAAAATGCTAACAAGTACTTTAAGGGCACTTTTTAAGGAGCCAAATGGGATAAAATGTTGTTGGAAAGTGTAGTTTTTTATATTCTCGAGAAACAAAAAATATATACATATAATTAATTTTTTTAATAATAATAACCTTAACAAGTATTCTTAGGGTACTGGTTAGCCAAACCCTTTTTATAAAAGAGTAACGCTAAATCTTGCTACTAAACTCTCCTACCCACTTAATTTTGACAAGTGTCAATTATCTTTAAAAAAATAAATGCTTAGTAAAAATGAAAGATACTTATCAAAATTAAGCAAATAAAAAAATTTATAAGAATGTTTAAAGGAAAATTTAATATTTTTCTTTTATCGGAGAAATAAATAAACAAGAAGAAAATGTTACACAACAATAGCAAATAGAATAAACAAGGTTATACTCCCTATGTCCCAAATTATATATCATTTAAGATTTTTTCACATAAATTAAAAAATACAATAAATTTTCTTATTTTCAAAAAAAATATCCTCTAACTTTCTATTATACCCCTATTACTCATTCACTAATTAATAACATATGATACCACAAACTTTAAATGCCACCCCCACCAATTTACAATGCCATTAAAAGTCAAATTTTACTCCACTATAATTGTCAACAAAAATTTGACGGTAAAATGAGTTCGTTTTATGGTCCACCCCTGGCAAAATGGCGTATGGTCTGCCATTCAAAGCTTGCCATCCGATAAAATATTTAATTACTTAATGGACAATAATGAAACACAACTTACCCACATAGACGGTAAAATGCCTTTCTTTAAGTTAATTACTAATGAATCCCTGCAGTTTTACCAAATGAATCCACGCCACCTTTATAACTCCTATTTTGTTTCAATTTTCCTTATTTGAAGTATGTTGTTCAACAGTTTGGAAGTTTTTGAATTAAACTTAATTAATTACATTAATAAATGTCAAAATAATTGCATAATATATTACAAATTGCTAAAAATTAATGAAAAATCTGAATAAAGTTAATGAGATCGTGAAACAATAATGTTTTATTAAAAAATTGTAAACTAGTCATTAATTGAATTATTGATTTTTCTAACATAACGTGCAATGATGCATATGTTAAGAAACTAAAAATAAAAATATTTTATGGTGAAATATAAATATTTAATAGGTTTTGATTCTCCACTATAATAAATATTGTATTTTCCAATAAAATATTTTTACTTTTAGTTTGTTAACATGTGCACATTGTATACATTAAAAAAACTATTATATTATCCATCTGTTAGTCTAAAGACAATTTATTTTATCGAGTAAAATTTATGAGTTAATTTCAATAATAAATTGGATATTTAAAAATAATTAGTAATGATTTGTATACCTATATGATATTGCAAAAATTTAGTTATCATTATTTTGGATGAAATAATAATTATTTTTTTCAAATACCATTAACACTAGGGATAAAATTGTAAATAGAAACGTATAAAATATAAAACATTTATATATATATATATAAGCAAGTATTTAAATTAGATAATAAATAATTAGTGAAAATTTTCTTATTTACACACTCTATTTTAAATAATCTGGGTCAACCCAAGGTCTAAGCAACTAAAGGTCGTTGTTATTTGTGCCACACCCTTGAATTTTTTTGGTTCGCAAAATACTGATATGCTCTTGCAACTTAATGATATATTCAGGATAGCACTATCCTAAGATAAATAGTACTACGTTCTTTTTCTCCCTTCTCTAAAACTCGCTCTTCTACTCCCTTCTTGGATTCTCGTTCTTCCTCTCTAAACACTAACACTTCACACCATCCATCACCATTCAAGGGAACATCGCCATCACCGTTGTCGGAGAGTGGAGAGGAAGCGTCGTTGTTGGTCATTCAAGAAGAATTTCACGATTCACACAAAAATCGCCCCCAATTTCATGATTTTCTACTAATATAGTTATTTTTTCTTGCCCCGATTCATCTCTCATGCATATAATTAGAGTTTAAAGATTTATTTTGTTTGTTATAGGAACTAATTGGTGAGATCTAGGTATAGATTATGAATCCTAGATTGAAAAACAAAGAAGATGATGGTTTTTCGAATCCGGATAGTCAGTTTCGGAATGACCGGCCCAGAGGTATGTTTTCAAAAATGAATCTGGATTAGGATATCCAGACTATTTTTTTTAACAAAAATTGAAAGTCAAATAATATCTTCTAAATATTCTTTTGGATAAAGTAGTAATTCAGGATGTCATCCGAAAACTTTCAAATATAGCACAGATAACCATACTAGTATATATATAACGGTTTTTCTAACATGTGCAATCTTGCGCGTGTTAAGAAACTAATTTTAGAAAATAGTATAAGGTAGTTTTTGGCCTATATTTTTTTTTTTTTTTTTTGCTTATCTTGTTCTTATAAGTAAAAGCTGGGCCAAACAGATTTGGGGTAAACCTCTTAAATTTAAGCTGATTTTTTTTCTGTGTACAAAATGCAAAAAACAGGCTTTTAAGCCAGAAAGCTAGAAATATGAGGTTTTCAAAAAAAAAACTGACTTATTTTGTGGGTTCATCTTAATTAATACACAAAAATTATAATTAACACTTCAAATCTTGAATATATTTTCCTTCACTCTTTGTAAAAATAACAATTTGCTAAAACCTTCAAAAAACCTTCTTTTCATTTATCAATTATTCATTTCACTTTAATATTTATAAATTTTATTGTTATTTAAAATTTTATATATTTAAAAAAATTAATTTTAAATTATTACTTTTATAAATTTATATCATTTTAAGAAATTTATATTGTTAATTTAATTTTTTATATCAAAGAAATGTGACACTTAATGATAAGTAACTTCAAAAAGTTGACAAAAATACTTTTATAAAAAAATAGCTTTTCACTCATAAGTAACTTATAAAGTATAAAATAATGAAATTGTCAAACAGTTTTAAGTTTTTTTTTAAAGCTCTTATTTTAAGCTTTTACTAAAAATCGCTTATAACCCAAAAATAAATCGGGCCAAATAAAACCTAAAAATCTTTTGCTAAAAGAAAAAAAAATTTTACAAACTTTATAAATTCTCCTCATCCTCATCATTTTATTAAATATTTTCATTGTCTTAATTTTAGTAGAAGAATTATTAATTTGTCAAATATTATAAGGAGATTTTAGTTACTTATAAGTTAAAAATTGATCATCAGACTAATTGGAAAAAGATTTAAAATATTTAAATTTATAGATAAGTAGTGGGTTGATAACTCATTGGATGTGATGAGGGTATAAAAATTCATTATTTAATTAGATGAACTAATTTTAAAAAATATTTAAAATATACAAATTTATAGGTATGTAATTAGTGGATAAGGGTTTAGTGGGTGCGACGAGGGTATAAAAATTTATTATCAAATTATTTAATTTAAATTATTAGATTAATTAGGTGAACTAATTTTAAAAAATATTTAAAATATTTAAATGTATATTTAAAATAGTTAAATGTATATTTAAGTAGTTGGTGGATAAGGGCTTCAGTGAAAGCGGCAAGGGTATAAAGTTTTTTATCAGACTAATTAATTAATAAATTAATTATATTATTTAATTATTAAAAATATTTGTACTATTTGAATTTACAGATAAGTATTTGGTGAATAAGGGATTCAGTCGATGTGATGAGGATATAAAAATTTAAAAAATTTATAAGTAGTGGGTGGATAAGAGGCTCAATGAATGTGACGAGAATATAAAATTTTATTATTGGATGATTTAATTTAAAGTATAAATATAATTAGGTGAACTAATTTTAAATTATTAGATTAATTAACCAACAACTAGCTTATCCAACTAGTTTAATTAGAGTTCTCAAAGGTTAGAGTGTTTTGTCGATGAATTTTCCCCATCGGACTAATTAATAAAAAGTTAAATTAGTCAAAAACAATTTTTCACATGTTGCCCAAGATCCTTGACAACAAATTAATTAAATTAGTCACAAAATAGGTTGTTCATATTATAACCTACTATAGCAAGTTAATACAAGAGTGGTGTTTTTCACACCAAACTTACAAGGTGTACCCTATAAAGATCCCACTAAATGAATTCCACTTTATTAAGAGTTATTACTGTACAACACTAAATGAATTCTAGAAAATTGCTTAAAGGGTATTTTTGGTAAAAACAAATTAATGCCTTCTTAAAATGCCAAAAGGTCACTTATTAAGGGACTTTTTTTTTTCTTCTAAAATGTCACTTATTGAGGGACAGAGGGAGTAATATATTGTCACTGCATCTACCATTTACTAGCATATAATATAAGTCACTTTTAACTGAATTATAAGAATTAAGAAATGGTAGTGAGCTTATTAAATTTGTTTAAAAAGAGAATTTTTTTTCAACAATTCCCTCAATATAAATATGCTAGTAAATGCTTAAGTTAATTAATATATCTTTCTCTCTTTTAATTCACTCTCTTTCTCATTCTATCATTAATTGAATCTTTGAAAATTGTAGAAAGGTAAAAGAGAAAAATATGCATTAATAAATTAATTAATGACTTATATTAAGAATCGAAAATTTCTTATAAAAAACGACTTATATATAAGACCAAAAGCATATTCTGAACCATCAAATAAATGCTCTCTATATCTAATGTTCAAATATAGATTTAGTATTTTACAACAAATACTATTTCCGGTTCTTTTTATAAGAAATATTGGACAAGTTTTACACATACTAATAAAATATAATAAGTTATGTTCTTCTCAATTAATGACGTGAGAAAATTACTAAAACATCCATGTAGTTAATGCATCCACTTGTATGAAAAATTGTGAGTGCTCATAATAAATTAAGAGTAACAAAGTATTTTTATCATTCTTTAGCAATTAATTCGCCTAGAAAATTTACAAAGTCTCTTATAAAAAGGACAAAAAAAAATTCTCTTTTTATCTCTTATAAAAAAGACCGAAGGTAGTATTAAGTAGTGTACCCTACACGCTTCCTATTATGTCCTTTCCAATAAAAATTAACATTTCCCATGACCTTAAGTGCTCATGTATTTTTGTGTGGCTCTAGACAGGTGTTGGAACACTCTCTACCATGCGCTAGCTGTAGCATCTTAATACAGTAATCAATATAGCTGGCAATTATTTAGAAAACAACTAGCAATTAGTTATGACAGTCACTACAAGAAATATAGCCATTAACTGTTCTAATTTAGCGCTGGCCCCGATTTGATGCTACTTAGCGTCCGCCGGCCGCATCTAACAAAAAAAAAATTTCCTTCCTATTTGCGGCGGCCAGCCCGCCGCTAATTTTAGCGTCGGCTGAGCCGCCGCTAATGTAGTCCCGTACTACCATGTGTGCCACGTGGCGACTAACGATAGGGCGTTCTGACGGTAATTTGCGACGGCCTGCTCGCCACTAATGTAGTCCCATATTGCCATGTGTGCCACGTGGCGACTAACGATAGGATATTCTAACGATAATTTGCGGTGGCTTGCCCGCCGCTTATTTGAAATTTTGTTTGGGGTGCGGGCCGGTCCACGTGGCGCTGTCTCATTGGTCGAATTTGCAGCAGCCGCCCGCCGCTAACTTGAAATTTTGTTTGGGGTGCGAGCGGTCCACGTGGCGCTGTCTCATTGGTTGAATTTGCGGCGGCCGCCCGCCGCTAACTTTAAGAGAGATGATTTTTAAAACTTCCTTTTTTTCCCTCTCCTTCTTCATTCTTTCTCTCCATCATTATTTTATTGTCCCTCGCTCACCTCTCTCCCACCACCGGAATCCACAACCGTCGCTCCTCCCATTGCCACAGCACCGCGCCGCCAAGACCAGCGCCGCACCGCCAAGACCACCGCCACTCCTTCTTCATTCTTTCCCTCTCTTCTTCCCATTTCTTTCTCACTCCACCACCACCACTCACCACCATCTCCATTGTTAGTTTAAGCTTTCTCCTTCTCCTATTGGTGAGTTTAATTTTAACTCTTGAATTTGATTCTCAATTATAGCAATTAGGTAGTGGTTAAAAATTAGGGATTAAATTACGTAGTTTTATTTGCAATTACGGATTGAATTAGGGATTTAGAAATTGATAAATTTGTTGATGACTACTTTAATTTGCAATTAGGGATTAAATAAAGTGTTTAGGGTTTAATAAATAAACCATTTTTTAGTACTTTAATTAATAATTAGGCATTGAATTGGAGTGTTTAGAAATTAGGAATTAATTAAATTGAATGGTGTAATGTATGTGTAATTAGGGATTGAATTATGATGTAATGTATGTGTAAATAAAAAAAAATAGCAAAAAATAAATAAATTTAGCGGCGGCCTAGCAGCTGCAAACCAAAAAAAAAGTAGGCCGCCACTATTTTGTTGTCGTTGCTCCCCGCCAAAATAGCAGCGGCATGTGGCCCACGCTAAATATTAGCGACGGCCTGGCCACCGCAAAAAATTTAACATATTAGCATCGGCCCCGTGGGCGCCGCTAATGTGAAATTAGCGTCCACTTTTGCCGTTTAGCATCGGTTTTTAGCCACGGCTAATGACGAATATTCTTGTAATGAGTTAACGTTAAGCCCCTTCTCTATAAATATAATCAATTATAATCAATTCATTTGTGATTAATAAAATACAGATTTTACATTTTTACAATAATTCTCTTTCTTAATCTTAGTTTCTAATATGGTAGTACAAGCACTGCACCTTAACCTATAACACCCTTAAACAGACATAATAAATATATATAGAGAAAGGAGGTTTGCGCACGACTTGAACATTGCACCTTAACAGTAAAATCAGAGTAATAGCTTCCATAACCATAACAATGGTCATAGTGATAGTCATAGAGAGGAGACAAGACAAAAGCCTCTAAATTGAGAATAACACTCATTGAATTGATTGATCAAAAGATGAGTACAATATGACAGATACAAGTATTTATATAGAGAACATGTCAAACTAACTAATCCTAACAAACCCAACACAACTAACTAATTCTTCAACAATTCTAACCATCTCTAATACCCTCCCTCAAGCTAGAAGTTATTCTCAATACTTCTAGCTTGGAATCAATGTCAGTAAAACAAAATAACAATTCAAATGCTTGAAAGAGAAAAAAAAAGAAAGAAAAAAAAAATTTGAACAATTCTAGATGACAATGCTGCCAACTTCACTGAAACGAGTCTGAAGCAAAGGTATCCCAACTGCAACATACGTTGATACATTCTTCAAGTGAGCATTCTGCAATCAACAATTTCTAACATGGACATATGAAATGTTCCACTAATGAGACCCTCAATGTTGTTCATATCAAACCATAATACAGCAATGGTGGGATAATCAAAGAGGCACGCAACTTTAAAATTGACCAATATGAACATATATCTCACAGACAGCTGATCAAATAGCTTCCAGGCATAGTTCTGTATTTTCACATAATAACAAACGTGCCAAACAACAGCAAGACAGATATAACAGTCTAAGGCCAGTCTCACTAGAACAGCCCCAAATTTCAGAATTGGAAAATGAACTATAAACAATAAGTGGTTGATAGCAGCCATTACCAAGCATTGGTTCCAAGCTAAATAAAGCAAATCAGCAGGAATGTGCTTATAGCTGCAAGGAATTGTCTGAACCAAATAAGAAGTATGGTAAATGACATAGAATCCAAACATTTTCCTAGCAAACTGAAATCCATTCTTGTCAAGCATATAATCAAACACCTTGTGGGCATGAAATATGTTGTTACCAGGAAAAAAAAAATTTCAATCAATAGCTTCCCAAGAATACCAAAATGGATATACCCAGCAAGTAGGGAGTTCTAGCAAACAACCCTTCGGTTAACCATAGCATCAAACAGGTTGCAATCACTTAATGTAAGTCCACCTAGTATCCATCAAGAAACAACCTTATCTTAAGATTCAATATTACCCTGAAAAATAGATTCATCACAGCAACGGAAATGGTGTGAACCATGAAGTCACAGTGAATGTGAGGAGGGAGAGCGTTATCGATCAAAACCAAAAATGATGCCGTAATCTTGGCAAGTTCCTGTTCTGCAACCAAAGAAGCAAAGTCCAGAATAGAGGATGGCAGGGAAAAGGATGTGACCTGACGTCCCAGCGGAGATCGATGGAAAGATGGTCGGAGAAGTGAAGAGAGGTGCTTTTGCGAAGCCATACACAAGAATCGTCGGAAGGGCGTCAAGACAGTACCAACAGAGAAAGCATGTGTTCCTCGCTGATGAGATGTTGGGGTTCCAGCGAAGCTAGTCAGCGTCGCTGTCGTTACGCCGTTGCTGCCATGGACAACCACTGAAACGTCACCGTGGTGCATCACTGAGCCAGTGTTTTCTTGGATTATCGCAAAAGTGGAAAAATCGCGTGGAGAAGGACTCCTACAAGCTTTAACGGACGAAACCAAAATGATTGCATCGGTGGATTGAGGCAAGAATCCCACCGGCGATTCACAAGAAACCCTAACGTCACAATTTGGGGCTAAAACCACTTGAGAAGGTTTTAATCGAAGAGGAATGGAACCAATTAAGATTTCTCCATCGAAGAACGAATCAAATGTTGGAAGCGCGATTGCATCTGCATCGGCGATCTGCTTGTGGACAGAAAAAAACGAATCACCGAGGGAGCCAAAAACGAGCGGTTTGTGTTGGTCGTCCATGGAAACCGGATCGGGAATCTCAGATTCAGAAACGGGCACCGCTACGTGCACCGATTTGTGATCTCTAACGTTGAAGAAACTCTCCATTTCAACAAGAGCTTCCAACGGTAGCGACTTGGAAGAGCGCTTCATCTTCTTGAAAGAAGAAACACGAACTGTCAAAGGCGCCCAAGAACGCGAGCAAGGAGCAGCGGGTAGCATGGCTGGATCATCATCCTCCCTTTGCGAGGATTCTGATGCCATAACTCTAAAATTAGAGTAATAACTTCTATAGCCATGATAATGACTACAGTGATAATCATAGAGAGGAGATAAGGCAAAAGTCTCTAAATTAAAAATAACATTTATTAAATTAATTGATCAAAAGATAAGTATAATATGACAGATATAAGTATTTATATAAAGCACATGTCAAACTAACTAATCCTAACAAACCCAACACAACTAACTCATTCTTCAACCATTCTAACCATCTCTAATACACATTTATCAGTAACACTCTCTAGGTATTGAATCAAGAAATTATAGGAGTTAATATAATATAATATATTGAATCAAGGAGTTTTATATTAGGTCTGTTTTTCTCGTAATCTAAAGAACATAATAATATATATAAATAAATAAAAGAAGATCCAAATCCTAAACACAGAGACTTAAGTCATAGTTCTTGAAACTACACACGAATTAACAACTTTTGGGATAGGTTAGGCTTTGAGATATTACTAACCTCCTAGTGAATGATCTTACTAACAGCTTAGCTATACATTTGCAATTTGATTTTTCTAGTTTGAACTTTATCCATTTTTTGTATATAGCAATGATGTTTGAACTTTGAATATAATAGACTTCCTGGTATTGTATGTGGCTAACTGTTCTCAAAATATAAATAGATTGAGCATAAGTAATAATAAGGGGTTCTTTGGTTTGCATTTTTATTTTCTGTTTTTATTTTGTTTTCTGTTTTTTGAAATTTTACAAAGAAAAAACTAAAAATACTGAAAATACAAAATTTCTGTTTTCAGCATTTTCAGTTTTTCTTTTGTAAAATTTTAAAAAATAGAAAACAGAAAATGAAAATACAAACCAAACTGCCGCTAAATTACCATCCCTTTTGCATTTCCCTATGGTAATAAATCAAATTCGTATGCAGAAGTTTTAGGACCTTGCGTGAAATTTAAAGTTGAGTCTTATTTTAATATTTTAGAACTTAATTTTTTTTATAGGCAAAAATGTATTCATATGATATTAAAGGACACATCTGTCATTTCTTAGATTTAGGCTTTTACCCATCTACCCCTAGGTCCCTTGCTGTATATATTCTCATCTCTTATTCGTGAACAGTATCAGAAATACACAAATACATTTCTTTTCTACACAAGCCTTTGGGCTCCTTTATGGTATCCGACCCTTAGGGTTTCGCTCCGCTAGGGTTTCAACATGGCCGCTGCTGGTGACGTTGTTCCCACGGTGGACGAATCACAAAATCCATCTAGCCCCTTCTTCCTTCACCCTGGTGACAATCCCAGCACCGTCTCTGTCACCCCTGTCCTCGAAGGAGCTTCCAACTTTCAGATCTGGTACAGGAACATGTCGCGAACCTTGAGTTGCAAAGATAAACTCGGTTTCGTCGACGCCACCATCCTTGAACCTTCGTTTGACGACCCCTTGCATTCAACGTGGGTAAAGTGCAACAATATGGTGATTTCATGGATCACCAAATCTGTTTCTGTCCAGATCGGCCAAAGCAACGCATATTTTGACACCGCTGCAAAGATATGGCAGGATATCCGAGAACGCTTCTCCGATGGCGATTTGTTCAGGTTTTCTGATCTTTTACATGAAATTCATTCCATACGCCAAGGTGATCTCGATCTTGCTTCTTATTTTACAAATCTTAAAATTCTTTGGCAAGAATTGGATGTTTTACGCCCTGTCTTCTCTTGTACATGTCCGTAAAATGTTCTTGTGCTCTCGCGATGAACGTTAAACGCCAACGCGAGATGGAGTACGTTGTTTGCTATCTGGCTTTTACATTCTTAATAGCTTTTACATGGATTTAATATGAAAAAGTATGTGATATTTAATTTTAGAGGCGTTTATCAGAAATAATAATTAGCTAATTACCGTATTATTTTAAGTTTTTTTTTTAATTTGTGCAATATTGCACCAATAAGAAACCAAAGGTAAAAAGTTATCGTCGTAAAAAACAAAAATTTAATGTGATTGTATTTGGTATACAATTAATATTGTGTTTTTTTATCTTTAATTTTTAACCTGTACAAAATTGTACACGATAGAAAACTCCTTATTTTAAATAGTTAGAAGTGGTAAAATTATAACATTTTGATTTTGGGGAGCCGAATACTGTAATTGAGCTTTGGTGAAAATAGTAGAATTTTCAGCATTAGTTTGATATGTACCAGTCTTTAAAGTTTGGGAGTTGGAGATCTAAGGTTCAAACTTTGAGTTGGGGGTGGTGATTTACATTAAGATATTGGTGGGAATTAGTTTAGAATGAGTGTATGTATTTAGGGTTTACGGATGGATGCGTGTGTATTTATCGAAAGAAGAATAAAAAGAAAGTTTGATATGTAAATTGTGCCTTAAGAAAAAAATATAATAATATAAGTTGGTACTGAGTTTTAAAAAAAAGAAATTGTAATGAGAGCATTCACAATAAATTATAAGTAATTATAGAATCATGTCTTATTATTAGAGAATTAATTTTGTGTTAGTTAAAAATAATTTTAAGGTTTTGTTTGAGAATAAATTAATAATTATTCTTAAAGACATATTTAAGTCTTGAAAATAGCTAAGGTCATTAAAAGTTCTATAAAATTATCACAGGTTAATAATTATATTTATATTTATTACTAAAGTTAGATTAATTTAAAAAGTAACATGTGATTAATCAAAATTTATCGTATAAAAAAATTTGAAAAAATACTATTATAATATTATTATATTATAGGATTTTTTTTATCCTATGCAACATTGCACAGATTAATAAATTTATAATAGAAAATCTGAAAAGAAAAAGACAAAAATTAAATATGTTTTATGCTTTCCATATATTAAATATTTTGAATTTTAATAAAATACTTTTAAATTGCATATTCTTAACATGTGCAATGTTAACCAGGATAGAAGAACCCTATATTATAATATATTATATACGTGACTCAAGGTATTGTTGAGCTTCTTCTTCACAATGTGTTGTTTTTTACATTTTTACCTACTCTTTTAAAAATAAGATGTATATATCTCCAAAACATGCTAGATGAACAGGCCATGGAATTGGTTGAGTTTAGACGTGAGAGGCAGGAACAACAGCGTGAACGACAAGAACAACAAAGTCAAAGCGAGTTGAAACTAACTCTAATATTAGGGTTCCTCGGGATAACGAGATTGGAGGCTTGGCTCGAGTCCAATCAAATGCAAACGTTAACTCTAATGTTAACATAGAGCCAATTGCAAATAACGAGGCCAGGGGTGCGTCAAGAATTGATGGGGTAGTCTCACTTCGAAAAAATCTTCAAGCCCAAGTAATTCAACAAGAACTAGAACGAATTGGAGAGAACCAAGTGGACTTTAATTACATCGCTAACCCTTTTACACCGATGATCATGTCTCGCGATCCGCCCCCAAAGTTCCAGTTCGCCAAGAAGCTAGATGATTATGACGGCAGTAAGGATCCGACTTTGCATGTCAGCAACTTTGAGCGTTGCATGTTCTCCCAAGGAGTCAAGGAACTGATAGTATGTTGGGCAAATCCCACTAACCTTGTCAGAGGTAGCATCCCAGTGGTTCACTGACTTACCACTAAATTCCATAGGCAACTAGAAAACCCTCAAAAATAAGTTTTTTCTTCACTAGTAATAAGAGAAAATGTAAATATGAGTTCCACCTTGAAACAGTTAAACAACTAAAAGATGAATCTTTAAGAGAGTATATTACAAGTTTTAATAACGAAGTTCTCGAATTTAAAAATGTTGAACCTAATCTCGTTCTATATTTCTTTGTCAAAGGCCTGCACCCAAGCGCTTTTGCTAAACATTTGGCAGGGGAAAAACCGATATCAATGGAGGATTAAAAAGCAGAGCAAAAAGGTGGATCAAGATTGAAGAACGGGAAAAGGCCCAACAAGCAAAAAAGGAAGAAAAGGCGAAAAATCCGCAACACAACTCCAACCGGGATGATAAGGGCTTAGGAAAATTAGGCAAAACCCCAAGATGACTCTTTTCAAATTATACTCCCTTGGTGATATCTCTAGCGAAGGTTTACCTAGAAGTGATGCCTACCGAGTTGAGTTATAAGCCTCCTCCATTAAAGAATCAGCCTCAAAATAACAACAAATACTACAAATATCATAAGGATCATGGGTATTATAAAAATGATGTATACATCTTTGATATGCAATCAAAAAGTTGATCCGACAATGGAAGCTCAGGGAATTCATCTAGTCTGCCCGAGATAGCACATCTCGGCAGTGTAGTGTTTTTTTTGTGAAGTAAGGGATCATGACCTTCCCCTTAGAGAAACTGGGATGAACGAAGAAGGTCTCCAAGTCTTCGTCGAACGACAGAATCCCCACCTAGGGAAGTGATTCAGGTTATACCAGAAGGAGAATCCGCTATTCAAGCAAATGATAACATGAAGAAAAGGCCTAGAGAAACTCGAGATAGTTGCTCTGAAGTGGGATTAAAATCAAACCCACTTTGTCCTTCTTAGATTTTGATTTTCCAACTGAATGTTTAAGGGATAATGAACTTTCGGTGGTGATAGGCTTTCTAGGCAGATTCAAAGTTCACTGAATTTTTGTGGATCGGGGAAGTTCTGCGAATATTAAAATTTGGGATTTATTCAACAAGCCAAGTTTGGGATCCAAGGATTCAGTCCCTCATATGGGAAGTTTAATTGGTTTTACTAATTAATCACTCCAAAAAGCTTATGTCGACATGAAACTGGTCTTTGGAAAGAAGCCAAACCAGCGCATAGTCTTGGTAAGGTTCCTAGTCGTGGATTGCCCATCAGCGTACAACACAATCATTGGTAGACTGGCTTTGAACTCGTTGGGCACAATAATCTACACTATCGGTATGGAAATGAAAATCCCAAGAGAATGAGGGACTGTTATTACGGTTAGAGGAAAGGGTAGTGAAACAAGGAATTACTACCTTGAGAGTCTAAAAGTTATTAAAGCACCACACTAGTAGTGAAAGATTGCTCTGAAGTTAAAGGGAAAAAGAAAATGGAAAGAAGAGATGTGCCCAAGGATGTTAAGGTGATGATGCTGAACTTAGATTTGAGGATTGATTTTGATCATCAACGACCTCAACCCAAGGTAATTAGATTGATATTTAGATTGGTAAGGAAGAGTCACAAGCCGTGAAGATCGGGGGAAATTTACCCCATATGTTGAAGGCGTATGTGTCAACAGATATGTTGGGTGTAGATCCGAATTTATTTTATCATCAACTATCCATAAAATTGGGATGCATCATTGTGGTGCAAAAATAGAGGCGTATGGGCTCTAAGAGGGGTGAAGCCATCGAAAAACAGGCGAAAGAGTTGCTAAATGCTGTATTCATTCGAGAGATTCGTTATGTAGAATGAGTTTCTAACATGGTCATGGTAAAAAAAGCCAATAACAAATGATGTATGTGCATAGACTACACTAATTTGAAAAGGCATGCCCAAAAGCTCCTATTCAATTTTTTTTAATGAAATGGCTTATATTATGAAATGGAGGAAGTAGAAGGAAAACTAAGTGAAAAAAAAAGCCTTAGTATAGTGAGTAATAGTAGAGTCTCCTAAAAATTCTCCTACTTATCTTCTTATTAGTTATTATCATATAAGATATGAAATTAAATGTACTTTGAATCTTAAAACCATAAAAAGTATTAAAAATATTTTTTAATGAGTAAGTAAGAGAATTTGTAAGAATATAGAATAGGAGGATTTACTAGTACTCCTAGTATAATAGTATCTATTTACCAGGAAAAAAGGAATCCCTTTTCTTTGTGAATTCAAAAAAAAAATTCTCTATTATATCATTATAGGCAATGGTGGCTAACAAAATCGCTCAAAGGGCATTTGGAATTCCAATTACAAATAAAATAATTATTTGTTTAGGCTTTGAGTTCATAAAACTGGTTTATATAGATTCATGTTCACTTAGATCGTTGAGTTTGTTTGAGTAGTTTATATAAATACTTGTATTGTACGAAGATTTATTTAAAATTTTGAGATTATCAAATATTTATTTACTTATATTTTTAAAATTTGATAATCTCATAATCCAAATAAACTATTTTTTTTTTCAAATTCAAGGACTTAAGCTAATAACTATTAGTAATTTTAATATACAAGCAAACTATTCTTATATATTTAGGGGTGGTTTAGTTTGCATTTTTATTTTATGTTTTCATTTCTTGTTTTTTGAAGTTTTACAAAGAAAAAACTAAAATGTTGAAAATAAAAATCTATTTTCAACATTTAAGTTTTTCTTTTGTAAAAGTTCAGAAAACAGAAAATAAACTACAAATAAAAAATGAAAACAGAAAAATGTAAATTGAAAGCAAACAGCCACTTAGTAAACAAATAATGATTTTGGAGGTTATTTTCGATTTGAAAATGCATGTTCGTTTGTCTCTCCCAGAGTCCCAGTTCCTACTCCTCGTACTCGGTACTCTTCTTCTTCTTCTTCACAATCAGTGTAATTGGAATGGAAGATGGATCCGATGAACAGTGAGAGATCCATTTGGTGGAAGCGCCGTTTCCTTCTATGGATGGGAAGCGTAACCTTTCTCCCCCTCACGATTTCCTCCGCCAAGTGCAAGCCGCCCTCAAGCGTCACCGCCCTCTCTCTACGGCGCAACCAATTTGCGTAAGGCCAAAGCGATCCATGGTTGCTCTGCGCAGCATCGCCAACAAGCCCCAAGATCAAAACGCCCAATTTTCGATCGAGAGTAACGATGCTTCCCAGGGTAAATGCTTTGATTTATACTTATACTAGTTTATAGTTAGAGGAAAAATAATCTTAGGTTTGAATTGGTGAAACATGCTTATGTTCATGTAATTATGTGTAAACGAACTTGGAAATTGCCATCCCTATAAAAGATGAGCTTTCTTAAGTTAAAGCTGGTCGTAGGAAAGTAAAGATATTGACAGAGTGTCTATCCTCTAGCAAAAGATGAACTATCTGCATGATCTTTTGGATTAGGACTTTCTTATAGTTAGAGTATGTTGAAAGTCCCACATTGACTAGAGATAAGACCACTATAGAGTATATAAGTAGTGTGACAATCCTCCTCGTGAGCTAGTTTTGAGGAGTGAGTTAAGCCCAAAATTAAATCTAAGTTGATATCAGAGCCTATCCTAGATCCGTTAGTGGGTCACCCATGAGGGGTGTGTTAAAAGTCCCATATTTGGTCACCCGTATTTGTCCACGCTCCAGATGTCCAGTCTTGGGCGTGAGGGGGTGTGTTGAAAGTCTCACGATCCCACATTGACAAGAGATAAGGCCACTATAAGTATATTAGTGGTGTGACAATCTTCCTCCTATGAGCTAGCTTTGGGAGTATATAATCTTAGGTTTGAATTCGTGAAAGTGAAACATACTTATGTTCATGTAATTATGAATTATCTATAAGTGGAGCTGCAAACCAAAGCTATCTTTGCTATTACTACAGTTTTTGTGCGACTTTGGTGGACGAAGGTGCAAACTCTATCCCATTGCAACTGTTAAGCTAAGGACGTTAATGCATACCTATCATCACAATCTTTATGCAAAATGTTGTAAAGTTTCCACCACTGTCAGTCTGACACTAATAATTTGTTGTTTCTTCTCATTCTCCAAGTCTTAACCATAAGCCATACTACAAAGTTTTAAACTGCAGTTGCATGGCCGCCGGTTGCGTTGCAGTGGGATGTAATCGAATTTGGAATGATGTGGCTTGCAATGTCCACAGTCAATGCATGTTGCAGTTGTGGTGATGGCAAACACCGTTGTAATGCGGCCTAATCAGGTGTTTGGAACTGCAACTTAAAACCATTACTCATAACCATAGGTACCCCACGTATTTTGACATTAGTTAGTCACAATTTCATATCTTCCTTCAAATCAACAATAATTGTCAACTAGGAATTTGGGGCTCTCTTGTTAGGATTTCTACATTGACTTGGTGTGTTTAAATTGCTTTTTGGACAACTTATTCTTGCATTTGACAGATTCCATTTTCCAAAACATATGTTAGTATGCCCTGCTGTACATTTTTCTATTTCTTCTTCTTCAATATGTACTGTCAATGATGTAAAAGTCAATGAGTCAAACACGATGTCATCTCACATGGGTTTACTTGCTTTGATAGAAATGGAGTGGTCGGTTAGCAGCAGAGCTGAAGCATCTAGTGGATCCAACCAACAGTTGAAGGACCAAAATTTTCAGCAGGCAGAATCAGAAACAAGTTTGATATCTGAGGGAGGAAAAAATTTTCTTTTGGCAAAAAGAACAGTAGCAACTCAAGAGCATATGGGGCAATTCAAAAGCTTTCTAAGCCAACCAGGTACACAATCTTCCTTGGCAGGACCCCCGTGTGCTACAACTACATCTGTCCATTCAACTTCATCTCCCATGATGAATTCTGTAACTGGATGTTCTCATTCCAATGTGGATAGTGGCTTACATGTGCATGCAGAACTTTGTGGGAATGTTAATTTTGATCCTCATCCAGCAACTGAAGGAGTCATTAAATTGCGAAATGATTCACTAAAAGACACCAACAGAATGTCAGTTGATCAGGCAACAAGTGCAGTCCGAGCTTGCAATTCACTTGTTGATGCTGCTAAGTTGTCATTGAATGAGTGTGACCCATCTAAGGAGAAGCAAGACTGCACGTTAAAGGAAACTAATATTTCAAAATATTCTTCTTGTCATGATGACTTGTTGACTGAAGGGAAAGATTCTGCAATTGTTACCAACAAACTGACTCAGGCTCCATTGTTATCTTCAGAAGTGAAGTTGGAGTCTTCTAAGTTAGAAAAACAAGAGAAAGCAGCAAGTTCTAAAGGACCATCAGGCGCTCGGAAAAGGAACTATGACCCTGATTTGTTTTTCAAGGTCAATGGAAAGCTTTATCAAAGGCTTGGCAAGATAGGTAGTGGTGGAAGCAGTGAGGTACACAAAGTGATTTCATCAGATTGTACGATCTATGCGCTTAAAAGGATAAAGCTGAAGGGCCGTGACTATGCCACTGCATATGGATTTTGTCAAGAGATAGAATATCTAAATAGGTTGAAAGGAAAGAATAATATTATACAGCTTATAGATTATGAGGTAATCTCTTTTAACTTTTTAATTGTTACTACTATTAAATATCTCTTATTTGCATCTTTTAGAACCTCTAACTATTTTTCTGCCTGAAAGTTCTACCTTTTCCTAAATAGTCCCCTCTATATAGGTTTAGTGTAATAGACAATCAGACTGTATAGGTTTCTTATCTACAGAGTCAAAATCTACTGCCAAAATTAATGCATATCCTGTACTTCCCCCGGTTTTTTTGTCTGGAAATAATATCTTATGTTATACTACCTTGGGTACTTTACATAAGATCTTCTTAACTGTATTAAGAAAATATATAACAAACTTATTTAATATCCTGGTTTGAAAAAAAAGTTAGTATATTCTACCAAGTTTTCCCTTATTCAAAGTTAAGTATTTCAACCAATACATTAATTGAAACCCACTTTCTTTTCATTAATTGCAAGGTTAGACAAGGAAAAAGTAATCATTGTTTCTTGAATCTTATAGGTCTTATATTAAGGACCATCAAATTTTTTCTAGAGAGTCTTATATATAAGACCAGATGTAGTATCTTATTTTAGTTCCACATTGATGACTCATATTTTATAGGTTCATAAAAATTTTGAGCCTCACAAAAAATATACTAGGAGGTATCATTACAATACTTGTAATAAAAAAACAATCTTTCAACGACCTAATCTTGTTTTAATGATGATGATAAAAAAGGTGGTGAAAGACTTCAGATTGGGTCCTCTCTTGAAAACCTTTTTTTTGGAAAAGGTTTATGTTTTAATTACATCTAGTGGCACTTTTTTGTTAGGCTCAATATCACAACGAAAATGAAGGTTTAACGCAATGTAGTTAAGTTCGCGAGTTTACAGGTAGGCTCGGTTAGAAACAAAGGAGATCCTTGTTTTGGTTGATGCACGTGTTACATGTTTGCTTTATGTTAATTTTCTTGATTTGTTATTGGTTATTGTTTTAAGTGTGTGAGGAACTAAGGATTACCATATCTAATTGTCATTCATATTTATCCACTTTTGTAATTACTTAGGTGACTGACAAAGCTCTGCTTGAGGGAGTTATGAATGGATCCTTTAATAATATGGATGGTAGAGTCAAGGATGATGGATATATATACATGGTACTTGAATATGGGGAAATTGATTTGGCTCATATGTTGTCTCAAAAGTGGAAGGAACTGGATGGATGCAACCAGACGATAGATGAGAATTGGCTTCGATTTTATTGGCAGGTTTCACTTCTCATAACCTGCATGTTGTATAATTACTTTTTGTCTTGTCTGATCTAGTGTTACATGGTACAGTGATTGATCCCATGCTCTGCGTTTTGGAACTTTTGTTCTGAAACGTGGATCGCTTGCGACCCAAAACGCTCATAGTAGCGTACCCATTTGTAGGTTAGAGAATACGAAGATGACATACTGGAGTTGGACAAGACAAGGATAGGCAGTAAACTAATACTACTGGTATTTTGCCTAGGGTAACTTGCAGCAAATTAGCAATAAAACAATCAGTCCTTAGCATTAATAGTATAGTTTGCAGTTCTGAATTATGAAATGTTTCTGTTTTTCTCTTATTTTATAAATTTATGCAAGTTATTTGTAATATGCTATTTGCTATTTTATTGCATAATTTAAAGTTAACCTTAGCAAACCAATGCTAAGTGAATTTCGATCCAAATAAGCGAATCGAATAAATATACCCTCCCGTTCCATGTACCTAGAAAAGTTACGTACCACGAACCATGCATCACTGGTCTGTTCAGTTGCTAAATATCTTATCCTTGTGCTATCTAAAAGAACGCAATTAACACTTTTGGACTTTTATGTGTTCTGATGTCCATTAAGATCTTAAATGTTTTTCAAAGGATCTCAAAAACAGCCTCTTTTATGTGGCATGACTGGCATCAAATTAAAGACTCATTTAATCAGTGTTTTGGTTGGTGGTCATCTTTCAAATAATTTTCTCAGACCCTCAGCCATTTTTTTTTTTCAAACTAATCTTTATGGCTGCTCCTCCCCTCCATTTTCTTTCTTTATTGGGCGGAATAGAATTGTATTATAACTCTGCCTGAAAAAAATATGAGTCTCTGTTGTTGATGCTTGATACCTTCAGCAAATTCTTCAAGCTGTAAACACAATTCATGAAGAACGTATAGTGCATTCTGACTTGAAGCCAGCTAACTTTCTTCTTGTCAAAGGTTCTCTAAAACTGATAGATTTTGGCATAGCCAAAGCCATAATGAGCAATACAACAAACATCCAACGCGATTCACAGGTATTTCATATTTCCATCTCTGTTCACTTTTTTTTTCCTTTTAGTTTACTTGGATGCAATGTTACAGTTAAGATACATCTTTTCCATTTTCCTTGCTCGTTTCCATTATTGACCTCAGATTGCACACTGAATTTATTCTCCATTATATGGATATTACAGCAATGTCTGACTAAAGTATCTCTTGCATTGTTAAATTTTTTTACTAATTTCAACTACTGAAGGTTGGTACTCTGAGTTACATGTCACCAGAGGCATTTATGTGCAACGAGAGCGATGCGAACGGTAACATCATAAAGTGTGGTCGACCATCGGATATCTGGTCCCTAGGCTGCATCCTATATCAGATGGTATATGGAAGAACACCTTTTGCAGAATACAAGACAATTTGGGCCAAAGTCAAAGTTATAACTGATCCAAATCATGAAATTACGTATGAACCAGTTTCGAATCCGTGGCTTCTGGATCTCATGAAAAGGTGTCTATCTAGGGATCGCAACAAAAGGTGGCGAATTCCTCAGTTGCTGCAGCATCCTTTTCTTGTTCCTCCAGTTCCATGTCATCCTTCTTTGTCTCAAGATCCTACCTTCAAATTGATGCATCTTATTACTGAAACATGTACATATGACGCAGAAGCATCGCAACTGTGTAGTGAGCTCCAACAGTTGCTCAGTAATCCCTTCAAGTTAGTAACTCCCCATTCCTTAAATTCACGAGACCAACAGTGTAAATTGTTATCTCGAATATCAAAACTCTGTGTTCAGCTGCAGGAACAATTGACAAATACTGATAAAGATTTCGTGTAAGTTTTGTTTCAATTTCTTTTTGAGAAAATATCTGTTTAATGACATAAATATTTATTTGCACAAAATAAGATAATTTGCATGCGCCGTTAAGTAGTTGATGAAGCTAGTTATTTTTTATTGGTGGTTATGTTAGTTATACTTCTAGTTTTGTGCTTTCAAAGGGAAGAAAATGTTAAAGGGAATTGGTTTTAGTTGCTGCAGGCTTTGGAGAAATCTAAAGGCTGCAGTTAGTTGTTTGATGAGCTTTCTACAAAGCTAAATGTCAGAGGATATATGTCACTTCAATTATCAAATATCTATAAATTTAATGTTTTGTTCACTTGAATACGCTTTTAATTTCTACTCTTTTGTTAGTTGATTAATATAATGTTTAAGAGTTTGGTACAAACACTGCTAATTTCTACTCTTTTGTTTTGTTGTTTTAGCTGTTAAAATTTATCTTAAAAACATTGTTGTTTTATATTTTTAAGGTTCATTTAATATTCTTTTTTCATCTATACTCCTATTAAATATAGGTTAGCAGTTGAAGGTTAGAAAATAGGGTCTTGCTAAACGGTGCCCTTAGAGTATAGTCAATAACTTGATAAAATACAACTTAATTAATGTTTTTTAATATGTGAATAAAACCTTTAAACAATAAAACAAAAAGAGGAG
Source organism: Cyamopsis tetragonoloba (assembly GCA_037177725.1). Lineage (NCBI taxonomy): Eukaryota > Viridiplantae > Streptophyta > Magnoliopsida > Fabales > Fabaceae > Cyamopsis > Cyamopsis tetragonoloba. The sequence continues at coordinate 65,378,432 of CM074119.1, forward strand.
AGGGAGTAATAAAAAATCAGAAAAGTAAAACAATGCTCATGCCATGTGCTGGTGTGCCACACTAGACACTAGTTGCATGCAGTGACAGATCCAAAAATTTCAGACAATGTGGACAATCATAGTTATGGAAAAGTAGTGGAAGCAATTATAAACTCATATATATATATTAATAATAAAGTCAGCAATGTAGTGAGGGCAATTGCCCCCAGTGCTGTCCATGTACATTTGTCCCTGGTTGCATGTAACAACTAACAAGTGAAGCCAGTTGGGTATATAAAGTTTGCAAAGCTGGCTTCAGAAATTTGGAGGTAAAGTTAGGCAGTAAATTAGAAAATATTCAAATGGATGCTTTGTCAAATGATGTTATGGAACATGCAAACTTATTGCAACTTTTCAAACATGAGTTAGCTTGGATAAACTTCTCTTTTATAGGAGTCAAATTTGTTTTATGAATACTAATGTCTTAAGTTGTTTGTGTAAATTCCAAAGGTTAAATTTTCAAATGAGATTTACTCTATTTTTTTTTTTAATTAGTTAAAAACATCTTATGAAGAATCTCATCAAAGGTGAATATGATTTGCTATGCTTGAATATTATAAGATTTAAAATGATGATTTGTCTTAAAGAGTAGTTACTTTTTTAAATTGAAATACAAAAACATTATGCACGTCTTTGGTTTTAAATTGAATTAAATTAAATGCGAATCCAAAACATGAAAACTATTCTTAGTTGTATTAATTTAAATTCATATTCACTCCATCCATGAAACTCAACACACTAATAATCCCGTAGTCAAACGTGTCCTGTGTTTATTTGACGCAGACTCACCACCTGATTCATCTATCAAATGGTTTGAATTTTTCAGTTCCATTCTTTGACTTTTTAAAAAGTTTCAATTTAATTCCCGACTTTTATTTCTGTAATTTTGTTTAGTCTCTACTCTAACATCACAATACCGTTAATAAATTTTATTTTAATTCTTAACATTTTAAAAAATAATTCAAATATATCTATGAATTTGTACATTGAACTAAATCTGCAATGATATAATGCTGGGTGGGGTTCTTCTAAAGTTGTTTCCCTTATTTTTCAATGAGTGGTTGTGCCAACCCCTTCAAATGGTATTATATATTGTTTATGCACACTCTGTGTCCTTATTTTCCGGAAAAAGTGATACAAATTTTTTAATATAGCTTTCTCCTTTTTATCTGTCTTTTAAGGTTAAAATATACAAATTAAAAAATTTATTTAATATTCTTGTAATTATCAAAATTATGAGATAATTCTTTATTGTATCCTTGTTGGAATTTTACAATTATTAATTATTTACTATTTAGTATACGTATAATGTAATAAATGAGAAAAGGTATAATAAGAAAATAAACTATAAATGTTTTCTTAAATTCTTAAAGAGACAGATAAAAGGAAATAAATTTTTATCAAAACGGAAACAAATAAAAAGAAACGGAGGGAATAATATAGTAATTTTTTCAGCAGTATATTTGTTAGCTGTCGGTGATCACAATCAAATAAATCTGTGATTTTTGTATTTATATAAGGTTTAGTTAAACTTTTTATTTCTATTCTTGATGTTTTTTTTGAATATTATTTGAGTTGTATAAAGTGAATTTACGTAAAAAAATTAATTAATTCGTATTTAAAATACTTGAATATTATTTATTTTTTCTAAGTGCATCTCTCGATTGTGAGTGAGATTCTATTAGTTTTATCATTTGAACCAACATGCATTAATTTTATAGTACCATAATTAAAAAAATAGGTCAGCGTATAAGAATTATATACTAAAATAGTCGCTGACTTTGTATTTTATAAGTCAGTTTAGTCTCTCGCGAAATCAATCATTTTAGTCCCTGACTTTCACTATTATTAGTCATTTTAGTCCCTGACTTTCACTACATCATTCATTTTAGTCACTAACTTTTCAAGGACTAAAATGAATGATTATATAATTCAGGAACTAAAGTGACCTGTAAAATATAAAGTCAGGGACTAAAATGACTTATTCGCACAAAATCAAGGACTAAAGTGAATTATTCTTACAAAGTTAGGGACTAAAACAGTACATCACTCTTAAAATAATTAATTAAACTTTTCGTTTAGATCCCAAGTATACATAAAACACTTCTGACATCAAACGATGTTTTTTGACCATCATCCGATGATAAATTAATGACCACTTCAAATATTTTAAAAATATATGCTCGTTATTATATAATCTCAAATGAAATCTGCTGAAATGAGCAAATTCAAATTCTTATGCAATTATTTGTTTACAAAGCTGAGAGTAAAGAAACACATGGATAAATTATTATAAAAATTATTATTTGATTTGTATTTTTATTATCTATTTTAATCTATGTTATTTTTGTGAAATTTATATAAAAAAATTATAATTGACATAAAAGGAGATTTTCTTGTTTTCAACAAATAAAAAATAGAATAAAAACAAAATAAAAATGAAAACCAAACAAGCCTTTACCCCTCTGTCATTTCTATAAGTTTTTTAATTGAGTACTGATTTTTGTACTCAAGATTTTCTGTATTTAATGTACTCATTGGTTACGTACGTTGAAAAAAGAGGTTGGTAGTTACAATATGTGGTTACAATGTAATTCAACAAAATTTTTACGTGTGTAACCAAATATTTTAACGTATGTAACCATAAGTATAAAGTGAGTACATAAAACATGAGTACGAAAATCTTTTTTCTTTTTAACTAATAAAATGGGCATTGTTTCATATTACGAATTAGTTTTTTCTTCTTTTCTTGTATTATTTGTTCAGTTGTAACAAAATAACATAATCACAATAGTTTTTATTTTCCTGTGACTAAGGTTTTGACGTTTTCAAAAGGATTCTTAAGTCTTATACTACAGAACTCAGAAGATTCCTTAGCAACATATGTTTCAACATAAGCCAACAACTTTTCTGCATTATGGATCATATTAACAAGAATTTGGTTATATGACTAAAATAAGTTTTTTTTTTTTTTCAAAGCATGTGTACCAATTAATAGTCAAAAGATTATTCACTTTTTAGTTAAAAAAATAATCGAAATAGATACATTTTTTGTTAGAGTGATTCAAAGAGGATAAAAAATGTAATTTGTAAAATGGCTCTAATTTGATTAATGAGCATAAACTTTTTCATACATAGTTACAAAGCAACTGTCATAACAAAATGAACTTGAGTCTAATAAAAAATAACATAAAAAATAAATACAAGTCTAATTGGGCCAGTCTTATATGACTTGGGCCTTGTGAATATAATTGAGGGTGGATGAAATTAGCACCATCCTTATTGGGAGTGACACCATCCTTTTTAGTATATAAATTTATAATTCTTACATATAAAAATAATGGTGTTACTTCCAATTGAGATGGTGCTAATCTCATCCTTCATAATTGAGCTTATAATTGCTTAATTACATTTACTCAAATTCTCTTTTAATAAATTATCTATTTGATGTATATAATCAAGATTCAATCTCTAATTTACTTATAAGACTTAGTTATTTATGTGGATTTTGTTGATAAAGTGATTTTAATTAAATTTTTTTATACTTGCTAAAATGGTTTAATTTAATCAAACATGTAGGTTACAATCTTTTTTTTTATCGGCTAAACATATCTCTACATTACATTATTTCTAAATTACTTCACCCCCGCTCATTAAATTTTAAAAGTTCTTCTTTAGGTCATTGAGCTACAAGCTTTCAGCACTAAGTTACAATCTTACTAACACATTTTTGAGCTTTTGTATGTAATCCATTTGCAAATTTCCTTCAAGCTTGCGTTTTCAGCGTTCGGCCTAGCAATGCAAATAGCATACCAATATAAAATTTAAATTAAATTTTTTATAGGCATTTAAAATTTAAATTATATTTTAAATGATGAATACTTGTCCCTATCTACCAAACTTTTATGAACCTTATTTGTTTTTTTAATTATTTCTAGAGCCTAGCTTATGATTGCTTTAGCCAATCATTTGTAAGGAGAATGGTTAGTTGTTCTTCGTTTGACAGCTATAAAATAATTTCAAAACAATATATTAGTATGCTTAAAAAATTTATATCTATGTTTTAATTGTATCAAACTTTAATGGTTGATTATATTCTCCTTTGCTTAATTATAAATTACATGTGCTCAAATTATATGCTTAATCACGTTGTGTTGACTTTCATCTAGCTACCCAATCCCCATTTTAATTGGATCCGTCTTAGTTATGATCCCAAATTTGATTTCATTAATTTTAAAAAGAAAATGCTAAACAGTGCCCTAAAAGCACTAGATAAAATAATAAAAATAGCAATATTTTATTGAAAATGATAGAATTTAATGTTTCAAAACTTAAAAATCATTTAATGAATGTTTTTTATAGTAATTTCAATCATTTAACAAATTGTATTTATTGCTCCACAACAAGTACTCTTAGGGCACTGTTTAGCATGACCCATTTTAAAATTTCATGCGTTAGTATTTCTTCTTTTTAGCAATTGTTGGCTTTAAAGTAAAGATACAGTTATTTTATATTACTTTTAAAGTTCTTTTTTTTTAAAAAAAAAGCAAAACATAATATTACTAAAGAGTATAAGAATACTCTCAAAATAAAGAAAGAATTCAAGAAGGCAAGCCAACATATTGGATGAATGAGCATAATGAGATGAAAGTTTAAAAACTGTCCAAACTTTAATAATCATAACACTATGTAATAGTATCATCAAGTGAACCTTAATTTCAAATTTTGGTTGTAACTGTTTTAATAAATTAATGATGAGAATGATAATCATAATATTCACTCAACTATAAACGTGCAACTTTAATTTTCCTTGTGCCATAAGAAGACAATAATCATTTTGCGAAGAAAGGGGGAAATTGATAGTGGCATGTAAGAATTTTTTTTGAACCAAGGGTATCCCCGGCCGATAACTGAAGACTAATCTTCTCGAGGCGTAGAGATCACTAAAGTGGGTATTGCCTCTTCCAACAAAGTCTTCTCTATACGTACTGCCAGGATTCGAATCCCTATCAAGATGCCTAAAGAGTCAAGCTATCTGCCAACTGTACCGAACTTTGTTGGTTGAAGAATCCTTTAATTTTTTCTTATTTTTGTTTATCTTTCTAGATCAGTGTCTCTATTAATTTGTTTGAATTAATGTTCAACCTAAAATATCTCACCATCTTCGACCAGACATTGAAGTGATGGAACGCCTTCCTTAGTTTCGGGAAAATTAATGAATGACCGATATGTGTGAATGGAGGCTAAAAGGTGTTGAATATGGTACACATACCATGAACACTTATTCTCTATCACAATGTGCAATCATATAATATTGACTACTTGATTAACAAAAGATTAATTTAAAGAAATTATCATTTTCTTTCTCTTCTTAATTAGTTATCCATAGTTAAAAATAGTAATTAATTTTAGCTAAGTTCGCACGAAACGGTTGTCTAAGTGGCCATGAAATATTGCTCCATTCCCACTAACAAAAAGATTACTACTATTTTAATTTCTTAAAATTTTCCAATGAAAAACTAATTAGAAGTATTTTTTTTTCTTTTGAAATAAGTTACTACCTCCGTTCCATATAAGTGTTGTTTTAGAAAAAAAAAATTGTCTCATCTTATTTGTCACTTTATAATTTTAATGAAACATTAATTATATTTTGCCAAATATACCCTTGATTAGTTGAGTTTTAGATAAATTTTTTGAGAGATATGACTCACTAATTAATAAGAAAGTAATAAGGAATATAATAGGAAGTTAGATAACTATTTTATAAAAATAAGAAAATTAATGACATTTCTTAAACGGTGTGTAACAACTTTAAACGTCACACTTAATATGAGACGAAAGGAGTAATTCAATTGGCTCTGCGAATAATTCTCGAAAATAGTGCTCTCTAGGTATTAGAATATAGCAATGAAAAATGAATAAAATTCATTGATTAAATGTAAATAATATACAAGAGCTCTTTATATAAAGCTACATCGATAACTATATACCAATAGTATATATCTAATATGCTCCTGCAAGTTGGAATGTGTTAATAACATTTTGAACTTGAACTATACAAAGAAATGAAAAATATGTTGAATATACAACGACTAAAACAAAGGCATGCAAGCTTGAAAAAGAGATTAAAAAAACCGATAACGACATACAACACTTAATATCACCTAATGAATAAGGCTAGAGTTGAAACAAGATATTTCACCACTAGGGTAGAAGCTAAAAACACGCTTAACCATCATAAGGTAGAAGCGAAAAGCAACATGCTTAGCCACCATAAGACAGAAACAAAAACAAGCCAAATAAGACTTTAAAAGAGAAAAAAACAATAGGAGCAACCAACAATAATATGGTGCACCTGTAAAAGTACTCAAGCACTTGAGGAACAAGGAGACAACAATTAAACACTTGGTGTGGATGTTGTGGTGATTCATCAAGCATATGATGCACATCTTGTTTCTCAAAGGAATATCAGCAACAAGAAATACCACCAACTAATCACAATAACCCAAGTATGTGAATGCTGTCTCTAAACAAGATGTGTTCGTGCCTAACCCAGAGAGGTTGACGGCTTCCCCAGATTTGCCTCCCCCCACTACCATTCCTTTGCCAGAAGTTAAGAAGCAGGAAGTTGAGGAGGTTCCCTTAAAGGAAAATAAATGAAGGCGTGATGACACCAAAATAAACAAAGGTAATATTTCAATTTCTTTTAACTTCAGTTATTATTTGACACTGAAATCTTTGCTATTAATTGACTTCTCAATTTCTTTTAAGTGTCCAAGGTGCATAAGCTATCCCAGATGAAGAATCGTCCCGAGAAAAGGTTGAGTTTCAAGCTCATCCTACAACCATCTAGGAGGGGTTCATTGCTCCCATCATCAAGTTCAACCATTGTGACTTCTTTCATGAAGAAGATCATGCTAAGTTCCAGGTGTTTGACTTTTGACTCAGCTTGTATTTGCATGTTATTTTTCATCTCTCTAGTTGATTCTTAATGTTGACTTCTATTTTGTTATTTGTAGACCCAAATCAAGGAGCTTATGGGTTGGATGGCTATGAACTTAGCCTATTTGAAGAGTATACATGATAAGGCAAGATCCTCCAAGTCAATTATCAGCTTGGAGAAAGAAGTTGATCGTCTCAAGAAGAACTTAGAGTTAAAAACTTCTATGGTTACAAACCTTGCGACTTCAAAGAAGAAGGACCGCCAAGCTGAAGAAGGAGATGGCTGACATGGAAACAAAGCTCAAAGATGAAGTTTCCAAGGTAGAGACGAAGATGTCGGAGGAGTAGCAAAAGCGTGCTGCCGTTAAGGATGTCTACAAGCTTAATGCAAAGAAGAAGGATCACGAATTCAAAACCACGATCTAGTGGAGGACTGGGCATCAATTATCGAGGTCGAAGATAGGTCCCTGGAGAAACTGAGCGCCTTGGAGAAGGATGTCAAAGAGCTCCAATTGTGTTTCATGATTGCCTACGCCAGATCCTCTTCCTTAATCTTGGGATCAAGCTAAACTTGAAGGGGGTCTATTCCCTTCATGGGATCAAGGACTGGAAGTAGTATAACTTCTCGGATTTTATGAATACGGTCTTGGTTGATCTTGAGGATCCCCAACTCTAGGTAATCTATGTGATATAGCGATTGAGAAATAATTGTAGAAATTCGAATATTTTTAATTAGATGTTTGAATATTACATCGTTTGGGTGCCCAAGCCATAAATGCCACAATTTGTAGTTACTAGTTACAACAATATTATTAATAAAAAAGGACTAATTACAACAATGATCTAATTTGGTTAAAGATTGTGTCTTGGGTCCACTTCTCAGCAAGGAGGGGAAGAGCTTGTAAAGCACATCCTCTCTTAGAGCACTTTTAAGCAAAATTTTAGTCGATTTCTGGCACTTTACATAACAATATTGTGAGTGAAATTTGAAAAAGATATAGTTATCTCTAGCAAATTTATTGAAAGTTATCAAAAATTTTGTTAGGGAAAGGACACGAAGCAAGTTTTCCAAATGAAGAATAGTGTTAGGATAATTTGGGGACCGAAAAACATTTGAATCGATACTTGTAATTTTAGTACCTTGGTCGTTTACCATCAATATGTGATCATTTCCAGCAAGTTGAGCACTTTGTAATCACTATAAAAAAAAGTCCATTTAGCGACCAATGAAATTAGTGAATGAAATGACTTTCTACCCAATGTTTAGCAACCAACAGGCTTAACAATTCGGTCACTTAATCAATTTTTTTTTTCTAGTGAATAGATTTTGAGGGTCTAAAGTTGCATGGCGATAAGCTCCTGTGTCGGGGAACCAAGCATGCATCAGGTTAGCTGATGGTTGAGGCTAGTTTTGATTGTGTTGAACTTTAGGCTTGGTACTCTATGTTCTAGTAGTTGAAGGATACCCTTGGAAGGAATGTTGTCCCACAATTTGTGGCCAATATGCTTGTAATTCGCTAATGACAACATGATTAGAAAGATTTGTTGGGCTCCAATAGGACTCTACTGAGGTGCAAAGGCAAAGGGACTTATTGGGCCAAAAAATGGGTTTCGAAACTATCCAAAATGAGCATGCCCAAACTTAATAGGTCCATACTAAGTAGGTCCATGACACTGGAAACAAATAGAGGCTTCATACATAGGCTTGTTACATATCTGGCATTGAAGACAACCCTTTTCCACTGCAACCACGCCCACAACCATTGCCATAATCACGTCCCTAAGACTATCCTTGTCGCTAAGGGAAATAAGGCGCCGAATTTGGTTGATTTTGTTTAAAGGATGCCTATGCAAACGTTGCATTGGCAGAAGGATTTACACCAGAGAAAATGTTTTCTTCATCAAGACTGATTGTTAAGGGTCTCTTGAAGCACAACTTGCTTCACTTGTTCAAGTTGTGCCTTATGTGCAAGAAACATAGTTTCAAGTTATAAAGGAGATAGAGGATCATTGTGACTCAAGAAAGCAGTTACAGTTGCAATTAGCGAATCAAACTCATAAGGCAAACTTCCAAGGATTATGTTAGTGTGTTCTCATCTCGTAACAAGATCTCCAATTGAAGCGAGAACATCAATGATTGATTGAACGCGCATAAGATATTCTGAACAAGATCACCTTTCTTGATTGTTCGAAGCTCAATTCTATGCTGAGTAGCCTTAACTTTCATAAGAGAGTGCAAGTGAGTATGAATCTCAGTCCTCACTTAGTAAGAATGACCACACAAAACAATTGTCGCAAGAATTGAATCAGAGAGTGTGGAAAGCATCCATGAGAGAATTATGGAGTCTTGCCTATCCCAAGTAGCAAATTTTGAATTGACATTGCCATATTCACGAGTTTCTTAGGATAGAAATTTCAGAGGAATTTTTGGATTAACAATAAAACTTTTCGATTGATGGAAATACTGCATTCACCAATTGTTGCCAGGTGAGAAAGTTTTTCCAATCCTATTTGCAGGAAATCGATTGCAACTACGACATCATGGAAGCTGATTCCGTGAAACAAAAACCACTACAAGAATGTAGCAAATTAGCTATGCAAATTTAGCGGGGGCCTCAACTCCGCCACAACTTCGTCGTCGCTAACGCGATGCTAGCTGTTCTCAAAATCAAATTCAAAAAAAGCGACCCATTTGTGGTGGCTTAGCCATTGCAAAATTCTGCGACGGCTGAAGTCGTCACTAATCTAAACCAATGATTAAAATTTTTAAATAAATTTTAAAAAAATTGCATTTTTGCGGAGGTTTGGCCTATTATGGTGGTTACACTTCCTCACCCAATTTTTTCTTCCCATACCTCATTTTCTCTTCCCCTAATTTAATTTTAGAGAACCTTCTTCCCTTCCTATCCATGCTTTTTTTTAATTTATATTATTTTAGGTTTTTTTAGTATTTAGGGTTAATTATGGTATATCTCAGTGTTTATGATTAATTATGGCTTATTTTAGGTTTTATTGTAGTATTTAATTTCTATAATTTAATTTATTTTATGTTTGATTGTAGTATTTAGGATTAATTTATGTAAATATATAGAAATTTGCAATATTTGTTCTATTACTATTTTTTTTTAAAAAAAATATGCAATTATAATTATTGAGTATGTTACATTAAGAATATTTGAATTAGAATTTAGTACTTGAATTAGATATTAGTATGCTTGAATTAGAATTGAATATGTTTGAATTGAATTAGGATAGAATATGTTTGATTTTAATTATAATTGACTGTGTTGGATTTGTTTAAGTATGGATTTATAATTTAATTTGGTGTTTACTTGATTATGGATTTTAATTATAATTTAATTTGATGTTTATTTGTGCATAAAGAAATTTTTTTTAAAAAAATTGCTAGGGCTTGGCCCTTGCTAATTGGCACGCATTATTTGGCGCCAAACAGTTTATGGGGGCTTACCTTCGTTAATTAGCGAAGGTCAAGCCCCCGCTAAATTTAACGGGGACTTTTCTGTCTATTTTTTGGTGGCATTTGCTGCATTATTAGCGAATACTTGGCCCGCAGCCCCGCTAATAGCTATCGCTAACTTTTAGTAACGCATAATTTTGCGACGACCCGATGGCCGTCGCTTAGTTGTCTCTAAATATGAGTTAGTGAAGGCTTTTTGCAGGTTAACGAAGGCAATTGCCCCCACTAAAAACATTTTTTTTTTTTGATGATCCTAGCTCTATGATATATATGTACCATAAACAGAGAATTCTAGCTCGACAAAAAATGAAGTTGAATTGTATTACCAAAAATGAAAGACACCTCTTTGAGGTGTGAATTACCGATATTTATACAAAAGAAAAAAAATTAAATCTCAACCTAACTAGAGTAGTACTAAACTAACTATAATTGATTAGCTTAACTAACAACAGAAACTAACTCAAAGATAAGAGAACTAATTTATATCATTTACTATGGAATTATGTTTTTATTCCTTTACCTTATTAAACAGAATTGGTTGAAACCAAATAAGTATCCGTTATTGTGATATTATATTGTGTAGTTTATTTATCACTGAATTTTTTTATCCTTCCCTTTAGTGTTTGTCTTCTTCCAAATCCCTCACAAGTATCAAGTATCCAAAAACAGTAGTTTCATGTGAGGAGTAAAAGGTTGTCCAGGGTCTTCCAAATATAACTGTATAATTGAATTGAGTTCTTTCAGCACATGAATATTGTACCCACAAACAGCTTCTCACTAGTAATTATGTACAAATTTATTGTTTTGCTTATCCGTTAAGTACTAATACTTGTACATAGAAAGTAATATTAGGATGGGTGATCTTCTGAGAAGTCCTCGTGTTGCACCTCTCTTTACATCTAACAGGTTGGTCGGATGGCTGATGAGACCTACTTTGAGTAGCAGGTCCTCGGTTCGAACCCTTGTAGATACACTATAGCCTATAAAAAAAAATACTTGTACATATCATTTGATTTGAAAATTATATTCATTGTAGATTACCTTAGTTTGGATTTATAGATTATAAAAGAATATAAAGTAGCGTAGCCAGTAAAGTGTTTGATAAGTGATAAGTAATTTGATCTTTTATAATAATAATAAGAATATAAGTTTGAATTTTGTTGTGGACCTAAATAATGGCATCCCGGATAGACGCTTACACGCTGGGTCAAGAAGCCGCCAATTACCGCCAGCATCCCGATAAGTTGGGCGCGGCCTATTATCAAGGCCGAGCTGATGAGGATTGGGCCCATGCACAGATCTTGGCCCAATACGGACCGCATTAGGTCATTTACCTCACTCTATAAATACAATCATAATGCACCATGCAAGGTACGTAAGATATATTATCATATACACAAACCCTAATTCACTCACTGACTTGGGCGTCAGAGTGTTTGCAGGTGCACACCACCACCGCTGGAGCTCAGGACCCAAAAGCAACCCTACTGCCCTTTGCTGATAAAGAAGACCATCTTGCTCGTCCTACATCCCTGTCAGGTTAGATCACAACATTGGCGTCGTCTGTGGGGAACGCAACAAAAAGCCTCGTTTCCATCCACCATCAACGTGGGCTCAACCAGAAATAGGGATTACAACGATCCCAGTGTGCAAAACCAAGGAGCTGGACAGCAGGCTGGTGCGTCGAATCAAGCAAGGGCATCCCAGCATTTTGATATTGAAGCAGAATTCCGCAAATTGCAACAGTTGGTGCAGTCACAAGCCAGAGAGATCGCAGATCTCAAAGAGCAACAACGGAAGGACAAACATGTTGTTATCGAAGATGATTCAGAGGAGGAAAGAGCTGAGAGGCATACCCAGCCAAACCCTGAGAATCTGGAAAAAGATAATGACAACGCGGAAAAGCAGCAACAGAAATCCGCAATTGAAGGAGAAAAAGAAGGAAATCCGAAAACTCAGGAAAGGCAACAGGAAGGACGGATAAGTCGCCGACATGAAGGGGCCCCGCATCAATCCCGGGTTGAGGGGGCCAACCCGCCACCTGTTCACCTTGGGGGCCAGCAAGCCAGACAACAAGCCGGTAACCAAGAGCACATGGCTGAAAATGCCCCAGATTTTGGGTACATTGACAATCCATTCACGCCTTGGATAATATCCCATGCTCTTCCTCATGGATTCCAATTTGCAAAGAAGTTGAAGGAATATGATGGAACCAAGGATCCCACTCTACATGTCAGCACTTTTGAAAGGGCTATGTACTTCCAAGGGGTGAATGAGGCCATCGTATGTCGTGCCTTCCCCCTCACATTGTCAGAGGCTGCAAGTCATTGGTTCTCAGACCTTCCACCACAATCCATCAGCAACTGGAAAACCCTCAAAGATAAGTTTATTCTTCATTTCACTAGCAGTAAAAGACAGTTTAAATCTGAATTCAACTAAGAAACTGTTAAACAGGGAAAAGATGAATCTCTACGAGACTATATAACACGTTTTAACAATGAAGTATTAGAAGTTAGGAATGTTGAACCTAACTTGGTGTTATATTTCTTTGTAAGAGGATTGAAGCCAAGAGCCTTCGCCAAGCAACTGGCCGGAGATAAGCCCACCTCCATGGATGACTTGAAGGTCAGGGCTGAAAAGTGGATCAGAATAGAAGAATGGGAGAAGGCCCAAGCTGCCAAGAAGGATGACAAAGCAAAAATTGTCCCTCCAAACCAATCCCGGGGTAAAGATGACAAATCCCGGGATAGATCTCCCAAGAAGCGCAAGGGTCTTTTCAACAATTACACTTCGCTAATAGTCCCGCCAGCTTCAGTGTTGAAAGAAGTGATGCATTCTAAACTAAGAGAGCGGCCACCACCTTTGAAAACAGTTGGAAAGCACAAAAATAAGTACTGTGAATACCATCGGGATCGTGGACATTCTACCAATGAATGCATCCAACTTCGGGATGCAATTGAAAAGCTGATCCGACAAGGGAGGTTGAGAAATTATGCTCGAGCATCCCCAGAAAGGCGGGATCGTCGCTGAAGTCCATCTCCTCGGACACAGATACTCAGATCCCCTCCTAGGAATCGAGATCAACGAGCTGAAACCCGTCAGAGATCCCAGAGCCCAAGACGAGCACAAGAATCCCCTCCTAGGGGAATAATTCAAGTCATAGCTGGAGGAGCCAGCTTAAAGGGTCTCGAAGACAAGAAGAGGACCCGAGATGTCAAGGATTCTTGTTCCCAGGTAACTGCCGTAGCTAACCCAGTGCTATCTTTCTCAGATGCAGATTTCCCGGAAGAACGGATCCGGGATAACGAACCATTGGTCATAGCAGCTAATCTGAATGGTTTCGAAGTCCATCGAATCTTCATTGATCAAGGAAGTTCAGCTGACATTATGTTCTGGAGCCTGTTTAATAAAATGAGATTAGGGTCTAAGGATTTAATCCCCCATAAAGGCAGCTTAATTGGCTTCACTGGAGATACAATCATTCCCAAAGGATACGTTGACCTTAAGGTGATTCTTGGCAAAAAGTCAAATACCAAAACAATTCCCGCTAGGTTCATAGTGGTGGACTGCCCCTCAGCTTACAATGCAATCATTGGGCGACCAACCCTGAACAGCCTTGGCGCCATAGTCTCTACCATCCACTTAGCCATGAAGTTTCCAGGAGAAGATGGCTCAGTAGTAACTGTCCGTGGAAAGAGCAGTGATGCGCGAAAATGTTATCAAGAAAGCCTTAAAATCACGAAATCATCATCCATTTTGCCAGTAACGGCAGAAGAGAAAGGGAAGCAAAAGATGGAGAGACGTGATTTGATGCGGGATGCAGGGGTCATGATGACTAACCTAGATCCCAGAGCAGACTTTGAACATCAACGACCTCAACCCGAAGGGGACCAGATCTTAGTCCAGATAGGACTTAAAGAAGATCAGACTGTCAAGATAGGGGCAAACTTACCCCCCGCAATCAAAGAGCGACTCATTGAGTTGTTAAAGACGAATAAGGACCTGTTTGCTTGGGTTTCCTCCGACATGCCCGGAGTTGACCCGGAATTCGTGTGCCATCACTTGTCTTTGAGACCGGGGTCTATCCCAGTGGCCCAGAAGAAGAGAAAAATGGGTCCAGAAAGACAAGCAGCTATAGAAAAGCAGGTGAAGGAGTTGCTAGATACAGGGTTCATCCGAGAAATACGATATGCAGATTGGCTTTCAAATGTGGTGATGGTAAAAAAGGCTAACGGGAAGTGGAGAATGTGCACAGATTACACAGATCTGAATAAAGCATGCCCCAAAGATCCATTCCCCTTACCTTGTATCGATAAACTTGTGGATAACTCTGCAGGTTATAAATATCTATCTTTCATGGATGCTTACTCCGGCTACAACCAGATCCCAATGTACCCTGAAGATAAAGAGAAGACGGCTTTTATCACCGACATGGGTGTTTACTGCTACACCATGATGCCGTTTGGTTTGAAGAACGCCGGAGCAACTTACCAGCGGATGATGAGCCAAGTCTTCAAAGAACAGATTGGTAGAATCCTTGAAGTCTATATTGACGACATGATAGTAAAAACCCCAGAAGACAAAGATCCAGTAGTTGACTTGCGTGAGACTTTTCAACAGCTGCGCAGGTATGATTTAAGGCTAAATCCTAACAAATGTACTTTTGGGGTCGAAGCCGGAAAGTTCTTAGGCTTTATGCTAACAGTCGAGGGATTAAAGTCAACCCCGACAAGTGTAGTGCCGTGTTAAATATGCAGAGTCCCGGAACTGTTAAGGAGGTCCAACAGCTAACTGGAAGGGTCGCTGCATTGACGAGATTCCTTCCAGATTCAGCCAAGAAATGCTTATCTTTTTTAAGGACCTTACGACGTAAGGAAGACTTCCAATGGAATGCAGATTGCGAAAAAGCTTTCCGGGAGTTGAAGAAAATCCTCTCAAGTCCACCAGTCCTATCTCGCCCAGATCCTGGGCAGGTCCTATATCTCTATTTAGCCGTCACCAATGAAGCAATCAGCGCGGCTTTAGTAAAGGAAGAATCCCGGAACTAGAGTCCGGTATATTTTGTCTCTAAGGTGCTACAGGGATCGGAGTTGAACTACCAGCGGCTTGAGAAAGTCGCCTATGCCCTGCTATTTGCATCCCGGCGGCTGAGGCCATACTTCCAATATCATCCCATCGTGGTAAGAACTAATCAACCCATCAGGCAAATCCTGCATAAACCTGACCTGGCAGGAAGAATGATGACCTGGGCAGTGGAGTTGTTACAATACGATATCTCGTATGAACCACGTCAGGCAATCAAAGCACAGGCTCTGGCTGATTTTGTAGCCGAGATGACACATCCCGGCGAAGAACCAAGAGGATCCTGGACCATTTATGTTGATGGATCCTCAAACCCCAAAGGAGCGGGCACTGGCATACTGATCGAGAACGAGGAAGGGATAACGGTAGAATATTCTCTGAAATTTGAATTCCCAACCTCTAATACTCAAGCAGAATATGAGGCCTGTTTGGCCGGGATACGCGCGGCAAAAGAACTAGGGGCTACCGCGATCACTTTATGTTCAGATTCCCAATTAGTGGTATCCCAAATAAAAGGGGAATACCAGGCAAGAGAGCCATTGTTGCAAAGATACCTGGCAAAGGTTAAAGAAAGTCTACTTGGCCTTTCTAAATTTGAGATCAAGCACATTCCAAGAGAGGAGAACAGTCGCGCTGATTTACTCTCCAAATTGGCCAGTACCAAGTCGTCCTCAACATTGAAGTCAGTGATAGAAGAAGTTCTCCCTTCTCCTTGTGCTATTCTGCAAGTTGAAAATGAAGATTGGAGAACTCCGATAATAGAGTATATCACTAAAGGCACCATCCCGGCGGATGCCCGGGAAGCAAAACGGCTGGTACAAAATGCCTCCCGGTATTCCGTGATAGAAGGACAATTATTCAGGAGAGGACTATCAACTCCTTTGCTTAAATGCATTGGACCATCTGAAACATGGTATGTTCTCACTGAAGTGCATGAAGGAAGCTGCGGTCACCACATTGGTGGAAAATCGTTGGCAAAGAAGTCCTTGCGGCCAGGATACTTCTGGCCAACCATGAATAAAGATGCAGCTGATCACGTGAAGAAGTGCCAAAAGTGCCAAGAACACAGTCCATTGTCCCACATCCCGGCTGAAGATCTGCACAGCATCTCCATCCCTTGGCCCTTCCACACTTGGGGCTTGGACCTCTTGGGACCTTTCACTCCAACCACAGGTCAGTTCAAACATCTCATTGTTGTTGTTGATTATTATACTAA
This sequence comes from Cyamopsis tetragonoloba, assembly GCA_037177725.1. Classification (NCBI taxonomy): domain Eukaryota; kingdom Viridiplantae; phylum Streptophyta; class Magnoliopsida; order Fabales; family Fabaceae; genus Cyamopsis; species Cyamopsis tetragonoloba. The sequence goes on from CM074119.1 coordinate 65,395,189, forward strand.
ATGGATTGAACTGGAACCCTTAGCGAGCATAGCATCAGTTAAAGCCCAAAATTTTGTCTTCCGACAAATAATAAGCCGATTCGGTATCCCGACAGAAGTCATCTGTGATAATGGGACCCAATTCACCGACAAAGAATTCCGAGAAATGCTAGTAGGTCTCCACATCAAGCAATACTTTGCCAGTGTAGAGCACCCACAATCAAACGGACAGGCAGAGTCCGCCAACAAAGTCATACTTAATGGCTTGAAAAAGAGGTGTCAGAAAGCTTAGGTAGAAGACCTTTATCAAGTACTCTGGAGTTACAGAACTACTCTCCATAGCTCCACCAGAGAAACTCCATTTCGAATGGTATATGGATTAGATGTCGTAATCCCGGTAGAAATCGGGCACCCATCTTGGAGGGTTATGTACCCCGCGCAAGAAAACGAGCAGCTGCTCAGAGAAGATTCTGACATGGTCGAGGAAATCCGAGAAGCCGCCAGAATCAAAGAGTTATCCCGGAAACAACAAGTAGCACAGAGATACAACTTGAGGGTTGTGCCGAGAAGATTCCACCAGGGTGACTTAGTCCTAAGAAGAGCCAGTATTGGAAATTGGAATGCTAAAGACGGGAAGCTTAGAGCGAATTGGGAAGGTCCATTCCGGGTCAAGACCATCGCAGCTAACGGAGCATATCATTTAGAAACTCTCAAAGGCAAAGAGATTCCAAGAACCCTTAATGTCGCAGACTTAAGGCGCTACTATAGCTAAGTTATGTAATTTACATTCGTTGTAATAAAGGGGTACTCTTTTTCCTGTAGCAGGTTTTATCCCTAAGGAGGGTTTTACTGCTAGAGGTTTTAACGAGGCCCCCATTTGTTATTTGCTTCTTATTATTAATAAAGTAGTATTCTATTCACTCTCACACAAACAAGTTAGTTCAATTCTTAATAGCAAGCAGATCAGAAGAAAGTATGAGAAGTGCAAATAATCCGAGATTGAGATGTCAGCAACAAACAGAAACCGACATACAGGCAAGGCCAACAATGAGTCGAGATACCATTATGGGTAATTCTCTGCTACAAACTCAATAGGGACCCTAAACGGGTTAACCCTGGCCATAAAGAAGCATGAAGTACCATCAAGGTCACACTTCAACTTAAACTTATAGAAAGTACAAAATATTTTCCCTCCTATTGCGGAGCTAAAAGGGCAACATCACGAATGTATCCCTAACAATCCAAACGGCATGAAAAACTTTATGTCAAGCAAGAGTTAGAGGCACCTTGAATTGGTCATGCCTCAACGACGTACAGAAATGTAACAGAAAGAAAGAACTCCAAAACATAAAGGAGGCATAAACCTGTAGCAACACTTCAACAAAAGTTAGAGAAAGTACAAACTACTCTCCCTCTTGTTGAGGAGCTAAAAGGACGACATCACTGATGTGCCCTAACAATTACAGAGACATGAGAAATTTCCATGTCCGGAGAGAAGCAAAGAGGTACCTTAAGTGGTCAAGCCTCTACGACACGCAGAAACGCAATAAATAAAACTAAAGAAGCACAGAAGCGAAATACGCATAAACCACAATGCATTAAAATTAACCCGGAAGACCGGGATGACAAAGTTTACAACCAGCTGGATTTTTCTGCCAACGTTTTACAAAACAAGAAAAATACAGAAACTAAAGCAACAAATCAAGCAGCCCCTCCAGCATTTGCAACTTCAGGTTCCGACACGGGATCTGAAGAAGGAGGAGGAGTGCTGCAGTCGAATGGCTCCAATCTGGGATCAGAAGGGTCGAGTGGCACGGGATGGTGAGGGTCATGGAAATCCATGAACATCCCATCCTTCATGCCGTGATACTTGCAAAGCCCACGAGTGTTCAGCTCAACCCCGTGATTTAAGAAGAGGAGGGTCTTCACACAGTCACGGTAGGAATCATCCACCGTAGTATCCATATCTTGAAAAGCCTCCTCCAATTTCTCTTGAGTCTCCCGTAACTCCACTTGAACCTCATGAAACTTGGAAGCCGACCCCAAGAGCTCGGACTGAAGAAGCTTAAGAGCAGAATCATCTTCATCTGCTTTAGCCTTCAGCCCGGAAACTTCTTCAGTCAACTTGGATTTTTCCGATTCCAAGCTGGAAGCCCGTTCCTTCTCCCTGGCGAGATCCTCCTCCATACGGGCAAACTTCTCCTTCAAGGAAGCAAGTTCCTTCCCAGTTCGGGACTCCGATTCTTTGACACTAGCAATAAGGGCGTCTTTCAGCTCCATATCATCTCGGAGGTCCCGAAGCTGAGCCTTCAAAGAAGAGGCTTGGCCCATGTCTTCTGCATGGTCGTGAACATGTTGGAGCATGGCCATGCTCATAGCGGTCCAGCCCATAAGGGACTTGGCTTGCTCCTACAAAAGACAAAAACAACAAGAAGACATTAAATATATATCTACCGAGATTAATCATCATAAAGTTAACGAGATCAAATGACAGGACATATACCTTCACGGTAGTGGTTCAACCCTTTGTGAAAAAGTCCCCATGCTGGAACTTAATCAGGGGCGACTGGAATCCTTCCCAGGCAGAAGAAGGAGTAGAGAAGGGCGCCATCAATACCGGATTCATCTCGGTAGAAGCCCCTTGGGCATCCCCAGGCTGGTCACCTACAAATCGAACTAAATAATATAATAAGAAAGCAACACACGGTCCCTACACAACTACAAACCCCAAAAGATAAAAGCATACCGGACTTGGTAAGACGACGACGCTTTGGCTGCACATTAGCCACCTCGGCTCCAGAGGAGGGAGGAACGGATTTCTTAACAGGAGAAGCTCCCCTGGTAGGAACCGCGTCTGAGATTCTAATCCCGGTAGGAACTACCGGGATAGGAGCAGGAACTGGAGCAGGAGAAGGAGGTGGACCTGAAGTACCAACTTTTCCTTTTCCTTTAGCATCTCGTTTCTGAGAACGGATGGCATAGTTGGCCATGATCTCGGCTGCAGAAAAAGATATACTTGTTAGCTAAGGCAAAATAACTAAAAACAAGGAAAAGACACAACGACATTGCACAATAAAGGATAATCCCTACATAAGCATGTCGCATGGTCGCGGCGAGATACTCCTACCACATCTTTGCAGTGAATGGAAATCCCCCCTTGCTCGACAAAGACGCAAAGATTCCTGAAGGTTTGTTGGTCTTCCTCTTCTAGGAAGCCAATCTCTAACTCCTTCAAGGACAGCAACCTTTGAAAATGATCTTCCGTCTAGTAGAGCGGAAACAAGGGCTGCTTATCCTTCCCCATCCAGAAGGGAGTACAATCTTTGGTCTGTGGGACGACCTTGACATAAGTGTCCCTATGGGCCTTGAAGGACTCTTCATAAGGGACAAATAATTGAGGGATCCCGAAACGATGATGGAGGGATACCCAATTCTTCTTCGTGGGACCATGGTAAACACCAAAGATGTATAGGAATAAGGTTGAGGAACAATGTCAGCCCTGAGCCCAACAGAAGACCTCGAAGGTTTGGAGGAATCCCCAACCGTTGGGATGAAGTTGGGTAGGAGCAAGATGGAGGTGATGCAGAACTTCAATCTGGAGGTCAGAAAAAGGGAACCTAATTTTTAGCTGATGCCACAAAGACTCCAGCATCATGATATAGGAACCTTCACCTTCAGATGCTGCTGTGCAGATCCTCTCCTTCCTACTCGGGATAACCAACTTATGGTTCGATGAAGGATTGGCTTTGACGTCAGTCCCGGGGGTGTTGGGCCCATAGTGAAAGCATTTCCTCCAGTGTTTCTCCACTCTCCTGAGCCAGCGACCATCCTTCACCAAACACTCCTCCCGGATGATATCCCAGGGAACCCACAATATTCCCCAGATATTCTTCAGTTCCAGAAAATCCGGAGGACATTCGATCCGAGGCTTAGAAGTGCTGGGCTCTCCTTCCCCTCGTACGACAATTTCAAAATCGGCGGTATCGGGTGAAGCCGGTACACCACCAAAGGATCCCGGAGCAGATTCCATATCTACATGATCAGAGAAAGCAGAGTCAGATCTCGGGGATGAATGGCTACAAGAAGAAGGAGCATATGCAGGGTCGGATTCAGAATCTAAGGAATGAGTCATAGACGACGGTATAGACTCTTTATCTTCTAAAGAATCCTCGGGATGGGAAGACTCAACTTCATCCCCTACCGGGATGAAATTAATTGGGACGCGACGATCTGAACCTTGTTCGACAGACACAGAACTTTCAGAACTATACTCATCAGGAAGATAGGCTGATGCAAGAAGAAGAGTAGAAGGTTCTGGGTTCTAAGTGTTAAATGACCCACTCACACTTTGGGTAATTGATTCACCACTCTCTACTCGTCGCGAATACAGAGGACAAAACCAAAAATGATAAGATTCACAATAATCAGGATATGCTATGGAGGGCGTACCAGGACAAGGGTTTGGCTCATTAGAAGACCTATGTTTGCGAAAACCCCTCGCAAAACTCTCAAGAAGTTCAGTATCATTTGATTCTGAAGAGGAACTACTCGTCAACACGATAATACCATCAGCCATTTTTGAAAGAAAGAAACCCAGAAACTACAACTAAACCCTAAAGGGGGGAGAATGCAATAGAACAATTCAAGAATCAGGAAAGAGTCGAATAAAGGTAAAAATTAGCAAAAAGTAGAAGCAATACCTGAAAAAGGAGGATAAAATGTTGCTGGAAAACGGGTCTAACGAACGAGCACGAAGATGGAAGAAGAAAGGTTTTCAGAAGCTCTCTGTCACAGGAAATGAAGAGACAGGAAGCGCGAAAGAGAAGAATGAGTAAAAACTTGAACAAAGGGAAAAGGTGAAAATGTAACGGGTGAAAAGAAATAAAGTAAAAACCGTCACATCACCTTAATGAACGTGGGGCCCAAGTACCACGCTAATCATCGCGCATAGTGCCCAAAGTGGGATGCGTGAAACACACGCGCCCTAAAAGAAAAACCAACCGTCGTCTCATAACGTTTCCAGAACCGCCATCTAGCACCCACCCGGTATGATGAAGGAACTCGCCAACCTCTCCCGAGAAGAGCTTGACGACTTGGGGGGCAACTGTTGTGGACCTAAATAATGGCATCCCGGATAGACGCTTACACGCCGAGTCAAGAAGCCGCCAATTACCGCCAGCATCCCGGTAAGTTGGGCGCGACCTATTATCAAGGCCCAGCTGATGAGGATTGGGCCCAGGCACAAATCTTTGCCCAATACGGACCGCATTAGGTCATTTACATCACTCTATAAATACAATCATAATGCATCATGCAAGGTACGTAAGATATATTATCATATACACAAACCCTAATTCACTCACTGACTTGGGCGTCGGAGTGTTTGCAGGTGCACACCACCGCCGCCGGAGCTCAAGACCCAGAAGCAACCCTACTGCCCTTTGCTGATAAAGAAGACCATCTTGCTCGTCCTACATCCCTGTCAGGTTAGATCACAACAAATTTCAAAAAGCATAATTGTTAGAAGAGAGAATAAATATAAATACTTTATCCCATAATTTTATTTTCTTTAAAAAAATATAGAGTGTGAAACATTATAGGTTGTCGGTAAAGATAATGTTAATGAAAGGCTAAGTATGTCATTTTCTCTTGTTCTTCGTTTCACTTGTCAAGAAATTAAAACATTATTGTTTGTTAAGTAGTGACTAATTCATTTTTTGAAGTTGAACTTGCACGAAATAGTTATCCATGACTACGAAATGTCACTCAATTCTTATCTGCATGAGATTTAATCCCCACATATATTGTTAAGGAACAAAGTGAGCTAGCATTGACACACCTCGTAGTTATGCTTTTTGTTTGATAAGAGAAAAATAAAAAAAGAAAATCAATTTTTCTTCTTTCTCCAATTTTTATAATCAAACAATGGGTAAGTGTATGTTTGGAATAAGAGAAGTGTAATGAAAAAAAAACTAAAAGGAGAGAAAATGTGAGAAGAAAGAAAATGATATGAATAAAAAATTTCATATTTTTCAGAAATTAACTTTCTTTTCAATTTTTTACTAATTTTTTTTTCGAACTAAACAAAAAAAATGACATTGTTATTTGTGATTATTTTCTCTCTCATTATTTTCTCCTCATCCAAATACAACATAAAAGTATCTCGGATTATTTTAAGTTATAATCCCCCTTAGTTAAGAATCGCATGTATTCCTTCTAACCCACCATCTTTGAATTCTTTTTTTTTTCCTTCTCTCATTTATTTTTTCTTTTCAAATTTAATGGTCCTAATTCAGAGATCATTATTGTCTACGGACCACGTTCGATACAACCGAACCGAGTATCTCACCCCAACTCGGTGACATTGGGTACATACAACACAAGTGAATCCGAGTTCAGACAATAACGTACGCATCTGCGTTGTGCAGCAACGTAGTAACTAATGTACCTGATGCTTTTTTTGTGTGCTGTAAAAGTAAAAGTGTACAGCTAGGACCACCATGTGTATCTTACAGCGTTTTTAGTTTGACTACAGTCACGGTCAAACTTATCCCTGATCCTCTGTGTCTCGGTACACGTTACACCTACTTCTATGATGATATGCATTTCTATCTATGGCCAATTGAAAGAAAGTGACCTCTGACTCTTAACACGTGTTCCTACTTTCTTACACACGATACACCAAATGCAAAAAAAAAAAAGAGATTGTTTTATTTATAAACTTTTTTTAAAAAAGATAAAGTACATTCACATGAGTTCGAATTGAGGACCTATTACTCAAAAATCCGTTGAAAAAGAAATACTGAACTTTTTAAGTTAAACACAAAGAAGAAGAGAATTTTGGAAGATGCTTCCAACAATTTGCACAAAGTCATCAAAAAACATCAAATTAAAATTGTTTCGCGTTGGTTATGTCTGCTTCACTGACCATATATATTTTATAATTTTAAGATTGACTTCAAGATATATACATGTTTCTTTAATTTTGTATATACAGTAGAATTTATTTGTCTCTTAATTTTTTAATTATGATTTAAAATATTTATAACTTGTTAACATGTTTATTTTAAAAAATAAATGAGCACGTTATCTATTTTTTTATTAAATATAATTCAATAATTATTACAACGATGTAAAATTAAAATATAAGTTTATCAGTATTTATACTTAATATGAATTAATCCTATTTAATTTCTACATATATATGTCCCTGTTTCTGTTTGTATTAAGAATTAGTAAGAAATAAAAAACATCGAGGGACGCATATGCTAAACAATATTCGAGAATCATTTCGTGCTCATTCTTTCCACGTTATGCATTATATATTTGGCTGCGTAGATTAGTACTTTGTTTAAAGAAATCATTGTCGTACTTAATGACATTTATAATTTTATATTTCCGGCCATATATATTTTTTTTATTCATAAGAAAGTATTATAATCGGGATTCGAATTCCGTACTCATAATATGTTCTTATGCGCTCACCAACAGAGCTATATGACTGAGACTCCGACTATATATAGGATAGCAAAATGTTACTCCCTAATCCAAAAAAAAGAAAATAAATAAAAAAATGGCACTCGAATGAGAAAAATTGTAAAAACAAGATTAATTACAAGTAATTATTATTAAGATTTAAAAATGACTATTCTAAAGAGATTTACATAAAAAAATAGGAGGAGAAGTTATTTTGACGTACTAATAAAACATAATAAACTATGTCTTTTCACTTTATGCTAAATATAAACCATTTTTTAAGGACTCCATCATTAAAATTGAAAGATCGTTTAACTCAAAATAAATTAAGGGTATATTAATAAGATTATTTTTTAAGTATTTAATACACATGAAATGAGTATTATATTTTTATATATAAGATAAAAAATATTCTTTATTTCTTATAAATAAGACCGTAAAATAATGTAAAATAATATATAGTACGTAACATAATAATTAAATGGGATAACTAATAAAGTCTGATACAGTTTGTAGACAGTTGAATCCTTTAAATTTGTTGAGGTAAAATTCATTTAGATGATTTTTGCACTTCAAAGAGATTAGTAATTGGCAGTTAGCCAAAAAGTACCCTTAATAAAAAATAAAATAAAATTAAAGGGATAATTACAATAGTTTCCCACAAAAATAGCACTATTATACTAATTGTAATATTTATAAATGAAAGGGATAATTACTTTTTACTTTTCAATATAATTATCACTATACTATTTATTATTTTTTTGGGTAAAAATACTATTTATTAATTTTTTTGGTAAAAATATTATTTATCATTTATGACTACAATTAGTTTAATAAAAAATAAATAATTCTTTTTATGTAAAGTAATTGTAAGTTCTCTTTCCGATGTTTAAAAAACTAATTGTAAGTTTTAGAAAGTATTTTTTTATGATAAAAAATAAAGAGAGTAGTAATATCATTATTCTTTTTTATATGGTGCTATCTGGTTGTAATAAAAAATATGGTGTTATTCGTTACATAAAATGTTTTTTCAATTTTCGAAAAAGTACTTATAATCATAATTTATTTAAGTTTAATACTCTTTACATTTTTTTATTTATCAGATAGAAAAAAATTGTTTGTATTTATATATTTATTTATATTTTTATAGTTATATTAATTGTACTTTTATTTATTTTATTTTTATTATTAATTAAGTATAAATTAATGATTTACTATTAAATGAATAAAACAAGGAAAGATAAAAAATAATACAAAGATTTTAAAAATTATTTTAATAAAAATAAAAAAAAATTATATTCTTTAATAAACGTATTTTATCTTAAATATACTATAAAATTATTCCAATCTAAGTTCCGTAGTTTTCTTCTTTTCTCGGCATTATTCTTCATTTCATGTCCGCTGCTATTTACCATTTTTTTTATTAAATTAACCATTTGATTTTTATATTTTTATCTTTTTTTTTAGTTCTTATATACAATAAATGTTCACCTTAGTTTTTTTATATGTTTTTTGTTTTTATTTTAGTCTCTAATGTCATATTTTTGTTGTCTCTGCTATTAATCACTCTCAATTTCACAACTTCACCACTGCTATAATTACAACAGAGTTCCATTTATGAGGGAAGGTGAAAGATGATTTTAATGATGGCGGTATCAATTGTGACGAGAGATCTACAAGCAGAAGAGGAGTAAGACATGCAAACATTCGGAAAGATATGAAGAACATAAACCAGCTGACGAAAGGTCGTCGAAGTGGCAAGGTCAAAAAGTAGAAAGTAAGTGAGCTTACAATAGTGGTCCGAGGTAGTTATAGCAGTGAAGTTGCGAGATTTAAAGTAGTTATTAGTTAATAGCAAGAACCAACAGAAATATGACGATATGAACTAAAACTAAAACGGAAACAATAAATATATATAAAAAAATATTTTTTAATAAGGACTAAAATAAAAATAAAATGCGAGAATATTGAACAAAATCTTAATTTATTTATTTTTTCAATAGACAATAGCTGCCATTTATTCTTAAGTTTGATCAAATTATTTAGGTTTAAATGTAACAAAAATAAAAACTTATTTAGGCTAATTATTTCCTCTTCTAACCAAAAAAAAGAAATTTTTAGTTTAAATTAATGAAGGTTAAAATATAACTTTGATCTTCTATATTTTAGTGAATTCTTATTTTGGTTTTTTATTTTTTTTTCTTGTCAATTTGGTTATTTATCTTTATTTTTTACATCATATTAGTTCTTTTACTATAACACTATTGAGTGATTTAATCTACATCTTTCTTATCGTCGTTGTGATATTTTTGCTAAAGCTCTTCATAGTGTTAGTTCAAAAGATTAATATGGTGTGAAAAACAAAAATAAGGAACCAAATTGACAAAAAAAAAATAAATGACTAAATAAGAATTCACTAAAACATAAAGTACCAAAGTTGTATTTTAGTCATTAATAAATGATAAATACTAAATTTTTTTACTAAATTTTTCTACACAAATATTTATTTTTCACTAAATATATACTTTTTAAAAAATAAATAACATTGGTCAAAATAAGTAAAAAATTTATTAAAAAATTTAGTAGGAAAATTTAAAGATTTAACTTTACACTTAATGAATACTTTCTCCTTTTTGTTTTTGTGTTTATGTGTTTACTACGTCAGCTTAGTTAGACTCCTTAGAACGTAACCGTTTTTTAATATCCCGGAGCCTTCACGCGAATTTACATTTCCTCTCTTGACTCTTCCATTCCATTCTTCTCTTTCCGATCACCGATAACATTCATAGCATTAATAACATGAAAATTAATGTAACCGCCATCGTCATTCCCGGTTGCGCCACCACTCCCACCGCCGCGTCGCCACCGTCGAATTCAACAACTCTCCAATCACTCTTCCACATTAACTAATAGATATATGCATCCTTTCTGCTGCGTCTCGGCGGTCTCCGATCACTCATCCTCGTTAAAACCCTCTCCAACTGCCGCTCCTATCGCTGACCTACCTATGCCTCCTCTTCTTTCCGCGGCGGCGGCGGCCGCCGAGAGATCCGATTCGGTTCCCCGATCCGCCAACTATGGCCACGGTCAAATCAACCACGGCATCGGCAACGGCGGGGACCAAAGCCGCGCAAGTCAGCAGCAGCCGCCGCCGCCGCCGGGGGTGGTTGACGTGAGGATCAACGACCTGGTAGGGAACGGAATCTGTGGTATACTATACAAGTGGGTGAACTACGGCAAAGGATGGAGGCCTCGATGGTTCGTGCTTCAAGATGGTGTTCTCTCCTACTACAAGATTCACGGACCTGACAAAATCGTTGTCAATTCCGAAACCGAGAAGGGATCCAAGGTTATCGGCGACGAATCCATGCGAATCATCTCTCGCAACCGCAATTCTCACCATTCTCGTCATCATCACTTTAACCATCGACGAAAGCCGTTCGGGGAAATTCATCTCAAGGTTCCTATATTTGTTGATTTTATTCTGCCTGTTTTATGTTTATCTTCCGTTTTAACTTAATTTCGGTTTCTTATTCTACGAAAAATAATTTGGTGATTGCTGTTTGCTAGAAGAGTATCAGTTATGAAGCCTGAAATTGATAACCCCCTATTTGCGGTTTCAGTAGAGAACTCTTCGCCTGTACATCAATCTGAGCTTCTAACTTATCCAGTGTTAATATTTGTCTTCTTAATTTAATGATTATTTAACTTATTATATGAATATTGGTTTATATAGCCTTAGGATGAAGTAGCATGATAATTGATAAGGCTCTGAGACTGGGGAATCCTTGTTGTATATACTTGTATATATATGTTTTGCTTTTTGGTGGTCATGAGTGATGAGTCCTGTTTGTCAAGTTCATCTATGTGTTCGCATCTATTGTTTCACTGAAAGAAAGCTTTAACTGTAGGTTTCATCTATTCGCGAGAGCAGATCAGATGACAAGCGCTTTTCCATTTTCACTGGGACAAAGCGACTCCACTTGAGAGCAGAGACTCGGGAGGATCGAGTGGCGTGGATGGAAGCCTTGCAGGCAGTGAAAGATATGTTCCCCCGGATGTCCAACAGTGAGCTGATGGCTCCTGTGGACAGTGTATCCATTTCGACCGAAAAACTGAGGCTTAGGCTTCTGGAGGAAGGAGTAAGTGAGGCAGCTATTCAGGATAGTGAACAGATTGTGAGAAATGAGTATGCTGCACTGCAAAACCAGCTGCTGTTGCTTAAGCAGAAGCAGTTGACGCTTATTGACACTTTACGGCAATTAGAGGTACATTTACTGAAAAGTAGAAAAATGCATGCCAATTAACTGGCAATTCTTGTTGGATTTCTACTGCTTCACATAAAGCCGGTCATTCTTAATACTGCGAATTCGTCGGCAGTGAGAGGATCTTCCATTATTCCTCCTTTTTATTTAAAATAAAGTGGAGAATTGTGTATCAGCATTCAGTATGTAGATATGTAATTTCTCATGTTTCCTACGTATTTTTGGCTTGTACAGAAGTGCAAGCGAAACTAATAATATTCAGTATTCTTCTGTTAATTTGTTATCCTTTGACTGTCAAAGTGGTTTATGGAGGACAATTAATTCCATATCATGTATTCAGTATCGTTTTTATCTTTTTTTGTTTAACTAATTTGATTTGATTTGATACCTCATGGAAGGGTTTTATTTCATAGTGTATCTAGGAATCTTAAATCTAGAAAGAATGAAGTTATGGTTAGTTGTTAGTGGGTCTCAATTCCCCTTAATTTCCTCTTTCCTGTCATGATTTTTTATTGTAGTAGTAGGAGATTCCTATCAGTAAATATTCCTTCAAATTGTTATGTATATGTTCAACGGAGCGCTCGTCAAAAAAAATTTATAGGTTGAAATGAGACACTAATGGGATACATTTTTGGATTGTGTTCTATATCGTGCGGTAAAGGTTTTCACCAGTTAAAGGCCATGCAAGGGTGAAGTTGTCTGACTAATCATAAAATGCTATACCTACTTTGGAGGGTTCCTATATGTTGTTTATCCAATAACCTCTTGCACTTTAACGGTGAGGTTGTGTCAGTTAATGTCATAGTACACTCATTGAATTACGCATGTTTTTATGGTTTCTCTGTTGTTATACAAAATGATTTTCTTAGTTGAGAATTTTTTGTTTGATCTATTTTTGATATGCTGCATTCTTTTCATTTGTTGACTTATTCATTAAGGCGGACATTTTATTCTCCTTGTGTATTAATAAACTTTTATTTTTACTTTATTATTGTAGACAGAAAAGGTTGATCTGGAGAACACTGTTGTTGATGAGAGCCAAAGACAGTTGAATGATCAAGAGGCTTCCTCTAGATTAAGGCAGGAAAAATCTAGTGGTAAGTGATTAAATAATGATCCCTTCATATGTTTTAAGGTCTTTTTATTGTGTGATACGGTTTTTGTTATCCATTTTCTTAAAACTAGAAACACTTATGTGCCGGCTATCATCTTTGTTGTACTGATAGTTTATGCACTCTTTTTATCTTCTTACATTTTCACTCTTTGGTCTAGAAGCAAGTGCAAGTGAGTCTGAGGATGATAATGAGAGAAATGATGCAGCAGAGGAAGAAACAGATGATGATGATGCTGCCTTTTTTGACACTCGTGATTTCCTATCATCCTCCAGTTCTATTAAAAGCAATGGATCTGATTTTAGAATGTCATCTTTCTCTTCAGATGATGAAGGTCTCTATGCAGTTGAATCAGAGGAGGATGTGGATCCTTCAATTAGGTCTGTTGGGACCAACTATCCGTATGTTAAGCGACGTAAGCAATTGCCTGACCCTGTTGAAAAAGAGAAAGGTGTTAGTCTTTGGTCGATGATTAAGGATAATATCGGGAAAGATCTAACTAAAGTTTGCCTTCCTGTTTATTTTAATGAGCCTCTTTCGTCTCTTCAAAAATGTTGTGAAGAAATGGAGTATTCATATCTTCTAGACCGTGCATATGAATGGGGAAGAAGGGTAAGTCTGGATATGGCACTTAAGTTTTGTATTTCCCTTCTGTTTTTTGTGGTAGCATAATGTTTTATGCCTTTATTAAGTCAAACTGAGCGCTTAAGTACAGCAGTTTCATTTTATATGAGAAAACTGTTTCATTCTTCAGTTTTTACTTGCTGTTAGTTCTCCAATGTATCAGTGTGTACTGTGTACAGTACTGACTTTTTTAGCTCCTTGATGGGGTCATGCAGGGTAATAGCCTCATGAGAATTCTTAATGTTGCTGCTTTTGCTGTATCTGGCTATGCTTCAACCGAAGGGAGAATTTGCAAACCGTTTAATCCATTACTAGGGGAAACATATGAGGCTGATTATCCAGATAAAGGCCTTCGTTTTTTTTCTGAGAAGGTCTAATCTAACCCTAGACATTCATGTTATAATAAATGATCCTCTGCCTGATTATTTTGATTAATGTATTTATAATAAATGTAACATAGAGAAATTGAAAGCTCCATAATGTTCTTTTGGCCAAAAAAAATAAAATTGAAAGGAGTATGTGTGTGAACATGTGACTTTGTTATTTGTGGTCATTATATTATGTATTTGATTTTATTTTGGTTGACATTCCTACATACCATTATTCATGTTTATTTGAGCTCCTTTTGCCTTTACATGTAAAGGAAAAAGGGGTTCCTAAGAAGGAACAGTTTAACGAAAAAAGTCTGGTAAAATAATTAAAGTTAAAACTACCCCTGCTTATTTTGATGAATAAAAAATGGTATTATTGGGTACCTAAGTTCCATGTAACCCTAAAAACACAATAAAATTTAAATTCATATTCAACAATGGATATGGTTATGCCTTCTACATTCTCCGTTTGTGTTTTGAAACTATTATTATTGGCGCTTCCTGTCAGGTCAGTCATCACCCTATGATTGTCGCATGTCACTGTGAGGGTACAGGATGGAAATTTTGGGGCGACAGCAACCTAAAGAGCAAATTTTGGGGTCGATCAATTCAGCTTGATCCTGTTGGTATTTTGACTTTGGAATTTGATGATGGTGAAGTATTTCAGTGGAGTAAGGTATATTTGACTGCTTCCATTGTAATTATCCAGTGGCCACAAAGAAAATGCTGGTCCAAGATTTGGTTCTAAACTGGTATGGACCTGTTATTTCAGGTTACTACATCAATATACAATCTTATATTGGGAAAGCTGTATTGTGATCACTATGGTACAATGCGTATACAAGGAAACCGCGAATACTCTTGTAAACTGAAATTCAAAGAACAATCAATAATTGATCGAAATCCTCACCAGGTGCTTTATATGGATTCCATCTTTTCATAGGGATTTATGGATGTCTTTTCTTTGATATTAACTAATGTCTAATCAAATGTAAACTTATGAACTTTACACTTTCTTATCGTAGTTTGCCTGCCTTTTCAGGTTCATGGTATTGTTCAGGATAGAAATGGGAAAACCTTGTCTACATTACTTGGAAAATGGGATGACAGCATGTATTATATTAATGGAGACTATGGTGGGAAGGGAAAAGGCTATGAATCATCATCAGAAGCCCATCTACTATGGAAGCGCAGCAAGCCTCCGAAGTTTCCCACTAAATATAACTTCACTCGTTTTGCCATCACATTGAATGAACTTACCCCTGGATTAAAGGTCTGTTTTTTTAACTGATACTCTCTTTTGTGTTGCCAATCTATCCTTTTATTCAGTGGAAAATAATGTGATGAATTTTCCACTGTTATTTTTTACCATGTGTGTACTGAGTTGGAGTAAGTAGTACTTGCATCAGCAAGGGAACACAATGATCATTTCCAGATCACAGAAGAGCTATATAGCATAAGATAATTTAAATTTCTCAAAAAGGGATCAATGTAGTTGTGTCCTCATATTATGCAAGTTGTGCATATGTGCATGCTTGATATTTATTCGACATTGATTATCAATTTCATTTGTGCGCATACATAGGAAAAGCTGCCACCTACTGATTCCAGGTTAAGACCTGATCAAAGGTATTTGGAAAATGGGGAGTATGAGATGGCCAATTCAGAAAAGTTACGGCTAGAGCAGCGGCAGCGACAGGTAAATATTTAATTTTATTTCTTTGCTATGTATTTTCTTTGTTGGTTTCACTCGGGCTACATAGAGTGCATTTGATACTTGATAGACATGTTAGAACTTAGAACAGGACACAACAGGGTATGGAGTTCCTATTCTCTGTTTTGCTTATTTTAGAAATAGAGTAGCACAGGAAATGAAGTTAAAAAATGGTAGAAACAAAGAAAATAGAACAAGACCTTTGTGTCATTTTGTCAAATTGCATTTTGTCCACGCACCAAATGCTTCAACTGTGACGGAGGTAGGTTATTTAGTGCTTTAGGTCCTGTTAGAATTCCTATAATGACTAAATCTAACTGCTCTCAAATGCCAGTTACTTGTGGATGACAAGAAACACACTTAGCGCTTATAGCTATTCCTAAATGCAAGCATTGTCTGTTTACATTTTAGTAGAAACAGTTTGGACTTTCTCAATGCGTGGTCTGATCTGCCCTAGTATCCATTGGGACGAATTTGCCATAGCACTCCTTCCGGAATCCAAACCAAGCAGTATTTGTCTAGATTTCATAACTCAGAAAATAGGAAATATCCTGTAATGCAGCCTATTACGTGACTGGGTAGCTTTTGAAACATGTAACATGAGTCTGAGGCTACCCAACACTAACCCAAACACAGCTTTACCACGTGTTTTAGCGGTGCCATCCCGGTAGGCGCTATAGTCTATTCCTTTTATCATCACGATCAATAGTTGACACAATGTAGAGAATTGGCTTCTTGTGCACATATCTAATGTTATGCAACACCCATCCAAACACAGCTTCACCACGTCTGTGTTTTAAACGTGCCACTTTGATTGGTGCAACAGCATCTATTCCTTGACACAATGTAGGTGATTGGCTTCTTGTCCATATATCTGTGGTCAGAAATTGTTCGAACGGTGCTTTTGGGGAGATGTTGAAGTAAATAAGATGATAGTGAATTTCGTGTTATATCCTTATTTTCTTATTAAATTTTATTAGTCGCGGTTGGTATTGTTGTAACATTTGTTGGTATTGGATTCAGGCTAGGAAGATGCAAGAGAGCGGTTGGAAACCCCGGTGGTTTGCCATGGATAAAACAAGCGGTACCTATCGCTACATGGGAGGGTATTGGGAAGCCCGAAATCAAGGAAACTGGAACTCTTGTCCTGATATTTTTGGCCAAGTTCCTTCGGATCAACTTTCAGATTAAGGTCAATTTACAGTGTAGATTTTCAATTTTTTTCCTCCATTTTTTTACTGATGGGTGTCAGATGACTGCTTGATCGCAGTTAAGGTACCCCCGTGAAATTCCTGATAGTCAATCATTTGAAAATATGTGCAGGTAATAATGTAATTCTTTTTCAATTCCAAGTCTCATTTATATCATCAATATTTTTTATTATTAGTAATGTGATTAAATTATAAAACCTCTTTCAACTTGGGTTGGTATAATTGGTTTTCTAATAGTAATTGATACAATTAATCGCTGAATCGGACTCTCTTCTACTAACTATTAATTAATAATTAATGTATGCAAATGGTAATGAAATCGTATGCTTGTCATACATGTTCAAAATAAGAATAAATTATAAAATCAATTACATAAATAAGCTTCATTGTTTCTTTTTCCTGTTCATGTGGGTACTGGTATATTTGAAAGAGAGGGAATAGTAACATAGAAAATGAGATTTTTTTAAAGTTTTAGTATATTTTCAACATGTGATACCTACAGTTTTGTTAGTTATTTAAACGATTACTAGTATAATATAGCTTGTAAGTTTAGGCAATTGAATAGGTTTTAGGATTGAGTGCGTAATTAAATTAAAATTTAAGTAATATACGGATACGCAAGTATTGTATAATAAGAACTAAACAGCACTCAGGTACATCAGGTAAGCGAAAGAAATCCCCCATTGTAAATGAAAAATGTAACAGTTTCCATTATCTAGGAGCTGTTGCCTGTTGGTCCCTCATCTTTTAAATCTTCTGCTGTTCTGTATCTTTGTATGCGTTAGTGAATCTTTGTTGGACCACCGTAAACTACGGTTGAGAGTTTATAAGTTGAGAGTTTATAATTTGAGTCGTTTAAAGGGATCGGTTCAATTGACTACTAGAAGAAGTATAGGCTTTGGCCTAAGACTGTCTGTTATGACTTATATTCTTAATTGCTAGACGGCCCATGTTGGATTTAAGGCTGAAAATGAATTGAACCAACACAATAAAAATTCAATATTTGATTAGTTAATTAGTTAAACGAATTTGGTTCGTGAGTCAAATGAGTTAAATTTGAGTTAAGAATTAAACTTATTAACTAAATGTGCTATTGAACATGAGCCAAGCATAGTTCGGCTCGTTTGGTTCAATAAATCAAGAAAATAATAAATATATACACAACATATAATTTGAATAAACCTATAATCTAATTTTTAAGATTATTAAGTATTTATTACTTTAAAATTTTGCTTTAGTGTCTATTTGTAAAGAGTTTAAATCATTTTTTATTTTATTTTTTACATTTATTTTATAATAGAAAAAGAGGAAATATTAATTTTAGAAAGTCTAGGAGACTGAGTAATTCTTATTAAACTGAGTTGAAGTGAGAAGTTCGATTTATTTTTACTCATTTTCTACCCTAATTGGATTTAACTACAAATTTGCAGCCGTTGGTTAGTCTTATATTCATAATTAATCTCCGATAACTTTGAAATTGCGGATTTTGGTCGGATTTATCTTCATAAATGGTCTCACATTCGAACTGCATTAGTCATGGTTAATTATTTGCTGGAAGTTTCAACCTTGACAGAATATCGTGAACTTAATTAGTGAGCCAATTTAGTTTGACACCTGACTTTATATTGCACCTTGACTTGGGTAAATCATATCTATATCTTGTTACTCAAAAGATACATGTTCAATTATCTGATTGATTATTGGTTACTCTACCAATACAAGTTGTTGGATAAGTGGTAAACAATTTGATCTTCTTAATAGATGAGAACACTCGAGAGCAATGTCTTCCATAATGTATGTTTAAACTATTATCTTATTTTTTACTTTTTATTTCATTCTCCTGAACATGAATGCGATATATTTTTTATGGAGCTTAATTATCTCTTTTATTTCTTTCCAATAAACATAGACTATTTTCTTCATCATTGAGCTATTTTCTTTCCACCGAGTATAAGCAATTTTCTTTAATATCCAAACACGCTCTTAATATCCTATCAGTAACGATAAATTTGCTTAATTTATACCTTGTTGGTTGGATATATTCATTCCAATTGCCGGATTGATGAGTTCGCTTTATATTGGGTTAAATTATAGGAGCTGGTACATTCCTTTCATTCTCAAACTATTTCTAGTTGTGTTACTCAGTGGCATGGCGATCAAAATACAAGACTTTGGGAAAAACATGTCCTAACTTGAACCCTTACTATGTTAAACTGTTGATTGCATCTGGTATTTTCATCAGCCTGAATAAAATGAGCGAAGGGGAGGACGAGATTTTGAAAAAAATACATTTGGGGATGACTGGGACGAGGATTGTAAAACAGAGGGTGTGGCTGAGGTAGGACAGACTTACCATTAGATAGGGGACACCTAAGGGCAAAGGGGTGAAACAAGGGAGGAAGAAGGGGATTTGAAAACAATAAACAACTCAGCCACATGAATTTGTCAAACATACTAAATAATACTCCCTCCCTCCTTTTCTTTTTATCTGTTTTTGTTTTGAAAAAAAAAATATTTCTTTTTATCTGTCTCTTTAGAAATTCAAGAAAACATTTATAGCTTGTTTTCTTATTATATCCTTTCTCATTTATTACTTTATACATATACTGAGTAGTTGATAATTAATAAATGTAGAGTTCTAACAAGGATATAATAGAGAATTATCTCATAATTTTGATAATTACAATAACATTAAATAAATTTCTTAATATGTGTTTTAACCTTAAAAATATCAAAAAGGAACGAAAAGAGTACTAAATATAAATAAAATTTAGATTTAATTACACTCGTCCAATAGTAAGTGCGTTTGCAGTGAAGTTTGAATTGATTTTACCGTTAGGTGAAAAACCACGTGAGTTAATCATAAAAAGAATTACTGTGATTTAGTTTGATTCGGTTGGAATAAATTATGAAAGTCAAACCAAATTAAATTGATGATGGATTTGCAGGTTAGTTTAGTTCAGCTAATTTAATTTGATTCTCGTCAAATATGAGGGTTTTAAATACGTTGAAATTTAAAATATAGTTTTTAACCAATTAAAAATGTCAATAAACATATGGAAGTAAAAAAAAAAAACCAAAATATTTATATTTACTTTAATATATATTTTAAAGGTAATTTCATAATATAAATGTGTGCCATATCTTTGTTAATAATAAAACAATAACTAATTAAAATATATATCATTAAACGCAATAAAGTGTAATTTCATTATTGGACTATGATAGAAAAGTTTAATTATTGAGTAAGGTGACACTTAAATTTATCTATCTTCATTCTTTTTAGCCTTTCTTTCTTTTTCTATGAAGCAATGGTATTTTTGGCTGATAGTCGGAGATTAATTCTCTCGAGGTGTAGAGATTACAGCATTTTCTATACATACTGTCAGAATTCAAACCTCTGTCAAAATGCTTAAAAAACTTAACTACCTATCGACTATGCCGAGTTTTGTTAATTTTTAGCCTTTGTGTGCTTCCCGCAGGTGGTTATGTCTTGATCATGTTTGGTTTTGTTTTGTGATTTGTTCATTTATCCGTTTTCATTAATAATAATGAAAGCTGCATTACTTTGGTATTTTTTTTAAAAAAAAAATCATTATTTCTAGAAAAGAAACATAATGTTTCTGCAAATAGAACACAATGTCCAGAAATTTGTCCAAGTCTACCTGTCAGACAAGGAACTATAGCTATCGGTTCTTTTTTTCTTTTTTTTTGTTTTTTTGGTATTAATAGCTATCAGTTTTCATCATATATATAATACTACAGTAGTCATTAACTAAGACTTTGTTTTTTTTTTGGTACGTTTATTATTTGAGATTGAGCGAATATAATTACCCATTTGGAAGGGAACAAAGACCCACTGAGTCTGTCTTAGGAAAGCTCCAAATATGTATGTGCTGTTCTTATCAGATGCTTCCATAAAATTACTTCTAATTTTGACTATTGATAGGAACTCTTCCCTAATCCCAACTAATTTAAAAAGCTTATTTGGTCCAAGTAAAAAAAATATTTTTTGAGTGAAATAACACGTTAGTCTTTGATTTTATAAGATTAATTTATATTAATTTTTTTATATTTTTTACCATGCAAAGAGATTTCGTATTTTTTACTTTTTGATGCATTTTAGTCTACATTGATTGAGCTAAGATTTTATTTTATCAATCCAACTAATTGGAAGTTTATAACAAAAAATCAATTATACAAAATTTTATATTTAAAAAATTTATGATATTTCATTGATCATCTTCAATTTAATGAATAAACACCTTTTAAAATATAAGTAAATATCACTTATAAAATAATTAATATATCTAAATAAATATATTTGATTTTTCTAAAATTATGTATACATAATTATCATGATAATATGTTATAGTTTAGCTATATATTAGATTAAAAATTTGATATTCATATAGATTAAGTATCTAATACTTACTATTGAAATAATCAAATCCCTACCTCCTATATTTTTATATTCCCTTTTTTAAATGTTATTTATATATTTTTTTTGTATCTCTTCTTTTCTTTTTCATCACTTTATTTTTAACATACCTTTTTTCTATTTTTAATTTTTATGCTTATATATTGCTATATTTTAAAATGAAGGTGGATGAATTTAAAGAGACGGGTCAAGTGGAGCATGTCAGAATATTATATATATATATATATATATATGATAGATTGTAAGTTTAAACCTGTATTTATTTATTTTTTGAGTGAAATAAATATAAATATCTTTGTAATTACTTTTTAAATCTAAAACTTTCTTTACTTGCGTTAAATTGGAGCAATATCTTAGAATCTTGAATTTCAAGGAAAAAATAAAGTGAAGATCAATTATTGATGAGTAATATTTTATTATAATTATTATTCACAATACAATTTATAAATTTATTAAAAAAATAGTTGAATTAAATTGTAGTTTGTATTTATAATTAGTAATTATGTGAAAATAATTTATTGATGATTAATTAATTGGGATGGCGCAAAGTGTGAAAATTGCATATCAGGCCGGCTGTGGAAGATGATAGCTAGAGAGTCACCCCACATGTATTGCACTGATTAATGGAAGATAGGAAAGAAAATAAAGAAAATAGAAAACACGAATAATAATATATTTTTTATTAGTTAAAAAAAATTTTAAAAATAAAATTAAATTAAAATTTAATTTATTGAGAGAAAAAAATTAATTTTTTTTTTCATTTTCTCTTCTCTTTAGTATGTTTGGTTTGTACTTTTATTTTTAATTTTTCATGTCTTATTTTTTATTTTGTTTTCTTTTTTTAAAAGTTTATAAAAAAAATTAAAAATACTGAAAATAAAAATTGCAAAAAAATAAAAAATAAAAAATAAAAAAAGAAATAAAATTACAAATTAAATAAGCCCTTCATTTTTTTCTTCTCTTATTTTTTTTTTTCTCTATCATTTATTTCCTTCCAAACACAATGTAAAGCAGAGACTGTTATGCCGCATTTTCCACATTTGCTGGCATATTATGGGATCAGGGCCGACCCACACTACCCATCACCTAACTTTCTCTAACATTATTATTATTAATAGGTTTAAATATGTTTTTTGTCCCTAAAAAATAGTAAAATTATAATTTAAATTCTTAAAAAATATTTTTTAGGATTTAAGTTTAAAGAGGTGATTTGAGTCCTTAAATCAATATTTTTCAAGAACTGATATTACCTATTTTTGAGTTTTTTAAGGATTTAAATCCTTATTTTTCTATTTTTTAAAGACGAAAAACAAATTTAATTCTTATTATTATTATTATGAGGATTTTTTCCATTTTGCCCAAAAATCCTCTGAATCTTTATTCTAACCTTCCATTCCATCCCGTCAATCTCTAGCATTATAATGTATGTTCGAAAATGATTAAATTAAAAAAATAACTATTTTTTTATAAATAAATTAATTTAAACACACGTTAACAAATCTTCCATAACGATTTGATTGAACATCATAACATGGTGTTCAACAACAGAAAATATAATAATTTTAAGGATTTTAGTCAATTTTTTAATTCTTTTATTTCATTTTAATCGGTTAACTTTTTTCTTTAAAATGCAGGTGGGCAGTCGACTATAGCTATTAGCTATATGGGCTCATTATTGGACCTCCAATTCATTTGGACCTTAATGTATTTAGGATTTTTTTTAACTTATGTACATGTACACAAGATAATAATAATTAGTAATCAATAGAATTTTATTAAGAGAAAGTTATTAAGTAGTAGGTATTATGGGGTTTAGTGAGTGTACACAGGAAAATAAATTAAATTTAACCATTAAAAAATTTAATCCAATCATTGTTAACTATGGGCACAAGTTAAAAAAATTCATGTATTTAATATTTGTACACCAAATTTGTTAGAGTTAGTTGATCAATTTTGTTAGCTAGTTAAGCAAACATGTTCCGTTGAATTAGTTATTGAGTTGATTAATCAAATGATAAAAAAAAATTCACTCTCCGTTTTCTTTCTTCATTTTAGCACCATAACTAAGATGGTATCAGATCTTTGAAATAGAGTTATGGTTTGTCATCGCTTATTTTTTGCAATTCTCTTCACCAAATTTTCTTCCAAATTAATCGACTATGGCACATCTAAGCCAAAGTTATATTTCCGATGGAAATCTGATCTCTGTTTTCGATCACTTGGTGAATCTGGCAAATCCGCTCAATCTTCATCCTGTAGAAAGTCGTGTGACCGTCCTTGTTTCACCGCTTCTAATTGAGACACATTTTCATCCATGGGACCACGACATGATCGTAGCTCTTGAAACCAAAAACAAAGAGTGCTTTGTCCTTGGAACTCTTGCATGTCCTTATGTAACAGATCCTTTACAAGAAGCTTGGCGTCGATGCATTAAAATGGTGATGGCATGGCTCACACGATCTATGTCACCATCAATTTGACAATCTGTAATATAGATGGACACAACTTCTGAGATTTGGAGAGATATTCGCGAAAGGTTCTCTTATGGAGATAAAATTTGTGTTGCTGTATTGCAAGAGAAAATCACCTTATGTAAACAAGGTGATTCCACGGTTTCTCAATATTGTACTCATAAAAATTCTATGGAGATAAAAATATTGTACTCATTGTTAACAAACTATCAATGGGTAGGTGGAAAAAGTTGTGGAAAATCAAAACTCTATTTAGGTGTAAAGAAAAGGATGTGGCGTGCTTACATGAACATATTACCTTGATGAGAGCGCAACAAGTGCAACAGTTTGTTGCAAGTAATAAAAATGGTAGATATTGAATATTGTCCTAAGGGGTTATGCATGTTCAAGTACCACTTCTCAAGTTACACAACTACTTAGATGATTCAAGATAATTCGGAAACATAAGACAATTAATTATAACAAAGAAATATTTTATATTTTTCTTTTATGAATTTAAACCAAAACCTGGAAGGCACAAAATAAAGATAAATGCAATAAGGTCTGATTTAATTTAAGTAACACTAATTCCATTTTTTTTGTTGATGTTCAAGTTCTCTAAACTGGTTATAACCCAAATTCTTTGGTCAAACAAACTGACAATGTTTAGTCATTTATTACTCCTACTCACTTGGATCATATTTCAATTGATACTTTCTTTTGTAATCCAAATTCCAATTTTACTTGGCTAATAAAATTGCCTTTCTCTTAAAAAAACCTGTAATTTTATATTTGCCTAACATCTAGTTTGAAATAATTGTTTGGTTAATCATATTGTGAGAAAATTTTGATAGATTGAAAACTAAATGCATTAGAAATATTTTAGCATAGTCTATTAAGATATACTAATAAGATCCCAATAGATTACGACTGCGATAAGATAATTGGTGTCTCATATGAGTGAAAAATCTTGGTTAACTTATTTTAGCATAATAGGAACCGTAATAGACAAGTTATAAACATGCCTTAAAGAGGTGATGATCCTTAATACAACAAATCGACATACCGCCTCCATACACCTCCCCATTAGGAGTTTGGTATATAGTCCAGGTCACGGAAATCCATAGATTTGGTTACGGAAGAACCATAGCACAACAATGCTAATCGTTTTTTCTTTTTTTTTTTCTTGGTGTTTGGTTATACTTTTGATCATAGATGGAGCGCTTCCACCATTAACTAGTACTAAATAAGTAAATATGGTGATTATATGTACAGTTGTCAAAACAGACTATCTGGCTCGATTTGGGTTAGCCCATTCGGGTAGTGAGTTTTCACTGTCCGAGCTAAAAAATCCCTTCTCTCTTCGGGCTCTCAAATTAAAAGTCCAACTTGACCTTATGCGGATATCGGACTTTTTCAGGTAGCTCATATTTTTTTGTCATTTTAAAAAATTGACCTATTATTTCTAAAAAAGATATATTATTATTTTTACCTTCTATCAAATTTTTTCTCTTTAAAATAATCTACTTGAGGCTCTAAGGAGAAGAATATATCAATAATTTTATTCTTTAAGATAATATACCTTGTCAAGATAGTATTGAATATCAAATAATGTATAGCACAATAAATAAATAAAAAATAGGCGGATAACCCGATCAAGTCCGGTAGGTTTTTAGAGCTTGAGCCCAGTTTTTTGTGGGCTTCTACGGTTCGGACTAAAAACACCCGACTTTATTCGAGCTTGCATTTTTTATACTCAAACTCTTTCATTTTATCAGTTAATCGAGCCGACCTTAATAAACAGACCTATTTTAACAGCTCTAATTATATGTTAAAAAACTTTGATTATATATATATATATATATTTTTTTTAAAAGGGATTATATGTTAAGATACACATTTTGTGCGCGAATATATTTATATGATCATGGTCCAATGCCTAGAGTGAACCATTATATTGGATTATTATTACTACAAGTTTGATCTTTTCTTGGTATGTATACATATCCGTAGTTTTATTATTTTATATGGTGAAAATGTAAGAATAAGACACATAAGTTACTCGCCAATAAAAAAATGAATTTAAAAAATTATATGATCTAAACATATGGTTACCAATTGCTGCTGAGATTTCTAATTAGTGGCTAAAAATGCTGCAAAACGTCGCTTATTAGACATTTCAATTATTATAATTAATCAATCATTCTAATCAAAAAAAATTATAATCAATCATTAATTAATACATTATTAATACATATAGAACGCGCTTACTTAGGTTCATAAACTGTTGATTATATTGTCGGTTAATTATTATAATTATAATTTTGGCATCAATCTTCTCAATGACTCCCATTTTTTATATAATTAATCTTTTCTATGACTTTCAAATTTCAATATATATATGTATTATCATTACTATTTTTCTATGTTATCTTTCTAAAATTATGATTAAAGGAAAATACCACAAACTCCCTTCAACGTACGATTAGTTCATTCCAAAAACTGGGATTCAAAATTCAAAAACTAAAATCTTTCAACTTATAAATTAAATAGTGTCTGCGCACAACATACATATTAATTAATAATCCCTTCAATAATTTAAAATCAATGAAACAGCCTATGAACAAGAAATTTCTATGCATGCATTTTAACTTTAAAATCAATGAAATAAAATTCTTATTACCAACCAAAAGAGAACGAAATTAAATAAATCAAATTTGTAAGAGGAAAAAAATTCACATACAAATTATTGGGCACTTGGTTTCCTGCTTTTGGATATATTCCATATATTTCTATTAGTTTCTATCTTTTTTTTTTGGGCAGAAGTTTCTATGTTTTTTTTTTTTTGAATGGGCAAATAATTTATTAAAGAAAGAGTATGTACCAGAAGTTTCTTTCCTATTTATTAATTATTCAACAGTTTGATTAAAATTCAGACCTAATTAACACTATATATAATCTTTTATCATTGTAACTCAATTGGTGAACACACAAGAATATGCATGCGTAGGTATCGGGTTCGATTCTTAGTTATGTACTTTCCTATAAAACAAAAAAAACTTAACAATATATATAATAATATTAAATTATTAAACATTTCCAGCTACATTGTATATATGGATATACTTTTATTTATTGTAAATTATAATTTTAAATTAATTAACTCTAAACCCTAATTATAAATAAATCATAAAAAAGTTTCACTACTATATAATTGACCTTTAACAACTTACTAAAATTGCCAAAGAGAATATTATTAAATTATTAAAAATATTGTCTTTATGAATTTGTAAGACAATAATTTTTACAAATGTTGTATATAAACGCAATAAATTTTTAACATTTCAAAAATATTACCAATATTGTTTAATTTATGTGTTTGTAATATTTTTTTAAAAATATTATATAAATTATGTTGCTAAACGTCAATTATATTATAGTATTTATAAACCGATATACATGACAGACTAAAAAAATTAATTTCCAACAAATAATTAAGAGATCGACTATGTTATATATTTAAGAAAAACAAATTAAGATATGAACACATAATGATAATGCTATAGCTCTTCCAACGGAATTTTTTTTTTTTTTTCATTAACAAAACTCAATCTTAAGACCTGGCAAAAAAACATATACTATACACATTATTTAACCTAACCACATGTTGGTAAGCTAATTGTTTTTAAGAAAATATAGTTGAATTTAATATTTATATACAAAATGAAAGCATGAATAAAAGCTAGTAGTTATCCCATTCAATACTACTATAAAAAAATTAGAAAAATTAGAGTGTGTTTGGATTATTAGCTTTAATTAACTTTAAAAATAAGTTGTAAAAAAAATTGATTGTCTGAGACATAATCATTTTTGTTTGGATATATTTACGGTTAGATGCAATTTTTAAGATGATTTTGAGTTGTGAAAAGGGATTTTGAAACTTTTTGAAACAATGTCAAATTTTTAGTTAAAGAATAACAAGCTTTTCCTTTTTTAAAAAAAATAATTAATCAAAATTTTTTGTAAGTACAAAATATAACTACCTTATATACGTTAAGAAAATTTAAACCAAACACACCCTTAAACTCTCGTGCATAATTAAACCTATTTTCTCAACTAAAGTTTTTTCTAGGTGTAGCTAAAAAAGTTATCTTCTTTTAAGACTTGAATTATTTTTTTTAAGAAAAATTTAGGATGAAAATCAAGAGAATATATAACACTGTAAGACTGGAAAAATCTCTTGATTTAAAGAATCGTAACACTTATAAAATTACTTATATTTATCGTATTTAAAAGTGTGATAAGTAAAGACTCAAATCTATACTATGACTTATTAAATTTAAAACTTAATTATAACTCTTTCACCAAAGCTAAAGTCCATTTATGGTGGTGTATAATAAATTGTGGATCACCAGTATAGATTCAAAATATAATTTTTATAATAGTTTATTTATAATAATTATAACTATTAAATATTAAATTATTATATCGTAAAACTTATATTAATCACACAGTAGTGACAATTTTTCAGTTATTACTGTGAAAAGACTCCAAAGCTATAACGTGTATATATATATATATATGATCACATCAAAATACCTCTTAAACATGATCTGCGACTAAAACTGACATACGTGGCATTGGATGTATTATTAATTAGTCAATTATACGTTGTTAAGTTTGTTGGTGTCATCCTTAGAACATTTCATTTCATTATTGTTGGTCGAAAAATACAGTTTTTGTTTTTTTAAGAACAAAATATATAAAAATTGAAGTCACAGGACACTTGGCAATTGTAGAATTCAACTTATGTGTCAAGGAATACTTCCTACCTTATTTTTCCACGTATCGTCTTAACAATTTGCCACGTGTCATATCCCTTTATATATTCCGTTAAGTCTTTTATTGTTTGTATATTTTTAGTGCTAATCATAACGCCGCCATAATTAATTAATTCTTAATTAATCATTTTCAGCATACTATGATTCATCAAATTATTTTATATACTTTTCTGTTGCTATAGTTTAAGAGTATTTTATTTTATTTTACTTTTTTGGTGATATGTTAATTTGGTGTATGGCACGTCTATGTGTCTAGATGAGTTGAAAAGAGAAGATGACGTTGTGGTCTACTGAGAGACCTGTAACGCCAGTTAGAGTGGGTCCATATCATTCGTCTCAATTAAGGACTTTAAGACTTAAAGAGTGTTCATAATTGAGTTCGTCTTTTAGGTCAATCTGGTTTTGAGAGATTCGAACCAGGTCTAATATTATTCTTTTTAAACTTTGGATCGGGTTCAAATTCAATTTTGATCATATGCTTGGGTTAGGATCAGGTTGAAGTTCGCCTTCGAATTATCTCTTTATGCTATATATCATTATGTATTTTTTTTATTTTTTATCATATATTTTATTGTTTCCTACCATTGTTTATTAAGCTTTTTTAAAAATATTTGAATTAATAATGTAATTCATAATTATCAAAAAATTAAATAAAGTTTTACGAATAACTACTTTTTTTTAATCTACAGTAATGAGTTATATCCTCCTGTATATTTCATTTATTAATTTTTTGAAATTAGTAATTTACGCTATTATAACCAATCTTAAATATTAATTTTATGACGAACTACCGATAGTCGTAAATTATATATAAAATCATGACATAATCATATATCATTGTAATATATTTATATTGAGTTGTATGTTTGGGTCAACCCGACATTGTCCTTTTTAATCCTGTCTTAATTGAACTTGTATACCTTTGGGTTTTATCGGGTAGATGGTCAAGTTCTGGTTTGCGTAATTGACCTGGATTATGTTTAGGACCGGGTGAGGGACAAGTGAAACCCATCCTACAAACACCCCTAAAGGACATCTTTGATTTATGTTTTATTTTTTAATGAAATATTATTACTCTCAAAATTTTATTGTTATTCTTTTTAAAATATTTTAATAATTATTATTTAATATTCTTTCCGGTCATTATTATAAGACTCTTTTCAGACATTACTAATGGTTCTTAATATGTAAGATCCTCTACAAATTTTTAAGAATAATTATTACTATTTTTCATGTCTATTCATTATAATTTATAATTAATAAGTTTTTCAAAGTGATTATGGATTACAATAAAAGTTTTTCAAAGTGATTATGGATTACAATTATTGTAATGAAGAAAGAGAATAGGGGTAACTTTGAAAAATTGTGTAAATATTTTGAAAATCAATATATTAATTACTCTTCTTACATGTTTTCTTAGCTAACAAGCGTAATTGTCTATTTAAGTCTTTATAAAAAGGACCGGAGGGAGTAATAGTTTATTTCGATTAGTTAAAAAATATATTATAAATTAAAAAAAAAATCTTTTGAGAATTAAGAAAAAAAACTGTGATACTTCTACAAATATCATACACACACTAAAAAATATCATAAACCCGAGGTCTCTATATAAAAAGAGGTCTCTTTTAACTTCTACAAATACAAATAGGTATTTGTTCCGGTATTTCTTTACGAGAAGGAATAAATTTGTTTTTCTACGTGACTCCACTTAAGTAGCGACACTTGTTATAATTTATCCATGTCTTCTAATTTAAAATAACTTTATAATATTGCAAACTCATAATCTCTTTTAATAACATTTACCCTTAGTTTAAGCACAATATTTCTTAAAAAAAATTATTTTTTTTCTTTTAACAAATTGAAATTCAACATTCACGACTAAATTAAAATTAAAAGCAAGTGATCATGAAAAAAATAATTGAAGAATTTGAAGAACAAGTATTAAAACATAATAGTGTATGACTATTTTTTATGTATTTATCCATAGCATAATAATACTATCCATCATAAAAGACAAGTATTCATTAGAAATACATTATACACAATTTTAGCGCAAATTTTGATAGGTTTTTGGGTTTAATACGTGATTTGTGATTTTTTTATGTTGTTTCGATGTTATTATATTTAAATTCTTCATGTCAAATTGATGTAAAATATGTTTTAGATGTCCAAGTTTTGCTATAATGTTCATATTTATTCTTAATTGTTTTTGCTATTTATTTTGCTATTTATTGATAGAGATTTTCTACGGTGCCTATGGTGTCATCTCTATGAAGATGACAACATGCTCTCTTAGCCAATCAAATCAAAAATTTGATATTAAACAATCAGAAATTCAATAAAGTTATTCTCTATTAAATCATTTAGATTTGGTAGATATTAACTTGATTTTATTTTTTAATCTAATATTTAGTTTTTATTTATGTCTCCATTTTTTTAATCAAAATATAAATACTTAGATTTTAGTTACATTATTAAAATGTATTTGAGCTTTAATTAATTAAAAAAATGAGTTTTTATTAGTTGAAGGATAAATAAATTAATGAGGAATATTATAATAAATAAAATAAGGTAAAAATAGTATTTTGGTCCCTAAACTTTACATTAAATTTCAGTTTGGATCTCTTTTTTTTGTTCATATTGGCTTCTTTACTTTTTTTTTTCATGTTATTTTATTAAATAATTAATGAAAAAATTTCTAAAATAGTTGCTCGATGTAAGAAATAAGAAGACAATGATAAAAAAATATTATTATGGGCATTCTTGTTAATTATTTATCAACAAAAATTAATAGAAAATGATTATATTATATTGAAACTATAAACTACGATTATGAAGAAAAATAAAATGACCAATTGGTTGAACTGATTTAACACGATATATGATAATAATTTATAATTTATACTAATATTTACAATGTAATATATATTTTACCATAAAATTTAATATATTAAAGAATTTTTGTATACTAATCACATATTAGTACCGATGTTAATTAATGTTTATGCAAAATTGAAATATATAAATATTGATAAATTTAGACTGATATATAAAATTATAAGTTAGATAATATTTTTTTAAAAAAATAAATACAAATACATTGAAAAACTAAATTCATAAATATATTGTATTAAAAATTTCTATTAAAATAATATAAATATATTTATGAAATATTTTATATTGGACAACTAACACTTATTTTACAATATGTTAAGTATATTTATATTTTAAAACCTTTTAATATAATAATATAAATGTATTTATTAAATTTTTATTACAATATATTTATGAGTTTAGTTTTTTAATGTATTCACATTTATTTTTTTTAAAAAAAATGTTATCCAACTTATAATTTTATATATCAATCTAAATTTATCAATATTTATATATTTTAATTTTGTATAAACATTATTTAACATTATGACTAATACATGATTAGTACACAAAAATTCTTTATAGTATATTAATTTTATAGTAAAACATATATTACATTTGTAAATATTAGTATAAATTATAAAATATTATCATATATTGGGTTAAACGAGTTCAACTAGTGACTTACTAGTTCGACTAGTGACCTAGGACCTTGATCGAGTCCATGACCGGTATGATTTTTATAATTATAGATATAAGTAACTAATAATTGAGTCTTAAGCAAATATTAGGCCAAAAAGAACATGACATAGGTAACTTATATTCCAGTCTTAAAAGACCTAGAAGAAAATTATATAATTAATGAACACGGAAGCAAATTGTATTTCAAAAATAATATAACATAAATAATTAATAATTGGGCCTAAAACAAATGATAAGACTTAGAAGAACCTTATACAAGTAAATGATATTTGATCATAGAGATGACAACGTAATAAGATGTGTATTAATTATTTATATCAAAATAATATTATTTAAACACATTATATTATTTCAGCATGCTTTATCTTTATCATATTTATAAATTACAATTTTTATGGGAATGATTTTTTTCTTTTTGTGTTGTTTTATGAATTTTCACTAGAGAAAATTTATAGAATAATACTATCATATTTTTATGGCTAAATTTATATTTTAGTCTCATAACTTTATCTCAAATTTTAATTTGGTCCTTTTATTTTTCTTTTTCATAATCTTAATTTATATTTTCAATATAATATAATCATTTTCTATTAATTTTTGTTAATAAATAGTAATAATTAACAAGAATGCCCATAATAATATTTTTTATCATTGTCTTCTTCTTTCTTATATTCAACAACTATTTCAGACATTTTTATTAATTATTTAATAAAATAAAATGAAACAAAATAAGTAAATGAGTCAATATATGAGAAAAAAAAAGAAAGAGACCAAAACTAAAATTTAATGTAAAGTTTAGGGACCAAAATATTACTTTTGCCTTATTTTATTTATTATAATATTCACCATTAATTTATTTATCCTTCAACTTATAAAAACTCGTTTCTTAATTAATTATAGCTCAAATACACTTTTAATAATGTAGCCAAAATCTAAGTATTTGATATTTTGATTAAAAAATAAAGACTTAAATAAAAACTAAATATTAGATTAAAAAACAAAATCAAATTAATATCTATCAAATCTAAATATTTCAATAGAGTATATAACTTTATTGAATTTTTTATTATCTCATCAATTTTTTTATTTGATTGGATAAGAGAGCATAATATCATAATCTTCATAGAGATGACACTATAGACACCATAGAAATACCTATCAAGAAATAGCAAGAACAATTAAGAATAGCCACGAACATTATAGCAGAACTTGGACAACTAACACATATTTTACATTAATTTGACATGAAGAATTTAAATATAACATCGAAACAACATAAAATAAAAATCACTAATCACATATTAAACCCAAAAAAGACATACAAAGTTTGCGCTAGAATTGTGTATAATGTATTCCTAATGAATACTTGTCTTTTATTATGGATAGTATTATTGTGCTACGCATGAATACATTGAAGGTAGCAATAGACTATTATGTTTTAATATTTGTTCTTCACATTTCTTCGATTATTTTTTCATGATCACTTACGTTTAATATCAATTTTAGTCGTGAATGTTACATTTTAATTTGTTAAAAGGGATTTTAAGAAATATTTTGCTTAAACTAAGGGAAAATGTCATTAAAAGAGAGGATGTGTTTGCAATATTATAAAGTTATATTAAATTAGATGACATGGATAAATTATAACAAGTGTTGCTACTTAAATGAAGCCACGTGGAGGAGCAAATTTGTTCCTTCTCACAAAGGAACACCAAAGCAATCACCATACAAATATCATACATGGTTTAACTTACGTTACACAAATAAAAATTCGTATATCGATACATAATTTCTTTAATAATTTATTATTTAAAAAATAAAAAATTAACATCACATTTTAAATCAATTAATAAATTTGTGTCACGTAAATTTCTTCACAATTATATTGTGTATAATAAATCACACTATCATACATACACTAAAACATATTTGGATTTAAGAAACGACTATTTCTAGAGTTATTTTTCTTTAATCCCTCCGTCAAAATTAAGTTTGTGTGAGAACAAACTTGGTTTCTACGTACATGAGATTAGGGGCGGCGCGTCTTTATGCAATGAGAAGGCCTTCATCTCTTAAAAAAAATTATTTTTATTGTTACTTTTATATAATTCATTTATTTTAACTAACTCTTTTGAGAAAAGCAATAATTGTTTTATTCTCTAAATATGTTTACAGCATTATGTTAGTGTTGAAAGACAAAATTGGTTAATTTTAATCTTTTAAAATCTTAAATCATAAAAAAAAATTATTATTTTCGTTATCTAAAAATATTCGTGACACTAATTTAGTAATTGCAAGATTGAAAATTCACCATTTTTAACTTTTGTTATTTTTTTTAAGACTAAAATTATGATAAAAATATTTTCAAAATAAAATTATGACATAAACATTTTGAAGACCAAAATATTTAGTCTCTCATAAAATTTTAGCTAATTCTACTCCATGATGAACAAAGGAATAAGATGATGAAGATTCAAGCATGAAGAATGAAGATGCTTAAGCCAGAGACGATAGGATTCTGATTATACATCTTCTGATTATACATCTTGTTCTGTTATTGAAAAATGATAAAAAAAAAAAAAGTGTTGTGGACCAAAATAATGATATCCCGGATAGACGCGTACATGCCGGGTCAAGTAGCCACTAATTACCGCCAGCATCCCGGTAAGTTGGGCGCGGCTTATTATCAAGGCTCAGCTGTTGAGGATTGGGCCCAGGCTCAGACCTTGGCCCAATACGGACCGCATTTAGGTCATTTACCTCACTCTATAAATACTATCATAATGCACCATGCAAGGTACATACGATATATTATCATATGCACAAAACCCTAATTCACTCACTGACTTGGGCGTCGGAGTGCTTGCAAGTGCACACCACCGCCGTTGGAGCTCAGGACCCAGGAGTAACCCTACTGCCCTTTGCTGATCAAGCAGACCATCTTGCTCGTCCTATATCCCTGTCAGGTTAGATCACAACATTGGCGCCGTCTGTGGGGAACGCAACAAAAAGTTTCGCTCCCATCCATCATCAACAATGGTTGGCTCAACCAGAAATAGGGATTACAACGATCCCAGCGTGCAAAACCAAGGAGTTGGACAGCAGGCTGGTGCGTCAAATCAAGCAAGGGCACCCCAGCACTTTGATATTGAAGCAGAATTCCATAAACTACAACAGTTGGTGCAGTCACAAGCCAAAGAGATCGCAGATCTCAAAGAGCAACAACGGAAGGGCTGGCATGTTGTTATCGAAGATGATTCAGAAGAGGAAAGAGCTGAGAGGCATACCCAGCCAAACCCTGAAAATCTGGAAAAAGATAATAACAACGCGGCACAACAGCAACGAAAGTCCGCAATTGAAGGAGAAAAAGAAGGAAATCCGAAAACTCAGGAAGGGCAACAAGAGGGACGGCTAAGTCGCCGACATGAAGGGGCCCCACATCAATCTCGGGTTGAGGGGGCCAACCCGCCACCTGCTCCCCCTGGGGGCCAGCAAGCCGTTCATCAGGAGCACATGGCCGAAAATGCCCCGGATTTCGGGTACATTGACAATCCCTTTATGCCTTGGATAATGTCCCATGACCTTCCTCATGGATTCCAGTTTGCAAAGAAGTTAAAGGAATACAATGGAACCAAAGATCCCACTCTACATGTCTGCACTTTCGAAAGAGCCATGTACTTTCAAGGGGTAAATGAGGCCATCGTATGCCGCGCCTTCCCTCTCACACTGTCAGAGGCCGCAAGTCGTTGGTTCTCAGACCTTCCACCGCAGTCTATCAGCAACTGGAAAACTCTCAAAGATAAGTTTATCCTTCATTTTACTAGCAGTAAAAGACAGTTCAAATCTGAATTCCACTTAGAAACTGTTAAACAAGGAAAAGCGAAATCTCTACGAGATTATATAACACGTTTTAACAATGAAGTATTAGAAGTTAGGAATGTTGAACCTAACTTAGTGTTATATTTCTTTGAGAGAGGATTGAAGCCAGGAGCCTTCGCTAAGCAACTGGCTGGAGATAAGCCCACCTCCATGGACGACTTGAAGGTCAGGGCCGAAAAATGGATCAGGATAGAAGAATGGGAGAAGGCCCAAGCCGCCAAGAAGGATGACAAAGCAAAAATCACTCCTCCAAACCAATCCCGGGGTAAAGACGACAAATCCCAGGATAAGTCTCCCAAGAAGCGCAAGGGTCTTTTCAACAATTATACTCCGTTAGTAGTCCCGCCAGCTTCAGTATTGAAAGAAGTGATGCATTCTGAACTAAGAGAGCGGCCACCACCTTTGAAAACAGTTGGAAAGCACAAAAATAAGTACTGCGAATACCATCGGGATCGCGGACATTCTACCAATGAATGCATCCAACTTTGGGATGCAATTGAAAAGTTGATCCGACAAGGAAGGTTGGGAAATTATGCTCGGGTATCCCTAGAAAGGCGGGAACGTCGCCAAAGTTCATCTCCTCGGACACAGACACCTAGATCCCCTCCTAGGAACCGAGATCAATGTGCTGAAAACCGTCAGAGATCCCGGAGCCCAAGACGAGCACAGGAATCCCCTCCTAGGGGAATAATTCAAGTCATAGCTGGAGGAGCCAGCTTAAAGGGTCTCGAAGACAAGAAAAGGACCCGAGATGTTAGGGATTCTTGTTCCCAGGTAACTTTTGTAGCTAACCCAGTGCTATCTTTTTTCAGATGCGGATTTCCCGGAAGAACGAATCCGGGATAATGAGCCATTGGTCATAGTAGCTAATCTGAACGGTTTCGAAGTCCATCGAATCTTCATTGATCAAGGAAGTTCAGCCGAC
Organism: Cyamopsis tetragonoloba; assembly: GCA_037177725.1. Lineage (NCBI taxonomy): Eukaryota > Viridiplantae > Streptophyta > Magnoliopsida > Fabales > Fabaceae > Cyamopsis > Cyamopsis tetragonoloba. The sequence goes on from CM074119.1 coordinate 65,432,053, forward strand.
ATTATGTTCTGGAGCTTGTTTGATAAAATGGGATTAGGATCCAAGGATTTAATTCCTCACAAAGGTAGCTTAATTGGCTTCACTGGAGATACAATCATCCCCAAAGGATATGTTGACCTTAAGGTGAATTTTGGCAAAAAGCCAAATACCAAAACAATTTCCTCTAGGTTCATAGTGGTGGATTGTCCTTCAGCTTACAACGCAATCATTGGGCGGCCAACTCTGAACAGCCTTGGCGCCATAGTCTCCACCATCCATTTAGCCATGAAGTTTCCAGGTGAAGATGGCTCAGTAGTAACTGTCCGTGGAAAGAGCAGTGATGCGCGAAGATGCTATCAAGAAAGCCTTAAAATCACGAAATCTCCATCCATCTTGCCAGTAACGGTAGAGGAGAAAGGAAAGCAAAAGATGGAAAGACGTGATTTGATACGGGACACAGGGGTCATGATGACTAACCTAGATCCCAGAGTAGATTTTGAACACCAGCGACCTCAACCAGAAGGAGACCAGATCTTAGTCCAAATGGGACTTAAAGAAGATCAGACTGTTAAGATAGGGGCTTGCCTGCCCCCCATCATCAAAGAAAGACTCATTGAGTTGTTAAAGACCAATAAAGATCTGTTTGCTTGGGTTTCTTTCGACATGCCAGGGGTGGACCCAGAATTCGTGTGTCACCGGCTATCTTTGAAACCGGGATCTGTCCCAGTGGCCCAGAAGAAGAGAAAAATGGGGCCAGATCGACAAGCAGCTATAGAAAAACAGGTGAAGGAGTTGCTAGATGCAGGGTTCATTCGAGAAATATGGTATGCATATTGGCTCTCAAATGTGGTGATGGTAAAAAAGGCTAACGGGAAGTGGAGAATGTGCACAGATTACACAGATCTAAATAAAGCATGCCCCAAAGATCCATTCCCCTTGCCTTGCATCGACAAACTCGTCGATAATTCTGCAGGTTATAAGTATCTATCTTTCATGGATGCTTACTCAGGTTACAACCAGATCCCAATGTACCCTGAAGATCAAGAGAAAACGGCTTTCATCACCGACATGGGTGTTTACTGTTACACTATGATGTCGTTCGGCTTGAAGAATGCCGGAGCAACTTACCAGCGGATGATGAGCCAAGTCTTCAAAGAATAGATTGGCAGAATCCTTGAAGTCTATATTGACGATATGATAGTAAAGACCCCAGAAGACAAAGATCCGGTGGCTGACTTGTATAAAACCTTCCAACAGCTGCGCAGGTATGATTTAAGGTTAAATCCTAACAAATGTACTTTTGGGGTCGAAGCCGGAAAGTTCTTAGGCTTTATGCTAACCTGTCGAGGGATTGAAGTCAACCCCGACAAGTGTAGTGCCGTGTTGAATATGCAGAGTCCAAGAACTATCAAAGAGGTCCAACAACTAACGGGAAGGATCACTGCTCTGACGAGATTCCTCCCAGATTCTGCTAAGAAATGCCTACCCTTTTTTAGAACTCTACGACACAAGGAAAACTTCCAATGGAATGCAGAATGTGAAGAAGCTTTCCAGGAGCTTAAGAAAATCCTCTCAGCCCCACCAGTTCTATCTCGCCCAGATCCTGGACAGGTCCTATACCTCTACTTGGCCGTCACCAATGAAGCAATCAGCGCGGCTCTGGTAAAGGAAGAATCTTGGAACCAAAGTCTGATATATTTTCTCTCTAAGGCACTACAAGGATCGGAGTTGAACTACCAGCGGCTTGAGAAAGTCGCCTATGCCCTGCTGTTTGCATCTCGGTGATTGAGGCCATACTTCCAATGTCACCCCATTATGGTAAGAACAAATCAACCCATTAGGCAAATCTTGAACAAATCTGACTTGGCAGGAAGAATGATGACCTGGGCAGTAGAGTTGTCACAATACGATATCTCTTACGAACCACGTCAAGCAATCAAAGCACAGGCTCTGGCTGACTTTGTGGCTGAGATGACACATCCTGGTGAAGAACCAAAAGGATCTTGGACCATTTATGTTGATGGGTCCTCAAACCCCAAAGGAGCAGGCGCTGGCATACTGATCGAGAACGATGAGGGGATAACGGTAGAATATTCTCTGAAATTTGAATTTCCGACCTCCAACAATCAAGCAGAATATGAAGCCTGTTTAGCCGGGATACACGCAGCAAAAGAACTAGGGGCTACCGCGATTACTTTATGTTCAGATTCACAATTGGTGGTATCCCAGATAAATGGAGAATACCAGGCAAGAGAGCCCTTGTTGCAAAAATACCTGGTAAAGGTTAAAGAAAGTCTACTTGGTCTCTCTAAATTTGAGATCAAGCACATTCCAAGAGAAGAAAACAATCGCGCTGATTTACTCTCTAAACTGGCCAGCACCAAGTCATCCTCTACTTTGAAGTCAGTAGTAGAAGAAGTTCTCCCTTCTCCTTGTGCTATTTTGCAGGTTGAAAACGAAGATTGGAGGTCCCCAATAATAGAGTATATCTCTAAAGGTACCGTCCCGGCAGATGCCCGTGAAGCAAAGCAGTTGGTACAAAATGCATCCCGGTATTCCGTGATAGAAGGACAACTATTCAGAAGAGGACTATCAACCCCCTTGCTTAAATGCATTGGACCATCCGAAACATAGTATGTTCTCACTGAAGTGCATGAAGGAAGTTGCGGTCACCACAGTGGTGGCAAGTCGTTGGCAAGAAGTCCTTACGGGCAGGATACTTTTGGCCAACCATGAACAAAGACGCAGCTGACCACGTGAAGAAATGCCAAAAGTGTCAGGAACATAGTCCACTATCCCACATCCCGGCCGAAGATCTGCATAGCTTTTCCACCCCTTGGTCTTTCCACACTTGGGGTTTGGACCTCTTGGGACCTTTCACGCCAACTACAGGTCAGTTCAAACACCTTATTGTTGTTGTTGATTATTACACTAAATGGATTGAATTGGAACCCTTAGCCAGCATAGCATCAGTTAAAGCTCAGAATTTTGTATTCCGGTAAATAATATGCCGGTTCGGTATCCCTGCAGAAGTCATCTGCGACAATGGAACCCAGTTCACCGACAAAGAATTCCGAGAAATGCTAGCAGGGCTCCATATCAAGCAATATTTTGCCAGTGTAGAGCACCCACAATCAAACGGACAGGCAAAGTCCGCCAATAAGGTCATACTTAATGGCCTGAAAAAGAGGTGTGAAAAAGCTGGAACTAGTTGGGTAGAAGACTTTTATCAAGTACTCTGGAGTTACAGAACTACTCCCCACAGCTCTACTAGAGAAACTCCATTCCGAATGGTATACGGATCAGATGCCGTGATCCCAGTAGAGATTGGACACCCATCTTGGAGGGTCATGTATCCCGCACAAGAAAATGAACAACTACTCAGGGAAGACTCCGACATGGTCGAAGAGATCCGAGAAGCCACCAGAATCAAAGAGTTATCCCGGAAGCAACAAGTAGCACATAGATACAACTTGAGGGTTGTGCCAAGGAGGTTCCAACAGGGCGACTTAGTCCTAAGAAGAGCCAATATTGAAAATCGGAATGCTAAAGACGAGAAGCTTAGAGTGAATTGGGAAGGTCCATTCCGGGTCAAAACCATTGCAGCTAATGGAGCATATCATTTAGAAAATCTCAAAGGCAAAGAGATTCCAAGAACCCTTAATGTCGCAGACTTAAGGCGATATTATAGCTAAGTCATGTAATTTACATTCTTCGTAATAAAGGGGTACTCTTTTTCCTGTAGCAGGTTTTATCCCTAAGGAGGGTTTTACTGCTTGAGGTTTTAACGAGGCCCCCATTTGTTATTTACTTCTTATTATTAATAAAGTAGCATTCTATTCATTCTTACACAAACAAGTTAGTTCAATTCTTCATAGCAAGCAGATCGGAAGAAAAGTATGAGAAGTACAGACAATCCGAGATTGAGATGTCGGCAACAAACAAAAATCGACATACATACGTGGCCAACAATGAGTCGAGATACCATCATGGGTAATTCTCTGCTATAGACTCAATAGGGATCCTATACGGGTTAACCCCGGCCATAAAGAAGCATGAAGTACCATCAATGTTATACTTCAACAAAAGTTAGAGAAAGTACAAACTACTTTCCCTCCTGTTAAGGAGCTAAAAGGGCGACATAACAAATGTATCCCTAACAATTCAAACGATATGAACAATCTCCATATCAAGCGAAATTTAGAGGCACCTTGAAGTGGTCACGCCTCAGCAACATACAGAAATGCGATAAGTAAAGCATTAACTTTAAAGCATAAGGAAGAAGTGAACAAAAGCCATACATATAAGTCATCCCGGAACACCGAGATGAAGAAAAGCTACATTTAATATATAAACTTGTTCGTAAAATTTACGAAGTGATAACAGAACAAGAGGAACATAAAAACGAAGAAATGTCAAACTACTCAGCCCCTCCAGCAGATGCACCTTCAGGTTCCTGAACGGGATCAGTAGGAAGAGGAGTGCTGTAGTCAAAGGGCTCGAGTCGGGGGTCAACAGGGTCTATAGGTACGGGATGGTGAGGATCATGGAAATCCAAGAACATCCCATCCTTCACACCGTGATACTTACAAAGCCCACGAGTGTTCAAATTAATCCCCGGATTCAAGAACATGAGGGTCTTCACACAATCACGGTAGGAATCATCCACCGTAGTATCCATATATTGATAAGCCTCCTCCAATTTTTCTTAAGTCTCCCGCACCTCAACTTGCGTCTTGTGGAGCTTCGAAGCCGCCCCCAAAAGCTCAGACTAAAGGAGGTTAAGAGCAGAGCCATCTTCCTCCGCCTTAGTCTTCAATTGAGAAACCTCATCTTTCAGCTTGGAGTTTTCAGCATCCAAGCCAGCAGCCTTCTCTTTCTCCTTGGAAAATTCCTCTTCCATATGAGAGAACTTCTCCTTCAAAGAAGTAAGTTCCTTCTCAGCCCGGGATTCTGATTCCTTGGCGCTCTGTATCAAGGCGTTTTTCAGCTCCATATCATCTCGGAGATCCCGAAGCTGAGCCTTCAAAGAAGAAGCCTGGCCCATGTCTTCTGCATGGTCGTGAACATGTTGGAGCATGGCCATACTCATAGCAGTCCAGCCCATAAGGGACTTGGCTTGCTCCTAAAAGAGACAAAAACGGCAAGAGGATATTAAGTGTATATTCACAGAAAGTGACCACCAGGAAGTCGATAAGTTCAAATGACAAAAACATATACCTTCACGGTGGAGGTTCCACCCTTTGTGAAAAAGTCCCCATGCTGGAACTTAATCAGGGGTGACTGGAATCCTTCCCAAGCAGAAGAAGGAGTAGAGAAGGGCGCCATCAAGACTGGATTCATCCCGGCAGAATCCCCGTGAGCATCCCCAGGCTGGTCACCTACAAATCAAACTAAATAATATAATAAGAAAGCAACACACGATCCCTACTCAACTAAAAATCCAGAAGGATAAAAGCATACCAGAGTTGGTAATCCGGCAACGCTTTTGCGGCACAGTAGCCATCTCGGCGCCAGAAGTTGGAGGTATAGACCTCTTAGCAGGAGATGCTCCCCTAGCAGGAGCTACCGAGATAGGCATAGGAACCGGAGCAGGAGAAGGAGGCGGACCAGAGACAGCAACCTTTCCCTTTCCCTTGGCAACTCGCTTCTGCTTCTGGATGGCATAGTTGGCCATGATTTCAGCTGCAAAAACAAAAACGACACTTGTTAATAAAATGAAAAATAACCGACATAAGACGTAGATAAGCAGTATGGCACAATGAAAGACAACGCCTTACATAAGCATGTCGACTAATCACGACGAGATACTCCTATCACATCCTTGCAATGGATGGGTATCCCCTCACGCTCAACAAAGATGCACAGATTCCTGAAGGTTTGTTGATCTTCCTCCTCCAGGAAGCCAATCTCCAACTCCTTCAGAGATAGCGACCTTTGGTAATGCTCCTCCGTCCAATACAACGGGAACAAGGGTTGTTTGTCTTGTCCCATCCAGAAGGGAGTGCAATCTTCTGTTCGAGGGACAACTTTAACATAAAAATCCCTATGAGCCTTGAAGGATTCTTCATAAGGGACAAACAATTGGGGAATCCCGGAGCGATGACGAAGGGATACCCAATTCTTCTTCCTCGGACCGCGATAAAGGCCAAAAATATACAGGAATAGGGTCGAGGAGCAATGCCAGCCTTGGGCCTAACAGAAGACCTTAAAGGTCTGAAGAAACCCCCAACCGTTAGGGTGAAGCTGGATCGGAGCAAGATGAAGATGGTGCAAAACTTCAATCTGAATATTAGAGAAAGCAAACCTAATTCCGAGCTGGTGCCACAAGGACTCCAACATCATGATATAAGAACCTTCGCCTTTAGATGCCGGCGTACAAATTCTCTCCTTCTTGCCCGGGATGACCAACTTGTGGTTTGATGAAGGATCGGCTTTGACGTCAGTCCAAGGAGTATTAGGCCCATAATGGAAACATTTTCGCCAACGTTTCTCCACCTGCCTGAGCCGGCGACCATCCTTCGCTGAACTCTCCTCTCGAAGGATATCCCAGGGAACCTATAACATCCCCCAGATATTCTTCAGTTCTAAGAAATCAGGGGGACATTCAATCCTAGGTTGAGAAGTACTGGGTTCGCCTGCTCCTCGCATGACAACTCCTGAACCCCCGGCATCGGATGGAGCCGGAATACCAGCAGAAGATCCCGGAGCACCAGAAGCTACCGAGATAGGAAGTTCATCCTGAGCAGGATCCATATCTACATGACAATAGAAAGCAAAATCAGATCCCGGGGAAGAATGGCTCTGAGAAGAGGGAACATAGGCAGGGTCAGACTCGGAATCTAAGGAATGTGTCATAGATGACGACATAGACTCCCTATCTTCTGGAGGATCCCCGGGATGGGAAGACTCAACCTCATTCCCCACCAGGATAAAATTGACGAGAGCACGACGATCTGAACCCTGTTCGACAGGGACAGAACTCTCAGAACTATACTCATCAGGAAGATGGGTTGATGCAAGGAGAAGAGCAGAAGGCTCTGGGTTTAAAGTATTGAACGGTCCATCCACACTCTGGGTAACTGACTCACCACTCTCCACTCGTCGCGAATACAGAGGATAAAACCAAAAATGGCAAGATTCACAATAATCAGGATTGGCAATGGAGGGCGTACCAGAACAAGGATTTGGCTCATTAGAAGACCTATATTTGCGAAGCCCCCTCGCAAAACTCTCAAGAAGATCAGTATCATTTGATTTGGAAGAGGAACTACTCGTCAACACAATAATATCCTCGGTCATTTTTGAAAGAAAGAAACCGAGAAACTACAACTAAACCCTAAAGAAAGGGGAAGAATGCAACAGAACAATCCAAGAATCAGGAAAGAGCCAAATAAAGGCACAAATTAGTAAAAAGTAGAAGCAATACCTGAAAAATGAAGAGAAAATGTTGCTAGAAAGCGTGTCTGAAAAACGAGCACGAAAATGGGAGAAGAAAGGTTTTTAGGAACTCTCTGTCGCAGGAAATGAAGAGACAGGAAGCGCGAAGGTGAATAGTGAAAACTTGAATAAATGAAAAGGTGAAAATGTAACGGGTGAAAAGAAATAAAAGTAAAAACCGTCACATCACCTTAATGGGTGTGGTGCCCAAAAACCACGCTAATCATCACTCATAATGCTCAAAATGGAGCGCGTGAAATACACGCGCCCAAAAAGTAAACCAACCGTCATCTCGTGATGTTTCCAGAAGCAACATCTACAACCCACCGGGCATGATAAACGAACTCGTCAACTTATCCCAAGAAAAGCTTGACGACTTGGGGGGCAACTGTTGTGGACCAAAATAATGATATCCCGGATAGACGCGTACATGCCGAGTCAAGTAGCCACCAATTACCGCCAGCATCCCGGTAAGTTGGGCGGGGCCTATTATCAAGGCCCAGCTGTTAAGGATTGGGCCCAGGCTCAAACCCTGGCCCAATACGGACCGCATTTAGGTCATTTACCTCACTCTATAAATACTATCATAATGCACCATGCAAGGTACGTACGATATATTATCATATGCACAAAACCCTAATTCACTCACTGACTTGGGCGTCGGAGTGCTTGCAGGTGCACACTACCGCCGTTGGAGCTCAGGACCCAGGAGTAACCCTACTACCCTTCGCTGATCAAGAAGACCATCTTGCTCGTCCTATATCCCTGTCAGGTTAGATCACAACAAAATGGTATCAGATACATAGGTTCATCTATTTATATTACATGTCTTTTTTTTAATAATAATTTATAATTTATATCACATGTCCTACTAACTAATAAGGACTACTCCAACTAACTTTTAAAAATATAACTAAAAAAAGACAGTTAACAAACATCAAGAGTATCCGTTAACACACATTCCCTCAAGATGGCACTACATTAAAATATTATAAATATAAGAAGACTATTTTTTAATAATTTAATAATATTTTTGAAATGTTGTTAAAACTTTTTTGTAATATGGTCTATATACAACATTTGTCTACAATGTTGCAAATGCACAAAGAAAACATTTTTAGTAGTTTAACAACATTTTTTTAACAATTTAACAATATTTTTTTAAATGTTCCTAAAGGTCAATTATGTAGTAGTGAGAATGTGTATATCCAACATTCTAATTGGATATAAGATACTCAAAAGGAGCCAGTGATAAAGGCTTTGCGAGTATGAGATGCGAGAGACAAAAAAGTTGCATTTTTGTATGGACACATGATGGATGCAAGCGTGTGGTCACACACGCAGAAACAATAACTCGCGCGTGGGAGCGCGTGAAGAGGCTGATTGCCATGAAATTTCGCGGTGAGACTCGTAGAATTTCGGCGAACGTTGTTATGCCGGCAATGTCGTCAAACAATGTTCAGAAAGCAGCGAACTAAAGGTGGCAACGTAAGGCTTCTTTTTTTTTCAACTCTTCTTGAAATATGAAGAGCAACACACTGAACGGAAAGCAGAACCACACATCAACGGGGGCTTCTAGACAATGTCACTCATAAAACAAAACAACCACAAGAACTAAAGGATTATTTGATTGAACCAGTATCCTAAAATGAAACCAACATAGGATTATTGGACAAAACCAATATCCTAAAAGGAATTGAAACTTTGAAAAGCGATCAGAACCTAAGCTCTGATGCCATGTTAGAGCAAGAGAAAAGGTGTGAAATACTTGTATATTTCTGAGGTATATTTAATCTGTACAATGAGTTATTTATTTTTAGGCGAGTCAGCCTATACTAAAAAGGGAAATATATTCTGAATAATGAATAAATAATCTCAACAACTCCTAAGAGAACAAATCATATCCTATCAAATCATAATCCTAATCCTATCATATCAAATTAATTCCTAATCAATTATGATATTTACAAATCAATTACAATGTTAGAAAAATCTCAACATCTACAAATATCTCAACATGTTTAGTTTAAAGAATAAGATGCTGAGAGGCAAATAAGTTGCATTTTTGTGTTTAGTTTAGAATGAGAGATAGAGAGGTTTTACAAAACATTCAAAATAAAGATATGTTTACTTTCATTTTCTTTTCTTTTCTTTTTCTGTTTTCATTTTTATTTTTTATTAGTTGTTAATATGATGGTTATGACGAAAGCCTTACATCGACTAGGAATATGGCTAAAAAAGATGAATATAAGAGGTGTGACAAACATCCTCCTACTTGGGAGTGAGTTAGACCAAAAGTTCGAATTTAATATAGTATCAAAGTCTGACCAACCATGATGTGGGTCATACTCCCACATGTAGATAGGCTTGGCAGTTGGCACATTCTATGGTTTGAGACCAGAAACATGGCATTTGATCCACCAACTCAAACTGGTCCAAACCTACACCCATGCGTCGCAACGAGTAGGACATTGTCTTTTTCTTCTTCTTTTTTTTTTTTAAAAAAAAGAAAAACTTCTCAATCCTAAAGGCAAGAGCGACTCAGATAAATCTACATAGAGGTGGAAACGAGTTAGAGCTAAGTATCCAAAATTTAAATTTAGTTTAGAAATAAAGAGTTCGTTTAGTGACCAGGATAAGGAGCTCAAGATAAGATAACATATTATATCTAGTTACTATCTGTAATTTAGTGAGCCAATAAGATATGATAAGCTTATCATATTAGCTTATCATATCTTACTCTTTAGTAGAAAAGGTTAACCTAGAGGAGAGTTGAGTTAGAAATCAGCAGGATAGGATAAGAAATTTTATTTCTTACTTTACCTTACTTATAATATATATTCTTAAATTAACATTTATATTTATAATAAAAAATTAAAATATATAATAAAAATTAAAATTAATAATTATTATTATTATAAATATTGATAATAATAAAAAATTTAATAATAGTAATAATAATTATTATAATAGTAATAAAAGAAATAAGTAACAAAAATGAATAAAAATAATAGTAATAATAATAAAAATAAATGATAAAGAAAATTAATAATAATAATAATAATAAATAAATAATAAATATTGATAATAATTATTATTATAGTAATAAAAATAATAAGTAATAATAATAAATCATATTAATAGTAGTTATAATAATAATAAATATAAATAATTAAAATAAAAAATAGTAATAAAAATAAATAATAATGAAAATAAATAAAAATAATAATAAAATTAAATAATAATAATAGTACTAAAAATAATAATAATTGTAATAAAAATAATTAATAATAATAATATTAATATTAAAAAGAAATATTAATAATAATAATCATAATCATAATCATAATAATAATAGTAATGTAGTAGTATCTATTCTGATATCCTATAGACACATCAAACACGGGATATGATAAGAGTTTATCAAGAGTTATCCAACTGTTATTATATCCTGTTGTTATTTAACCCTCTTATCATATCTTGCCTTATTCTATTCTGTCCACCAAACGAGCCCAAAATATATTGTTTAAGCTTGTCTCATTTATTTAAACGAGCTTAACTTAAAGCTTAAACTTGCTTCTAATAAAATATGAAGTTTGGACATAACTTGTTAGGCTTGTTTATTTAATTATTCTTTATGAAATATTTCTCTTTGTTTAAGTTTGATAATTATCTATACTTAAAAAATAATTTAATATTATAATTTTATTAACTTTTAAATTGTTTTAATTTCATTATCTATCTAATAATAGACTGAAAGGAAAATTTAAGATTAGTTTTAATTTATATGATAAAGTGATACATATTTTTCTGTATACATATAAATAACAAGCATCGAAAAAATCTTCAGCATCACTTTATTGATAAAATAATTTCTTTCGAAAGTTTGTCCACCTAAAAAAAATTATTAGTGATAGTATTATATATTAACTTATTATTATTTTTATACATATATAATATAATATTTAAACAAGCTACTCGCGAACTCTTAATGTCAAGCTTGTAAAGTTTGAGCTTGACTCATTAATATATTTGAGTCCAACTTAAAGGTTGAATTTGTTTGTTTAGTTAAACAAACAAGTTTTAGCAAGTATTTAACGAGCCGACCCAAATAATTCACAAAGAGCGCAGCTGAGCTCATTCCACTCCTACTCGGAAGGTGCATAACTACTCATATACACCGGTTTTGCAATTGTTTTTTGTTTCTTATATTTTATTTAATTAGAGAAGATGATTTGAATATTGATATAAAATAATAATTTAGTAACCGAATAAATAAAATTATTGGTCACTAAATATGATGTTGTTGGTCGATTCCTTAATGACCACATAAACAAGTTTAAAGGTTAATTTCTTTGATTACCAAATAGAGTTTTTCTAGTGGTGGTGTTGGCTACAAAGTAGTAACAAAAAACAGAACTAACCATCCTTTAGAGAGCAACAACTCATAACCACAAATTAAAGCCACGTTATTAAGGTGATTCATTTTATTATTAGAAAAATGGAGATAGGTTATTGCCATTCTATTGTCTTTATTGTCACATCTAATTAACCACTTTAAAAATATTTGTATGTTAAATATTTTGATTTTATCGATTAAAAATAAATTTTCATTTTAAAAAATTTAAAAAGGAATGACAATAGATACAATATAGTAGCATCCAACGAGTTGGTCAGATGATTGAGAATTACATCTAATTACTGCTTTGTGTAATTAAATGCTACATTTTTTTTCATTTTTTTAGCTTTTATAATATTTTAAATATTGCTTTTAGGATAATGATCAACAAAACACTCTATAGTATTGTTAGAAAAAAAATTCAAATTTAATACATTATTATACTTAATAAAAATTAAACATGTACGAAGTACGATTTAAATTATTTAAATTATGTGTCCATTATTATTATTTTTCATATATAAAAGTCAAATTTGAAAAGTAAAATGACACTTTTGGTCCCTTAACTATTTGCACCAATTCAGTTTGGTCCCTTAACTTTTATTTTGGATTCAATTTGGTCCCTACCGTTACTTCCGTCAAGTATCCAAATTGAACGGGTGGGACCAAATTGAATCTAAAATAAAACTTAAGAGACCAAAATGAATAAAAAAAAAAGTTAAGGGACCAAAGTGAATTGATGCAAAAAATTAAGGAACCAAAAGTGTCATTTTGCCAATTTAAAATCTTATTACTATTTACCAAAAAAAACTAATTGAAATCTTACTTAAAATAGAGTATTTAACTCTACATAGAGAGCTCTCCAATTTAATTACTACCGCTATTGCAACCATCATATTTGTTTTAGAAACATGGTAATGGTATGATGATTATTTAATCATAAAAGTTACTAGAACTGTCCCTTTTACTTTTACATACATTTCAATTTCAATTTGGACCCTTTAGGTTAATTACTGATAACTTTGCACCTGAGAATACTTTCGACCTTATTGAAAATTCTGATAACTACTTTCAGAATTTACAAGAAAATGAGAAAAAGAAAAGGAAATAAAAGGCTTTAAAGCCAAAAAAAAAAAGGTGTTTGATTGACATTATTATTTTGAAGAGTACTGCTTAACATACGTGAAAATGATACATGAGCCCGCAATAATGCGAGTTCCTTGATGTTAAATTTGAATTTTAAGAAAATAATTAAAAAAATCAAAATTTCAATAATTAGTTTTAAATAATATTTATGATATCTTTAAAAATAATTAAATGTTACAAATCAACACATCATTGATTTTAGTATTATTTTGGTTCTTACCTGAATCTAGAGTCAGCCTCAAAGTTGTCAAATTCTAGAGTTTTCGTAACTCGTGGGGTGTTTGTAATCTCAACTTATAAACTAATAAAGGTTTATTTATTATGAAAATAATATTAAAAATATTAAATAATATTCAATCGACAGTTATTTAACTTGTTTATACAACTACAAATTAATATATATTAAGTTTAACCTACCACAAAACCTCACACATTCGAAATGTTTTAGTTTTTTAGAACAATTTGTAAAATTGGTGAATGCATGAGGATTTGATATGTGTTTTATATTTTTAATTTATATACAATAATGTGTCTTTAGGTGGAGCAGTCAATACATGATTGTTTTGACAATTTAATTTAAAGATAAATTTTTATGTAAAAACTAGACTCATAGAAATAAAATCCATGCATGAAATTGGGTGAAAGCTAATTTTCCTAAGTTTTCTTACTCTCTGTCTCTGGCTGATTTCACCTGTTTTATGTTTGAAGGCTATTAAAGATTGATTTTTTATCCATTGTTAGTTTGATAGATTTCTTTGGTGTTGAGTATTCCTATTTGTACACTATAAAAGGGTATCGGTATGATTCGGAAGCTAGCATGGTGGTAGTTAAGAACTATGTTAGTTTGAATTTTGCTTTATAATTGTTCTACTTCTGGTTTTTGTTGTATCTTGTTGCTGTTTTTCCATTTTCGCTCTAGTGGTAGGGCTTGACTAATTTGTATTTTTCAGCACCTCTGGTGCTTTAATATATTTCTGATTGTTTGGCCGATCAAAAAAATTGAATCGGTTGTAAATTTGCGATTCTATGAGAGTTTACGAGAGTTTGTTAGAGTTTATCTGAGTTTGTGATGAAAAGAGATTTGATAGAGAGTCAACTCGTTTTGTCACTTGGACGTATAAATTATAATCTTCTACCAGTTGACTTGAGAGTTTGATAACTTTAAACAGGACCATCAGGTAACATATGGTAGGCTTTAGATATTTCTTAGGGTGACTCTCATTGGACTATCAAAGATTAAATAAATCATGTCCTTAATCTGGTTGATCTATATTGAATTTCTATAGATTGATTATTGATTTGATCATATTATCATGTACTCCAATGTTTCAATGTAGGTGTTTGTAATACTTCTGGTGTGTGGTGCCAAATGCCTTCTATTTTGTCTTGTTTGTTTTATTATGATAAGATTTTCTATTATGTTTGATTTTTTGTGGTTGATTTAGTCTTTTATGTTTATTTTTAGGTTTTATTTTAATTCTTTTTAATGAAGTTATGAAGAATGAAATTATGACTTTTGAATAACAATAAAGGGCGAAATTGAGACAATAAAAAATTGAAAGATTAAATTGAGATATTAAAGAAACATCAAGGGTAAAATTAACAAAAACAAAGGATAAAAAACTATATTAGAATTTTTGTGTAATATAAATGATTAATCATATATTTTAACCATAGAAATAGTATGTAATAGAAAGCATACTTTGGGAAGGCAGTATTTTTATAGCTATTATAATTACAATTTTTAATAAGATATAGATAATGAGTGTGATTATTGTAACTCTTTTTTATTTATTATCATTTGTATTTAAATATTTTAATAATATTTAAATATTATTGATACTATTATGGACTAGGATGTTAGTCTAAGAACCATGTGAGTATGATAAACATAAAAGGCATCTTAAAGTCATTCCACCAAAATGATCAATGTTAAGATCGTTTTAAGTATGAGATCCAAATACACACTAACTTAACATCAAAGATTCCGATATATAAAAATATGTTCCATTCAAAACACATAAAACCTAATATAGTCACCGACTTTAGTATCAAAGACTCTGCATGTACATCTCCATCACAATTCTGGTGCATCAACAAGCTTCCAAGAGCACAAAGAGGTGATCCATCCAAGCCTTTTTTCTAGTACTTTTATCCCTTTTATGATTGTGGTCTCATCTCATCTAAAAATTAGATCACATCAAATACTCTAAATATATTAGTTGAAAAATATATTTTATGTTAAAAAAATTAAAAAATGAGTGATAATAAATAAAAAAGAGTGACAATACCACTATCATATATAAAAGATTTTTTAAGATTAAAATTTAAATTTACCTATAAATTTTAAAATTATAATATTTTTATTTTATAAAAAAGTTTAATAAAGTTCTAAAACTTTTTTTATTTTGACAAAAACATAAGAAGGTGTGCTATAATCATTCAACGCATAGATTAACTAATATAAAATTGTTTTAGTTTAACTAATAATTTCAAAATTGAGTCGTGAGTTTACAAATGCATTAACGGTTTGGGAATAGATTTTTTCATGTTAAAAATGAACATGATATATCATGTTGATATTTATGTGTCTATCTCTCTCTTCATTAATATTTATATGGACCCACATATTTAACACGCATTTAATATCTATGAAAAGAGAGATAAACACAAAAATATCATTATGATACATCATTTTTTTTTAAATATGAGTGAATCCATTCCCTAAATATTTTTAAAAAAAGCATTGTACTTTAATTGTTTAGAGAAATAGTTTTGTTTCATATGATGATTTTACCTTGCTCTAACAGGATTCTTCTTCATGTAGGATATAAGTGATCTAGAAAAAAAGGGTATGTTATTTTGTTTAGTTTAAATATATTTTTAATTTTTAGCTTTACATTAATTTGAGCTTTAGTTCTTATATTTTAAAAGTTTTACTATTAATTTTTATAATTTCAAAACATTAGGAAATAATCCTTTATGGAGATCAAAAGTAAAATAAATTCACGATGGTAGATGGGAATGGCAAAGGGGCGGCACGACTTTTGTCATTTCCATCTTCACTAACAATGAAGTGGGTTCTAGTTTTGAAATAAATAAAGTGGGAAAAAAAAAATCAAACCTAACCCCACTTCGTTGAAAATAAAAAAACCCACTGATACTCTTACTCACATTATTATTTTTAAAAATAGTTCATTAATATAGTTTCTCAAATTAAACACTAAAAAAGTTTTTTTTAAATAAATTAATCACTTTAATTTACATAATGTATGAAAATTATTAGAAATAGAGTAAAATTATAGCTTTATTATCATTAATATTATTACTGATAATAATATTTTTTGTATATATTTTTTCAAAAAATTATGTATATATAAATATGTAGGTGTATATATATATAATTATGATTCCGGGACTAGTTTGGGTTGGATAGTTAAATTCTAAACCTAATCACAACCTCACTAAAAACCGACTTAAAAAGTTTAAATAGATAAAAAATTTGATCAAAATAAGTTTTTTCTGTCAAAATCTAGGTGAGATTAATCAAGTATAAGTGAGTCTGGTCTTATTGTCATGCTTAATTGTAGTGTCTTTTTCCTAATGAAATTTGTTGGTGTTAGTCCCTCTAAGAGTTGATTCCTAATATTTTAAAACTATAAGGGTCTATAACAAAATTTTTAAATTATAAGGACTGAAATTTGAAATAAGGAATAAAATTGTTGTATTTAAAAGTTGATACTGTTTTTTTTATGTTTGTTAGAAGAAGGTGGGTGATTGGAGAAGGCAGTGGTGAAAGTGGGCCAGTGCTGGTGAAATAGGTCCATGCTTCTATAATTCCATTTTGCCACCATTCCCAAAGCTCACATAAAGTCAAGAATCATTTTGCACTTTCTCTAGTCTTCTTAATTACCCCCTAATACTTCCCAACTCCTTTCCATTATTCATTATTACTTGCTTGAAAAATATCTGCTAAAACACACAACATTATACAATTATACATTATATAAATAAATATTATTAAATGTTTTTAACATACTTTTAAGAAGTAAAATCTAATTAAAAATTATTAAAGATTTAGGAATTAGATTTAGGAGTAGTGTAGTGTGGGGATATGTGTGTTTGGCCGATAAAAAAATTATTAAAAAATATAATTTATTGTAGTAAAAAGTCACATTATTATTAATAATGTGTACTTGTAATTATTTTTTTAATTTTAAAAATCTTATACATTATATTATCTTAGGTGTGAATATCAGCAATAACTATAAAAAAACATTTATTAAAAAATTAAGTTAAAGTTATTTAATTTAATTGATATAATTTAGAAAGTAGATTCATTTTTTAAAAAGTTCACCTATTTTTAAAACTCTATCGATTATCATTGAAAATACACATTTAAAGATAATTAAAAAAATATTCATTAATTAAAGTAAGAAATGGATAGTTTTTTTTTATTTTTTGCTGTTACTTATATTTAAAATCAGAACAAAAAAAATATCAGAAGTAGTACAATAATAACAAAAAGAAGAATACGACATAGGTTAACCCAATAAAAAATAGAAACTATAAAAAAAAAAATTGAAAAATGTATTCCACTTTTTTTTTTTTATGGAAACCCACTTTGCCAAAATTTTGATCTAACGTTGCAAAAATACTCTATTTGTTTTTTGTGAAAAAAATACTCTATTTAAGTGTATGTTTGTGTTAGATTTTAATAAAATAAAATAAGAAATAAAAAAATATATAAAAATCAAGATAATTTTGGAAGAAAAAATAAATCACAACTTCTCATTTTAGAACCTTAATTTATGTGCAACAATATTACAAAATTTATTCCACTCTTCTACATAAACCCATTTTGCTATATTTTTTGTTTCACGAGAAAGTAATACAACTGGAGATCGAATCTCGTACCCACACACGCATGTCCTCATACGCTCACCAACTTAGCTACATAACTAGGACACTTTGCTATATTTTGAGTTAACGTTTAAGAATACTCCATCTAAGTGCATGTTTATGTTAGATTTTAACAAAATAAAAAAGTCTTAAATATGTTTTTTGTCCTTGAAAGATAGAAAAATAAGGATTTAAGTCCTTGAAAAATGTTTTTTAGGATTTAAGCCTTTAAAAAACTCAAAAATAGGTGATATAAGTCCTTGAAAAATACTGATGTAAGGACTCAAATCACCCCTTTAAAGACTTAAATCCTAAAAAATATTTTTTAAGGACTTAAATCATAATTTTCTTATTTTTCAGGGACAAAAAACATATTTAAGCCAATAAAAAATTATAAATTAAGACTTTTTTTTACAGAAAAAAATTTTAACTTCTCATTTTAGTACTTCAATTTGTGTACAACATAATTACAAAATCTTAAGCTAACCGATCTAAGCCAATCAACCAACAAATCATAATGGATAAAGATGATAAAACAAAAGTATAAAAAAATGATAAAAAAAGAAAAAAAAAGAAAATTGGTAAGCTGATTTGCAATACAAAATAGTAACAGATTGCTACGCGGCACAATAATTGAGGCAGAAATTATTGCTCAAAATTTTGAGATTCATAAAGACAAGTATAATTTTTCTGAATGGAAGGTAGTAGCAAACTACAAGATCTATACCTAATTTAGATTCTGAACTTTGGATTAAAAACTCCCCCAATTTAACAATACCCTTCTTCTTCTTCGCTTTCCAAATTTGTAATGTAACCACGGCCAGATCCCAAAACTTTCTCATCCTCTACTCTCAACTATTTTTCCTATTTAAAGAAAAAAATATCAGGTGCTACCAGTCCTACGAGATTCCGTTACGTCACCATGAAATAAAACCCAACATGAAAGAGAGAAATGAGGGTATATCCGTCATATCATATTTAAATGAAAACCTTTTCTAGCTATCTAGTTAGTTAGTAATAAATCAATTAATTAAGTAGTAGTATTCTCTAACAAGCAGTAACAACTGTAACTGACCCCAAGCAAAGCCGGCTCATTAAACGCTTTCTCTTTTATTTTTCTTTTTAAATTAGACTATGTTTAATTTAATTTAAATAAATAATAATAAATAATTAGTATAATTTAATTTTCATCAGAATTGGAAATTGGAAATTGGAAATTGGAAATTGGAAATACAAGCCCCCTCAGTGCTATACTCTCTTTCTATCCGCTTAGCTTCTGTGCTTTCTATGATTCCCACTCATTTCTCCCTAAACAGCACAAAAAGAGAAAACAAAAGGGGAAAAAGGAGAGAGAGACACACAGAAATTTCTTGAGAGAGAATCCTCGCCGCCGGCGAAAATCAAGTATAGAATCTCACGGTGGTGAAGTAATGAGCAGGGGAATTTCCTGCTGAGCTACACACTGGCACCACCGATTCGTTGCCGGAGTTTACATTGATTCTGGAGCCATCTCGGAAACAACACACTAATATCAGCGCCAAAGAAATGCGCGGTGCACTTGCGTGCGACGGCCCCGGCGACGTTGTCTCCGGCACGAAGAAGAACAAGCAGGAGCCGGAGAAGGAGGAGAGAGAGAAGCCGTCGCCGTCGTTGTCACTGCCGGTGGTAATAACTGGGAGAAGCCGGTCGCAAGGAGGAGGCCGGAGAGTGACGCCGGCGAGCCTTCCGGTGTTACCGGACGCCGGATCCATGGTGGAGAGGGTTCTTCCGAACGGCGATTTCTACGTTGGAAGCTTCTCCGGCACCGTGCCTCACGGATCGGGGAAATACTTGTGGACGGACGGGTGCATGTACGAGGGAGAGTGGAAGCGCGGAAAGGCTTCCGGCAAAGGCAAGTTTTCGTGGCCTTCAGGTGCCACCTACGAAGGTGAGTTCAAGTCGGGTCGAATGGAAGGGTTCGGAACCTTCGTCGGATCCGAAGGAGACACCTATCGCGGGTCATGGAGCTCCGACCGGAAACACGGGTTCGGTCAGAAGCGTTACGCGAACGGAGACACTTACGAAGGGTGGTGGAAGCGTAACGTGCAAGACGGACTAGGCCGTTACGTTTGGAAGAATGGGAACCAGTACGTTGGGGAGTGGAAGAACGGCGTTATTTCCGGGAAGGGGGAGCTCGTTTGGGCTAACGGAAACCGTTACGAGGGGCAGTGGGAGAACGGAGTACCTAAGGGGCAGGGGGTAATGAAGATACAGCACAATGGGTTTTTTTGGGGTGACAATTTTACCCTCACGATAAGGAAGAGGTCTTCGGTGGATGGTTCTAGAGGGAGCGTGAACGAGAAGAGTTTTCCCAGGATTTGCATATGGGAATCGGAAGGTGAAGCCGGTGATATTACTTGTGATATAATCGATAATGTGGAAGCTTCTATGTTCTACCGCGACGGAACGGCGTCGGATCATGATGATTTTCGCCCTAACCCTTGTTGTTTCTCTAGCGAAGTGAAGAGACCGGGTCAAACGATATCCAAGGGGCATAAGAATTATGATTTGATGCTTAATTTACAATTGGGGATAAGGTGAGTGAGAGGTGCATTTTTTTGTTACTGTGATTTGTTTGTTGTTTTAAGCAATTTGTTTACAAGTTTTTTTATTTGTGTAGGTACTCTGTTGGGAAGGATGCCTCAACGTTGCGTGAGCTTAAACAGAGTGATTTTGATCCGAAGGAAAAGTTCTGGACAAGGTTTCCGCCTGAAGGGTCCAAGATTACGCCGCCCCATCAATCTGCAGATTTCCGATGGAAGGATTATTGCCCTGTGGTTTTCAGGTAAAGCTTTTTCCGGTTTTTTTGCGTTAATTTGGGGGAGTTGGTGTGGTTGTTTTGGATGGTATGGTGAATAGTGTTTTGGCATCTTCCAGTTGTCTGTTGTTGACTGTTTCCTTGTTTGAATTTTCAGACATTTAAGGAAGCTCTTTCAGGTGGATCCTGCTGATTACATGTTGGCTATATGCGGTGATGATGCCCTCCGGGAACTTTCCTCCCCTGGGAAAAGCGGCAGCATCTTCTACTTGACCCAAGACGACAGGTTCATGATAAAGACAGTGAAGAAATCTGAAGTCAAGGTTAGATACTTGTGTGATTTAGACTTTTGCAGAGTTGTGTCTTTGCTAAATTCCACAATTTTCTCCATAGAACTCACCTCCACTACCAAAAAAATGTCTGTTTGTTCTCTGCTCTGTGGCAAATGGCAATAGATAGTAAAAATTTTAACATAACAGTTGAGTTGGTTCCGAAGATGTTGGCCTGCCTTTTATAGTTTAGCCATTTGTGTATCTAGATTGACGTGTGCGTGATTCTTGTAACTTTTAGGTGCTCCTACGGATGCTCCGGAGTTATTACGAACACGTGTCTCGATATGAAAATTCGCTTGTGACAAAATTCTATGGAGTACACTGTGTGAAACCCATTGGAGGCCAAAAGGTATGTGGATTGGTTGATATAATATAACTGTTTGAAGGGGTTGTCCTATGTTTCTCAGCACCTGACTTTTCATTTTTATTCAAAAATTAGATCCGGTTCATTGTGATGGGCAATCTTTTCTGCTCCGAATATCCAATTCATAGACGATTTGATTTGAAAGGATCTTCTCATGGCCGGACAACAGATAAACCTGAGGAGGAGATCGATGAAACTACCACCCTCAAGGACCTTGATCTCAACTTTGTGTTTCGTGTGCAAAGAAATTGGTTTCAAGATCTCATCAAGTAAGCTGCAGTGTTAGTTTTTTGTCCTTTTTATACTTTTGGGATGATACATAGCAGTGAAAATGTTATACATACAGTATGCTGATATAATCCTGATATTTTGTTCAGACAAATTGAGCGGGATTGTGAGTTCTTGGAAGCCGAGAAAATTATGGATTACAGTCTCTTGGTTGGCCTTCATTTCCGTGATGATAATACTTGTGACAAGATGGGATTGTCACCTTTTGTTCTACGCACAGGTATTGATCCGCCATCCACTTGTCGGTATATAGATGGTATTGTTTATGTTTCAAAAGTTTAAAAGTCATTTTGTTGCCCCCTTTTAGGCAACCGTGATTCTTATCAGAGTGAAAAGTTCATGCGTGGTTATCGCTTTCTTGAGGCAGAGCTACAAGATAGGGATCGAGTAAAATCTGGAAGGTATGTTATTGTTATGATATATTCTACTTCCTTGAAATTATTGTTAATGGTATTTTTATTTATTAATTTTATAAATTGATTGTTAGAAACACCTGCATTCTAAGTTAAAATGGATAGGCACAAGGGATGTTCACTGTCAGTTGGAATCATTAACCATGGTGAAATGAGAATTTTTGTTTTGGAGTGATGGAGTTATTACAAATTTGGTCCTATTACCATCACATCAGAGTGAAAATAATCGATATTATCATGTTATCTCTTGAAAGAACCACCAACTAAGATGTTGTAGACCTGTACATGCACATTCTATATTTAGTTATAATTCTTCGATGGCATTAAAAATGTTAATTATTTCCTTATTTTAATTAATATCTTTCATGATCATAATTGAAAGTAGGTTGCATTATTTTGGGAAGTCAGTGGGCAGTATTGCAGTCTATTGTTGCTTGTAGGGAATTAGCTGGTTGTGGTCCTAATTTATTGGATCAAATTTGAATTTCTGAATTTGATTTATTATGGCCTGACAATAAATTCAATGAATCAATTATGATTGTGTCATACTTTTTTGCATTCATATCCTTTCTGAATTTAGCTTATACAATAAGGTTAGGCAGAGTTACTGACACAATTATACACAATCTCAACTTCTAATTACTGCATGGTTTCAAGATTGTGAATTTTGCACTATTTTTTTTATACTTCTTAACTACTCAAGGTGGTTGGTTTTTTATGTGAATGCATAATTAGTTGCAAAATTTTTTATATGTATTAAGCTGGATGATTTTTGTTTCAGGAAATCATTAATTAGGCTAGGAGCCAATATGCCTGCAAGAGCAGAGCGAATGGCTCGGAGGAGTGATTTTGATCAATACACCTCTGTCGGAATCAGCCACTTGACCCCTTATCGCAGTGGGGAGACTTATGATGTCGTCTTATATTTCGGGATCATTGACATTCTGCAAGATTATGATATCAGCAAGAAGCTTGAGCATGCGTACAAGTCCTTGCAAGTTGACCCTACTTCAATTTCAGCTGTTGATCCAAAGCTCTACTCGAGAAGGTTTCGCGATTTTCTCGGGAGAATATTCATTGAAGACAGGTAACAGTGAAATACAAAATGAGGCTGAATTATCTCTTCAATGAAGGTTAAGATCCCTGATTGATCAATATGATCACAAAATCCAGTTAAAATAGCTGGCATTTTGAAACCCTCTGGCATAGAGTGGTTTTGGATTTTGATTGATTAAAGTACCATTCTGTTCAAGTGGTTGATATAAGCTCGCCGGAATTGGGGTCGTTTTATGGCTGAATTTTTGAAGATACAGCCATGATGATGGCATGTCGAAGGAGGGGAAGATCTTTGTACATGGATGATAGGGATGGAGTCTTTTTATTTTTATTTTTCTTTCTTTGGAAATGGGGTGGGGTTTGTTAATTTTTTGTGGTTACTAAATAGAATATGAATATTATGGAAAAGATAGGAAAAGAGGGAAGTAGTGGAATGCTTCCCTGAGATTAGATTCAAAATTGCGTGAATAGTAGTAGTAGGAAATAAAGAAAAAAATGTACAGTTTTTATACAAAAGGGTGGATAATTGAATGAAATTATTATTTATTCATTTTTCCCAACTTATTATTGAGTTGTTGAGAGACATTTTGAAGACAAAGTTCATGAGATGGGTGACGAAGAAGTCTTCTCTTCTACACATCAAAGTCAATTATCTGTTGATCTGTTGAATAAATATAAATAAGTGGGGTTTCAGTGCTGGCTAGAATTAATAAAAGAAAAAAAAAGGAAAAAAATTAATTAAGGGGTCGTTGGGGTTAGCTTTTGCAGTGAAAGCGAGAGCGTTGGGGTTGAAAGAGGTTAGATATATAAAAGCATGAAAAGCAGAGAAAGCAGAAGAAAGATGCGTTGGCGTTTCTCGTTTTTCCTCTAATTTTGTTCACTTTCCACTGCTTTTCACTGTTTATAGTTGTGCCTCTCATTTGAGGTTAGTAAACTAATTTGACCATATTTGTTAAAATTTTGGGTTTGCGAGAAAGAAAAGAAACTTACCCTCTATACAAGTAATCACGTCACGTGACTGAAGCATGCTTTATTGAAAATTATAATTACACTTATGAAAATGTGAATGTTTTAAACTGGATCAAAATTGTTGAGATACTTATTGAGAGAGTTTTGAGGAGATTGTTAGTGTAATGTAATGTGTGAAGTAAGAGAGCGTGAATGGGTGGGGAATTTCCAATCAGCGATCATGGATTTCAAGCGTGTCTTCCACGTCCTTTCATTCCACTAATACAATACAATTCACATACCAGTAAATCTTTCTCCTAAACTTTATCGTAAAGAAATTAAATTTGGATTCAATACGTGACAATGAACCAAAATGTTAACAGTTAGGAAGCTACTAATATCGCAATTGACCGACTGCAACGTGACTGCAACTGCAATTTAAAAATCTTATTGTTGATATACAGGCTCACTTGTCTTTTTTTTTTTATTTATTATAGAAAAGCTTATTATATTTAGATCTTCGTTGTTTACTAAATTTTATATATTTTCTGTGAGGTTTGTTGGTCGTTGCAATGACTTTCTTAGATATAACATTGAATTATTAATTCTTAGACATAATATTGATTTCTCTTTTAAGATTTGTTGGTTTGTTACAATGATTTTCTTTATGAGAAGGTAAGTGTAATTTCACAAATCAGCAGAGTTTGAGTGTAATAAACTCCGTTAAAATTTAACCTTTTATTTTTAATACTATAGGTTATAGTGATGTTTCGATAATTTTCTTTTAAGAGAAATTACACTGACATTTCCTAAATTTTAGTCAGATAACACTAACCTTTGCAAATTTTAAGTCAGATAACACTAACCTCTGTTTATTTCATAAATTACACAGATCTCTCTTAAACTTTATCACCTCGTTACACAAACCTCCCATGCTATTAAAAGCCCATTAGTAAAGTTAGTTAAGGATGTTCTGCACGTGAGTTTCAACTCACATAGGTTAGTGAATTGTCAATTTTATTCCCATTATCAATTTTACACGTAAATTCAAGATTAAAGTTCACAATATGAACAATGTAAAAATAATAGTAGTAACGTTCAGGAGATATTAGTGTAAAAGTTTGCGTGTAAAATCGATAATAAAGGTAAAATTGATTCACTAATGTATTTGAGTTAAAATTGACAATTTACTAATGTATTTGAGTTAAAAGTTACGTGCACAACATCGTTAACTAACTACTTCACTAACGAAATTTTAACGACAAAAGTACGTGTAACCAGATAATAAAATTCAAGAGAGATATATATATAATTTCATGAAATATGCATGTAATTTAACCAAAGTTCACGAAAAATCGGTGTATTTTTCCCTTCTTTTAATTTTCCCTATTGTTACACTACAATTATTTCATGTTGTTATTGTTCCTTACAAACACAATTCATCTTTATTGTTTTTTTATTAATATAAATGTTTTTGGTGATATGGAATAGAGGGAGTATATGATATCCTAAATTTAAACTTTATTAATTTCATAGTACATAAAAAATTGGCATCATGCATAAAGCCAAAACTGTTAATCTAATCAAAATTTAATTTTACAAAACAATTTCTTATAAATTATTATGTTGGATGGGGACCCTAGGTCAAAGCAAAGGGACTTGGATCCCACATTCTCTTTCTCCATTTAATTTTTTTAAAAAAATTACCAAAACAAAAAAACAGACATTAGGCAAAAACATTAAGTAGCCGTACAACAACAAAACCGGCACTGCCTTCTCAACGTGACTCTCTGTTTTTTCAAATCAAAATAAAATACTTTAATTTCTTCTCACTCTTTCCACGTGCATTTCAACCCTTAACACCAAATGCATTCCAACACCTCCTAAACTAATTGCCCTAGTACTAACAAAATTTTAGTTTATTTTATTTTGGTTTAATAATTAAAAAAATAATATTCTTTTTTTAATTTCTTGATGACTGGTCAGTGGTCACTAGTAACAAGTTGCAAGTAATCCTTGTTAAACTAATCTGTAATTTGTAATTTGTGTGACTTTAAAAAGAGCTTGTTCATCTCGAATTTCGCTAACTAGATTTTGTGATTCAGAAGATCGATCGGTTTCTTCCACCTCTAATCATGGCTATCTTAAGTTATTTAAAATATTCTATAAAAAGTGATAAATAATTAGGTGTCACAGCTAAAAAAAAAAAATCTCATTTATTATCATAACTTTTATTCAGAATAGCTATCAATTTTTATAAGTAAATATTCACATCCACATTATACACTAAATTTAAGATAGCTATAGTTAGTATAGACTATATAAATAATTAATAATATTAATAGAAAAATTCGTTAGACAATAATACAAAAGAAAATTTCCATGATTTGAGTGATTGATTGGTTAAGTAATATTAATTGTTTTTCTTCTCAACTTAATATCTCTCTTCATTGACAATTTACTTGTTCTTTTTTATTGGTCTACTGAAGTTCGAATTGAAAAGTTATTACTTAAAATAACATTCTTAGACCAGATCAATCAATTGGACCTGTATGTTTATCTGCCTTATACTTCCTCTGTTCCTATTTAACTATCTGGAGAGAGAAAATTACACATATTAAGAAATGTAATAATTGTTATAGTTTTTCTCAAAATAAATTTTAAACTCTCCATAATACCCTTTATCTCTCCTTGTTTGATTGGTTGAATAGTGTGACATTGATTAACCTCCAATTAAACATAAAGTTAGAATTGATAAAAGTATAATTTATGTTACATTAAAAATATGACTGAATAAATAAATAAAAACAAGATTTTTTTTTCTTTTCGAACAATTAAATAGGAACAAAATGGATATTTTACACGAAAACCTATTGTACCAAATAACAATATTGTATTGAACAACATTATAAATATATTAATTAGGTTCTCAACTTCTCAACTTCCATTAAATTTCGGTGGCATTTGTATATATATATGGGTATAAACTATTGATTTCTAGTGGCTAGCAACTACTCTCAAGTTTAACTTCATTATGCTTTTCGTAAAGCTACCATATATAATACATATATTAAGTTGAATATGATTATTAGTATTAAAAATTGAATGAACGTGGCCACAATAACCTAAGTCAGTTAGTAAAAATTAAAAAATATATAGGATATATGGAATCTGACTCCGTACAGTATATTTTGAAACTTTTGATAGAGTCAAACACGAGTTCTGAGCAAAAATCAAATTGCAAATATTGTGAGTTAATTATTGGAGCCTGCAAGGCTGCAAGTGCCAAAATACTTATAAAAATGCGTTTCAACATTACCAAATCCCAAACAGATCTTAACTTAATTGGCTCTTCATGATGTTCGGATCTGTCTGTTTGGAACCCAAGAGGAAGAAAACAACATTATTATTATTTCCTGACAACCAAACAAGGGAGAGAAAAATGAGGGAACGTTGGCACATAGATCTATATTAATATGACAATAGTGGGTATGATAATGGAATACATATATTTGGATTGTGTGTAATTTGTAAAGTATAAATTAAATATAGTTTATGTTTCACTACAAGAAATTTGTTTTTTAGAGTTGGCTTTGACCCAAAAAATTGCTGCAAACTAAAATTTAGCGTCGGTTCTGAGGCCGTCGCTGATAGACACGAAGCAAAACTATTGTGTCGGATTTCTGACCGACGCTAAATTAGCGATGATTAGGCCACCACGAAACAAAACGCAAATAACGCTCCCACATATTCATAAAGCCACTGATAACTAGCGGTGGCCGTTGACCCCCGCAAAGTTGCGTTAGTATTGTTTTACGTGAGTTTTAATTGTCACGCAACTGCTCTAGCTCCAGATGTAGACGCTCCATCTATTGCTCAAGGCGACGACGCTACTCCTCATGGGCGCAAGGCAAGTCCTCCAATTCCTGATGTAGCCACAAAGACTTATCTGAGTCATGGGACATCGATATGGTAGGGCTTGAGTGTGACTTTTGAGAATGTAGAAGGAAGACATGCCCACTCAGTGACACGAAAAATGCGAAGGCATGTTCCAAACATCATAAACTCGGCTCCGAGTCTTCCCTCAAGCAGGTTCCTCCCACGTTGAGAGCTTAGTCTCCCTATCCACCTGGCATGACCTACTAAGAGACCCTTCATCATTTTGTGACATGGTCTTCTTGATGATTCTTCATTGATAATTGTTCTAATAAAAAAACATGGGTTCAACAACAAACATTTAAAGACTTAAATTAATGAAAATTTTGATTCTACTCACATAGGAATTTTTTTCCCTTTGCTCTATATCCAAGTTCTGTCCCTCTAATCAAGTCCCTCTAATCCCGTCCCTTTACACCCTATTGGTAGGGTGCTCTTAATTGCCTTGTTGTGCGTCAAAATGGAGGCATTACAATCATGGTAAATGATGGTTGTGATAATGGAAGGGGGTGGCTGTATATGTGACTCAAGGGTTGGTAGAGGGGATGGCTTGCGTGACTCGAGGAGACGTCGAACGTTGTGATCGTTGTAGTCTCGAGCATGGTTGCGATGGTGGAGAGGGTTGACGGCGTGCGATCAACCTATAGGGTGAGATCCTGTTAACAAATAAATCTACTCAGTCTACCTTTGTCTTTGCCATGCAAAGACATTTGTTTGACAATATGCACAATGAGAAACATGTGCTTATTATTAATTGTTTTCAAATTTATTTTTAATACTCAAAATCCTTTTAAAAACTCTACTCAGATTAGTTAATAGAAAAACCCATATTCAAGTTGAGAAATTTGTGTGTTTATCTCTTTCATACGTGATTAGAGAAGTTTTCAAACCTATATTCTTACATACAATACATATATAATATTATAGAAATAATACATTAACAAATGCAAAATAATTTAAAATTTCAAAATGCATCTTGCTATGAGTTACAAGTTAGAACACTGATTAGTGTACATTTACTATTGGTGTACACCAATACAGTAAGTATATATATATCAAACTTTTTCGTATAAGTTATTAAGGTACT
The DNA here is from genome assembly GCA_037177725.1 of Cyamopsis tetragonoloba. NCBI lineage: Eukaryota > Viridiplantae > Streptophyta > Magnoliopsida > Fabales > Fabaceae > Cyamopsis > Cyamopsis tetragonoloba. Next base: position 65,461,140 of record CM074119.1, read on the forward strand.
TCTCCTTTAATTTTAAAAGATATATAAGTTGGAGTATGGTAATGATAAACACCCCACAATTATGTCATTTTACTCAATTTTTATCTTATATGAAATGAAAAAATATTTAGAAACAAAAAAAGAACAACTGCAGGCCTGTAAAGAGAAGAGCTGGCCTGCTGGCATACAAGACAGACAATGGTACCAACTAGCAAGCATAGCCCAAAAAGGAACGAACTTTAAAATAACTAATTCAATAATAATAAGAACATATATTCAATCATCATCAGTTGGCAAAGAAAAGAAAGTGAGATAAAATGTCAAAAATAGAGAACAGAGGATTCATGGTTCAGGCTTAATTTGTTTTCATTAAAGTTTGCATTGTACTATGTTTGTTTGTATGTGTCTGTCGTAGAACATTTACACACATACAGCACCAGTTCAGTTTCTGGCTTTGAGACAGACCCATTTTCGAGTTCATCATCAGCAACCGTAACACAATTATAGGTAATTCATACACACTTCAGAGTGATCCAGAGTGTTCTGTCAGAAGATATATAGTTAATCAAGTTTAATTAGCACATAATAATTTTTAGAAAATAGAAAGATTATGAAGATATATGTCTGTGTTTTCTTTTTTTTTTTTGCCAAGTGAAAGGAAAGAGAATGTTGGTGTTTAATTTGACAGAAAGATTATAAGATTGCTGCACAGCTAGAAGCTAGCAAATTAAAGGAATTTGGTATGCGGTTTTAGATTTGAATTTGGGTTTAATTTATGATATTAAAAACTAGTTTATTGAAGAAAAATTGGCACACCATTATTTATCTTATGTAAACACATAATTAATCTTGATTTTCGTACCTTTTATGTATCTTTATCTACATTCTCTTACTCTCAACCAGTGCTTTTACGAAATATAATAAAAAATAAATAAATTCTTTTGATTAATTAATAAAACTAAAACAACCTTATTAAAAGTTAGTCTTATTTAATTTGTATATTATAATAAAATATGAAATATATTGAACTGATTGTGAAAAAAAAGAAAATTAAGTTATGATCAAGTAGTCTATTTAAATTTATTGTTTCACATATTTCTTACGGTTGTATAATCATACTTTTCTATTATTATTTTTTTAATACTTTTCTTGAATTATATTATTAATAATACTATATAATACATAACATCTATAAAAAAAATAATACATAATAAAATATATAATTAATAATATATATAATTATATAAATGAATTATTTTAATTTTCTTTGTGTATATATATAATACGGTATGAGGTGAGGTGAGTAGTATAGTACCCATATTCGAACTCATCCCCATTAAATTTTATAAGTAAATATCCGTACTAGAGTCATAGCTATTCAAGAGGTATCCCTACTCATTGTGGGTGTTTTTTTCATACCCATTGGGTATTGATTAAATTGTCATTCCTAATCTTAAGACATCTCCTTTACTCCCAAGACTAAACATTTAGTGCATGAAGTTTGCAGGACTGGACATTTGCGAGTGATCCGCATTGATACTGTAATACCATCTTGTTGTGGATAGATATCTGGGATAGATATCTGGGAATATCCCAGTCTAGAAGACCATCTCGGCTACAACATGAGGACGTTATCTCAGAAACATCCCTAGATGTATGTTGGAACCCCGTCTGTATGGCAATTGGATTAGAGGGATGAGGCCCACAAAGGCACATGCAAACTCTAATGAGTCCCTTATAAATACATGGGTAAGCATTACATGCAAGGTACATAACAATCATAACTCACATATAAACCCTAATTCTTTTGCTGACTTGGGCGTTGAAGTCACTACAGGTACAATCCCCGCCATTCTGGAGCTTTGATAACGTAACGACGTAGGAGGAACCCTACTTTCTTAGTGGATTCATCTTGTGCTCGTGGTCCATCCTTGGAAAGTTAGATCACAATATTGGTGCCATCTGAGGAAACCCTAATAAATGAACATTTAGAGTTGAGGCTAGGAAGTTTTTAGGGTTCACGATAACCAGTCGGGGGTTTGAGATAAACCTGGACAAGTGTAGTGCTATTTTGAATATGTAGAGTCCTAGGACCATAAAGGAGGTTCAACAGTTAACAAGACAGGTAGCAGCTTTAACACGCTTCTTGCTGGCATCCGCCAAGAAATGCTTGCCACTCTTTTAATCCCTCCGAAACAAAGAGGAGTTTAAATGGGATGATGACTACGAAAAAGCTTTTTGGGAGTTAAAGGCAGTATTATCATCACCACCCCTATTATCCTGACCCGATCTCGATCAGATGCTATATTTGTACCTGGCAGTTACCAGCGAGGCTTTGAGCACAATCTTGCTAAAAGAAGAGTCTCGGCTTCCGAATCCTGTATACTTTGTATCCAAAGCACTGCAAGGATTAAAGATTAACTATTAGAGGTTAGAGAATGTGGCTTATACTCTGTTGCTAGCATCCCGATGTCTGCACCCTTATTTTCAGTGTCATCCTATTACAGTCAGCAACAACCAACCAATCAGGCAGATTCAACACAAACCCGATTTAGCTAGAAGAATGATGACGTGGACAGTTGAATTATCACAATATGACATCTCTTATGGGCCGAGGCAGGAAATCAATTCCTAGGCTTTGATCGAGTTTGTTATAGAAATGACCTATCCAGGGGAGCAAGGTCATGGATGTTGGACAATTTTTGTAGATGGATCCTCAAATAAGAAGGGTAGTGGAGCTGGAATTTTATTGAGAACAATGAAGAAGTGGCTATTGAATATTCTTGAAATTTGACTTCCGTACTTCACACAATCAAGTAGAATATGAGCCATGTTTAGCCGGCATTAGAGCGACTAAGGAGTTGGAGGAAACTTCCATTACTATATGCTCTCACTCCTAATTGGTTGTGTTAGATTAGGCATTGTTATTATAGACTTTATCTAATAATTTTTTTTTTTGTTAATATAGTCATATAATATATAATATTTAAACTAAGAAATAGATAAGTAATTCTTATTTATCAGCAAACAAAACATTTATTTATAACAAGCACAAGTAGTGCCAAAAGCGAAATATATATATATATATATATATATATATATATATATAATTACTAATAATTAAATATATGTTATTATAAATATTTGATGTATTCCATCGATTTATATAAAGTTGGTATAGACCTTTAATGCATATACTAAAGTAATTCCAACAGTTTATATATACTATTAATTTATATCAACATATTAATTAATTATAATAAGAAAACCAAAAAATAAAAAACATTGACATTCGGATTTTTTTTGTCGTATACTGCTTGTGTTGGTAAAGCAAATACTCATATTTTTTAATTTTCTCAAAATACTCAGTTGACTTTTTTTTTTTTAAAAAAAAATATTGTAAAAACTTATGAAAAAAATTAATGAGAAAAAACATTCTTAAAATACAAAGACTACCTAAAGTGCAACGAAAACTTTGCCAGAGTATACCCTCTTAATATTTCCATAATTTAATTGCTTTTGTGTATAACCTCATTCTTCTATTTCTTCTTTTTTTTTTTTTTTGCTATTATTCTTCTATTTCTTCTTATACCTAACAACGGTTGACCCAAACAATAACACCTTTAACAAACCGAACAAAAAAAAAAAAATCAAGTTCTAAACAACTTTATGGTCTCAAGAATTTCCAAGCATGGGATGGATTGATCAATAAATATCGCTAACAAGTACCATAGTTATGGAATAAGTGTATTAATATAGTATTATTCTTTTTTTATTCAATTAAAAATAAATATTGTTATCTGATTATCGTTTCGTGTAAACTTAATTTCAAGAAGAGAATTAAACAATAATTTTGAGTTTGAATTTGCTAAATAGTCGGAGGAAGATCTTTGCCATCTATAATACTGGTCCTATCAGTTGTCTCATATGAAAATAAATGCAGTTTTGCAAGAAATAATAATAATAATAATAATAATAATAATAATAATAATAATAATTCCTTAAAAATATTGTACAATCACTTTAATAAACGATTAAATATGTTTTTAGTCTCTGTAAAATTTATCAATTTTACTTTTGGTTCATAAAATTTTTTTGTTTGATTTTTGTCCCTATAATGTTTATTTATTTTATTTTAGTCCTTAAAACTAAAATAAAAAGAAATTAAGAAATTTGTGGACAAAAAACTAAAGATAAGTTTTTATTGGGACAAAAATTAAACATTTTAATTTCTTAGGGATGGAAATCAAATAAAATTTTACAAGGACTAAAAATAAAAAACTTGAACTTTACATGGACTAAAAATATGTTTAAGTGAATATAAAAAAATATGTTTAACCCATTAATAATAAATAACTAAATTAATGCAACATCCCTTAGCTTCTTTTAGGATAAGGATATGCTTGCCATTACTACTGTTCATTGTACCACCCACATCCCCATTCATACGAAATTATTTTATTTTATTTTTGATAAAACGAAATAATTTATTTGTAGCTTTCAAAAAAAAAAAGAATTAATTGATTTGTAACATTAGGTGTAATGATATTTTATGAATAGTAGAGATAAGTTAATTTATTTATTTTTAATTATCATGAGCTAGAAGACCAATCAAGTAATGTAAAACATGCATGAATGTCTATCTGTCTATGAAAATGCTCTCCTTCTCTACTTTCTGATTCTCATATAATAAATAAACAAATGTATGTGAAGATGTGAAGCTGAGATTCGAAATTATTAGTATATTATTTAACTCATTTTTTGGCCTTTTGAATTCTTTTATTTTTTTTTTGTAACAATCAACATAAATGCTATACAAGTATCTTCTTGATGGTGATACATATATACAAGAGACATATATAGTTTGTCAAAATCTTTGACATTATTAAGAAACGCGGTTTTCATACATACGAATTTTGTTCCAACTTTAATTTCAAGACAAAGTCATAGCACAATATAATGCAACAAGAATTTTGCACAACCTAATTAATTTAAAAGATTCACTACAACGAAATTGACTTTTAGTAACATTGTCAGATACAACATTTGTAAAAAATATTGCAAATATTAAACGATAATACCTTTTAACAATTTGACAACATTTTTTAAATGTAACTCAAACCTTTTTGTAACATCGTCAGATACAACAGTTGTTAAAAATGTCGCAAATGCACAAAGGCAACATTTTTAGTGATTTAGCAATACTTTTTAATAATTTAGCAATATTTTTTCAAATGTTACTAAAAATCAATTATGTAATAGTGATTATAACACAATGATTAAGAGCTCTCTTGTTTCAATATATATATGATACATCAACCAATAAGGTGTTAACACAATGGTAATTAAATACACAATAATCCAAAAAAAAAAATCATGGTTCGAACCCTAAAACTAATATAGATAAAAAAGATATAAATTTGACTATACTTAGATAAATTGATTTTGTACATTTTTGTTTTATCATTATCCATACATACATGTTTCTGTATGCTCATCATCTGAACTACGTATATGATTATAAAAAAATAATTATCATTTAAAATAAAATGTGAATATATATAAGACGTGGCCAGTAATGTCTAGACCCAACATGAGGTTCCAATAGAACGGGACAATGTTCTCCAACATTATAGTTTATTTCACTTTCTTATTAATTATTATTAGTATTTTATATATTAAACAAATTTAGAAACTATAATTGTCTAAGTGAACCTCTCCTGGCCTAACTCTTGAACAAACAATAATTCTATAATAAAAGCCACAATAATAATTATGTTGTCTAAGGTTTCGGAAAAGGCAGAACACCATATATATTTTATACCTTAACTATCATAAATCACATTATTCCCTTGGCTTACTATACAAAATTAAAATTGGTTAAAATATCTACGTACCAAACTCTTGTACACGTGTATATATCTTCTTTCAATTCTAAGAAATATCATAATCTTCCTCCATGGATTTATCACTCATTTCTCTCTTTATTTCTTTATTTTTTAGGTGCCAACCGAGTAGCAAAGAATTTGTATAATTAGGATTATCTTTCTAATAAGCAGTGGCAGACCTAGGACATGAAGTTAGGATGTACAATTCAAATAGAAAAATTTTAAAATAGAAGTATAAAAAATTGATAATTTTAAAGGAGTTTTAAATGAATTTTAGTCACTATTTAACGATATAGTAAACATAAAATTATAAGATTTAAAAGCTAAATATACAAATTTAAATTTAGGAGATTCAAAAATATAAGTTAACAAGGGGAACGTAAAATTTAAAAATTCATAATATTACTTATATGTTTCTTGAGTTGAGGAGGTACAATTACACAGTTACACTCCTAACAAAGGTAATTGCATTAAAATTTTTCATTACGCTTATTTTGTCATAATTTTTGAAATTACATCTACTTTCTTAACTGTAATAGATATTTAAACTTTAAAGGTAAGTATAATATCTAAAATGATAGGTGTAATATAGGTAAAAAAGAAAAATTATAATAAATGTTTTAATTTTCTATATTAGAGACTTACAAAATGAAATATAGTACTTCATCCGTTTCTTCTTATGAGTCACTTTTAACTATGTCACACACAGTGGCAGATCTAAGACCTAGGTGTTAGGGGGTGCAACTTAATTAAAAAAAAAAACTCAATACAAAATTAAAATAAAAAAGAAAAAAATTAAAATAGGTATTTTTTATGGGAGTTAAGGATGAATTTTAGTCTATATTTAGTAATATAGTAGACTTAAAATTATAAAATTAATGAGACAAACATAAAATTTGAAGTCTAGGAGGTTCAAAAATATAAATTAGGGAGTGCAAAATACCGAAAAATCTTAGAATTACTCAAGAAATTTTCGAGTTGAGCACCCCCTCAACTCTATGTAGATCTGCCACTGATCACACATCTTAAGAAAATTAGTTAAAATTAATTAATAATATTAGGATTAACAAAATTTGTATTAACTTTTTAAAGTTATTCTTATTTAATTTTTTTAGTTTCATCAATCTTTATTTTCACATTCTTTATTCATTTTAATTAGAGTAAGATTGGTGATTGACACTATTTTTAAAAATTATAAAGTTATTAAATATTACAATTATTTAATAGTTCTCCCTTTAGTCCTTATTATAAGGCACATTTTTGAAGGATTTTGTGGTCCTTTTTATAAGACATTTCAGAAATCTCATAAAGTATTTATAGTTATTTTCTTTATTTGCCCTTATTAAATGTCTTAACTTTATTATACCAACCACTAAACACAATATGTAAGGAAAGGTAAAATTGATATATCATCATACTTTTTAAGAAAATTAATACAATTAACTATCTTTATTATATGCATAATTTAGGTATTTATACCTTATAAATAAGGACCAGAGAGTATTTAACAAGGCTATTAATTGGCATTATTATTGATTACTCGTCATTATTTTTTTTTTTTCTCTTATATTGAATCCGAGCCACCTATGATGACCAGTAAGCATCAATAATGCCTTTTAGAAAGCAAGCAGCCCAAGTTCCAAGACCTTAATTTGCATAAATTAAATTAAATTAAATATTCTAACATGAGATAATAATTTACGTGTATCTCTAGAGATTGATTGAAATGAATATTTATGGCTCAAATTTCGCAATCCTATAGGGAATCATTCTATGAATTGCGGTGGTCACTGTAGATGAACACATAGACTAACACTACTAGACAAATTAATGAGATTAAGATCGAGGGTGAATCAAATAAATGCCAAAAAAAAAAATATATGGTGAATCAAAACAAATTGGGAATAGCATTATTATTTTCTATGGTTTGAATATTATGAAAGCAATTGTTATTTATATCCATTTTCCAGATTTTCTATGATGCTATTTGCGCGCCACCACATGGATCCCAATCAACTAGGATTTGAAGAAATCTATTTAAAATAAAATAAAAAAAAAAAAGACATCATAATTATTCTTTACAATCACTATAAAGATCAAGATGTGCGAAGAATATAAATTATTTTATTCAAATTTCTTATTGAAAATTCAATATATATCTTCATAAAGCCCTACAATATCAAACTATGATAATAATTGATAGTATAGTTGACATTTCCTGACCTTGTATAAACATTAAAAGTTTAAAAAAGGAAATTAATTTTTTTTTGAAAAAATTGATCATAATGAAATAAGTAAAATATATAGGAAGTCGAGCACTTTTGGTTCTACAAACACTTCTCATAATATCACACATTGTATTACTAGATTTTAAAATTTCGTTACATAAAATATTCCTCAGATTGTGAGTATCCGAATAAATATGTGGTGATCTAAGACAATTGTGTGATGGCAAAAGTTTTGACCGAACAAATTAAAGGTGTCCAAATAGCTCATCTACAACACACTAATTGTTTGGGCGCTTTCAATAAGGATTTATCTATCCCGTGCAATTTTGCATAAGTTAAGAGTTTAACTATAGTAATTTTTTGTTGGGAAGGACAAAATTTGAATTACCTTTATATTATGTTATAATAAATGTTCTACTACCTTTCAATAACATCCAATCATGGGCACTCAATAAGTTGGTCGGATGGTTGAAGAATATTGCTTTGAATAGCAGGTCTATTGTTCGAACTATTGTGAATGCACTTTAGCCTATAATAAAAATAATATCCGATCATGGATTATTTTTGCAATCTAGTTTTTTTCAAAATACACCACCAACCCTTCTACTTAGATCCTATTAAATCGACTTGGAAGTGTGGGTGTTGATTCGGATCTTTACTACTTCGTCCAAAAAAAAATGATTTCTTATTTTTATTTATAGAATTAATTTAAAAATTTTCTTTTAAAATGTACTTTTGGGGAGTTGCGACCATAATCTGATGTTAAAAGACTCAGTTATCTATCAACTGAACCTACCTTTGTTAATAACCATAATCTGATGTTAAAAGACTCAGTTATCTATCAACTGAACCTACATTTGTTAATAACCATAATCTTATGTTTGAAAATGGTTTTAAAATATATTTTCGATTCTAGAAATTATTTTCTGAAGGTTGAGTGGTATAGGTAGGGGAAAAAAATTATGCAAACAGCTATTACCTAACTATATCTCAAACACGGTTTAATCTTGTCCAAAATATAAAAAATACGGTTGACCTCAAATAAGGCTTAATATAGAAAAATAAAATGTCTTGCTATTAATATGTCAAGTTCAACAAAACAAATATACTTAAACTAACCAAAAAAGGTTTGCTTTTTATTTTATTTTCCCTCATGGTATTGTTAATTTGTTCCCTTTTACAATTTGGGTATTGTATTGTTAATTTGTTCACTCTAAAAATTTGAATTTGAACATAATTCACTACTAAAAGCTAGTTTGTAAGATGAGGATTGTCACACTCATATAAATTTAACAATGGTCATATCACTAGTCGATGTGGGACTTCTAACCCCTCACACCCACCTGGAGCATGGACAAACACGAGTGACCGAACAATACGAGGCTAACAAACACCCAATAACACATCCAACAGTAAACATGAGGAGCCAACAAACGAGTCTAGGATAGACTCTAATACCATCTTATAATTTGAATTTGGGCCTAACTCACTCCTAAAAGCTAGTTTGTAAGATAAAGATTATCACACCCTTATAAATTTAACAATAACCATATCACTAACTGACGTGAGACTTCTAACATTCATAGAGATGAGGTTAGATATATATGAAGAGAAGTATAGATTTGTTTTGCATTGGAAACCTATGAGGTCCCTTCATTAGAATTCAAAATATACATGTACCACAAAAACTAGAAAGACATATCTTGAATTTTAAAAAAATAAATAAATAAACATATAAACCCTAAATATACAAAAAAAAAATATTAATTAACAAAATCCGGCATAATTGATAAATAGTAAGGTCATGACATGAGTTTATATCTTGACCATATGTATTAGAGCAAAAGACTTAATTAAAAGAAACAAAATCTATTTAGGTCACTTCTACGTTTCGGATAAATTAGTATTCGACTCATTCAGTTAGAGGATATATTTGATTTAAAAAAATAAAAGGAATGTTATGATTTATGAATAAGTTTTCTCAGGCTGATGAGTACAAAGGAACCCCACTTTAGAACATGAGAGTAGTTTGATTTTGATGCCAAACAATCAATATTATCCAAAATGGTCTCATGGGATGTTTTGGTTTTTTGTTGGGATGATTGTTCATCTAATGTCGTTTAATATAAACTTTATAATGGCCCCTTATGTGTGATCATGCTTAACTCAGTCATATATGTGGTGAAAGACTCTTTCAAGTTGTATCTCTTGAGTTTATTTGAATTTTGAAATATGCTTTTTTGATATGAAAGCATCAAATCAAAAAGCATTTTTGTTGGCATATGGCAACCACACATGCTTTGTTAATTAGATTTTAACCCTCTTTCTATTAATGGAAAGATAAAACAAGGAGGGAGAAAGAATTAGCTATCAATGATGTAGAATTTGTTTAACGGATTTAGCTGTTGGTATAGCCTTAATGACGTTTTCTAATAATAGTCTATAAATTAATAGTATATATTAAATTTTTTTATCAACCAAACACACACTCCACACTACATTACTTCTAAATCTACTCCATCGGGGATCGAATCCCTCACCATGAGCTCAAAGAACTCCTCCTTATGCCACTTGAGCTACAAGATCTCGACAATTGTATATATCAATTCACTACAAAAAAAATTGAAATTTACTAATGTAGTTTTGTAGGTTTCCGTTAGGTATAAACTTTGTGTAACAAAATTAGTTAGATTAGTTAGGGCAATGGTTAAGCAACTCATAAATAAACACTTAGAAATTGAAAAGTGTAGAGTATTTAATGTTACGAAATTATTTTCGTTTTAAATACAAAATTTTTACTAATGATTTGTTTAACCATTGTCCTTAGGGCAATAAATAGCAAAATTATATATATATATATATATATATATATATATATATATATATATATATACTAACAGATAAATATATGTTAGTATAAGTAAATGATATATACTATTGATTTATAAAATGTTAGTAAAGGTCTTTAAGGGTTATATTAACGAATAAATCTGTTAGACAAAGTCAATGCTATCGGTAGCTAATCTAACGGAAACACAAAAAAAACGTTAATAAATGGCAATTTGTTTGTAGTGATTACTCATATTAACATATTTATCTATGGAAAATGCTAAATAATGCCCTTAAGGCACTAGTTAAGATTACAAAAATAATAATATTTTATTAAAAATAGTAGACTTTAATGTTTCGAAACTTGAAAACTATTTAATGAACGTTGTTTATAGTAACTCCAATCATCTAAGAAGATGTATTTATTACACCTTAATAAATGCACTTAAGGCACTGTTTAGCATAACCCTTTATCTATTAGTGTTATTGATTATATATTTATTCATTAGTATAAATATTATAGTAAACAAAATTATCATTCTTTCTTATAAAGTATTTCTTTCTCCTAAATAAAATGTATAAGATGTTTACTCAATAATATTAATAATTTCAAAAAATATTTATTATTATTAATTTAAAAAAGATCCATTATGATAATTCGCTTTAGGCCTCAAAATTGATTGGGCCGGCCCTATAGCCTAGTGTCGCCTGTGCGCCTTAATATTGTAGGGGTCCCGGGTTTGAGACTGCACTTTGTGTATTGTTACTTCTTTTTCTTATTTATTTTTTCCATTGTTTCACGTTTCTATGCTTTTTCTTCTTCTTCTTTCTTATGTTTTTTTTTTTTTGTTTCCTTGTTTCACGTTTCTATGTTATTTCTTTTACGATATTTTTTCCTTTTTTTCTTTTCTTATGTTATTTTTCTTTTTTCTTATGCTTATATTTTTATTTAGTGTTACTTCAAAAGAATATATTTGAATTATTTTGATACATAATATTTTGAAAAAAACATATATAATATTTTTTAATGAAAAAAAATACATATATAGTATGATATTATGTATTTATTAAATAAAATTAGAAAGTTTTATTTTATGAAGATGATATTTAGATTTTATGATAAATTATTATTAAAAAGCTTTCTATGCTAACAATAATAAATTCTTTATGTGTTTAATATTTTGTTTCTTTTTTTATTGTTTTTTTTTTCTTAATTTTTAATCATGACTTTTATATTTCCACAAGTACTAATTAGTTAGAAAGAGTTTAATTTTATTAAGTATAATATTTGGATTTCGTATGTAATTATTTGTTTGAACTATCAAAAATATATTTTTCTTTGCCTTTTATATTAAGCAATTCATATGTTGATTTAAATTTTTTGCCCCTCCCCCCAAGTCATTCATGGATTCATCCCTGTCTATACTAATGGATTAATTATGCTAGATAAGGTCTATACCAACAATAACTAATCAAACGAAAAAAAATTTACTAAATAAAAAAAAATTAATGTGTTACTAAAGAGAGGATCAGACCCATATATGCATCTAGAGCTCGATACACGGGTTTAGGCCCGCGAATTAATGGGTTGGAAGAATTTAAGCTTTCAAAAATTAGGAGTGATTGGGATTGAGACCACCCAATTTTGGAAATCTCACCATCCTTTTATATATAAGAATCATAAATTTATATACTAAAAATGATGGTACCACTCCCAATAGGGATGGTGCTAATCCCTTCCACCAAAATTAGGATCATTTAATTTGTGGACTTAGACAGGCATGTCCATTAAAATAAGTCACTTAGGCCTAAGATTTCGGGGAAAAAAAAAAAGTTCAAACAAATTTTTAGACTCAATCTAAACTTTTTATGCACTTTTTTTAAAAAAAAGTTACATTGTAAAGAAAAAAATTGTTAAAATCAATCTAAAAAATATTTTTTATGCATATTTTTAAAAGTAAAATTATAGTGTAAAGTAAAAAAAAGAACCAGTAAAAAATCTGTACAAAGAATATTTATGCGAATACCCATGAATGTATGTAGACATCGCGGGTGGAAGTTTCATTTTTTCGATTTAATTATTACGCGGACTTAGGCGAATTGCCCATTAAATCTGCGGACGGACGAAGACGGGGTGGGAGCGGAGGTGGACCGTCGGTGTACCCGGTCCTTCCTATGTTATAACCGTTATTAACTAACTATAGGATTAATAATGGATAATTAGAATTCTATCTAACAAGGGCTTTGTTACTTCAGCTTCAGCAACAAGTTTTAAACTTTTATGTCTAGTCGAGTTTCAACCTTAACTTCCTTGTAGGAATTATGGCCCAAATAGGCCCAAACTTAATAGAAACAACAGAAAATACAAATCTCTAGTTTGGGTTGGTCTTAACGCAAAATAAAAAAATAAAAAAAATCCTGTGGGTAAAACCCCCAAAAAGTATGAAAAACTTTCTCCATATGACACAAGCATATCAATATAGTTGGACCAAAGAAAGGATCTATCTGTGTAGCTTGATGGTAAGTTGTGGGTCATGTACCTTAAGCACTAGGGATCCATCCCTTGCCAATGAAAAGCCACAACCCGCATCCTCATCATAGTCCCCTCTCTTTACCAAAAAATATTGGACCAAAGAAACAAATAGCTTGAATTAATTATTTAATCCTTATACATGTCTTTTATTTTTGTTTTAGTAAAAAATTTCTTTTAATTAATCCTAACAAGTGTTGTCATTTGCATTTGAGTCCCTGTCATTATATTTCACTTAGTCCCTGTCCCATTTGAATTGACCATTCGGTCCCTACACATATCCCTATCCTCTGTTTTAGTTTTTATACAAAAATAAAATAAAATATTTCTTTAGTCGTTACACAGGTCTTCGTTTGCGTTTTTTGCTCCTACTGTCATACTTTTGTTGCTAAAAAAACTGTTTTGATTAGACTAGCTTTCGATTTTGGTCAACGTGAACTGAGGTGCCTAGATGATTATTCCTCCTTGTTGCCGAGGAGGGGATTCCGGACTCGTAGGGAACATAGTTGATAAGTGATAAATTTTAATTGATTAGATAAATGTTTTATGCCTTTTTGGATAAGATTATGTTTATCTCTTGTTTAAATCTCCTGAAGTCTAGAAAGATTGCAAACACTTATCCTTTATTAAGATTTGGTTGATTTTAAAGTTTTGATCCCTAAATTCTTGATTTTGTAGGTAATTGAATCGAGGTAAGAAGATAAGGGTAAAGATTTGGAAGATTTGGATGAGAAGTTGAAGATTTGAAGATAAGAGTTTGTGACTGTAGCTACAAGGGCATAAAACTATGCCCGGAGGACCAAGCTTGTCTCTCCAGCGAGGGGCGGCCAAAAACTGGGTGGATTACATGTGAAGCCCTCGCCGTAGCGAGATTCTGTCGCTACTCGTTAACATGCGTAGTTAAACTCCTTTGTGGGGATTGAATGTAATCATGAAGCTTTTTGTATTCTTTCTAGATTTCATATATATTATTTCTATCTCTATTAATTTGAATTTTTCTATTATGTTCTTAATGCTTGATTCAATGTGGCCAATTTTATCTTGATCTTATACTCTAGGTTCTGTTCAGAAGAAATTGCTTAGAGTCCAATTTGAATGAAAACCTCAATGTGTTAATGTGCTAGAAATAGATATTAACATATTGATTGTTTTTTAATACTACAACTTAACGTTGGATGATCTATTATATTAGCGAAGAATCGATATGTAATAAGTTTATCTTAGTATCTTTCATGCAAGAAATTTATAATAGTGACTTTTGTGTATTACATCAATGTTATAGGAAATAATAATATATATCCCTGAATGAATGAAAGAATATAAGAGGGCAATTGATGAAATTCGATCCAAGCGTCTTAAACTTGATTTCAAACCTCTTTCACTATTTGCTTTCATTATAGTTTTCTTATTTTCAATCATTTTAATCAAAAATTCTTTGTACAAACTTTACTCAGTAATCTTTAGTAACAAATTTCTAAAATTAGTGCTCTCTGTGGTTCGACAACCTTTTTACTCTATACTAAAACGTGTTGAACTTTAATATTTATACTAAAGTCCCAACAATAGTCCAACCGGACGGCATTACAAGTGTCAATCTGTTATGGGTCATAATCAAATTACGTTTGAGAGACTAATGACGTTAAACACTAAATACAATACAAATTCCTATCTGTGAAAGTACACGTGTAGGGACTCATAAGTTATATTTTATCCCTGCTCTTTAATCTTATTGAACTCATATTATTTGATGAGAGTACTTAATTGATTCTATTTGACATGTTTATATTGGATTAGGCTTTGTTAGACTATTATATTTGATTTTGTTTAAATTGGATTAAACTAGCCTAATTAAGTTTAATTATTTTTTCAGGTAATATTTGGACATCGAAAGCATAATAAGCATCAGAGATATTGGGCTGAAAGTGATAATCTACTAGTTAGACCACCTTATTAGGAGCTTATTTTCATTTTTAATAGTGAATGAGTCAGATTGTCACTTAAGCCCATCTTAGTTTAGGGTTTGGTGGCTGAATAGGTTTCATATATGTTAGTTATTGTGGAATTATAGCCACTTATACTACACATTACAATCTCTCTTATTTTTCTTTTTTCCCCCTCTTGTTCTCCTTGGTTTTTCACGTTTTCTTCTTCCTTTCAATTTCATTTTCGTTTTGATTTAGTCCTTTTATCCATGGAAGATTACACTCTGTGATTAACTTTCTGGGGATATTGTAATTGTGTTCTCGAGGTTTCTGTTTTTTTTATTTTTTTGTTATTCAGCGGGGCATTAAGGCCCAAAAAAACTAACCAACAAGGCGGGAAAAAGCAATATCATAATCCTCCTCTCTAAGAATAGGAATAAGACTAGGAGGAGGAGATATAATAGGATGAAATCCTAAGCTATACCCATGAGCAATGTTAGCAAGGTGATCCGCACTCCAGTTTGCTTCTCTAAAGATGTGGAAGATGCCAACTATATTAGGCATCTTGGCTAGATCCCGAATATCTCTAACAAGAGGGAAGCAACTATGGGAGGTGTCACAACCCATCTTGGCAAGATGCACTGCCACCTTAGAATCCATCTCAATCACAACACGATGGAGGTTGAGAGCCTTGATAAGTTTGAGGCCTTCTAGAAGACCCCAAAGTTCTGCTTTTACTGCTGAGCAGCTACCAATTTTGTAGACAAATCCAACCACAAATCTGCCATGATCATCACGGATTATTCCTCCACAAGTGGCTTTAAGAGGAGTTTTGGTAACTGATCCATCAATATTGAGCTTAAGAAGACCAGTCATAGGGGGACTCCAAGTGATAAGAATCTCTAATTTGGAGGAGCTTCTCAAGATCCTTTGTGAGAAGCTATTACAAGAACGACTTAGCATTGCGTAGTCCATGATGGACGAATAATGTCTTGAGGAGTGGGAGTATAAGACTTGAAGATACGATCATTCCTAGCATTCCAGAGTTGCCATGCGATCACGCCAAACAACAAGCTCTAACTTGATTCTTGCGTCTTGATGCTACCGCGGATATTTTCTCTCATCCATCCATGAGTACCAAGGCTGAAAAAAGCTGCCAATGAGTCCTGCAAAACAAAAGAAGACCAAACAGAATGAGCAAGAGGACAATCACGAAGAACATGTAGTACCGTTTCTGCGGTCTCATGACAATAGTCGCAATCCTTAGAGTCAGACATGTGTCTCTTCTTCCTTTCCACATCTATTTTAATTCGTTTAATGTTTTTATTCAAATTCTTCATCTTCTAATTTCATGTTTGTTTATGTTTTGAGCATATTTATGAGTTGTATACTTAATCACTTCAGTTTTGCGTTCGAATTTGAAAAGCGTTCACATTTGGGTTTAATTCGTTTTTGAACTTAAACATGTTTCATAGTTTGCTTGATTCTATGGATTATGCATCAGATTATGCATGTGAGATACTTAATCGTGTGCGAGTTCAACGCTTTTCAGTTTTTATAGTAATCTATGATGATGCTTAATCAGAATCTTGGTGAATATCTCTATTCTTAATTGAAGTTTGGAAATCATGGGCTAATTGACGCTTAGTTAGTTAATTCGAGTTGAGCTAGCGATTAAGTGGGAATAGAAATTAAAAAATCTTTTACAACCAAGGATGTGATTAATTGCAATTGAGCCAAGGAAATTATTCAGTTTCTTAATCTATTTTAACCTTTAATCTCAGTTATGTTTTCATTAATCTAAACCCCATTTCCCCTCAATTTCGTATGTAGATTGTGTTTGAGCCTAGTACTTCATTTAGTTGTTTTTATTCGACTGAATACGATATTCGATTAGGGACTAAAACAAAAAATAGGGACACATATCGGGATTAAATTGTTAGTTGTACTAGGAGTTCATTATAGAGACTAATGTTGTTAGTGGGTTAACTAAGTTTAAGTGACTTATTTGTAAAAAGAAAACGTGTAGGGACTAAAATTTCTTTTATTATAAGGATTAAAACAAAAAATAAGGACAAATATAAGAATTAAAAGATTAATTTAACAAATAAAAAAGAATATAGCCACACACACTGATAAGTAGTTACAATCCAACGCTAGATTTTGTAAAAAGTTTTATGACAAAGAGATTAACTGATGTAAGAAATGGTGTAAGTTCAAGTGGTGTCAACAGATCCCTCCTCTCATATATATATATATATATATATATATATATATATATATATATATACGCGTTAGGTTTTTTGTTTTAAAATTTATAATTAAAAGTACGAATTAAAATTTTTTTTCTTAAATGCAACAAAATAAGAAATTTTTAAAACTATTAAAGTAATAATAATGATTTTTTATAAAAATTACTAAAACACAAAAATAACAGCTTACTATGAAACATAAATATTAGTTTTTAAAATAAAATATATAAATATTTCTATTTACTAACATGTAAATAGCAATATTTTCCAAAAAAAAATGTAAAGTAATATAAATATATATTCTTTATATGTGTATAACATTTTTAAAATAAAAGAGAAAAAAATACTAAAAGAATCGAAAAAAAAATATAGGAATAAAAAAAAAAAAATAACATAAAAAATAAATAACAGAGAAAAAATAGGACAATAGCAAAAACCTCACCCTTCCTAGTTCAAACTCAGGATTCATCAGTTAAACACATATGGAATAACCACTGCGCTACATAGGGCTTCTAGTAGATGAACGAAGTATAATATATATAAGTATTATTAATGAAGAACACTACAAGAAAATTCAATAGAATAATAATATATCCTCCTAATAATCCTCTTAATTATCTTCCTAATACCATATAAAGTATGAAATTAAATGCACTTTCAATCTTGAAAATATAAAAAACATTGAAAACATTCTTTAATAAGTAATTAGGAGGATTTTTAGGAACATGAATTAGGAGGATTTAGAATTATTCAATTCAATATTAGCTACGAAATATAGCTACAAACTTTTATTCATAGCTAACTTATATCTAAATAGTTATATATTAGCTACTTAAAAAAAATTTCTACCTAATACTAATTAGCTACCAAATTAGCTTCTAATTAGCGAGGAAATATAGCAACTAAAGAATATCATAGTTAACTTGTATCTAAATAGCTATCAATTAGCTACTAATAAAATTTCCTAGCTAAATTTCTTGGTCACTAATTAGCAACTAAAAAATTTTTTCTAGCTAGTTGTCTTAGCTACTGATTAACTAGTAAATTAGCTACTAATTAGATACGAAGTCAATAATGAATCAAATTCTCACATAGTTAGAAGAAAGTTAGAAAGTTTGTAAGTGGATGGACTCATGCACCTATGCCATCACCATTTTATTGTAGTGACACCAACCTTTTTGCAAAGGATCCATTGCAGAACGACATGCAAGGGTGCCGGGGACAAAACAGAGCTACGATCATGTCGTGCTCCCATTGATGAAAATTCGTCTAAGTGAGAAGCAGTGAAACAAGCACAATGGCCGGAGTTTCTCCAGGGTGAAGATAGAGCGAATTTGCAGAATTCACCATGTGATCAGAAACATAGATCAGATTTCCATCTGAAGTGGAATTTTGGCTTAAATGTGCCAAGATCGATTAATCAAGAAGAATCTTTGGTGAAGAAAATTGCAAAAAAAAAAGCAATGATGAACCAGAACTCTATTTCAGAGATCTAATACCATCTTAGTTATGGTGCAGAAACGGAAGAGAAAACACAATGGACAAATTTTGACCATTATGATTAATCAACTCACTAACTAATACACGAGAAAAGGTTCATATATAGAACTGAGAGTTTAACAACCTAACAGAATTGGTTAACTAATTATAACAGACCTGTGTACAGATATATAAACAAAGGCCCAAATGAATTGGAGGCCTAATATTAATAAGCCCATATAGCTTATAGTTTACTTGATAGACATTGACTCATACTCCCTTGTTTTGTTGCATGACAGTGTTCACAACTACATACATTGGTATAAATTTGGGGAGTTTAAATGCAATTTTACCAATTTTGAGGTGTTTTTACATCCAAAGCAAGTAGCACAACTATGCTCCACCCCACTCGCCCATTCCATTGCAAAAAATGAGTTTTGAAAGTAGTAGGCATGGCATTATGTGTGGTCTAGAGGCACGACCACTATGTGTTTTGTTGTGGGTTTTCGTCAATATGGGGTTTGGCACGACAGTGTCTGGTCTTAGCACAATCGTGTCATTCCAGAATGCATCCATACACCTAGAGACCAACTTAATGCTCCCCTTGCAAAATCTAATAACCGGTCTTGCATTTACATCTCCCAAGTTTTGTTAGGTGTGGTTTCTTCGTCATTTGGCACTCTCTAAGGAATTTGAAGATGATCAACCCCCAAACGTCGATTGAGGATTATTGACAACCCAATGGCACCATGAAGAGCACTGATTTCTTTTTCTTTTTCTTTTTTTTCTCTTATGGATTTGCTTATTGATTATAGTTTGTTTTGTATTGTTTTGATGACTATGCATAGCTAAATCCATAACTAGGGCTTTGGCGAATCTTGCTATTTGATTAATTTCTTTCTAGTTTAATATAATAACTTTATTTTCCTTTTCAATTGGTTTGCCTTGGTGTTTGCTCTTTCATGTTACGACATCTTTTTTAATTTTTTTTTCCTTTTAGACGTAACACTACTTATAAAATAAGAAAAAAAAAAAGAGTAATTAGGTGGATTTTTGTCTCTGTCATTCCTTTTGTCTGTTTGTCACTTTGACTAAAGATAAGTAAGGAAGCAAGCAGATGAGAGTGAGTGAATCAGGTGTTGAGATTAGGACAGTAGGATACGCCGCCCCATCCTCTTGTCTTGAGAGAGAAGTCTTGGGAATTGAATTGAAATCATCATTTGTACGATTTCCCTTCTTTTCTATTTTTTGTTTAAAAATTATTATAAATTATTACATCCTTTATTTAACAGTCAATTTTATTATTCTATTAATTTCTTATCAGTTATTTATCTTGCGTAATATTATAAATGTTTAAAATTTAAATATAATTTTTCATTGAAAATTATTTAATGTAATATATACATAAACACAGTTAGTTGTTTTTTAAAAAGTTATCTTTGCAATATTATAATGCTCTCTTTCGTTATATTATTTTCGAATATACAACCAAAAAAAATTATTAATTGTATAAAGTTTTTCAAAAGCTATAATAAAATAGAGAATATCAATTTTTGGTAAGGTAATTCTTCTATGGAGAATACACTTGATGTAATTTAATTAAGAAAATATGAAAAGTTAGATGGAAAATGAGAAAACTAAAAATGAATGTTATATGAAAATTGTGCAACGCCTTGTAAAAATGATTATATATTCTTATTTAATATTATTTCCGTTTCATTTTATTTGTCTCTGTCATAAAAAAATTGTTTTTTATCTCTTTTTAGAAATTCAAGAAAGTATTTATAGCTACTTTTCCTAAACGATAGATAAAATTAACGTAACATATTTAAGGAAGCATTTGATGAAACTTTTAATAAATGATTTCGGATCAACGTGAAACTTTGTAGATATAAACTTTTAATCTATCAGTCGGTTTTGTAAAAAAATTATTAATTAATGAGTTATTCGCGGTGTAAGAGTTGACGTCAACTTACATCGGTGTAAGTTGATCTCTCCCCTATATATATATATATATTCGATATTTCGTGTTGTTTTTCTCTAAAAATTTAACATTTTTTCTTTTCTTTATTTATAAATTTATAAGTTTTTTATATGCTTAATATTTCTTATTATTATTGTTTCAAATTTCGCCTTCTAATCACACAAAAAAAATCCCCCACCCCAAACAAGTATTTCTTGGTCTATCCCTGGAAGGCTGGAAATGTTGGTGTAGTAGGTAAAAGAAATTATGTTTATATTTTTGAAATATTATTAATTATTTTTTATCAGATGAGCAAATACAGAATACAATACAAAAGTGTTTTTTTTTTCTCTTTTCAGAGTATTCACCGTTTGAAGCAGTGACTGATCCCCTCTTTGAAGTTGATCTCGCACAAAAAGTTGTCGAATAATCACGAAATATCGCTCATTTTCATGAGTAGGGGATTGGACCTCCGCATATGTGATTAAAAAACAAGATGAACTGCCAATACGCCACACCTTATACTTAACACAAAAGTGTTTAATGTAAAAAGAAATGATTTTCAAGTAGTTTTCAAAATCCTATAAAAAAAAGTAGTTTGCAAAACTTACTAGTTTAAGATTTTTCACTCAATCAATTTAACTCGAAATAATTTTGAATCTTAACTAAAATTTGATAGAAGTTAAAAAAATTTGATTTTACCAAAATCAATTCCGCATCCTAACTCGAGTGAATATAACACTTTTAAATTTTCACATAATCTCTTATTAGTTTTGTAAATATCAATTTAAAATAAACATGAAAAACTATCTTCAAAATATTATTATTAGCAGAAAAAACTTTTAAGCTATCCTTTTGAATTTAAAAACTATATCTAATAAATTCTCTTCAAGAATAATTATTCAATGTAATGTAATCTTTAAAAAAAAAAATCGATGTAAGTTAATATGTTAAATATTTTTTACTATTACTATTACAACTTATACTTTAGCTAATAAATAATAGTGTAAACCTCTTGTCGAGTTCTTAAAAGATATAAATATTATTAATTTGTTCTGTAAAAAAATTAGTGTCATCATTTTTTTCATTAATTAAATCATTTTTAGTCATTGATTGAATATGATAGTTTTTATCTTTAAAAACTTAATCGGTGGCACTTTTAAACTTTGAAGGATTGAATTATTAGTAAAAGTTTTGTTTGTCTTTTAGGAACTTATTGTGCCTTTGTTTATTAGTTAGCCAATCATGTTGATTGGTCTAATAGAAAATCAACTTTCTTTTTACTTTTGTTTAAGTCTTAGTTTAAGACCAAAAATTACATTAAAAACTAATCAACATAAATTTTACCATAATTTAGATCACAAAACTGAAAAAAGAACACACACTTTAGTGGCCGCATAGATTTTTTAGCGACCAAGTTAATAATATTTATATCTTTAAAGAACACAATGAAAGAATTTTCTAAATAATTTATTACTATTATTTCTATAATAAGTACAGGTGCTACTATTGTCAATTTAATTTATCTATTGCTACTCTTCTTTATTTGTTTAATAATACTTATATATTTATACTTTAATTTTATTGGTTGAAAAATATTTTTAATAAAAAAATATTTAAAAAGTAGTGGTAATAAGAGAATAGTGATAGCCTCATCCTAAATAATCTATTATAAAATTTTAATTTTAATTTATGAATTTATGTATGAAAATAAAATATAATTATATAATTAAATTAATTATAATTATTATTTTCTTTAATTTCTTGAATCATATACAAGTAATAATAAATGAGCAAAATAAATAAATAAATAAATGTTTTAGATTTTGTTTGGAATAATTTTGAAGATAAAGCATTTACGTTAAATTTTTTACCAAATGGGCGCATTCTTTGAGATTCGAATTCATGCTAATTGAGGGATTTTGTGCTAAATACATTTTAGATTTTAATGATATAACACTTTTTTCATTAAATGTATTGTTTTGATATAATGAATGAAAAAGTACGGATAACAATGAAATTTTTTTTGTTTAGTTCAATTAAAAATAAGTGAAAAATAAAAATAAAATTGTTGTAAAAATAATTAAATTAAACTTCTATTTTTCTTTTTTTTTATTTTTTCTCTTTTTTTCCTTTTAATAATTTTGAGGACATGTTCGTTATGACTTAAAAATAATTGATTTTGAAGATGGATACATAGTTGATTATTACTTTAATTGATTATGATGAAAATTATAAATTATTCATGTTTGTTTGAAATAAAATGAGAAGAATCACTTTTTTTAATCTTCTCTTACTACAGTTGACTATTTTTTTTATTCACACGAAAGTACAATAACCGAGGATGAAACCCGGTACCAACACACGCATATTCTCATGTGTTCACTGACCGAACTACATCACTTAGACTATAATTAATTATTTTTAAAAGTAGCTCAAAATAGTTTCTAAATAAAATAAAAATCTTATTTTTTTTATTATTTTTAAAAACACGGATAATCATCTTCAAAATTATTTTTTTTTATTATAAAATGTGATTATTTTGTAAAATAAGCCATAACAAACGGGCTCTGAATGTTAATTTAAATTTAATGGAAGTGATTTTTTTTTCCAAAGTCAATTATGCACCTAACTCAATTTTTTAAGTATTTTATTAACTTTAAAAACTATATCTAATAAATTCCCTTCGAGATTCAATGTAATACATTAAATAATTTTAACTAATACTTGCAACTTACACTTTACCTAATAATTTGAGTACGTTTGGTTTAGATTATCTCCAAACGTACGTTAGAAAATTATATTTTATACTGAAAAAAATTTAAAAAGTTTTTGATTATTTTTTTAACAAATGAAAAAGTTTTTTGTCTTTCAACTAAAATTTGAACATTATTTCAAAAAACTTCAAAATTGCTTTTTACAGCTTAAAATTATCTTAAAAATCGCTTCTGACAACAAAATATATCCAAACAAAAATCAATTATGTCTCAAACAATCGATTTTTTCACAGTTTATTTTCATAATTAATTACAATTAATCCAAACACACCTTAATAGAGTAAGATTTTCTTTAGATTTGTGTTAAAATTTAAAATTACTACAAGTAAAAGTACTTCTTAAAAAAGGTCAAGTATCAAAACAAACACATAAATGTTATTAATTTGGTCCATATCAAATTAATGTCATTACTTTTATTGGATTACCTCGATTTTTATATATCAATAATCTTAACTATTAAATTTTTTTTTTTGATCTGTATATTTTCTATTTTTCATTCTACGAAAATTTAAATTAAAAAGATCCTTAATTATTGGTAAAGTTTTTGTTTATCTATTAAGGGCTTCCGGTGCATTTGTTTATTAGTTAGCCAATCATGATTGATTGGTCTAATAGAAAGTCTTTTTTTTTTTTTTTTCATTTTTTCTTAAATCATAGTTTAAAACTCAAAATTACATTAAAAAGTAATTAACATAAAGTTTGTCAAATACTCTTTTCGTCTCAAAATGTAAGACTTTCTAGACTAATATTGCGGGAATTAAGAAAAGTGGTTAATTTAGTTAAATGCATTAAATTTGTCTAACAAAAAGCATTAGTTTCCAAATTTACCCTTTTAATCTCTTTCTATCATCACACTCTCTCTTTTTTAATTAATGTTGTTCATTTATTTACTTTATTAATTTTTATTTTTTGAAAGACTCTATTAATTACTCCATGTTTTGGAAATAGTACATCACAATGAAAAGTCAAAGTGATTAAATTTGATGGCAATGAGTTCCACTTATATGGGAGAGAGAAATGAATTTAGTTTATTCATGACTTTATTTATTGTGTTTTGGATTCATCAAAATTGGTTGAGTAGCAAGGATATAATATGTAAAAAAAATTAAACGTGCAAAAAAATTCTCAAAAGGTCTTATAAAATGGGACAAATAAAAACTCTCGAAAGTCTTATACATTTTAGTACGGAAGGAGTATTATATTTTTGTTCAAAACTCACTTTACACACTCAATATTATATTAACATAACGTTTATATCTTTTGAGAATCAAGAAAAGGATTTTCTAAATAATATATTATCATTATTGTTTCTATAATAACTATAGGTCACTAAAAAAATTGTCATTTATTAATATTTTTTATTGACTTCTGTTAGAATAACTACTGTTGGCATAAGTTTTGTATAGACATATAATATTTATAATAACGAAAAAAATATAATTACTAACAGATGAATATGCATGGTTGTATAAATAATTAATATATACTATCGATTTACAAACGGTTAGTAAAGGTATTTAAAGACTATATTAAATCTGTTAGACAAAGTTTATACTAACGGTAGCTAATTTAACAAAGTTAATAAAAAAATGTTAACAAATGACAATTTTGTTTATAGTGGATGGTGCTATTGTCAATTTAGTTTATCTATTGTCACTTCTCTTTAATTAGTTTAATAATATTTATATATTTATACTTTAATTTTATTAGTTAAAGAAAATACATTTTAAATTGAGAAAATATTTTAAAATTAGTGACAATAAACATTTTAAAGTGACGATAACTTCACACGAACTTTTCTATTATAAAATTTTTAATTTATGCATTTATATAAGAAAAATTAAATATAAGCATAAATTAAATTAATTATAATTAATATTTTCTTAAATTTCGTGAATCATGCACAAATAAAAATAAATGCGAAAAAAATAAATGTTTTAACTTTGAAGATAAAGTATTTACGGTTAATTTTTTACCTAATAAGCATATTCTTTGAGATTTGAATTCATGCAATTTACGAATTTTGTACTAAATACATCTTAGATTTTAATAATACATACTTTTTCATTTAATATATTGTTTTCATAGAGTGAATAGAAAATACAAGTAATAATGTAATTTCTCTTGTTTTTCCATCTTTAAGATGAGACTAATCATGTTCGTGTTTGAATTTCTCTTGTTTAGTTCAATAAAAAATAAATTAATAATAAAAAACTGATTTTTTTTAAATACAACTAACAATATAATTTCGCATTTTTTGTTCTAATTTTTTTCTACCTAACTTCTATGTTGAAAAGCAAAGAGTACGTAAGCAATTCAGAATAGCCGCCAGTGCTCAGGAGTAGTAGCAGAAAAAAAAAAGTGTAAGTTTTGTCTAGTGAAGGAAATGAAGCCTTTAATACGATACTCATCACTCTATAAAATGTGATGTAATCACTCTTCTATTTTCATCATTATTCTCTCTGTTTCAAACACCACCGCACCAATATACAAACAACCCTCTACCACCATCACCGTCACCACCATGCTCCTCACTCCTCCCTTTCAATACCCAATCTTCTTCTTTTATTCCATCTTCATTATCATGGCTTTTTCCTCCCAACACTCCACTCTCAACCCAAACGCTGAATCCTTCCATTTCAACCCCCGCCGCCGTCTCTCCTCCGTTCTGATTCCTCAGATCCCCACACTGTCTGCCGGTGCTGGCTTTCGTCGTCGTGGCGACGAAAGTGCGAAGACTCGCAAGAGGGGGTCAGCGAAGACTGAGTGGAGGGTGAAGCAAAAGAACGGGAATGAGCTACAGGAAAGTAGTTGTGATAACGGTAACGGTAACCGTCGACCGGTTATTCCGTTTCCTAACACCGTTACGGGAGCTGAGAGGTTTTTAACTACCACCGTTATGATTCGCAACATCCCCAATCAGTTCAAGTAATTAGCCACTCTTGTTCCCTCTCCATTATTTATTTGTAAGGTTTTAAATTTGGGTCTAAAATGCGATACGTGTTTCGCATGTCACTGGAACTACATTGAACGGTAGTAATTGTGGTCCGCAACACCATCACGGTTTTAAATTGCGGTTGCGGTTATATTGCAATTATGATCGCGTTGTATTAAATGCAGTTGAACGCGGTCATTGCGGACCGCTGTCGCGATATGGTTTCGTTGAATTTCAAAACCTTTACATTTCAGTTCATCGTCGTGTTTCGGATCCTGATTTAAAATCTTGGACGTGGCATAAAATCTTGTTTATTTGTTTGTTTGTTGATGTTGAGATTAATGCTAGTATGTGGCGATTCGGATCCGTGAGTTTTTGATTTTGAGTCACGCTTGCTGCATGTGGTGAATGTGTGTACGTTTTTTTTTTTTTTTTATCAGCGTATTTTTTGTGTGTTGAAACTCGAAACGTTTCAGGTTCGATGACTTGGTACACATCCTGGATAAGCATTGCTTGCAACAAAACAAGGAAGCTGTAGATCCGTCCGATTGGTCCAAGTTTGATTTTGTTTATTTGCCCATGGATTACAGGTAGCTAGGTAGTTAGGATTCATGAACTGTTTTTTTTTTAATACAGTAATAAGCAAATTCGAGTAAACTTCCGAATTGGTCCCTGAAATTGTAGGAAGGGTCGAGTCATGCAGATTAGTCCCTGAAATTATGAAAATTTTAAATTAGTCTTTGACTTTGCAGAAAAATCATTTATTTTAGTCATTTTCTACTTAGTTTTTTAAAGTCGTTTAATAGGTAAAAGAATTAAAATACATGTCGTTTTGCAAAGTTAGTGACTAATTTCAGGTTTTTATAATCTTATGAACTAATTTGCATGACGCCTACAATCTCAGCGACTAATTTGAGTGTTTCCTCGAACAAATTGTTTTAAAGGATATGTAATTGTATTGTTGTACATCAATTATTAGTTTTTTTTTTTTTTTCAGGAAATATGCCATTGAAGGAAGATACTCTAACTTAGGTTACGCATTTGTAAATTTTAGCACTCCTTCAGCGGCACTAAAATTCTACCAGCGGTTCCATGGGCACAAGTGGAAAGTGTTGGAAAATTCCAAAATTTGTGAAATCAACGCCGCTCATTTCCAGGTTCTCATCCCTTTTTTTTGTTTTTTTTTTCAACATTTTCCTTTGCAAAAATTATAAAAAATTCAGATTCCTTCGCAATCACTCGCTCATGGAGGAGGATTGCCACACCACTTATATATTCTATAGTTGCTTTATTTCTAGTCAATCACGTGTGTTTTTTATTTCGTTTGGCAGGGGAAAGAAATGTTGGTGCGGGTATTCGAGCAGAAGAAATTCCGTTGCACGAGTCCAGATTTTCTACCGATGGTATACTCAGAAGGGCGTGACGGGATGAATCGGCAAGTGGATGGAACACGTGTGGGAAAGCACGTGTGGGGTTTGCCAAGAGCAAGCATATGAACCAACCTGCACTAGCTAGCTTGTTTGCAAAACAAATAATAAAAAAATAAAATAAAATAAAATCACCTATTTCCCTTCTTAGCTTCTGGCAACTGAGTATAGTTTCTTGAACGTGTTTTCATTCTAACCCTAGAAGCATACCATACCTTTTGGAGTGAAATGGAAACATGGGATTTTTAGCAACTGAGAATTGCTATCTCTGTTAGAATTACTGTGTGTGATGGAACAAATAGCAATCTCTTTTTGTTTTGGTGAAATGTTAGTATTTATATGAATGAAATGAAATTATAAATTATAATTAATAGTCAAGTCATTTGTGGTTCTCAATGTTAATCATTAGTGTAGCCTGCACTACTTTGTTCTGATGGTTAATCTATATATACCCTTAACTATTACTATATCACGCATCCATTTTCATCATGAGAAGAAGGGTAGAAGAGGCCAGTTTTTCTTATTATCGCAATAATTAGTTGTGTATACTAACTATTCATATATATATTTTGGGTATTTTTGTTTTCAATTTTTATTTAATTAAAATTACTTTTGATTTAAGTTAAAATTTAATTTTTGTTTAAGTAAAATACAAGGATATTTTTTAGTATTATATATATTGATAATTAATAATATATTAAAGAAAAGTCTTCATTTTTTTATAAGAAAAAAGATTATGGAAAAATTTTTTTTTCCATAATTTTAAAGGTTAGAATGATATCTTTAAATTTTTTTTCCAAGTGAATGTTTCTAGCGAGAATTGAACTAACAACCTCTTAATGAAATAAATATTTTTATACACATTTTCAACTATTGGACTACTCAACACATTTTTGTAAAGTTAAACCCATTTAAATAGAAAATTCGTGATTTGATTAAGCAAGTGTGAACGATAATCTTAATTAATTAAGTATTTTTGAATTTGTTAGTTGTGTTTTAATTCATATAAATAAAGTTTGAATACATTATTTTCATGAAAATTAAAATGAGTGAACTATCACTTTAGGTCTTCTATTTATTCATGTTAGTCATTTTAGTCTTTGATTATATCAAAAAATTTTAAAAGTCATTGACTTTGTAAAGTACTATTTATTCTAGTCCACTTTGGATTAAAATATCTGTTTTTTTATAAGTGTGACTAATTTTTTATACAATCATATCGAAGACTAATGTAATCAATCTTATAAAGTTAAAGGTTAAAGTGAAATTTTGATAAAGTTAAGAATTAAAATGAGACACTCATACGATCTAGAGAACTAATTTGTATATTTTACTCAAATTAAAATATAACAGAGAGTGTTCATACGTATTTTAAAGTAAATAATAAGTGATTCAATAATATCATAATTAGTATATAAATAATATTTTTTAACAATTTCAAAAATTGTTCTGATGGGGGGCCGTCCTAAAAAAAATGGAGAGCGGGGTGTTTGATAAAATTATATATACACAAAAATAAAATTTTTTCGCAGTGATGGGCCGAGGCCCCCAAGGGATCACTTGGCTTTGCCCTTGCCATTAATTTTTATTTCGGTTTGTGTTTTTAACTTCTTAATGTACTAAAATCTAAATCAATCGAGCTCTTTATATAATTAATTAAATGTTATTAAATTAATATAATGAGATGACAAAAGATATAATTATCCAAAAAAGAGAAGGATAAAATTAGAATGATTTATTGAAAGCTATAAACTTGTCATAGTAAACGGAATTTATTAACAAAAAGCTTTAAATTATAAGCTCTTCAAAAAATTATAAGCTCATGTTAATAAATACAGCCTTGCTTTGTAACAAGTGTTTTTACTTGTCTTATTTCTTTTCAAAGGAAAAAATTACTTCTTTTATTAAATAAAAATGTAAAACTTTAATAAAAATGTAAAACTTTTGATGACTTGTGTTATGTTTCTAATTAACAAGTGGTCTTCATTCAAATTGTTGTATCTATGGATGTCCCAGAAACATTTTTATTTTTATTTTTTTTGATAAGAAAGAATAATTTTATTTAAAAGAGTACAAGAAATATTTAAGACAGATTACAATAGAATTATGTTACCAAACATCTATTTGACTAGACGTAAAAACGCACAGCCTTTTTTATTGGGAAAAATAAAATAATTTTTTTTTAAAAGGCATGTAACTTAATTTTTTTTTAATTTTTACAAACAAATAGTTTAAACGAACTCCAAAGGTTTACTTAGCGGTATAAAGTTCATAAGAGGGACGATGCAATGTGGGAGCACCCATATTGAATCTCATCTATGCCAAATTCCCGGAAGTTAATACTAGCCACGCAGCACGAACAAGACTAGTCTTATTCTAAGGGTGAAGATAGAAACACTTAATTATAAAAAAAATAGTTTAAACGCATTTAACATTCCATGCATATATCAAATTATGGGGGTTGTCCCAATCATGTAACTTAATTAATAAGTATACGAAATCATATGTGTGTGAGTACGAACTTCCATCTCTAATTATATTACCTTTTTATGAAAGAAAAATATTCAGGGTTGCTGCCACGTAACAAGTGGTCTTAATTAAGTTTGATTTTAAGGACTTTTGTTTTTTTTTTTTTTGTTAATTATAAACCTAACACGTGCTCTTGGAAAAAAATGATATTATCGTTGTGATGGACTATTTTTATTTGACAATCTTTTTTTTAATAACAAAATTGATTGGAGTTTAATTTGATAACTATATACAATCTGTTAAATATTTATTTTTATTAAATTGTCGTATTAATAATCTTAATTATTAATTTTTATTTTAATTTATATATTTTTTATTTTACATTTTATTAAAATTTAAACCAAACATTCTGATATTCAATACTCGCTTTTATTTACGTTTGAAAATAGTCTCATTTGAATATGCCTCTGTTTTTGGTTGAAGATACTCTCTTTCCACGTATCTGCACTTTCTCTTAATTTGCTATTTTCCTCCTCTCGTCCATGGAAACCCTAATTTGAACCTCGTTCCCTCTTCTTTCTTCAAGTAATTCAATTCTCTCTCCTCCGAAATGAATTGAAGCTCGCAAAAGACTATCGGCATCGCATAGGTCTCTCCCTCTGCTTTATGCTTCGTTTTTTAGAGTTATTACATGCTTTTTCATCTGATCTGGTTTTTTCGTTTTTTTCTTGCATCAAAACACTGTTTCTCATCACCAAAAATAGAAGGGATTGGGTTTGGGGAACTTATTTTTTTATTGTATTTTTATAGGGTTTATTCGGGTATGGAATTCAAATTGCGAGATTACACTAGAATTGCGAATTCCCCATATCTGATATATGTGGCTGGAGTCTGGACTACTTTAATCTAATGTTTTTATAATACTGATTATGAATAATTTATACAAGTTTATAGGGGATACATTCTTATCGAACACGTGTCTTTGATGTGGATAGAATGAATTGAATACTACTGAGAGAAGAGTCAGTAGAGCTATATGAGATGAGATCACAATACGAGACAATATTTTGGTTCTTAATATATTTTCAAATCTTTTTAACATGAATCCATATATAATATATTGCCAATGTCTATATCTTGCACCCCTTTTTTCATATATGTAAGCTCATAGTGTCCCAACTCTCGGACAATGAACTGAGAAGCAAAAGAACTTGTAACTCATTATCATAAATCTTCATTTTAATTTTTGTTAATTGATTGACAAGACTTCTGACAGCATTCAAATTATCTATTACATCTTAGTTATCTTTATATTCTAGTTTCACTAACCGCCTGATAAGATGTGCTTTATTTTTGGGAGTTTTTTTTTGAATCATAGATTTAAATTTAAACCACAACGCATAATCGTTAGTGTACGCCGACACATGCTCGAACAAAATTCTATCAATATACATCCAAATCATAACTATGACCTTTCGATTTAGAAACTCCCATTCTTTGTGAGTCTTCTCATCTAGCTTCTGATCACATGTTATAAGCTTATATAACTCTTTGTAATACAAGTGATCTTTCATCATGAGCTTTTAATATGAGTGGTTGTCAGTAGTAAGCTTGAACATATCTATATCTATATCATGTGAAATGGCTCCTTCCATCTTGAATGACACATGCTTGCTCCCTTGGACTAAGAGAGCTATGATATTAGCCTTGGGAACTCATGCAGAAGCATAAAAATTTTCCTTTGTTTATATGACTTAAATTGGGCTCAAGAGAAATAAGGAGAAAAGAATAAATCAAGGGAGGAAACAAGTAAAGTATCTTCACTATAAATGTAGGATTACAATAAGATTTCTTTCAATACAAGATAATAACACTCAATTCACTCTTCTTAGATAGTGTATAACAATCACAAAATCTCATCAAATATGGTGGAATCACTCTATTTTTTTCTCTCAAAGAAAATTATTACAACTCCCTTACTCTTGATTCTCAACTCACTAACTAGTTGGATTGATGTCAATACTTCTCTTGAGTCCCCTATTTACAGTGAAAAGGGTAAGACTTCTCTATCAAAAATATAAAGTGGATAAATGCTCTTCAGCTATCTCAAAAGTCTATCTCAATCATCATATATAATACAAAATAAGTATATAAAAAAAAAGTGCAGAGATGAGAAAATTAGTATAAAAAATATAATTATTATATATTAATTTATTCCTTATTTAATTATTAAAATACATCTCTCTAGGCCCGTAGGTATATAATTATTTTTGATCATACACCATAGTTCCCCTTCCCCCTGGTGGAACGTAACTCCTTAGAGGAGAGAATCAACTATGAGTCGGAACTCATCCAAGCTGACAGCACCATCACCATCCAAATCAAGCGAACCAACAATATTCCGACACGTGTCCATCGACAACGCCAAACCCAAATTCCCCACAACCTCATGCAACTCCTCCGCCGTCAAGATCTCACTCCCATCTTCATCCAACGCTTCAAAAGCCGTACCGAGGACATTTCCGAGATTTCCACTCTCCAAATCTTTAGTATTCAGTTCCAAAAACTCGGTTATGCTCAATAGCCCGTCCTTATTTTTGTCACCTTCTTCCATCATTGCCCTCACTTCTTCCTCGCTTGCGTTGTACCCGAGTGACCCCATTATTCCGCCTAGCTCCGCCGCTGTGATGCGCCCGTCGTTGTCGGCGTCGAAGGCTCTGAAGGCTTCCACGAGTGATAGGACTTGGTTCAGCGACTCGGTTTCGGCGGAGAGGGAAGTTTGAGCCATTGGATCGGAATTAAGTTTCCAAGGTTAGAAGAAAGTGGTGTGTGTGGTGATTTTTGGTTGTGTATGCTAATTTTGTAATTGCAAGTTTGATACTATAAATAGGGATGGAGAATTTTATGTGAGCGTTAGTGTGATTTTGAAGATATGAAAGAATGGTATCTAATAATAATGCTTGTAAAGTTTGTTCTTTCTTATCTTTAATTTGCCTTTTTCCTTGGGAATAAAGTAACACAAATTATATGTACTCACCATCCCCAACTTAATAAAAATAAATAAATACACACACAGTATAGAAATTGGATGCGACACTAAAAAAAAAAAAGCGATATTAGATTTTTTTAAATTGGTGGTGGCTATCGTAACCTAGTATTTGAACTCGATACCTGAACACATATGTCGTTATGTGTTTAGTAACTTAGCTATATGAGTAAGACTTTTTAATTGTGTTTGAAATTACTTTTTCTATTTTTTTTCTTTAGAATCTGCTTTTGTAATTCATAATTTTGGGGATAAGACTATATAGAATATGTAACGTCATTACTTTTTCTCTCAATAATATACTTCTCCAAATTCACACTTATAGAAACCAAACTAGTTACTACCCATCGAGATTAGACAAGTGGTGAAACATGCTTAAGTGGTTATATTTTTTTTATCAGCGAAAAGAAATATATATCAAATAAAGCACTAGAAGTGCTAAAAATCAAGTGGTAAAACATGCTTAAGTGGTTATATTACATAGTACTTCTTACAATCTTATTTATAAGTTATTTTTAGTTTAATTATTATAAGAATTAATGAGTGATAATTATTTCATTATATTTTTCTAAAAATTAATCATTTTTTTCAATTATATCTCTTATATAAGTATTTAAATAACTAATTAGAGTAAATTAACATCTCTTTCTCGTTCTAATTTTATTGTCTCTCTCATTCTATTATTAATTAAGTTATTAGAAATTATATAAAAAGTTTAGGTGTAAAAATTGTTCATTATTGTGTTAGTTGGTAATTTTTATTCCATTCTGTTTCATATATATCATTATATGTAGTTTAAAGCCATGCACACATTTTTTTTAAATTATTAACAATTATTATTATCATTAAAAAAGTTTAATTTTACCCAAATAATCTTATTATTATTGGAGTTAAAATATATAATAAATGTTTTAATTTACTAAAAGTTATAAATATTTTGAAACAATAACATATATTTTAAATATTACAATAAAAATAAAGTGGAAGGAGTATTAAGCATTAAAAAAATTTTCTAGAAGATGTCTTATATATATATACATGTATTACATTACCTCATGAGATTTGTTAGTGAAACATGCTTAATTAAGTGGTTTAATTATATATCTAACTAGGTTTAATTTTTTAGGCATGTTGATAGGAGTTAAATTCTTCTTATGTGTTTAAATTCTAATAATTGGTACATTTTATTAGTGTATATATATATATATATATATATAATATTTATACTAACATATAAATATATAATTATTAATGAATAAATTTGTTAGTAAAAATATTTGATATATATTATCAATTTACATATTTTTAACAAAGATCTTTAGTGGTGATATTTTCTTTTTTATGATAAGCTTTTTTGTGGTTATACTAATAAACAATTTTGTCAGAAGAAGGATATATAAACAGTGATTAACTCAACGGAAGTCAATTAATGACAATTTTTTTAGTGTTTTCGAATAATCAATTAAGGTGGTCGGAAAAAAGGATAATTTCAATCCTAAATGAGATTTTGCCAAACCCAGGCCATCTATTGTGGATGTTAGGCCCATTATACCTTGCACTTCTTTTTTTGGTCTAATCCCATTAAATCTGGCCCAACTCAGCATATTTCACATTTGGATCTGATCGATTAACCAATAAAAGGTGGATAGGATTAGCACCATCCCTATTGGAAGTGACACCATTCTTTTTAGTATATAAATTTATAATTCTTACATATAAAAATGATGGTGCCACTCCCAATAGAGATGGTGTTAATCCCATTCTCCCAAAAAAAAAACATACAAGATCTGATTCTTAGCCCAAACACATATATTCACTGTGATTCTTAAAACTAAGAATTTGACCTTGATAAAAAATATATATATATATATATATATATATATATATATATATATATATATATATATATATATATATATATATATATATATAGTAATGGTTTGACCCCAAAAATGACATTTAATGAATCATGAAGTTATTTGACTATTTCGGTTTATTGAAGTGGTCTATTCATATCGGTTATAAAGGAAAATAAAATTTTTTATCTCATTTACTACTTCTTCCATTCTTATTTAACTATTCGAAGAGAGAAAAATACACATATTATAATTATTATAACTTTTTTCAAAATAAATTTTAAACTCTTTATAATACTTTTTATCTCTCATTGTTTGATTAGTTGGATAATGGAACATTGATTAGCCTCCAATTAAACATAAGGTTAGAATTGGAAAAAATACAATTAATCTCACCATGAAAATATGAGTGGACAGATAAATAAAAACAAATTTTTTTTTCTCCGAACAGTTAAATAAAAACGAAAAAAGTATTATTTTACACAAAATGTATCTCTTTTTCATAATTGAAAATTAATCCATTCGAAGTGTTATTGTATCTCTTTCATAATCTTAACACTCTTCACCTTAAGTTTTTGTAAAAAAAATATCTTTCTTATGTTTAATTTATTTTTTATTTTTTTGCAATATAGCACTCAGTATTAATTTAATGAATCACAATCAAATTAACTTTACAAAAATAGATCGAAAACCTATGTATAAAAAAAGACAATTAGAAAATTTTAAGGCCCGTTTGGTTTCCGTTTTTATTTTTCTGTGTTTATTTTCTGTTTAATGTTTTTTTTAAAAAATTTATAAAAGAAAAATTGAAAATATTGAAAATAAAAAAATTTTGTTTTCAACATTTTCGATTTTTACTCAGTAAAATTTCAAAAAAATGAAACAAAATAAAAAAAAATAAAAAAAAAATAAAAATGCAAATCAAAACTACCCTTATCTCGGTTGTTTCTAGTTTTTCTAGCAAAATAGTTAAATAAAATTATAAGAGAGATAAAAGCTTTGTGCGCATGCAAGAGGTTAGTTTTCGTGTTAATATATGATCCGATAAATCAATTCAAAATAACTTGTTTAGTTTTGTTATGAATTATATCATTGGATCCAATCCGAACTTACCCAACCAAATTCAATCGCTATGATTTGGGTATCTAGCCTAGTTTTGATATTTCAGATCCAATGGAAAAAATACTCTATTTAATGACTCGTTGGCATGTTTACTTTTAATTATTTATTTATTTATTTATTTTATTTATGTCTAAAATTAAATTCTTTTTTTTTAAAGCCAAACACACACTCCCACACTACATTACTTTTAAATCTTCCTATCGGAAATTGAACTCTTCCTCTCAAACTTCAAGAGCTTCTTCTTGTGCCATTTGAATTACGAACTCTTGGTCAAAAACTAAATTCTTATTAATGGTGAAATACATAAACAC
Organism: Cyamopsis tetragonoloba; assembly: GCA_037177725.1. Classification (NCBI taxonomy): domain Eukaryota; kingdom Viridiplantae; phylum Streptophyta; class Magnoliopsida; order Fabales; family Fabaceae; genus Cyamopsis; species Cyamopsis tetragonoloba. Next base: position 65,498,153 of record CM074119.1, read on the forward strand.
TATATTAGACTTGAATTATGTATTTTATGATGTGTATTTTAAATATTTAATTAGTATAATTCTAGTCATTAGTAAGTACTTGATTTAGTTAAAACATAATATGTTATAAAACCAGTGTAGAACAAGAGCGACAATAATAAAGAGAATGAGCAAATGCGGAAATTATGTTTCCATTCAAAGTTGGTAAGTAAATGTGCTAGTTATGGGCATGAGCAATCTCATCAAAAGCTATGCTTAATTTAGCTCGAAGTGACATTTAACAGGTTGATCGGATGGTTAGGGAGTGCGAGTTCAATCTAACATCGTCTATTATAACCTCTCTAATGGGTCAAAATTTCGCAAAGAAGAAAGGAAAAGAAAAATTACGTGGGACTTCTTCGTATTGCAGAGGTTGAGAAGGAGGTCAAAATAAAAGAGGATATACTTTTGTGACTAGTTGATGTCAAGAAATTATCAGCAAGAGCAAAACACGAACAAATTGCACTAGAAAAGGAAAAATATGATGTGCCGCAGAGGAGGAGGATAGTTATCCTTGGAGGGGGGCTAAGTATCGTGAAAAAAAATTATATATGATTTTAGGGGATGTCTCCCCTCCCAACTAAATCGAAATTCTAGTTCAGTTTTTCACTTTATAAAATCAATCATTTAATCCTCAATTGTATAAAAAAATTAACCAATTTAATCCTTGACTTATAAAAAAAATTTCATTTTAATCCAAAAGTTAACTAACATAAATGGTATTTTACAAAGTCAATCAGTGGCTAAAAAGAAATTTTAATAAAGTCATAGACTAAAATTACTTGTGTGAACAAATTGTGTAAAATAAAGTCAGTGACTAATGTGGTAATTCACCCATTTTAATTTTTTTAAAAATAAATTGTGTAAGTCTTATTTGTATGAATAAAATTAAAATAATTGACAACTTTAAAAATATTTAATTGACTTAGAAATTGACTTAGATGATTATTTAACATTTATTTAAACAAATAATGAATTTTGTACTCAATGAGTTTAACCTAGTGAAAATGTGCTAGGCCACATAGTTTGCGAATGTGCATAAGGATACTCCACTAGGAGGTCCTTAGCTCAATTCTTGTGAGAAACATTTCCTTGGAAACAGTGAAATTTCAACTCTAAAGTTTTTTTTTCATATATAAAAAATCATGAATTTTTTTAAGCATGCTAATAATCTATGTATTTAGTATTACAAAGTGTTCTTGAATTTTGGTTAAGCGAAAATTAAATTTTAATTTTTGATTAAATTTTAATATATTAATTTTAATTTTTATGATCGCCCCCTCCCCTCCCCCAAAAATTTTCATCTAGCTCCGCCCCCGGTCACATGCCAAATATTTCTGTACAAGGAAACTTCCGAAATAGACGACGAGTAACTTACGTTCATCGAAATTATGTGCTCAAATTAAAAAAAAATATGTAACGTGTTTTAATTTATGTAATGTGATTTGTGCTTTTATTTACTTAATATAATATGTTTTAATTTATGCAATGTATTTTAATTTATGAAAGTGTACTAATTGGTATTAATAGTTAAAATTTTTTTATTTTTGGTATTAAACAAGTGTTAAATAATTGCAGCAACGTGAATATGTGTTAATTTATTTTTAAACAAGTGTGGTAGTAATAACCCATGAAACACTTTTTATTGTCAAATGAAATAAAGTTATTTTTTTTACACAAAAAATGTATTTTATTCTTATCTTCTATTCCTTCACATTTAGCTATTATTTTGAACATTTTTATTGACAACATAAATAGCAGAAATAAGCAAAAAAGCCTACAATACTAAAGTGAAGAAAAAAAATTTCGTTCTAATGTATATAAAACACTACAATGTGATCTATATCAAAAAAATATATATATGACAAGGTGAAACTAGCCATTTGGGTCAAACTAGCAGTTGTGGTCAAACTAGTTGTTGGGGTCGAACTAGTTGTCATGTGTTATCTATATATAGTTTTATATCTGAGGATAAACTCTCAACCTTAAGCATTTTGTTCAATTGTCTTCTCTCTTACACTTCTCTTCTCCTTTTTAGTTCCCAATAACAAAATGGATCTGAATCGTTCCGAAAGTGATGACGATGTTCATTTTAGCATGACCGACGTTGTAGTTAATTTAATTCTCAATGATCTAATATGGGAGAGGCGACACCAACATCGAAGGCAAAACTCCACTTGTCGTACTAGAACTCGTATAGAGCGCAATCGTGAAGAAGGAAATATTCGATTGTTCAACGACTACTTCTCTAGACATCCAGTATTCATGGAAGCAAATTTTCAAAAATGATTTCGAATGAGGAAGCATGCATTCCTCCGTATTATAGAAGACCTTGGCAATCACGATGCTTATTTTCAAATGAGTGTAGATGCAACCAGAAGAATAGGTCTTTCACTGCTTCAAAAGTGCACAGCTGCTATTTGTATGTTGGTGTATGGATCATCTGCTGACCAAATCGACGACAACATACGCATCGGTGAAAGCACTACAATCAAATGCTTAGAGCACTTTGTCAAAGGTGTCAACGAGATTTATGGAGTTGTGTACTTAAGGATGCCTAACAACAATGATATTCAATCTCTGCTGTAGATGGGCGAGGCACGTGGTTTTCTAGGTATGCTAGGAAGCATAGATTGTATGCACTGAGAATGGAAAAATTGTCTAGTAGCATGGCAAAGACAATTCCGTCAGGATGCTAAACCTAGTAACATACTCCAAGCAGTCGCATCACAAGACTACATCACAAGACTACTCGATTTGGCATGCATATTTTGGGACCGCGGGTTCAAATAACGACATCAATGTCTTGAATCAATTACATGTGTTTAATGACGTCTTGGAAGGGAATGCTCCTCAGGTACAATTTACAGTTAATAGAACCCAATATAATTACAGGTATTATCTAACATATGATATTTATCCGGAATGGGCTACATTTGTCAATACCATCCCAATGCCACAAGGAGAAAAGAGAAGATTGTTCTCCCAACGTCAAGAGACAGCAAGAAAGGATATTAAACGTGCATTTGGGGTACTTCAATCTCGGTTCGACATTGTACGTGGTCTAGGACGTGCTTGGCACTTTGATACACTCAAGAAGATCACATGTGCGTGTGATATTGCATGATATGATAGTTGAAGATGAACGACACACAGTGGAAGATCTAGGATCCAAGCATTAGAGGGTACAATTTAATTAAAAAAAAAACTCAATACAAAATACAAAAGTAAAATAAAATAAAAAAAAAGGTATTTTATGGGAGTTAAGAATGAATTTTAGTTTATATTTAGTAATATAGTAGACTTAAAATTATAAAATTAAGAAGACAAACATAAAATTTGAAGTCCAGGGGGGTTCAAAAATATAAATTAGAGGTGCAAAATACCGAAAAATCTTAGTACTACTTGAAATTTTTTCGAGTTGAGGGGGTGCTACTACACCACCTCAACTCTACGTAGATCTGCCACTGACGACACACATATGTTAATTTTGATTTGTCTTATGATTAAACTCGCAATGTCATTCCACCAATGGTCCTTATTCTGACTTTCAAACATATATACAAAGGAAATCCGACCTTCGTCAAAGGCAAGCAGATTTAGTGGAGCATATTTAGAAATGTTTTGGGCATGAAAATAATTAAAATACAGTGTTATTTAAATTATGTGTTCGTTATTTATTTTGTAATTTATATTTTTTTTTAAGTTGTACCTTTTTTATTTAATATTTATGTAACGTGGCCTTTTTACTATTTAAGAAATATATTGTTTTTTATTTGAGTTTTTTTTAACATTTTTATTTAATATTTTACAATTAAAATTAAAATTATAATATTAAAATAAAAAAAACAAAAATTTATATTAAAAATTAAAAAGTAAATATGAGGTATTTAATTTGTGTGCTGTGAACCGCATTCGGAATTCTTATTTAAGAACTTACATTGGAGTACTTCAAGTGCTTAAATTAATAAAGTGATGTGTACACGTGAGAACCAACAAAATATAATAGTAGTAAAATATTATTCATAAGAACTTAGTTAAGCACCTCTCAATTGAAAAGGGCCTTAAGAGAAGAGACGACTTGCTTAAAAAGTACTCTCTTCATCCCTATATACGAGACCCTCTAAAAAAGCACAAGAATTAAGAAAGTTGGATAGTTTAGGTTAAGTCATTTAATTTGTCTAAAAATTTGAATTCATTTCCAAAATTATCCTTCAATTATCTTATTCTCTTTTCACCTAATTAATCTTCTCCAATTATCATAAGAGAGAATTTATCTTTTATTTTTTTATTATATTTATTGACTTTGAACCACACAAAAGTGGTTGAATAAATAATGATAGTTTAGTAAGAAATAATTAAATTTGCCCAGAATTTTGAAAAGGGTGTGATAATTAGAAGGGACAAACAATTTTTTTTAGAGTATCTTATATATAGAGACAGAAAGAGTAAATATTAACACGTACGTAAAAAATAAAGGGGTTTGTTAACGTACACCCACTTGCTTTTTAGAAAGAGTGCGTTAGCAAGTTATAACTTAAAATTTTAAAATACACCCACAAGGTGGTGTAGCTTGCTAACGCACTCCTTCTATAAAATAAGTGGGTGTACGTTAGCAAGCCCTATAGGGGTTTGCTAACGTACACCCACTTTATAGAAGGAGTGCATTAGCAAGTTATAATTAAATTTTTTAAAATACACCCAAAAGGTATAGCTTGCTAACGCACTCCTTCTAAAAAATAGATAGGTGTACGTTAGCAAATCCCAAAAATAAAATGTGAAAGATATTTTTATTAAGACTAAAATAATATAAATTTGCTTATAAAAAAAACTAAAACAAAAATAAATGTCATATATAAAAATCAAATGATTAATTTAATCTGTCATTGATATGATATCCTTCAAACGTTTAAATTAATTAAATTAGTGATTTGATTTTGTCATCAACAAATATAATTAACATGATCTCAATGTTTTAAAATTAATTAGGTGCTTTCGCCATTCATCACTAAAGGCCAAAGGTAGGGCGCACTTGCTGTGTAAAGATTTGAGTAATCATTTGACTATTTCCTCCCAATATCCTTGGAGCTCATCTCCAAGCTGTGTGGATTATACAATTAGTTCATTATAAAAAAGTTATTAAATTATTTACCATCAGAATAATTATTAAAAAAATTTATTAATAATATATAAATTGATAGTATATATCAAATATTTTTATTTATAGATTTATTTATTAATAACTATATATTTATTTATTAGTATATATTATATGTCTATACTAATAGATTAATTCTGTTAGACAAAATTTATACTAACAAAAATTAATCATCTAATGTTGAAAATGTTAATAAATGACAATTTTCTTGTCGAGATTGTTTGGATTAATATATTTATATGATATAAGAATGTTGTAGGATGATAGAGATAGAATAAAAAAAAAAGAGAGGAATTAAACATATGATAAATAATAGGTAATGTAGAAAAGGAAAAGATAGATATTTTTTTTTGGATAAAAAAGATAGATAATTTAAACAAACGCAACGTCAAAATTTTAAAATGTTTTACTTACTTAAAGTAAAAACTAAAATAAGGGAAAAAAAATTGTATGGTAGTAACAATAAGAATAGATGTTTTTTTTTTTTTGTACACATACTAAAAGATGATTACCCATTGATCTATTCATGAACACAGATGAAGGTTAATTATTATAGTACTGAAACTTTTATTTCGATAATTTTTTAATATTTTTCTCAAATTTAATGAATAATATATTTATATATATGGGTTAGGATCAAATGACACCAACTAATTTGACACCAATTCTTTCACCAATTGATAACCATAGATCAAAGTTTTTTTTTCACGAAACCTAAATTTGAATTGAATCTATTTATAGTATAGATCATGTGTACAAAATTTGGTATCAATCTAAGGTCGTTTAGTACTTCATCAACGTACTAAAAAATTAACGTAAAATATAGTGTTAAGAATCATAAAAATAACAAGCGTGTTGATGAAGTATTAAACGATCTCAAATGGATGTCAAATTTTGTACAAATGATGTATACGATAAATAGATTCAATCCAACGGTAGGTTTCATGAAAAAAAACTTCGATCTATTATTATTGATTGGTGTAAAAATTGGTGTCAAACCAATTGGTGTCATTTGATCCTAACCTTATATATATGGATTTGCTAACGTACACCCATCTATTTTATAAAAGCAGTGCGTTAGCAAGCTATGCCTTTTGAGTGTATTTTAAAAAATCTAGTTATAACTTGCTAATGTACTCCTTTTATAAAACAAGTGGATGTACGTTAGCAAATCCATGTCGAGCTTGCTAACGTACACCACTTGTTTTATAGAAGGAGTGCGTTAGCAAGCTACACCTTTTGGGTGTATTTTAAATTTTCAAGTTATAACTTGCTAACGCACACCTTCTAAAAAGTAAGTGGGTGTACGTTAGCAAACCCCATATATATATATATATATATATATATATATTACAAGAAAATATAATATTAACTACAAAATATAGCTACAGATTTTTATTCATAGCTAATTTATATCTAAATAGCTGCATATTAGTTACTAAAATAAATTCCGTAGTTAATACTAATTAGTTACCAAATTACCTTCTAATTAGCTACGAAATATAGCTTCCAAAAAATATCATATATCTAAATAGCTACCAATTAGCTACTTAATAAATTTTCCTAGCTAATTTTTTTATCACTAATTAGCTACTAAATTAGCTACGAAATATAGCTATCAATTTTTTTCTTAGCTAATTTGTATCTAAATAGCTACTAATTAGCTATAAAAAATTTTCCTAGCTAATTTTCTTAGCTATTGATTAACTACTAAATTAACTACTAATTAGATATAGAATCCATAATGAACCAAAGTCTCACATTGGATAGTTAAGAGCAAGTTAAGGGGTTTATAAATAGATTGACTCATGCACATATTGTCTTAAGGAATTAGGTTGTATTAAGATATTGGTTGTATTGTGGTGTCCTACACTTGTGGTCCATGACTACTCTCTGTCCGAATAGTGGTATCCAAACCCGATTGATTCGGTATGATGATCGGCTTTAACAATTAAAAATATTTAATTTAGCAATATATTAGCTACGGTTTAGATAGTGATTAACTACAAATAGTCACAATGTTTTAGCTACGAATTGGCTACGGAAATTTTTCGCTACCAATTAACAACCTAATATTAGCTCTAAAAAATTCAATAGCTAATTGATAGCTAATCCGTAACTATTTTATTTTTGCTATCAAATTATTACAAATTAACTACAAATTTTTATTTATCTAATATGCAAAATTCGTGATATATATTATTACGACAAAAATAATTGTAAGAAAAAAAGCTTCTCTTTTATTTAATTAAATACATTAGAATTCTGAAATTACTAAAGAAATGAACAAATTAAAGTTGTACATCACGAAAAAAAATAGGAAATGAAGGTGATTTAAGAAAAATTAGGATCTAAAATCGCACATTATATTACCTAAAAATGAGAGGCTTAAATTATAATTAACATAGCATTATATTAAATCAAGAACTTTAATTCAAATGGTCATGTACCAAATCATAAGACTTTTATCTTTTAATTAATTTGAAGCCTTTAACTAACTTTTCAACTATTATATCCGCTAATTTTATCAAATATAAACTTTATTATTAATACCACAAAAAAAAAAGCAAGGAAGGGCGCATGGATGTGTGTGAAAATACTAAATAGAATCTATTTTTGTGTGTTTTGGTGAGTGAAATAGGATCCATGTGTGTATATATATAGTAAAGTGACCTTTCCGGAAACCAAACAACACATAAGTATGTTTGAGCTTGACCTAATGCTAATGTGAAGGGTGATTCTAGTGCCCCTTCACACTCTATGCCGGGCCCACAACATCGGATATCATTAACTCACAACTTAATATTAATTTTAATTAATTAACATAATTTCCCCACGCACTCTGCCTTTTCTAATTTTAATACTAATTAATTAATAAATAAACTGTGTTATATGTATGATTCCGAATCTGTGATTGTGATATGAAATAATTACTTCAACATTGAAAAATTTATCAGTCCATACACAAACAAATTTTAACTTTTCAATCGCTTGATATTTTGGTTTTTTAATGTTTCAGAAGTTAATTATAATTAATTTCTTGACGATATACTCGCGTTATATATGCACTGGAATTTACAACAATATAATAAGGTGTCGCGTTATATATGCACTGGAATTTACAACAACACCCTTTTCTATGCAACATATTCAAATATATATTTAGTTGGGTTCAAATGACACTAAGGTGTCAAAGTTCTTAAATGACACTGTACAAATTTTTGTATAGAAAACGAATTTCGCCGATCCAACCAATCAATTGAAATTTTGTATTACGTAGATCAACTATGCAAAATTTCATAGCATTTGAAAATTTGTAGGTATGTAATCTAACAAATGAAATTTACTTCTATTTTAAATAATATATTAGACGTTCAAGCAAAACATTCCGATAACGTATCAAATAGTTTTTTCGAAATTCACCTTGAATAACACCTGTTATTTGTAATTAGACAATAAACCATCAGTATCTTACATGCAATCAGAATGCTATTGAAAATATGTCTCCCCCTCCGCCAAATGAAATCAGATTTTGACAGTCAAATAAAGGATCGATTGTAATACTCCGGACGGGACGCTAACCACCATCCTCGGCGGTGCACTAAGAGTTTAGCCACCCCGTTAAGTAGCATATCCCCTGCAAATAAATCTAGCTTTATTCCAGGATTTGGGGACTTTCCGTGGTTCGAACCCATGACCAAAGGGCTATAGTCATGGATTCCTAAGAAACACTTCCGGGAATAGTGGTTAGCGTCCTGCCCGGAGTGTTACACCGATCACAAATATCAACCGATTAGTAAATACATTTGCCAAAACCTTGCAAATGCACCCAATCTTGAAAATAGGTCTATACTCCTCTCAATTCTATGGATTTTCCTTTTTAGGAATGAGAACAATAAAAGAATTATTCCAACCTCTAACTAACTTTGTTAATTAATGTGAAAATCAGCAAAGCAATTAAGGAAATCTTGCATTTGATTATACTCAATCACTGCTTGATGAATGAAAAATTGACCCCATCCAAGCAAAAACTCTTGTCACATCGCAATCCATAACAACCTCTCTAATTTTGTTGTGAGAAACAAATTTTGAACTTCTACCAATCTATTAAAATCAATATACCTTCCATACCAATATAATTGCCACAAGAGTCTTCAAAAAAAGACACTCAGATTAGTCCTTTACTAACTTGTATGCCTCCCCAACCTCCTCAACTTGATTCCATTTGCCAAGAAAAGGCTTTCCTTCTACTAGCAACACACTTATGAAAATAGCTTGAATTGCAATCCCCTTTTTTCAACCACTGCATTCTAAACTACTGATGATGATGTTGCTCTTTCATTTTTTTCAAGTCTGCACAAGTTCACAGGTGTTACCTTCATATTTTTCACATCCACCTCTATGAGCCCGACACCATCATCCTTTAAGTCTAGCACAATAAGCTATTCACGCACCTTTGCAATTAGATCATCAAAGTTTCTCACAATTGATTTCTTCCCATCACACAAACACCCTTTGAGAAGCTTCAATTTTTCTTTGATCACAAAAGACCCCCAACCCTAAATGTTGAAAGAATTCCAAGAGTGCTTAACAAATTTAGAAAAATCCTCTTGAAACTTCAACTATTTGAGGAACATAAAAGGCTTAGGACCCTAACCCTCAATGTCATCCTTCAAAAGATTAGCACAATGATCTAACTTATGCCTAGGTAATCTCCATTACGAAAGGTTTGGTTATATAAGCATCCAACCTTGAGACAATAGAAACTTGTTCAACCGAGTCATTGTCACACCATCACCCGTATACCGTGAAAATTTACAGCCCACAAAAGGTAAGTCCTCCTACTCCAAATCAGCATTGAAAGAATTAAAAAGTTGCATCTCCTGCAAAACTTCCTTTCAAACACACTTCGAACGTCATTCAAATCACCAGCTATACACCAATTAGTAACCTGGCTAGAAGATACCAAACTCACCAGCTCCTCCTATACATTTTTACAGATTCAAGCATCACGAGAATCTTAAATATTAGCGATAAAAAAATGTTCCTCTCTATCTTTCCATTTTCCCTTGATACCAGGGATCCAGCTATGTTCAAAAGAATCGATCACATTGAGAATATCGGTTCTCCAAATAGTCAAGATCCCTCCTGAGCTGTCCACTAAATGCTTAAATACAAAATCAGCTCCTCCCCACAACAAATTACACAAGTGAATATTCATCGATAAGGAGTACTAGGGGTACTCAACCCAAATACAATAATCAAAATGCATTACTATGACATAGAAAAACAGTTAATCAAATTGGAATGCCATGATGCAAAAGAAAGACCAATAGAAGCATATTTCGATTTCATCAACTCCCACGATTGCATCTTGACACTATCAACGATCTTCAAGGGATCCATAGATGCACCTTTAAAAATTACGGTATTTTTGGATAATCAAATGGTTGCACACCAAATAACAAGAATGAGATGCTTATTCTTTATGGGTCTACCAAAATTAACAAATGGAGAGACTAATTCCTCAATGGAGATAGTATTAAAATTTTTAATTAATCCAAGAGCTAATATATGCTCAAATGTATTTTGCAATGCTACTAAATAAAAGCAAATGGTTACCTATCATTAGAATTAGAATTGGTGTTTGTAATTTCTATTAAATAGTTTTTACGTGAAAAGAAGTAGCAAGAAGAAATGTATTATTCGCTTCCTTTCTCTGAGCTCTTAGGAGGTTTCCTTGACCTAGAATCAAAGCTAGCATTTACTTATCATTAATCGTTGTAATTTCTTAAGGTGACTTTTAAGGTAAGTAAGTAGTTTTTGTTATTTACCATACATCACCAATTGTTACTTGTGATTGCAAGTTTCAATTAAAAAAATCACTCACCTAATTCTCTCTCTTCCAGGACCCTTCTCCCATTCTTCATCGCCCCTTCCATTGTCGACCACGCGCCATCATCGACCTCTAGAACATGCGCAACAACACTCGTCCACCCTCACTCATCGTAGCAGCAAGAAACCCAAACTGTGGTTCTTCACCACAATCTTGGATGGAAATAGAACTTGGGTATTTGATGGAAATGGAAATGGACCCTGGGTTTTATATCTAGCGAGATTCAAATAACGATTAATGGTGAGAGAGTCAGAAACGAAGAAGCCATAGGGAACAAGAAAGCAATGACCCAACCAATAAAACTCTCATTTGCTATGGTAGTTACGATTCTTGATTTGTGTAGATAATGTAAGTCGATGTTCCTCATCAAGGGTCATTTTTTCTCTACACCCAACCTTTGTTTCCACCTCAAATCAAATCCTCATATTTTGCTTTTTCTTATTCCTGGGGTGTAATTTAATTTTGGGGTCAAGAGATGAACAGTGAAAGAATCAAGGTTGTGATTCTAGCAATTTGAGCGCTCCTAAATTAGGAATATTAATGTCAATGTCTATGTTTATTATGGATTCTTGATGATAGTGATAATGTGGAGATTTGATGATATAAGGGGTGGCCAGAGGAGGAGTTGATTGGTGGCCAGAGGTGGGTTGATCATGGTGGAGAGATTGAGAAATGTGTTGGAGAAGAAGATCATCAATAAAACCTAGAAAAATCACAGTCCTTTGGTACTTACATTAAATGCAACCATTTCTTAAACTAAATCAACTATTTTCGTGAATTAATTGATTAATTGATAGATTTAAAACACTTGCTTTTTTTTTATGCTTCTGATATTGCTACTCCATGTTTTATGGGAATGGACGCCCTCATTTTTAAAATCAACATGATATTTTATGTTGATATTTTTGTATCTATCTTTCTCCTCATAAGTATTAAATACACATTAAATATTTGGGTCCATATAAACATTAATAAAGAGGGAGATAGACACATAAATATCAACATAATACATTATGTTAATTTTGAACATGAGAAGATTCACTCCCATGTTTTATGGTTCTGTAATTTTCTTTTTTAATTAGACTTAGTCCCATTCTAAATCAAAAAATAAAATTGATGCATGCCTACTCCGTATAAGTACTTCCTTTTACTTTTCAAAAAAGAAAAACAAAACAACATACAAGACTCCTTCTACATATAGAGTCAATAATTCTCAATAAACCAACACTAAATAAACTTGCAATTCTGCATATAACTATTATTTATTTACACAATACATATAGTAGTAGTCAAAAAATCTTGACACACTGGTCTATAAAAGATAAAATAAAGGAAGTTAAAGTTGAGCTAGCCTCACGGTTGCACAATTTCACATATACAATTTTTCTTATCCTTACAATAAAAGAATGAAATAAAAGATACTCCAATAAAAGACACTAGTAATAAGACAACATAGATACATACAATTACAATTACAACTACAACAACAATAACTATCCCTAATTCCCTTCCCTACACTAAAACACAAGCAAGTCGTTCTTGATATTGTACCCCATCTTTTCCAAATTAGGTTGCACCGCAAACTGAATCATAGGTGGTGGCCCACAAGCCAAAGCCAAAGTCTCATCCGACGCTTCAGGAACGTGCGCCCTCATGATACTCTCTGTGATGAACCCCACACTGTATTCCCACCCTTCCTTAGCATTTTCCACCACATACCACACCTTGAAACGTTCATCTTGTTTTGCCCACGCATCCATCTCTTCTCTCAATAGAATATCTTCCTCGGTTCGGTTCGCGTACACCACGTGCATCTCTGTGTGGTCCTCTGGGTCCTTTAAAATCGCTTGAGCCACTTGGTATATCGGTGTGATCCCGGTCCCACCAGCCAACATGGTTAACCTTTTCGCAAACCTAGGCTTTCCGTGAACCAAGAAATTTCCTCTTCCGGTGTATTCTATGTGGCCCAATGGGCCTTTAACCTCCAAAGATGACCCAATAGGAAGCCCATCCAAGTGTTGCGACATAAGTCCACCGTTTGGGAACTTCGGGTGGACCCCTTTGAAGTAAACCTTGACGAGTAAGTCAAAGTAGCCAACTTGGTCAATGGCACTTGTAGGAGTGTAGGCACGCATGCATAGCTTACCATCAATGGTAGCACACAAGAATATATGCTTCCCAACGGGTAACCCAAAGAGTTGATCCTCAAACGGTAATGCGAAATGGAAGAGCCTAACGTCGTGGGAAATAACGGTTTTGGAAACGAGCTTGCACGGGATTTTCTCGCGTGGTTTGAGAGCCACGTGGCGAGATACAATTGGTAGTGGGATTTCCTTAATAGGGGCTAAATGAGTCATTTCAGAATTTCCATGCACTGAGTTGTTAGGGGAGGATGAGTCTGAGGTGTATCCAGTGGTGACGAGTTCGCCGATACGGTACTCTTCAAGCATTTTCTTTGCTTTGTCGGAATGGATCGCGTCGAATTCCTCCGTGCAGTCAGTGCCGGCGTTGATGAGGATGCTGTCAGCGCCGCCAGGGTGGTCCTTGAGGAAGCGCGTGCAGTCGTAGACGTGGCCGTGGACGATGATCCACGCAGAGTCTTGGTTAGTGTGTTTTTTCACTTCAGACATGGAGAACATTTTTGAGGAAGTGTTCATGAATGGCGTTGAGACACTTTTCTTTAGAGATGGCTTTGGTTCTTGTGATTTTTCGAGGTGTCTTTCCTTCGCCATCCAGCCGCCGGATTGGTTACCCGGTTGTGTTGGGTGTTCGAACACAATTCCTATTTCGCCCTTGTGGGGCCTGCACACGTTGGTTTTCACCCTGAACCAACAGTTGTTCATCATGCCCTGCATTAAAATTAAGCTTCATTAGACTTCCTTTATGATAAAAAAAAAAAAATCAGAATAGCGACATAATTTTTTTAATTGAATAGTGAAAAAGATTTTTGTTGATAATGGTTAGTATAATTATATTATCGAACGTAAACCAGAAAGCCAAAAAAATTAGTCACTAATTAAGTAGTAGTTAAATCGAAGTGTTGCATCAGAGTGATTCGTAAATCTTTAAGCATTGTTGTTCTATAGTACTATATCAACGTCTTTAGTGAGACTTGCGACTTTATTTTAGAATATTGACGAAACTTTTTTTTTTTTTTCAATTCTTTTATAAAAAAATCAAGGCTGCTGAGAGTATAAATTTTTATATGGTTTGACTGTATTTTTATATTATTGGTCCACTGGAAGCAACACATAACATGAATGTAAATTTACACCGCTGAATTTTATTTTTATAAAAAGAAAAGAAAAAGTTATAATTTCTCTTAAAAGTATACATTTGAAATACAAGCAACAATGACCCACACATAATTAATTAAGATAATATTAATATTAATATAATATTTGGGTTAATGAGAAAAAGAAAGGGGTTAGCATGCATACCATAACATTCCAAATGAGGTTTTCAGGTTGGGTGTTAAGGGCCTCATCCCAGGCACGGACCGCAATCTCTTTGGTCCCAAGTAACTGAAGGACCTCAACTTCCAATGACCAGAAGCACCAGCACCAGTACTTGCCGTATTTGTTCGGTTTCTCTTGACGGTCCAGATCGCACACGTGCCACGTTTCTCCACCGTCCATTGTTACCTCCACTCGTGTCACTTTCCTCCCTCCACCTGCACGTAACGGTACCAATTTCAAATAACCATCGCTTTATTTTACAGCTTTCACGCATAACCATTCCTCACCTCTCATTTGTTCCAAATTTGGAGTTTTATCTACTACTCTAGATTCTTTACTCCAACCACTTGAAACAAAAACCAACCTTTTTTTATTTTTTTTTTGACAGCGAGAGTTCATTTCTTGGAAAGTCCTCAATAATAGGGGATTAAAGAGGAAGAAAGAATAATTTAAGTAATTGACTGTTTTCATTTTTCACTTTGTATCAAAAAGATATTTTAATCCCCGAATTTTTATAATATTTGAATAAGTTCAGACTTTTTATTTTGTAAGTTTCTGGCATTAAATAACACTAGCAATATATATATATATAGCACGTTATTTGACATATAGTAGTTTATGTAAGCAATTAAATAATGTGATTTTGTTTAATCTTAAAAGTTACACAATGTCTTAGTACCAAAAAACTGATTTATGTCGTGAGTGATTTGAAGGATTAATTGAGTGATATATTTTGAGATTAAACAAAATGACATTATTTTGTCGCTTAAGTGAATTTGTAAGTGTTAATTAACGCGTCTTACGAGCACTTAATGTATCACATAAACATTTCATTAGTGTTACTTAATATTAGGAACTAAAGTAACCTATGAAATGTAAAATCAAAGACTAATACATTTTAAAAATTAAGTTATTAGGGATTGAAACGTCTTGGGTGCACAAAGGGATTGAAACCGTCTATTACTAAAGAAGAGTTATTCAAAATAAACTAACTAATATTTTTTAACTAAAAGTAAATATCTTATAATTTACACTATTTTTTTTTTGTCAAGATTTGAACTTTAAACTTCAACCCCTCCCAAGCCTTTCGGTCTCAAAGACTTGGTACATAATCATTTGGACTAATATCTTTGGTCAACTAACTATTATTATTATTATAGAATAATTATTACTAATTTCTGTTAAATTTTGTGTTTATTATACTTATCTTTTTTTAATTTTTGAAATTACATAAATCTTTATAAGATTTAAAACTCCATTACACTTATCCATAGAAGTTTAAAATTTATTACACTTACGACTTTTTAAAAGTAAATGTAATTTCAAAATCTAACCAAAAATAAGTATAATAAACGTAAATCTCAAATCTCTTGCGAGTTTGGTGAACTTATTTCGTATTATTTTGTATTATTATTATTTGTAAGAATTAAACCAATTTTCCGAAACTTAATTATTCTTCAGATCTGAAGGAATGGAAAACACCAGACTCACCGGAATATGCGTAACCTCTCAGAACATAAGGTCTCTGCGTAGTCCATGAGTTGATAGGTAAGATCTCCTCGTGACAAGGTGTTGTTATCACTGAGTTTATGTTCAACTCGTTGATTATATACTCCGGCTTGTACCACCATGCTACACAGACACAAATCAAATCAAAATCAAATATTACCTTTTTTAATTAACAATCTAAATATCATACATTATCAAAATAAGAAAAAAAAATATTAAGTTAAATTGTATTATGGAGTACGAAAATATACCTTCTTCATTGGCAAGTTCTGCATCAACGTGTGAAGGAAGTACTCTATTATCCTTATAATGGTAATGATTATTACTCTCATCTGGAGTCACAATGATACGCTTCAGCCATTTCACCATACGCCCACCGATGAAACCGGGTATAATCATCCGAACCGGAAACCCGTGATCCGGTTCCAAAACCTCACCGTTTTGCATATAAGCCAGGATGATATCACGTGACGGATCCATCGCAATGTCTCTCTTGATGCTGGTTCCATACTTGGACCCACCACCACCGGGGAGATCCTCCGCGCCCTCGAAGCACACGTGGAGGGCGCCCTTGGAGCGCGGGAAGATCCCGCACCGTTTGAGCACGTGGTGCAACGGCACCCCGCGCCACACGGTGGTGGAGACCCCTGCCGCGCCCCAGTTGAAGCCCACGCTCTGCTTCACCATGTTCTGTTCCTTGCGGCGGTTCCCCGCGCAGACTAATGTCGCGGGGAATTCGCGGCTGGGGAACTCCCGGACGAGCCGGTCCATGGTGAAGCGGGTGGGACGATTGACTAGACCGGTGATTTCGACAGTCCAGTCCTCCCAGCTAGCTTTCGGGACCGGCCCGTGGTTTCGAACATAATGGAGGGGAACCGGGGTTATGAAGCCGTGGTGCATGAGGCGTGGGAGGGGGGGTTCGGAATTGAAGGGGTGTTTCCCTGTGAGACGGATCATTGAACCGTTCCGTGGGACCCACTGGTCAGCGGTTCCTTCGTCGCGTGGGTCCAACACTGACGATTCTAATTCCGCGTTCCTCTTTTGGATGAGTTCTTTCAGGTCCGAAACGTCGTCGTTTTCTTCGTCGTCGCTGTTGGAATCCAAATCTAACGGTAACGCGGGTTTGAGGTCCTGCGTGCATCCGCGAATGGGGGAATCGGAGCGGTTGAAGGCGCGAACGACGCCGTTTATGTGCGATTCTAGGCCACCGTATTGACGGTTATCAACGGAAGCCGCCATTACGACAGGGACAGAAAGGGAAGAAAATAAAATTTAAGAAAAAAGGTTTTTCTTTTTTGTTTTTGTTGAATGTATCACTTTGTGGTAGAGGAGAAAAGGAAATTGGACATTGGAGAGAGTGGTTTGGGGGAAAATATATAGATCTATGGGAGAAGGAGAGAAGCATGGCCTCAAATCAACGTTTAGTCGTTTACTTGGCTGAGTGACGTCACTACTTTTCCTATTTTCCAATGTTAATTTGAAAAATCAAAAAATGAGATCGTGGGAGCTGGAGACTGGGAGAGGGATGGGATACTAGGCAAATGTTTTTTTTAACATGAAAAAAATAATAATAAATAAAAATAAAATTCCACACGTTGTTCTAAAAACAGTTGTTCAGGTATGAATTTAACATGAAAAATGCTCCTTTCTTTTCCTCTTTATTTTAAGGGAAAATTGCTTCTTTATTAGTTTTTTCCTCCGTTTACCATAAAAATTAAGTGTTTCATTATTATAAAAATGAAAATATTTATTCTCTTTTCTAATTCTATTTTTATTTATCTCAATATTATTAAAGTCATATACCCCTAATAAAAAATTATAGACTTTATAGTATTTAATTTGATGAGAGTAAGGGTATATTTGGGAAACAGACTCAAATCTCAAAGTTTTTTGCTGTGAAGCTAGTAGGATGTGAGATTATGGTTGTGAGGTTTAGTTTATTTGTCAAAATTATTTGGTAAAATAGATTGTGTAATAAGCTAAAATATGTAAAATGACCAAAAAGGACAAATAATATTATATTAATATTAATATAATAGTAATACCAAATAGTGATGGATATTTTGTAATTTTTAAAAATAAATAAGGCCAATTTTAGAAGTGAAATATTGAAAGCACATCTTTAGAAGTTAAAAGTCTCTTGAAAGAGCTTTGCAAAAGTTAGTTACAAAAGCCACAATTCCGTAACCAAAAGTCTTATTTTTTTAATTACCAAACAATGACGCAAGCTTTTTGAAAACTAAAATCCCTTAAAAATACCCAAAGCCTCGCTCCCAAGCTGTAGATACATGTATTAATAAGTGATTAGAGCTAAGTTCCCTGTAAATAATGGGTTATTACTTTTGTATTGGATAGATGAATATTATGAGAAAATAAATCTTTGGTCGAAGTGATAGTTCTTCTTCTTTTTTCGAGAGTTCCTTTTTGTTAATCTTTTCCTTTATTCGTGGATCCTATCACAAACATAGCCTAAATGTTTTTCTTTATTTCAAGTAATACAATATTTTTAAAAAATTAATGCATAAATCATTTTTTATAAGCTATATAAAAATTATCCTGTACTTATATTATGAAATGGATAGAGTATTACTTTAAGAGATAGATAAATTAGATTATTATGAAAATATAGGTAGTTATGTTATAATTAAATTTGTAATTTTCTTATTTTGGTGATATTCAACAAATATTCTTATAGACATTAAATTCTATCCAAACATAATTATATTTTAAATATACCCGAAAATTATTTTTCTAAATAATACCCAAAAAAAAATATTCTCACCATATCTCTTCTCTTATTTTCCTTTACTTTTTATAATCATATTATAACATTTTTGTCCATTTTTTCTCTTGTATACATACGTAACAAAAAAAAAGTTCTAGGGGGAAAAGAAGATGGGTGACTTCGATTCACTCAAAAAAAAAAAACCTATTTATTAACGCTTTTGGCGTTGAATTAATATAAGTTTTATCTAAAGGAATTAATTAGTCGTTAAACATTTAATATTATATTTATATAAAATTATTATAAAAAATTGACTTAAAAATCAAATAAGTTAGATTGTTGGCCATTGAATATGATATTGTTAATCATTCCAATCATAAAATATTTAGTGACAGGAAAAAAATATTTAACGACTAACTTTATTTGTTATTAAATGGATTTTTTATTTTAAATAAATAACTAATAAATGTGTTAGTATAACTACTTGTTATTTACTAGTATATATTGATTTATACTACATTGTTAGCATTGACATTTAATGATTATACTAACAAACAATTTTATCAGATAAACTAAAGTCTATATTAACGCTAATCAAAGAATGTCAATAATAAAGTTTTAGTAAAGAAAGTAGGTAACAAATTAGAGATTTTTGACACAAGTTCTATGAGCTCTCACACACAAGTATATATCTTTTGTGATGTTTTGCACTATTATTATCTTTGCATTATTGCCTTAGCTTGTCTCATAATTCTCGAATTTATCCTTTGTTTGATTTTAAGAGAAAACATGTGAAGAAATAAAGTAGAAAAAAGAAAAAAGTGAGAGAAAGATGATAGAAAAAGAGTGTGTTTAGTTTGAGAGAAAATAAAGAAAAAGTATGCGTCGGTCTCATGAATAGTAAAAAGATCATCTCTCACCAGTTACTTTCTCTTCAAAATGGAGAGAAAATTTTTCTCAACAGATCCCACCAAATTTGGCACTTTTTCTCAACTTTCTCTCCCAAATCAAAAGGGAGAAAATTACACTTTTTACTTATTTTCTCTCTTCTCATTTTATCTTCTCACAAAATCACCCAAAACAATCAAAGGGTTAGGTAGACGGTTGATAAGACAAGTGTATTAATTTTATGGTGTCATCTTAATAGAGATGATACTATATTTTCTTATTCAATCAAATTAATAATTAATGAGACAATAAAAAGTTTATAATATATTTTTAATTAACCTCTTATGATTTTGATTTGTTTTTGGACATACATAATAATGATTATGTTAATATATAGCTCTATTATTATAATTGTATGAATGTAGAGTTAGAGTCGGTTTGATTTAACGAGAGGAAGAGAGGGAAGAGAAAATAAATTATTTTATAGTGTGTTTGGTTTAAAAGAAGGGAAAGAGAATGAAGAAGAGGAAAAATTGTGTTTTTGTATTTGGTTAAAAAATTCCTTCCCTCCAAATTCCTTTAATTTTTGGAGGGATTACAAAACCCACTCAAAACTCTCCCCTAAAATTTGAACCAAACATAATTTCAAAATCAAAATTCCTTCCCTTCCCTCTATTTTTCCAATCAAACATAATTATGTTCAACTCAAAGAAGGAGAGAGGAGAGAAGGAACAAGAAGGCAAAATAAAAAACGTGAAAGTGTGTTTTGTTTAAATAAAAACTAAGAGAGAGATTTTATATGTTAATTGTCCCTCTCTCTCCCCTTTTTATCCTCTCTTACTTTTATTAAAATAAACACATTTCAAATACCAAAATCTCTCCTCCCTTAAAATAATCCCAACCAAATACTATGTCAAGAAAAGGATTAAAAGATGAATCTCAATATTTTTTTATAGGCCAAAGTGTGTCTATAAAAATTTGAACCAAGGAATTATTATTTAAAATTTCACTTTTTAACTACTAAACCAATCTGTTAGGTACATGAACCTCAATATTTGAGAAATTTGAAATTAAACTCGGAGTTAAGTTGCATCCAACAGGTTGGTCGGATGACTGATGAGACCTATTTTGAGTAACAGGTTCTCAGTTCGAACTCTTGTAAACGCATTTTAGCCTATAAAAAAACTCAGAGTTAAGTTAAATCATAAAGTAGTTTTTGATGTCTTTGGCGACTCTGTTCAATTATCAAAATTATTTACGTAAATGTAGGGGTAAGTTGAATAAGATAAATTATTGTAATTCTGAAAGGAAACAATGATATCCCTATAAAAAAAAAATCTCGGATTAATAATATGTTTTGATTTATAAAAAAAAGAATTAATAATAATTAAATGATCCTTATGAAAAGTGTTTGTTTATATATACATCTCCACAAACTAAAAATAAATAAAAAATAGAAATTTTTATTTAAAAACATTTTTATATATTGTATGATAAATATAAAATTCATTAAATATTTATTTTTCAATAAAGAGTTTCAAAACTTGATTTTTGGTGTCAATCATATAGCTCAGTTGGTGAGTACATAAAAATATATGTGTAAGTGTTCGGATTCAATTTTCAAACCTCGATTGTTATACTTTTCTATAATAATTAAAAAAAAAACCCTTAATTCTTGACATAAGGTAGTTATTTTCCTTATAAAAAGAATAACATACATATTTTTATTTACTTTGAGACGTTGATTCTTGACATAAGGTAGTTATTTTCCTCATGAAAATAATAATATATTTTTGTTTACTTTGAGACGTTGATTCTTGACATAAGGTAGTTATTTTCCTTATGAAAATAATAATATATTTTTGTTTACTTTGAGAAGTTGAAGTAGGACGAAGTTTAGCTAATATTGGTAAATTAATTGGTACATGCACGTATGTGATAAAATGTGCTTTCTATGGTGTTATATTTATCACACCATATCTTCTTGTTGAATTAAACAAAAAATTTAGCACAAGATAATTAAAAATTCAATTAAGTTATATTTTTTATTTAATCTTTTAATTTTAAATAAATATAAATTTGATTTTGTTTCTGAATATAATATTTAGTTTTTATTTTAATTTAACTTGTCTTCATTTTTTAATAAATGCTTATAATTTGTTTATATTATTAAATATGTATTTGAGTTTTAATTAATTAAAAAAACTATATTAATTGAAAGATAATTAAATTAATATGAATATTATAGTAAATAAAATAAGACAAAGATAGATTTTTAATTTTTTTCTAAATTTTATACCAAATTTTAGTTTGGTTTCTTTATTTTTTTATTTTGGCTCCTTCACTTGGTTTTGCTTCATTTTATTTGATTAAATAATTAATTAAAAATTCTAAAATCATTGCTAAATATAAAAAACAAGAAGATAAGGATAAAAAAATATTATTGTGAGTGTTAATTATTATCAATAAATTAAAAATTAATAAAAATGATCATGTTATATTAAAAAGATAAATTATTAATATAAATAGTAAATCTGGTTAGTCTAATAACAAAAAATAGCAATTTGCTAAAACCTTCAAAAAATCTTCTTCTCATTTACTGATTATTCATTTCACTTTAATATTTATGAATTTTATTATTATTTAAAAGTATACATATTTAAAAAAAAATTGATGTTAAATTATTATTTTTATAAATATATACTGTGTTTAGTTTTTTTAAAAAAAAATAAAATAAAATATGGAGTTTTATCAAAGAATTATTTTTTTATTGCAACTTTCATTTTTAAAAATTTATATTGATAATTTATTTTCCTATGTCAAAGAAATGTGACAGTTAATAATAAGTAACTTAAAAAAATTCACACAGATATTTTATTAAACAAATAGCTTTTTACTCATAAGTAACTTATAAAGTATAAAATAATAAAACTGTCAAATAGCTTTTAGCTTTTTTTTAAAGCTCTTATTTTCAGCTTTTACTTAAAAGCCACTTCTGATTTAGTGCATGTTTAGATAATTACAAACTTCATTTTTTAACGAGATTTCGGATCTCAATACAATTTGAAAGAAGTAAAAAATTCTTATTTCTTTCAAAATGAAGTTTGACAAAAGAAAAATGCTATCCAAACATAATCTTAATTTATGATTTAATTATTGCATCCCGTTGGTTAAAGCTGAACAAAGGACGCACATGTCGGCTTGGTGAGCAGATGGCATTTTGATGCCAAGTGAATTAAGGTTGTGTTTACTAATACGAGATTATAGTTTTTTGTCAAAAAAATTTCGTTTAGTATGACAAGCAAAAATTATAAATTATGAGCTTTTGAAAAGCTATTTCAAGTAGCTTTTAGGTTTTAATAATTCATTTCAATTTTATCCTTATTTTTTTGTTTAATTACAACTTTTTTTCATCTCATTATATTAAATATTAATATATTATTATATTTCATTTTAGGTCATTTTATATAATTTTAGCTTCTATAAGCTAGCTTTACTAAATATTACTTGATCTTAACCATAAGTTTTAAGCCATAAGCTAATTTTAGTAAATATAGTCTAACACTCTTGCATGTTTTGAACTCACACATTTAACATTAATTGGCCATTGAAGTAGTTTTTATTTAATACATGAAAAATTGTTTTTAATATTTCCTTTATTGTTTAATTATATTATTGTAATATTATGAAATTGAAACTGCAAATTGCTTAGTAAAACATTATGTGCAATAAATAATTAATTTATCTTTAGTTGTTTATTATTAATACGTGAAAACAAATTAAAAATATTTTTTAATATAGAAAATTAATTTTTAACTAAACAAAATTTATATTTGTAAAATAAATTATATTTATCAAGTATAATATGCTTTGTCAAGTATGACAAAGCTAAGGAAAGCCATTAAAAAGAAAATAAAAAAGCCTTCCCTAAACAATACTATAATTCGGTTAAATGTCAAAATAAAACTGAAAGAGTGTCTTAATATTTTCTCAATGAAAGACATGTAAATATTATTTTTGAGTCGAAAAAACTAAACTCATTGGTGTTTGAGTTTCATCTGAATGTTTTTTAGCCTATGAAGTTTCTGTCTTCACGGTCTCATTGCTGTTTTCATTTTGCACGTAATTTTTCTCCTCAATCTAATTAAACTCATTTCTATTAGAATTGTTTGAATGGTTTAAAAACTGTTTTTTTTAATGAAAAAAAGGTTTAGAGCCATTTAAAAACCCAGTTTAAAATTGTTTTTACAACTAGAATTATATATGTAAAATCAGTTTTCAAACAAAAAAAAATGGTTTGGAAACCTGTTCTTAAACAAATAAAGTAGTTTGGAAACCAGTTTAAAATTAGAGGACTGGAATAAGAACGGATTCCTGGGGCGGTTTTGGGCTTATGCAAAGTGCTCAACCGCACAGGGACCTCAAAAATATGAGCCCCAAATATTAAATGATATACTTTACCGGCCTCAAATATTAAATGATGCACTTTACGTATTATAAAGTAGAGTAAATGGTAAGGGTTTTGATTTTTAACACACATCCTGAGTTCGACTCTACCTTCTAGAGTTTTATTTTTCTAATTTTGATGATGATTTTGTTTTAATACTTCCTCATTTATTCTATTCCTCAATCCTCATTTAATATTGATTTTTTTAAAGAAATTTTAGTTATCTAATTAGTGATTATTTGATGTAATCTACCGTTTTAATATTTTGTAACATTCAATTTTCGAAATTGGCGATTTTTCTGGCGAATTGGTGATTGGCGATTTTTCTTGCAAATTTTAAGTGATTTGTTAGAATATTTTTTAATGTTTTAATTAATTTTAGAATGTAATTAACAATAAATTTTGTGTAGGCAGAAATTTGTGAATAGAGGGCCCTGTTTTTTTAAAAAAAATTTGGAATAATAAATAGGACCCCTAAAACCTTTGCTCCGCCCCTGACTGATTCAAAAAGTTAAACTATTTTAAAATTTATTGCGAATTAATTTTCAATATAAGAACTGGTTTAAACATTGGTTCATACTATAAAAACTAGTTAACTGAACCTAATGAATCAGATTGGTTTCTTTGAACTGTTTAACCAGCTCACAACCAACTCAATCCAATGCAGGTGTTGAAGTGCACCATAACCACCCTGACCAGAATAAAATATTTATACATTTATATATTGTGGCTTCCTCAATGTTGATGGGTTCTATTTGTTTCTTCTTTCGGGCTCTTAAGAACAATTAAAATAAAGGTTTAATTATATTTTTAGTCTCTTACTTTGTATTTTGTGTAAATTTGGTCTCTTAACTTGTAAATAAGCAGTTTTGGTCCCAAAACTTGCAAAATGAACAGTTTTAGTTCTTCCGTTTTGCTAATTTGGATAAAAATCGTCATCAATTTTAAAAAGTTAACAGAGAAACTAAAATTGTTTATTTTGTAAACTTGAGGACTAAAATTGCACATTTAAAAGTCCAGCGACCAAATTTGTCCAAATATAAAATAGAGAGACCACAAAATAAAACAAAATGTGGGGTGAGATTGTTTTTATCAAATTAATTTTCCATCGATTTTTAATTGTACTCACATTGCGGGTCAATTTTAATTTAGGGATTATTAAGAAAAGCCAGTGGGTTTTACTTTTTTGACCATTCAGCTTCATGAATGCTTTTTTGGTAACAGTTTTTGAATTTTGTAGCTCCTCTACATACATTAAACTTTAATTTTCCAATAGAAAAAGTAAAGCAATTAGAGTCTAATCCCCAAGACAAGATTCCCATAATTAATAGCATTATCTAGATCTATCACTAATGGAAAATGCATGCATTAATTAACATACTCCTAATTCAAACACTAATGGACAAATAAAACAATGGTAAAACCCTAAAAGATAATTAAATACTCCCTCGTCCCAAATTGTTTGGCCTTTTAGGTATTTATACATGGATTAAGGAATATATCATTAATTTAAATTTTAATAAATTTTAGTAAATTTTAGATTGAATTTCCTATTTTACCCATCAACTAATTTGATTGGAATACTACTTTTTCAATCAATAATTAATACTAGTAGTAGTCTCTTGAGTGTCAACTATTATAATTAATGCATCGGAAATGAAAAAATTTACTTGGGAGAGTAAAGCTTAAAGGTTAGTGGTTGATGATAAAGTGGAATATGTTTAATTAGTTAAGGATAAAATTGTAAAGAAAAAATTAATACTACATTAGTATCTTAAAGGGACAATCAAATTGGGACAAATTTTTTTTCCTAAAAGGCCAAACAATTTAGGACGGAGGGAGTATAATTGAAAGAAAGAAGCAACCGGGCTGGATAATTCTATTCAAGTATTCATGCCAATTATTATTATTTTTTGAACAAAATCAAATTAAATTAAAATTTAAAAGAGTGGATTATGATTTATTATGGATGAATTATGATCATATAAATATAGGGAGGGGCAATTTTGCAAGTGCGAAGTGGCGTATCGATGCTCCCAATAGCCAATAGCCAAGGAATTCAAAACCAATTTAGAGTAAGATTATACTAGGTTGTGGTGTCTTTGGTCCTAGCTTGTTTTTTAGTACTTTCTATTTTCTTCTTTTATTTTTATTTTTTAAAAAATTATATAGAAAAAAAATAAAAATAACTAAAAATAAGGAATTGGAAGCAAGAAAATTTTGGATTTGTTTTATTTGTATTTTCATTTTCTATTTTATGTTTACTGAAATTTTATAAAATAAAAACTGAAAAAATGCAGAAAACTTTTTATTTATAGAAAACAAGATACAAAATAAAATAAGAAATAGAAATGTAAATCAGACAGACCCTGTCACAAACATGTAACTCAAATGGTGAGTACATGGGGATATGTGACATGCGTGTGTGAGTATCTGGGTTCAATCTTCGATTAATATACTTTCCTATGAACCAAAAAATAGCGTGCAACTCATTTATAGTTTACTTAACATTAATTAAATCAAATTTTTCATTCTACTTTTCAATTTTTTACCTTATAAAAATAGTTACACCAGAGAATGTGAGTATATAAAAAAAAATTTCTAATCACCGAGCAGACATAATCAAATTTATCCTCCTAATTGGTGTCATGTACACGATTCAAATTATAGTTCTTTCTCCGACATTATCACATGCCTCTAATACTCTCTCCATTTTATAATATAAACATTTAGTTATTTTACACGATTTAAAAAAATTATTATTATAATAATTTTAAAATAATTTAATTAATCTATTTCAATTTCCCCTAAATATATGTAAGTCTACTGTTTCAGAAATTAACAATACTAGTAATAGGTTACTTTATTGAACAAGAGTAAAGTTAAAAAAACATAATAAATAAATCTTATATTTTATATTTTATGTAAAGGGTTTGTTAACGTACACCCACTTACCTTTTAGAAGGGGTGCGTTAGCAAGTTATAACTTGAAATTTTAAAATACACCCACAAGGTGTAGCTTGTTAACGCACTCCTTCTAAAAAATAAGTGGGTGTACGTTAACAAACCCCTTTATATAATTATAATATAAAATATGAACATTTTATACTTAATTAGTTATTTATATTTTGAAATAAGTGGATGGAGTACTACACAAATATAAATACTTTTATTTGTGGTTGTGGTTTACAAATTGGCAAAAAAATTGGGGGGAAAAAAGAGAAAGAAAAAGAATAATAGTCATAACTGGGGGAGGCAAGTTGATGAGTTTGAGGGGTTAATATGCAAAAATGGCTCTTAGGTGAAGCTTGGAGTCACCTTGGTATGTGGTGATGCCTTCCTATGTCTTCTCTTTCTATCATTCTTTGTCTTTCTCTTATTCACTTTCATGCAATGCATCTTAGCCAGATTTAAATAAGAATATCCTTTTATTTCTTACTTTCTATTATTTTCTTTTCCCTTTTCATCAAAAAGTTACTAATAATTAATATATTATATATATAATATCACGTGTATGTGGAAAAGTTCACATACAGCAAATTAAACATTTTGTTCTCAACGAAAATAAACTAAGGTGAGGACATCATAAAATGTGAGATCCTCACATCTTGTCTATAAACATGTCAGAAATAAATTTTATATATATATATACACCCCATTTAATTTCCATAAGAAATTATATAGGTTAAAATGTATCCACAGGATTCAAACCGATGACCTACTACTCAAAGCAGGTCTTATCAACCACGTGATCAACCTATTGAATGCAGTTCATGGATATTAGTTTTATTTTTATATGTTTGAATTATCTTTTATTTTATAACATTGAATCAATTAAGATAAATAATTGTTCTGAAAATTTCTCTAGTTAATTTATGGCTAGTATGTTACAAAACATAATAGCTAATTAGCTAAGGAAATATTCAATAATTCGTAATCAAATTAAAAAACTTTATAACTATTTCATAACCAGGATGGAACTAGCCCAAATTTTTTACAGTTGAACAAATATAATAAATTAAATAAATTAAAATTTTGAAAAAGTCAGTTATTTAATTAGAGTGTTAATTAGTATTTTTATTTATATTTTAAAAAATTATAGATACGTGTTAATAATTTTTTGTTTTTGTAATGGGAGCCCTAACACCTTTTATATATATGAATATATGGCTCTGCCCCTGTTCATAACTAATTTCTAGCTCTAATTTATTATATGGATATATAGCTAAAACCTTTTAAAATTAATTAATTACGCATTTTTATACAATAGCTAAATAATTAATAGTAATTTATTTATTAATGAGTTAAAAACTTTTTGTAGCAACAAATGTAGTGAATCAATAACAATTGCTCTGAAGTAGCTATGAAAATAAAATTTTCAGTGGTAGTATTATGAAGTTATGAAAACAATTTTTTCAATTATAGTATTATGAAAAGAAAAATAACTGAAATTAAATTATATAAAAATCCATATATTTAAAAACAAATGAAACAGAGTAAACAAACAAAAATTAATTTTATACAATTTAAATTTCATTATATTAAATTAATAATTCTTATAGAAAATGAATTACATATATTTGATTTCTTTAATTATTAGCATCTCAAAATCGAATCAAAATAAATTTGAACTACTGCCAATTAAGTACCAAAAAATATAGACCACTTGATATTTAGTGTGAGATTTTTTCCTTCTCTCTTGTCCATTCAACACAGCGTCTGTGGTTACCCACATGTTCATGATCATTTCTTGAGTACTTGCATCCAATCTATGTCTTCAATTGGAGATTAATTAATTATATATGTAATTATTGAGGAAAAATTATTCAACTCTTTCCATTATGAGTATATAGTGTATATTCAAATTCAATAAATGTAAATTAAACGTGCCTAAATTAGAATTAATAATGGTGTCTAAAATATCTGTGACTATTTGTTATTTGCTATTGGTAAAAACAAAATTTTTAATTTTCTAAATAATTAAAATCCCCAGACACAAGCTAAGTTCTTGGAACACAAGCTTGAAAAGAAAAAGTTCCAAAGGTTGCATTGCACTATTTGAGCCCTAAGTATAGTTCAATGATTATTTGTTAAAAAGACTATTTATCTTTTTTCTTTTTGTCTATTTTCCCCAATAATAATCTTTTAAATACAAAAATCATACAAAGGTGTAATGGATGACATGCATGATACAACACGATGAGAAAAATATCCATATGGACATGATATTTAATTTGTCTATTTAATTTGATATTCCTATTTTTGCAAAGTTTAGCATTTGGAGAATAAAAAAAAAGTGCTGGAATAATTAAAGAGAAATTAAAAATTTGAACAACTTAGTCCACATGTAAATGTCGTACTTACACGTGCACGCAACCTATCCTCAAGTGTCATTTTCCTGTTTGAAAAAAAAATAATAAAAAACTTAATTAAACTTTTTTCCATATTTTAATTACACTTTTAAATATACGATTATATATAGTCCCAACTTTACAAAATGAGAAATTTTAATTTTTCTAAAAATTGGAGATGATTACCATTCTGATTCAAATTAGTGATTAAAATACTAATATGTCTATTTTACAAACTTTAAGAACTAAAATTACTCTTTTAAAATCGAAGATCAAATTCGCATAAAATAAAAATTAAAAAACAAAAGTTTAGTTTAAAAAAAAAGCAAATGGTATTTAGTGCCCTTAGGGCACTATTTAAAAACCCAAATGTAGTCAAAAGACATTGGAATGTGTAGTTTTTTGTATTCCCGAGAGACGGAACAATGTGCTCTTATGATTATTTTTTTACTTTTAGTAATTTTAACTAGTTAGGGCACTGTATATCAAAACCCTAAAAAAAAAACAAATTTGATAGTCAGGCCAGAGCCAAAAATGCGATAATGCGATATTTCCTAGTTGTTGTAGTTGCACCTAAAATACATATTAACTCTTTGTTTGGTTTGAAGAGAGAAAGTGCGAAGAAAGAAAGTATAGGGAAGAGAAAAGTGAGAGAAAAATAAGAGAAAATAAGTGTGTTTGGTTTGACAGAAAATGAAGAGAAAGATAAGATAAAATGAGTGTGAGCCCATAAATAATATGATGGTTATCTCTCATCAACAACTTTCTCTCCAAATTGGAGAGAA
Organism: Cyamopsis tetragonoloba; assembly: GCA_037177725.1. NCBI lineage: Eukaryota > Viridiplantae > Streptophyta > Magnoliopsida > Fabales > Fabaceae > Cyamopsis > Cyamopsis tetragonoloba. The sequence continues at coordinate 65,528,388 of CM074119.1, forward strand.
AAGTTTTTTCGTGGATCCACCGAATTTAATACTTTCTCTTCTAAACCAAAAAAAAATTTTAATTTTCTAATTAACTTTTTCCTCTCCCTCTTTCTTTTCTCTCATAATCATCTCAAACAAATAAAAGGTAAAAGAGATTTTTTTATTTATATAATTAAATAAGGTATTCTAGTTGTTAAAAAAAAAAAAGGTATTTTGGTAGTACTATTATTTTATGAAGATATCGTAATCAGAGTGTGTAAGGTATATAATAATACGATGTTTGTTAAAAAAGGGCATTTTAAAAGTATCACATTTAACTTTAATTAGGACTTAAAAAATGAGCCTAAAATAGATTAAATATTTCAAAGTTAAATTAATTATTAAATATCCTTTATTATATTGATAGAATACCACTTAAATAAGATCAAGGGCTTAATTTTTTTGAAATTAATTTACTTACTTTTTGGTCAACAAAATAATTTATTTAAAAACCTTATCATGTCCGTTTTTTAATTGGGTGGCATCCCAACAGTACCAAAAATGAACAGCAGCCCAATAGTGCCAAAAACAACAGGATAAAAAAGCAAAAACAAACAGCACAAAAAACATTGCGTGGTGCAGAAATCAAAAAAAAGGAAAAAAGGACCCACATTCAAGGCAGAACTAAACAAACAGGCTTTCTGCAAAACAAAAGAAAAGAAACAACAGTGAAACAAAAAAATACAGTACAAGACACAAAAAAACGATGGGGTACAAAAAGCAATAAAAACAAAAAAGGCCCACAGAGATAATAAACAGGCCTTCTCCATCTTAAAGAAAAATGGGCTAGCCTCCAAAAAACAAGAAAAAAATAAACAAAAAAAAAAGTAAAAACCAACAAAACAGCATATGCATAAAGTTGTCTAGGTGCAGAAAGCAAAAAACAAAAATGACCCCCATTAATTTACTCAGAAAATCATTTTTTGAATGAGTTGCAAATCAAAACAACAACAAACAAAACAAGAAGAAAGAAAAAAGAGATTTGGTCTCACCTACAAAAAAAAAAAAAGTGCTAGGCGTGGCTTGGGAAGAAAAATAATGAAAGAAGGATGTTGTGATGTGTATGATGTGTTCTTGTGTGTGAGAGTGTATTTTGAGTGAAGATGAAGGAATCAATTAATTAAAGAAATGAAATAGAGAGAGATTGAGAGAGAGAGTCTATAGGGGGATTTTACTATTTTGTTATATATTCCTTCTACTATTTAACATCATAAACAAATGATTTTTTTAAAGAAGAGGGATATGAACATAAATTATAATTCAGAAAAAAATTATACCATGATAGCAAAATAATTATAGCTGTGATGTTTGGTGAGTTGTGATCTTGTTTGTTTTTTTGCCCTTGAATGAATGAAGCAAAAACTCTCTCTGTACTCTAAAAACTTTTCACGATGTTTCATTTCTCTTTTTTTTTCTACGATCAATTTTTTCTATTCCTTTTTGAGCCGAGATAAAAATCTTTTATAGAGAGAATTTAGGTAGTATTTAGCCCGACTTTTTTTTGTTCTCTTCCTCTTACATGTAAAATTTGTGCAAACAGTATTTGTGATAAATATTTTAAATTATAAGTTGATTTTTTTGTGTGAACAAAATGCAAAAAATTGACTTTTAAGCCAGAAGCTAGAAATGAGCTTTTCAAAAAAAAAATGTTTTATTTTGTGACCCATCATAACTAACACATGGATATTCTAATTAACATTTGAAATCTTGAATATATTTTTCTTCTCTCTTCGAAAAATGGCAATTTACTAAAACCTTCAAAATCTTCTTTTCGTTTATGAATTATCCATTTCACCTTAATATTTATAAATTTTATTATTATTTAAAATTTTACATATTCAAAAGTTTTTAATGTTAATTTATTATTTTGGTAAATTTATATTGTATTTAGTTTTATTTTTTTAAAAAAATAAAAATATTGAGTTTATCAAAAAATTATTGTTTATTGTGGCTTTCATCTAAAAAAAATTATATTGTTAATTTTTTTATCAAACAAACAACTTCCTATTCATAAGCGGCTTATAAATTAAAAAAAAAAAAATGAAACTGCCAAACAACTTTAAGCTTTTATATAAAACCTCTTATTTCTAACTTTTGCTTTAAAGCTGTTTATAAGTCAAAAATAAGTCGGGTCAAACGAAGTCCCTCTCTCGTTGTTTCTCCTAATTTTTTGACATTTTTCAGCTTATGAGGAGTAACTAAACCCTACTTCATGTTCTCTTTTCCTTCTTTTTTCTTTTTTTTTTTTTTGAAAATTACATATAATAATAATAATAAGAAAAATCATCATCATCATCATCATCATCATCATTAATTTCCTTTGTTTCAGCGATCAACCCGTCTTTGTTTTATTTTTTTAGATAATAACTAGTTAAATAATTAATTAACTAATTAACAATGTTAATAATAGGATAAAATTTGGTATTCACACACCTTTACCTAATTGTAATCAAAGACATATTTTACTTTGCAAAGCAAAAGAGGATTTCTTTTCCTGTTAGTTCTCATAATGCTTCTAAACCTTTTGAGTTGTTACATTTAGATCTTTGGAGACTTTATCGAGTTTCTACAATACACAAGCACAAATACTTTTTTACTATCTAAGATGATTACAAACAAGCACATATGGATTGACTGGATTGTTTTTCTAAAAGAGAAATCAAATACTAAGAATTGTTTGGCAAATTTTATGAGTATGGTTAAAACTCAATTTGAGTCTAAAATCAAAGTAATAAAGTTGGATAATGGTACAAAATTTTGTTATACTCTCTATATCAAGAGCATGGAATTCTCCATCAAACATCTTGTATGAAAACTTCACAACAAAATAGAAGAGTAGAGCATAGGCATAAAAACATCTTAAATGTCACAAGAGCTTTATTGTTTTAAGCCAAATTGCCCAAGCATTTTTGGGGGCTGGCTGCTACATATGCAGATTATCTAATTAATAGAATTCTTACATCATTATATTGTAACAAATCACCTTATGAAAAACTTTGTAGTTCTAAACCTGATTTAACATACTTAAGAGTGTTTCGATGCTTTTGTTATACTTCCACTTTAGCTGTACAAAGATCCAAATTTGATTTAAGAAGTCACAAATATGATTTTTTGGTTACAATCCTTGAACCAAAGGCTTTCTTGTTTATGACTTACATACTAGACAACTTGGTGTTTCTAGGCATGTCTTGTTTGAAGACTTTATCTTTCCTTCTCACACCACTAGTTTCGAGTGAACTATCACTTTGGTCCCTCAGTTTGTAGACATAAGTCATTTTAGTCCTTAACTTTATCGAAAATCAAATTTAGTCCCCAACTTTACTAAAGTTAGTCAATTTAGTCCTTTATTGGACTAAAGTGACTGATTTTCATATAAAGTCATGAACTATAGTGACTGATTCGATAAAGTCAGGGACTAATAATACATTTCGATAAAGTCAAAGACTAAAGTGACGGATGCCTTTCATCTCAGGGACCATTTTGGTGATTATTTCGTGTCAAAACACTTTGCATACCTGCTCCTATGGTGAAAAGGATTAGCACCATTCTTTTTAATATATAAATTTATGATTCTTATATATAAATGAATGGTGAGATTTTTTAAAATTGGGTGATCTCAATCACTCTTACCATCACTCAGATCGTGTAGAGTCCATTCCTATCGGTAGTTCTTCTATTATGAGCCTCAGCGAGCCCAAACAGTTCCAGACTTGGGCCTTGGTTGGTGATTACTAATATCACCACCCTAGGGAAACTTTTTAAAAATAATAATTCTGCCATTCTTTTTGGAAAACTAGTTCGAAATTCTTTTTTCCTGGATGATTATAAAAATTATAATTCTATACTTTTTACTCTCAAATTTCAAAAATATTATTTTCATTTGTTAATATCTGCAGTGTATGATATCTTAATACTTTCAGATTAAAATGTACATTGTAATAAATTTATTTAATAATATAGTTTATTTAAGATTTTCATAAGTACAATGCATAGTCAAAATCTTTTAGTTTACCAAAATTGTTTTATTACCATATATTAGGAATGGCTTTTTTGTTAATTGTTTGGTTACATAGAATGACTTATTTGGTAATTTATTCAAAATTTAACATTTATATCAAATATCAAATACTAGGACTTCCAAATTTAGTAGTAATATTTTAAAAGTAATTATTAGAGTCAATAATTCTAAAATTCCTTATCTGTATTTTTTTTTTTTTTAGTTTTCTCCCTTTTAACCCAAGAGGGAATTATTATCTTCCTTTGCTTGAACCGTTAATTAGGTTAGTAAATCATCATAATGCAAATCGTATAATTTCTTGGTAAAAAAATTATATTGTAGTGAACAGTATATTTAAATTACGCATATTAATAAAGATTTTTTATAAATTAAACTATGTTTATATAGGTTTAAACTGAAAAGTTATTACTCAAAGTTTTATTTTTCAGTCACTTGATTAATCTGTTGGATGCATATTAATAAAGTTAATTAGTTGTATCAATTTTTTTAAAAGTTATTTGATATATTAGTTTTATTTTTCTTTAAATATTGTGTTTAATGATTAGTATAATAAAGTCAACATATTTAATATAGATAAATATGGAAAACAATCATAAAAATTTCATGAGATTTGTGTAATGTGTTATAAAAAGGACTAACAAATCCTTTTACTCGGAGTGATATGTAATTTCAGTCCATAACTTTGTTAGAATAAATCATTTTAGTTCCTAACTTTATGCGGATAAGTCACTTTAGTCCCTAACTTTGTGTGGATAAGTTACTTAGCTTTAATCTCTTTGTATTTTGTATGTCACTTTAGTTTTATACGAACATTCATTTTAATCTCTGACTTTCAAGAACTAAAATGATCAAAGACAGTGAAAGTCCGAGACTAAAATGACCGATGATAGTGAAAGTTAGAGACTAAAATGACGGATTTAATAAGGGACTAAAATGACTTATAAAATGTCAAGTCAAAATTCTATTTTGGTATATAATTCATTATTGTTCATTTTGTACCACTTACAAACCATTCAACAAAAAAGAAATTAAAATACATCCTAGTCTTAGTGTCGATAAATTTTCTTATAAACTAAAAAAAAATTAAAATACAATTTTCTCATGTAACTTTTACAGCAACTTTTATTTTGGTCCCGTAACTTGTTTTAGGTTTGTTTTGATTTCTTAATTTTTGTTTCTAGTCTAAAATAGTGTATGTTGTAAGTCAGATTCATTCGTTAACGTTCTTAATGTTTACTCGGGAATTATTTTGAATAAAAATAAAAATTAGAAAACCAAAACAAATCTAAAAAGAGATATAGAAATAAAATAAAATATAATAAAAAGTTATAGGATCAAAAATATATTTTAACATTAAAAAAAAATTTTTTTTGAGTTGACCGTAGGTAGTAAAATGTAAAGAGTAATTATTGGTTAATCATCACTAATTTCTCTCTTTATTGGTTTCATGGCCCTACTATTTGTTAAAAGGATAAATATTTTTATACGCAATTGAAGTGAAATTAACTTCCATTTCCACTATTATTCATTCTTCAATCTTGAGAGATAATTCAGACAAATTCCAATTAGAAATGGAATCGGAGAAGAAAAAGAACAAGAACACGAACACAATCCCAAACGGAGTGATTATCACAGTTTACGAGGAATCGTGGAGAACTCGCTCAACGAAGAAGAAAATTCAGCCACAGCCACTTTTCAAAATCCCACAATCTGCAAAATCACAGGGTTATGATCGTAGGGCTCTCCTTCTTTCTTACTCTCGACATCTCAGAAATCAACGGTCACATTCTCATCAAAATGTTCATTTTCAATTACCACAGCCTAGAACCAAGGCAAGTTCTCTGTTTTCTTCTCTCGCAACAATTGCGCGGTTTTCTTCCAAATCCAAATCCAGAAATGTTTAGGGAAATTGTTGCATTCAAGGTTTCAAATTGCGCGAAGGATATTTAATCTGGGACTTGGACTGTAATCATGCTCTGATTCGATTTTGATTACTATCAAAACAAGATATTATAACATAATGTAACTGAGCGCATTGTAACACTCAATTACAATGCATCTCTTATGGTTGGATTGACTCTTTAAAATTTATATCTAATGTAATTGAGTTGGAGTATCTTGTATTCTTATTAATAACTTTTTTAGTTTTAAAAAAAAGTTTTGAAATTTTGTGAATTTTAGCAGAAAAGATTGTTGTTAGGTCAACCGGTTCGAATTTGTTCACCATCAACGCAAATTGCAGAAAGCACAAGTACTCGGTTAAGGCATGAACGTGTGGAACCCAAAGAGAGCAAAGAAATAATCTGGTCTAAGAAGAAAAAATTCAGAGGAAATAATTGTTGCTCAATTTTGGTAATTTGTTTAATTTTCCTTGTTAAATTTCGATACTAGAATTCATAATTACTTGATTTTGTATTTTGATTTGGATATTTTGTCTTCTTTTTTTTTCTTCCACATTTGCAGAGGAAACTGAAGAACATATTGAAAAAAGCATCGTGCAAAGAAATCAAATGGTAGAGAAGAATGAAATCAAAGTAATTCATTTTCGTTTTCAGTAATTTGGATTTGGTGTCTTATATAACTCCAATCGCCATTTTTTAAAAATTTGTTTATATCTGAAGATTAATGCTCTGTTAAACATGGGAAAAGAAAAATTAAAATAAAAGGTGTGTAAAAATGCAGATTAATATAGGTTGATGATGATTAGTTGGAAGACTGGTTCTACTAGATCCGTTAATTTTTCAAATGGTTAGATGCTTTGATAATGTCAACTTCTCAATGTGGGTTCTAATTCTATGAAAAAGATTTGGAAGTTACAATATGGGAGAGAAAAACGTCCATGTGTTTTGTTGTGTGTAATTTTTTTTTATTGAAGCGTGTAAATAATTTTTATCCACTCTTGAACGAAAAATGTTACATTTTTAATTTATTATTAGTCTAACATTAATAAGGACTATCTACTATCAATAAAATTTAATGATATTCTATGATTACTCAATAATTATTTTTTAGGAGCTCAACTTTAAAGAGGGGTTTAATCATTGTTTTTAACGATGAATATTTTGAAAGAGAAAAAAAAATTAATTAGGACTCATTTGAGTGTGACCTACGTAATTAGTCCGTGATTAGATTTATTAAAAAGTTAATCAATAATTTAAATATGAATATCAACAATTCACAATTTACCCATATTGGGTTATTGATGATGTGCACTTATTTATACCATTTTCAATTGGATGCTTAAACTAGTCCTTATTATTTAAGTATTTTAGCTAAGTATTTCATCTTTTTTGAACGGGATGCTTACTAATGTTGCTTAAATTAACACTTGATTCTTATAAAAAGAGTGAGTTTAGTTTGTATTAAAAATAAAATAAATATGAGATAGTTAATTTTTGGGTGCGTGAATTATATACTAAAATAGTCCCTGACTTTGTATTTTATCATTTAGTTTAGTCCCTCTCAAAATCAGTCATTTTAGTCCCTGACTTTCACTATTATTGGTCATTTTAGTCCCTGACTTTCACTACATCATTCATTTTAGTCCTTGACTTTCAGGGAGTAAAATGAATTATCATAAAATTCAGAGACTAAACTGACCTGTAAAATATAAAGTCAGAGACTAAAGTGACTTATCCGCACAAAGTCAAGGACTAAAGTGAATTATTCTCGCAAAGTTAGGGACTGAAACGGTACATCACTGATTTGTGGGTATATGCGAGACCTATCCGGAGTGCTTATTTAATAATTTGCATTAAAGTACTCTGAGTACTTAAACTAATAAAGTGATGTATATACATAAGACCCAATAGAACATAACAAAATATATTCCTAAAAACTTTGTTAAGCACATGTGATAGAGAGGGTCTTATGATATTTATCAAAAAAAAAAAAAACCATATGATTGTCAACGTTTTTTGGTAGAGTACATTTATTTGAAATAAAAAGTCTAGACAACAAATTTGTAATTTATTGCTCAAGACATTTCCATGATACTTTCGAATATCAAAGGGACAAACTTGTTTTCATTCTCAATTCTCAAAGCTTACCCTTCTACTACTATTGGACTTGCAAACCTATGTATTTTTTTCTTTTCTTTACATTTTTCTATGTTTGGCATTAGGATATCTTAGGTAAGAGATGCTACTTCTGAACTGAACTTTAGGGTTGTTTATGGCATTAGAATATTCTAAATATAAATTTGTTCTGGTTCTTTCCTGTTTTTTTTTTCTTTCTCTCAAACAAAGTATTAAATTACGATGTATAATATGGTGGTATCTCATTCCTTAATTACATGTAGGTGGTTCGATCTTCTGTTATTAGGAATAAAACGATATTTTTTTACTATCTAATAATTATTTCGTGTAAACTCAATTTTAAAAAGAAATTCATGCTATTAAGTATTTTGATTTAAGATCTTTTCTTTCTAAGAGGTGAAATAGAATAACCCAGTTAAAAATGAGAAAAAACAAATAAAAACTATTTTTTTTTCAAGGTGAAGAGGAAGGTTTTTATTTTGGTCTTGATGTAGGGTGGAGTCGAAAGAAGTTAGAGATAGGGTTCAAGAAGTAATGGTGGGATGGAGGCTAGGACATGATAGGCAAAATTATCAAAATAATATATATTTTTTGAATCAGGAGTATTTTCTAATTGATAGTTAGAAACTAATTCTCTAGAGGTGTAGAGATCACCGAAGTGGGTTTTGTCTCTCCCAACAAAGTCTTTTCTATACACACCATTAGGATTCAAACCTCTGCCAAGATGCTTAAAGAACTCAATTATCTACCAACTGTGCTGAATTTTGTTGTTTAATATTTATTTTAAAACTAGTTTTCAAATTGAGGTTCTTAAAAAATAATTTACTAAATTGAGATTAAACGTTGTTTATTTTATTTTTTATTTTTTTTAAAAAAATTGTATTAGTTGCGATTAGAATTAAAACCACAAGTAAATCTAATGCTTCTGTTGATTTACTCGCGGTTAGAAAATAACCGTCGGTAACTGTGAAAGATTAGCCGCATTTGGGGAATAAATCAACCAAACATTGGCTGTTATTCCACCGTCCACACTCATGTCACTGCCCAAACCTTGTTTATAACAATAAGCATTGGAATTAACGGACTTAAACTCTATAAAAAAGGATAATTTCTCTTTACTCTCAAAATATCTCACTCGTACAATTGACTTATCATTCTATCTTTTCTTTAAGGTATTTATAGATTATGATTGTTATTCTCTCCGATCTTAAATATAATTCACTTCTAATTGAATTATCGGAATCAAGCATGGAAGTTTTTTTTTGAATAAGCAACAAATATATTAATTTTGAGTACTATAAGTACTCAAAACAAACCAAATACAGAGTTTAAGCTGCAACAGCAACACAAACAGAAAGAAACAGCAAACCGAAGACCCAAGAACACCTGATAAAACAAAAGCAACCACCTACTACAGAGCTTATAACTACAGAACCAAGAAGTTTGGACACACTATTAAATTTATCTTAAAAAAATAAGATTTTTCAACTATACCCTTAAATAAATATAAATATGTTAATAAATATTTCAATTCAATTAATAACTCTTTCTCTTTCTTATTTCACTATTTTTCTCTCTCTATTATTAATTGAATTTTTGAAAATTTTATCAGGGATAGAAATAGAAATTATCCATTATAAGTTAGTTAATGACTTATATTTAGAATTAAAAAATTCTTTTAAAAAGTAACTTATATTTAGGATCGGAGAAAATATATGCTAGTCCTGATCTTAATTATAAATTAAAAGGGCTTATTTAATTCTAGGAGAGTCTTGAATTACACCCAAATAATTCGTTGAAGACAATCTATATAGTCACACAACTCAGCCTTTTTGTTTTGTCCAAATCCAACACATGATGAAAGAAGGTTTTAAAAATTAAAATTGATTAAATTATATTTAAGAATTAAAAGAATAAATTGACCATTGACCAAAAAAAGTTAAAGTTACTTGATTGAAAAATTGTGATGAGTAATTTTGCAACTCAAGAAGTTATTAGTAGAATACATTAAAATAAAAAAAAAATATAAACTTAAAATAGTTCTAGGTTTGCCTAAGGCCCCAACGTAAGACTAACTTTGATAATGGAGAGAGATAAAATTTAGGGGTGGGTTTGGAATGGGATAGATGAGATTTTTATTATTTTGAAGCCTAATCCAAACTATTTAGTTTGAGTTGAGTTGATTCGATTATTGTAATTTTTAGTCTTCGACTCAAACCAATCCAACCAAAATTTTATTGAGTTGAGTTGGGAGATTGGGTCTATCTAATTAAAAAATAAATAAAATGGAAATTCTATTTTTTAAAAAAAAAATTGTAAAATTTATAGTGACATAATATTAAGGTGTGTTTGGATCAGATTTTTTCAACATATGTTGAATAGTTTAATTTTGCACTTATAAAAGCATTTTATTATTCTTTTAACAAAGAAAAACACTTTTTGTCTTTCAGTTAAAAATTGAACACGGTTTCGAAAAGCGTTAAAATCTCTTTTTACAGCTTACAATTATCTTAAAAATCGTTTCTGACAGCAAATTTATGTAAACAAAAATCAATTATATCCCAGACAATCAATTATTTTTTCCAGTTTATTTTCATAATTAATCACAACTAATCAAAATACACTCTTAATTTTGCTTATGCTTAGTGATTTTATTTGCTAAAATAAAATGTAACATTAATAATATAATCATATAATATAACATAGTCTTAACATAAATAAAGTTGTCAATTAATCATAATATAAAAATTAAGAGAAATAAGACAAGAATATAAAGCAAGTCTAGTTTTACTATCAAGTCATAAAAAAATAGCAATTTAAGAATTTAGCTTGAGTTGGATTGGGTTCATTGATTTTTTAAAATGCAAACCCAATATTCAATCCAAATTGATTTGGGTTCACTAAAAAAAATATCAAAACCAACCAAATCACCCAACTTAACCCAAAAAAAAATGATTTAGTTTAATTTGAGTTGCTCAAGTTTGTGGATTACCTACCTCTAAGACGGATAATGCAACAAAAGATAGGTAAATATGCTAATTGATTTTAAACATTTATTAAAATATTTAAACCAGACAATTAGTTGGAAAATTATCTTTTTTCTTTTTGACAAATTTGATTAATTAAATACCATTTTTTAGTTCCATAATTTGATTAAAAATAATTTACATATAACATTGAAAGGAGTGTCTAGACCTAATATAATCTAACACTATACTCGAAGATTATTTTATAAATAAATGATGTTAACTAATTTTTTTAATGGGACTAAAGTTAGTTATTTTTAATTATATCTGAAAACCTTGGGTTTACTATTATAATGAAAAGAATTCTAATATATTTTTTAAGTGATAATATGTGAAAATTAATAGTTAATTTTTATGGAAAAATTCTCAATATTGTAAAATTAGTAAATAATAAGTAAGATTAGACAACATAGAGAAATGTAGATTTAATTAATCATTCTAAGTAACTATTTGATACTTCTAATTATCAATCATTATTAGTTTTTAAATTATAAAAATTTTGAAAAAATAATTATAACCCATAATAATTTTATTAGATTAAAAACCAAAAACAAAAATTTAGCCCGTGCGTTCATTTCGCATTGAACGCAGAAGAGCATTACGAAATTTCACGAAAATATTCTCTTCACGAGATTCGTGAACTAAGTGTAACCGTCGAATATAGTGTGGTATTTAAATTTTCATCTCATCATCATCATATATAATTATTAAAATGTGATTGGATGATTTTAATTTCGTGAAATTTTATTATGATATCCTTTGTAGAAAATAGCAATGCTTAAATAGATTATTGCTTATCGGCGGATTAAAAAATTGGATGATTGTAACAAAAATTAATTACAAATTTGATTTAAAATACGAACAAGGTGTATGTACCAAAAAAAAAAATACAAACAAGGTGTGATTGCCACCAAAATTTATTTTTCGAAAAGATAATTTTTTTGGAAAACCACTTTGAAAATATTAAGAGCATGTTTGAGAACAAAAGAAAAAAGTTTTTTATCACAAGAAAAGATTTCAGATAGATTTTGAAGATTTTTAGAACAAGTGAGAAAGTAAATTAAAGTTTTTATTATTTTTCTATAATTACAAAAAAGCTTTAATTTTTTTAATAAGGAAGAATTTGAAGTTTTTATGTATGATTTAAATTTTTACTATAATAAGTAATTTGAAGTTTTTATTATTTTTCTATAATTACAAAAAAGCTTTAAATTTTTAAATAAGGAAGAATTTGAAGTTTTTATGTATGATTTAAATTTTTACTATAAAAAATAATTTTTATATCATTCAAAAATAAAATATTATCTTCAAGATCACTTTTCAACATTATATCAAAATAAAAATTAATTATATTATAATCGATTCTTAAAAAAAAATATTTTTCACCGTTAATCCAAATACAATCTAAGTATTTGAGTATTTAATATTCTTAAATTCAGGTTTGGAGTCTAGCTTACAAAAAAATGATTATTAATTGCATTAATTATATATTTTTAAGTGACCATATCTCTAATTGATTTGGGACTTTCGTCAAATCAAAAAGAGTAAAATCTTAATTTGACACTACTCCGTTGACGTGTTCAAAAGAATATTACCCATAATAAATTGTGGTGAGAGGGATTGAGACCACCCAATTTTGAATATCCCATCATCCCTTTATGTATAAGAATCATAAATCTATATATTAAAAAGGATAGTGTTACTTCCAATAGAGATGGTACTAATCCCTTCCACCTAAATTGTCCACCTCACGGATAGCCTTGCTATATGTGTACCTGAGGATGAATTTACGGTACAACTAAAGTAGTAGATACTTGAAATTTTATTAATTTAATAATAGGGATTGAAGTATTTTGAATTTTGAATGTAAAAATAATTCACATTTGAACAAGACTTAAAATAGCATAAATATATCTCCTCAAGATACTCAAGACATTCCATGATATATACTCATATACAGGGACGGATTTAAACGGGATCTACTTCCTAGAGGTGGACTTCCTTCATGCTCTTAGAAAAAGGAATGCTTCTTGGAGTTGATCTAGATTGTCACAAGGTGGAAATTTCCTCACTAACAATGGAAAATGACTCATTGGGGATGGTAAAATAGTTTCTATTGAAAGGATATTTGGGTTAGGGACAAACCAATTGATTCTTCTAAGGTTTTTAATCCTAGCCTAAAAGTATGTCACTTTATAAATGAGCATGAAAAGTAGTGGAGTGTTCAAATCCTAAGTAGAAATGTTCAAAGAGATCTTATTAATCACATTCTTAGCATTCATATTAGAATTTTACTATGAGAGGACTATTTTGTTTGGTTTTATATTAGAGTGGGCGAGTATACTATCAAGTTAGGATATAAAGTGGCTATTAGAGCCTAAAAACAAAGTTTTGAATGTTCCCTCCTCCTCAATCACTCTCGATAAGAAGTTTTGGCATGGTGTTTACCTATCCCAGAAAAAATAAAGGTGATTCTATGAAAGCGTTGCATAAATGCTATTGCTACAAAAGCACTTCTTTACAAGAAAACAATGTCGCAAGATCCCATGTGCCATATTTTCAAGCACGAATATGAGACTATTGAACACACTTTGTTGCAATGTGAATGAGCTAGAAGGATTTGGTTTGCTTCACCTATACAATGGAAACCTACTTAAGAGGTAGTTACCAGGTTTGATCTTTGGTTAAATCAAATTTGGCTTCAATTTGTGACTAATAATGACTAACATATGGCGAGGGAGAAATGAAGCTATATTTGAAGAAAAAGAGTCTAACATACAACTAACAATGAAAAGATTCCATGATGCAACGTCTAATATGCAAAAATGAAAGGAAAAGAGTGGAGCAATTTGGCCAAAAGCAATAATGTTAGAACCCATACCACTTGGAGGCTTCCTCCACCTTTAGTGATAAAGATCAATTGTGATGTAGCCTTTCATGCCAATTCTTGGAGCTATATGTGCCATACTCAGAGACCATTCGGGAGCCTCGTTGCTATCTGATTCAGGAGTTATTCAAACTCTTTCCCCTCAATGCACCGGAGCCCTAGAGATGAAGATCTCTCATTTTGGCTAGCAACCTATAAATCCCAAAGATTTTAGTAGATTCGGATAATAAGAACATCATTAAAAGCATCAGGCTCAAAAAATTCTTGTTCCTCATATCAAATATCCTTCATGATATTCAACTTTTTAGAAGGAATTTTGAAAGGGTTGATTTTCTTTGGGTAGAAAGAGGTGCAAATAGAGAGACTTATACCTTGGCTAGGAGATGGTTGGCGGCGACGGTAGGTGGTTTGATGACTAGATCAAAATCATAAGAATTTGGAATTTTCAAGTTTTCATGGTGTATGGTCATTTGGGTGTGATTTTGGGAATTTGCTCTTGTATTGTACCATGCAAGATCACATTTTAATAATATGTTGCTATGGGCTTGTGGCTTCTGTTTGTACTTTGTACACTAATTTGGGTGTATTGGCCTCTTTGCCCTTCTAACATTAATCAAGATAACCTTGAGGCAAAAAAAAAAGCTCCTTTTTATTTTCCGTAGTTCAAACCTTAATTAACACTTTAAGCAAAAAAGAAGACCTTAATTAACACAAGTACACATTCCTAATATGGATGCAATACTAGTAAAAAACACACCATCAGAGAGAGGAATAAATTTGAAGTATTGAATTATACACACCATTAATATTTTGTTTCTTGAGGTTTACAAAATGACATAAGCCCACATTTTAGGTTAATATTGCATTCACACCATATCATTCACTAAAAAAGCAAATTAAAAAAAAAAGTCAAGACATGCTTAATTACTACTAATAGAGCACATATACCATTTAAAAGCCATTAACATCAACACAAAGATAGAGAATAATTTGTTTCCATTTATAAGTGATATGAAATTAGAACAATAAGAGAACTTTAGTACAAAGCTGCAAAGTATGTTAAAGCTGTGTTGTGAAAAGTGAGATGAATAGCCTTCTAAATTCTTGCATAGTAAAAATTTGTGGTCAATGTAGATTAATAACAATAATTAATTAGCAATTGTGAAGTCTTCTAACCTTGGTTAAAATATAGTCTCACGAAGAGTGCATATGACCTGAAACATGGTTTGAGACAAGTAAAATTAGTTTTTAGTGAAATTTTTTAGTGGAAATATCATGTTTGGCAAAAATTACGTTGAGTTATTTTTTAACATGATAATGATTTGTGCAAAAATAAAATAATTTTTTTTTAGACCACACCTTAGTTTTTTTTAGGTTTGTGAAATACGTATCAATAAAGAAAAGCTTAAAATTACAATGTTTTCATTACAAGACCAGCAGGCCCATAAAACCCATTAACAGGACCAAAGAATAATTATAGAACCTAAAATAAATCCAAAACCCATAATAAAAATCCACCCGAGCCCAACATTCCCAACTATTAACCCTAATTTCCTCTAACCTCCGCCTCTCGTAGAAACCTAAAGCACTAATGCAGCAAGCCAAAACAATCAGATAATGGAAAATACCTAGCTTGCTCAATGCTTCTCCATAATCCATCAAAACCCGTAATTCAAAAGAGATCAAGATGGACCATGGAGAAGAACCCCATTACGAATCTGCAACCTAGCAGTTTCTCGCTAGTGTGTGCGCTTGAACGTTAGCATTCCTTGCAGTCCACAAAAAACCAACATGAACAAAGGATGATTAAAGTTGCTCAACATCGTCAAGTAAGTTCTTAATGTTGAGAATCTTGATTCCAAAACAACTTTTGTAGATGAAAAGTTATGAGCCATGATGGTTGCTTCACATATAGCCCACGCCTCTGCGATCAAGGGAGAAGAAGCCTTGATGGGCATAGTAGCTGTGAGAAGAGTGGATCCTCGAGAATCCTTATCCAGCACCCCAATAGCAGCCAAATTCCTACATCTTGAAAAGGAAGCATCGACATTCCACTTGATAGTTCCTTCCAAAGGAGATCTCCAGGTGTGACAATAAGTCTTCGTATTTGATTTTATTTGTCTTATAACTATAACTCATGATGATCATGCATAACATATTTTAGATCATGCAAATAAAGCTCAATTGAGGATATAGTATGTATAGAATTTGGATTTTTAAAATGGAACAAAAAATCATTGCAACCCTTCCAAATTGCCCAAAGGGTATACAAAAAATAGCAGAGTTTTTTTTTAAACTCTAATTTTGATATATAGATAATTCATCTAATCTTTCTTTAAATCATCTATCAAAAGAGACACTTGGGTAGACACGAGTATCTAGACCTAGAGAAGAAGCAAACCATACCCTTGAAGCCCAATCACATTGAACCAAAGCATGCAATGAGGAGTTAATCGCTAGATGACAAAAGGACATATAGGGTCATACACCAACTTACTAACAAACAAATTCTCATTCACGGATACTACATTCCAAATGCATTTCCATAAAAACATGTTGTTTTTTCTTGGAATTGGAATACTCGATAAAGACCTCATAATTGTTTAGAAAGCTAGAAAGATGTGGATGCTACCTTTGACTCTTCTTGACATGGAGGATTTGGTGCAATGTAATTACTCGACTTGATAGTATACTCTCCAAATCTGGTATGAGGCCATACAAAAGAATCTTACTCGGAAAATAAAAACTAATGGGCATTAGGCAAATTTTGCTAACTAAGTGAGACGATAAATTAGAGTTTAATTTTTTAATATCCCAATGTCATCTATTTTCAGTTAAAAAGTTAGCAATTTTGAACTATCATTACTATCCCCACTGCTTCAAAATTTGAAATATTAATTCCAAGACAATTATCATCCTAGAAATTGAGTCTTATATCCATTTTCTATTCGCCAACACCCAAATTAAAGTAGAAATTATTTATCCTGTAACAAGCTATTCCAACTATACCCCAAGGAGTCCCCTCTTCCTTTTTGCATCAAGAATCTCACAATTTGAAAAATATAATCCTTTTAAAACTTTAACCCAAAGACTTTGATGATTCTTCATAGCTCTCCACGCTTGACCAACAAGTAAAGTAATATTAAAATTCAAAAGATCTCTGAAGCCCATGCCACCCTCAACCTTTGATTTTGCTAAATCTTTCCACACTTTCCAATGAATCTCTTTTTTCTTTTCGTTGCTTGTCCACCAAAATTTTGCCACCAGAGAGGTTAGCATTTGACAAAATATCTTTTGAAATCTAACCATAACCATAGAATATGTAGGGTTTGCTTGTAACACTGCTTTTATCAAAACTTCTTTCTCTGTTTGGTTCAACAATTTTTCCTTCCAACCATTAATTTTACTTAAAAATCTCTCTTTAATCCAAGATAAAGTACGACAAATCAAAAACATGCTAATTGTGTCATCCATAATTTGGTGCTAACTTTTGAAAATTTTGATTTGCGAAAAGAAGAAATAAGCTTACTCGTATTCAACACACTTTGTTTTTTTGATTTAATTTTGCATGCATTTGTAGTTATTATTTGGTAAACATATGCATTTGGAGTTTGACATTGCTAAATTTTACCCCAATTAATTTTATTTAACCATCAAATGGAAAAACCTAATGAACAGATTCTAATTGATCAGATAGAAAAAAAAAATTTAAAAGTTGGTATAATTTAAAGTTTGAGAGCATGTTTGGAAACATGCCAAAAAGCTTTTGCTTTGAAAAAGAAGTTTTTGGTTTATTTATGATGATGTTTGGAGGGAAGTGTAAAATTGCTTAAGTTTTTTGATTTTTTTACAAATAATTTGTTTTTGAATAAGTTACAATTTGGAGTTTATTGAATTTTTTTTTTTAGCTTTAATCTATTTTTTCTTTCACTATTCAAATTTCTACCCTAATAAATAATTTTTATATCATCCAAACATAAAATATTATCTTTAAAATCACTTTTCAACAATATATCTAAACAAAAATAATTATGTTATAGTCGATTATAATAAAAATTAATTATATACATAATCAATTCTTAAAATAATATAAATTTCACAGTTAATTTAAATACACTTTGAATCCACTCAAAATATCTTTTAAAAGCTTTTAAGTTCAAAATGTCTTTTAAAAGCTGAATCTATCTATTAACTACAAAAAGAAAAACTAATCTATCTATAACTTGAACAAATAAAAAGGTTATAATTTTTTTTGTTATTAAAAAGATAATTTAAAGTTTGAATTTCTAATGGGTCAATCCATTTAACAAATTTTATCTATCCACTCAAAGTGATCTTTCAAAAACTGAATCTATGTTCACAAAAAAAAAAAAACTTAATATGTCTACAATTTTTTATACATCAGAAAGACAAAATAAACTAAAATTATCTATTCTATAATTAAAAGCATAAAATTAATATCTTTTGGAATATTTTTTCAAATGATAAAAATAGCGTTGTCCCCATAATATGTGTCTATAATTTGAACAAATAAAAAGTATGTTGACCAAATAAAAATCAATAAAAAGTAATTATAAATTATTAATTAATTTAGTAGAGTACATCAAAATCTACGAACAAAGGTGTTGATGTAAAATTCTTGGGTGTGATTGAGCAGAAGAAATTTATCCTCCCTTGATCAAATACCAATGGTTTGATTATTGTCTTAGGTATGGAGCAAACTTAGAACTCTAGGTTAATTATCTCACCTTTAGAAGTGCCTATAAATCAACCACATATTAGTGATGATGAACTATAATATAAACACTATATAAACACCACGACCCCGAGAAAGGATTACAATTCAAATATAGTGAGAGCAATAATTAAGTGTACAAGTCTATCTGTTTATAGTTTATAACTTATAACTAAGTTTATAATTTGTAGTTTATAGTTTATGATTTGTGACTTATAATTAAGTAGATGTGTTTGGTAAAATTAACTTATTAAATATCTTATATTTGTTAAATGACTTAAAAGAACACGTAATAATTGCATGTAATAAATTATTTGATAAAGTAAACATGTAATAAATAACTAAGGGTAAAATAGGAAAGAATTATTGAAAGTAGCTTTTCATAAACTAATCTAGTTTATAGCTTATAAAAACTATAAGTTTGTTGTCACCAAACATCCCCACTTACCCATAAGCTATAAGCTTTTAAATAAACTATAAGCTAGTTGTGCCAAATACACTTTATGTATGCTCAACAAATTATATATAAAAAAAATTAAAACCAGATGTTCACATAGATCCCGAGTTCCGACAATGATGGTATTGCGGTGCTTACTCCAATAAGACTGTGGTGTATACTGTAGACATAATTATAAATGAGAGGATGTTAGCTATTTATACATATCAGATCTGTGATATTTAGTATTTAGGGTCATTCTAAGTTAAAAAAATTTCTTTGATATTTGCTTAATTGATTAATCTTTTATTTAGTGATTAATCCTTATCTAGACGTGTCTTAATACATCCTTATTATTAAGCGCATAACTTAAGGTTAATAAGTCCGAGGTGGGAACTCTATTACTCCACCTATCTTATCACTAGTGAGAAAAGTTTTTTCTCATCCATGTAGTGTGAGAGTGAGCCGCCTGGCTTGGATGCCACACCGTTTTTCATGGTCAAGAACAATCACACACCATAAATTTTCAAATAGCGGACAAATATCATAGATAATATTAAATTAAATAAAAATAAAAAAGATTACCCAAAATAATAAATAAAAATTAAAAATCTTACGGTTCTGAGAAGGTTCAAGAATCAGCAGTTCAGCGTCGGATTCAATGAGAATATTTTTTATTTCTTGAAAGTGGAATTTTAAATAATTTTTGGTCTTGAAAATTAAATTATATTTTGCCGATAACTGAAGACTAATTTTTTTTAAGTGTAGAGATTACTAAAGTGAGCTTTGTCTTTCTTAAAAAAACCTTTCGTCAGGATTTGAATCCTTATCAAATGCTTAATTGATCCAACTATCGGTTAACTGTGCCGAATTTTGCTGATAAAATTAAATTATACTAAAATCGTAGCAGCAAGGAATTTGGGAGGCCGAGAAAGGAAACGTGAGTAAAAACGGAAGTCAGGAAAAGAAAATGGGCACAAAATATTGAATTTGATTTGTTTGTTAATTATATTAAATTATTATTATAATATTGTTATAGAGGAAAGAGGAGAGAGAGTGTTCCTCATACGTTTGCTTCTGAGTATCCGAAACTAACAGAAAAATTATACCTTGTCTCTCTCGCCTCCTCTCACAAATTTCACACAAACACAAACATCGCGCACTCCTCTTCTCCCCCACACACAAAAAACCCTATTTTCCTATTTCACACACTCTTTGCTTCTTCTTCCATTCCCTTTCGCTCTTTCTTCATTCATTCTCTTACTCTAACACCAACACCAACACAAACTCATTTTCCTTCTTCGCATTCGCCGATTGTCCAAACCTCCTCCTTTCATTCTCACCATCAATCACTGCTTTCCATCTAGGGTTAGTTCCTCTGATTTTGCCCCTTTCTTCTGCCTCTGTAACCCTAGCTTCAGGTGCCGCTTTTCCCCACCCCTCAATCACGTGCGTTTTTCTTCTAGGGTTTTTAATTTTTCTGTTCCTATTTATCGGCGTACCGCACTGAATACATCGTTGCCGTTTAGAGGTTTGATTTCTAATATCGATTTTTTGTTTCAATTTTTGGTGCTATGCGATACTTTTAGTACTTCCGATGCTGCCGTAGCTGTGCTTCAAGATTTTCCAATCTTTTTCGTTTTATATTCTCATGGAGAGGTGAAGGATAATAGTTGTTTGCAAACCTGTCCCTCGATTTAAGATGGATGCATAGAGTAGAGAAGCTTGTCCTTCGCAACATTGTCTTGTGTTTGAAGTCACGCGATTCTTGCTAGAGGAAACTGTCTACGTTTTGTGGGGTTCTGGGAGGACCCTTTAGGCCGGGCATTTCGTTTTTGAGGTGTTACAGGCTTGATTCTGTCATAGGTTCAGCGGGGTTAAAGGTTGGATTTGGATTCTTTTTAATTATTGTAAGGTTAGTTACTTCGCTGAGGAAAACCTTGAATTTATTAACTGCTGGAGGATACCGAATTTCGGAGACATTGAATTTATTAACTGCTGGAGGATACAGTGCTGCTATTTCCATTTGGAACAGTTTTGATCATAAGAAGGTTCTTGTTGATTAGTTTAAGTTTCTTGAAAGACAAGTGATGCCAGTTAGAGCAAGTATAATTTTGCATACAGTTAAATACTAGTGTAATAGTGCTTCTCGAGGGTGGAGGTGGTTTGCGTGCTTTTCCTGTTAATTCTGATCATGTTCAGTATTAGTCATGGAAAGAAGTGAACCTGCTTTAGTTCCAGAATGGTTGAGAAGTGCTGGAAGTGCTGCTGGGTCTGGCAGTTCAGCCCAACATTTTGCATCCCCGTCTACTAACAGTGGTATTTTCAATATTCTCTTTGAACTATTGTTTACATGTTTTGATGTTTTAGTTTAATTTAGTTAAGAATGTCATCTTCTATCAGTTGAGATTCTTATTTCTTTTGTGCATTCAAATGTGTAAGAAAAGCGATCAGTTCTAAATTATTATAAGTTTATTACTGTCTTACATCATTTTGAAAGAGGGAAAAAGTAATAACTGTCTAACATTGTTGTGTAGATTCTCCTTCTGTAGCTCATCACTCAAGGAATAGATCTTCTAAGAACAATAGTGATTTCGATAGCTCCCGTGCTTTGTTTCTTGATCGGACATCTTCTTCGAATTCCCGGAGGAGTTCTATCAATGGTTCTGCGAAGCATGCCTACAGTAGTTTTAACAGAAGTCACCGTGATAAGGACCGTGACAGAGACAAAGATAGATCCAGTTTTGGAGATCACTGGGATCGTGACGGATCTGACCCGCTGACCAACCTCTTTTCTGGAAGGATGGAGAGGGATACATTGCGGCGGTCTCATTCAATGGTTTCCAGGAAACAAAGTGAGATTTTACCCCGTAGAGTTGCAGTTGATACAAAATCTGGTGGCAGCAGCATTCAGAACAATGGAAATGGCCTACTTTCTGGGGGGAATATTAGTAGTAGCATTCAGAAAGCTGTCTTCGACAAAGATTTTCCATCACTTGGGGCTGAAGAGAAGCAGGGAGTAGTTGAAGTTGGGAGGGTTTCTTCTCCTGGTTTGGGTGCTACTTCTAGCCAAAGTCTTCCTGTTGGTAGTTCAGCTTTGATTGGAGGGGAAGGATGGACATCTGCTCTAGCAGAGGTGCCTAATATAATTGGAAGCAGTAGTGCTGGATCTCAATCAGTGCAACCACCTGTTAGTACAACTTCAGCTTCTGTAGCATCAAATACAACGGCTGGGCTTAATATGGCTGAGGCATTGGCACAGACTCCATCCCGAGCTCGTTCTGCTCCCCAGGTAGTTGAGCTAGTTGCCTGTGTAACTAGTTTATTTAGTCATATTCTTTTAGTTTTAATGATTTTATTTTTGTTCACGGTCATTTAATAATGTCTTATTCAATTTCAGGTTCTGGTCAAAACCCAAAGGCTTGAGGAACTGGCAATCAAGCAGTCAAGACAGTTGATTCCAGTAACACCGTCAATGCCTAAGGCTTTGGTAAGAGAATTTCCTTGTGAAATATTGTTTATATTTTGTCTATGGTAAGGTTAGGGCCTATTTACTTTACATTTTCATTTTTTGTTTTATGTATCTGTTTAGTTCAAAGAATGGGAGGCAAGGGACTAAAAAATAGTGTTTTTGTGTTTGGTTTGGAAGGGGAGATAGAGGGATTTTACAAAATATAGAAAATAAATTGTAGCTGTTTTGGCTGTTTTCAATTTTTGCTATATAGATCTCCAAAAACAAAAAATAAAATGAAAACAAAGTGATAGTCTTGTATTGCAGTTACTCATGAAAACAGAAAGTGAAAATGGGAAATGAAAATGCAAAGTACTAAGGCCCTTAAATGTTTTATATTGTATAACGAAATTGGATTATTTATAGTAAATCTATATCCATGTGTAGCTTATCTTATTTCTTACTATATTTAATTTTATGTTTGTGATAATTTTGGTAAGTAATATTATAACTAACCTACTCTCTGACATGTGATGTTAGACTTAAACTGGGTATTTTGTTTTTGTTTGTGTTTTGGGGGGGGGGTCCTGCATTGGGTCTTTTCCTTTTTTCTACTGTTATTCAGTATAAAGAACTGAATTCAGATGGAAATTTTGATTGAAGCATTGGAAATTTTGATGTGGAAAGTGTTGGGTAGCTTGAATACTTTTGATGATTGAAGGTGTGGTGTTGGAGGTTTACGCTACTGGATTTAGAAGATGTAAATAATTTCCTAGTATTTAGAAACACACAAGTTTAAATATTTTTTTTATTAGCGAAATTGGGTATAATTATAAATATAAATTTTAATGAAATGAGTAAATTGTAAACTTTTTTGTTGTTAAAGTAATTTTTAACTACTTTTTCCCCGGCAACCAGAATGTTTTCGTAAATCAAATTAATTGCAAACTTGTTGCAGTCATAATTGTAGTACTGTTCTGGTGTATAAACTACCAGATACAGAAAGATATAAACTTTGATAAAATGGGTAGATAACAACATTAGAAGCCAAATATTTTAGTTGAATAGCCAATAAATGAAGACAAATACTGAAATATAACAACCTTAAAATTTAAATAAACTGTTATGTAAGTAAATTTAATCTTTCTTTTTCTTTGTTTGACCCTTTGTAATTTGTAAGTGCACCAATAAAATAGTAAAAAGAGTGGGAAATGAAAAAAATAAAAACTTAGTCACCAAGTCGGTGGCTGTCTTCACACATTAAGTCTTGTTTCAATATTACAAGTTTCAATCAAAAGAAAGCAGAATCGTGATTCTTGCAATTCATGTCCGACCAATTCTCACTGTGATTCAAGCTAAAAAACGGGACATCAGTGTTTCTCTATCGATGGCGTTGTGAACCATGATGAATCATGTGGTTCAAGCTATTCTAACTATGATATTGTTAACATAATTTCTCGAATGATATGTAGTTCCTTTTAATTCTTTGGATTGTGCAATCGTGTGGTTAGCCGTGTTTGATAGCTTGGTTGCTTTTGTGCAATGCACAGATTTGTGATGAAAATGGTGTTATAGTGTTGTTATTCTCTCAGCTGTTCTCTGCCCTCCCTTTATAAATGGTAAATGCATAAATGGATTTGGTATCCTTACAATTTATGCAATTTGTGTTGGTAAATGCTTTTGTCATTGTCGTAGACTTGTATTGTTAGCAATTTGTGTTCTTTAGTAACGAAGTTCATTATTTACTAGTGTTAGAAGTGTTTTATTAGCCAAATAGATATTGTTGTTTTTCTTTTATCTATGTTTCCTTTCTAGAATTGGTATTGTAGCATTAATTTGAGTCATGAAGCATATAATTTGTATTATCAAATATTTTATTGCTACCCTGATATTTGCACGCTCCTTGTGCACTAGGCCAATATAAACAAGCAACTTCCCATTTTATGTGGCTTGGACTCTGGGCTTCCTATTTGTCCAGTATCTGTTAATGTTTCATGTTGGGGATGTTTTGATCTTTGAATTGCTTATGAAAGCTCCCATTTTTTCATATGTTTGGCATAATCTTATTACCATAACCTTTGAAAATAAAATGCTAACACTGCATTGGTAAATAGAGATATACACATTTCTATGTTTAACCGTCCCTGTTAAGGTCAATTTATGCCATGATGATAACCTATAGGCTATAAAAGAATAAGAAATGTGTAAACAATGTAATTTATTGTTCTAAATCTGTCAATGATATCAAAGTTGAATAGTGTTCCTAGATGTTTTGGTGATTCATCCAAAATATTGAAAGTTCCTATTTTTAAGCATAATGTATGTTACTTGTTTCAACATTTGTCTTTCTCAATTCCTTTCTGATTCATGTTTTATGTTTTATTTTTTCCAGGTTAATTCTTCTGAGAAATCAAAGCCTAAAACTGCTCTCAGAAATGCTGAGATGAATGTAGCTGCCAAGAGTGTGCAACAACAACCGTCTGCAGTGCACACTGCTAGCCAATCTGTTCGCAGTGTAACTGCCAAAGTTGATGCTCCAAAGACGTCTGGAAAGTTTACTGATCTTAAATCAGTAGTGTGGGAAAATGGTGTTTCTGCTACCTCCAAGGATGTTTCAAATCCAACAATTAACAGCAAACCGGGCAATCAACATGCTGTTGCTTCAGCAGCTACTTCTACACCTTCGAGGCAGCCCAACAGCCTAAAGTCCCCCACAGAGCGGAAGCCAGCTTCATCGTTGGATCTAAAATTAGGTTCTACTCTGGATAAGAAGCATTCCTTGTCTCAAGTGCAGAGCCGGAATGATTTCTTCAATCTCATTAAGAAGAAAACAATGATGAACTCCTCTGCAGTTCTTCCAGAGTCTGGCCCAATTGTTTCATCTCCCACAACGGAGAAATCTGATGAAGTAAATAGGGAAGCAATCAGCCATTCTGTAAGTCCTCAATCTCTTGGAAATGGTGCTGAACTGACTAGCAATGGCAATGCTCATACCCATGCCCATGAAGAGGTTCACAGACTTGCTGATAATGAAGAGAAAGATTCAATTCACAGTGCTACAATATATCCAGATGAGGAAGAAGCTGCATTCCTTCGCTCTCTTGGCTGGGAAGAGAATTCGGAGGAGGATGGCCTAACAGAAGAAGAGATCAATGCCTTCTATCAGGAGGTAATAATCTCTTATCTTGATTTGCTCTGTTTTCCATTTGATTGAGATTTGTAGAATTGAAACATGTTTAGTTTCTTTATGCATTGATGTGATGTACTGTGAATCCCTTAATTCAACGGCCCTGTGCTTTTTTGAAAGAAATGGGTTCAACTTGCTTTGTTGTTGCTCACTTAGTCCAGATTACATGTTTGAGTGAAACTCTTTGCTATGAGGCATTTTTCTCGCCCTACCAAATTACATTTCAATGCAACATGCTGTTTAGTTGAGTAAAGTTCAGGGACAGAAAGACATTGTAGAAGCTTGCTATGATATGATCAAATGGTATCAGTCAGTCTACTTAATTTTCGTTGGTGTTTGTTTTCCAGTTCAAGAAATTGGATCCCACAACATTCAAGCTAGGCCAAGGCATGCAGCCAAAGCTGTCCAAGATATTTGAATCTTATGCGTCTAACTTCTGTGGAGCTTCAGCTGAATTGAGCTCTTCTGATCCCGGATCTAAAGCTTGATGTACTGTTTTTTCAAACCATAGTTAGATCCAAGTTTCAATTTTTGATGGCCGATGGCTAGTACCATTCCTTTTGTTCTGGAAAAAGGCCAATCATTTGAGAGTGAAAGAAGTG
The DNA here is from genome assembly GCA_037177725.1 of Cyamopsis tetragonoloba. Classification (NCBI taxonomy): domain Eukaryota; kingdom Viridiplantae; phylum Streptophyta; class Magnoliopsida; order Fabales; family Fabaceae; genus Cyamopsis; species Cyamopsis tetragonoloba. The sequence goes on from CM074119.1 coordinate 65,554,788, forward strand.
GGTTTTAGTTGGAACCCTGCATTTTGCAAATATTGCAATAAGTTACAGGTGCCTCCATCTTGCCTGCTTAACAGGGGAAAATTTTTCTTTCCTTTTTCTTTTTTTGGGTTAAAAGTTATAGGGTTGGTACTCGTAGGGTAGGGGCTATTTTGTCTGAAGTGCTAGGTGCTGGGCAATTGCATTTGCATCTTGGGGTATTTTGATCCATTTCTTTTCTTTTAAGAGGGTTTGATTCTACATGATAAAGTTTAAGTTGTTTTTGGTTAATTTTACAAAAAAAGGGAAATTGAAAGTTTACTTTTAAATTTACATCGTGTTGTGATTATTTTGAATTTATTTATTTTTTTGTGACGACCTGGGTTCACATTCTGCAAGCGGCTCTCGTAGCACAGGAAAAAAAATCACATTAATGATGTCGATATATAAATAGGAATTAACTAATTTAATTTTTTTTATTAACCAATATTGCTTTTAATTATATCTTACATCGAGCCGTTTCCTGGAAAGTTCTACTATACTAAGTGCATAAATCTCGAATCAAATCATGAGACTCAGTTAACACTTGCTTTATAAGTTTATTTTCGGACACCAGTCTTTTGGATTGAATCTTGCTATTATTTATTTTTTATTCATAAGAAAGTACAACAGGGTAAGGTGTTCGGGTGTGGATTGGTTCGGTTTTAAAGGAAAAATTCATTTCGATTCGATCTTTGTGGTTTTGTCATCTAGTCAACCGATCGGTTTTATTTCTGAATGATATCTGAACTAATTTTTTGAGGTTTGAATTGGATTGGTTTTTCGATTTTTATTTTAGTTTTTTAAAATATATTCTTATTATAAAAAATAGTAAACATTAATAACAAAATATAAATATGACGCATATATTTAGATTGAATTTTGTTGTCTAATTTTTTTTAATTATTTATATATAATACATATATATTTGACAAAAACTAAAACAATATTTATATTTAAAAGAAAAATTAAACTATAAAAATAATATTTTGAGCACGTCATTTACTTTTTTAAGAGAAAGATAAATAATATAGAAAAATTATAAATTAATATTAGTATATGCGGTTTGGTTTGGGTTGGTTTGATTTTAATATAAGAAATCGAAATCCAAACTAAATCAATAAAATTATGCGGTTATTTCGGTTTTCGATTTGTTCGGTTTTCAGTTTATTTTGTTATCGATTTTTTGGATCAATTTTGACGATTTGGAATGAGTTGGTTCGGTTATGAAGATCCCTACAACTGGAGATCAAACCCGTACTCACACACACATGTCCCGTGTGCTCACAAAAACACCAACTTGTCAGACAATTTGTAGCCGTGAAGGTGAGCTAAACTAGCCAATTTGTCAGACACACCATTCCCTTCAAGCAAACTATGAGATGTTAGAACTTGCCCATAGCCATCTCTGAATCTCCTCCATTAACAATGGATGAATAAATAAGGATGGTGACCCTGCTTCCAAGCAAGCTCCAAAGCAGTAGCTATCCCCCATAACTCAGCCATCAACACCGAGGAAGAACCAGTGTTTTCTACAGCCATCACACAATAATACTAAACTTTGCATGCCAATGCTGATCCATCCATTATCTAAGACAAGTTCAGTTCAAACCACACCTCAACATTTCTAGTTAAGACATTCATTCCCTCAATACTGTTTATATCCACATACAACATCCACACCTCATGACTCATTGAGGAGCTGGAACCTTACAAATCAACTTCCAGATATTCAACCTAACCACCTTCACATAATCTAAATTGGAAAATCAATTAAATTTTGTCGCCATTGTTTTCAATCTATTCAACCAACGGAATTGCTCATCCATTCACTGATTAAGAAATTTAAAACATAATTCTTCTGAGTTTATCATACGTTTTAGTTTTCTCCAGTTTCTAATTACCATTTTCAAACTCTTTTTATTTTCTAGATGAGTTAAGCTATGTTGTTTTGAACTACCAGGTTCTAGAATCCGTTTGCATATAAATTCTAGTTACCAAGTAAAACTTAAATGTGTAACAAATCCAATAATTAGTGTGGTGTGAATAGTAGCAACATAAGTTCAGACAAATGAGAAATAGAAAGGAATATAGACACATTTTACATGAAAAGGTTGACCTTAACCCATTAAATACTCTGTCACTACTGCATAATGTTGTTGACTGGTATGTCTTGAGTGATTCCTCTATTTCTTTTTCCATTATCACAATTAATTAATTTAATTAATGAATAATGACCTTCCTTTTTCTGAGACATTGATGCTTGTAATGGGAGTATGGGACCAATACTCTGCATCATGCTACAATCTTGATGGATGTTGGCCCTTGCATTGGATGTGATTCATTGCATTTGAATGTGCTTTGAACAAACCAAAATCGACCGTTTACAACTTATTTCCGTAAGCTCCATAAAGCTTACATGAATAAGTTATTTTTACTTATCCAAATAAAATTATAATCTTATCAATAAACAAATTCTCATATAACAAAATATATTGTATAAGTGTTTAACTGAGTTATTATTCATCAAAACGAATAATTAACTTACACAAAGGAACTTCATTGTAGTTTTTGTTTTTTTTGGGTTAATTTTGGAACATATACAAACCTAGATCTATGATCTATTCACCAATAAATCCAGTACAATATAACTAGAATACTCTGCATCACTGCCATGTGAGATACTCAGGGAAATCAGGCAACTAGAAAATTCAAAAAACACAATTTATATAATGTAAAATTTCCAAAAAAAAAAAAAGAGAATTTTCAATCTATCTTATCTAATCACTCATCAAACACTGGTAACCTGAAGATGCTGAAGTGTTGGATGGTGAATCTGCTGAAGCTGCAAACTTTTCAATGCAGTCCCACCTGATCTTCTTTTCCAAAGACTATTATCCACTTCATTCTGCACTCTTCTGATCACAGGAAGAGGAGGATCCATATTCTCAATGCTTATAGGAACAACATTCTCATTCCTTCTACACCTATCTTTCTGATTTCTTTTCACATTTGCACAATTCACTGTCAGTGTCATTTTTTTCCTACTTTCACAGCTAGATGCAGTAGAAGTTGCATTGGTGCTTAAGTTTTTCCCAGAGAAGAGTCTTTTGAGCTTGGAGTATTTGACAATAGGGGAGATAGAGCTATTGTTTGTGTTATTTTTGGTTGTGAGGTTGAATCTATGTGATGAGATTGGAAATCCAGAAATTTTGTTGTGTCTTTTCACTTGACCCATGCAACCTATCCTTGGGGATAAAGGGTCATTGGAGAAGGAAACTGAATGATTTCTCCATTTTGGAAGACTCACATCTTTGATGGATGTTCTTGAACATAACATTGGCAAGAATGTGGTTCTTTGATGGTAGAAGAAATGATGAGAATGGTGATGGTGATGGTGATGATGATGATTTTCAGTGGCCATGTTTGTTTGGTGATTTGGATCAGAGAGAAGATCTGAGACAGAGTAAGTGAATGGCAGGGGAAGAAGAAATTTGTATGATGTAAATCGATTTGTAAATTTTTAAGTGTTTTTCGGTTCGAACTGTGTAAAACTATTATAAGTAACAAAGCTCTTCTTTCAGATATTTAACACAATTGTATCCTCGAGACTTGAATCCAATATTAATGATTAAACTGAGTCAAATACGTGTCAGTTGATCTCCATGCTTAACAATTTTTTTTTTTTAAAACCCTTTTACTTGGTCATCTAGTATAAAGAAATAACAATTAACAAGATGACAAAACAGAACAGAAGAAGACCAGGTCCCCCTCCAGAGACCATTGTACTGGTTTTATCTGCACTATGAAACACAAGATTTTGTCTTTGATTTAACCTCTTTAACACTAGTTTTGAATAGGGAAAAAGACTAATGAGTTTGGCTTCTATCCTTTTGTTTGTTTCTGAAACCGTGTGTAGAGATATTTAAATTCTAACCTAGATTTTAAATTACACATCTAACCACAATAATATAATCTTGACAATGTGATTACAATTTGTGTTGATCGTATCTAATTGCATTTATCTGCATTTAATTCAACACGATTATAACTGCAATGCAAGTAATTTGAAACCATGATCCTAACCAATTGATCATGTTAAAGTGCACACGCTAGTTGTGGTTAAATCATGGAATGAACAACCTCTTGTTCCCCCAAAGGGTCCACTTCACTTAATTACTTAACGGTGCCTAATTTTTTTCACTTATGAAGGAGTAAACAGAAACACATGCATATATTCTTGTGTTACCAATAAATTAGTATTTTAGTCTTTTATTTTATTAAGATAAAGCGTTTTAATTATTGATTTTATCAAAATTAATTTTTAATTCCTGATTTTTTATAATGTCATTCAATTTAGTTTAGTGAAGGATTAATGTGACCAATTTTTATATAAAGAGTAATGCTAAATCTTCATACTAAATCTTTCTATCTACTTAAGTTTGACAAGTGTCATCTATCTTCCAAAAAGTAAATGATTAGTGGAAGATCGAAGACACATGTCAAAATTTAAGTGGGTAGGAGAATTTGTAGGAAAATTTAGTAGAAGAATTTAACATTTTTCTTATATAAAATCAATGATCATTCGACCGATTTTTTATAAAGTCAAGTATTATTATGATTAATTTTAAAATGTCAATGATTAAAACTTAATTTCAATGAAGTTAAGAACTAAAGTAATCGAGTCGAAAACTAAAATATTATGCTGGTTTATTTTTTTGTTTTACAGAGTAAGTAACCTGAAATTTATTGTACTTTCATCCTTGAAAGATGATACTCCAATGAATCTTTGATTAGGCATAACTGAGTTTTATTATGCTTCATCACCTGATTGCCAACTGTTGCTTGAATAGAAAATTTAAGGGTAATTAAATATGATTATCGATTTTTGTAACAAATTAAAGTTTCTGAAATTTGGTTGTGAAGAAGAATCAAAACAAAAATATTAATCTCGATAATGGCAAAAATATTATGAGGCAGAGCCACGTTCGCTAAAGAAGCCAATAATCTGGGGGAGGTAATTTGTTATAATCATTATTCCTCTAATGCACATTGCATCAAGTGAAGTTTCCTAAACCTTAGAGCAATTTTATTTGCACCTTTTTTATCCAAATCTTAGATCTCTATGTCAAGCTAATAATAATAAATAAATACATTACTTTAATTTAATTAATAAATAAAATAAATAAAAATTGCTTGTATGCATTTATTTGACTTGTAGTAACACATTCAAAGAGTGATGATCTGACTAGCGTGTTTTGTGAGAAGGATATTGAAATTGAAATTGAAATTAAATGCAATAAATTAAAGTCGGTGTTTTAGTTGTGTTGTGCCGGCAAAACATTTAAATGCCTCAAGTGAAAATGTACTTACAACATTGTTTTAGAATCGAAAATGTACTTACATAATTTTTAGTTAAAGAGTTAGTATGTAGTAATGTTGAAAAATACTCCCTCCGTTAAGAAATATAAACAAATTTTTAGAAAATCGTATGTTATTTTTTATAAGCAAATATAACTGTTTTGATCACATTAAATTAAATTATACTTAAAATGTCTTTATTTATTTCATTTTTTATTCTCTAAGAGAGAGATTTAATAATTAGAGGTAAATTAAGAAACAAACATACTTTTTTACTCGATTTCAACAAAATTTAAAAGTTTAACTAATTTTCTTAAGGGGTATGCGGTAGATATTTTTTTGCTTATATTTTGTAACGGAGGGAGTACTAAACAATGCATATAGGACACTGCTTAAGAAATTAAATATAGTAAAAAAGTGTTAAAAGTTATAGTTTTTTTTATTTTTGAGACATAAAATATTTTACACTTATAATTACTTTAACAAGTGCTCTTAAGACATTGTTTAACAAGACCCTTTTAACGTTTTACTCTTCTTAGTCTTTTAGCCATTACATTAACATGTTATAAATGCCACTAAATTGCAACATTTATAAATACAGTTGAATCTTCCTTCTTGACATACACATTTATATTTCGTTGTTATATTTTTTTTTATGGCAAATAATATTTAGTGTTTTAAAGACACTATTTAAGAATTCACATATATTAAAAAGATATTGAAATGTGTAATTTTTTGTATTCCCGAGAAATGGAACAATGTGCTCTTATGATTATTTTTTTACTTTTAGTAAGCTTAACCAGTGTCCTTAGGACACTAAGGAGACACCGTATATCAATGTTCTTTTTTATTAGCCAAACACACACCTTCACACTATAGTACTTCTAAATTTACTCTTAAATATACTTCACCGATGTTATATTACGTACTTGTCGGAAAGAAATTAGAAGAGTTACAATCCACTTGTGCTCTTTCTCTATTTTAGTGTTTTGTATATAACTTATCAATTAATATTAAATTTATGTCTTTAAAATGTGAAAATTATGCTTAGTTGAGTTGAAGTGGATTTGTCAACGAGAAATTTATTTATTTGTTTTTAATTAATAATAAAATAATGAAAGATATTTCTACAAAAATATTACTATTCTTCATTGTCATTTTATTTTGCTATTTTAACTTTAAAATTTTGTCCCATTAATATTGTCGTTTTATATTTTTAAAGTTTATTTGATAAATATAATTATTCTATAATGTAGGCGATAGTAAATGTGTAAGAGAACAAAAAATAATATGTTAAAGATATTAATAAGAATATTATAATAAAAAACACGATAAAATACATAACTAATATTTTCTTAACAGAAAATAAAACTCTTCAATAACAAAACAAATTGACTAAGAAAAGTATAATGATAGTAGAAAAAAAGAACATTCACAAAGGGAAAGAGAAACCGGCCAAAATAATAAAGCACAATAGTCCCATCTCTATTTTACCTTTTTTCATTAAAAAAATTCAAAAGTATGGGATCAAAATTTTACCGTCTGAAATATTAGAACGACATAATCAAATTTCCTTCTAAAAAATATTTTCGCAGGAATCCAACTAAAAATTCTCTTATGAATAATCTAGATATACTTGAACTACATGATTTTATAACTTGAGTTTGGGCGACCACTCCTAAAAGCTAGGTTGTAAATGGAAGATTGTTACATTTTTATAAACTCAGCAATGGTTATATCACTAGCTGAAGTGAGACTTCTAACACGTCCACTCACGCCCAGAACTACACAGTTGGAGTGGACAAACAAATGGATGACCCAACAATACGAGACTAACAAACACTCAACAACAAATAGGGGGCTCAACAAAAGGATCTAGATAGGCTCGGATACCATCTAGCTTGTAGGACGAGAATTGTTACACTCTTATAAACTTAACAATGACCATATCACTAGCCGATCTGAGATTACTAACGCACAAAATTAATATGCTTTCACTGGTCTAAATTTTATTGGATTTATCTTTTATAAGTAAAATACACTCACAAAAATTTAAGATTGAGAACTGCTGTTCAAAATTTTATTTTCCAACCATTAAACCAACCTTTTAAGTTTGGATCATCTTTTACTTTACCACTATTGTTGTGCACAATAGAGAAAGGATGGGACTAGAGAAAGTGCAGCTACATTAATAAATATAGCTATTTCTAATTCAAAGGTTTGTCTTCAATCCGGAGGACACGCTTTTCTATGAACGTGATTTGTATGATTTGTTAGGCTAAGTGTGTTTTATAAGTTATTCAATTCAATTCAATTCAATTTCAAGGTATAAGTTTTCATTTTCCTCAAGTGCTAGTGATAAACCTGACCCTCTGGCAGGGTATTAAGTTTCCACCTCCCTTTCTGGATTCAAATATAATAAATAAATAAATATAATTTTGATTCTAATACGTATCACGGTTTCTTAATTTGGTCTCTCCATACATAAAATCTTTTTATTTTAGTTCTTATATAAAAAAATATTTTTAAATAGGTCTCTGTCGTCGTGTCAATGAAAGGACTAAATTGAAAAAAAAAATTGTGTTTGGGGACCAAATTTGTGTGTAGCAACATTTATTATTTAGGAACTTTAAAGTGCTGAAAACATCTGTATTTTTTCTCACCCTCTTCATTCATTGTAAGAATGGGTTAAATATGTTTTTGGTCTCTGAACTCTCATGAGAATTTGTTTTTAGTCCTTGAACTTTAATACGTTAGTTTTTAGTCTTTTGAAAAAGTTCACTTTGTCTCTCTGTATAGTTTTTGATGATGTGGCATATTGATATGGTGACATGTGGACTAGATGAAATGCTCTTAGTTTGTCACGTCACAAAAAAAATGTATGGAGGAACTAAAAGTGAACTTTATGAAAGTTTAAGGACTAAAAATTGACGTTTTAAAGTTAAAAAACTAAAAGCAAATTCTCACTCAAGTTCAGGGACCAAAAATATATTTAACGCTTATAAGAATTCATTCAGTTCTTAATACAAATTATAGAATTATTCCTTCTCTCCTACTTTGTTTACTTCTGGGTTTGTTGTCGGTCGAAATCTATTTGACGGTGTTTTGATTGCGAATGAAGTTATTGATTTTGGAAAGAAAACAAAAAAAATCATTTGTTTTTAAAGTAGATTTTGAAAAAGCCTTTGATTGATTGGTGATGACGGATAATAATTAAACTATTTTGTGGTTAATTTGAATATATTTTAAATGATATTATGCTTATCTTTTAATTAAATTCCCCTAAATTTAGTAAATTCGATACTTATCTTAATTTGAGAGAGAGTTGGTTGATTATTTGAGTTTCATCCGGACTAATTTAGATAAGATTTGATGCCTAAATTATTGGATTGCAGGTAAATAGATAAAAGCATAGAAGATAAAGATGAAGAAAAAGGAAAAAAAGATCTGAAGCAACCTTATCTGATATTATTTTATCTTATTTTGAGCAAAGATAAACCAATTGGGATCTCTGTAAAAAGCCTCATTCACTATGAGCTAAAGTAGTCTGAGAGGAGAAATTGAGAATTCTAGAGATAGAAATAGTGCAAAGAGAGATCTTCTATAACTTTCATCTATGTTGGATTTGGATGTGGCTAGCACTCTAATCACTCAAACTGGATAATCTTTCTTCTGTAACTTAGGTTATTGCTTTTTGAAAATCCTTAATTAGAACCCTTCTTTAAATCAAATTCACATTCAATAAGAAGAAAGACCGAGAATAGGAATCTAAGTTAGCATCTTGAATTGAGAAATAATGGAATTCATAGATGAAAGTTATAGAAGATCTCTCTATGCACTCTTTCTCTCCCTAGAATTCTCAATTTCTGCTATCAGACTGCTTTAGCTCATAGTGAATGAGACTTTTTAGAGAGATCCCAAGTGATTTATCTTTGCGATAAGATAAAATAATATCATATAAGGTTTCTTAAGATCTTTTTTCATTTTTCTTCACCCTTATCTTATCTTCTGTGCTTTTATCTATTTACCTAAAATCTAATAATTTAAGGATTAAATCTTATTTAAATCAATCCACAAGATAACGATGAAACTCAAATCGACCAACTCTCTCAAATTAAGATAAGTATTCAATTTACTAAATTTAAGGGAATTTAATTAAAAGATAAACATAATATCATTTAAAATATATTCAAATTAACCACAAAATAGTTTAATAATTATCCATTATCAATGGATTTTAAATAGAGATAAAATTGAATATTTATGATAACTTTTCAAAATATGAATGCAATTTCTAGATGTAACATTTTTCTTAATGTGTGATGTTCTTTTGAGGGACTTATAATTAGGAACGGAGGGAGTAATATGAAATTCTCAACTACTTTTACTTTATTTGATTTTATCATTCCTTAAATACCCTTTATTTAATGAATCCCTTGACATTTATTATTAGAGATATTATTACTCCCTCTGGTCCTTTTTATAAAAATTATTGGACATGTTTTACACATACCAATAAAACATAATAAGTGATATTCTTATCAATTAATGATGTGAAAAAATTACTAAAATATTCATATAGTTAATGTATCCACTTGTATGAAAAATTGTGAGTGCTCGTACTAAATTGAGGGTAACAAAGTATTTTTACCCTTTCTGAACAATTAATAAACCTAGAAAACTCACAAAGTCTCTTATAAAAAGAACTAAAAAAATTCTCATTTTGTCTCTTATAAAAATGACTGGAGGGAGTACTTTACAATATATAAAGGATATTTTTTTGGTTTATAGGAGAGTAGTACAATCAGGGATCGAACCACATACCCACACACATGTCTTTATACGCTCACGAACTGAACTACATGACTGAGACATATAACTGAAAAATTAAATATATTTAATTAACTTTCTTAAGTTAGTTTATGTTTTTGCTTATAAATGAGTCTTGTGTAATATAAATAAAGTCAAAAGCAATTAATGGTCACAAAGTTGTAAAAATATATTAACCTTCTAAAATTAACCTTACTTATATAATTAATTTATTACATGAAAAGCTATCATAATTTGTTGAAAAATATGCAATTATTAGTGATGATTACGGGTAAAGTTGAAAAAGTATTTAATCTTTCATCATTTTTATAAAATGACTTATATATAATAACATAAAAAAAATTTAAAACATAACTTATAAATAAGAACACAAGTAGTATTTCTGTTTTGGTCACTTCGCTTTCTTGTATATACTACCTCTGATCCTAGAATATCCATGCAATAGTGGCACTTGCATGAAAAACCGGTAAAAGTACTATTATCTCATTAAATTAAATGATGATTTTAAGGTGAGATAAAAAAAAAAAACCATGTGAAAACTTTATTAAAAATACAAAATATGAGATATTTTTAAATAATATGAAATATTTTTAAAAAATAAACTCTTTCTAAAAATATCACATACTTACTATTTTAATAAAGTTGATTTTAATTTTTTTTTACCTCACTTTAAAATCATTATAAATTAAAATGGTCATTAGTTGAATGATGCAACACTGAAGAAATACCACACCAGGATAGGACATTGTGGCAAACTGAATGAGACTAGAGATGTCTTGTGGACTCCGGTGCTTGGTGGGAGGGATTGAGACTAGAGATGGCAACGGGGTGGGGTGGGGGTGGGTAGTAGCCCCCGTTACCCGTTTTTGCGGATTTGAGGGTATCCATTGGGTATCTGCAAGTATTTTATACAATTAAAAAATTACTGAAAAATATTTAAAAAATAAAAAAAAATATACCTAAAGTCATATTTTAATATAAAATTTATATTAGTAATTATATTAATAATTAGAATAAACAAAAATAAAAAATAAATGTTCAAATAATATAATTATTACTTAATGTTTACGTTTTTTTTTTGAAGTTAAAAGTTAAGTGAGAAGATATTAATTATATTATATTTTTTAAAGACATTTCATATTGAACAAAATTATAACATATTTTTTATATTAAATATTTAAAATCACCTTTAGAAATTAAGGAAAAAGTATTTAAAATACAATAAATTTATATTTTTTTATTATTTTTAGCGGGTAACGGGTACTTACGGGTACCCGCAGGTATTTCCGGCAGGTATCCATGACAAATATTATCCGCGAATATCCGCGGGCACGGGTTTGGTTGACATCCCTAATTGAGACCACCAAATCTTGGAAGTCTTATCACTCCTTTATATATAAGAATTCTAAATCTATATATTAAAAAGGATGGTACCACTTCTAATAGGGATGATGCTAATCCCTTCCACCCCAATGCTTTACCACACAAACTGCAATTATTGTTCTCCTCTTGCCAATTTTTTTTAGCATGGACTTTTTTTGTTTTTAATTCTTACATATGGGCCTTTGTCTCAGAGCCTCTCAGGTCTCCTTTTTTTTTTCCCTTAACTTTGTGCTCCATTTTTTTTTACTGATATTTTATTAGGATAGACTCTGATGCTATTTTAGATTTTAGGTTTAAACTTAACTCACTCTTAAAACTAACTCATAAAAAAAATTTATCACACCACTTATATACTCTATAATAACCATATACCTAACTAATGTGAGACTTCTAACCATAGTTAAAAGCTAGAGTAAGAGACTTCCAATGCATATATGCAGAACAATATATCAATCCAGCAACTTGTTTAAGTTTTTTTTTTGTTCACAGGGTTGATTGTTGTGGGTTTTGGGGAGCTTCTGTTGTTGGGTGTTTTTAGTTTATGCAAATTATGTGTATATATACATGTAATTGTGTTGGGTTCTTGATTTCTAGCTTTTTATTTTCCTTGGTTAGATGGTGTTTCTTGTTCTCTTGTGTTTTTGTTTCTCTTGTAATTACGTTGTTTTCTTTGTTGTTGTTTCTTGAGTATATCTACTACTTTAATCAATAATATATCTCTGTTTATTAAAAAGAAATTAAGGGTAACTGAAGAAACTATTTTATATTAGCATTTAATATCTTTAAAAGTAGTATTATATTTTTTATAATTAGGTTCAAAAGAAAATTACTTTTTGTTTCTTATAAAAAAAATTGGTGGTAGTTTGTACCATGAAAAAGAAAAGACCAGGGTAGCATTTTTTTGTCCAACTTTCTTGTATGTATCGGCTTCGTAGGCTCATACTTTTTTCACTACACTCATTTCTCCCCACCAGATGTTCCCCTTTTTCAAAAATTACCCATCGCTCATATTTTAAAAATTTGTAGGCAATGAATTTTGAAAATTAATAATACAATTTTATAAAAATACAAATTTTTAAAATTCGTAGGCCACGAATTTTGAAAATTTGTAGTATAATTTTATAAATACAAAGACGTATATTTTATGAATAGTACCACTGATTTTAAAAATCCGTAGTACAATTTTATAAAAATACAAAGACAAATTTTTAAAATTCGTAATACAGTTTTATAAAATATAAAGGTGAATTTTTTAATTATCAGTGCCGCAGATTTTTAAAATCGGTAGGTCGTGAATTTTGAAAATCCATAAAGTAATTTTATAAAATAAAGTGTCGAATTTTCAAAATCTAATCAAGGGTAATTTTTTAAAAAAATGGGATTTGTTGTAGAAAAAAAAATGAGTATGGTAAAAAAAGTACAAACTTGATTGATATGGATCTAAAATTGGGTTGGATCTGACTGGAGCCAAGAAGCAGACCTTATAAGTTTAGGTGGTTGACATCACCCTTTTAATAATATATATTTAAAGAATTATTATATAAGTTTCCAAGAAAAATGTATTTTTAAAAATATTTTTAGTCAAATAAAATATATTAAATTTAAAAAATTTATACATATATTATTTTTTCAATAAAAAATAACTCATTAAAATTAATAATAATAATTTTATTACATGTTTTGTTAACACTATATAAGTTAATAGAATATAGAATAATGCATCAACCTTTTTTTAAAAATAAAATCATTGCATCATTTTGATTCTAGCTATTTGAAGTCAAAGTTCACTATTTATTATTACGTGTTCCTTTGTTCAATTCACTATAGCACTTGAAGATAGATTTGAGATCTGGATCCTTTTAAGCGTTGGAGAGATCTAGCGCACATTTCGTCCGTCGATCTCACATTACACATCCCAAAAAATAATAAAAAAATAAGCATAATAATAAATTTTGCAAATTGATTTTCCCAGCTACTAAATGGTCCAACAATTAGAGAGGACATGTTCAACTTGAAGACTATATTGCAGTTTTAACAATAGCTAAGGAATATTTTACAGATAAGATGAAGGATATATATATGAGATATAATAGAGACGTTCACCACTTTGAAATACATACACATTTTAAAACATAAACATCATTCATCTTCTTTTTTTTTTTTTTTAACATATTTCAGGATACTCACCATCAATCACAATAACTAATTTTTTCATTGACTTGTAAGCAGCTCAAAGGGTGCCCAAGGAAAACCTTGCCCTCCTTTAGAAGTATATCAGTCAGATAAAATAATTTCATGTTGGCACTCTCAAGTTTGTATAAATCAACAGAACTAATAATTCATTGCTTTCCACTATTTTCACTATCGTAGACAAAAAAATGGACCTCGCACATCTACATCCAAAAACATTATGTAAAAGGAATAAAATAAAAATACATAAAAATACAAAACATAAAAAAGAGGCCTATGTTACATAACACTGAGTATAGTTATACATCATATCCTTCCACAATCCACACCCAAAAATAAGACTGGAAGATATGCTGATAAATCTGTACCCTTGAATCCACATTCAAGCAGTTCTTGACTTGAAACAAAAGCTTCCACCAAAAAGATCCACTTCCTTAAAAATGCCTTTGTTTCTATTGCATTTTAAATTGATCAGTTCCTTTTCCATTGAGAAGCAATCTAAAGCAAAGCACTCCAAACAGCTCCATCTCCTTCACCACACTTTGAGTGGACATATTTAATCTTCTCTACTGACTTGCAGATTCCACTGCAGCTCCAATCAAACGATGCGACGCATATGTTACCCGCTTGCGCCTTCCATTCGCAGTCTGCACAAACATTAGTCCAAATGAGAATTACATCCAAAAGAGAAAAGAAAAAATGAGAAGGTTGAGAAACTCAGTTGAGCTTCAAATTAAAATTCTAGAATTGTTTTTTTTTTGAGTGACAAATTTTTTTTAATTGCAATAAAATTCTAGAATTGTAAATGCTAAGGGTGTGCAAATGGTCTCAATGATCTAACTCAACCCTCTAAGCTAGCTCACAAGGGGAGATCTAAGGTTTATGACATTATATATTTAATTTTTGTCATATTTCTATTCGATGTGGGATCTCAAGCTCTTAGCACACATCCCTCACACCTAGAACTAGACATGCTCTGATACCATATTTAAGGACAACTTGGACTTCACTCAACCTCAAAAGGTAACTCAAGTGGGAGGTTTGCCAAAGACATATATATTCAATTTTGGTCCTATTTACCGTTGACGTATTCTGGCCCTATTTACAGTTGACGTATTTTGGTCCAATTTACAGTTGACGTGGGAACTCAATGATGTCCAGCTACCCGAGCTGAAACTAATTTTATCAAGGAAATTTTGAAGAAATGTAGAGGACATATAAGGAGAGTTTGATGGGAATTATCAAGTGACACTAAAATGCATGATAAATACAAGGACTTTTAGTAGCACTTAAAATGAATATAGTCTTGGTGTTTCTTAGACAGAGTAGAGATGGGTAGAAAATGTTTGCTAGTGAATTATGTTAAGATGGCATACCAGGAGGAGTCCCACAGCACATACTGCGGTCATCTATATGCTCAACTTCCAGACCGATGAACCATGCACCAAGTGACACATCTTCATTCGCGTATTTGTGTAATATTGGCCTGCAATCAGAATTAGGACATGTGAAATTTGTCTGGCAAGAAAGAATATTCCATGCAAAACACAAATCTTATTCTAGCCGGTTCTTGAGAATTTCATCGATCCATGAGTTACGAGCTCCTATCTCGAAACACTTTTAACTAACTGTAAAGATGTTTCTGACTTATGCTTTCGAAAGAACAGCAGCACTATCATTCTGCACTGGGGAAAATCTAGTGTGGTGCTTATACACACACACAAAGGTAGTTTATCAAGTGAAAGCGTGAAATGAGCTTATCTTTACTATACAACAAAAAAGAATGGTCAAGAGAAGGTTTCAGTACAACAATCTTGACTATTGGTACATAATTTTATGACCACTAACAAAAACCAAAAAAAATTATCGGCCAGAGAGAGATAAGAAGATAGTTAATTCAGTAAAAACCAAATCCATACTGGTTGATGGAAATGTAAGTGGCCAGATCCTTAGAGATTGCATATATCTGCCCAGTTGCATGTCGGAAGTATTTATTCCCTTCTTCTCCGAACTTCCAAAACTCAGGTTCATGATACTTAACATCCCTACAAATAAAGAAACAGAATAAGATAACTACAAAGCCACAATTAGAGAAGCACAGAAGTAGAATGGAGTCTTTCAAATATTTAAGTCCATTAGAAATTTAGAATTACTTTCGAGAAAGAACAGGTCCAGATTTCATGCACCCAATGTAGACCCTAGGTTTTGAGCGGTGACGACTAAGTGTCGTAGCCAGTACACCTAAATAGCAGCAATGGTTAGAATAGATCTTACTTGTCAGGGAAAATTGGTGAAGGCATCAATGCATGGAAACACAAGAAAAATGTCAAGAATCCTCCTGAGATAGCAAATACCTAAATTGACATGGACATCATCATCCACTTTGACATAGAAATCAGCATCCCATTTTGCAACTGCTGTAGAAAAGAAAATTTTTGTCTTTGCAGACAATTCATGATACCCTTCAACATGTTCCTACAAGATCATGATTAAACAATATTACAATCCAGAAAAAGTATCCAGATTTATCTTGCATAAACAATGCTAATGATGTTACTTACCAGGCGAAGGAAGTCTTTGTGCTGGGATTCTTCTGCATCAATAGCTCGATCTAGAATGCTGTTGGAAGTTGCACTGGGACAACCAAGGCAATATCATTTTAGAGTAATAATAAGACAATGTTATGTTGAGTTCTTAAGAATGTTGAATTCAAAAACAGAACAGAACAACCTTATGGTAACCTCAGTATTTTCCCTTTTGCATATATTATTTACAATATTTCTTAGCAAAGGTAATAACAGCCCCTTCTGCTGCCAGCACAAAGCGACATTTCAGAGAAGCATTTATTATCAAAGGAAAATAAATTGAATTCGGAACTACTACCCTTATGCCTTTAGAAATCTATGGATCGAACAAATTTTATTCTCCATGTATTTATTAACAACTGACACTTCATAAGCCCAATAATATCACAAATAGACAATACTGGCATTGTATTGCGAAGATGTTTTAACTTCTAAGATTTCCAATGGCTAACTCTTTGTCATTTTATTCCATGTATAAATTTTGATGAAGCATGTGATGTAGATTCAAGTTACTAAGAGGATAAGGAGTAAAAAAGGAAACATGGACTCAGGTTACTTAGAGCATGGATTAATAAAAAGAATAAGACCATCATACTCTAAACTTAATATAAACTGAAGGCCTATCGAAAAAACTTAATATGAACTGAAAAAAAAAAAAAAAACTTCATATAGTCCAAGGTGAACTGATAGGAAAACTTTCATGAAAAATACTGTGCTAAAAGGACTTATAATTCTAGCTTACTTTTGCGAGATGATTACAAATTAATAAAAGATTTTGGAATCATGCTTCCTAATATATATTAACATAAAGAGAAGTAAGTCATTACATCATGAATTCAAACTTACAAAGGAAGGGATAGACATAGGTTGTCAAGAAAATTAGATGAGTTTGATAATTTACAATAATAGGATACAAGTATACCATCTCCCTCTCAACACAAGGTTGAAGAAGTAAGGATTACAGTTGGATCCTACTGCCATTGGTAGTTTTGTGTCATAATAACAGTTTTTTTTTTTTTACATCTTTGAGGTTGAGTTAAGGACTAAAAACAAAGTTCTTGGTGGCCAATTTTGTGGCCCATTTTTGGATCAAGCAGTCAGATAAAAAGTATAGAGAATTTTCATATCAAACAGGAAGAACAATATTTTGCATTATCAAATCAAATTAACAAAACAGATAACACGTGTTTTGCTGAAAAAAAGAAAAAAAAAAGAACTCCATATAGCTTTGTATGAAATCTTCTATCTTCTATTATATAAAAGCAACAAAGTCCATCAGCAATGGATGGTCAATCAAAACAAACATGCGTTACAACCCTTGGCAGATGAGTAGTTTTAGGTTTAATACTATGTTAATTTTTTTTTGAATAAGCCAATACTATGTTAATTGAATTTAATTTGTACATGATTCATGAATCCTATTCATCAGTTATAATGGGGTTCTTTATAAGCCATTCAATTGATTAAGGTTTTAAACATAGGCTCGAATCTTACACAACCATATTAAAAATAAATAAGAAACTAAGAACGGTGAAGTCATTATTGAATTGAATTTAACAATAACAATGAAAGCAGAATGGTTTTAAGACTTGCATGAGTGAAGGAGGAACAATGAAGGCACCATTGGTTTAGGAATTTCACGAGGCTCTAAAATAATTATCGTTTAACTCTATTTCCGTTGGTGTTTTTATCATTTGCGATTTCAGACTTCTAATGTAAAGTGTCAAGCTTGCCCAACTATGACACCGTGTGATATTTCCCGTTTTCACTCCATGTGAA
This sequence comes from Cyamopsis tetragonoloba, assembly GCA_037177725.1. Lineage (NCBI taxonomy): Eukaryota > Viridiplantae > Streptophyta > Magnoliopsida > Fabales > Fabaceae > Cyamopsis > Cyamopsis tetragonoloba. The sequence goes on from CM074119.1 coordinate 65,572,931, forward strand.
GGATTCATGGTTCTTCCTTATGATCCAAAGAAGGTGAGTAATTTCCTTATGCATTTTCATAATGCATTTCCCGTTTTCTCAACTCCTTCTGTGCATCACACGGGTACATGACTAGTGGTAATAAAAGCAATAAAATCCATTTGCTGAATTTAGTCTGTCAAATGCATCATTGTAAGTTTCCTGATTGGCACCACATTTTTTACTACTAATAATAAATAATTCATACTAACACAACCGGAATCATATAGGAAATACCTGTGACCAATCATGAATCTAATTACAATTCCCTTCTCCCGTTCCAATTGAAGGAGTTGTTCACCTGCTCAAAAGGGGGTCAAAACCAAATCTTGATAGAACTTAATCCAACACCATTTACATTAGATTGAAACAATTTTCATCAGAAATACAAGATACCTTGAGGCATCCAAGTCTCTCTAACTGAATCACGCCGCTTCCTGCTACTGAAGGCTGTGTTTATGCCAATCACCACAAACACCTTCTTCCTGGGAGGGCCTTCAACAGAGAGCCCCGAAGTGGAGGTGTTAGCCGAACCATCCGAGATCTTGGGTTCTCGTGTACTCCTAGCCGCTGCCAGTTCCATCTGAAGCATGGAAACTTGCTTGTCTAATGATCTGGCATGCCTCCAGAGAAAAGCAAACATCAATTACTCAACAAACACTTCATCAATTGCAAGCAAATCTAACTAAAAATAGAAACAGATTCCCTACAAGTCTACAACACTCACTGAATGGCTTCATGTGTTTTGTGCACTTCAGTCATCACATCCTTATCCTGCACTGGCTGTTTTCGATAATACATTCCAAAAAACAACCACAGATTTCAAAATCACAAATTACTAATTTCTAATTTAAAACACCTCTGAAATTGTAATGAACAGAAATTCAAGTAAATCATGCCTTTTTAGCCGCGAAATCCCCAGAGACTACTTGCAATTCTTGTTCACTCCTATGTTTTGAAAGAAGCATGCCGTTAGATTCAGATGGCTCCCACATCCTGAAAGGCAATCACAACCAGGTTTCCGCAAAACCAAATCATGAGAATTAGAACTTGGAAACACGAAATGACGACGCATAGAAGCTTGAGTTTTCGAATTTGGATTCATTAGAAGAAGAAAATGAAAGGAAATTGAAGAGCAAGGAAATCCAGAGCTGAGAAGAATCAAAGATTGTAATGAAGAGAGAGAGATACCTGGTAGTGATGAGCATTCCGAGAAGGAAGGAGAAAACGGAGAAAATGGGAATCCATTTTGCAGAGATTTTGGCAGAGGAGCTGCTGCTACGAGTCTTCATGTTGGTCTTCTGAGTCTGAGTCTGTAAGGAAAGAGATGTGAAACTTGGCTGGTTAGAATGTCTATTGACGACTAAAATAACAACATACTCCTGCAACTTATTTATAATTCACTTTTAACCCAATTTTAAAATTTAAAATTATAAGTTAAATTATTAAATTTATTTGAAAGTATAATAATTTTTTAATTAGGTCTTTAATGTAAATATTTATGATGTTAGAATATTTTTTTATTTTATTTTTTTAATAATTAAGTTATTGAAAATTATAAAAAAAATAAAGTCAATTAATAAATTAATTTGTAATTTTAAAAAAATTTATATATAAGACCGAAAAGAATAAAACTTTACAAATATTTTAAATTTGAAAAAAAATTAATAAATATATTTGAATAATCAATGTCTTGTTATTGAGAATGAAGAACATTTCTTATGAGCTCAATTTCAAGCATCAAATTAGTGACGACTTCTTACATAAAAAAATGTAGTATTCAATAAAATTATAAGAATTATTCTACGACTCAGTTATAAAAAAATAATAAAATTCTCATTTATTAACACTTTTTTATTGGCTTTAGTTAGTAATTGATTATTTTGGTCTTTTATTCTGTTGTCACAAAATGTTTTAATCGTTTGACTTTTTAAAATGTATGAATTAGTCTTGACTTTATACTTTATAGGTCACTTTAATATTTGATGTTAAGTAATATTGACAAAATATTAAGCGTTTATATGAGACACATATGAGTCTCCCTTAACGTTTTTTTTTTTTTTTTTTTGCCTAAAATTAAGATATGTTATAAATAATTTTAGGTCCTAATTAAGCTAATTATTTCAAGATTAAACAAAATAGTGTCATTTTGTTGCATGACTTCTAAGTGACAATTAATGTATTATATAAGCACTTGACATGTCATATAGCCATTTTATTAGTATTACTAAATACTAAAAACTAAAATAACATACGAAATATAAAATTAATAATTAATTTAGACATTTTAAAAATTTCAAAACTAAAACACACCTGACTACAAAATGGGATACCAAAGTCATGATACACTTTTTTTTTCTTTTTTATATTGTTCATGATACACATTTTGCCATCAAATGTTAGGCAGAGTTTACGTTATGCGACTTGGACTGTGTCTCGTAAGAAATGGCGTCTCTTCTCTCGCCAATCACGCCTTCAGTTGTACGATGTGAATGTGTCTCTCATATTTTTTAGGTGAAAGAATGTATCTCTCATTAATTAAACTGGTCGAGATGTTTCGATTATACTCCCTCAGGTCCTATCTATTTATAAGATGTTTTTAACCAAATTATACAATGAAAGTAGTTAAAATTAGTTAACTTTATTGATTTTCTAAAAAAATATGTGAGATGCCAGTTTTATCCTTCATTGAATACTGTGTTACCCAATCAAAATTGAAAAGTTAAGATAGTCAAAGTATTTAATGAGGGTAAAAAAGAAAAATAACCATAAATACTTTATGAAAACTACAAAACATCTTATAAAAGGGACCATCAAAATCTTCTCCGTAAAAAACAGTGCAGCAACAGACAAACATGTGAATGCTATCTCAACCAAAAAATTATTTATATGTCAACAAAAATATGTTTATGTTCCTCACTAAAATCATGCATTCTTAATTTTTCACATACTCGCTTTGACAACTTACTCTATAATCTATTGTTTGGATTTTTTTGTTATATAATCATATGGGTTTTTCTTTCAAAGTTCAACACTTCGCTGCTCTCTTCGGTGCTCTAAAGAGAATGAGAAGCATCGATGCTCTAACAAATGTCAAATTAATAAAAAGACATGTGTAATATAATGTGATAAGTGCATTTTTATACTTATTTTATAAGCTAAATGGTGCATTTATCTCTTCTTAAAAAGAGTTTTCTATTTACAAAAAGCTTCCCTAATCTAACTTTTGTGAGTTCTTGAGCAAAATCTCTAGTTAATAAAATTTGTTTGAGTTGAGAATTGCACGACAAGTTATAGCCAAGTTAAGGAGCAGAGGATTGGTGAAGGTTGAAGTTTCAGCACAGCCACCTGGCGCTTAAGCCAGTGCTGGCGCTCAAGCTAAAATTGGGATGGTGCTTAAGCCAGAGGTGGTGCTCAAGCTAAATCTAGGATGACGCTTAAGCCCCATGTGGCGCTTAAGCGCGAGAGGCTCTGAAGGCAAAATTTCTCTCGGCCATTGTCTCGCTTAAGTGAGGTGTGGCGCTTAAGCGAGAGACTCGTAAGTGAAACGCGTGTTTTTGGAGTTCAAAGCATTATAAGTAGCTGAGGAGAGGTTCAGAAGAGGAGAAAGTCATCTTTGTATGAAAATTAGGTTTCTAGGAAGAGAAAGTGAGACATTGAGAGATCTATGCTCATCTTTTCTTATATGGCTTTTGCTTTTTACGTAGAGATGGTAGCTTAAAACTCTTTACTTGGGATTAGATGTAACTCACTGTGAGAATTCTCAAAACTCACGTTCTTATTTATGTTAATTGATTGATTTTCTTTTCTCTGTTTATTTTAGAGTTGCAAACTTGATCACCTTCATTCTCTATTTCTAACTTTTCTTATTCAATGAAAATTTAATGTGAAAAGAGGTTATGTGAAAAAGAGTTTCATCAATAAAAGTCTAGGGATAGTTTTTATTGATGAACCACTTTTAAAAAAAAAAAGAGAATTCTTGTTGCGTACCAACTATTTCACCGTTTAAAGGAATTTAACCGATAAAGCTTTGCTATAGAATCTGGCAAAAGAGGGATCAGTGGTTTTTATCCTTGGTCATTCAATTAATGTAATAAGGTCTTGAATTCTGGGAATAACCATCAGTACAGTGAAATTCAAGCCCAATTGTTCTTATAAATCATTTTTACCACTTTTTACATTACGAGCACTCGTTTTACAATTCAATTCAATTCAAAACCTTTCGAAAATTTCGCCAAGGTCTTTTATTGGCACTAAATTGTTCTATAGCTCCCTGAGGACGATAATTTGTTTTTCTACTATATTGAAACGAGTTAATATTTTAGCCCTCTAAAATACTTAACAACATGGCCTTAATAAGTGAAGTTACAACTTTTAAAATGATTGTATTATTGCAAGGGAGTCCCCTCCCAACTTATATTCACCTCAAAATAATTCTCCACACAAAAATAATTCAAGGCAGTACACACAAGTTTTTGAGAAGACAAAAAATATTATAACCTGATCTTTTATTTTTGGGTAAAATGCATAAAGTACCCTTGAGGTTTTGCAAAATAGCACTTAACACCAAACTTTATAAAAATAAGCACTCCACACTATTTGTTAACTTTCTCTCTCTATTCACTTTTTGTGTGTAACTTGATGTTGGCTAGCATAACAAAGGGAACGAAGATCATGTTCTCTACAAAAATGAACTCTATTAAAGTTAGTGGAAGAATCGAGCCAAACTATTTGTGAACCATTTGAATTCAACTTGTTAAAGGATATTTTCATAAAGTAAAAAAAATATTTTTTGTGAATAAAAAAATAATTATGAGAAATTACACTGACCTCCCATGAATTTTTGGGTTTAGTTCATTTTCGTCCTTCAACTCTTTATTTATTGACCAAGTATAATGCAACGCGTGGCTTCTGTCATTTGTTACTAATTGATGAATGAAGACAAACTCGATTCTACCACTAATTGTATTGAAGATGTATTTTATGAAGATGTGTGACTTTAAGAAAATTCAGTTTTCATTCTAATTTGTTAAATGAAAATCCAGTTCAAATAGTTCACAAGAGATGCATTTATGCTGGAAACATGATTTTTATTATGCTAGTCAATGTCAATTTTACACGTAAAAAAACATAACAACAAAAAGAAAAAAAAAACAAATAGAGGGGAAGGGAGACAACAATAGTTAACAAATGGTGTGTAGTGCTTATTTTTGTAAAGTTTGGTGTTAAGTGTTATTTTGTAAAACCTCAAGGATACTTTGTGCATTTTACCCTTTAATATTTTTTTTCGGTAAAAAAGGAAATAAATCTAATCTTTCAATTTGATCATTTATAAACATTTTAATTTTCTAACTTGTGAAATGCTTATTTTCATACTATTCATTGTATTCATTGTAACTGAGATAGTGTAAAATTGAATTTTTGAAATTTTAATAAAATTGTAGTTTAAAGTATTTTTACATTACACTAGAAATATTAGTTACATATGATTTTAATAATGAATAACTTGAGAAAGTGGACTCTTTTGCAATATTATAATAATTTTAAAAATTTTAACATGCGTTATAAATATCCCGCTTGACATTTGATAAAGTACATGTGCTCTCATTTTTTTTGGAGCACCGAAGTATTCACATCTTTCAAAAGCCTTCTAATACAACAAGAAAACCTGCAAGAAGCGATTGAGCCATCCCTTTCGCTCTCTTGTTTATATTCTCTCCTAGCTCTAAAACCGACTCTTCTACATAAGCAACCCGAATCTTCTAAGCATCTTCAATGGTATTAAAATAACAAAATTATACTTTAGACCCTCTATTTTTAAGGGTTGATTAAGTCGGTCCTCTATCATTTTTTTCTTCAATTTAGTCCTCAATCTTTTATTTTTTATTTACGTTAGTCCTCACAGTTAATAATCCGTTTGATGAAATTTTAAATTACAATAAAGTAAAAAAAAAGAAAAATTTAAAAATATAAAATTCAAAATAAAAGCTTAATAAAATTTAAGCGATAACAATATCATATTCTTTTTTAGTCAAACTCAAATTATTCGAGCTTCGAAAGGAGGTTGCTTTAAGAAAACAAAGTTTGATGAAATTAAAAAAAAAAAAGCCCCAACGGTTCTGAAATACGGTTTTTTTTCTATTATTCTCTCTTTCTTATTCTTTTTCTATTTTTTTCCTTTTTTTTATTATTTTCTCTTTCATTTCTCTGATTCATTTTTATATTATTTTAAAATTCTTTTAGCATTGCGTCTCATTTTTATTCTACTAAATATATTTTTTCTTTGGCTATTTAAAAAAGTTATACACACAATAAAGAATATTATATTATTTCATACATTAATAAATAGTAATATTTAAATATTTTGTTTTAAAAAACTAATATTTAATTTCCACAATAAGATGTTGTGTTTTAATAATTTTTATAACAATTAATATTATTATTTTAATATTGATAAAAGCTTCCTATTTAGTTATATTTAAGAGAAAAAAATATTAAATTTATGCTCTTAATTAGAAATTTGACAAAAAAGCTTGATGCAAACCCACTATTGCCTAATGGCCCTATTATGCGCACTAGGCTCAGTAGTGACTTCTTCGATATCGAAGGAACCCTCTATTGCCTAATAGGCCCTACTACACACTAGGCCCATTAAAAACTATTTCAGTATCGAAGGAACCCACTGTTTTTCTAATGGGCCCTACTACGCACACTTGGCCCATTAAAAATTTGTTGATTGGCGATGGAGGAATCGGATCGATGGCGAAGGACAACAGTCCAGCCGTGGCTATGACGGTTGGTAGATGTTTAATGAAAATAACAGATTGAAAACATAAGCAAAAGGTCCTATTTGGATATTATTTTAAACATCTTTTTTCTCCCTTTACTTCATTAAAAGAAAGCTACTTAAAACTTTAAGAGCACTTAAGCTAAGAAAATATCACATGGACAAAATGAACCGACTAGGATTAGGGTCATATGTTTCATGTAAAAGGATTCCCTTTACCATTGGATCCTGCGACAATTGTGTTGATTAAATCATAACCACACGTTATACTTTGTGCTATCTCAAATCTCAAACTTTATAATGATGAACTAACGGCTGAGATGTAGTTCGAGATGTATTGGAGGGGTTCAGCAGAAAAGTAAGGATTGGTTTCAGGTTGCAACACAAAAACATGCCAAGGATACAGTTTTAGAATGTGATAAATGCAATTAAGGAATTACCATTATCATATTTTATTTTTATTAGTGATGCTTTCCTTAACAAGATACTACTATAATTATAAGCTTATAATAAATGTTGCGCAATTATTTATTAGTATTTTCTTATTAAGTTATTGCCATATATCATCTTAGCTTATGGGAAAAAGGTTTTTAAATATATTAATTGATTAATTGATAGGACTTTTTATGGTGAGAATTGATACGATTTTTATTTTTGATATTTTAATGGATAGAATTATTGGCCATCGCATAAGTAGAAGTAATTTCGCTTAGTTGAGAACATCTATATTATGATTAGACTAATTTTCAAGAGAAATGTTTTTCATTCACAAGATTCAAATTTGAAATCGTATTTAAAGGTTACTATTTTTTTTTTATTTTTTGTCAAGCAATAAATACTTTTATTTTATTTTTCATTTTGGGATTTTATTTGTTTGTTATTAATGCTATTTGAGATTAGTGCTCAAATTCAAAGAAGTTACTAATGCAATTCATTATAAGAATCAAATGTTTTAACTTTTATATTAATTTTGTTAAAGAATATGAGTGTAAAATGGAGAGACTATATTAAATGAAATATCAAATACATTTAGATTTTTATATTTAATTTTAATATTAGAAAGTGATAAAATTGACACAATTTTTTTTGTTTAATTTTGGAAAACAACAACAGTTGGAGTTAAGGAGAAAATAAGTAATCAAACAACTTGCAACTAAAGCTTGCAGCATTTAACAAAAAAAAAAAAATTGGACCTTTTTTTGCTAGGCTTTATTAGTTTTTTTTCTAATAAACTCCCACCCCAATCATTAATCTACAGAGAAAAACAAAATCTACTCAATGGAAAAATAGGTGAGGTGGGCTGAACAATTTGGCCCACCAATCGGTCGGCCCCCATCAATCAACAACAATCACCCACAATATTCAACCCATCATTCATTTATTCATTTCTCACATCAGTGTTATTAAACTTAGGTTGAATCGGCTGGTCTAAGTGATTCACCGGGACTCGGGACCATGAGCGGCCCGATTCAGGAATTGGATTGATTCTGCATTTGACTCGGTATTTTGGTAAAATTGTCATATTTTTATCCTTGTGCTAAAATGGAAGTATTTTGTTTTTTTTTTTGCGGTGTATAGAAGGAGGCACTAGTGTCTCTCAATTTGATTTCTGACACATGCACTCGTATATGGAAAAAACTCTATAGTGCTCATGTGGTACATATAACATTATCTTAGAAATTGACAAGTGTCATGTATTTTGAATAATTTGATTATTGTATAAAAGATATTTATGAGGGTATTTGTTGTATTATAATTTTTATTTTCATAATTCCAGTTCAAAACGGATATAGGTTTTTCCTATCTCTTATTTTTTTGTATTTTTCTCCATCACCAATATCCGCCATTAAATTCTTTTAATGGTTAACATCAAAGTTTTAAAGATAATATACAAATTGAACAAATATACCAAATTATAATTATGTCACATTTCAATTCTGCTTTTACTCCTTTCAATTATGATAATTATAATATTTTTCTTTTGTTTTGATAATATTTTTAAAATATATAATTAAATAATAAAAATTATAACATTAATATATCTAAGTGCATGAAAAAAGAATTGTACTTTAATCTAGTAACACGATAAATGTTCTAGATTAGTTCATGAAATTGTCTAACATTTCAATTCTGCCTTTTTTCTTTTCAAATTTTTTTAACTGTAACGTATTTCTTATATTTTTCTAATTTATTAAAAATGTATAAATGAAAATTAAGAATTTAAAAGAAATATACAATATTTTTGTATATAATTAAATAAAAAATTGTAATTTATTCATGACTTTTTTTTTTATTAATTTTCTTAATTGACAACCTTTTCTTATAAAACAAAATCAAAACATATAAGCTATAACTTATAACAACCAGGGTGCTAAAAACAGTAAAACAACAGACAAACATGTGAATGTTTTCTCAACAAAAAAAATTATTTATATGTCAACAAAAATATGTTTATGTTCCTCGCTGAAATCATGCATTCTTAATTTTTCACATACTCGCTTTGACAACTTATTCTATAATCTATAGTCTCGGATTTTTTGTTATATAATCATATGGGTCTTTCTTTCGAAGGTCAACACTTCGGTGCTCTAAAGAGGATGAGGAGCACCGATTCTCTAACAAATGTCAAATTAATAAAAAGACATGTGTAATATACATTACATTAATAAGTGAAGTTACAATTTTAAAAATGATTGTATTATTGCAAGAGAATCTCCTCCCAACTTATATTCACCAGAAAATAATTCTCCACACAAAAATAATTCAAGGCAGTGCACACAAGTTTTTGAGAAGACAAAAAATATTATAACCTGGTCTTTTAATTTTTTTTGATAATAAAGGAAATAAATTTGATCTTTCAATTTGATCATTTATAAACATTTTAATTTTCTAACTTGTGAAATGCTTATTTTCATACTATTCTTTGAAATTCATTGTAACTGAGACGGTGTAAAATTGAGTTTTTAAAATTTTTGAAATTTTAATAAAATTGTAGTTTAAAGTATTTTTACATTACACTAGAAATATTAGTTACATATGATTTTTATAATGAATAACTTGAGAAATGAGACTCTTTTGCAATATTATAATAATTTTAAAAATTTTAACATACGTTATAAATATTCCTTTATTAGCTTGACATTTGATACAGCATCGGTGTCCTCATTTTCTTTGGAGCACCAAAGTATTCACCTCTTCCGAAAGCCTTCTAATACAACAAGAAAACCTGCAAGAAGCAATTGAGCCGTCCTTTTCGCTCTCTTGTTTATATTCTCTCCTAACTCTAAATCCGACTCTTCTGCATAAGGAACAAAAATCTTCTAAGCATCTTCAAAGGTATCAAAATGACAAAATTATACTTTAGGCCCTTTATCTTTAAGGGTTGATTAAGTCAGTCCTCTATCATTTTTTTTCTTCAATTTAGTCCTCAATCTTTTATTTTTTATTTACGTTAGTCCTCACCTTTAATAATCCGTTTGATGAAATTTTAAATTACAATAAAGTAAAAAATAAGAATAATTTAGAAAATATATAATTCAAAATTCAAAATAAAAGCTTAATAAAACTTAAGGGATAACAGTATCGTATTCTTTTTTAGTCAAATTCAAATTATTCGGGCTTCAAAAGGAGGTTGCTTTAAGAAAACAAAGTTTGATGAAATTCAGAAAAAAAAAAAAAAACCCAACGGTTCTGAAATGTGGTTTTTTTTTTCTTTTTCTATTATTTTCTGTTTCTTATTCTTTTTCTATTATTTCCTTGTTTTTTTCCTTTTTTTATTATTTTATCTTTCATTTCTCTGATTTAGTTTTGTATTATTTGTTTTCATTTTTAAATTCTTTTAGCATAGCGTCTCATTTTTATTCTACTAAATATTGTTGATCAGCAACGGGGGACATCGGTTTGGTGGCGGAGGACAACGGTCCGGCCGTGGCTATGATAGTCGGTAGATGTTCAATGAAATTAACAAATTGAAAACATAAGCAAAAGGTCCTATTTGGAGATTATTTTAAACTTCTTTTTTCTCCCTTTACTTCATTAAAAGAAAGTCACTTAAAAACTTTAAGAGCTCATTAATATTTCTGTTTCACCCGACTTTTATTTATAAGTTGAAGACATGCCCAATCTAAGCCCGGCCAAATGGTGCCGAAGTTAGAAATTGGGATTAAATAATATACAACCACTGATTTTATAATATTTGCAGCTTGCAATTGCAATTTATGTATCTATGTAATTAATCTACAAAGGAATAATTTTATGAAAACTTTTAAAAGATGAATAACTTTAATGGAAGAATAGAGGAGTGACAATCATTACATTTAACCATTTAATGTTATTACATATAGTTACAGATTTTTTAGGGAAAAAACCAAGCATATAGATTATTTTTTATGATGAGGAAAATTTTAGGCCTCATCTTCATCTTCAGCATCAGAAGGAGGAAGTTCATTGAGGTCAAAGTTCAAAATCTTCCTTGGGTCCTCAGCAGCAACATTCGAGTTTACCTCTTCAGAAGAGGATTCCACTTCACCCTTCTTTGCAGATTTTTTCTCTGCAGAGTCTTCAATTTTTTCAACTTCTTCAGATTTCCCATCAACAATGGGCTCCACCGCAGTCTCAGATGCCGCGACAGCAGTAGCAGATAACTTCTCTGTCTCTATGATATGTTGATCATTTGATTCCATATCATTAAGTCCTTCACTTGGTGGATTCTTGTTCTTAATTTGTTTTGCTTTCTCACTAATAGCTTCAGCTTCCACCGCTTAACACACACACATAAATTCTAAATTAAAGATTTGTCTACATACAAATCATCAAATAATTTTAATCCCAGGTACAATTAATAAAGTCTAGAAGTTTAAACATCAATGTAATCAAATCTAGTCTATATATATCACTACCAACGATTAATTGGTGTATGTCTTTATTTTTTATAGAAAGACGACAGATGTTTTTATTTCTTGTGTTTCTCAAGATATTTTCATATAGATACATAGATTTTATGATGCAGATTATTAAATAAAAACTTACATATTATGGATTACCTTCATCAAGGGGGAGACTGTTTAGGTCAAAATCAAGGACAACAACATTTCTCTGTTCAATCGGAAGAACAACCTGCTGGTTGTTTTCTTGATCTACATTTGCCTCTTGTGCTTCATTATTTCCCTGTGTAGCATCATCATCATGCGTTGAGAGCCTCCGCTTGCTTGTTGCATCACTAATGACCTCATCATCCCCTGAAACTATATACATAAATAACAACACACATTATTATTAAATTAATGATAAGATATATAGGAAACAAAATTATGTGTGCCACAAAGTGAACCAAATTAACATAGCTTCTATGCAAGCAACAATCGGAATATCTAACACAAGCATAATAGTTGGGGTCTTCACTTTTATTCTATGTTTAGAAGAGTTAAATAATTTTAGATAGAAATCCTCTCTTGATACATGAGCGTCATTTTATATCAAAGGATCATAATTTAATAATTATTTGTTTCAGCCAAACAAATATTAATATATATATATATGTGTATATATATATATATACACACACATATATGTATACTTCAATACTGTTTGGTCAAAACTATTTAAGTCTATCATCTTTTAGTCATTGGAGTTTTCATCCTAACCAAATAAATTCAGCTTTTAAAACAATTAAAAATAATTGTGTCTTAAATAAGTTGGTCATGTTAACCAAACAAATGGGATTCTCTTTATTTTCATTAATAGATGAAGAACATTTTCACCATTAAACTTATATTTATAAATTATAAAATTAAATAAATGAAATAAAATCATAAATTGTTATATTACAACCATTATGTAAAACTCAAATTATCCGATTATTTTCTAAACCGGAGAAGAACTTGACCCAAATTCAACCATATTCAAACACAATCAGATCTCACCTCTTTCTGTGTAGTTAAGATTCTTTCCAGTTTTCAGTCAATTGGACAATTCTAGTCTCGATTTTGAAGGCTCATAAATATTCATTGAATATATACCAAAAAAAACATTCATTGAATATTATAATTTATTTTATATAAAAAAAAATATTTATAAAATTAAATTGTGTCCTGTACTTTTTTGGATCAAAGAGGATTATATCCCCTTGTTGTTTTCAGGTCCCATCTTCTTCTTTTTTTCAATTTTTCTTGGTCCCATATGAACTTACCTTTTTTTCCATATCTGGGATCAAATAAAAATTGTTGACGTCTGCCTCACAATAGGATTTTTATTTTTGAGAAGTAGACGAAAATTGAACCGAAGGAGTAATAAAAAAAACCTAAAAAAAAAAATTGGCTTTGAATTGCAATTAGTGATTTGGGTGTAACCTTCACAAATCAGAAATGGTTAATTAAATGTTGAATTGATGTCAGAAATTATTGATTTAAGATTTTGGAATGGAATATAATTGGTCATGGAATATAAATGTGACTAGACCTATGAATGGGTCATAGACCTAAGAGTAAGGGTAGTGTACCTTCGGAAAATTTTCGCTTGTGACCAATAATTTCAAAACCAACTTTATCTGAACCCTTTGAGGAACCCTCATCAACCGTAGCTACCTCAAATGAATCAATTCCAGCCATTGGATTTGAAAAAGGTTGATTGATTCTCCCTCTCTCAGGACTAGTGACTTTGAGAATTTTCTTCAATTCTATTAGTCACATCAATTTCAATGGTGCTGTTGTTGGTGCCTTTGGCCTTATATTGAATTGGTAAAGGGGACACCTTGGAGGTACAATCCCCTGTAACGTTTTCCTTGAGTAAAATGGGCACTTAAGCTAAGAAAATATCACATGAACCAAATGAACAGACTAGGATTGGGGTCATATGTTTCATGTAAGAAGATTCCCTTTACCATTAGGATCATGCGACAATTGTGTTGATTGAATCACAAGCACACGTAATACTTTGTTGCTCTCTCAAATCTCAAACTTTATAATGATGAACTAACGACTGACATGTTGTTCGAGAGGTATTGGAGGGGTTTGGCAGAAAAATAAGAATTAGTTTCAGGTTGCAAGTGAAAAACATGCTAAGGATACAGGTTTAGAATGTGATAAATGCAATTAAGAAACTACCATTATCAAGTTTTATTGTTATTAATAATGCTTTCCTTAAGGAGATACTATTATAATTTTAAGCTTGTAATAAATGTTGGCCAATTATTTATTAATATTTTCTTATTAAGTTATTGCCAAATGTCATCTTAGTTTATGAGGAAAAGGTTTTTATATTTTTTAATTGATTAATTGATTGGATTTTTTTTTGTGAGAATTGAGAGGATTTTTTATTTTTGATATTTTAATTGATAGAATTCTTGGCCACGACATAAGAAAAAGTAATTACTTTTAGTTGAGAACATTTATATCATGATTCTGTTATGCATGGATTTTATTGTATAGTTGTTTGGAATAGGCAGTCCACTTAAGTGAGATAACTCTTCTTCACTTTGACTCATTATGTATGTTGTCAATTGCAACCAAACAATATGACTGAATTTGATCACCACAAAGTTGTAAATCATAATGTTGAAAATATCTCATTTGATCTATATAATGCAATGTCTCCAGAAATAGAAGTTAAAATTATGAAAATATTATTATAACACATACTATTATTCAAAATAATTATTTTTATTTCTTTATTTAGTAACAAATAAATTCAATATGATAATTATATTTATAATATTAAATGTTTTTATAGTATTTATTTAAATAAATTGTACTTTTATTTATAAATAAATATATATATATATTATTAAATATTTTGATTGATGTTTTTCTTTTGAGAAAATATATTGAAGTCAAATATAAATTTTGACAACTTTAATTAAATAAAAAAATTTATTGAGAGTTTACAAATATATATATCATTAAAGTAAGAAACTTTGGTCTATAACCAAGAAATAATAAAATAAGAAACCATTTGTCACTTTAAATCTATCATGTTCAAGAAAGGAAATGGACTTAACGCTAATCAAAAAAATGGAAAAAAAAGTTTATAGCAATTTCTAGGGAGCATTTTTTTTAGTAAAGTGTAAAATTTTAATTTTTGCCTCACATCTTGTAGTTGCACAGTCGCATTATTTATTTCTTCATTTACTGTCTTATGCTAGTTAAGGTTCACATTTTTTATAACCCCAATAATGTCTATTTGAAAAAATATATTATTTTGGGTAAATATTAGCAAAAATATTTTGATTAAGAGAAATATGCACTAAAAAAATTGTCATTTACTAACGTTTTGTTTTAGCTTCCGTTTGATTAGCTACCGTTGGTATAGACTTTGTCTGCCGAAATTAATCCTTTAGTATAGGTTGATAATATCTATACTAACAGAAAAATTAACTATTACTATATTAACAAATAAATCTGGTACTATAAATATTTGATATACAAGCAATATGTAAAGCGATAGTATATATCAATTTTTTTACTAACATATTTATTTGTTCATAATTGTAAATTTATCTATTAGTATAGATATTATCAACCTATACTAACGGATTAGTTCGATTAGACATGGTCTATACTAATGGTATCTAATCCAACGGAATCCAAAACAAACCGTTAGTAAATGACAATTTTTCTTTTTTGTAGTGGTGTGATTTTAATTATAAATTTGTGATAATGAGACTTTCTTGTCCAATATTTTTTCCAAATTTTCAAAGTCTGAAAACTCGAAAATATGATGAAGAATTTGGTTGTCATCATTGATCAAATCTACAATGGTGGAAACATAAAAATTTATGGTTATTCTTTTCTTTTAAAATCACAACAATTGTTTCCTTTTTTTTTTGTCAGCTCAAAATTTTTAATGTTGTATATCTTCTATTTTGTTTAAATAGAAATGAATTTATGAACAATTTTCTTACCGATCGAAGCACGTATATAATTGTTCTAAAGAAAAAAAAAATTAATACATACATAACATTATAACCTAAATAATTAACAATAATTTCATAAATTAAATTAGCAAATGATGGTGTTTAAAAGTTTAAACAATAATACATTCTCATCCATTAAAATCATATATGTTCTAATTAACACCATTTTTTTTTTGTTGGAGATACCGAATAGTGTCCTATATCCATGAAATCCCCACCTTGTTTTCCAACAATCCATTGTTGCGTTGAGATCCTTCAAGAGTGTATACATTTGTGTTCATTGTTAGACATTTTTTTCTAAAAAAGATTTATAAATTAAGAAAAGTGTTATAAAGGATTTATAAAAAATCAGATTATGTCCTGTACTTTTTAGGATCGAAGATGATTCTATATATCCCCTTGTTGTTTTCAGGGTCCCATCTTCTTTTTCTTTTCCAATTTTTCTTGGTCCCATTTGGACTTACCCCTATCAGTGCCATTTACCCAAGTTTGGCCATTCTCCGTGGAAGGTATGACCAAATTTTTTTTGTCAATGTTATGAGTTTCCCGTATCATGAGATCTTTTTTTTTTTAGATCTGGAATCAAATAAAATATGTTGACTTTTGCCTCGTAAAAAGATTATCTTGAGAAGTTGACAAAAATTCAATAGAAAGAGTGGTAAAAAAAAAATACCCCAAAAAAATAAAAATTGGCTAAGAATTGCTAATAGTGATTTGGGTGTAACCTTCACAAATCGAAAATGGTTATTAAAATGTTGAATTGAAGTTAGAAATTGTTGATTTAAGATTTTGACATGAAATATAAATCGTAATGGAATATAAATGTGACTAGACCCACGAAGGGGTCATAGACCTAAGAGTAAGGGTAGTGTACCTTTCGAAAATTTTCAATTGTGACCAATAATTTCAGAACCAACTGAATCTGAGCCCTTTGAGGAATCCTCATCAACAGTAGTGACCTTAAATGAATCAATCCCAACCATTGGATTTGAAGAAGGTTGATAGATGCTCCCACTCTCAGGACAAGTAACTTTGAGCACTTTCTTCAATTCTATTAGTCACTTCAATTTCAAAGGTGCTGCTGTTAGTAAAGGGGACACCTTTAAGGTAGAATTCCCTGTAACGTTTTCCATGAGTAAAAAGGGCACTTAAGCTATGAAAATATCACATGGACAAAATGAACGGAATAGGATTAGGGTCATATGTTTCATGTAAAAGGATTCCCTTTACCATTGGATCCTGCGACAATTGTGTTGATTAAATCATAACCACACGTTATACTTTGTTGCTATCTCAAATCTCAAACTTTATAATGATGAACTAACTGCTAAGATGTAGTTCGAGATGTATTGGAGGGGTTCAGCAAAAAAGTAAGGATTGGTTTTAGGTTGCAACACAAAAACATGCCAAGGAAACAGTTTTAGAATGTGATAAATGCAATTAAGGAACTACCTTTATCATATTTTATTTTTATTAGTAATGCTTTCGTTAACAAGATACTACTATAATTTTAAGCTTATAATAAATGTTGCGCAATTACTTATTAGTATTTTCTTATTAAGTTATTGCCATATATCATCTTAGCTTATGGGAAAAAGGTTTTTAAATATATTAATTGATTAATTGATAGGACTTTTAATGGTGAGAATTGATAGGATTTTTATTTTTGATATTTTAATGGATAGAATTCTTGGCCATGGCATAAGTAGAAGTAATTTCGCTTAGTTGAGAACATCTATATTATGATTAGACTAATTTTTAAGAGAAATGTTTTTCATTCACAAGATTCAAATTTGAAATCGTATTTAAAGGTTACTATTTGTTGTGGACCTAACCCGCGAGAAGGACACGTGCAGGCCTCACGTGGGTCGCCCAAGCCGTCAGTTCCATGTCGCGCAACCACGACATGGCGACACGACATAAGGCACAGGAGATTACACCCCCACGTGAAGACCGTTACAGATCCGTAACTACCGCCGTAATTCACGGAACTGAGACAGTGACAGGTTTAACTTTAGTGACCTTTGTTTACCCTATATAAATACCAGTGATTAGTCTTCATTCAAGATACGCATATATCGCAACTCAAAATCTGATAATTCTGGGAAGAGACATTGAACTGACTTGATCGTCGGAGTGTTTGCAAGTACCCCCTCACCGTCAAGTGAGTGGCCGGAGAAATACAACCACCGCGCCGGAGACCAGATAGGAGGCCAAATCCACCATGCTAAAATGCTTGATGGAACACTATTTTTTTTCTTTTTTGTCAAGCTATAAATACTTTTATTTTATTTTTCATTTTGGAATTTTATTAGTTTGTTATTAATGCTATTTGAGATTAGTGCTCAAATTCAAAGAAGTTACTAATGCAATTCATTATAAGAATCAAATGCTTTTAACTTTTATATTAATATTGTTATAGGATATGGGTGTAAAATGGAGAGACTATATTAAATGAAATATCAAATACATTTAGATTTTTATATTTAATTTTAATATTAGAAAGTGATAAAATTGACACAATTTTTTTTGTTTAATTTTGGAAAACAACAACAATTGGAGTTAAGGAGAAAATAAGTAATCAAACAACTTGCAACTAAAGCCCGCAGCATTTAACAAAAAAAAAAAATTGGACCTTTTTTTGCTAGGCTTTATAGTTTTTTTTTTAATAAACTTCCACCCCAATCATTAATCTACAGAGAAAACAAAATCTGCTCAATGGAAAAATAGGTGAGGTGGGCTGAACAATTTGGCCCACCAATCGGTCGGCCCCCATCAATCGACAACAATCACCCACAATATTCAACCCATTATTCATTTTTTCATTTCTCACATCAGTGTTATTAAACTTAGGTTGAATCGGCTGGTCTAAGTGATTGACTTGGGACTCGGGACCATGGGCGGCCCGATTCAGGAATTGGATTGATTCTGCATTTGACTCGGTATTTTGGTAAAATTGTCATATTTTTATCCTTTTTGTTAAAATGGAAGTATTTTGGTTTTTTTTTTTGTGGTGTATAGAAGGAGGCACTAGTGTCTCTCAATTTGATTTCTAACACATGCACTCGTATATGGGAAAAACTCTATAGTGCTTATGTGGTACATATAACATTATCTTAGAAATTGACAAGTGTCATGTATTTTGAATAATTTGATTATTGTATAAAAGATATTTATGAGAGTATTTGTTGTATTATAATTTTTATTTTCATAATTCCAGTTCAAAACGGATATAGGTTTTTCCTATCTCTTATTTTTTTGTATTTTTCTCCATCACCAATATCCGCCATTAAATTCTTTTAATGGTTAACATCAAAGTTTTAAAGATAATATACAAATTGAATAAATATACCAAATTATAATTATGTCACATTTCAATTCTGCTTTTACTCCTTTCAATTTTGATAATTATAATATTTTTCTTTTGTTTTGATAATATTTTTAAAATATATAATTAAATAATAAAAATTATAACATTAATATATCTAAGTACATGAAAAAAAAAATTGTACTATAATCTAGTAACACGATAAATGTACTAGATTAGTTCATGAAATTGTCTAACATTTCAATTCTGCCTTTTTTCTTTTCAATTTTTTTTAACTGTAACGTATTTCTTATATTTTTCTAATTTATTAAAAATGTATAAATAAAAATTAAGAATTTAAAAGAAATATACAATATTTTTGTTTATAATTTAATAAAAAAATTGTAATTTATTCATGACTTTTTTTTTATTAATTTTCTTACTTGACAACCATTTTTTTTAAAACAAAATCAAAACATATAAGCTATAACTTATAACAACCAGGGTAGTAAAACAACAGACAAACATGTGAATGTTTTCTCAACAAAAAAAATTATTTATATGTCAACAAAAATATGTTTATGTTCCTCGCTGAAATCATGCATTCTTAATTTTTCACATACTCGCTTTGACAACTTATTCTATAATCTATAGTCTCGGATTTTTTGTTATATAATCATATGGGTCTTTCTTTCGAAGGTCAACACTTCGGTGCTCTAAAGAGGATGAGGAGCACCGATTCTCTAACAAATGTCAAATTAATAAAAAGACATGTGTAATATACATTACATTAATAAGTGAAAGTTACAATTTTAAAAATGATTGTATTATTACAAGAGAATCTCCTCCCAACTTATATTCACCAGAAAATAATTCTCCACACAAATAATTCAAGGCAGTGCACACAAGTTTTTTGAGAAGACAACAAATATTATAACCTGGTCTTTTAATTTTTTTTTATAATAAAGGAATTAAATTTGATCTTTCAATTTGATCATTTATAAACATTTTAATTTTCTAACTTGTGAAATGCTTATTTTCATACTATTCATTGTAACTGAGATGGTGTAAAATTGAGGTTTTAGAATTTTTGAAATTTTAATAAAATTGTAATTTAAAGTATTTTTACATTACACTAGAAATATTAGTTACATATGATTTTTATAATGAATAACATGAGAAATGAGACTCTTTTGTAATATTATAATAATTTTTAAAATTTTAACATACGTTATAAATATCCCTTTATTAGCTTGACATTTGATAGAAAATCGGTACTCTCATTTTCTTTGGAGCACCAAAGTATTCACCTCTTCCGAAAGCCTTCTAATACAACAAGAAAACATGCAAGAAGCGATTGAGCCGTCCTTTTCGCTCTCTTGTTTATATTCTCTCCTAGCTCTAAATCCGACTCTTCTGCATAAGCAACCCAAATCTTCTAACCATCTTCAATGGTATCAAAACGACAAAATTATACTTTAGGCCCTTTATCTTTAAGGATTGATTAAGTCAGTCCTCTATCATTTTTTTCTTCAATTTAGTCCTCAATCTTTTATTTTTTATTTACGTTAGTCCTCACCGTTAATAATCCGTTTGATGAAATTTTAAATTACAATAAAGTAAAAAATAAGAATAATTTAAAAAATATATAATTCAAAATTGAAAATAAAAGCTTAATAAAATTTAAGCGATAACAATATCGTATTCTTTTTTAGTCAAATTCAAATTATTCGGGATTCAAAAGGAGGTTGCTTTAAGAAAACAAAGTTTGATGAAATTCAAAAAAAAAAACCCCAAGGGTTCTGAAAGGTGGTTTTTTTTTCTTTTTCTATTATTTTCTGTTTCTTATTCTTTTTCTATTTTTTTCCTGTTTTTTATCTTTTTTTTATTATTTTATCTTTCATTTTTTTGATTTATTTTTGTATTATTTGTTTTCATTTTTAAATTCTTTTAGCATTGCGTCTCATTTTTATTCTACTAAATATTGTTGATCAGCGACGGAGGACATCGGTTTGGTGGCGGAGGACAACGGTCCGACCGTGGCTATGATAGTCGGTAGATGTTCAATGAAATTAACAGATTGAAAACATAAGCAAAATGTCCTATTTGGAGATTATTTTAAACTTCTTTTTTCTCCCTTTACTTCATTAAAAGAAAGTCACT
This sequence comes from Cyamopsis tetragonoloba, assembly GCA_037177725.1. Taxonomy (NCBI): domain Eukaryota; kingdom Viridiplantae; phylum Streptophyta; class Magnoliopsida; order Fabales; family Fabaceae; genus Cyamopsis; species Cyamopsis tetragonoloba. The sequence goes on from CM074119.1 coordinate 65,594,114, forward strand.
TAAAAACTTTAAGAGCTCATTAATATTTCTGTTTCACCCGACTTTTATTTATAAGTTGAAGACATGCCCAATCTAAGCCCGGCCAAATGGTGTCGAAGTTAGAAATTGGGATTAAATAATATACAACCACTGATTTTATAATATTTGCAGCTTGCAATTGCAATTTATGTATCTATGTAATTAATCTACAAAGGAATAATTTTATGAAAACTTTTAAAAGATGAATAACTTTAATGGAAGAATAGAGGAGTGACAATCATTACATTTAACCATTTAATGTTATTACATATAGTTACAGATTTTTTAGGGAAAAAACCAAGCATATAGATTATTTTTTATGATGAGGAAAATTTTAGGCCTCATCTTCATCTTCAGCATCAGAAGGAGGAAGTTCATTGAGGTCAAAGTTCAAAATCTTCCTTGGGTCCTCAGCAGCAACATTTGAGTTTACCTCTTCAGAAGAAGATTCCACTTCACCCTTCTTTGCAGATTTTTTCTCTACAGAGTCTTCAATTTTTTCAACTTCTTCAGATTTCCCATCAACAATGGGCTCCACCGCAGTCTCAGATGCCGCGGCAGCAGTAGCAGATAACTTTTCTGTCTCTATGATATGTTGATCATTTGATTCTATATCATTAAGTCCTTCATTTGGTGGATTCTTGTTCTTAATTTGTTTTGCTTTCTCACTAATAGCTTCAGCTTCCACCGCTTAACACACACACATAAATTCTAAATTAAAGATTTGTCTACATACAAATCATCAAATAATTTTAATCCCAGGTACAATTAATAAAGTCTAGAAGTTTAAACATCAATGTAATCAAATCTAGTCTATATATATCAGCACCAACGATTAATTGTTGTATGTCTTTATTTTATATAGAAAGACGATAGATGTTTTTATTTTTTGTGTTTCTGAAGATATTTTCATATAGATACATAGATTTTATGATGCAGATTATTAAATAAAAACTTTCATATTATGGATTACATTCATCAAGAGGGAGACTGTTTACGCCAAAATCAAGGACAACAACATTTTTCTGTTCAATCGGAAGAACAACCTGCTGGTTGTATTCTTCATCTGCATTTGCCTCTTGTGCTTCATTATTTCCCTGTGTAGCATCATCATCATCAAGCGATGAGAGCCTCCGCTTGCTTGTTGCATCACTAATGACCTCATCATCCCCTGAAACTATATACATAAATAACAACACACATTATTATTAAATAAATGATAAGATATATAGTAAACAAAATTATGTGTGCCACAAAGTGAACCAAATTAACATAGTTTCTATGCAAGCAACAATCGAAATATCTAGCACAAGCATAATAGTTGGGGTCTTCACTTGTATTCTATGTTTAGAAGAGTTAAATAATTTTAGATAGAAATCCTCTCTTGTTACATGAGTGTCATTTATATGAGAGGATCATAATTTAATAATTATTTGTTTCAGTCAAACAAATATTAATATATATATATATATATATATATATATATATATATATATATATATACTTCAATACTGTTTGGTCAAAATTATTTAAGTTTATCGTCTTTTAATTATTGGAGTTTTCTTCCTAACCAAATAAATTCAGCTTTTAAAACAATTAAAAATAATTGTGTCTTAAATAAGTTGGTCATGTTAACCAAACAAATGGGATTCTCTTTATTTTCATTAATAGATGAAGAACATTTTCACCATTAAACTTATATTTATAAATTATAAAATTAAATACATGAAATAAAATCATAAATTGTTATATTACAACCATTATGTAAAACTCAAATTATCCGATTATTTTCTAAACCGGAGAAGAACTTGACCCAAATTCAACCATATTCCAACACAATCAGATCTCACATCTTTCTGTGTAGTTAAGATCCTTTCCAGTTTTCAGTCAATTGGACAATTCTAGTCTTGATTTGAAGGCTCATAAATATTCATCGAATATGTACCAAAAAAAACATTCATTGAATATTATAATTTATTTTATATAAAAAATAAAAATATTTAAAAAATTAGATTGTGTCCTATACTTTTTAGGATCAAAGAGGATTATATCCCCTTGTTGTTTTTCGTGTCCCATCTTCTTCTTCTTTTTTTCAATTTTTCTTGGTCCCATATGAACTTACCTTTTTTTCCATATCTGGAATCAAATAAAAATTGTTGACATCTGCCTCACAATAAGATTTTTATTTTTGAGAAGTTGACGAAAATTGAACCGAAGGAGTAGTAAAAAAAACCTAAAAAATAAAAATTGGCTCTGAATTGCAATTAGTGATTTGGGTGTAACCTTCACAAATCAGAAATGGTTAATTAAATGTTGAATTGATGTCAGAAATTATTGATTTAAGATTTTGGCATGGAATATAATTGGTCATGGAATATAAATGTACTAGACCTAAGAGTAAGGATAGTGTACCTTCTGAAAATTTTCGCTTGTGACCAATAATTTCAACACCAACTTTATTTGAACCCTTTGAGGAATCCTCATCAACCGTAGCTACCTCAAATGAATCAATTCCAGCCATTAGATTTGAAGAAGGTTGATTGATTCTCCCTCTCTCAGGACTAGTGACTTTGAGAATTTTCTTCAATTCTATTAGTCACATCAATTTCAATGGTGCTGTTGTTGGTGCCTTTGGCATTATATTGAGTTGGTATAGGGGACACCTTGGAGGTACAATCCCATATAACGTTTTCCTTGAGTAAAAAGGGCACTTAAGCTAAGAAAATATCACATGAACCAAATAAACAGACTAGGATTAGGGTCATATGTTTCATGTAAAAAGATTCCCTTTACCATTGGGATCCTACGACAATTGTGTTGATTAAAACACAAGCACACGTAATATTTTGTTGCTCTCTCAAATCTCAAACTTTATAATGATGAACTAACGACTAACATGTTGTTCGAGAGGTATTGGAGGGGTTTGGCAGAAAAATAAGGATTAGTTTCAGGTTGCAAATGAAAAACATGCTAAGGATACAGGTTTAGAATGTGATAAATGCAATTAAGAAACTACCATTATCATGTTTTATTGTTATTAATAATGCTTTCCTTAAGGAGATACTATTATAATTTTAAGCTTGTAATAAATGTTGGCCAATTATTTGTTAATATTTTCTTATTAAGTTATTGCCATATGCCATCTTAGTTTATGAGGAAAAGGTTTTTATATTTTTTAATTGATTAATTGATTGGATTTTTTTTTGTGAGAATTGAGAGGATTTTTTATTTTTGATATTTTAATTGATAGAATTCTTGGCCACGTCATAAGTAGAAGTAATTACTTTTAGTTGAGAACATCTATATCATGATTCTGTTATGCATGGATTTTATTGTATAGTTGTTTGGAATAGGCAATCCACTTAATTGAGATAACTCTTCTTTGCTTCGAATCATTATGTATGTTGTCAATTTCAACCAAACAATATGACTGAATTTGATCACCACAAAGTTGTAAATCATAATGTTGAAAATATCTCATTTGATCTATATGATGCAATGTCTCCAGAAATAGAAGTTAAAATTATGAAAATATCATTATAACACATACTATTATTCAAAATAATTATTTTTATTCCTTTATTTAGTAACAAATAAATTCTATATGATTATTATATTTATAATATTAAATATTTTTATAGTATTTATTTAAATAAATTGTACTTTTATTTATAAATATATATATATATATATTATTAAATATTTTGATTGATTTTTTTCTTTTGAGAAAATATATTGAAGTCAAATATAAATTTTGACAACTTTAATTTAATAAAAAAATTTATTGAGAGTTTACAAATATATATATCATTAAAGTAAGAAGCTTTGGTCTATAACCAAGAAATAATAAAATAAGAAACCATTTGTCACTTTAAATCTATCATGTTCAAGAAAGGAAATTGACTTAACGCTAACCAAAAAAATGGAAAACAAAAAGTTCAAAGCAATGTCTAGGGAGCATTTTTGTTAGTAAAGTGTAAAATTTTAATTTTTGCCTCACATCTTGTAGTTGCACACATTATTTATTTCTTCATTAACTGTCTTATGCTAGTTAGGGTTCACATTTTTTATAACCCCAATAATGTCTATATGCAAAAATATATTATTTTGGGTAAATATTAGCAAAAATATTTTGATTAAGAGAAATGTGCACTAAAAAAAATTGTCATTTACTAACGTTTTGTTTTAGTTTCCGTTGGATTAACTACCGTTGGTATAGACTTTGTCTAACGAAATTAATCCTTTAGTATAGGTTAATAATATCTATACTAACAGAAAAATTAACTATTACTGTATTATTAAATAAATCTGGTACTATAAATATTTGATATACAAGCAATATGTAAAGCGATAGTATATATTAATTTTTTTACTAACATATTTATTTATTCGTAATTGTAAATTTATCTATTAGTATAGATATTATCAACCTATACTGATGGATTAGTTCAATTAGACATAGTCTATACTAATGGTATCTAATCTAACGGAATCCAAAACAAAGTGTTAGTAAATGACAATTTTATTTTTGTAGTGGTGTGATTTTAATGATAAATTTGTGATAATGAGACTTTCTTGTTCAATATTTTTTCCAAATTTTCAAAGTCTGTAAACTCGAAAATATGATGAAGAATTTGGTTGTCATCATTGATCAAATCTACAATGGTGGAAACATAAAAATTTATCGTTATTCTTTTTTTTTTAAAATCACAGCAATTGTTTCCTTTTTTTTTTGCCAGCTCAAAATTTTTAATATTGTATATCTTCCATTTTATTTAAATAGAAATGAATTTATGAACAATATTCTTACCGATCGAAGCACATATATAATTGTTCTAAGAAAAAAAATTAATATATACATAACAATATAACCTAAATAATTATCAATAATTTCATAAATTAAATTAGCAAATGATGGTGTTTAAAAGTTTAAACAATAATACATTCTCATCAATTAAAATCATATATGTGCTAATTAACACCTTTCTTTTTGTTGGAGATAACGAATAGTGTCCTATATCCATGAAATCCCCACCTTGATTTTCCAACAATCCATTGTTGCGTTGAGATCCTTCAAGAGTGTATACATTTGTGTTCATTGTTAGACATTTTTTTCTAAAACTGATTTATAAATAAAGAAAAGTGTTATAAAGGATTTATAAAAAATCAGATTGTGTCCTGTACTTTTTAGGATCGAAGAGGATTCTATATATCCCCTTGTTGTTTTCAGGGTCCCATCTTCTTTTTTTTTTTTCCAATTTTTCTTGGTCCCATTTGAACTTACCCCTATCTCTGCCATGTACCCAAGTTTGGCAATTCTCCGTGGAAGGTATGACCAAATTTTTTCTATCAATGTTATGGGTTACCAGTATCATGACTGTTATCGGTACTTTTTTTTCAGATCTGGAATCAAATAAACAATGTTGACGTTTGCCTTGTAATAAGATTTTTAATCTTGGGAAGTTGACGAAAATTCAACAGAAAGAGTGGACAAAAAAAAAATCCCCCAGAAAAATAAAAATTGGCTCAGAATTGCTAATAGTGATTTGGGCTTAACCTTCACAAATGGAAAATGGTTATTAAAATGTTGAATTGAAGTCAGAAATTGTTGATTTAAGATTTTGACATGAAATATAAATGGTCATGGAATATAAATGTGACTAGACCCATGAAGGGGTCATAGACTTAAGAGTAAGGGTAGTGTATCTCTCGAAAATTTTCACTTGTGACCAATAATTTCAGCACTAACTGAATGTGAGCCCTTTGAGGAATCATCATCAATAGTAGTGACCTCAAATGAATCAATCTCAGCCATTGGATTTGAGGAAGGTTGATAGATGCTCCCACTTCATGACAAGTGACTTTGAGCACTTTCTTCAATTCTATTAGTCACTTCAATTTCAATGGTGCTACTATTGTTAAAGGGGACACCTTGGAGGTAGAATCCCCTGTAACGTTTTTCATGAGTAAAAAGGGCACTTAAGCTAAGAAAATATCACATGGACCAAATGAACGGACTAGGATTAGGGTCATATGTTTCATGTAAAAGGATTCCCTTTACCATTGGATCCTGCGACAATTGTATTGATTAAATCATAACCACACGTTATACTTTGTTGCTATCTCAAACTTTATAATGATAAACTAACAGTTGAGATGTTGTTCGAGATGTATTGGAGGGGTTAGGCAGAAAAATAAGGATTGGTTTCAGGTTGCAAGACAAAAACATGCCAAGGATACAGTTTTAGAATGTAATAAATGCAATTAAGGAACTACCATTATCATATTTTATTTTTATTAGTAATGCTTTCTTTAACAAGATACTACTATAATTTTTATCTTATAATAAATGTTGCGTAATTATTTATTAGTATTTTCTTATTAAGTTATTGCCATATATCATCTTAGCTTATGGGGAAAAGGTTTTTAAATATATTAATTGATTAATTGATAGGACTTTTTATGGTGAGAATTGATAGGATTTTTATTTTTGATATTTTAATTGATAGAATTCTTTGCCATGGCATAAGTAGAAGTAATTACACTTAGTTGAGAACATCTATATCATGATTAGACTAATTTTCAAGAGAAATGTTTTTCATTCACAAGATTCAAATTTGAAATCGTATTTAAAGGTTACTATTTTTTTTTCATTTTTGTCAAGCAATAAATACTTTTATTTTATTTTTATTTTGGGATTTTATTTGTTTGTTATTAATGCTATTTGACATTAGTGCTTAGATTCAAAGAAGTTACTAATGCAATTTCTTATAAGAATTAAATGCTTTTAAATTTTATATTAATTTTGTTAAAGGATATGAGTGTAAAATGGAGAGACTATATTAAATGAAATATCAAATACATTTATTTTTTTATATTTAATTTTAATATTAGAAAGTGATAAAATTGACACAATTTTTTTTTTTTTTGCTTAATTTTGGAAAACAATAACAGTTGGAGTTAAGGAGAAAATAAGTAATCAAACAACTTGCAACTAAAGCCTACAACATTTAACAAAAAAAAAATTAGACCTCTTTTTGTTAGGCTTTATTAGTGTTTTTTTTTTTTATAAACTCCCACCCCAATCATTAATGTACAGAGAAAAACAAAATCTGCTCAATGGAAAAATAAGTGAGGTGGGCTGAACAATATGGCCCACCAATCTCTCAGCCCCCATCAACCGACCACAATCACACACAATATTCAACTCATCATTCATTTTTTCATTTCTCACATCAGTGTTATTAAACTTAGGTTGAACTGGCTGGTCCAAGTGGTTGACCTGGGACCCGGGACCATGAGCGGCCCCGTTCAGAAATTGGATTGATTCTGCATTTGACTCGGTATTTTGGTAAAATTGTCATATTTTTATCCTTGTTGCTAAAATGGAAGTATTTTGGTTTTTTTTTTTTTTTGTGGTGTATAGAAGGAGGCACTAGTGTCTCTCAATTTGATTTCTAACACATGCACTCGTATATGGGAAAAACTTTATAGTGCTCATATGGTACATATAACATTATCTTAGAAATTGACAAGTGTTATGTATTTTGAATAATTTGATAATTGTATAAAAGATATTTATGAGAGTATTTGTTGTATTATAATTTTTATTTTCATAATTCCAGTTCAAAACGGATATAGGTTTTTCCTATCTCTTATTTATTTGTATTTTTCTCCATCACCAATATCCGCCATTAGATTCTTTTAATGGTTAACATCAAAGTTTTAAAGATAATATACAAATTGAATAAATATACCAAATTATAATTATGTTACATTTCAATTCTGTTTTTACTCCTTTCAATTTTGATAATTACAATATATTTATTTTGTTTTGATAATATTTTCAAAATATATAATTAAATAATAAAAATTATAACATTAGTATATCTAAGTGCATGAAAAAAAATTGTACTATAATCTAGTAACACGATAAATGTACTAGATTAGTTCATGAAATTGTGTAACATTTCAATTCTGCCTTTTATCTTTTCAAATTTTTTTAACTGTAACGTATTTCTTATATTTTTCTAATTTGTTAAAAATGTATAAATTAAAATTAAGAATTTAAAAGAAATATACAATATTTTTTATATAATTAAATAAAAAAATTGTAACTTATTCATGACTTTTTTTTGTTAATTTTCTTACTTGACAGCCTTTTTTTTATAAAACAAAATCAAAATTTATAAAGCTATAACTTATAACAACTAGGGTGCTAAAAAAACAGTACAGCAACCAACAAACACGTGAATGTTATCTAAAAAAATTATTTATATGTCAACAAAATTATGTTTTTGGTCGTCGCTGAAATCATGCATTCTTAATTTTTCACATACTCACTTTGATAACTTATTGTATAATCTATAGTCTCAGATTTTTTGTTATATAATGATATGGTCTTTTTTTCGAAGGTCAACACTTTGGTGCTATAAAGAGAATGAGGAGCACTAATAAGTGAAGTTACAATTTTTAAAATGATTGTATTATGGTCAACACTTCGGTACTCTAAAGAGAATGAGGAGCACCGATGCTCTAACAAATGTTAAATTAATAAAAAGACATGTGTAATATACATGGCATTAATAAGTAAAGTTACAATTTTAAAAATGATTGTATTATTGCAAGAGAGTCCCTTCCCAACTTATATTCACCTCAAAATAATTCTCAACACAAAAATAATTCAAGGCAGTGCACACAAATTTTCGAGAAGACAAAAAATATTATAATGTGGCCTTTTAAATTTTTTTTTGGTAACAAAGGAAATAAATCTGATCTTTCAATTTGATTATTTATAAACATTTTAATTTTCTAACTTGTGAAATGCTTATTTTCATACTATTCATTGTAATTCATTGTAACTGAGATGGTGTAAAATTGAGTTTTTGGAAATTTTGAAATTTTAATAAAATTGTAGTTTAAAGTATTTTTACATTGTACTAGAAATACTAATTACATATGATTTTAATAATGAATAACTTGAGAAAGTGAATTTTTTGCAATATCATAATAATTTTAAAAATTTTAACATGCGTTATAAATATCCCTTTATTAGCTTGACATTCACATTTGATAGAGCACCGGTGCTCTCATTTTTTTTGAAGCACCGAAGTATTCACATCTTTCGAAAGCCTTCTAATACAACAAGAAAACATGCAAGAAGCGATTAAGCCGTCCTTAATGGTATCAAAATGATAAAATTATACTTTAGGCCCTCTATCGTTAATAATCCGTTAAAAACTAACCAAAGAATGTTAATGGCATTAAAAAAAATCCACATGTCAAGTGATCCAATAATAAAATAATAATGATAAATATAGATTTTAAACTAAATTAATTTTTAGATCTTGATATACAGTGCCCTAAGGGCACTAGTTAAGGTTAGTAGAAGTAAAAAAATAATCACAAGAGCATATTGTTCCGTCTCTCGAGAATACAAAAAACTACACATTTCAATATCTTTTTATTACATTTGAATTCTTAAATAGCTTTCTCGAGACACTAAATATCATTTGCCTAATTTTTAATTTATTTAAAAAAACAAGAAAACCTTCCTCTTCTTCCTCAATCCCTTCACCCCAAACTCCACCTCGTTCCACCACTGGTAGCCAGTGGCTGTCGGCGACACCTCCACCCCACTAGCTGTTATCAATGACAGCGCCAAACCTTAAAGTGGTTATGGGTGCCCATATAATGTCAAACCCCTTGGAACTCCCTATTGTCCTGAACAAAAATATAGCATACATGGCTAAATTACAAAGATAGTATTACTAAAATTAATTAACTGATTCCATGGCTTCCTTAGAAACATAAGCTCCTCTCCTTAGTTACTTTTTTTAGAAACTTGAGACTTGTTGTTGGTATCTAATTAATTATTAAACTAATTAATTGTAGAACTATAAAACTTGAGACTTGTTTTTGGTAGATAATAAAAAAAAAAACATCTCTTATTTCTTTTTCTTGTTAATGTTCTTATTCTTCTAGGAGAATATTAAAGCTACTATCCATCCCAAAACTCTAAAAATTGCCTTGCTCTATTATGCAATTACCAAGACGAAATCAGTCAGTGGAGGTGGCTACTGGTGGTGGAAGGGTGGGGTTGAAGTGGAAGGATTGAGGAAGGAGAACATAAAGGTATTTTTTTTAAAAAAATAAAATAAAATTATTTTTTATTTAAAATATATATTTATCATTATTATTTTATTATTGGACCACTTGTACTGTGATGTGTGGATTTTCTTTAATGTTGTTAACGTTCTTCCATTTTTATTAGTGAGAATTAATGTAAATAAAAAATAAAAGATTAAGTACTAAATTGAGAAAAAAAAACGATAGAGAATCGACTTGAATTATCAACCCTTAGAAAATTAAAAGTATAATTTTGTCTACCAAATCTATCCACACACCTTCGACTTACCATAAGTACGATAAAATCAAGTTGATTGCATCGCATAAAAAACCACCATAAAAAAACTTATTTCATTCACAGCCAACTCCAATCGTCTACCCATATTTCATGGATAAAAATAATTAGAATCAGAAGTTATGGAACAACTCAAGAAACGAGTGTTAATTGAGACTAAATTAAGTGACAACAAAGAACAAATGAGACTAAGAGACTAATTAAACAAGTAAAGAAAGGAGTGAAGATGCTTGGCCAATACCTAGGCCAATCAACGGGTAATATTATGGGAAGTTTGGGAAAAGACAATTAGAAGAAAGAGAAGGAGAGAAGGATTACCATCTATGTGATATGTGATTAGAAACATTGAAATCTAAAATATAAGCCACAGTTGTGAAGGAAAATGCTTGGTGAGTTTTCATGGAAAACAAATTTGAAAGCAACCACTTTTGACGGTCAGTGAAACAACAATGCCATGAGCATGTAGATTTAGTTGATGGAATTATCGCAATAATAGGTATGCTATAACCCAAAGTGTTAACCGAAAAATCAGCCCTTAGCCACCGAATAGTGCAAAATAGAAAAAAAAATCACGAGCTGGAGGAGTTGCGGCGATCCGACGAAAGGAAGGCGCTGCGTGAACCCCACTCACCGGCGAGCTTCGATCCATTTTCCCTTCATGTATGAAACCCTTCAAGCAGAGGTGATTCCAGCACCAAGTGCGTAGAGCAAGGGTTGTAGGCCAAATGTATATTAATTAAAAATCATCATTTATAACCAGATTTGCAAACCGTCTAAGTGAACTTGTAGAGTGTCTAAATAATATTTGAAATGCAAATTATACTCACAAAATATTCAATCAAGTAAATATATCTATTAAGCTTAACTTACCAAATATTTTTTTGTTAGGTTTGAATAATTTTTTACAAATTGATTATTTTTTACGTAAAAATAGTTAGTTGTTAGGTTTGAATAATTTTTGAGTCCCAACATTTTTTTTTTCATTTTAATCCAACTTAATTCAAAAATTTTATTTTTAGTTCTTAATAATGTTAAATTTTTAATGACATTTTTTAGGAGACCAAAATTAAATTAAATAATAGGATTAAACTTAAAAAAAATTAAATTTTTATTGAAAATTAAAATAAAAAATTCAAGGGACTAAATAAAATATTTTTGAATTAATTTAGTTCTTAATTAATTTTTTTGGTACATTAAAATGGTTAATTTTTAAGTTTAAATAAACTTTTAGTCCCAACAATTTTTATTTTTCCTTTTAATACAACTTAATTCAAAATTTTTATTTTTAGTCTCTAATAATGTTAAATTTTTGCATCACATTTTTTTAGGGACCAAAAGAAAAATAAATCAAATAACAGTAAGAAAAAAAAGGAACTAAGACATTATTGTAGTTATGAAACTTCAAATAGTCCTTGCTTACTCATCATAGCTCTAAGACATTATTGAATTGCCTACTTATAGTTTCTTATTTGTAATAACAAAATTACACTACTCTGTATTTTAAGTTGTGAGTATGAATATGCAAAAATATTGCCATTGATTCAGTTATTAGAACACCTCTTGTTCTTTCTAATTCACCTCTCCCTTGTAAAATTCTACAAAGCTTAACAAATGCGCTTTTACTGACGCTCAGTTGCTCAATGCAATATTTTTCTCTCCCCTATATAGGCAATTAAGAAAAGAACGGCTTTCTAATTCCCAAATATGTGCTGGCTCCTTAACAAAATGCTTATTATAATATGTTTTTATTGCACCCGTAACAATATCAAGTTTAATTTTCTCCTCAAGTTCTAAATTATTATTGTCTCTTCTATGTTTTCTCGAAGTTATTGAAATATCAACTGCATCATTATCCATTTATTAACAATCCACAGGCCCGATACAAGAATTAAGTCTGGCTTAGTACGTGATAACAAAAATGAACACCTATTAGTAATCAAAACAACACTTAAGTTTATATTAAAATAAAGTAGATCAAAACAAGACAAATAGACACTTGTGCAAATTTAAGAAACTAGCTGGTAAAAATCCTTCTTTCTACCTATTTTCTTTTATAAATGTTACTGTCAGTTCCATGTAATGCCCAATTTCAACTTAACTGATGTAATTGCACATTTTCAGTCCAATTATTTCTTATTTTCTTTTATAAATGTTTACTAGATCAGATGAGGTTATGCTTTCATAACGATAAATATAACAACGAGGATTCTCCCATATGTTTCTTAAATCCTAACACCTAACCATACAGCATATGGACATTCAGCAAAATCAAATCAGACACCAGTTAGAACAATTACCCCAACATTTGCCTCTTGATACAGCCAATGGTCACATTTTTACTTTCACCAATCATATCAATATGCTTTCATAAAAAGAAATATACTAGACAATAAAACTATCCATCTAGCAGTTTAAGAGAGAATGCGAGAATTACATGTTCCAAACTAAAACTAGAGGCATATTTGTGGAAGGAAACACCGCGATTTTTTTTTGAAAAAACACAAAACAAAAGAAAAAGTGAGAACTTGAATGTAGATCAAAGCAGGGAAAAGTAGGAGAAGACAAACCTCAGCTGTGAACTATTCCAGAGGCAAACCCAAGCATAAAATCTAGAGTACAACCACCATAAAATGAAACCTAAAATGAAAGTGGGTGCGAGAGATAAGGGATAAGAGATAAGAGATAATTGATTTGTGTCCATAATAAAAAAATACCTATTTCATTATTTAATTTACCTTCAATGTAGTTAACATATAGTAGTACCATAAAGGTAAAAATGACTACTGGTTGATTCCATTTTACATGATTATTGAATACAAGTTGATTCCCTTTTACTTTTGACAGATGAGAACAGTTAGGTAAGCAATAAGACTACATGAGCTTCACTTCCTCCCAGTAAAGTTAGTACTGACAATTTTGCTGTTTTACTCCTACCCTTGACTTGCCTCTCCATTGGAAGGAAACAAACAAAATAGAAACTTTTCTTCACTTGAAATAATATGAATTTACAGATACAATTACACATTATTTCAAAGACCAAAGAAATCTTTGTCCTTCTCAATTAAATAAAAGCATAGTTTTACTCATCAATAATTATGAAACAGATACCTATACAATCCTATTCATGCAAGAAACTCGAATCTTACTTTGAGTCTGAGGCCCTTACTCAAACTAAGAAGTACCTACCATATGAGTTAACAGAAAGTAGACATGAGAACAAAATAAGGGGTGACAAAACAGGTCAGCCTAGCGTATTTGGCCTGCAGTCCACTTAGCCAGCCAGGAAGCGGGTCGGGTTGGGCTAGCCCACCGAGCCTTATGGTTTTTTTAAAAAAAGAGATACTATCCCGACGGACCAACTAGGTCTACCACCTTTGTAGGTCGCTGGGATTAGCACCACCCCATTTGGAAACAACACCACAATTTTCGGACAGTAAAGTCTGGAATTCATAAAATAGTGAAAATGAAAAACAAACCACCCTTGTTTTTCCGAACAGCAGCATCCAGAAACACTTCCTGACGCTACTGTCCGTTAATGGATGGTGCATTTTTCAAATGGGGTGGTACTAATCTCAGCGGCCCCTTTGCAACCCAGCTGGCGGGTTAGACCGGACGGACCACGTAAGTTGACAGGCCAAAATTTCTAAACCAGCCTACATATTTTGGTGGATGGGATTAGCACCATCCCTATTGGGAGTGGCACCATCCTTTTCCATATATAAATTTATGATTCTTACCTATAAAAAGGATGGTGCCCCATGGCTGGTCGACAGATTAACCCATGGGGCCTAACCTTTTTTTTTTTCCATCCCTAGAACAAACACAATCATTCAAAGAAACAAAAGAGCTTACAAGATGAGAAAAAAAAAAAAGAAAAAGACACTATAGTCCAAAAATGACATCTGAGCAAAGCAAAAAAAGAATATACCATGTAAGAGTGGATATAAACTTCCCATAGGCATCTAATCATAGACAACGAGATTTTCATCTCTGCTATAATAATAACCCCTAAGTGGGACCAAATTCTCATTAGTTGGAGTGTGTAGTTTTTGGAAATATGCTCAAAATAGTCATCATAACTTATGGATATTAAAAAAGTGTTGAATATTCTCATTTAAGGCTACTAATAATATAATGTTGCATTGCATCCAATCCAATCTAATTAATTAAATATAATAGTTGTTTCAGCTCTAAGAAGTAACAATTACAACCTTCAGCAATAATTTGAAAACAGAGTAAGAAAATAACCATCTATGAAAGCATTTTCAGATTCAACCAAACTGACATATACAGATTGTAACATGGCAAGACCAAATCCAGTTTCATTGTCATTCAACCAAATACAACAGCAGCAAAACAGTGAGGAAGAAAAAACAAAAATAGCTTTAGAAACACAATGAAAGCGACAGATTCTTAAAAACAATTTTGGGATGCAATGAAAGATTTTCTCTATGTGGATAAGTTACCAAATGATATAAATAGAGAGGATGAAGAAAGGGGAAGCATACCTGATATGATTGAAGGACTTGCACAACCTAGAAGACAGAAAATGGGCTTTAGAACTGCAATCAAAATCTTGAAGAAGAAGAGAACGAAGAACTCGTGCAATTGAACAATTCCCAAAATCTCAATGACAGAAATTCACAATCCAACTAATGAAGTTTGAAGTAACCTTTCAAATACAGAAACCTAGATCAAAAATTAAAAATATTGTTTCCAAAAAGTAAACAAAAATAACAAATTAAAGTAATAAACTAACCGAGAAAAAGAGAATGAAGCAATTGCAGAGTAGATTTTGAACTCCATGAATGAAAAGAAGAGATGTTTTGAGCCGTTTGATTTGCATTTTTATTTTCTATTGTTTCTTGTTTTCATTCTATTTCTTATTTTTTAAAATTTTATAAAAGAAAAATTAATTTTCAGTATTTTAAGTTTTTTTTTACGTAAAATTTCAGAAAACAGAAAATGAAAATAAAAATGCAAACCAAACAACAGAATCCCTAATTTTGAGGCTAAATTTGAAATCCCTTGTTTTTTAAGAAAAAAATATTTGATGAAAATTCTCATAATTTTAAAATTTTTCAGTTAGTGTCCAAACAAAGGATTTCAAATATCAACATTTTAAATACCTAAAAGAAATCATATTCCCCACTTAAAATACTTCACCCAAACACGCCGTAAAAGAATGTCTTTGGTAGAAATTAAGCCAATGACCTCTTTGTAATGTATTCTTGTAAATACTTTTTAGTTGAAGTTTCCAAACAAAGGATTTCAAATATCAATATTTTAAATACTTGAAAATTGTTTATTTTATTTATTTATCAGACACAGAATAACATATACTTATAATTAATTATCTTAATCTAATAATCGTAACAAGTGCCCATACACATATCCATACTTTTAAATCTTGCAAACTTAATATGTTTTCATTAAATCAAATCTATTTGCGTAAATTAGGTTTTATATAGATGACATGTAATATATTGGTATTTGAAGGTTTTTCTTTGGTCAATTTGGTATTAAAAGGTGAACCATGTAATATATTGAAGATTATGAACCTAATCAAAATCAAAGTTTAAATTAGTAGTAAAAATCATTATTATTATAATTATTTTTTATTTGGATATGTTGTTAAAAAATAATTTTAAAGATATTTTTTATGGTTGGATGATATAATTTTTTTTTACATATTTTTGCCCAATTTTTTTTGGTTTAGGAAACTGCTCTCTTTCTTGTGTTTTCTTCTCTTCTTTTAGGAGTTCTCACGAGTGTTAAGATGAAGTCTCATATCGACTAGAAAGAGGGTCACCATAAAGTATATAAGTGGTGTGGCAATCCTTCTCCTATGAGCTAGCTTTTGAGAATGAGTTAGGCCCAAACCCAAATTGTAAGATGGTATCAGAGCCTATCCTAGATCCGTTTGTTGGGCCCTTGTTGTTGGGTGTTTGTTAGTCCCGTATTGTTGGGTCACTCATTTGTTCGTCCACGCTCCAGTTGTTTAGTTCTGGGCGTGAGGGGCGTGTGTTAAGATGAAGTCCCACATCAACTAGAAAGAGGGCCACGGGCGTGAGGGGTGTGTGTTAAGATGAAGTCCTACATCGACTAGAAAGAGGACCACCATGTCCAATCTTGCAAACTTCACGCACCAGATGTCCAGCCTTGGCCGTGAGGGGGGTGTATTAAGATGAAGTCTCACATCTACTAGAAAGAAAACCACCATAAAGTATATAAGTGGTGTGACAATCTTCCTCCTATGAGCTAGCTTTTGGGAGTGAATTAAACCCAAAACCAAATTCTAATAAGTAGAAATTTAAATTGTTGAAGAAAAAAAAGTAGATTAAAACCAAGTGCTTTTTTCAATAAGCTCTGAATTTTTTCTTATTTAAAAAAAGTTATTTGTAGTCGTAAAGAAATCAAAAAGTTTAATCGATTTTGTCTATTTCATTCAAACATAGGGTATGGTTGACGTGTAGAGTTGTTTGGTAATTATTAAACTAAAACTTTGGCTATGTGATTATAACTTTTATAATTAACTTTTAAAAAGCAATAGCTTTTAGTTTTCAAAAATTAGCTTTCAATCATTTATTTCCTAAATTATTCTCATTTATTTTTAAGAGTTTAAATACAATGGGTCGACAACCCATTGTAGAATGGGATGTCGGCGCGTAATTGAACGCCACATCATGCACAAGACAATTTTTTCAATCCTAGTTTGTATTTAGGTTTTGATTTTTTTTTTCAAATCTTTCAATAAAATTGCCTTGTGCATGATGTGGCGTTCAGTTACGCGCCGACATCCAATTCTACAATGGGTCGTCGACCCATTGTATTTAAACTCTTTAATAAATCACAAACTTTTTATCCTATTACCCTCATTTATTAATATAATACTATTTATCTTTTTTAGTCATTTAACATAATTCAGTTAATCTCACAATTTTAGTTAATAAACTAACTATATAACTATAATCTCACAGTCATAATCTCACACAGAAAGTTAAAATTTAAAAATTTTCAGCTTGTTTTTCAAACATACTGATAGTCTCAACAAATTTTTAAGTAAAAAAGTAAAAACCTCAATTTGAATTTCTATAGATGAACTTTTGCCTAATATATATATATATATATATATATATATATGAGAAAAATTATTGTCACTCCATTTTTATCTATTGTCTTTTTTCTTTAATTTTTTTAATAAAAATATTCTTTTAAACCAATAGAATTAAAATAATGAAAATAAATATTATTAAAATAATTTATTTGGAGTGATAATAGATAAAGATAGAATGACAATAAACATTCCTTTTATATGAGTAACATAAATGGTCTAGGGTGTGTTTGTTTTGGTGTTTACAAATTAAGGTTTGGTTTAATAGAAAAGTAACTTTTTTTTTTCTTTTGTCCAAACCATGGTTTGACGTCCCAAATTACATTGAAAAATAATTCAACGTGATTTTAGTCAAATATATTTTCACTAAAACTTAATTTTACCTACTTCAAACCATTGTTTGAGCCATCCCAACTATAAACCAAACATGCACCTAGTGATGAGATAGCAAGTATAGTGACTTCTGTTTGTGCACAGTGCAATGAGTTTGAATCAGGAATTTTGCATTTTTGTGTTAATTAACATAAAACCAGTGTAAATCTACAATTCGCCAGTTCTGGCCCATTTTTCGATTCTGAGACCGGTTCATTAACATTAGTGAAAACACACCTTTCTGAAAACTCTCTTATTTGGAATAAAGAGAAAACATAGCAAAAAAGAAAAAAAACTTACGAACCCCACAAGATGAGATGTATGTTTGAAAAATCGTTCAAGACGAGGAAGAGTCAAAATTGATTTCGATTGATAAGTGTTGGGATATAGAGTTTAGAAATATAATTAGGGGTTCGTAGACTTACGATGTGTGTGAGAAATTGGAAACTCGAGCTCAAGTGACTTAGAGAGAACAGTGAAGTACTCGTGGCAGAATCGTCGGGAGGAACGACTAGAATGCTCTTGTACATGTCCCCTTCGAATCTTTAGCTTACTCTTTTATAGTTATTTTTGGAATAGTGGAAGTGGAGGTGAAAGAAGAAGAAAATAAGGTGTGGTATGAGAATGAAGCTCTCTCTTTCTGGAAGGGAAAAGTCCCCCCAACCTTGCTCTTTTTTCCCTTTTTATAGACCACATGTGTGTGTTGCTTGTCTTGGAGAGCAAGTTGTTCCACATCCCCAATCAAGTCAGGTCAGCGAACAAATGGTCAGCGAGCAAAGATCAGCGAACAAAGGATAGCGAACAAGGGTTAGCGAAGAATGGTCAGCAAGCAAAGATCAGCAAACAAAGGTCATAGGGGTCCGCTAGCAAAGGGCAATAACTCATAGAGCAAGCATTATCCCAAGAATGACATCAGAAAGCGTCCTATCCCTCATCTACCACGAAGGTGCTTTGCCAAGATATGAACACCTTGCGCGCTTCCTTCACTCGAAGCCTTCCAAGCCTTCCAAGCCACAAGACATGTTTAGTTCCCAACCTTGTGGTGCCACTACAGCGTCGTCCTACCATAGCAGCGTAGACCCACTAGGTCTCATATTACATTAATTTATACAAAAAAGTTTGATAAATAATAGTAACAACAATAATCAACTAAATGTCACCCCCTAATATTCAAATAATGAGAGGTCACCAACAATAAGTTACACCCATTTAATTTACATTTTAGTAGAATAAGAAGTAAAAAACATAAACCGAAAAAAAAAAATTCAGATAATTGATGAACAAAAATCGAGTGGAACTAATAAAAATAAATATTTTTTGTTTTTAATTAAAATCAATTTTGACCAAAATAAAAAATTAAAACAAATAGGCACTTAGGGCATGTTTGTTTAATATTTTTAGTTTTGGTTTAGTTGAAAAAAAAGTTAAAGTTGATTTTGGGTTGTCAATTGATGCAAAAATCAATTTTGACCGAAGTAAAGTGAGACTTGTTTTTATATTAATTTAAAAATTTTACATACTCCAAACTTGTTTTTAAAAAAAAAAAAAACTCAAACATAAATCATTTTACTTTAAATTTAATTTTATACAAAATTAATTTTATAAAATTATATTGATTCAAAATCAATTATATCAAGAGTTTTTCTATTATGTG
This sequence comes from Cyamopsis tetragonoloba, assembly GCA_037177725.1. Taxonomy (NCBI): domain Eukaryota; kingdom Viridiplantae; phylum Streptophyta; class Magnoliopsida; order Fabales; family Fabaceae; genus Cyamopsis; species Cyamopsis tetragonoloba. The sequence continues at coordinate 65,613,695 of CM074119.1, forward strand.
CAACTTTGCATAGTTTAAGAATACTCAAATTAAAAATCATATATTAAAATTTAAAGTATTTAGAGCCGGTTTATTTAAACTTAAAAATAGTTGATTATTTTAATAAGTAAAGAACTGATTTTTTAAGTGATTATCATAAGATGTTATGTATGTTTGACTACAATAAGAATAATTAGATTTTCTACTTATTTTGAGAAACACCTTGGTAAGTGCTTCTCAAAATAAGCAAAAAAAAATATAATTATATGTTGATTCTAATTATTTTTAAAATTACTAAGAAAAGAACTAAAAGATTTTATAATTATTTTTTTATTAAAATAAATACTTATTTTACCTGACAAAATAAAACAAATGAACTCTTAATATATAATTAATATAAATATTATGTAATTTTTATCTTTTTTAATATAAACTTTTTTATTTTAAAACCCTTAACTTTTTATTTTAAAACTTTTATCTTGTTTAAAATTAAAAAAAAAAAATTCTTATATCAATGTTGAACCAAAGAAAAGTTTTCTCCACAACTAAAGTGGGAAACAAGCTGGGCCAAAGGTAAAAGCTCCTATTCTTTGTGTGTGTCCCCTCAATTATTTATGGAAAAAAATCAGTGGCATGATGTGTGTACCCTCAATTCTTTTTTCAAAAATATCAGTCACAGTACTATTACGGGCAAATTTATTATTAAAAAGAAATTCTTTTCACTTTTTCTCTCATATCAAATATATTTTCGCTTCTCCTTTTCCTTTTTTATTTTTTCTCTTTTATTTTCTTTCTTTCACATTCAACCAAAAGCTAGGGGAGAAAGTGGATCAGGTCAAACCAGACTTTGGATAAATAAGTTTGACCTAGTTAAAAAATTAAAGGCCTGAGCCTCGGCTATTAACCTGATAAGAATTTTTTTAAAGCTTAAGTGTGGCCTAATCTTGAACCTGGCCTGGCTTTAAAGTCTATTTAAAAGCCTACTTAATAATAAATTTTAATAGGCCAAATTTTGAGAATAAATATATTAAAGAAATAACTAAACATATAACTTTGTATTTGCAAGAAAATAGACCGTTTTAATTTTTTTACCTGTGGAGTATATTCCTAAAAATTAAGTGTTGTCTTACATTAAGTGTTCATGAATGTCGTTTTAATAATTTCAATTCTCTGTACGTAATTTTTTTAATTGTTATTAAAAAAGTTAATTATTATTATTTTATATATAATATTATTATAATTTAATAATATATTTATTATATATAAATAAGTTGGCTTGTCAGGCTTAACAGGCTTTTTTAAAGGTTCAAGCCTGTTTTATTTATTTAAAAAGACTTTTAAAATAGCTCAAGTTTAGTCTTTTAAATAAAAAGGCCAAGCCAAACCAGACTTTAAATATGTCAGGCCACGGTCCCGGTAGGTTATTTGGCCTACTTCCACCCCTACAAAGGTAAGAAAACCAAAAGAGAAAATAGAATTATTCAACTTTATTATTATACTGAAGAAAATTAGTTAAAATAAAGAAAATAATAGAACAACTTGAATGAGACTCGCACAAAATTTTTGGTTAAGGGTATAATTAGAAATGATTGTTGTTCAATGTATATTGGATAGTTATATTTTGCACTTACAAAGTTTTTTATTATTTTTTAACAAAAGAATTTTTTTTCCTTCAGCTAAAAATAAAACATTATTTCAAAAAATATCAAAATCACTTTTCACAGCTTAAAATTATCCTAAAAATCGTTTCTGACAGCAAATATATCCAAATAAAAAACGATTATGTCTCATACAATCAATATTTTCACAACTTATTTTCATAATTTAATTGAGGTTAATCCAAACACACTCTAATATATGAAAAAGAAACATTAATAAATTAAACAAAGAAAAGCACAAAATATTCTGCGATAAATTATTATTATTATGAAATAATAATACCATTCTTAATATCCTCAACAAATGCATCAAGGTTTCGTTCGGAGGAGCCACCGTCAGCCCTAGCTGCCTCCGCCGCGATCTTCCACTTCAATGCATTTTGCCTCAACTCCTCCGCCTCAGGACCTACCGTAGCATCAAGCAAAAACTGTTTCATCTCATCCCTCTTTACGATTTTCTTTTCAGATTGGCTATGACTGACTCGAATCCCTATCTTAAAAACATCCACTATGAACTTTGCGTTCGTCAATTGATCCCCAATCTGCGAAAATGTTAAAACCGGCACACCCGATGCTAAAGCTTCTATCGTCGAATTCCAACCACAGTGTGAAAGAAAACATGCAACGGAAGGGTGGGCTAGAACCTTCTCTTGTGAACACCACTTGACAATTTTGCCCCTATCACTAGTCTTCTCAAGAAATCCTTCAGGGACAAAATTCGAATTGAACAATTCTTCTTTTTGCGACGACCGTACCACCCATAAGAACGAGACTTCCGAGTTCAAAATCCCATGAGCGAATTCACCCAATTGTTCAAGAGATAATGACACAATTGTCCCTAGTGAGATGTACACAACCGACTTCGGTGGCTTTGTGTTCAACCAAGCGATGCAATCATCATCAGCTTTAAGAAAATCGCCGCGAATCTCTTTTGGGCCGAGTTGTTTTGGGCTTTTGAACAAAGGCCCAACGGCCCGGATGTTGTAAAATTTGGACAAATAGTCTATTTGATCCTTCTCTAGTTCCTCAAATGTGTCAATTAACACGCAAAATGTTTTCGTCAATCTAGAAAACTGGTCCATGATCAATTTCTTGAGTATCGGAATGGGGCAAAACGGGTGAAGAAAATCGGGAATTTCGTTGTGTTTAAGGACTATACCCGGCAATTGTACGTCACTGTAAGGGTCAGTGTCCGTTGGAAAATGTGACAATTTTTTGAAGTAATGAAAACAAGCTAAGAAGGTAGCAGTAGAATGGAGAGAATGCATAGCAAAAGGGATTTTATTTTCAATTGCTGCGTCACAAGCCCAAGGAACAAAGGGGTTGTTGATAAAACAAGAGATTGGGTTTTTTGTCTCGGAATATTTTTTTATCAATTGGGTAATGATATCCTTACCCACGAGTTCGAAGTGGTTTACGTACTGTGTTATACAGAGTCTCTTGGCGTCGTTTTCTTCCAAACCGTCGTTGAAGAAATCGAAGTTGAGAAAACCGTCGGCGATTGGAGTTGGTGAGGAGTCGTTGACGAGTTGCATTTCTTTGCCGGTTTTTTCGGTGGTGGAGAAGGTGACGAAGCAACCTCTTGCGGCGAGGTGCTTGCCGAGTTGGATCAGAGAATTCACGTGTCCTTGTGCCGGAAATGAAACCAGCAGGATGTGGATGGAAGACTCACACGCCATTTATTTTTTATTGTTTCTCCTTTTTTATTTTTTTTTCAAATTGTTTCTCTTTCAATGGTGATGTTGTAAGATTGCTTGTGTGGTTAAATAATGGGATGACATGCGGTTTTGCTCCACCAACCTCACTTTTGATTTGATAACTCTCTTTGTCTTTATGTACATAAATCTTCTTAAAAGAATCATCAGAAAAATAACGAAAACTAAAAAAAAAAATACAAATTTAAGCAAAATTATTATCTAATAAAGTATATTAGTTTTAAAGTTATTTTTTATCTAATTAATTTTTCTTAAGGGATTTTCTAACTATGGGTATAAATTAACAATAATTAGATTAAATTAAATTTTTTAATGGTTGAATTTAATTTTTTTTATTATACTCTGTGTGCACCTATTAAATCTCTTAGCACCCACTACATAATAACTTCTTGTTAATAAAATTCGATTAATTGTTAATTATTGTTATCTTGTGTCAATGGGCAACCGTTAAAAAAATTTATTTCTTAATTATGACTTTTTTTTTAAACAAATGATATATAGTGTTCTTATGTTATTATTTAAGAAGTTAAATATAATAAAAATATATTAAAAATATAACTTTTTTTAATTTTACGAGATAGAATAACGTACGCTTATAATTACTTTTTTAATTTTAATAACGTCTCGAGGGTATAGTTTAATAATACCCTTATTTTTTTATTGATTTGGAACTATGTAAAAGTGTATTACTCCTGGTTGTGGGTGTTCCAGCATTTTGTTTTCTTTTTTTTTCATGGTTTGAATTTCTGCATTGAATGATTTATAGGTTTTGATATTCATTGTTTTAAGGGTAATAATTAGACAATTTAAAGATACTCTCTCCGTTTTTTTTATCTGTCTCCGTTTTGAAAAAAAATTGTTTTTTTTATCTGTCTCTTTAAGAATTCAAGAAAATATTTATAGCTTGTTTTCCTATTATACCCTTCTTATTTATTACTTTATACCTATACTAAATAGTAGATAATTAATAATTGTGGAGTTCCAAAAAGGATATAATAGAGAATTATCTCATAATTTTGATAGTTACAAGAGCATTAAATAAATTTCTTAATCTGTGTGTTTTAACCTTAAAAGACAGATAAAAAGAAACGGAAGGAGTAATAAATTTACATTGAAAATAATATTAAAAGTCACTTTAGAGTAGAGTATTAAATGCTATACTTTTAATATTATTTTAATGTAAATTTATTATTTTTGGGTTGCTTAATCATTGTCCTTAAGGTAATTGATAGCAAAACTCATAAGTCATTTTTAACCGAATCATCAAAACCAACTAATGATAGTTAACTCATTAAATTTGTTTAAAAAATAAGTATTTTTTAATTATAAATATGTTAATAAATACTTAAGTTATTTAATGTCTTCTTCTTTTTCTTATTTCACTCGCTTTCTAACTCTATTATTAATTGAATCTTTGAAAATTAAAAAAGATATAAAAGAGAAAATAATTTATTAAGAAGTTAGTTGATGAGATATAATAGAGACCCTTTTTTTTTTTTTTGAAAATGATCTTTATATAGGACCAGAGGAAGTATTTTGAAACGACAAGAATACTTTAAAAAACACAAACCCATGTTAATGTTATAAGGGAAATGAGTAATGCTAAAACTTCCTAAAAATCTTCTTACTTACTCCATCCGTCCCATAATATAAGTCTCAACTAACATTTCACACAATTTAAGAAAAATGGTTAAATTATTGGAATTAGAAGTATTAATTATACTATTGAGATGTTACATCTATTAAATTTAAACTCAATTATTTTTTATTGGTTGGATGACTTTAAAAGTTAAAAAAACATAATAAATGCTTCTAATTTTATGTGTTGGAACTTATATTATGTAACAAAAATTTTTGGTAGTTGAACTTATATTATGAGACGGAGGGAGTATCTTGGTACTACTCCCTCTGTTTTTTAATATAAGCACTTAGCGGACTTTTTTTTAAATATAAGCCCTTGCACAAAAAAATTATACCTATTTATTAGTTTCTGTTAGACCCCTATTTAATTGAGAACTATACTACTCTCTCCGGTCCTATATATAAGTCACTTTCTAGAGTAAATTTATGGTCCTTTTTATAAGTCACAACCTAACTCATTAATAAACTTTTTCCACTTTTATCCATATACAATTTTCAATAACTTAATTATTAAAAAAGAGAGAGAGTAGAATAAGTGAGATATTTTAACACCTTAAGCATTTATTAAAGCATTTATATTAGGGGTACAGTTGAAAAACTATTATATTTTTAAACAAATTTAATAACTTAACTTCCATTTCTTGATTTTAGAAATTCGGTTAAAAGTGACTTATAAATAGGACAAGAGGGAATACCAATTCCCAAAATTATACTATCAACTACCCCTATTTAATTAGGGTATAATTGGTACTGTGTAGTCATTTTTTCTAAAAGTTATACGTAGTAATTATTATTTTTCTTAATCTATGTATATTGTGTGCTCGGTGTTTATATTAAAAAACGGATGGAATACTATATAAAGTATGAAATTAAATGCACTTTCAATCTTAAAATCATAAAAAGTATTGAAAACATTCTTTAATCAGTAAATAAAATGATTTGTAGGAACATCAAGTAGAAGGATTTAGAATTACTCAGAGTAATGCTAGATCCTCCCCAACCTTCTCCTACTCATCTTCATTATGATAATCAAAGCGCAATTCAAATAGCTCACAATGATGTCTTCCATGAACGCACCAAACACATAGAGGTTGACTGTCACTTTATTCGCAAACACTTTGTTCGTGGCACTATTCGTCTCCTCTCTATCGGAACTCTTCATCAACCCGTTGACCTATTCACCAAGTCTCATTCACCTAAACATTTTATGGCCCTAGTTTCCAAACTCAAGTTGGTCTCTTCCACACCCACTTAAGTTTGAGGGGGATGGTAAGATATTTGTATATTTTATAAATACTATAATTGATTAAAAATTTGATACGATAGGATTAGGATTAAGATTTGATATGATATAATTTGATTTGTTAGGATTAAGTGTGATTATTTTATTCATTGTTCAAATTGTATTTATCTTATTATTGTATGCTAACTCGCCTATAAATAAGTAGCTTATTGTACAAATTAAACACACCTAAAAAATATACAATATTTCTCTCTTTCTCTTTTTCATTCTAACAATAATCAATTTCATCAACTTGAGTCCTTAAAGTACCAAACGATTTTGCTTTCCAGATTGAAACTATCTTCTAGCATAAACGAAATTAAAGGAAATGAAATTAACAATGGAAACGATTTTGCTTTCCAGATTGAAACTACCTTCTAGCACAAACGAAATGAAATTAACAATGGAGGAAGATGCAATGTTCATCACAGCCTAGAAAAGGAGGCGTCTGAGTGCAAATATGAAAAGGACCCATAGGCCTTTTAAATTATTCTGCATTTTTTATTTAGCGGTTGTATATATCAAACAGGGCTAAAGATAATCACTTACTTTCTTTAGCGGTTGCATGATTATATCTAACACTGTTAAGGAAAATTACTTATTTCTTAGCTATTCTATAATAACCCCCGCTAAAGAAACATTAACATGATTTTTTTTAAAAAAATTTTAATAGCTTCCTTAGGACAAATAAAAATAAACTGCTAACTAATATCAGTTATATTTGTCCGAGATAACAATTTTTTAGTGGTTAAAACTTTCAACCGTTAAGAAAAATATTTCTTAGCTTTTCTATATATAAACCACTAAAAAAGAACTGATATCAAAACTGCATTTTGGCAAAGTGAATCTTAATCTTCTTTGGAATTCCTAATAATCACTCCACCAACACCAACCTCTCCACCACCACCAGAGGCTCTCTGCTGCTGACCCTCCCTCCACTGCTCGTGGCATCTCCACTCACTCTCATTGTGGTCTTGTGAAAAAAAACCGTTTGAACTCTTATTGTTGCATTATAGGACCATCTTATTGTGGAGTCCATTGCTTCCATTAGGAGACCATGGATCTGGATCCATTATGGGAGCTTGTCAAAGCATAAATCTTGGATTGAAGCCTGAGGAACCCATTTATGTAGACATAGAGCATGACCCATCACATGCCATGGTCCATCTAGAAGGATGCGTCTTCTTTCTGCTTCATTCTGTTTTCAGTCTGCTTCCTGTTTTCTGAAATTTTACAAAGGAAAAACTAAAAATGTTGAAAACAAAAAATTTCTGTTTTCAGCATTTTCAGTTTTTTCTTTGTAAAAAATAAGAAAACGGAAAACAGGAAATGAAAACAGAAAATGAAATGCAAACCAAACAGCCCCTAAACTTGTTATTGCCCCAGGCCTGTTGGAGAATGATTCTGACAGCACCTCTGTTCAGAAGTTTGTCTGTGATTATTTTGTGAGCAGTTACCTAACTGTCCTCATCATTGATATCCAGTTCAACCATTGCGTCTTCATATGGGGAGTTCTTTATTGGACTAGAGGATGAGGCTGATAAGCTTTCACCTTGTGTTTCCATAGGCCCTTTCCCTCTGTTTAAGTTCAGATCCTCTATAGCCGAAGGTGGTGGACCGAAAGGGAGGCAAACCTTGGAAAAGAGGAAGAAACCTGAAAGTCCTAACTTGACCTATCACAAGACCTAAAACCCTAATCTCACTCCCCAAACCTAGCAAGCCTGTCAAGGAAGGGGTACTCTCTCGCTCAGACAAGGTAGAAAAGACTCTCACTCAAAAAGAGAGAAACCTAGTTAAACCTAAGAGAAAGCTCTCCTATTGAGAAAGACAGGCAAAAATCTCATTTAATTTTGCTTTACTTTGACAATTTTGGTTTACCATAATCGAATAAGTATACATGGAATTTCTTTTCCTCTTTTGGTTAATATAACGGGACTTATGCCCAATTTACACGGAATCTCAATTTCTTTTCCTCTTACCAAATCCTCCTATAAATCCTCTTACCCACTTAATTTTGACATGTGTCTTCTATCCTCCACTAAGCATTTACTTTTTGAAAGATAAATGACACTTGTCAAAATTAAGTGAGTAAAAGAATTTTTAGGAGGATTTAATAAGAGAATTTAAAATTATTTTATAAAGATCAAGAAACTGATTTACGGGTGTTAGTTTCCATAGTTTACTTCTGTTCAGAAGCATCACTCATATCAGTGATGATGGGGCCTCCGGCGAGACTTTGATTCTGTTTTGCACTCCTATGCAGTAATTTTCTTTGGTTGATCAAAAAATTAATAAAGATCAAGAAACAGATTATTCCATACGTAAAAAAAACCTAGGTATTAGCTTTGTCACCGAATTGTAAACCTGATTTCAAATGCATGCCTTCATCCGCAATTAGAAGCCGTGATTGAGTTCTAATAAATAAGCTGGACAAAGATTCATTCATTATTTTATAATTCAGTGATTTAGTATGTGTTTGGAAACAAATCAAGCTGAGAATCATATACAGACTAAACATAATCAACTTTAGAGAAATAATCTCTTATTTTTTTTAAAAAAAACTCTCATATAGCTCATGAAAAGAATCGATTATTTCTACAAAATAAGCTACTCCATACACACAAGGAGACTCGACTATTATTCCCAAGGTCTACTGCGCTATAATATCAAATGAATGCATATTAGTTTCATTTGATGCCATATCATTCATCTTCAACAAAAAGACAAATATAAATGCCAGCTAACCTGTAACTCAAAATCATGTCACCTTGATGCGCATCTCCTATGTAACAACAAGTTGTCATAAAAACTAAAAATAAATCAAGTTTAATCATCACTTCAATTTGACAAACTAGTTCCCACAGCGCACTATGTGGATTGTGGAGTAAGACCATCCAAGGCTTTGGTTTCTGAAGTTAACCAAGTTTATGTACAATGTATACAAGTATAATATTCAAATCTACAGAGTTTTGGGGTATGCTTCCCGCTACTTGGAATTCCTTCAGTTATTTCAGTTAACGAGAAACCACCTGTTCTGCCACCAAAGATCCCGTGTTTGTGTATCCAACACATCTCTTCATAAATTAAGGATCTTATCGGCAATAGCAAGAATGCAACCATCACTATCCATGACCATTGTATGTCACAACTCACAAGTTAAGAGATACATAACCACATGCATCATGTTCCAAAATTTTGACAGAATAGAACAATAACCAGATCAAACTACCAAACACAAGAGACATCAGAAACTATCAAGTCAAAACATCCTGGTTGCACTAGTTGCGTGGAAACCTTAAAGGAAATACATGTATGATGTATTAGGATTGCCTTTGCTCCTTTCTATTTTGACGCATATCAAAATAACCCTTGAATTTATTATTCCTCCATGCCATGAAAAGACAAAGCTTCCCTTTAAGAAAACCAGATACCAAGACGAAGAACTCATATAATGCCCAAAACCTGAACACAAACTTTTGAACACCTACTTAAGTTTAATGGGAAACAAGGTGCATTTTTTAGTGAGACCCCTGCATCACTCATAGGAGAAAATAGAAAAAGAGGCTAATGGTTTAACAGTTGTATGGATATCTAATGGCAAATGAAACAGAGCGAAACAGAACAATGCACCATTTATGTCAAGATGATTATAAGATAGGAAAAACAAGTTTCATCTCACACACCGAATTACAGGACAAGCATGGCAAATGAAACAGAGGGAAACAGAACAATGCACCATTTATGTCAAGATGATTATAAGATAGGAAAAACAAGTTTCATCTCACACACCGAATTACAGGACAAGCCTCGGCAGCGGCGCAGTGGTGAAACTGCCTTGTGATTAGAGGTATGAGTTTAAATTTAAATTTTTTTTTTCTGGAACAAAGTTTAACTGTAAATATTGAAAACACTCTCTAATTGCTGGAATAAGGTGTGTACACTAGTCTAGTCAGGAGCCTCTTGCACATAGTGACTGTTACCTTTCTTTTCATCTCAGTTCTCACACACCAAATTGGAGTATTAGATGAATGGAATGCCATACATTTCATCAAGTTCTATTCTATTCCATCGCATCTTAAACAATATAACCATAAATCCGACAAGTTCCATTTTATTTCATCCCTTTGTAAAAATGATTTCTTTTACATCACTAGTCTCAACCTTGCTCCATTCTCAAAGAAGTCCATATCCAATATTCTATGGCATGAGAGATACTTCTTATACTAAAGTTGCCAACCTAGCACATTTGGATAATAAGCTTAATCAAGAACCTACACAATAAACTCTTTTCAAATAATAACTTAATTTTAGGCAAGATAATAGATAATAGACTTCACTTGAATAAACTAAAAACAGGTTATTCTTATCATCTCTTCCATTAAGTTTATGAAAATTAACTGATAACATTTTAGAAGACTGCTTCCATAACCTAATCAAAAGTTTTTTCAAACGCCGTAAGTCAGAATGGAACCATTGAGATAGCACAAGAACAATAGATGCCTCAGCTGGTTTTCCACCAAACAAATGGCGATGTGATGTCTCTTTTCTGAATCCGAAAAAATTGACATCTGCAAATCATATCATGGGAAGAGGAAAAACCAATTAATTTAATAGAAAATAAAATAGGGAGAGAAATGTGAAGTTACCAAGTGGAAGGTGAGTTTGTTTGGGCGTTAATGGAGCTGTAAATTTTGGAGAGGCGTCGAGTTGGGGGTTTGGATCGGGGAGGTTTCTTTTTTAGGCCGAAAACCTCTTGCACCAAAGGCACATGAACTAGCACCAGCTTCCATGCCAAAAACCAACCTATCACACAATTCAACCGTGAGTTCTTCTCAATTCAAAGCCATGAATTGAAGAATCGAGAGAGAGGAAGAGAAAGAGAATAGTTACCGAATGAAATTAAGGAGAGAACGAAGGATATGGCGAGAAGGGGACGCAGAAAGAGGATTACAGTGTATTCCGAAAACGACAACGACGACGACTCCATCTGCAGCACCTTCTTCACCTTGCTTCAACGCACTACCCTCTGCCTCTGCCCCCAACCATAGTCTTTTTTTCAATATTTTTTTTTTTCACCCGTCGGCACCATTTTTGGGTTGGGCCTATCGGAAAGGCCCAAATACAAGGCCCAAACTCAGAGGGTCAAAAAAGTTACAGAACATATAAAAATATCTTGAATGGTGACCGGAAATACGATATATTTGCAAGAAAAATCTATAAGATCACAATGGTAAATGAACACATTCTTTTCAAGTCTAATCTATCATGCTATTAGTTATTATTGTTATTTTATAAGACTTTTTTTTTATCTTTTTATTTATTTTTTATTAACAAATCCTAACTTCCGTCGATCTCTCCCTTAAGAAATTCTTGGATCCATCTCGTCCTAGTCCATATGGTATATAATTTGTTGTAACTTGATAGATGCTTCGATGCTCTAAAAATTTACATGTCTTTTTTAATATTGTTTGTCAAGATTGGGAAATTCTAAATTACGTCAAAGTGTTGCTCAAAGAGGCTAACAAATGCTTTAATCAAGATAAAGCTTTTAAATAATAGCGTTTGATAACTTGGATTCTTCCTATAAAAGGTATCTTCAAATTAAATGTTAATGACAGTTCTATTGAAAATCTTGAAAAATCTTGTTACGGGTATAACAAGAAGCTCATTTAACACTTAAATTGCTAGTTTTTTTTAGGGTTATATGGTATTTTTAACATTACTGTTTTGTTTGGAATGAAAGGAAAAAGGAAGGAAAGAAGTGGAGAGGAAAGAAAATGGGAGGAGGAAAAATAGAGAGAAAGAAAAATTTAAAATTATTGTTTTTATAAGTCAACTTTTCATTTTATTTTCCTTCTATTTTCTCTTCAACCAAACAAAAAAAAAACTTCGTTTTTCGTGTTTTCTTTTGTTCACTTTTCTTTCTTCTCATTTTTTTCTACCAAACAAAGCATACAAGTGCAGAGTTTTTAGCTATGCTTCATGATCTTTGTCTTGCATGAGATTTAGAAAATAAAAATATTATTTATGAATATGATTCACAAACAATTATCTCTTTTATTTCTAAAAGGGACGGATTTTAACATACACCACGTTCTAAGTGATATACGGTATACCACATGAAAAAATGTATACAAAACTTAACCGAAAATGTTTAAAATAATAATAAAAATTATGTATTTGGTATGTATGTATACCTCTTTTGTTTTTTTTGTTATAATCAATTAAATAATATCATGACTTATGTATGGTACACCACTTTAAAAGTGGTGAATGTTAAAATTCACCTCAGTTTAAAAGAAAAAAATAAAAGAGGTATACATACATACAAAATACATAATTTATTATTTTAAACATTTTTTATTGAGTTTTGTATACATATTTTAATGTGGTATACCATATACCACTTAGGACATGGTGTATGTTAAAATCCGCCTCTAAAAGGGTATCATATTTTTATCTTTATGCTCTTTTGGCTTATGTTATATGTTATAGGAATATAACATTTACTGTCGTAATTTTTTCTTTTTAATTTTTTGACCGGTGATATTAACCTTAACTTTAGATTATGTTAAGAAAAAAACTCTTTTTGTGTAAAAGAGATGCACGGCTATATATTTATTTATTCCGATTTCTTTAATAGTGAAGTTATAGACTTATTCCGCGGTACTCATGAGAAAGGGTCGTCATCGTATCCCACCATTCGTGGAGAGTGTCGTGAGTTATGTCAGAATAACGGCGAGATAGTTTCGTACATTGGGGTAATGAGACACGCACATGGTTGGTTACCTGACAGTTACAGAACCGACAATTACACTAGATATAACGGGATTCGATGATGTGGACGTGGATGTACATAAGAAGTACTATAAATACAAGTGCAAGCAGAAGATAGAGGTAATGTTATCATTCTTAATCTACAATACACCTCGAGAGAAAGCTTACTTGATCGTTGGAGTCTCTGCAAGTACCATCATCGTGAGTGGAGCTAGCCAGAAACCTTGCACCACTGTTAGGAGATAAAAAAGGTTATGATTCGTCTAGCCATTGAGCATGACGCATCAATGACCCAGTTACATTTTTCATGTGAGAAGAACAATAATCACCCGTGCGCAAGGGCGGAGCAAACATTTTGAGGGGAATTGAACTCATGTGATGATGTTAAAAGTCCAAACATCTTCGCATTCATTCTACCTTGTAACACTGACTATAAGGTGCATCATTTAATATTTAAGATCGGTAAAATACATCATTTAATATTTGAGACCCTAAATTTTTATGGGCTCTATACAGTTGGACACCTTACACAAGCTCAAAACCATCTCTGCCTACCATGACTAAAGAGTCCTAGTTAATCTTAACTATTGATTAATTCTTCTGTTAATTAGTATACTTCTTAATTGTTACAAGTAATATTCTTTCTTTCTTTTTTTTTCTTTTTTGTTTTTGTTAATAGAAAAGAGTAATATTCTTCTAGTTCCAGGTTCACTTATCTCCTTCCACGTACCAGAAAATTCCTCTTTTATTATCAAACCAGATTATTCCTTTTCATTTCTTCAACGCTTTGTCACCATCGCAAGTTACCTACTCCATTTGTCCTTTCTTCATTTCCTTAATTCCTTTCACGCACAGCAAAACCGTTCTCAGCTTCATTTCACTTCACCCACTCCTGACTCCTTCTTTTGACTTCTCTATCTATCTCTATACTCATGGAAACAACTGCTTCCGCTCCAAACACTCGACGCCCCACCTTTCGTTCTTTCCGCTGTTCATGCTTCAGACGCTGTTGTCGCTGCTTCTGCTGCTTCTACTCTTACCCCTAAATAAAAAACCCTCATAACATTTTTTTCTTGTTTGCTTCTAAATGGATGCTCAAATTCAAATCAAACCTGAGATTCACGCTATCACGCACTTGAACATTCTCGAATCGCTTTTCTGCAAACGCGCGTTGGCAGCTTTTGATCTTCAAATTCCTTACGTATATCGGAGGAATATTGCTCATACGGCTCATATCATCGCGGCTAAGGTACTCTCCCTCTCTTTCTTAATGTTTACTGTAGCATTGTCCATGCTCTGATTTAGTTTCTGACGCATTTTTATCTTGAAATTCAGATTTCTAATTTGAGTCTATAGTTGTCATTTGTTATTTAACGATTTATCTTATTCTGGATTGTCATTTGTTATTTAACGATTTATCTTATTCTGGATTCTTTTTTAGAATTCCGGCTTTGATTAGGATTATCTTAAACATTTTGAGATGGCTCCGTTGATCATTATATGAATTTAGTATAATTTTTTGTTCATAGGGTATCTGAACTTGCAATTAACTGCTCAGATGAGAGGATTTTGAAATCAGTGAATTTTCAATGGACGGCTTAGATTGAAAAGCATTTGGATTGGCCAACGGAAGGCTAATAAGTAGAGGATTATCTCAGTATAGAATCTTTATCCCTATTGATGACAATTCTAAATCGGTTTTCTTTGGAGATTGGAACTTATAGTTGGTAGGAATTAACATGTACAAAGTGTAGGTTTAAAACTTAATGCTCCCATATGTAACAACAAAAAAAGAATGAACTTATAGTTGTTAGAGGTAGTTTCTTGGTTGCTTCTAGTTAGGGTGTAGGTAGAAACATTATATAAAATAGTTCTTGAAAGCTGAAAGCAAACATCAGAAAACAAAAAATTAGCTATTCTTTCTTTGCTTTTTCTTATTTCCTCTGAATATTTTCACGCTTGAATTTTTGATGAATTTAATTTTGTGCATGAAAACTCTATTATCATATTGGGTAATTGCTTTTCAACTCTGTTAGTCATGTCACCTAATTGAAGCAAACTACAGTTTGTGAGGCTTACAGCTCACTGTTTATATTTGCTTAGTGGAAGCAAAACTGTTAATGAGTATAACAAAATTTGCTTTGGTCTCTTTCCCCCCCTAATTATAATTATAATATTGTTTTCATCTGAAGAAATGGAAATTGTTTGTGTGTTTGAATCGTGGTAGCCAAAAGTGCAGTTATTTTTTATGGTTATTTTTCAAAGTCTTTCTATTATAATTTCATGTTCCACGTGCGAATTTGCTTTTTAGCATATTGAGTTCTTGACAACTGTTCTTTGCACATACAACCCACAAAAGTCACCAAGGTCAAAAGGGAGGTATCATGTTTTATAAGAAGGGGACTAAACCTGGGAAGCAAGCCATGGTTACAAACCTCAGAGATGATAGTAGTTATGATTTTGAGGAAAAGATAAACTTCACTTTATATACATTGTTACAAGGAAGCTGTCGCAATAATCACATTGCTACTCATGCCATTGCCTTAAAACAAATTAAAACACCAAATTCAAAGTACACATTCAACAGGTGAGGATAAATGACTTCAAAGTATACAAAACCTCCTAGTATGCTTGTTGCTGCAACTCGAGACTTATGTCAGGCTTAGTATGCTTGTTGCTGCAACTCTAGACTTATGTGAGGCTTATTTTAAATGAATCAAGATTTTTATTAACTGCTGAATGATCTCTTAGATTGTAATATATAAACATAAATTCAAAGTTATGTGTTTACTTTAAAAGTTATGGTAGTTTAAGAATTAGAAGTATTACACAAAATTCCAGCTTGAATTTACTTGGTGAAGTCAAAGATATTTGTTTTATTTGTCAACACTTTGATTTTTTGAGGCATTCATGAAGTATTTATATGTTAGTGTACAAGTGCTGGGAAGGAGAAGACAAAAAACTTCATCTTATTTGTTTTCTCCATTTACCCTTTTTGTCTACTCAAATCTCATTGTTTGGAGTGGTAAAGATACTAATGTATGTATTTTGCATGGTTTGTCAAATTATGGATTCCGACATTCTTCTGTGTATTTTGTGTGTTTGTTGGTGTATTTCACTCTTGCTTCCAATGTACTTTTTCCTCTCTCTAAATTAGATCTTAATTTGAAGTCAAAGTTGACATGAGCGTAGTCTCTAAATCATTTCACTATTTGATGCGCAGAGAGAAACTATGAGAAGTTCTGTGAGGTGTGCTACAACACTCTCAGCAAATGTGCCATTTGTGGTTCCATCGCTGCTGTCAGAGTGAGAATTGGTGAGTTTCTCTCACCTGTTTGTCTGAATTCTGGTATAGTTTCAATTTGTAAATTCAAGAGGCTGTACAGAAAAAAGATGCTTTTAAGAAAATAACTGATTTTCATTATTTTAGGACTGCTCAGATAGCTTGCATTGTACAGAGGGAACATGGGAAATCATGCAAAGATTTTCTCAGGGTTCTTTGGAATAATAAAGATATTATTGAGCTCAAAAATATGCTCGACTCCCAGTTTGGAATGTCAGGATTCAATATTTGATTTGAAGGCGGCTTCCGTACACCCAACAGCAGTTTTTGTTTATATATGTACAGAGTTAGCTCCTGTAAATTATATATGCAAATAGAAGCATGATAATATGCCATGGGTATGCATCAGGGTACTGTCTGCTTGGTGCTGACTGACTTTTTTATATTGTACAAATATTTCCCTTCTCCCCAACAGCAGTTTTTGTGGCTTAGTTTGTGATGTGAAACTTGAGCATTTACATGACAGTGCCAGAACAGGAAGTCAAACTGCCCGTTTGTACAAGGTATCTTAGCTTCAGCTTGTATTGCATCGTCATGCACGTTTTATACTGTTAGCTTTGGTTCCAATCTAAACCAAACATGCCGTAAAGAGTGTTTCCATCTGAATACGTGATTTCAAGTGTGCTTAAGATTATGTAGTTATTCTTTAGTGTGTGATTGGATTAGCATTTGGTAAACATGGATTCAATAAGCTAATAGTGTGTGTTTGGATTAGCGTTCGGTAAACGTGGATTCAATAAGATAAAAAAAAGTTGCGTTCCCGTTTGGCCCCATTTCAATGTGAAAATTTGCTTTCAAACGTGATTTTAATTTCTAGCTAAACATGTTTCAACATAATTTTTCTCGTTAAAACGTCAAAACAAACATATCCTTAGTAAGAGCTTGGGAATATGTTTATCATCAATTTCCATATTGTTCTCTGCTTTACTGTTTATGGAGACTACTTGTTGTGGAATAGATGGATTCTTAGAATTTGATAACCTCTTTTCATTATGTTCCTGTCTCTGTGTCCAATATATTTACCCATCATTTTTGTCTTCATTTTTGCTCCTTCATGTTATTTTATTGTTTCAATTCAAAGCAATTCTCATGAACCTTTTAAGGAGGCAAGGCAAAGTACAAAAACCAAGATCGTTGAAACAAATAAATTTTGAGAGAGGGAAAGGAATGCCATGCCATGGTTGGAATTTTCTATCATCATCTCTATCTTGTTTCTTGTCCCATACTTATGGCAACAGAAAATGAAGCCATACTCTTTTACTAAAATCTATTTTAATTACCTATGACTGCATAAGTCAAAAAGCTTCTTCCTAGCTTGAATAATCTCATCAAAAAAATCATCAAGCTGGCAAATAATGTTCTCAGCGCCAGTACTTAGGCTCCCAAAACACAATTGGATTGTCTCCACTCTCTCCTTTACATAAAACTCTGAAATTTCCAATCCCCACCTCAGCTCCTCCATCGCTGCTTTCGCTCTCCTGAACTCGTACAACATCATCTCGGGCGATTCACGACAGCGCATCTCCGCCGCAACCCTATATTGCAACCTTGCAACAGATTCCATCAACCTTGACCCTAAGAACAATCGTTCCGTGTACCCTTCGAGGAAGAGCTTTGAGGTTTTGGGGCTGAAACAGTAGACCAAGCCGTGGAGCAAGATCGTGAGGAGCATCGAAATAATGTTCCTCATTGTGTACAAAATGCCCCCAAAGCCATTGAAGCGATTGAGCTTCGTGTCTATTGGTACCCTCTCATTGAAATTTAAGGAATTTTGATTGATCATCATGAGCACCAACGCAAAATTCCCTAGCTCCAACCTCGTTGCTTGGCTTCCACATTCTGATATGGCTGCTCGAACCTGTAAAAAACTTTTACTATGAGCCATTTGGAAACTAAGCTAGAAACAATATAATCAACACTTTACTCTTTGCTCATTTCCCTTGTATCTAACTTTATTGGATAAGTAATATAATAAAAACAATGTAAAGTAAATATAAATAGTGAAAACACAACCCAACTTAGTTTTTTTTAATGAGTAAATTCTCAAATTTGATCTTTAGATTATAGGAGTAAGGTAATTCAGTCCAGAATGTCGCTCAACAAAGGAAATGAATATTGCCACTTCTCGAATGATATTTCCACTTGCCACTTCTAATTTACATTTTTATTTGAATTTTGATAAAGTGATAAATGATAATAGAGTAAAAATAAGTGTAATTTTGAAAAGTAAAAAAACAAGAAGTTTAAAATAAGAGTGACAATATCAAATCTTTTAAAAAAAACTAAAAAGGATAAAAATGCTTAAACTGCCTATTCCATACAATTTTTTTTAAAAAAAAATTAAGGGTTTACTAGTTTTTAAAAATATATTTGTCGAGATTAAAAAGAGAACTAAAACAACTAATACTAAGAAAATGGTAGACACTTACATAACATCTATGGTAATTATAACATCCATAGTTATTATATATTGAATAATTATTGAGCAATACTTCCTCCGGTGGTACTCAGTATAAGTCACTTTCTAAAAAAAATTTTTAATTTTAAATATAGGTCATCAACTAATTTATAATGGGTAATTTTTACTTTTATCATTTTTACAATTTTTAAAGATTTAATTAATAATGGAGAGAAAAAGATAGTGGAATAAGAGAGAAAAGAGTTATTAGTTAAATTAAAACATTTATTAACATATTTATTTAGGGGTACCGTTGAAAAAAAGTTTAGACAAAATTAATGAGTTAACTAATAACTTGTATTTAGAACCCGAAGGAATAATTACATTTTTACCTTTCTATTTTTTTTTAAAGTTATGGGAACATCTTAAGAAATCACTTTACTTTATCAAATTACCCACATTAATAAATAACACTAAAAGTACTTCCTTCGATCTTAAATCTTAAATGTAAGTTACTTCTAATAGAATCATTGAAATCAAAGAATGAATGTTAATTTGTCTAAAAAATACCTTCTGTTAATAAATGTTTCAATTAAATTATATATCTCTTTCTTATTATGCTATCTTTCTATTTAATAGACTAGTTAGTGACTTACATTTAAAATCAAAGAATTCTTCTATATACTTATATATTAACTTATATTTAGGACCCGGTAGAGTACTTATCGAAATACAATTGTATCGAACCACTTTCAAACCTTTACAAGATAAAAGAAAAGCTAACAGAAACAATAAAAGTTCATGATAAAGCTCAACAAACTAAAACAGTTTCAAGTAAAGCAATATCCACAACATTTCAGATAGCAACCATCAGCCCCAACAGCCACATTTTGTACTTAGGATTAATCCCTTCAGCGCCTCATATTCAGTTATTATCAAAACTAACTCCAACTTACCATATCCAAACGCAGAAACAAGAGATAATCAAAAGAGAAAGTGAGAAACAATCCAATAAACCACTCGTTAAGGATTTGTTTGATTAAAACTAAAAAAACAAACTATTCCAAAATATTATTTTCAAAAATTAGTTAGTTTTTAGTTTTAAACATTTGAAAGTTGAAAAACCAAATTAAGGGAATAAGAGAACCCTAGACAACAGTAAGCTTTCAACCGGTTCCAAGCACTTTCCCATTATTTATCGCTACTTTTAAAAACAATTTAGTTTCTCCAGCATCTTATTAATTAAGAAAAAATAAAGGAAAAGGCTATAATAAATGCTCAATACTTATTTTTTAGTACAGAAAATTGATACTTCTTGATTTAGTAAGTATTTTGAAACAAAAAGAAATTCTAAATACAACTAATAAAATGCAAAAATGCAATGGAGGATTATACTAACAAGATGTTTGTGATGAGAAGTCTTTTTTTTTTCTTATCGTTATTAAGATTAAAAATATCACTGAATTAATGAACTAAAGAACAATGCACTGACTTAGTGATATCTTCAATCTAGCCACCAATGCAGTGATGTACCATTTCGGTCTTAATTTTGTGAGAATAAGTCGCTTTAGTCGTCTCTGACTTTGTGCAAATAAGTCACTTTAATCTCTCACTTTGCAATTTGCATGTCACTCTAGTCCCTGAATTATACGATCATTCATTTTTAGTCCCTGACTAAAATGACTGATAATAGTGAAAGTCAGAGACTAAAATAATTGAGAATACTAAAAGTCAAGGAATAAAATAACTGATTAAAATGATTGACTAAAATGACTGACTAAAATAAACTATAAAATATAAAGTTAAAAACTGTTTTAGTATATATTTTCTTTTTTATTATACGTGCTATAACTTAAAAGACACGTAAAAAGAACGTAACCTGGTCAATGAGCATTTGATTGAAGCGGAGGTCGAAAGTGTGAGACTCAAACAGAGAAGTGAGAACGAATCCATCAGAGTTAAAAGCTTCAATTCCAGAAAAACCTTGATTGATGACGTGGCACGTCTGCCATAGCTTCGTGCTTTCATCCATATACTCATCGAGCCACTTCTCACCGGCGGGGAGGTTCAGATTCTGAATCAGAACGGTGAGGTTCGCGTGAAAGGAACGAAGTTGCGACAGAACCCTCTGGAGAAACTGTATCGACATGAAATCGTTCACCATGAACGCTCTCTCAAGCTCCTCGATCCCTCTGTTCACGAACGCGTAGAATCCTTCCACGCTGTCCGTTGAAGAAGGACATGAAGGATCCATTCTAATGCAGAAATTGGAAACAGGGGAAGAGTGGTAATGGTAAAAAGTGAAAGTGAAAGAAGAAAAAAATTCATATATACGGGAAATAATCGCTAGAAATAGCTAGATTTTGTAAACATATAGAATCGGATTCCGTTTGTTTATTTGTCTGATCTTAACTGATATCAATTTTTTCCTTAGTCTTATCTTGATTTGTGTTAGTTTCTTGAAACAGAGTAGTAGAATATTTTGAGATATTTTAGGATTGTATTTGAATCTTAATTTTATATTATTTTAATAATATATAATTGAGATCTGAGTAATTTTATATAAAGTTTTGGTGATATGTTATATCTCATTAATAGCTTCTTGTAGAAATTTTTTTTTACTTATTATTTTTGGTAACTTCTAATTTTAATTTTTGTTTTTTTTATAAAAATCAATTTCAAATTTCTTAATAAATTGTTGAGAGTTTTTATGATTTTAAATTCAATTAAATTGATCATTTATGTATTCAATTATTAAGATTAATATTATTTATCTATCAGTGTAAAGAGTATTTTTAATTTTTAAATTTTTTATCACTTCAATGGTATTTATTAGTTGCTTAATTTCATAGTATGCCTATCAACAAATAATTATCAACAATTAGTAGTTGGGATATTACAATTGACATTAGAAATAAAATTTTAGTTACCATTTATTTTAGTTTATTTTCTTTTTAAAAATTATTTTTAAGTTAAAGTTATAAATAAAAGACTTAAAAAAATTTATAAACTATTTAAAAATTTTATTTTTTTTAATTTAGTATAAGCTACTTATTATGTTTTTAAATTTTAATTTAAACTTTCATTTAAAATAATTACACCAACCTCCTCTTTTGAGGTTTGTATTTATTATACTTACTTCTTCATAGTTTTTGGAATTACACAAACTCCCTTAAAATTTGAAATTCCATTACACTTGGCCTTTAATATATTACATTTAGCTCAGGTTTAAAATTTATTACACTTACTCCTATATGGAGATAAGTGTAATTTTAAAAATTAAGAGGAATAAATATAATAAGCGTAGCTATGAAAAAAATTAAATGTTTGTTTTAAAATTAAACTACCTGGGAACTTTTATGTTATCTCTTTTATATTTTTCATTTCATCTAACAAACTTTCTCATTCCATCATTACCTCATTATTACTATTTTAAATTAAAATTTCTTCTTAAGGCTTCTTTAATTTCTGTTTTTTTTAAAATAGTTTTTTACTTTTAAAAATAGAAAACTAAAAAATCTGTTTGGCAGAAGAGTTTTTAAAAACAATTTTTTGGAACAGTTTTTGTTTTTTAGTATTTAAAAACCAAAAAAATTGAAAACATCTAAAACTTGTTTTGGTTATGAGTTTTCAGTTTTTTAAATTTACACACAAATTTGAAAACTGCTCTCACTTCTTTTAAAAACTATTTTTAAAAACTATTTTATAATATAGTTTTTAAAAATTAAAAATCAAAATTGTTTCAAACAAGCTCTTAATCTCTCATTTTCTCTTTTTCACTCATTTTTATTTTTTGTGCTTTCTTCTTCTATTTTTTTTTTCATCTTGTTTTGTTTGTTCCATTGATTTATGACACACATGAAGTTAGCGAAAAGACAATTACAGCATGTTGTGCAAGTAATATAGTAAAGTAAATCGAAGGAGTTATCGTAGCCAAGGGAGCACAAGATTATCAAATTCTCAAGATCCTTATACAATGTAGAAGTATATCGAGTAATGAAGGTTAATAATGCAATAAAGAAAACTAAAAAGAAAATAAAAATAAAGAAACAATATACTTGTGAAAAACCTAAGGCTTTAAGTTTCACCTAAGCTCATCCATTTCAATTACAATACCTAATTAATTACTAATTACTCTTACTAATAATTATCTTTCTCCTAATTAACCTATGCTCACTCAAAGAATTGAAATAGAGAAAACATAAAAAGAACTTAAGGGCTTGTTAATTCAATCCAATAACTAGCTAAAAGTTAAGATAAGAAAAAAACGGATCATTTATGATTTTGGGTTCACCTACTTTGTAGTTTCATTAATTAGATGAAAATGGTCATCTACAATTCACAAATGAATTTGAATTATATTAAAAAAGAAAAATAGGTTATCATTAGACATAGTGCCCGTTTAGTTAGTAGTTTCAAACTTTATTTTCCAACAAGGATTAAGGAACTCTACACCAATTTCTCTAGAATGCAATCTGACGGAAGTAAAAAATTCTTATTTCTCCCATAATGAAGTTTGACAAAAGGAAAATGACAACCAAACGAACCCATAAGATCCCATAGCCTTAACACTCATAACAAAACATAAATAAGACAATGTTCACTATGTAATTGAGTCGTAAGCCACTGAACCGCCACAGGATTAAGGAACTCTACACCAAATTCTCTAGGATGCGGACAATCACGCAGACAGTGAAGAGTATCTTCTCAATGAGAGGAACAACATACACAGATACCTTGAGTAGCAAGACCACGCAAGTTTCTATTTGCATTAGAAGGAAGGGAGTCATGTAGAATGAGCCAACAGAGAAGTTTGAACTTCTCAAAAATCTTCAGACCCCAAACCAAATGCCAAATAAGAGAAGTTGTCATAATAGGATCACGCTCCATGAGCCACTTATAGCTGAATTTTGTCATATACACTTCAGCAAGAGTGCTCGACCAACGCCAAACATTCTCCCCAAAACTAAAATTGAGAATAGCCATGGAATTTATCGCAATCTTCACATCTATCGGAAGTCCAAGTGAACAAAGCATCCCAAACCCAAGCACCTTCTTGCCACGTATTTTGAACTCTCAAGTGGGTATCATAAATATGCACAAAGAGAACCATCTCACAAAGAGTTGGCTATAGTCAGCTAGAGTTTAAATTCTCTATCTATTTTCATTAGAGGTAGTTAGATGCTATTTATCTTTTATTATTCAATATATAGCCAGAATGGATGCATGATCCAATCCATAGTCTAAAGGAATTACTTCTAGCTAAAAAGGAGCTGTGTTTAACTTTAATCAGTAAGAAGACATTATCTGAACAAAAAATGCAAAATTAAGCAGAAACATAAATTACCTGAACACACGCTCACACAGAAGATTGTTGTGTAGGCTGCAGACTCCTTTTGACCTATGGTATGTTCCAAAATTTTGCTATGTATACTCTATTTCTCATGTTGCATCTTTACATTATAGAGATGATTTTTTTTTAATAAGAGAATATATTTGACTGAGAGTACTAGGTGTATTGATACCATTACAAGAAAGAAAAAATTGGAAAGGAAACTAAAATATAATAAAAAAACCAAACAACAATTAGGCATGACTACAATAGAAGCACAATCATCAAACCCTAAAGATCAACAAGCAAAAACTAAATACAAACCCAACACATGTGACATTCTAGAGAAACTAATAAAATGCACAACCAAAGCAATGCAACATCAGAAAAAAAACATGTATTTATTGAAAATGAAGACATGCATTGGATTTAGAAACCATTCAGCAGTGAGAAAAGCCTCACACTCTAGTTTTTAACCACAACCACGAGTTAATTATGACAAGGTCTTTTACTTGCTCTGTAGACATATCTTTGTCGTTGATTTTTATTTTTAGTTTTATTTTTCCAAATCTCCCATATGGATGCAAACCAAAGTATTTGCCATTGAGCTCTTTGTTTTTTGTTACAAAAAGGCAATCCTTAAAAATGTTCAAGATGTGACTTGATGTGTTATGCCAAACCGAAGCGAAACCACACCAAGAAGACAATAATATGCCAGACCATAATGAAAAAAAAGATGATCTGTTTTTTTTTCTTTGCCACATAAGATACAATGGTTGTCAGTAAAGCTGGATATATGGATTGGGGCCCACAAGCTGATTCGCGAGTTCGTGGGTTACACAAATTTGGGCCTAAAAAAAGTAGTTAATTTAATTTGCAGACTTATATGGACCGAACCATTTATCTATGGGCAAAACAGGATAAACTCGCGGGCTATGTGGATACCCACATATTTTTTAAAACATTTTTTTGGACGCACACTTTCATTTGGGCTTAAACAAAAACCAAACATGTGATTTTGAGTTGTGACCCAATATAATTCATATTTAGTATAGAATTATAATTATAATCTTGCATTTATAATTCTACGTAAGAAATTAAGATATTTTAAATGACCTCAAGGTAATTATTATTAAAAAGTTACATTTGGAAGAATAAATCTGTCTTTAAAAAAAAACTGAAAAATAGGCTTAAAACAAAAAAAAAAAAGAGAGACTTATGCGGGTAATCCGCGGGTAGCCCACGGATTCGCGATGTAAATGCGGGCCTTATTTTTATTGGCCCATTTAACACACGGGCTTAAACGGATTGGTCAGTTTTATCCGCGGACCATGGCAGGACAGTGCAGGCTGCCCAAATAAACTAAGTGTAGGTAAATAGTAGTAATACATGAATTATTGATAAGCCTCTGAACTTATTTTACATAAGAACAAAAGAGAACCACTCTCTCAATTAAAAAATATATTTATAACATAAAAATTCAAGTCTTAGCTTGTTATTATTCTTTCATCATGGCCAAATTTATAGCTTAACCTCAATTATAATCATATCATGAGCAATCAATATCATTTACTAGCAACGATGATAATTTTAAAAATTTTTAACACATTAATGAAAATTAGTCACACTCTAAAAAAACCCTAAAAAAAGGCAATCAACATCATTTACTAGGAATGATGATGATGATTCTAAAAACTCTAAGACATTAATGAAAATTAAGCCACATATTAAAAAAATTAAAAGAAAATTCTAATAAATCCTAAAAACAACTAGAGAGCAGCACAACCTTAAAAATATAATTGTGGCGATTAATGCTGCGAAAGTTCTCTCGCTCAAACGAGCCAAAGTCTGATCTAAACTCTTCAAAACATCATCAAACATGGCTTAAACTATAACAAAAAGTTTTCTAAAGAACTAAAATAAAATACAAAAATCAATTAACTCCCTATTTCCTCATCATTCCCTTCTTTGTAATGATTCGTCCTCAAATCCATTGGGTTACTTATCCTCCAGGATCAAACACAACTTGCTCAAATTTGAATTTTAGCCTTCGCTTGCATAATTGAAACCTTATATTGTGGTATCCAAGCCCAAATGCTGAGGTCAAAGACAATTCTCTTTAATTTGTGGGTACGTAAGTAGTAATCATCATCAACAAGTAAAAAAGAAGCAAATGGACATAAACATGAACATTTTAGTTAGTAACAATTGGATAGTGTTTACATGGTGATTCTGAAGACCTTTTGGTAACAAGTCAGCCCCAACATGCTCATACCTTTCATTTATGTCTTCAACCAAACAATTCTCATAACAAGCATCATGGTTATCGTATGACAAATCACAAGAATCCATGTACTTGTCTTCATTGATCCCTTGGTTTGGCTTCCAAAAGTGAGTTGGATGTGTGACGGGGAACTAGGAATCATATCAACAAATTTCTTCCTCAAACATAGTAATTTATAGGAAGCTTCTTTTAAAAACACTACATCTGGTTCTTGCAAAATCAAATCTCCAATATAAGAAGAAATAACGTTAGAGTTTACAATTCCTCACCCTTTTTTTTCATGTTATTTTTTCAGTCTTTTCTCTCCTCTCATTTTCTCATTCAATTTCTTTTCTCTCAAATTCTTTTTCTCTTTCTTTCTCTCAAATTCTTTTTCTCTTTCTTTCTCTCAAATTCTTTTTCTCTTTCTTTCTCTCCGTTCTTTCCTCTCAATTTCGCTTCTATGCTCAGCTTTTTCCAATATAACTCATATGCTACTCTTCTTTTAGAAATAACACTCTTTTCCTTCTTTACCTTTTCCTCACATCTCGTTGATTTAGAAGATCTCTTCATTAGAGTACCATTCCTCTTAACCTGATCTATCTTCTCAACCACTGTTGCTTGTTGCTCTTTGAACGTCCCCTCACGATGGCTGGATAAAGCATAATGTCGACGGGTCGGTGAAGGCTAATGCTGCTGCAGGTTCAGGTGGAATTCTTCACGATTCAGCAGGTTCGTGGTTGGTTGCATTCTCCTGCAATCTTGGCAATGCCTCAGTACTTCAAGCTGCGCTTATGGCAGTCCTTTTGGCTATGCAATTTGCATGGGAGCATGGTAGTACAAGAGTTTGGATCGAATTGAATTCCGCATTGGCAAACCATCTGATAAATAATGGTCATTATCGTGACCATTTATATGAGAATGTCCTGGATAAGATTGTTGAATCCAAGCGGCGGGATTGGATGGTTGTCCTCTCCCATACCTATAGGAAATGCAATGTAGTAACTGATTGGTTAGCTAATCATCCTCATAATTTAACAGTTAGAGTCCATGTTTTTCCCTTACCAATTAGAGAGTGTCATAGTTTACTTTGACAGGACTCTGTAGGTATTTCTCGTTTACTTAGTATCCGTTGTTAGGCCTGTTTTGTTGGGGTTTTCCCTCACGTGTACCAACCAAAAAAAAAGTCATTGCAGGAGTATAATCCATAGTTAGATTGAAAAGAAATTATTGAGCAATAATTACTCTTGTGTTTCATTTTATATCTTTATAAAGTTATACACACATCCTAAGAAAATAAGTAGCTATAGTTATTATCATTAAAATTACTTTATTCAACAAATTATCCATATTAATAAAATAGAAACATTTAATGCATTAGTTAAATACTATCTCTATTCCTATTTATTAGTACCCAAAGAAAAAAATAGTGAATTAAAAATTAAAAAGAGTATAATTTGTAGAAAATGTATTGTTATTAAAAACACTTATAAAATCTATCTTCGCTGACCACTACCCTTATTTTTTTTATCCGCAAAAGAAATATATTGCTCCCTCCATTCTAAAATAATAGTGACTTTAGTGAAAAACACAAAAATTTAGGACAGTAATTAATTTCTCTAGTATCTAACAAATAAAAGATAAATAGACTAAATTAATGTTTGACTTAAAAATTTACTTAAGAAGAATGACAAAAAAATTAAGAAACAACTTGAAATAGAAAAACTTTGCTATTTTGAAATAGAAGGAGTAATAGATAACTAGCACCAGAACAAGGAAATACAATCGTGTCCAAACACATTCAGACCTTCACAGGATAAAAAAGATAATATGGTAAAGCTAACAGAAACAATAAAAATTGATGATAAAGCTCAACAAACTAAAACAGTTTCAAGTATCCACAACATTTCAGATAGCAACCATCAGCTCCAACAGCCACATATTATTGATTTAAATAACATGCTCTACACACATATTATTATATTATTATTAAGATGTTTGTGATGAGAAATCCCTAAAAAAAATTTGTCACTGCTTTAATTTACTTTTAAAAAGATTAAAAATATCACTATATTAATCAATTGAGGAACAGTGGACTAACATGGTGATTAAGAGCCTGCAATGTGACATTTTGAACAAAGCTAGAAATACTTTGACATGAGTTTTGTCTTGGTTTATGTGTTTTTTACTTGTCATTCCACTGAAATCTAAACTAAATACACACTAATTCAGTGATATCAAGTTACTAAATCCATTGACCTCTTATGTTAAGGAGTGCACCAATTTAGTGTGGGTTCTCCATTGACCTTTTTCATTAAGGTGAGTATTAATTTATCCTTTGTTTCAAAGAGTACAAAATGAGAGGAGAGAAAATTAGAGAGAAAAATTTGATTTACTTTTTACAAGTCAGTTTTTCTTTTTAGGTTTTTCAACCAAACTAAAAAATATGCATAATTATGTGTTTTCTCTTTTTTCTCAATTTTTTTTTTCTCTCTTTCAAAATGGCTTAGTGTCGTTTTCACTCTTTCTAATAACAAAAAGTGTTTCTTGGTTTTAAGTAAGAACCTGGTCTTTGAGCATTTGATTGAGGCCTAGGCCGAAAGAGTGAGACTCGAACAGAGAAGTGACAACGATTCCATTGGAATTATAAGTTTCAATTCCCGAAATACCAGACTTGATGACGTGGCACTCTTCCATAGCTTCGCGCTTTAATCCATATACTCATCGAGCCACTTCTCACAGCAAGTTGTTATTCAAGTCTTTGGTTGGTGTTACTTCAATAACACTAACACCATAACATCCATCTCCTCCACTCTCTCTCATCATATCCCTCACCCTTGCTACATCATCCCACCTCCCAATAATTGCATAAAGATTTGACATTAACACATAAAATCCACCGTTTTGGTAATTTAACAAAAACAACTTTTTCGCCAAACATTCCCCAAGCTTGACCTCTTCTTGAATGCAACAAGCACTCAACAAAGCTCCCCATACAGCAGAATCAGGCCGAATCTCCATGTTGTGAATAATTTCAATTGCTTCCTTGAACAAGCCTACCCGACCCAAGAGGCCAACTATGCACGCATAATGCTGTAAACTCGGCAGCAACCGATAATCTTCTGTCATGATACGAAAGTATTCAATTCCTGCATGGACCAGTCCTCCATGGGTGCATGCTGCTAAAACTCCTAAGAAGGTGATTTCATCTGGTTTTAGCCCTTGTTCTTGCAGTTTAGAATAACAACTGAAAGCTTTATGCTCAAATCCAAATAAACTATAGCCTGATATGATGGAGTTCCATGTTGCCAAACATGGGTCTTTAATGCTATGAAATACTTTTTCAGCATAATCCAGTTTTCCACACTTAGTATACATATCTATTAATGCAGTTCCTGTGAAATCTTCCACTTTAACATTGTTTCTTAGGACATAGCTATGTAGTGTCTCTCCTATCCGTAGGTATCCAAGCTGGCAACATCCAGATAGTAGACTAGCAATAGTAATGGCATCTGGTTTTTGTCTACAAATGTTCATTTTGCAGAACAAATCCATGGCATCGCTTGATTTTCCAGCTTGCACACAGCCAGAAATCACAGAGTTCCAAGTGATCAGTGGTTTTTCTCTCATATTAAAAAACAAAGACAAAGCAGCTTCTATCTCATCAAATCTAGAATACATGCTTATTAGCCCATTTGCAACTAAGCAATCATTAGTCAGCCCATTCTTCAACCCATAACAATGAAAAGCTAACCCAATAGCAAAGTGAGAAGGATTAGTAATTCCATGAAGGACACTAATCAAGGCAACTGCATCTGGTTTTATGTCTAGCTGCTGAGTTTGTATAAAACACTCAACTGCAGACTCTGTATCACCCTTTTCAGAATAGCTAGAAATTATGGCAGTTAAAGAGATTAGATCTTTGGTGGGAAAATTCTTGTTAAGCAATTTTGCCATATCTGTGAACCCTTGCTTTGCATATAGACAAACAAGTGAGGTAACAACAGAAGCATCATTCATGAAGCCACATTTGAAAATATAACAATGAATAATTTCCGGAACAGTATTTACAGACATAAGGTTCATCATTGTGACTGGAGTGGGTTGTAAACCATCCTTTAGCATCTCTTTGAAGCAAAGAATTGCCTTGTCTGAAAAACCATTTTGGCCATAGGCACCAATCATGGTATTCCAAGAGACAACATTCTTCTCAGTCATTCCTTCAAATAAGAGTTGGGACGCTTCCAAATCATCACATTTAGCATACATTGAGGTAAGGGCATTATTCAACTGAGGGTCCCAACTAAGTCCAGTTTTGATTCCAAACCCATGAATGGATCTACCCTGGAGTATTAGTTCATGGCGAGCACAACAAGGTAACAAACTAGCAATTGTAGTTTGGTTAGGCCTGAAATTCTCTCTAAGCATGTTCACAAAAAGTTGAATAGCATTGTAAGGATGACCATTTTGTGAATATCCACAGATCAATACGTTCCATGAAACAACATCTCTAAAAATCATATCTTCGAACAGTTGGCGTGCATGAGTGGAGAAGCCCAGTTTCATGTAGAAATCAATAAGAGCGGTATTTACATAAAGAAACCCGTCAATACCTCGTTTCAGCAACTGGGTTTGAATCTGGGTTCCTTGTAACTGTAGCGCCGCTGTGGATGAACCGGAAGAAAAAGAAGACAAGGATTTTATGAGTAACGAAAAAGTAACATCGTTAGGATTCGCATTTACCTCTAAGAGTTGCCGAAAGATAAGAATTGCAGACTTGGAATTGTGGAAAAGAGAATGAAACAAAGAGAAATTAGGATTAGGAGCAGTTCTGGTTATGGTCTCACCCACGGGGTGGTTCAAATTCTGAATCAAAACGGTGAGGTTCGTGTGAAAGGACCGAAGGTGCAGCAGAACCCTCTGGAGGAACTGTATCGACATGAAATTGTTCGCCATGAACGCTCTCTCGAGCTCCTCGATCCCTCTGCACGCTGTACGTTGAAGAAGGACAAGGCTCCATTTTAAAGCAAAAATTGGAAACAGAGAAACAGGAAGACTGGTAATCGTGAGAAGTGAATGAGAAAGAAGAAAAAAATTCATATCCACCGGAAATAATCACAAGAAATAGCTAGATTGAGTAAAACATATTTAGAGCTCTTTGAATTAAGTTATTCGGTAAAATAAGTATTTATTTTTTAGAAAATAATTATAAACTTTTTTAATTTGTTGATTTATGCTTCTTAAAATAATTAAAATTAAAAAATAATGAGATTTTCAGCTTATTTTGAGAAGTGAGTGCTTAGTTACTTTCTAAAAGAAATGAAAATAATGTGATTCTTATCATAATCACCTAAAAAAAATTAAATTTTTACTTATAAAATAATCAATTATTTTTATGTTTAAACAAACGGACTTTAAATCCAATTCTATTTATTTGTATTTGGGCATATTTTGATTAGCATAATTTTTAGTTGTGAGAAGCGATTTTTAAGCTTTTTGAAACTATGTTTGATTTTTAGTTTAAGAACCAAAAACTTTTTTCTTTGTTAAAAGAAGAAGAATTTTTTTTTTAAGTACAAAATAAAAAAATCAAACATATATTGCACTCAAAAATATCCAAATATGTCCATAACTTCTAATTTAATTTTTTTTATAAAAATCAATTTTAAATTTATTAATTATTAGTGAATTGTTGCGAGTTTTTATGATTTTGTATTTTTTTCCATAAAAAAGTAGTACAACCGGTGATTGAATCACGTATCCACACATAGATGTCCCGATACTTCACCAAACGAACTATATGACTTACACTTATGGTTTTACTTGTACATTTGACTAAATTTGTTTTTATCTATTTAATTATTAAGATTAATATTATTTATTGTACTAATGCTTATTCACTTTGGATGATGATTCTCAAATGGTTGGGATTTCATGGTGTGGTTCCTGGTGGTTTGGTGGACAGTTTTCTTATGTTTAGAGAATTGTTTAAAGGAAAGAAAGAGAAGAAATTTGGGGTAATTATTTGGACTGCATTGATTTGGTTTATTTGGCTACAAAGGAATGCTTCAATTTTTAAGTCAAAATCTTTGGGTGCCATGGAGATTTTTGATTTGATCCAATTTCGAACATGGAAGTGAATATGTGTAAAAAGAGATTATTTTTTACCATTTTTAATTTAGTGTATGGATCCTTTGAATTTTCATTTCTGTTAATTTCTTTGATATTGTAATTTTAAGACACGTCTAGTACTCTAATTAATAAAATTTATTTGACTTATCAAAAAAGAAATATCTAAAGAGTATTTTAAATTTTTTTATCTTTTCGATGATATTTATTAGTTAGTCACTCACATAATATATCTATTCACAATTAAAAATTAAGATTTTTTAAATTTTTTTGGTCTACTCAATTATTAGGATTTAAGGTGAAAGGTTTCAATTTTAGGGTTTATTATTTTAGTTTAGTGTATTGGAGTTTAGGCTGTGGTCTAGAGTTTAGTATGTAAGGTTATTCAGTCAATTTTAATAATATATTTTTATATTTATCTTTTGCCTATTCAATTATTTAGATTAACATTATCTATATATTAGTTTAAAAAAATAGTATTTTGAAATTTATTCTTTATCCATTCAATGAAACTTATTACTTTTGGTAAGTTATAAATTTAAATACTTATTTAAAAAAATCAATTTAATTTTTTTTGTTACATTATTTATAACAACGTCACATTTTTTAGTGGATAGTTGGGATGTTATGATTCTTAATGCTTGTTTTAATTTGACCAAATTTATCTCGATGTTAGATTCTAAGTTTTGATTAGAAAATACTACCAAAAGTTTGAATTGAATGAAAACCTCAATACTCTACTAGTCTAGAAATAGCTATTAGTGTGTTAGATTGTTTTTAATACTTTAACTTAAAGCAGGATTAATTGACTATATACCTAAGGAATCGGTATATAAGAGATTAACCCTAAAATCTTTTATGTGAGAAATTGGTATTTGAGATTTTTGAATATTGCATCAATATTAAAAAGTTGAATGAGTATACTATATTATTGAATGAAAGAAATGGTACAAGAGGAGGATCGACGAAATTCAATCCCAAGCTTTTAAAATTGATTCCAAACCCTTTTATTTTATTTGTATAATTTAAATGCTCTTGATAAACAAATTCTTCATAAATACACTCAATAATTAATTATATGAAATTTCTAAGAATTCAATGCTCTAACGATCCACAAACCTTTACACTGTATTAAAACAAATTGAACTTTAATATTTACGCCTAAAGTTGCAACCGCGAGATTCTCTTAACAATAAAGAGTCAAAAATAACATAAAACAAGTTATAATAATCCACTTCATTTTGTTCACATTTTAAACATAAGACATTTTTGTTTTATTTATTGTTAAACATTTAAATAATAAAGATATTAACTTAATTTAATGAGATAAACATTATTTTATTTTAGTTCTCTAAATATTTAAGTTTTTAAAAGATTTTTATCATTATTGTTTTAGTCTTTGACAGATTGAAAACATTGTCAAATTGGTTTTTGATTTTTTTTTATTGTTCTAGTCCTAAGAAAATTTAATACTTTACTAAATTGGTGATCTGTAGTTTGCTGGTAATATTTTTGTTAGAAGTCTCACATCGGCTATTGATATGATTATTGTTGAGTTTATAAGGGTGTGACAAACTTCATCTAATGAGCTAGCTTTTGAGATTGAGTTAAGTCCAAATCCAAATTGTAAGATGGTATCAGAGCCTATCCTAAATCCGTTTGTTGGGCCCCATGTTGTTGGGTGTGTTATTGGGTCACCCGTGTTTGTCCACGCTACAACTGTGTAGTGCTGGATATCTATAAACTAGTTTTT
Source organism: Cyamopsis tetragonoloba (assembly GCA_037177725.1). Taxonomy (NCBI): domain Eukaryota; kingdom Viridiplantae; phylum Streptophyta; class Magnoliopsida; order Fabales; family Fabaceae; genus Cyamopsis; species Cyamopsis tetragonoloba. The sequence continues at coordinate 65,647,965 of CM074119.1, forward strand.
GGGATTGAATTAGGCCAAAACCCAAATTGTAAGAATTTTAATCTTCTAAACACTAAAATGGTGCCAAAAGATCTCAATTCAATCATATAATTTTTTTTTTATTTTACTTGGTTTAAACTTTTATAAGAATCTCATTTTGATCGTAGTGTTCAAAAGATTAAAAATGTTACCAAATTTTTTTTTTTTTTGTCGCTGAGGTTCCATAGGAACAAAATTGCTGTTCCCTTCCTCCACGCAGAACAACTTACTCCAAGTTCCAACATACAATTTATTTTATTTTATTATATTATTATTATTTTTTTGCTATTTAAGTCTTGAAATATTTAAAAGTCACTAAATTGGTATTTCGTTGCCCCGTCATTAATGATAGAATTCATTTGATAATATTTTTAACCTTTTGAAAATTAAATTGGTAATATAAATATCTTTGAAAGATCAAAATATATAATCTATATCTATAATTATACTATTTGTTACTAATCCAAACATATCAGGTAGCCTACTTTACGAGATGTTTACTTTATTGGTTAAATTAATTAATCTTTTATCTTTTAGTTTATAAAAGAAAAACCTTTTAATTCTATATACATGTTTGATGTCTTTGTGTTATTCCTCATACAACAAAAATAATTTTTTTAGTTCTTATGTATTTTTTTATAAATAAGTCCTTGAACTTGATTAATACACTAACACCATTAGTTCTTATAACGGACTTTCGGTACGACTAACAATTTGATTCTCATAAGTGTTTTTACTTTTTTGTTTTAGTCCCTATACAATAAAATATAAAAAAGTGATATTGTCACTCCTAAAATTCTATTGTCACTCCTTTTGAAATATTTTTTTAATTTAAACTATATTTTTTAACCAATCAATTAAAGCATTGATAACTAAATATTATTAAAATATTAAAAAAAAAGGAGTGACAATAGAATTTTTAGAGTAGCAATATCAATTTCCTAAAACATATTCTTTTTTAGTTCTTATATGTCTACTTTTTAGTTCTTATAGGTGTCTTTGTATTTCGTTTAGCGTTTAACATTTTAGTCCCTCGAACATAATTTAATTATGGTCAATAACAAACTGACATTTGTAACGCCGTCGGTCACTAACAATTAAATTCAAAATATAATATACATTTATGGCTTAACCACGAGCATTTAAATCAAATTTAATAATCAATATTAATGTTGTAATTTTTCACAATAAATATATATTCTCACTTATACATCCCATATATATATATATATAAATTTGAAAAATATCATTAATCTAGATTAAAGTGAGAGCTAAAATAGCCACTAAAATGATTGATTCCCATATAAAATTGAGGGTTATAATGCAGTCCTACAAGTTTGGAACACTTATATACTCTAATTCACTTCATCAAATAGTGCTTATTAAAAATAATTTATGTATTACTCCATCTATTCCTTAAAAAAAACATCACATGTATGTATTAAGAAAAATGTTATTCTCTTTTTTTCTTTTACGCGTCTTTTAAGGATAAATCACACGTATTAAAAAAATTAATTAATATTTTTGTTGCTATTAAAATTATAAGGTAATTCTCTTTTATATTTTTATTAGTTAAAACCATTAATTACTCACTATATGGTTAATGTACATGATAATAAAATGAAAATGGTATAATAGGAAAAGAAGTTATAAATGCTCTCTTTTCCTAAAGAGACACGCACAAAAAGATTTTTTTTTTCAAAACGAAAACACATAAAAAAAATGAAGGGAGTAATATCTATAAATTAGTACTTTAAAAAGTTATCATAAATATTTAATTTTATTTCTATTTAAAATCTATTTTTATTTAAAAATTAATCTCTTCTGTCTTTACTAATTAAGATAAAACAGAAAAATCACAACAAATATCCTAATTTCTTACGTTAAGATTATATTTAAGAAGAAATGGAGTATTAATTAAATTTATTAAATCATGTAAGAAGACATGTCCATTTGAGTATTTTGACTGTACGAGACCAACATTTAAATGGGTGAAACTAAAAGTGGTTCAAAGTTCACATCACACTGAAATTAAGAACACATATTGATTTTTGTTTTGCCGCTGAAGATAAATGATGGTCCTTAACTTAATTAGTGGATCAAACGGTTGAAACTTGAACCCTCTTCTATGTGAGCGTTCGTACAAAAGAATCCATGGGGTGCATGCAAACTTGTGAGAAAACTGTTATTAATTAAATCGTTAAAGCAACATAATCACAAGCGGATCCGTGGCGCAATGGTAGCGCGTCTGACTCCAGATCAGAAGGTTGCGTGTTCGATTCACGTCGGGTTCAAAACCCTGTTGTCCGCTTTCTTTTGCTTTTTTTAATGTTTCTTTAAATTTGTTTGATGGGCCTTCGCCATTTATGGATTTGGATAAACGTTAAAATGCATTTTTATGACTCTTCTCATGCTCAATGGATCAACTCGTTTTTGTTAGATTAAGAATGGTTTTCTAGTAATTTCTCTTTAACTTTACCTTCACTTTTTGGGATTGGATCTTGTATTAAGAAGTCTGGAGTCGTATTACTTATCAACCAAATTTTTCTACTTTTTCATTTGGACTGCTTTTTGATTATATATTGTATATTTTATCAAACTCCCATTTCATTAGCTACTTATTTAATGTTTTAATCATAACTACTATGATGTGGTCAAAGTTTCATGATTAACTGATCTCATGCAAATCGATTGTGTTTCTATTCAATATTTTTATGAAAAAAAAAATTACATTGGAACGTTTCTGCGGTCAAATCCATTTAAAATTTGATAAATGTATTGATTGTGAAGCATGCATTCATGTATGTCCTATATATCTACATTGGTTCTCACTTGAATTGCCTCGTTTAGGATTGGATTTTGTTTTAAGCAAGAAAGACAATTGTTTAAAGCCCTCTATTTAATAAGGCACTAAAAATGTTTTATTTAATTTTATTATTAACTATTAATTATTGAAAAATAATTTATTAATCTAATATATTATAGTATATTTAAATAATTTTTATCAAGACAATAACACTTCATTAAAAAAAATATTGAACAAGTAAAATAAATATTTTATTAAAATATTAAATTATATAAAAATAGTAGATTCTTTTTTAGATGCATAATTTGCAAATTAAAATATTGATAACCTTGAAAGAATATTTATACATAATTTAAATCATATTAACTATATGTTTTATAAGGTATATAAATAATTTATTAGTTATATTATCTATTGAAATTTACTTGATTATAAACTTTTATAAATCATTTTGCTTCTTAAAAAAGATTAAAGACATCAAATAAAAAGTAATATGTTATATATAAACAAGTCTTCGTTATAGATTTTGCCTAAGGCTCCAAAATGTTTACATTTAGGCCTGGTCCCATCTATCCTCCTAAAGAGAAATTTGGTTTCAAACCCCGAACAGTACACCATGCTAATATGCCTAGATGATACACTATCTTTGTGGCTGACAGCCCTCATAGTACAAAATTATCAAGGGCGCCACTTTGCTGGCACAGAGTTAACCATTGCTTATTCTCTGGATATCATCATTGCTTCTTCTCAAAGGAAAGAAGTTCACGACCCGTAGACCTTCCACCTCCACGCGACATTGCTCCGTCATGCTTTTGCCGGCCTATTGCGAGAAATTCCCCATTGTTGCCTCCGTAGGAGTCTAAGTTGTGCCTATCTTTTGATCCGGGTAAAATAGTGTCTCATCATATTGCAACACGAACATTGGGCATATTAGCCTCACTTGTGAAGTAAATCATTGCACCTATAGTCAATTAGGAGAGAATCAATATATTCCTTTTCGGCAGGGATTATCCTTCCCAAACGAAGCATACAATTATCCGTTGTACTTACTGAGCTCTACAAGTGTGCTTATTCCCCTTCTTCTTTACCATGGCAAGTCTTCGTGAAACAACTCCGATGAGAAGGAAAAAAAAAAAGCGTTAAGAGACCCTCCTGACCCAACTCTAGACACTCCGAGATCCTTTTCTATACTATACTCTTTACAAGATAACACTATTATATTATATATTCCAAAAAAAATTGTCTGATTCAAGTTTTTCCTTATGCATAAATTTGATATGGGCAAAATATTTTTTTGGCTTTACGAAATTTCATATCATCATTGCAGTATGATATATTGAAAAGCTCATGTTTTAAAAAGCTAATTTTATACTTTAAAATTTGCAAAATATATTACGATTTCTACTTTATAATGAATTTAAATATAATTTGATTCTTGGAAGGAGACATCATGGTAAAATAAGAGCTTATTGAGAAGTTGGAATTTATACTTTCTACTTCTCTTAAAGCTTCCTTTAAAAAATTCTATTTAATTTGATCTACTTTACTTATACAGAGATGAGAGAAGCCAAAAAAACAAATTAGTGATAAATAAGGGAGTTGAATATGTGAAAGGAAACTCACTATTGCAAATGGTTTGCAAACGTGGGTAACGACCAACCACACTCTAGCAAAGAGGAGTTTGTCACTTCTGAAGTCTAACTTTGAAAGTATGTGGTACCATGTAGTTCATCAAGTAAGTCTTTGATAAAGTGAATAAGGAACTTGTTTTTCACATTCAAACGTCTATGATATGTGCAGAAGCGCCAACTTTCATCCTTCTTTTTTTATAAGCACAATAGGAGAGGCAAAGGCACTATTGTTTTCTCTTATAAACCCTGTTGCCAGCATTTCATTCACCATTTTTTCAGTTTCACTCTTCTGGGCATGAGGGTGCCTATACGGTTTTGAACATCATAATTCCCTTCATCAAATAAACTAGTTGCATACTTGCATCCACCAAGATTTGTTTCCAAGTCTTGACCTTGGAGCTATTATGTGCGAGGTAATGGTGCTGTCACGCGAATGCTTTCCCCTCCATAAAAGCAATAAAAGCTTCTCAGTTGTTAAGGATGAATGCATCTCACTCCTTACACAGAAGCACACACTTACACGTTCTCCTCACACATACGAATTACACAAGGCCTCCAAAGAGGAACTATAACAATTTCATTTAGCAAAACCATCATTATTTCAGTTTCTCCCTTCAAATCACACGTATAACTAACAGTCAATTCTTAACTGTATTAACAGTCACATCCTGCTAAAACATACCTACAACTATAAAAGAATGTGTTAGAGTTAGAGGAGATGGCACAAAAATCGTCCTTGACTTGTTGTGTGGAATAGGCTCGATAGGTTTGACAATTGCAAAATGGTAAGGGATCTCTTTAGTTTGGATTTTCTTCTCATGCTTTTATTTTATGTTTTTATGAGTATTTATAATATAGCAAATATTAAAAACAATCAAAACAACTATAATTTATTTTTACTGTTTTATAAAATTTCTTTATTTCTTTTAGCAAATCAAACACAAAAACACTACTTTTAACTTCTTCCTTCCTATTTTTAAACCAAACACATACATAAAATAAAAAAATAGAAAAAAAATATAAATAAACATGCCCTAAATATTTTTTTTAATCTAGTTTGAGTATATTTTAGGACAAACTGTCAAACCATAAATGTACTTTTTTTTAGCATTGAGTGTGTTTGCCTTTTGGAACTTTGTTAGTCTGTGATCACTAAAGAGGAAAACTAATTCATTTTTCATAATCTAATATTGAAGATGATACAACTTTTATGTACAAGGTAGTTCTGAAGAGCACCAAATCATATAAACAATACTACATGACAGTACTTTAGCAGCATTAACTTTCATATATGTTAAGTCATAAAATATATTGAACCAAAAACAGGTGAGCAAGTAGCAGCGGCAACTCAAAGACGGTTGACACTATTGGCACCACATCATTTTTTGGCTTCACCACACAGAAATGAGTTTTAGAATCTGACAGTTTAAAATTTTCCTCGCCTAGGTTATAAAACCCGTTTTGAAACTGATTCTAGAATCTAGGCGGACTTTTCTTCAACTGCCGGATTCTAGAGTCCAAGCAAAATGTAGCGAGCCAAGAAATGAGTGTGGCGCAGATAGTGTCACGCTTCAAAGTGATCTCAATATTTGGAGTGTTGAGTAGAAGTCCATAAAGAACTAAGAGTGCGAAGACGTTGAAAGTATTCAGCCATAGCTACCAAACCTTGAGCTGTTTGCCCAATTGTTAGGATCCGAGACATGTGCAGCAGAGTTTGTTGCCTTAGGTGATCTGCCTGTGGACACGGAAATCAATACATTTTAGTTATTGGTTATAATCTAACTGTAACGGATTTGGATCTCTCATGTTAACTACTTTTAACATGATGGCATTTTGTGTGTACCTCTTTTTTTTTAATAAAAAATGACAGAATGTGTTGCTAGCATTATCCTACACACCCCACAGAAATGACAGAATGCTCCAAATTTCTGATATTGAACAAAAGTTTCTGTTAGCAGTTACATTACCTGATTTACAAAACCTTCTAGTGCTTCACCTTTATCCAAAGCAGCAGCCATCTCAAACCCGTAGTTTCCGATAACCAGCGGATCTGCGGGTATGTTATGGACCAGACTCTGCTGAAGTTTCTCCAAGCCTAACGAAAGCGCATCTTCGGCTTGCTGAGACGATAGACGCAGGTTGTTAATGCTAGCAATTTGTTGATCACTCAATGGCTCAAGCTGTGGTACAATTATCTGTAAAGAAATATCAGATAGTTTCTACAAGGTTATTATGATTTTTTCAGAAAAGCTTTTAACATAATGCAAAATGTATTGTCCACAAATGTTTATAGGAGTAAAAAATTTTCTGTATAAACATTAGTATCATTAGATATTTCTACCTAAATTTCAAAGGCTAGTTTTTCCAATAAATTTGAATGAATTATCAAGAATTATACTGGATTCTTATGTTTGTATTGTATTATTTTAGAAGCTTCAGAAAACCACTTCTAAAGAACTATCAAGAATTATAACAAATATAACAATTTGAATAGGATTGCAAAGTGAGAAAATATGAAAGATGATATAGAGAACTTATTCTGCATTACATTTATGAGCTGTGATGGGCGAGATCCTCCAATCCAAAGAAAAAGGCGCTCAACGGACGCTTTCCAAGCGCCAGAGAATAGGTAAAAGACATCAGCTTTTGCAGCATCAGTTTTGATCCTGAAAAGATTTGAGTAGTGGTTCAAGCTACTGTCTACAAGTGGTTGAAGCTGTATTTCAGATGCATTAGTTTGCAATGCATTTCTTAGTTCTTCTTTTTGTCTATCCTGCTCTTCAACCCAATGTCCATACTCAATTTCAAAAATTGATATTCCTGCTTCAAAGAACAAGAAAAGAACATTTCATAAATTGATATTCCTGCTTCATAAATTAGGAAAACATAATGGTCTGTTTTGGTTTACATGTACATTTTCTGTTTTTATAAGTAATAACAAAAGTGTCATATTGTTTTTATTTTGTGTTCTGTTTTTAGGAATTTGTACAAGAAACAAGAAAATCTTATTTCCAGTTGTTTCAATTGTCTTAGAAAACAAGATGAAAACAAAGTAGGAGTTTTGTAATTATTCTAAAATAAGAAATGAAAACGCAAACCAAACGTACCCTAATTAACCACAGTGTAAATGAGATCATAGCTAGACATGTTAGTTAACTTATTGAAGCTTTGTTTTATTGTCAATGAGACTTGTAACTACAGATGAAAATCTGTATTTGCGCACCACACTCATTTTTTAGCGCACCACACACAAAACAGAAATTAATATCCAAGCGAACAACAAAGCGGAAATTAATTTCTATTTTGCTGATTTGTTCAACTACCAGAAATTAATCTCTAAGCGAATGTGTGATGGCCCAAAAAATATGTGTGGTGCGCATAATCGCTACCAAAGATCAGTGAATGAAACAAGAGAAATATGCATTTACATTTAATACACATGCATAAACAGAAACCATACTACAATATCTGCAACTGCGTCTTATAAACAAAGTAGAATAAATAAGATTGAAAAACAGAAAATTATGGATCACAAACCTGAGTTTATTGTTCCACATGATCCCATATAACTGACATCAAACGCGTTGCGTATGTATAGACCCTGCAAATCAACATTTTAAATTATGCTTAAACTTGATAAATCAAAATAAAAGAGTAATTAAGATAATGATTTTCTTCTTGTGATTACCTGTTTTCTTGCTTTCTCAAGCTCCAACTCCAATTGCATGAGCTTCAAACGGCTTGTTTCTAATTGTTGAACATAAGCCTGTGAATTCAAAAAATTACAAATCAGATTATAAACACTGGCTAACATCTTTTGAATTCAATTTCTACAACCTTCTTTCGCAGCCGACATTTTCGAGCCGCCTCGCGATTTTGAGCTAGACGTCTTAGCACCTACAGATAAATATTATGCAGCTATAATAATGTCAGAAATTCAAATGAAAACCATTCATGTCTGATATCAGATCTTCAAAAGCACTGGTTTTAGTTTTCTTTCAACACATAAATGTGTAACATAAACAATTATGTATGAAACATGGAAAAGATAATTGATAAGGAAATTAAACACATAAAATGAATATATATTGATGGAATTTCTTCACCTTACTAACAGCTTTTTCAGTAGACTCTTGATCATCTCCGGAACCTTCTCTTGATTCATGAGGATTACATTCAGACTGCACAAAATCAAATTTAAAAAAAGACTCTTGTAAACTAATTTTCCATAAATAAACAACTAAAATTAGAGAAATTCATGTGTTTTAACCTTGTTCTCTTTGCTAGTGTTCATGATTAACATAGGGGAAGCAATTGAATTCAAGCTGCCATCAACTTTGAAGCTATCTCCCCACATGCTTACTTGATGGAATGGCTCATATAGGCCCATACTTTTTGCTATCACTAGTTGAGTTGATGAAGAACTCATAGCTACAAATTATGCTAAAAAAACAATTTTTTTATCTTAAATTGGGATTTAGTATAACATATTTCAGATAAAATAAAACCGGGAAGTCAAGAGTTGATTACTATATAACAGGCAAAAAACTGAAAGCTGTATTTATTGCTGCTGGAAATTGAATAAAACTTTAGGCATGTTTACTTGGCGTTTTTATTTTTTGTTTTTATGAATAATTGTAATACAAAAGCTATCATGTTTTTATTTTATTTTCTGTTTGCAGAGATTTATATAGCAAACATTGCAAACAATCAAAATAACTATGATATATTTTTAAATTAAACTTAACAACACTACTTTTTAGTTCCTTCTCTCTTTTGATTTGAACCAAACACATACATAAAATAAAAAATTAAAACAAAAAATAAAAATATAAAGTAAACACACCCTTAACATTAGGAACAGAAGTTTGCACGTGATAAATGTTCTGTTGTATCTAGCATAGTCTAAGTAAAAATGAGAATTTACTTAATTAATACCAGTGTATTTGAAAACAAATCAAGTCAGGTTAAACGTGAATCTAAAATATAAAAGCTATTATTCTTAGTTATGCTGAATTACTTCCATATTTATCTCGTTCAAATGTGGAACTTGACAAGCACTATGTATATTTGATGACACTAATATGCAAATCTTGAATTGATCAAAACTAACTTCTACAAAAAGGAAAAAGCTGAAATCAGATCAGTTCAGATTACCATGATTCCATTAACTCAGAAATAAAATTACTCCTCTGGCAACCCTCTTTAAATCATCCCAAAAAATAAATTGAAAAAGAAAATCAACAAAGAAGAAAGTAAATGCAGGACAACATCATACATGATATTATCTGTAAGAGGTGAATTAACACTCCAGTTCTTCAGTACTGATGCTTTAGCCCTCTTTACAGAACAAGCTTTTGCCCAAAACGACAGCGTTTCAAGTTAGGTATGATGAAATTAGAACAGAACATCAGACAGAACAAAAAGAAAGCCAACACATAGCTAGCTAGCATGAAAGAATCTGCAACCACACCAATATAAATATTAGTCATATATATATAATAAACATAAATTCACTAACTATTAATATCATGTAAATAAGCTATTAAAAGCAAAGCACTCATTGAATAAAATAATTGAAATTAGAATGTGTGATAAAGAAAACAATGATTTCTATATTGAACAAAACTTTTTCTAATATCCTACTAGGTATTGCTTTACTTTGATATGGATCAACTTGCTAACGTTATTACTTTACACTGCTGCAAGAGAAATACATTGAAAATTCTATAGTGCATTCAAAATCAAAAGGGAAGAAATAAGAAAGGGAAGTGCCTATAGCTCACACAGCTTTTCTTATTGAGTTGATAATAAAGAGATCTTTGACTGACATGATGAGTGGTGAAGATGTTACTTCTAATTGCATGATTCATATCATAAATAAATGAATTTGAGAAGCATATAGCATGTGGGGCCTACCTCAAAGTACTACGACCGTCCGATTTGTACTCCTTATAATTTAGATCTTTTGATACCATTTTACTTTCCATCTTCTATTTGGTCAAACGTGAACCGGTAATGTATTATATTTGAAGGTTTTAATGTCAATTATTAGTGGTTCACATTTGAGCAAAAAGAAGATGAAAAACGAAAAAATGTAGTATAAGATATAGATTCCATCCAACATACTCTAAACACAAGACGAGACGAAAAGACGACAATCACATCGATGCCATAAGACCGACACTAAATAGCATAGGCTAAACCGACACTAAAACTATGCCGATGCAAAAGAAAACATAGTTATTAATATTTTTTTTTGGTGAATTAAAATTGTGGAGGAAAATTTTATAGAGATTAGAGCAACATAAGTAAACTTCACTGTGAAATATTTTTATACATTTTCTCAAACTATACAGGCATAACATGCTTCCACTAGCCAATCCCATTTGAGTATTTATTAACAATTATATAAGTAATAATACCTCCGATCTAAAATATAAACAAAATCCAATCACTTTCTTCCATATTAATGAATATATTCCTAAATTTCTCTTACCTTATTTTAACTTGTGAGTATACCTTATTTTAACTTAATGAGTATACCTCCGGTCTCTTTTTAAAAGGGTAATTTAGACAATAAAATTATTTTATTAATGAAAATTTAAAATTTTAATAGAGTTAATCACTTTTCTTAATAAGCACAATTAAATTGTCTTTTGCTTGTATTTGATATCGAAGGTAGTATCATATTTTCGAAAAAGGATCCCTTCATTTTAAAAAATAACATGATATATCTCTCTCCTAATATATATTAAATGCATATTAAATATGTGGGTTCATATAAATATAAATATACTTAGATAAACATGAATATATTTAGATAGATATAGAAATATCATAATATGTTAGGTGATCTATTCCCTATATTTTCCCAAGATATTCCATTTATTATTAATTAAATTAAAATAAAATTATATCCACCACCACTAAGAAGGTCTCTCACTTCACTTCACTTGGAAATTAATAAAACGGGTATTATTGATTTCTTCCTACATGTATAAGTAACTAGAGAGAATCCAGAGAATGGCTATAATAAGTATATTGTGAAATTATAATTTAAGGACCTTATCGTGTTAGGTTATGAAAGGAAAGTATCTAATTAATTTTTCTTTAACAAAAGAGGCACCACATGCACCTTACACCTCAACTTTCGATAATCAAATCAAAGTAGAATTAATTATTTTGTTGATCATACACCAATATCCAAATGATCAAACCGTAGATTCGCTTCAAATTGTCCCTTTCCACCTCACATGGAAATTAAAAGCTATGTGTTTCATAAACGACACCCGATCCAAAATGCTTTTTGTAAAGAAAGGATAAAAGATATAATACAAGAGTAAAGTACCACATAGATGTCCAACTTTACCAGAAAAGTTCACACAGGCTCATGATTTTTGCGGAAGTTCACTTAGGTCCCTAATTTTATCTAACGTTGTTTAATGAGGTCCCTAATATTAACTACCGTTTAAAAAAGTTCAAATCAGTCATCATATTTGAATCAAACGTTTAAATTAGTCCACATGTTTATTAATAAAAGTTTAAATTAGTCTTTGTGTTATGTATCAAAAGTTCAAAAAAGTCCCTATATTTATTATTAAAAGTTCAAATCAGTCCCTATGTAACAGTGGTTAACGTCAAAGACCTAGATGAACAACATTAGACAAAGTCAGGGACCTAAGTAAACTCTCATGAAAGTCAGGGACCTAAATGAACTTTTGTTACAAAGTTAGAGACCTATATAATAATTATTTCTATTATAAAATAATTGATTCAAGTCAAACATACTTCTTTTATTTATTTAAGAGTAAGAGGTCTTAGGTTTAAGTGTGAATGAAAAAAATTTATTAGGAGAATAAACATTATTAATGATGTAAATGTTTTTGGTTCGAATAAAATTGCTTTATGTGAATGATATATGTGGTTAGAAAATAAAAATAAAAAAAAATAAAATAAAAGAAAGGATAAAAGATTTATTTAAAGTAGACGTGTGTTTCTCTTTTATTTCATTCTTTTTCTCTGCCTCTTTTTCATGATCAAAAGCGTTAGGGTGATGAGCTCAACTTAAACCAATAATTTCCCTTAGCCTCAAATATATGAAGAAAAAAAAAATCTCAAGTTTTTTAGCTCAAACTATAAAAATATTTTAAGTATTTTTTCTCTATTTAATATTATTATTTTTATTATACCATTAATGCACTAGTTTACTTTTATGTTAGAGATTGAGAATGTTATTTTGCAATAAATATTATAAAATATATTTTAGTAATTGCATTTAATCATTTAAATAAAACTAAACTTGACACTATATATTTTCGTTTGTCTCTTGAAAATAACATTTTATTAATTAGTACTTGATTAGGGACTAAAATTAAAAATGTTGATAAGTATATAAACCAAAAAATTAAATAGTAAAAATTAAAATATAAATTTTGGTACATAGAGAGACTAAAACTAAACATTTTTAGTGTATGAACAAAAAGAAAATAACTGATATTAACTTTCTAAATCAATATATGACAGATTCATTTTTTAGGTGACCTTATTGGATGTTGGATTATTCTATAAACCTTAATTAAACGGTACATATTATTAATTTGAGCACCAATTATCAGAAGGAAGGTAGGATTACGTCAAATTTGCTTTAAAGATATAAAAGATAAAAAAAAGTTAAAAGTAAATTAAAGACATAACTACTTTGCCTAGTGGTACTGCATGATGCCCCGTCATTTTGCAAATTAATGCTAACCTTTTTTTTTTTTTTTTTTGCATACCCCACTAAAAGAATTTTCTCCACTATAAGAAGGAAGGTACGTGATCTGGTTTCTAAGTAATTGTGGCCTATGTGGGTGACAATAACTTGATTAATTAAGTTATTAATAGTACTAATTAATTAACTTTTTTTGCGATGGAGATAAAACACTCTACAAAATAACTAATAGGAGCTGCATGTAGTGGCTAATGACGATAGAATCTTTTGTTTTAACTCAAGTGAGAATTCACAAATGGAAAGGTACTACATTCATGATTTATGGAATATTACCGTATTCTCCGGATCTTTTATTCTGATTCATGGGTAAGACATGGATAACTTATTTTAAAGAGAGGGAAAATGAGGGATGGCAAGAGAGAGTGTGAGATAGGGTAATGGCGGCAGTTAGTTTGCTCACTACATTTATTTTTGTGTTCACCAAATGAACCATTTTTTTAAAAGAAAAGACCTTTGGTCCGATATTAATTTCCGAGCTAGTTTTAATTTTATTTTCTACACATATACTTGTTCGAACATTAAAGTCTGTATTCCACGACATTAACGTCTCTATATGGGACAAACACCACAAATTCTCCAATTAGAATAAAAAATTGTCTCAACAATATAGACATTAATGTCCAACCGAGTATGAGAAGTTTGTGTTGGGCGCAAGAATCAGTTGGTGAGAAAAGTAGTAGCCATAATGACTTAGATTGGAAAAGCTCTATGTACATAGGATCACGAGGGAGTTCGTGATATTTTTCTTCACTAACTTCCTAAAAGACTTTGGGCAAGTTAGATGTGAAGCGTGCTATGGAAGTGGGGTAGAGAGTCAAATATCTAAATTCCAGTGAGATATTTGACGGAGCGAGGGAGTTTGGACTCTCTCTTGTCACTGGAAAGGTCTAGTATGCGAGAGAAAGAGAGAATGAGTGTGTAGGAACCACCTTGACATGTGAGACTCACATGTCAAGGTGATAATAATTCTCACACACTCATTCTCTTTTTTTCTATCACACTAGAATTATCTAGTGATTGAAAAGGTTTTTTCTCGAAGGGTAACTTCTTATTGTTGGAATACAATCTTGTATATTTGCTGCTGTTAGAAGTAGGATGGAATAGAGAACAAAGAACAACAAACAAAGGAGAGCTAGGGAACAAAGACTTGAGAGAGATGAGAGAATTTTTATTAATCATCTATTAACCAATGCAACAGTAACTCTTATATATAGAGTACTCTATTAATTGTGCTTCACACTATTAGTTACTAACTATAATTTTGTTCCTAAATTAACTAACATATTATCTACAAAGTGCATTAACTAGCATTTGAATTATATACAACACTTCCCCATCATTCAAATACTAATAGAAATAACTCCCACCTGAGACTTCATTTCTTCAAATATGTTCTTCTTTATTGACACGTCTACAACTTGCTTCTTAGAGGGACAATACTCCAGCTCTAGCCTTCCCTTGTTAACTTGGTCTCTCAAAATGTGAAATCTTGTCTCCATATCTTTACTCCTTCCATGTGACACTGGGTTATTAACAACGTTAATGACTGATTTTGAGCAACCATAAGTTGCTTCTTAGAGCACCACGATATTGGTGCACCAAGAAACCTGAATGAAGTAGCATGCAGTGCTTTTCTTCCCATCCTTGTCACTTGCCTAATCAACATTAGACCAGCCCAGCAACTCATACTCCTCTTGCTTTGAGCTATTGAGGAGCAAAACACCATAATCCATTGTTCCCTTAAGGTACTTCAATACCCTCTTTGCAGCAACCAGGTGTGGCTCCCTATGATCATCCATAAATAAACTAACAAACCCAACTACAAGCAGATATTAGATCTGCTATTACAGAGATATCTCAAGGAATCAATCAATTGTTTGAACCTTGCGGCATCAACAAATTTCGCTGCTCCATTGATGCCAAGATTCACATTGGACTCTGTTGGTGTTGTCGTTGTGTTGCAGCTTAGCATCTTGAACCTCTTTAGGATATCGGTCACATATTTCTTCTGGTGAAGTATGATTCATTGGTTGAGTTGGCACATCAGATTAGATGAGTCCAGTTACCGTAACTGCGACGAACGCCTCTATGGTCCTTATGTTTATAAGATTAATGAACAAGATTGTTCTGACGATTGTTAAAAGGACATCAATACATTGTTGGGTTTAGATGTACAAAATGTGTCATGTAGCTAACACTTGTCTTAGTAGCGCAAGCGGGAGATTTTTGGAATATGGCCTACTAGACAAGTGATTGAGCACGTGCGCTTGAGAACACAAAGATGCATGTATAGTGTTAAAATGACTTGTCGATATACCAACATAAAAAATAAGGCCAAAACTGATATAATTATTTAGTGGACCTTGTATCGTCAATAGTTGCTAAAGGTTACTAAGTGTAGTGGGCTGCTCTATAAGCGCATAGCCCAGAAGGCGTGGCTACTCACCTTGATGGGCCGATTAGTAGTCATAACCCATTAGGATTAATAATGGGGTGACACTCCATATAAACACTAACTTATGACTCTAAAAGACATGCTTGACTTGTTCGGTGCCACCAAGGTTAAGAGCACGTGTATGAGTGCTCATTACTTGTAATGAGTAACCCTTTTCTCTTTCGACATGGACTCAGGCATATTATGCTTTCGCTTATCTCTCTCTCAAATCTATTCGGTCATGATGTTGGTCCAAACGAGTCTCCGTTCATAAGGGTTGGAACGTTGGTTCCTTTACTAAGATGTCACTTCGCAACGTAGCCAACCTCATGGGCTCTTTAATGGTGGTGTGTTTATGTAGTCAAATAACCTTCTTTAAAAGGTTCTGTAAACCTCCAAGAAAGAAACTTACATCAATAGCCTCATTAACCTCCACTCTTATCAACAACTCATTAAATTTCTCCAAATACTTCTCGGAGGAAATCTCATGTTTAAGTTTGGATATCCCTGAACTCCTTTAGCATCTCTTCCAACTCAAAGAATATCCCTGATAATTTTTTCCAATCAATATAAAGATATAGGGGTTTTCAGTATGATCAATAATCTTCTTTGAGTGACATTAGGATGCTTCTTTATTAACAATCTATGTAAAATCTACGACATTGTCCTTCTTCAGTTTATCTTGCTTCGCTGAATTATCTTTTCCATCATCATATGCACCGGATCAGTTGAATCCCTTGTATACTGTTGAGATTCTTCCAATGAAATGCATTGTTTCTTAGGGGAAAAAAAAGACTTAAAGCATCATAAGGTGCTAGGTAATTTATTTTTTTTTTAAAAAAGGAGAAAACAAAGAAAGAAAATGGAAAAAGAGTTGATTTTAGGGTCCGCCTGCTTCTTGGCGAACAAGTATGCCATTGAATGTAATCCGTCCGATTTATTGTATAATATTCAACAAACATGGTGAGTGAGAAGAAATTGAAACAACTTATCACATGCTTTTGGGTTATCACAATTGCTATTAAATCCATTGTAGATAACATTTTTGTTTTACAATTATATTGAAATTGCAAGTAAATCCTTTGCACAAATAAATGACTAATCCACTTGGACATTTAACAATATGGTAAAAGTGTCACAATCGGGGTCACGGAGGCGACGGTGGTTAATAAAATAAAAAGAGTCACCACTAAGATTTATTAAATGAAATCTTAGAAAAACTTAAAAAGAAGGTTTTTGAAACCAAGTTCAGATACGAGAATCGATTACGAGTGAGGAAGGTACTAGCACTCCACAACGTCGGCTGAGCAAGCGGTTACCTTCCAATTAATGTGCAAAATAATAATTGTGAAAATATTTATTATCACTCCAAATTTTTGTTATTGAATTAAGATTTATTTATTAACAAGAGGGGTTTTTTTTTTTTTTGGCTCGACAAGTTCGATTCTCGCTCATACATATCCTCGATTCAAGGAGAAATCAAAGCCACATAGTTCTTGAGTTTTTTTTTTTTTGAAAATGATTGATTTTTGAAAAGCGGGCGGATTCAAGTTAGCACTTGGCTACTAAGTGTACCGAAAGTCTGAAGGAAGAAATTGCAACTCAGTCATATTTTTAAGTGAAATATATATCCATTTTTTTAAAGAGAAAAAGGGTATTTTTAGAAAAGATTAATTAAGAAAACACTGGGTTTAAATTAGCACGAGGCTACTCAGTAAACCCAACTTGACAACTTGACTCTGAAGGAAGCATTCGCAACTTAGTCAAATCAAGAATCTTCGTTCATTTCCCTTTTTTTAAAACAAATAAATTTAGAAAAGATTAATTAAGAAAACACTAGGCTTAACACAAAACTACTCAGTAAGTCTGACTTTTCTAAAGGAAGCATTAACAACTTAGTCAGGTATACAATCAAGTTACATTATGAATTTTATTTTAATCAAATTTCACTTTGCAAGCTCAAAAATCACAGTTTTTTTTTGTTAAAACTGTCTCAGAGTTATTATATAAAATATCTTGCTAGCCTAAGAAGGTTTTTTCTTTTTAAATTGAATGATAGTCCAAAAGTACAAAAATGAACCGCGTCCCAACAGCAAAAATAAAAGGCGAGAACATACCACACGACACAAAAACAACATTGGGTGGTGCATAAAACAACAAAAAAGAAATAGAAAGAAAGGGTTGGGGTGCCAATAGGAAAAAGAACGAAAAAGACAAAAAAAATTCATCACAAATAAAAGATGCAAAAAGAAAAAATATAACGAGGCCCAACTAAAAAAACTAAACTAGCCAAAAAAATTTAAAAAGGGACGTCCTCCTCTTTAATGCTAAAGAGCACCGCCACGGGAGGGGCAACGACCATCGCTGGCGGCGGCTGTGATACTTATGGTGATGATGGATAGTCAACTCAGTACAAATAAAAATAAATCATGGCCTGTATTATTTGTGCGCAGAGAGAAAATCAGAGATTTTGAACTGAATTGGGCTAGAGGGGTCAATCTCATGCGCGCGAGGCCAACCCACTTTTTATTCAAGCTTACTATGAGACCCTCTTGGTATATAAACTCTTTTAGAAAATGTAAACCAAACCATGTGAGATTTTAACCTTTTGAAATAGTACAAACTCCCTTTATATACTCCTGAAAAAATTATGATATTTCTTCTCTCTGTTTTTTTTTTTCTTTTTGTCATGTTTGGTAGGGTTTGTCATTTGATGTGGGAAAATAGTTGGCCATGCTGGGTAGGTCGGGCTACTTGTGTGTAGTATATGAAAAACAAATTAAGTTATTATTATTTTGGTAAGAGAACAATATTAAACTATTAGGGAAGAGAAAAAAGAGACTATATAATAAAGAATTGAAATACATATTTAATATTGGGGGACGTAATAAATAGTGGAATAAAATTAGAATTAGTGAGTTTAAATGATAAAAGTTTATAAAAATGGTTGAGAAAAATATTTTACTCCCTATATTTCAGATAGAAGTAGAGTTTTTTTATTTATTGATTGGCAATAGTAGTATATGATTTTTTTTTTCAAATTATAAAACTTTAATTCACATTGTAGTATAACTGATTTAGGGTTTATAAAATAAGTATTAATATTATTAATAGCATAAATTATACAAATTTATATTTATTCAAATTTATATAAGAAAGATTGAATTACATTGATTAAATAACAACTAATACAAAAATATTTTTCAATAAAATTAAAAATTTAGTTTAAGTTTATAAATATAATTACCTTCGAAAAAGTTGTATAACCAAATTGGTCCGGGTAGTGTACGTAATAAAGACTAAACATGTGATCAAGTCAAACCCAGAAAGTGGAAAACTTGTTCTCGATAGGACTTTGAAAACTAACATACAGTAACATGTATTTAGTTTATATTAGTATTGTAGATTTTTTTTGAAAAGTCAAGATAAATATGTATTACCTCCGTCTTAGTTATAAACAAAAAAATTTTGAAACTTCTTCGTCTAAAATATAAGTAAAATTCAACCTCTTCCTCCTTATTTAATGTTAATTTCAAGTATTTTTCTCATATTCAATGCCATTTGACCTATTGTGACAAAAAAAATTACCATTTGACCTATCTAAATGGGAGAGAGAGTATTTTTTTTAATTGAAACTTATGTTTTTTTTAATAAAATCAAGAGAATCAAATACAAGTAATCAACTTTTTTAATATGCACAAATTATATTTTTGTTGCTTATAACCAAGACTGGAAGTAGTATTAATCAGCAGTACAACGGATACTCACCCATTTATACGTTGAAATCCCACCAAATAAGAATACAAAATTCTCCAACTATCAAGAGTAAATCACAAATGCAAAACACATGAACTAACAAACACTGCTAATACAATTAAATGGGCATGCACACCAGCAAGCATATAATATCCCGCCCCATTTCCTTCTGAACTGCTTTTCAACCATTCAAAAGCCCTCCTTCCACCAGCCTCGAATACAGTATTTGATATATCTCCGCGAAAAATAATCTTGTCTAGAGAATCAAATCTGATATATCTTCGCGAAAAATAATCTTGTTTCAAGGTTTAATAGAGGTAAAAAGACCCTGAAAGACCAAAGTGTTCATGACAAAAGAGTAAAAACTGCCTGAAATTCCAGCCAAGCCATCTCCCTAAATCATAGGCGAATTCATTATGGGCATGTTTGATAACGCTTATAAAAACAATTTTTAGTTTTTTGATTATTAAAAATTAAAAACATGACAAAAAGCCCTTAATTTTCTTGTAGTAGTTAGCAGATTGAATCCAACTCAAAATCATGAGGAGTTATTTTCAGTTGTGACCTAAGTGGATGACTTTTATTGGGAGTTGTAGTCTCATGTGTATGCTGGGCAATAAATTATGTAACGCAATACCTCTCAATTAAGTGACTATTTACTTTTATTCACGCCATGCAACCAAATCTCGGTGCTGCCCAACAATTTTTGACACTAACCAATTTCTTATCATTTCACGGTAACCTTCACATAAACAACAAAAAATATTCTATGTACTATCTTACCATCAATATTTTTATGTCCTTCACTCATTCTTACACTAAAACCCACCTTTTTAGCGTAAGAATTGTAAAAGGAATGAGCAGCCACTTCAGTGTCAAATTCCATACGGACTTTTGGTATGAATTCATCTTGAATTGACTGATGTATCTACACTTTTTTTCCTTGTAATTTGTCACAGCTACCATTATCATTGACATTTTTATCTTTAAGCTTGTGACTATTTTCATTGCTGGGTGTTTGATGTTCTCTTACAACTATTGTTTTCCTAATTTGTGTCACCTAAAAAATAAGTTATAATTAAAAAAAAATCAGAACTTTCAAAATTTGAATCCAAATAAAATATAAGAATAACTCAACAAGAAACAATATTATATTAAACTGAAAACTGACAAATAAAAATATTAATTATTTAAGTTACAACGTGGAAAACTTCATACATAAGAAAGAATTCTAAAACTAATAAAGCTTGGACTATGCTGTGAAAAAACTCCCAAAATAAAAAGTATAGGTATATTTTTTTTTATCGGTTAAACACACACTACACTGCTCCTAAATCTATTCCTAATTATAACCACCGGAGATTAAACCCCACACCTTCAGCTCAATAAGCTTCTCCTTATGCCACTTGAGCTATAAACTCTCGACAAAAAATATAGGTATATTCTCTTACAAAATCTTCTTAATAATCCTTCTAATAATCTATAAGAAATGTACTAAATCAAAAAAAAAATATATACATATACATATTATCTTAGTAACAAACAATTATTCATAGTCCTTAAAAAGTTTTCTAAAAATACTAAATAACATTTGTTTAAAATTAATTATTTGTAATGTAACAGTGCTCTAGAGAGGTTAGTTCATTGAAAGCAGGAAAAAAAAATACTATGTGTGTTTGGATTGGAGTTTGATAAAGGTGAATCTATTGCATCTATAAGCTAAAAAAAAGTTGCGTTTATGTTTTACCCCGTTACAACGTCGAAATTGCCTTCAAACGTGATTTTGATTTCTAGCAAAATATGCTTCAACATTGATTTTTCCTATTTTAACATAATTTTAAAACTAAAATCACCTTAAAAACGTCAAAACAAATTAAAATAAAGAATGTTAACAAAGTTTTCATCGATATTTTTTTTTGATAAACAGCTTTCATCAATATCCAATACAAAGTTTTTGTCTTTAGTGATAGGTAAACTTACTCGAATGGAATTCCTTTTCTTCACCGATGAGGCAGTGTGAAATCAACAGAGAGAGAATAAGTGGAGAGAGAAATTTTTTGTTGATACACGGAAACCTAAAAAACGTTAAAACAGTGTGGTGACTTAACGGAGCTGTGCCAAAAATAGAAATTAAAAGAGTCAAATTTTGATAGATGACATGGCAAATAATGATCGGTGGGATAGCAATTGGATACAGCATTAAGGGATATGAGATTTAAATCCTAGCTGAATATCCTCTCACATAAATATCTGCGAGGTTGTTCTAGGCCTCTTTAGCCTTTAATGCATCACCAGTTTAGAAGAGTGTGTGTAAAGTTATGGAACAATTACATGATGGTTTCTCTTTCCGTTTTGGCATGAGTGGTATGTCTTTTTGGTATGATAATTGGTATAATAGAGGTCTTCTTTGTAACTTTGTTGATTTTGTCCACATATCTGATACTGCTTTGAGTGTGAAGGATCTGTGGAGCAATGATGAGTGGAATTGGGACCAATCCTTGCTAATACCAAATATGATATCAGTAAGAGTTTAATTCCAAAGTATAGGAATTGCCTAGAATTTTGGAGATAGAATAGTCACCTAAATGGTATTTATACTTCTCATTCAACATATTATTGGTTGTCTCAGAGACACGAGCACCATTTGCAACAACACCCTTGGATGTTACTCTGGAAAGCATCAACCCAAGAAAAGATTAAATTCTTGCTCTGGCAAGGCTTTCATAATTCTATCCCTACTAATCTTCTCCGCCATCAAAGAAACATGACCTCAAATCCAAATTGAGCTCACTACTCTAATGGTATAGAAGATATCTTGCATGCCTTCACGGTCCGCACTCTTTAGAAGTGTGGTTTCGTTTTAGTTACATTATTCAGGTGACTGGATAGAACTATAATGGATCCTATCAAATGGCTTTCTCAAGCGCTCTCTTCTCTGTCAGCAATCCCTTTCTGCCATATTCTGTGGTAGATATGGAGGTGGAGATGTAATCATATTTTGGGTGACTCCTATTGGTCTATCAATATGTGTATCGATCAATCCAAGTTGCTTTAGAGGAATCTCACTTGAGTTCTGGAGCTCACCGTCAGAGCAATGTATTGCAGCAACGTTTAGTTTCATGGACACGTCCCATAACAGGCTTCGTCAAGCTGCATGTTGATGGCATCATAGTTCATCAAGTCGCTCATGGCGGCTTTGGAGGACTTTGTAGATGCGAGGATAGTTCGTGGATCTTTGGGTTCCAAGGTCGTAAGAAGGCTTCTAATATCCTTGTGCTCGAGTTGCTCGCTATTCTTGTGGGTCTTAAGGTGGCTAGGGAAAAAGGATTTATTCTTGAGATCGAGTCCGACTCTTTGGAAGCTATTAGATTGATTCATTATGAGGATTGCTCTCATTATCATGCTTACGCTGCTTTGACTGCGGATATTTATTTCTTCTTTAATAAGGATTATATTAGAATGTGAAGATAGCTCATCGCTGGCGGGAAAGAAACCAATGTGCTGACATTCTTCCCAAGGAAATTATTCATATGCCACAAGATTTCATTATCTTTGATGCTTGCTCTAGCTCTGTTTCGCTAGCTCTTTCAACGGACATGATTGAATCAATGTTCCCTAGGGTTTTTAGCTTGTTCTTTTCTTTTTGTTTAGTGTTTTCTTTTCATTCATTTACCAAAAAAATTGAATCATAACATCTACTCCTTTATCTACTAATATATTTTCATAACCTAATTCACTTCTAATTCAAAAAATGAATAATATTAAAATATATTCAATGATAATATTGTTATATCACTACAAGAAAATTCATGGTTAACTACAAAAATTTTGTTAGAAATATCTTTAGTAGCTAATTCATAGTTAAATTGCTTCTGATTAGCTACCAAATAAAATTTCGTAGTTAATTTAGTAGCCACGGATTCACTACTAAATTAGCTACGAAATATAGCTACAAACTATTTTTGTAGCTAATTTATATCGAAATAGCCACTAATTAGCTATTGAATATAATTTCGTAGCTAATATTAATAGTTACTTATTAGCTATTCAATAAGCTTTTGATTAGCTATGAGTATAGCTACAAAAATTTTTTTGTAACTATTATGTATCTAAATAGCTAGTAATTAGCTGTGGAATGTAGTTACAAATTGTTCATAGCTGTGTTGCTACTAATTAGCTATCGAATAAAATTTCATAGCTAAAATTTTTAGTTATTGTTTAGCTACTAAACTAGCTACTAATTAACTATAAAATGTAGCTACAAAATAAATTTTTTCTAGCTAAATTTATCAAAGTGTTGAAAGAACTTTTATTAAATTATATATATAAATTTTAAAATATTTTTATCTAAATAGTACTCCCTCTGTTCCAAAATATAAGAACTTAGCTGTTTTTTTTTTCATGTTCCATAATATAAGCACTTGCACAGAATATAACACAAATTTATTAAATTTTTTCAAATTTATCCCTATTTACTCATCCTTCTACTAACAATATTTATAATTTCTACATTTTATCATTAAAGCAAAAATTTATTCCTCCCAACAAGTCTAACGAATGAGAGCTTGAATAATTACTTTTTAGCTAGAATTTTTATAGTGGAGTAATTAATAATCAGTTTAATGTTCCAAGATGATATCCTTAATTAGGAGAGAGTGAATTTATATTTATTCAAGGGAAAACATGGAATATAATAACAATTTTTTTAAAAAATCTATAAAATAACTACTTTTCTTAAACCGTGTGAAAGACGGCTAGGTTCTTATATTTTGGAACGGAGGGAGTATATAACTTCAACAATAATATATAATTGTTGAAGTCTTATTATTGATAAAGGTCATGCTAATAAGTGTCTTAAATGCATTAGTTAAATTAGTTAAAATATAATAACTACATCTCGTTTAATGTTTTAAATCATACTTTAAAAATATATGCATTGAATGAGAATTTAATTTTTAAAGCAATAAATTCTTTAATTCATATAAAATATTTCTACCGTTATAACCATAGTTATTAAACTCAGACTCGGTCATTGACTCCATCGAAGCATTGAGTCACCGAATCACTAGTTCATTCGATGTATCGAAAAAGATAAACAAATTAAATTTTAAAATTTATAAATAAACAATAAAATTAATAATAATAGTATAAAATAATCTTAAAATATATTTATTTTAAAATTATATTAATAATAATAGTATAAACTAAATTTTCGGATATGAAACTTTTAAATTATATTTTATACAACTAATATATATTATATGCCACACATGTAGATTTAAAGTGTTGCTGTGGTTGTGGTGCTGGTTAAGAGTTATAGAAACCAGGTATCAAATCCGGTTGGACCCATTTCCATCATATTTTTGAAATAAAATGTAGCATCGGGTTTGCTTGTGAACAAGTCATAGCTAATTAGCTATGAAAACAGTTTTACATTTATAAAAATTCAATTTTTTAGCTATAAAATTAGCTACTAATTTTTGTGATTTGCTACGGATTTGTTATGAAAAATTTTCATAGCTAATTAGACACCTAAATTTAGCTTGAATTTTTTTTTTGTAGATAATCAATAGCTAGTCTGTATCTAATCTTATTTGCTACTAATTAGCTTTGGATTAGCTACGAAAATTTTCTAAACAAATATGTAAAATTCTTGTTGTGTATACTCATATTTATTCAAAGAATAAATAATAATGCTAACTCCATAACTACAACATAATTGACCTTTAGCAACATAATTTTTATATAACATTTGTAAAAAATATTGCAAATAAAAAAATGCTACATTTTTTAACAATTTTGTGGACACACTTTGGCCTATATAAGAAAAAACATTCATGAAATGTTGTCAAAACTTTTTTATAACATGGTCTATATACAACATTTATAAAAAGAATATTGCAAATACACAAAGATAACATTTGGTGTAATTTAGCAATGTGTTTTTAGAAATTTAGCAACATTTCAAAAAATATTGCTGAAGGTCAATTATGTTATAATGACTATTCTCATCAATTCAAAGAATTAAGTAGTGGTATTATGTAATACTCTCTCTGTTCCTATTTGTTTATCTACTTGAGGGTAAAAATAAAACACGTTTATTAAGGAATGCAATGATTACTCTTATTTTATGAGAATAATTTTAAAAGTCTCCATATTACCTTTATCTCTCATTGCTTTATTGCTTCAAGAGTAAAGTATTAATTAGTATTCAATTAAACATGAAGATATAATATATTACCTTTATCTCTCATTGCTTTATCTCTCTTTCCTTTATCTCTATAATATCATCTTGAAAATATAAGTGGATTGGTAAATAAAAAAAATATCTCTTCTTAGACTGATAAAATAGAACAGAAGTAGTAGTTATGAGTAGCTCTATTATAAATAGATTATCATACTCATGTACTCCCTCCGTATTTTGTTATAAGTATTTTTTGTTTTGTTTTGTACCATGTTTTTTATTATAAGCAAATATAACCATCTTTATTAGTGTTTAATGAGAATTTCTATAAAATGTCATCCACTCAATTCATTTTCTTATTTATTACAATGAGTGTAAAGAGAAAGAGATAAGAACTTTTTAAAAAATTTAATATCTCATGTAAGTAATTCCAATAAAATTAAATGAGTTCAACCAATTTTCTTAAACCGAATGATTTAGTTATTTTTTTCTTATAACAAAATACAGAATGAGTACTAATTAAGTGTGACTGAGTAGGTGAAAGCATTGTTGGACGACTCTCAAGATGCATAGAGGAAACTATGCTTCTATAGCTTCATCTTTTTATTTTTCTAACAAGATTGTGTCATGTTCTTCTTTACTTCTGTTGTGGACCAAAATGATGGTATTCCGAATATATTTATACATGTCGGAGCCAATACCTTACAACAATTCCGGTTACATCTTGGAAGGCCTGGCGCTACCTGCAGTCACGGCCCAGGAAATACGGATTGGGCTTAGGCACCAAATCCAGCCCAATACGATCCACACTCACGTCATACGCTCCTCTATAAATACTAACATAAATGCTTCATGCAAGGTACGTAACTATCTTATCAACATACACAACCCTAATTCACTCACTTACTTGAGTGTCGGAGTCCTTGCAGGTGCACACCACCGCCGTCGAAGCTCAAGCCTAGGAGTCACCTCCATTCCTGCTTGCCAGAACTGCTACCTTGTCCGTCCGGCATCTCCGCCAGGTTAGGTCACAACAACTTCCTTCATGCTTCTTCTTCTTATAGCCATATCTAAACATATAGTCTATGAAGTATCAAATCCGATACGGACACCGTGACACAATACAACACAAACATCACGACAAGGTTAATATAAAAAATATAACACACTGGAACACCGTTTTTATATAAATTTTTAAAAATTATACGAAACATGACAAAAAAAATTATAAATTGATAAACAAGATGTTTATTTATTTTTTCAAAATAAATTGTTAACCTTTACAATTCAACTTGATAATAAAATTAGTCTCACAAAAAAATATCGATGTGTCATCGTAATGTAAATATTGTTTCTTTCCTACCGCTTAAACGTCACATTTTGCCTAACATCTATCATAATATCTCAAAAAAAAAAAAAGATATATTAACCCTTATAGCAAAAAAAACTTTGAAGATAAGTCTTAATTTAAGGTATCATCATTTTTTTTAACTTTTGTCATTGAAAAACATAGGTGTCGAGCCAAACACATGTGTCGGCTCGAATTGTCGAGCCCATGAAATAATATATTTTTATTAAACACCACTAGAGGTGTCGGAGACGTGTAAGACAAGTGTCAGTGTCAGACGTGTGTCAGACATAACGATACGACAATTGAGAGAGGTGTCATCCTTCATAGATATAGCCATTCTTAAGACATTAGGTAGCTTCGAACGGATTCTCCATAGATATATTTGTAAGAAATTAAAATATTTCAAATTTTTTAATATAAAAAAGATGTAATTAAGTCTGAAACCTAATAGGAACTTACATAATGTACCGAATCAAGAATTAAAACACAATAAATATCCAATAAAACAATAACAACCTTTGGCTAAGATAGGAAAGAAGAGTGGCTAATTAAAATTAAAACTAAATATAAAGAAAGAATGGGTAACAAACTGTTTTTAAAATATACTGAAAAAAAAAAGTTGATAACAAAACTTCATTTGCATAACAAACTGATATAATCTTAATGAATTAATATCATTGAAACAAACTAAACGACTTTAGTGATTATCTCTAAATTTTAATCATATATGTCTTCTATTCATTATAAACAAATTGTCATTTACTTTTATTAAAATAAAAAATATCATTTACTAAACGTTTGTTTTCTTGAATTGATACTTGGTCTGGGAAGCTTCTATGGAGACATCCGCCATACTCCTGGGAACAGGTGTTGTTGAGGGAGTTGGAGGAGGTATTGCTGCCCGTTATTCCATCTACAGATGAGTGTGATCGTAGGAGGTGGATGGTAGATTCAAAAGGTATATATACGGTGGCTTCTAGTTATATGCAATTGTTACAAATATTTGGTAGCTAGCTCTGTGCTGATGGAGGAAATAGTGCTGAAAGCACTAAAAGTCGACATGGAAGTCAACGACGCCTTTGATGGCGGTGTGTTTACGTGGTTGGGATTTCAGGACAGATTATTTTTAGTCAATTTAATTCGTTTTGTGTTGTGATGTTTCTCTAGACTCCCTCCCTAGAGAGCTTTTGGGAAGAATTTGGTTGGCTGTTGGTTGGTCGTCATGGTTAATAAGCAATAATGTTTGATGGCCTAGGTGATGATGTAATTTTTTTTGGTACATTTTATACTCTTTTAATATTATTTTAAATTGCTTATTAAAAAAATATAAATATAATATGTTAAAAAAGTTAGTTAATGACAATTTTTTAGTGACTAAATTACATTCATTAATCAGAATATAAAAACTTGATGAGCTATGATTTTACTTTTTTTTAATAACTAAAACTTAAATCTCATTAATCAGAATATAAAAACTTGATGAGCTATGATTTTACTTTTTTTAATAACTAAAACTTAAATTTATTTGACTAAGTCCTAGCAAATCAAATATTATAGTTGAAAAAGCAAGAAATAAAAATTAGTCTTACAGTAAGGGGCGTTTAGCATGCGGCATATTTTTTAAATATGACGCATAACAAACAGCCCTTAGAGTTACCAGACTCATTTGCAAGCAAGAAATACAACCCTTGTTAATTCCTCTTCAATAAAAAAGAAGAAATTAAATTAGATTATATGGATTATAAAAAAATAAAATTGTATGATGATAAAATGTAAAAGATTATAGGGGGTTGGCGCAATGGTAAAGGCATATTACAGTATAACACTATACATTTTTTTTATTAACATTTTTTTGTTAGTTTCTATCAATTTAAAAATTGTTAGTAAAGATCTTTAAGGACTATACTAATAGATGAATCCGTTACACAAAATCTATAGTGATGAAAACTAATAAAAAAGTGTTGGTAAATAAAAATTTATTTGTAGTGGAAAGGAGAGCTACGGTTTGAATCTTACCTCGGTGAGAGAATCGTTAAAAGAGCTCAAGTGATTAATTTTTTTATCGTGGTAATAGGATGAGAAGGTACCAAAAAAATCAAAAAAATATAATAGATTCTTTTTTTGGGTTAAGTGCATTTTATCAAATTTATGTTCTAATTCTTCCGGGCAATTAAGCTACTTACTATATCTTGATGGCTAAATATAAGAGATTTTTAAATTTTGAAATCGAGTGTATATTGGTATATGAATTTAAATAAGGTGTCCCTAAATTATGTTCCCTATTATGTTTTACTAATAAAATATCGCTACGTTATTAAAAAATTCTATTAGAAAATTAAAGATTAAAATTAAAGGAAATATTTTTAATGGTATGACGATATTTGATGAGACATGACATGATTTGGGCACATATAATTTGAATCCATTGATATATAACTTGAAAGGATTCATGATAATATCATGAAATTAATATATTGCTTTCACCATTCTTAGATTTATATACTCGAATTTAATTTACTTTTCTAAATAAATTTTGAAGAATTTATTGAGAATCATTCAACATAATCGACTTTTAGCAGCATTTAAAAAATATTGTCAAAAACCTTGTCAAATTATTAAAAATTATTGTCTCTTTAGAATTGCAACATTTTTTATAGGGATAATTATCTTTTTAGTCCATATAAAATATATACACCATATTTTAATTTAGTCCCTATAAAATTGTGTTTTTTGTTTGAGTCCCTGTTTATTCATAAATTCAATTTTTTAGTTCATGTTGAGTTAAACTCGTAGTTAAACTCTCCTAGATTATATGCATTGTTGCAGAGATTTAAAACGAATTAAATTCTTGCTAACTAACAATTTTATTATGAATCCGTCGTACTTAAGCTTATAGTAAAACATGATTGAGCATTGAAGACTTAAAAATGCAATTTTTGGATAATAAGGACTAAAACGAAAAAAAATATTTTTATAGGGACTAATATACTCCCTTTGTCCTACTATAATATAAGTCTCAACCACCAAAAAGTCTTGTTTCATAATATAAGCTCTTACATACAAAATAATTGGTGTAACATCTCAGTAGTCTAATTAATACTTTTAATTCAATAATTTAACCATTTTTTAAACTATATAAAATGTTAGTTGAGATTTATATTATAGGACAGATGAAGTATTTTATAGGGACAAAAAAATACTCATGATTTTGTACAACAACATAAACCTTGAAAAATACATTAAAAAAACAATAAAAAATCTTATGGCTTCTTTTGGTGGCTGGTCAGCTGGATACTTGCGGCCTTAGCTAGGAAAAAAGAAAAAACAAAGAAAAGTGTGCTAGAGTTGAGCAATAATAGGAGGTTATTATTATTGGGTAATTAAATTAATTAATTTTTGGTTAGTTTTATTTTTGTTTGGTGGATTAATATTTGGTTAGTTAGATCCTATGATTTATATTTAACCCTGAAATCCCAATGATGTAGCACATAAATCAGATGAGAACACTCTCATTTATCTCTTAAAATAGCATCTGATAATTCTCCTAATCTCCTTTTCCCAGTTAATTTGTTTCGACTTTCAAACCACTACTGCACAATTTTCGCACCTAAAACAAACAATTGTGAGCTTTTTCAACCCAAACTTTATTGTTTAAACGCTGAAAAACATTTCTATAAATATTAGCATGCCGTCATTGTTTTCTAACTTGTCAGATCACACTCCACAATTCTGTTAACACTGCAATTCATTTCTCTTTAGCAATGGATTTTCTGTTCATTCAAACAAGCAATTAGGCTGTGTTCGTAGCAATTTCACATTTGATTTGTCAAATTCTTCCAAATTAGCCAATTTTGTTCTGTTTTTCTTTGTTGAATTTGAATAATGGCGAACAGGAGAATAGGAATGGTTTCTCCTGACAGAACTCATAAAGTGCCAAAATGTGTATATGGCCTCAATTTTAACGAGGTTCAGAGCCAGTTTGGAAATTCATGGAAGCCAAATTTTCAAAACATGGAGAATTTGAATGATGAGCTTCCAAACAATTTGAATTTGATCTCATCTGAACCTGAACCTGAACCTGAGAGTGGACAAGTAGTGCAAAATCCTTCTTCTGATTCATTTCTTATTCCAAATTCAATTGTAAATTCAAATGTCACAATTAGTAATAAGACACTTCAGGAGGTGTGGAACGAGATTGTTCACGCGGAACACGCGAACCTATCAGTGGAAAACAATAATCATTTTCTGCAACATTCAGCGCTGGGACACACAACCTTGCAAGAATTCATCTCGCTACCCGGAATAATAAATTTAGGAAATCAGGATGATAGACATAATAATGATGTTGGAATTGAGCCTATGGTGGCGCCGCGGCATTTGCAGCCGGACGAATGGTTGCAGATGCAAATGCAAATGCAGATTCCAGGGATTCATGTCCAGCAACATCAGCAGCAGCTCTGTTCTGATTTTAGTGCAGTTTCTAAATCAGCTTTTGAGAATTCTGTAACGGAAAGTGGTTACTCGGAAAATTCCATGGCGATTTCAATGCCAATCGAATCGACGTGTTCCAATTCGAAGGTAGGCGATTGTGTTGCAAGGAAGCAGACACATTCCGACGAATATCTCGAAAAGACCATCGAGAGGAGAAAGAAGAGAATGGCGAAAAACAGAGAATCTGCTGCCAGATCCAGAGCAAAAAAGCAGGTTGGTACTAATGCTAGTTATTTTCAATTTTTCTCGAGCACACTTTCATGCTCTAGAAAAGAGAAAAGTTAATTTTAGTCTTATTCTTTTATTTCATGATTGAAGGAACACATAAATAAATTAGAGACAGCAAGGGTACAGTTGACCAAAATTCATAAAAGGCATGAAAAGCTGAAGGTAAACTCAGCCAGACATTAAAGTAAATTTTGTGATATGTTAATTAGTTTGTGTGATCTTAAACCTGATTTTTGCATTAATTTCAGGTACTATACTTATTCTATTATCATTTTTTTTGGTTTATAGGAAAGTAGTACAATCGGGAGATTCGAATCTCGTACCCAACACACGCATGTCCCTATACACTCATCTACTTAGCTACATGATTGAGACTTATTCTACTATCATTGGAAATATATACTGCATTTCATTTCTAATGTTCCCACACGTCTCCATGATTTTTGTTTCATTTTTTCTCTCTTTCTCCATGATTGATGATACCACTTTTTATATCTCATTTTTTTTATTTTTCTCATTTCCTATTTTCTTGTCTGTTTTTCTCACATCTCTCTTTGACACTTCAATTTGGGATGTGGTAGCCTCAATTTCCTGAAAATTTTGGTGTCAGAAGTGTTGAATGTAATCGACATTGAACGGCCGAGATTGTATAAAATCAATGAACGGTCGAGATTGTATAGGATCGTGAGGGAAACAAACTAGACAAAGATGCGCCAGAAGATGATTTGATTTAAAAGTTAATTATCTCTATGCATGTAATTATAAACTAAATTAAAGGTCTTGTATGAAAATGCTCATAAAGCACTTGTTAAGATACAATAAAGGAAGAAAATTACATTCTATTGTTAAGCATGCATGTTGGGTAGTTAGCAGTAAACTCTCTTTCTTCCTCGGTTATTGTCCAAACTCCAAAGATCAATGACGACGGAATGACGACAGCTGAGATTGTATAAAACCAATGGACAGCTGAGATTGTATAAGATCGTGACGAAGACTAGACAAAAATGCTGCAGGAGATTATTTGATTTAAAAGTAACACGTACTTTTAGGTAAATTTGGTTAATTATCTCTATACGTGTGATTATGAATCTAAGTCTTGTATGAAAATACTCACAAAACAATTGTTAAGATATAATAAATATATTTTTATTAGTACTTTCAATTTCTACTCATGTCGTGGATTTACTCATGTTGGTAATAACTTTTAGTGAGAATAAATCAAATATGATTGGTTTGAGTTTGTTAATTTCTTTTATAGAGATGTTTTGCCGCAATTTACAGAAATGTTTACTCCTTGTATATATTGCACTGTCCATTTAATTTTATGTTATGAATTTAGGTCTTTTCAACCTGTACTCAATTTTGCTATATTGATATTTATAAAATTATATTTTTTATTATTATATATATATATATATTTATTACTTATTAAAAAATATATATAGACATATCTTGTATTTTCTTTAAAAAATTAGATTTTGCCATCAATTACGCTAAGAGTAATAATTAAGAAACCTATAAAAAAACTTGCATTAGAAATCACTTTAAAAATGTATTGTTTCTCTTATTTTTCTATCATATCATTTTAACATTCTTTTATTTTCTATTTTCTCTCAATTCCTTTTAATTTTTCATTTATCGCTCTTTTTTTATACATTTGTATAAGATGAATCATTGCCTTTTTTTAGTTATTATCTCTTATTAAGATGATAATAACGGAAGTCAAACATTTATTAAGGACATGGTTATGACAATTCTTGTTTTATAAACCAACTCTTAAGATTGTATTATACTCACAACTTGAAAACTTTATTTATACATGATGCATGCTATATATGTTATAATTAATTAATTATAATACTTTATATTGTTTATTGTGATTCACTTTTTTTTCTTTTTTCTTTCGTAGACAGCTTTCCAACTTTGGACATGTGCAGAGATAAGATGGGCAGACAGTAATGAACCCAAATACTTGAAACAGTGATCGCCCATTATATTTTTTACGATTACAGAAAAAGAAAATTAATTACCAATAAAAAACACCAAAAATACCTAAAATCCATATAACATTTAGAGTTAACAGCGGATTTCTCATGCGTGAACCATATAACATTAAAACTCAACAGCGAATTTGGGTGAGCTAGTCCCATTATAGTAAAAGATACTTACTGTCATTTTTCTTACCTAAGACAAATATTTTCTATCTTTGACCGTGCATCTATTCTTTGTATAAATTGAATTTTGGAATAAAAGTGATAGAATTGGCAAAAAAAACACGTTATACTTTTCAATATAATTTAGAATCAAAGCTATGATCTCAGCCAAAGTAAAAAGAATTTTTTTTTTTACCATTGAAGACTTGTCAATTACAGAAAAAAAGACCTTGTCCAAATATGAAAGTTAATTTGTTTTAATTCATCATTTTTTTCTTTTTAGAGCAAACAAACATTTTTTTTTTATTTTGCAATTTTGAAAAGTGAAAATTTAATTTAAAAAACGAGTGAAAAATATCTAACTGAAATAGAAGGCATAACCTTACCGAAGTTCATTATACTTACATGCTTAAGTCTATTTTTCATGGGAATATATCCTATTTTGTTTAAATTTAGCATGACAATGCATGTTTATTTTGAGCGTTATTTATCTCTTCAATAATATTTATAGCTCTTACCTATTCAAATATCACACAAATTTAGCATGACAATGCATGTTTATTTTGAGCGTTATTTATCTCTTTAATAATATTTATAGCTCTTACCTATTCAAATATCACACATTGAACATGTAGTAGAAAGAGAGACACAAATTAGAAGTTGAGAAACTCTATTTTCATTTTTTTGGCCTTCCATTTATTTTTTCTATTTTATTGTGGTTTATCACGTTGGAATGGCGCTGCAAATAAAGATTAGTCATTAGCAAGCTGGAGTTAAATTTAACAATTAATTAAAGTTAAATAAAGCTAGAATCAAAGTAATGGTAATTAGTCTCAGTTATGTAGCTCAGTTAATGAACATATAGAAACAAGCGTATGAGTTGAATTCTCAAATAATGTACTTTCTTATATAAAAAAGTGATGATAATTAATAGGGTTTTAATCATAAGCCATAAAATATTGAATTTTGTTAATATAATCAATATATTATATTATATAAATTAGAGTTTGTTGAGATATTTAATTGATATTGTAAATATTTAAATTGATATTGTAATATTGTAATTGATTTGTAAAATTAGGGATTCGATATGATATGATTTGATTAAGATTTGATAGTATAGGATATGATATGATTTGATTATTCATTTCTCAATATTTTCACCTATAAATAGGTGATTCATTGTACAGATGAAATACACCTCAGAGATACATTTCTTATTTTCTCTATGTTTCTATCACCAGAGCTTAGGTTCCGGTCGCTTTCCAAAGCTTCGGTTCCTCTTAAGATATTGATTTCGTCCAATAGTCCTCTGTTGGCTTTTCCTTAGGATACTGGTTCCTGTTGGCTTTTTCTTAGGATACTGGTTCTTCTCTCTGGCTTTGTACCTAGAACCCGTTTTGGATCCTACGCTGCCACATTTGGTTCGCTGCTTTCTGGCACGTTCTCACAACACCGCCACCACCATTGCCTTTGCCGCCGTTTGGAGAAATCATATATTTTTCAACATTTTGAATGGTTCTAATTACCGCCATTAGCTTGAGTCTATGTGTGGCTATTTGAAAGGTCGCAAACTTTGACGATACATGACAGGTGACATTCGGTGCCCTAAAAAGAAACCAAAGAATCTGATGAACAATTTATTGAACAGTTGAAGGATTGGGATAGCAAAACTCA
Source organism: Cyamopsis tetragonoloba (assembly GCA_037177725.1). Lineage (NCBI taxonomy): Eukaryota > Viridiplantae > Streptophyta > Magnoliopsida > Fabales > Fabaceae > Cyamopsis > Cyamopsis tetragonoloba. The sequence goes on from CM074119.1 coordinate 65,683,467, forward strand.
CCAGATTACCACGTGGTTCCGCAATACCTCTATCCCGAACATTCACCTACAGTTTGACACGAGGTATGAGAACATTTAAGAATCATTATACTATTTGTGATTTATTATCAATTGTTAAAGGATCGCAAGAACAAGGTCAAGCCAACTCTAAAGGACCTAATGATGCTAGAATGTATGATGACTACCGCAGCCGAACTAGTATGATGACTACCGCAGCCGAACTAGTATGATGACTACCGCAGCCGAACTAGTATGATGACTACCGCAACCGAACCAATATGATGACTACCGCAACCGAACCAATATGATGACTACCGCAACCGAACTAGGCTCATTCAGTTCTGGCATTCAGTTCTGGCACTAAGTGAGACTATGAACCCGTTTGAGCTTTTCTTCTACATCAAAATCCGCTGCTATGCCCACTCCAGTAAATGATGCTTCTCTTGCCACTCTAGCTGCCAATGAAGCTTCCTCTTGCTTCCCAGATTCCGCTACCAACTGGTTATCTCCAACCTCTTCTCAATCTAGTAGTGTTCCTTTAATGGAAGTCAATCAGACGGGTTTAGTCTTTTTACCCTCCCTCACTTTATCTGACATTTATCTTGTCCCTAAACTAAACTTTAATCTTATTTCTGTCGGTCACGATATACTCTAACTTTTACTTTCTCTGGGTCTTCCATGCAAGACGCACAGACGGGGAAAATTATTGGGACTGGTTGTAAAGTTGGCAGACTTTTGAGCTCATTAGTCTTCATCTGCCTCAGCCCGGTTCTCAACGAACCTTGGTGCTGCTTCCACTCTTCTCTCCAGTTGTGGCATCAGCGCCTGATAGCTCTATCCGCAATCTGAAACAACTTATATCTCGTGGATATTAGGTTCTGTTAGAGAGGAACCCCTTCATTGTGTTTCTTGTCAAACTGCTAAACAACATGCTTTATCTTTTAATAATAGTACTTCCTTTTCTGCTCCACCTTTTGATTTTGGGGCCCTGCTCCTATAACCACCATGGGCGGGTGTCGATATTATGTGATATTCATTGATGATTATTCTATGTGCTTTTTTTAATGAAACAACGCTCTAAGCTTTTTAAAATTTATATTAACTTTGCTAATATGATCGAAACTCAATTTTCAAACGTTATTAAGGTCTTCTGCCGTGATAATGCTATGGAATATCGTGACTCACAACTTTTGAAGTTTCTGACCAGAGTACTGTCTCTGAGTTTTCCTGTCCTGGAACCTCTCAACAAAATGGCAGAGATGAAAGAAAGCATCTTCACATTCTCAATATTGTTCGTGCCATGCTTCTATCATCCTCTCCCATCGAAAGCACATGGGGAGAACTGCTCTCACTGCTGCATATACCATTAATTGGCTTCCTTCTCCAATTCTTTCACAACGTATTTCCTTTTGAACGTCATCATCAAACATCTCCCAACTATACTTCCCTCAAAGTCTTTGGATGTGCTTGCTTCGTTCTCCTTCAACCCCATGAATACACCAAACTTACCTCATGCTCGTCTTTGCTGTTTTCTAGGATATGGAACTGAACACAAAGGTTATAGTTGTTGAGATCCTATCTCTCAACGCATTCGTATCTCTCGACATGTCGTCTTTTCCGAAGATACTATGTTTTCTTCTATATCAAAATTCACAAGCATTCCTCCTACATCTATTCCTTTTTTTCACTAACAAATCTTTTTCCTCTTGAGTCTAATACTGTTTTTTCAAGGACACCTGTCACAAGCGACGTCATGCAGAATTCTCTAGTGCACCCACAACCGTTGTTAAAGTCCCAACTCCGTCTAATAACTCTGCCGGATCTAGTGAAGCCACCATCACTGTCCCAGCACCAACTTTGTCTATTGACTTTGATCAGCCTGTTGAGCCGACATTTACACTCATCCATCTCGGGATAGAAATCCCCCTTCATATATTCATGATTATCAATTTTTCTCCATCATGCTTAACCTCTATGAATCACAGTCTTATCAAGTGGCATGCACTGATCCACTTTGGCAACAAGCAATGTAAGAAGAACTTAATGCCTTAGAAACCACAGGCACCTGGGAATTGGTTGATCGTCCCTCTGATAAAGAGGTGTAAATTGGTTTATAAAATCAAGACCGCTCTGATGGATTGACCGCTACCAGGTTCGATTAGTAGCAAAAGGGTTCACTCAAGAGTATGACATTGAATATGAAAAAAATTTTGCCCCTGTAGCACGACTCACTTCTGTTCGCACTCTTCTTGCCATTGTTGCCTCACGCCATTAGAAGCTTTATCAAATGGATGTTAAGAATGCTTTCTTAAATGGAGACCTAGAAGAAGTATATATGCGACCACCTCCAGGATACCATTGTACAACAACAAAGTTTGTCACCTTCGTAAAGCTTTGTATGGTCTCAAACAGGCTCCTCATGCTTGGTTTTCGAAATTTAGCTCTACTATTGGCAAGCTGGTTTCTCTTCAAGTTCTCATGACTCTTCACTCTTCATTCACCACACAAACCAATGTATGGTTCTTTTACTTCCTTATGTTGATGATATGATCATTACAGGTTATGATACGATAAGGATTTCCATCCTAAGAGACTTTTTGAGCAAAAACTTTGAAATGAAAGATCTTGGTCCTCTCAACTACAGATGGATTACTCCTATCCCAAGCCAAATATTCTTCTGATCTCACCGTTAAGGCTGGACTTACTGATAATCGCACTGAGGCTACACCTCTTGAGCCTAATATCTACCTTTCTGTCACTGACGGGACTAGTCAGTCAATTCATATGCGCCCCACGCTCTACTCACTATGTTGCAGTACTTCCTATCATCCGCTGCATCAAAGCAACTTTATTTCGAGGACTTCATTTTTCTTCATGCTCTCCTTTGGTTCTTCATGCCTATTTTGACGCTGACTGGGCAGGAGATTCTGATCATCGCTGTTTCACTACTAGTTATTGCATCTTCGTTGGTGACTCCCTCATCTCTTGGCGAAGTAAGAAAGAAACTCTGCCTTCTCACTCTAGTACTGAATCTGAATATCGTACTGCTAAGGTTCTCTAGCTTCGTTGGCTTCTAGCTGATATGGGTGCTCCCAACCTTCTCCCGCTGATAATCAAAAAGCAATTCAAATTGCTCACAATGATGTCTTCTATGAGCGCACCAAACACATAGAGGTTGACTGTCACTCTACCTGCAAACATGTTGTTCGTGGCACTATTCGCCTCCTCCCTATTGGAACCCTTGACTAACCTGCTGACGTGTTCAACAAGTCTCATTCACCTAAACATTTTACGGCCCTAGTTTCCAAACTCAAGTTTGTCTCTTCCACATCCACTAAATTGATATTGTAATATTGTAATTGATTTGTAAAATTAGGGATTTGATATGATATGATGATAAGATTTGATTATTTATTTTTGAGATTATATTTTCACCTATAAATAAGTGACTCATTGTACAAATGAAATACAACTTAGAAATACATTTCTTATTTTTTCTATATTTTTATCATAGTTATTAAAAAATAGTAAATAATTATTATAATTATTATAATTTTTTGATAAACTATATATTTTCATTTTTAATAAAATTTATTTGTATTCTTTTGAGAAGGGACATGTTAATAGATGCTTATCTTTCAACGTTCATTATTTTTATCAAGATCTTTAATGTTCTTCCCATTGATGTTGCAGGTGGTAGATCCCGTGTTGGTTTCAACAAGAATTCTTGATGACAAAAACCGTCGATACCAACTCCGGCGTACCACCTCAAACATATTTTAGAAATAACATTAATTTTTAAAATTAGAAAATCAGATTAATTCATTTATTCTTAAAAAAAAATAATAATTCACCTTCATGTTTTTGGCGGAATTTAATTATGTGATTTTGACTCCAATAATTTAAGTCACAGAGCTAACACATCATTCTTAAGGAGAATAAAAATAAAAGATGAAAATATCTTTGTGTTATGAACTAATTCTCATCGAGACTGATCGGAGTGACTGCCACGGGAAGCCGACCACTGAGTATTAGATTGAGTATTCAGTCAAAGAAAGCTGATCGTCAAAGAAAAAAAGTTATGATTTATTAGATTGAGTATTCAGTCAGATGCAATTTCTTATACGTGTACGTTATGTATATAATTAAAACAAATTTATCAATACTTTTATCAATACTAGCATACACGTAGATATCTCTGAACACGTTTTTAAAATATAAAATTAAGAAAAATGAAATTTACATTTATACTTCTTGATACCTCGTTAAGAAATTATTTTTGTTTTTACAATTTCTTTTGTTATAATGTCATTAAAAAAATATATACATGTATAATCCATCAACAATTTCGTAAAGGATTAGAGAGCATATAAAGACCTCGTACACTCCTAAAGTCGTCCAAGCTGGCTTGTTTTATGCCGCAAGTTAATTTAAAAGAATCAGTCTTTCAAAGGGTGCTGGTTTGTGTTCTGACATTTTAGTTTTGCAGAGTTTCTGTTTTATGGTATGGTGTTCTTATGTGTTTTATTTATTATTTTATTTTCTTTAACTTTTTAATGGGATAGTTGTTTCAAAAGTGTCTGAATTATAGGGAAGGTGCAAGTTATGTTTATGGTTTTCAGGTAAGTCTTTGTATTCCTTCTTATCTCTGCACTTCTGGTGCAGTTAATAGTTCTGGTTTGCTGATAAAAAAACAAACTCATTACAAATCTACCAGAGTATATATTAGAGAGTATAAGTCATATAATGATTTATAGATTTGTAGATACCACTAAATAATTTTTGAACAGGTTTACAAAAGAAATAATTTGAATATGCACATAAAATTCAAGAGTCACAACTAATGACTTTGTCCCAACATCAAAGATTTTATAGTTCATGAGCATGAACACAATAAAGACATGAGCAAACACAATGAAGACATGAAAATTAGATTTTCATTGAGTGTTTACACGTGATGGAAAGGTATGTGTATGGTGTTGATGGGAAATCAATACATGATTATTTTGTGAGATATAGAGCTATGTTTTTGATACAAAAGACAAACTTGTTGACAGGGTTGTAAACCTGTAGTTTTGCAGTTTTATGAATTTGAAAGATTTTGTCATAATCTAATAGAGTCTACTATGAAAACAGTTTGAGAGTGATGAGTCAACTCGTTTCGCTTACCTAAATTTGTAAACTTATATGATTTTAGGAATTGACACGAGACTTTGACAATCGCACTTGTGTTGAAAGAACAAAGTCTTGCCTCTTGATCAGGTTTTATACAATTCTGACCCTAATCTCTATAATATGAAGGTTTTTGGTTCCTATAGTTTTTCCTCTACAGTTTCTAACAATAGGACCAAACTGGATTCTAGAACTAAAAGTACATTTTTCTTGGCTTTAGAAGTGGCACAAATGGTCCCATGATCTCAATACCAGAGAAATCTTCCTACCATTTTCCACAAAAGTGTTTCTATAATAGCAAAACATGATACTACTGCAACTCCTTCAATCATTCCAACATGGTCAATAACATAAATATGATTTGTAGCGTATAAGTTTTTGAATAAAAATATCAAATAAAATCTTTCTATTATATTAAAACAGAAACTATTATTAGGAATCTGACGTCTCACTCGAATATTAATGCGTCACATCAGCATTTTAATCTACTTGAAGTTTAACATGTTTCTCTGTTAACTCTTCTCTCACTACACTTAATATCTTATTTAATACAAATCAAATTAACAAAAAAAATATTATTATTCATTTCATTTCAAATTTGTTAAAAAGTAATTAAATTTTTCAGTGTTTGAAATTAAAAAAATTCTATTTGAATATAATAATTTTTTAATCACTTAATATTTGCTATTTTAATTTATAATTTATTTATAATATAATTAAAAAGTTGTTACAAATTATTATATCTATATTCTTCATAAAAATATCATTTGAAACCATATTAATATGAAAAGTTACAACTTTCAAGGCCTCATAAGAAAACAAAATAAGTAAATCATCAAATTCAATCGAGTTATTTGACTATAAAATATCTTCATTTAAAATTATAATAAACAACTTAAAACCAAAATTATAGCATTATAACATCTAGAATACAATACACAATTCAAGCATATAACTTAGCAATGTTATGAGCCAAAATATTTGACTCTCTGTTTGCCCACCAAAAATCAACGAACTTAAATTTGCTTTTAAGAGCCCAAATGTCGTCCAAAATATTCTGAATTTGTCACATCTTCTTCAAGTCTTGAACAGCTGTTCAAATTATCAGATTCTATAACACAATCAAAATAATTCACATTAAGTGCAGTTATCATTGCATCAGGCAAGGCTATGGCTTCTGCCATAATAGCACTACTAGCATATATCTTACGACCGCATCGCAATAAAATTAAACTCGTATGGTCTCTAGCAACCATTCCTATGATCCTCTATTCCTCAGTTTATCAAAAAAGCATTAACATTCTATTTCACTTTACGTTCTAGAGGAAGTCGCCAAACACACATCTGTCCATCAGCTCCTTAGAGCTGAGACTTGATTCCTGCACAACACTAAAATTTCATGTGATTGTTTTTCAACCGGCTTTTATTGATAATACAGTGTCTATGGGTTAGTTTTAGCTTTCTTAAATACGATATCATTTCTCTTTCTCCATATAACAAGAAGCATAAGAATAATAATCTCCTAAGTATCAACATATCATCTGATCAAATCTATCACATAATTGTTGAGAAGGAAAAATTTGTAACAAAGTAGCAAACCAAACTTTTTTAGTCCATTCACACTGCAAAAAATAATGACTAACAGTTTTGGTTCTTTAAAGCGAGGACAAATAGCGTTTGAGGCTACATGTGTTTTAAATAAATTGTCTTTTACCGGAGGAATATTCTATATTCTCTTCCAAAAGGTCTCAGATAGCTGAAGAAGAGGGAACATCCTCCACTCGCCTCACATTTTCTTCACTCGCCGCAACATAATTCATGCGCGGGGCATTCGTTTTTGGATTGAAGATGACAGGGTGGTGCAAATAGCCAGTGAAAAAGACCCACTTGCAAAAAAACAAAACAGCAAAAAAAGAGAAAAAAAAAGAAAAAATAAGGAAAAGGTAAAAAAAACAGCCAACAAAGGAAGGCCCAAATCAGCAAACAACAAACAAAAGGAAAAGATGAAGAAAGGTCCAGTCAGAAAAAATGGTGTGCGTAGCAAAAAATCATCTCGGTACAACAAAACAAAAAAGGGAATAGGAGACCAGGAAAACCGAAGGAGGTTGTGTACTGAGTAAAAACGAGATGTATTCGTCAAAGCAACAAGAGATGGTGCGCCCAGCAAAAACGCAAAAAGAGTTATACCAGAAAAGGTGGTGTGTTTAGCAAAAATAAGTACCTTCTTAGTAGAAAAAGGCGTATTTAGATCAAAACAAGGGTGATGCACTTAGAAAAAGGCATACATCGGTTCAAAAATGACTCGATCCAGAAACCATCTCGGTTCCATAGAAGACAACCATTTCAGTACAGAAACCATCCCGATTGTGAAATCTGTGTTGGGCTAGCAGGAGGTAGAAGCATGATGAAGCTTGTAGCCTATCATGCGGTATCACTGAAACTCCTGGTGCATGGTATAATCTATTTTAGTTTATATGCTTCATTATTGATACATCATAGTCATGTTCATGTCTAACGCTACACAGTAGAATCATCTTTATACGATATACTAGCATCCATTACATTGTCTACACTTGCTCTATGTATGCTAGCATAAAAAGAATGTTATCGGTACAATACTCCATGATCAATATTTCAATTAATATTATGTTTATAATATTACATGCTCAACGACTAACATGCTTGGAGGATAATGGTCGAGACTAGCATGAAAATCATGTCGGTCAACTATGTACTAGCAGTGGAGCCTTGTTTTTATTCGTAAATAAGTGAAAGTCAGATCATGACTGAAATTCCAAAGGAGAAATTCCAAAAAACATCCTTCCTTTAAAGATAAAATTTTTATGAGCGAAAAGACATCGACATCAGCATTCTTCTCTTAAAGATAAAATCTTTATGAACGAAAGGGCATCGACATCAACAATCGAAGATGAGGAAAAATCAGAAAAGAAATTGCTAAGGCCAACATAAAGAAATCGAAAAGGGACGCCGCAAAGGCTAACCCTGATCGAGAAAAGGGATGCTGCTAAGGCTAACCCACAATAAAGAAATCGTAAAAAGACCCCATAAAGGCTAACCCAGATCAAGGAAGGGATGCTCAAATCGAAAAAGGGACGCCATAAAGGCTAACCCAGATCGAGAAAGGGATACCGCCAAGGCTAACTCACAATAAAGAAGTCAAAAAGGGATGCCATAAAGGCTAACCCAAATCGAGGAAGGGATGCCGCCAAGGCTAACCCACAATAAAGAAATAAAAAAGGGACGCCATAAAGGCTAACCCAGAACGAGAAAGGAATGCTACCAAGGCTAACCCACAATAAAGAAATCGAAAAGGGACGCCATAAAGGCTAACCCAAATCGAGAAAGGGATGCCGCTAAGACTAACCCACAATAAAGAGATCAGAAAGGGATGCCGTCAAGGCTAACCTACGACAACGAGATCAAAAAGGGATGCCGTCAAGGCTAAACCAAAGCAAAATTAAAAAGCTCAAAAGCTATGGCTATGGCCAACCCAATTCTACAAAATGAGGCAAAATCAAAGGGCAATGACTACGGCCAACCCAGTTCTACAAATCCGAAATGAGGAAAAATCAAAGGGTGGTGGCTATGGGCAACCCTGTTCTACACTACGAAAAATTACAAGGACAATGACCTCGGCTAAATGCACCAAATAAACACAAGCAGGAAATAGTTGTAATCACCCCAATCAATACGATAACATCTTGCATCTCATTAAATCACTTGGATTTGAATAAATATGAAATTGCTTTTCTTTGTTTTTTAATCTAATTAATTTCTCCTGTTTTTAATCCGAAGTGTGTGACTATTTTTTAATCAAATGCTTGTGTATTATATTTGAGTTTTAATTAATTAAAAAGTTATTTTTTATTATTTTTTTACAAGCTTTTATTAATTAAAGAATAGAAAAATTTTAGACAGATATTATTATAAATAAGATAAAGTAAAAGTAATATTCTTGTCACTGATTTTTATACCGATTTTTAGTTTGATTCTTTGTTTTTAATTGTTTTTTGTTTACTTTGGTTCTTTTACATAATTAATAAAAATATCCAGAATAGTTGTTAGAGCTAAAAAAAATAAAACAAGACTAAAATAATAGTATTTCTGACATTTAGTAAGCTATTTAATTAAAAAAAAAGTTAATAAACAATTACGATGATGATCCAACAAAATAAATCTAAATTACTAATATGAATAAAAAAATTAAAGGACCAAATTAAAATTAGAGGTAAAGTTAAAGAATTAAAATACAAATTTAGACATAAAAAAATGTGATCAAATTATTCTATAATTTATCTCGCGTAAAAAATAATGAAATACATAGAGTAAAATGTGTCACACATAAATTTATAAATATAATTGTATTTTAGTTTTATATTGATATTTATATAAATTTTAATCAAACTTTTAAATATTGTTTTAATATAATTGTCTAGCACTTGCCCGCACTTTATTATCATCCTAGGCCCAATTATTAATTACTCGTGTCATATTATTCTATGTTTTACCATTTACTTCATGCTCAAGTATCAATTATTTATGTTTTATTGTTTTGAGCCTACCATTTGCTCCAATCCCAAGTATCAATCACCTAGGTCTTATTCTTCTAGTTCTACGATTTACTTTTGGCCCAAGTATGAATTTCTTGGTCATATTCTTTCTGGACCAATACTTGCTTAAGTCCAAAGTACTAGTTACTTATATTCGCTTCTTTTGGCCTACCATTTGCATCAAGCTCAAATATCAATTACTTAGGCCTTATTCTTTTAGGTCCACTTTTTGTTTCAGACTAAAGTATTAACCACTTATATTCTTTTATTTCTTCGGATAAACCATTTGCTTTAGGACAAACTAGTAAACTATCATTTTATTGACCCACGTTCTTTTGAGCTTAACGTTTGCTTGAGGCCCAAGTATGAGTTACTTATGGTGAGAGGGATTGAGACCACCCAATTTTAGAAATCTCACCACCCCTTTATATATAAGAATCATAAATCTATATGTTAAAAAGGATGGTGTCACTCCCAATAGAGATTGTGTTAATCCCTTCTACCGTTACTTATTTCGTCCTCTTATTTTGGGCCTACTTTCATTAAGTCCAAGTATTAATTACTCATGTTATTTTCTTCTAGGCCCACTATTTACTTTACAAGCAAAAATATCAATTACTTATGTTCTCTTGTTTTGGTATATTGTTTACTAAGTAATTCATACTTTGATATGAAACAAACAATTGGCCTAGAAAAAAATAGCAATTGATTTAAATTATTGTGTAACAATTGAAATATGCATTTTTTCTTAAGTATCAATTGCTTCACAACCACCGGTAATGAGTAATTGATACTTTAGCCTACAACAAATAGTGGGCCTAGAAGAAGAGGACTTAAATAATTGAAACTTGGGCTTCAAGTAAATGGTAGACCCGAAACAATAGGACATAAGTAATTAATGCACGGACCTGACGCATACAGTAGGAATAGAATAACGTGACACAAGTAATTGATACTAGGTTTAAGGATAACAACGGAATGGGAACGAGTACTAGCAAAATAAATTTCAATTATATTTAAAATAATATTTCTTGAATAAAATTTTAACTATAAATTATATAAATACCAACATAAAGCTAAAATACAATTATATTATTTAACTCAGAGTTATCTATACTGAATTTATAAAATTTACTGTGATAAATTTTACTCTATGTTGTTTCATAATTTTTCACTTGGAAAAAGTTATATAACATAATATGATATATTCTTTTTATAGTTAAATTAGTATTTTAGTCCCATAAACTAACCCCAAGTTTCAATTGGATCCTTCAATTTTTTCTTCATACAAATAATTTATAATTTTGGGTCAATATGATAATTTTATATTATTTTTATTAATTAAATAGTTCACAAAAATTGCCAAAAATAATATTGATTTAGCATTGATTTGTTCTTCCTCCCCTTCAACTTTTGTCTTGAAAATTTGTATTAACCATTTAATGAACGAAAATATAAGCATGTGATTAAAAAATGAAAAAAAGTTACAATTTGGATTAAAAATAGAACTAAAGATTATATTTAAAAATAAAATCTAGTTTATATCTATTCGAATGCGAATAATTTAACATGTATTAATTTGCTTTGTATTATCGATTTTCAATCAATTGTATTAATTGGTCAATATCTTTTTTCTTCACCTTCGCATATGGAACCTACCCATGGCAAGACTATGAAAACTGAATCTCACACTACCAAAACGTATTGTAACAATCACAATTGACTAAATAACTTGAAATTTTAAAAATAGATTACATAGAATAAAAGAGGCACAATTGATTAAATAGGTTGAACACTGCATAAGTTACTGAATTGTAAATTGACGATGAATGGGACATACAAGAAAGAAAGCGATCAATTATGGCTATGAAATTTTATTTGGCTGAAAGATAAAATAATCAAATGAGTTTGAAACTCAACCTTAGTTTGAAGAGTGAGAGTAAAAAGTTATTTTGACGTGAAAAGTTTATTATTTACTTCAATGTTGCATAGTAAGAATTCCAAAGCAATTATTATAATTTGGATAAATAAGCCATTATTAAAACTATGAGACGTTATTCTAATCTAGTCAATCTATTTTTCTTATATTTTTCTTATATTAAATTCGGCAGATTATATAAACTTGACACTTTATCACGATGTAATTTTTTTTCTGGCACCCTTTACTTCCTAGTTTAATAATTGGACAAGCCTGTTTAATTGACAGGGTTTGTAAATTGTCACTGATAAACCCTTGAGGATTGTGTTACTCCAAACATCTCATGCCACCATACCAGCGTTGATTTTTGTTTTGTTGAGCACAACTGTATTTCGTTTCTAGTTCCTGCATGAATCTCAAGGTTTGGCATCTCAGGAACCTTTTTTTATTACAAAAACTACTTAAACCAACTTTATTTTTTTTAAAAAAAAAAGTTGAGATAAGATAGCTTAAACTTATTTGAGAAGCTAGAATTTAAAATTTATATAGAAACATCTCATTACATTAGTGTTTATATGATAAATAAATATTCTTTTTACCTAGATGATTTCGTGTTTCGAAAACTAAATGATGCGTTCTCTTCAAAATAAATACTCTTAACACAAAATGGAGTGTTCACATCCAAAATAAAATGCACTACCAAAAAAAAATTTAAAAAAATAAAATCCAAAATAAAATGAGATGGTTTATTTGATGAGTTCTATGATTCAGGAGTCAGACTAAAATAAAATCATGAACCACTGAATCTAATACTATCGGACTATCGGTTATTATTGATGAGAATTTGCAACATTAAAGAATTAAATGAACCTTGCCAATAAATATTTATTATTTACATACAATTCTCATAATCTATATACACATCCGAGGGTGGGGGAAAAAGAAACCAAAATGCTCTCCAGATAATTTACAAATTAGTCATCTAGAATCTTATGATGGTTTTCACCACCCTTCAACCAGTCAAATGCAACACACCTCCCTTAAACCTGACAAGTTAAGAAGACAAAAATCCCAGTCAGCCAGGAAAAAAAAAATGAAAACTAAATACAAGCTTTCATTTTAAACAAGATAATGAGAAAGTATGAGCAAAAAAGGAAAATAAAAAAAAAATAACATAATGAGAAAGAACTACTAGAATAAGGCACAATGCTGAATGGTTGAATGTTAAAGCCAACTGTCTTTTGATATGTATGTAAAGTGCTGGCAGAATTATGGATACATGTAAAACACTAAGCAAGCAGTTGTCTTGAATTAAAAAGTTTAAACTAATGGCTCAGGTGCATGCGCAGCTAAAACTCAAGCCAAATCATCAATCATTTATAAATTTGAATCCACCAGCCTTGAAGTTTTCAAGTTTCAAATTTACCTCTATATCAGCTCAATTGCATCCTAACCAAAATATATAATCGTTTTATGATTATTAAGTTAATTAATCAGGAGAAAATAACCCCCCCCCCCCCGGCCCCCAAAAAAAATATAAGAAAAGGAGGAAGGGAGTTACTGAAAAGCATGAAGCAGTAGAGGATCCACTTCCAGATTCTTAAACCAAATTACCACTTGGAACTCAACTAGTTCTAATTTCTAAAATCCTTCATTAAATTTGACTTTTTTTATGACTGAGGGATGCATGGTAGTTTAAATTATTTTATTTTATCCACTAGTCAATACTTATTAACAACTTTGAAATGAAAAATTTATTGAAAGGGGGCGTACAGAAAGCAGAAGTCTGTTGAAGATGAAGATCACTTCTTTTTAGCATCTATGAACATCGCTCGAGTCCAATGCTCTACATCCTCACTTTGCGATGGTGGGGGAGGAAAAGTGGGATGCTCCACAATATCCCACCCTTCAATCAGACACTCATTTTTTCCATCAGATAAATCAGTGGCATAAAGAAAACTAGGAGCAGAGCTTGGCGGATAATTTTCCACTCTCTGCAAAAGAAGATAAAAGCATAAAATCAATTTTTGATGAACAAATATCTAAACTTCATCCAATGAACAGTCATAATACACAATAAAATGTCCATTTAGCTAGACAGCAGTGTACACTGTACACACAGTTCAGGGATTACGAGTGTAACTACTATAACAACTAATTTTGTTCTAAGGACTCTATGTTAGAGACCGTGATTTAACTATGTACAAACAGTTCAGCTCTACCTAAACCAAATAGAAATGAATTTAACAAAGGCATACAAGCTGAGAATAAGAAACACTCCCTGAGGATGTTTTGAAAGAGTTTAAACAAGAACACTTGCAATAATTACACAATGGTTGTTGAAAATAATAACAAAATGTTAATCCATGTAGCATTTCAGTTTTAAAATCAGATACTTGAGTATAACTAGAACATAAACAAAGTGATGAATCAAAGATACTCAATTAAATGATCAACTAACACATCCGGATTTTCTTTGGTATCAGAGGTGATAAGAAGAAAGCCTATACCGTTGTGGGCATAGAATGTGCACTTTCCAGTAAAGTAGTTGATGAAATGGCAGAATTCATATTCCATACAGATTTATTCAATTGTTGAACTTGCTTACATGTCCTGTATCAAAGGAAAATAAAAGAAACACTCAGGTACACCGCTGTCTGCATTCTATGGCATTCTTTCTAGTGAAAATGAAAATGGCAGAGCTAATAGAAACCATTACAGTCATAAAAAGAAGCCTTAAAAAGAAGAAGCAACTGAAGCTCTCGTCACACTCATAAGTCAGAAGTCTTAAAAAAGAAGAATAATCATCAGAATTCTGAAGCTCTCAGACATGCTCCCATACACTAATAGTTCTTCAGAAATTTCAAAGACCAGAACTAAATGGTTCTTTTGACAGTCAGTTTCAATATTAAAAGAAGATAGATGTACTAGGGAGGTTGCGTCAAACGCAAGCATTTATTCAAACTCGTGGAGCGTTGTCCATAGAGTTGAATTGTAACTCACAAGATTTTACCCAATATAAAAATAATATTTAAGAAACATAATGGTCTGAAGAAATATTAAAGCTACAATTTTTTTATAAATAACATATTATATGATTGGGTTAGTCTACAATAATATTATGTACAAGGTACTTGCCAAGCTTAGCCTACAGAGAGAACCCTAAGTCCAACATTTCATATAAATATTAGAACAAAATAAAAAAAAACAGAATCACTATGCAGTAATAGAATCAAAAGCATAAAATGAATTGTAGAACAGAGCACATAACAAAAAAATATAAATGATATATTGATTTGTACACTAACAACAGAACAACTTTGCAGAAAACGATTCTAATGCGCAGCAAGGTTCTATAGTCATGAGTTGGATTCTGGGGTCACAATTTGCATACATCAACCGGCAGGTCATGATTAACAGGAAATTATTGCTGGGTTTGCAGAACATTGTGTTGAATAGTTGGATCACAAACATATTGCCTTATTTGGTCACAAGCATGCAGCAATGATCATGCAATGAGCTTTCAAGGTCGTGAGCAATGAATACAGGAGGTGAAGACCACTGCCAAAATCACTATGGTGCAAGACCACAGTTAAACAACTACATGTGATTTTATAGAATACAGGAGGTGAAGAGTTTGTTAAGAATAAGACAATTACCTAGAGCGAGCCATTTTCAAGGAAAAAACAGATCGAACTTCTTTGGATGATGAGAGTGTAGCCAATAACTTTGAAAAAGCTTCAAATGTAGATGCTTCAGAAGGTACATCTAAGCATAGGGAGTCGTAACAGTAAGCTGTGATGCATGCGACACTTTTCTTTAAAAGTGAAATTCCTTTCTGCAAATCTTTGTGTGTTTGAACAGAATGTGAAGAAGCCAATGAATAGTTAAAGCTACTGCTTCCGGATGAATCCAAGCGAGGCCTTCTCTCAGATTCCATTGAAGCAACACCGAAATTGCTTCTATCAGACCATGAGGTTTCCCCACCAGTTGAGCAATAATTTTGGCGAGGTATAAAAAGGGGATATTCATTGCTGAAAATGAGAAAATATTTTCAGTTAAAGTTGTAACCCCTAATAAACCATGGCAAATACAACTTCAGCCTAAATACCTCCTTGAGGAAGGCCGTGCGTCCCAATAAGAATCTCTTTGCCATATTCGAGAGCGAGAACCCTGAGGTAAAATAAAATATTATACACATATAGCAAATCTACGACATTAAGTTCTATTCTGGAGAAAACAGACAAAAAAGTTCATCATCAAGGCCATAGTAGCAGATCTGTCATCAATAATAAATACTCCCTCCGTTCCTATATCTAAGCACCTAAAACAATAAAAACACAGATTAAGAAAAATGCTTGCATTGGTATTTTAAAAATTTTTGATGTCTTTTAAAACTCACTTGCACATTAAAATCAAACTTCACTACCCTCATTAATTAGGGGTAAAAATGAAAAAACATGATAAATGCTCAAATTTTCTATGCTAGGTGCTTATATGAACTATGAAGGAACACTAGTTTTTTATTTTAGGCAGTGTTGTCAATCACAAATTGCGTCGTGGCCATCCCCAAAACGCTATAGCGGGATGGCCGCTATTGCGGGAAATTAGACAGAATGTGCTAAGTCATATTATGCTCAAATAAATGCATAAAAATTTGAAAATACTAAAAATTGTCCACGACTATAATCACATCAAAACATGCCAAAAGAGTAATCCTAATTCCCGATATCCAAATCCAATTAGTCTAAAACAGAACATAAAGTCATAAATCATCCAAAAAGTGAATCATCCAAACATCCAAATAGTCTAAAACAAAACATAAATCATCCAAAAGTGAATCCTAATTCCTAAATGGCCAATGCCCTATTCAGAATCTGAGTCTTCAAGTTGAAGATAGTCCTCTCCTTCATTGTCATTCTCCCCCTTACCAAAGTGAAAAAAGACACAGAACAGTGAAAGGAACAAAGGAGCGCCGGAATACTCACCGGAAAACGACCGGAAACGACTGGAAACAGCAGACAAAGATGGACGCAGCAGAAGAGTAGAAGACTTGTAGTTTTCTTTCCTTCTATGTGAAGGAGAAGTCTCAGCAAGAGCAAGAGTAGAGAGCCTAATAAAATATTAGGGTTTTTTGTTTTATGCAGGTGGCAAGGGGAAATTACTTTTATACCCTTTAAGTGACAAAAAAATGAACTTTTTCTTTTGAAAAAAAACCCCAAAAAACATTTCAGTTTGCTTCCTAGCAGTTGCGCCACAATTCACCGCGACAGCGCCGCGATTTGCTTCGCAATAGCGCCGCTCCAGCCGCGATCCAGAAAATGCGATAGCGCCGCACCACAGTAGCGGCAGGGGGCCGCAATGCCGCGATAGCGGCCGTGATTGACAACAGAGATTTTAGGTGCTTATATTTAGGAATCAAGGGAGTACAAAACTGTATATTGAGAATATAAATTTGAGAAGGAAAAGGAAACGGAGAGAGTTAAACACTTTTAACAAAAAATCAAGAAAAATACATTTAAACTTGATCACATCTAATCCCAGTGATATTAAATATCAAGAAAAAGCTAAAACTTGATCCTTCTTTTTATCAAGAAAATATATTGATTGGAGAATTTACACTCAATCGATGATAATATGCTAAAAAAACTCTAAAGATTTTCAGCAAATTCCTTTTTTCCAGAGTTCCGTCAACATTCAGCAAGGTGAAATGTTAAAAACCCTACACACAGCAAAACACTTAACAGCACAGCATTCAGAGCAACCCCTAAAATTTTCAAAAAAGGAATAGCTATAAGTGGATAGCACCCTAATGCACTGTATATCAATAGCTAATGTGTACAGAAAACATTAATTTGTTACCCTATCAACACTCAATACCTCGTTAAAACTGTATCGACAATCAACACGCAAATTTCAATGCTATCTTAACATTCAACCATCAAATAGTGATGACCAGGAGTCTGTTTGGATAGGATTCTGGACTTCCCAAATTCATTTTTGGGGCAAAATGAATCGTTTTCCATGTTGTGTTAATGTTTGGGTTGAAACATTACGAAACAGTACAACAATTTTCAGGTGGATGAAAATGGGATAGGTGGAAGAAAGTAGTAGCTTTTCTGTTGCACTGTAGCAGTGTGAAAATGAGCTTTACTCTTTTGTCCTCTTTCATACTTTTTGTGAAGAAGGTATCGGTTAATTAAATGTCTTTTACAGTGATTGTATCTGCCATTCTACTTTATATCATCCAAACGAAAATAATTTTTTAAAAACTCACTTAAAATATAATTACCAAACACAAATCAATTCTTTTAAAATCAATTCTAGCAAGATCAATTTTATCCACATCTTAAACAAACAAGCACCAGGATACCCATGCTTGACCAGAATATTAGACCACCTCAAAAACCATGGGCCTCAAGAAAACAGTAATCTATTGCTTGGAAATTGAGACAATGCTTACCGCAAAACCTGAGTTATGAAGTGCTGGTGCAGCCAAGTTGTGAACGACAAGATTCAGAAGTTGCACCATGTATCTGCTTTGCAAATTGCAAATATAATAATTACTGGTTACTATGTAGAAAGAATATCCAAGCAAAGTCTAATTTATGTAAAAATAAGGAATCAGGACAGATTGGATGTAGTGATTAAATGGATATGATATATGCACTTATCAACATACATAATCAAAATATTAAGCTCATATTAAAGTATTGTCGGATACCGGCACATAGATTAACTTGAAAATGTGCATCATGTACCGGCATAAGATCTTTGGTCAGGAAAAAGAACCTTACCCCAAAGAAGCAGAAAGCTCTTCTGATGGAACAGAATGGGGATCAAGTGCTCTAGGTAAGCGTGCATTGCAAATTTGATTATATTGACCACTACAATCATCCTTTCTCTCCCCCTCTATGACCACCTGACACAGAAGGACAAGAGCACCAAAGCCTTCATTTAGTCCATTAAACTGACTGAGAAGTCAAATAACATAGCAACATATACAACACTATTTTTTCCTTCAGACTTACGGTATGATTTAAAATGATGATGAATCAATACATTACTTTGGACCAAAAGTTTACCAATAAAGGAACAGTCAGTCACTACTCTTTCATGTTTCTCCAAAAGGCAACCTTAATTTTCTTTTTTTAATTTAAGCACAACAAACAAATATTTTGCATCTTCATTTTCAGCGGTCAAAACACCAACCTCTAAGTTCTTAACAACTTTTTTTACAGCTTGTTTTTTCTAGGATCTCTAAAGAATAAAATGGAACCATTAAAAATGATCATTTATTAAATGGTCACTCAAAAAATTGGTTTAGGACAGGGGGAAAAAAAGGAATCATCCAATTCATGTAGAGTTTGGGCCGTTGTTGTAATCTTATGACAAAAAGAAGAATATTCATTAAAACTGAAATGATAACATGATACAACAGTAGGTAGAAAAAAGGGAAAGAAAACAAGCTCTTGATTACAGTAAAAATCTCAACTCCAATACATCCTATCCCAAGAGGCAGCCATCAACATAATATCCGGAACATTTTCAAAGGAAGTCTAACTTCATAAATCACATATTCATTGAGATATATCAACTGAACACTGATTGCCATAGATTTACTTTACCCGGCGTTGTGGAAACAACTTGCATATCTGTTTTATAACCACAGACTGTTTATGAAGACGCTCAGAGGTAATCGCCACCTGCAAAATTAAATTGTGAGCATCAATTTCAGAGTTCCTAGGGGAAACAAAACATTTTCCACATATGACCTTAGAAAAAAAATGCGTCGAAGAAATATAAATACTGGTGTGAATCATAATGCTGTATGTGGAAAAAACAGTATTAAATTAAAATAAAATATAAAAAACAAAACAATTTATAATTGTTGGAAGTAAAATAAACAATCAGTGCTTACATGTCCTAAGCTCTGGGTGCATATAAGATTAGGGTAGAACTTCTCCAGTTGTTCCACTCGATTTTTTTCCAGCTGCAAAGCATAAAATAAATCATCCAGCATCTTCATATACATTCGCACTAAGCTTGGCCAGTAATTGCCATGACCATAGCAACAGCATTAACAAACTAATGTCAGAAAGAGTAACCAAAATACCGTAGAAAGGGCAGATTCAAGCACTCCATATTTAACTTTCAGTTCAGCAGACATAGCTTCTATCTTGGTTCTTCCTGTAATCTTACTCATTACTCTAGGTTCAAAGAGGGAAATTTGCATCTCTAGAAAATCATCTTGGTATACAGTGGTTTCTCACCTTGAATCACCTGTTCTTTACTATGACGGAGCTTCTCCCTCAACCTTGCAAGCTTTTCATTTTGAAGCACTCTCCAATTTGTTTGATCATCTCCTTTTCCCTTATCAACATTATGCAAAAAGTATATTACTTGAACTGAATAACACTATGGCAGGGGTCTCTTGCAAAAACATATAGTTGTATTCCTAATAAAATGGAAGATTTCAAAAGAAAATAGTAGTCAACAGTGCCCAAAGCAAAATAAAAATTGCTATTAAGCATCACAGTGAAAGTAAAGGGTATTAGCACAAACATGCAACGCAAAAGGCACAACCACTGAACAGCAATTTCTGCAGACATGTTAATTAACCCAATCCAGAATAGCTCAATTGATAGGGCAACAAGCATTGGTATTAGTATTGATGTTGGATGCATGTAGCCTCCTATGTGGCTGCCATAGTGTGATAGACATTGGGAAAATACCAGGTAAACCTGGGAATTTTTTTTTAAACTTCCCTTATCTTTGAATTTTATGTATCCTTTTGCTTTCTAGATGTATGATATGAACATTTTTAAATAAATTGGATGTTAGAGTGTTATAAAATGTTGTATTTATTGCTGATTTGATTATTTTATTGTTGTCACTCCACCTATATGCTACAGCATCCTAAATTTCAGACATTTCGTTGCACTCCATACATTCACCAACAAAGGTAACCCTACCCGTGAGACAAGGTTCACCTTTTGTTCCATGTTTTCTTAGTAGAAAAAAAGATGAAGATGATTGAATTCATTTTCAAAACTCAGTTAACTTCACTTAAGTATTACAAGTCAAGCAAAGCCATAATTCCAACCTTGCGAACAAGAACTTCACTTAATGTTGAGTACAACGAATCTCGACGGTCTTTTAGCGACTTTAAGGAAGTATTATACTCATTCAACCTGCCAACAATAAAACATCGTCAAAATAATTTCTATAAAATAATCAATCAAATGAGTACAATTTTGAAGAAATACTTCTCTATGAAAAGAACCAGATAAACAGAAAACTTTGGTAACAACAATTATATTTACGAAGGCAGCATGTTGAGCTTCATTAATGAAGTTCCAAAACCTAAAGCAGAAATCGACCAATGCATGAATTAATAAATAAAAGCACATACCTGTAGTTGACACAAATGGAGCATATCGAAGCTTGATTCAAATTCTCGCATATGGCGCAGTTACTGGTTTTTCTAGCCATCTTGAGCTCTCACAACGGAACAATGTCCCGTGCCGTATCTCAGGATACTGCGTCTGTTGATATATTTTTCGATTTCAAAAGTTACCAAAACAAAACTATTTAGGGACTGCGATCCTGTGTTGAATAGAGTCAAATATTTCTTTCGGAAACACAATGAAGATTAAGAAAGATGTTGATTGGGAGGAATGGAAGGAAACTTCAACTTAAACTCTGAAAACCCTAACACGAGGAGGAAGAAGACGATAGCAGAAGCAATGGACACGCACGCACCCGCACCTGGTCGCATCTCCGTTTTCCGTTGTAAATATCCTAATCCTTTTGTTTAATTTTTTAAAGGATTATCAGTTTGTTATGGCTTATTTTATGAAATAATTTTTTTTTTGATAGAAAAAGATTTTGAAAGTTTTTTTTTAACAAAAGAAAATAAAAAACAAAGAGAAAAAAATCTCAGATCGTCTTGAGAACACAGTCCTGATCTTATCGGTTAAAAGAGCAAGAGTAACCATAATATTAGAGAACATTCCTCAAGAATAAAGATGTCTTCTAAAAGGTTAATTATATCTTTGGCCAAGATATCTACGTTTCAATTGGCTTCCCAAAGACGATTTGGAAAGTTTTTAAGAAGTAAGTTTGTGTTTAAAAAAAATATCTGAAACAGATTATTTTCTTTCGTTTAGTACGTTTATTTTAGGCTTATAAGCAAAAGTTGGAGACAAGAGTTTTTTTAAAAACAAAAAAAAGTTGAAAACTATTTGGCAATTTCATTAACTTTTATTTTTATAATAAAAAATTAAAACTAAATAATAAAAATAATAATTATAAATATTGATAATAATAATAGTAATAAAAATAATAAGTAATAGATATAAATAATAATAATAGTAATAATAAATAATAAAAATAAATAATAATGAAAATTAATAATAATAATAATAGTAATAAAATAAATAATAAATATTGATAATAATAATTATTATATTAATAAAAATAATAAGTAATAATAATAAATCATATTAATAGTAATTATTATAATAATAAATATAAATATAAATAGTTCAAATAAAAATAGTAATAAAAATAAATAATAATGAAAATAAATAAAAATAATAATAAAATTAGATAATAATAATAATAGTAATAAAAATAATTAATAATAATAATAATAATAATAATCATCCTCATAATAATAATAGTAATAATAATAGTAATAATGTAGTAGTATCTATTCTGATATGTTATAGACGCATCAAACACTAGATATGATAAGAGTTTATCAAGGCTTATTCAACTCTCCTATCATATCATGTCTTATCATATCCTGTCTACCAAACGAGCCCTAAAAATTTATAAGGATTAAAAATAAAAATTTTGAACCAAGTTGAAACAAAAACAAAATTATACGTACTAAAACCAAAAAGTGTTCATTTTATAGGTATTGAATATTTATTTAAATTAGGCATGACAACAGCGCGGTAGGGGGATTCACCCTCCCCGTCCCCACCCCATTCTCTGTCGGGGATTAACAACCACGCCCCATCCCTGTCCCAATCGTGGTTCAGGGAATCTGCAGGGGCTCCGCCCCCGCTCCCTACATCATTATATGTATATTATTTTTTATATCTATATATATATATATGTATTTTTATATATAAATATATATAATATAAATATATTTTTATATATATTTATATATAAAAGGGAATTTTAGTAAAATCATTGTCGAGGGCGGAGCGGATAGTGATATCCCCATCTCTGCCCAATCTCGTGTTTTATTTTTTAAGTTTTACCTTGATCCGATCCCGTTTTGAGTAAGTTTTTCCCGTTAAATTTGGGGCAGGACGAAACCTACGAGAGCGGTTCAATTGTTATGCTTAATTTAAGTATCTTGGTAAAAATATATAGTGTTTTTGTTTAAAAGAGTAGATAACAAAGTTATTTTTGAAAATGGAACTTTGGGAATATAATATTGTATTGTTTGTTAGAGGTTTAAAAAATATTCTTGGATATAATTTACTGTGAAAAAATGTAGTTTTATTATGTTTTTCATGATCTTTATTTTCATTGTTAAAGATAAGTACCCTTTCTCATAAGAATACGAGTGATTACTTTTATTTAGTAGCTTTCATATTATTTGAATTTTAAAAAAATATCCCCAATGACAGGGACGGATTTACTTACAGCATAGTAAGGGTATTTGCCCCCGAAATTTTTTAGTTTCATCTATGCTCTATATATGTTTGATATAAAATACTATTAATTTATATTTACATATGTGTTTTTGCCCCCTCACTTTATATTTGTTCAATTATATAGATTTATCAACAAATCCTCTATTAGGTCTCTAAAGATATATATAAGTGTTATTAATTTGTTCTTTAAAATATTAGCGTAATCAAATAAATTCTTTTAATTCGTTAATTTATAGGTGTGCACAAAGGGTATTTTCTGGCCAACAATAAAAAATTAAACTCTTTAAAACGTAGAGATCATTTAAGTGAGTTTTGTCTCTTTTAACAAAGTCTTTTTTATGCGCATAACTAGAATTCAAATTCCATCTTAAATGATCCAGCTATCTACCAACTAGGGGTGGCAAAACGGGCTAGCCTAGCCTGTTTAGCCTGCCAAAAAGCGGGGCGGGCCAGCCTGGCCCGCCAAGACAATACGGGCTCATTTTGTTAGCCCGGCCTGTCACTTTACAAATTAGGCGGGCCGGCCCGCCAACCACCGCACTAGTTAAAAAACAATTAAAAAAATCTAAATTTATCTTTTTTTTATTGATTTTTGCTTTTTGCACCATATACAAAATTGATTTTTTATTATTTTTAATTATGGACCTAACTTTTTTTATGTTTTTTCGTTTGGTATAAATTTTTTGTTTGTCCCTATTAATTTTTTTTATAAAAGAACTCTCACTCTCCACTTTTAACACAAAAAAAAAGAGTCACTGGCCCAGCGGGCCACCTTTGTAACCCGGCAAGTTGGCGAGCTAGGTGGGGCGGGCTACATAAGTGGACGGGCCAAAAATTTCAGCCCAGCCCGCTTATTTTTAGCGGACCGGACCCATCTTAACATTCCTACTACCGACTATGTTGACTTAGTTGATTTTCAAGTCCTTAATTAATGGTATTTTTATCTTTAAAGTATTTAAAAGACTTAATTGATGACATTTTTATCTTTAAAGAATTTAATTGGTGTCACGTTTTTTATCTTTACATTAATTTGTTAGTTCTTGTCTCGATTTTTAAATATTGTTAATGTAACCCTTGTTTTACCTCTTTCACATGTTTAATTAGTAAGTTGCTTGAATTAATTGGTACTTCACTACCGTACTGGTGGATACAACATCTCTTTTGCTATATTGCACTTTTTATTATGGATGACAAAAACCATCATGAACTGGCATACGATAGTTTTATTGGGAATGTTTGAGATAAAAAAGAGAAAGCAAATCCCCAATAAACAAGACTGAATTCGGCAATTTTAAATATTGATATTTTAAAGATTATTTCCTTATTTACAACACTTTTATCTCTAAGTGTTAAAATTCTCCATTTTTTAAAAAGTTGAAAAATCCGTTTAGGAGAAACCGACTACTCAACGTGTCTTTTTTTTACCACTTTATTTTTTGTGAATTTTTGGATTGGCCTTGAGCTCATTTTTTTGTATGTCAAAATACTCTTAACTGTTATTCAGATTACATGTTTAATTTTTTTTATCATTTTTAATTAATTTGAAATAAAGTTGTTAGTAATACTTAATATTTTTTTTGGAGTGAGTTAGTAATATATTGATAATTATTAATGTAGAAGCATTTCAACGTGGTAAAAAGATATTAAGCGGAGCAAATGTTCCAAGACTTACTTATGGAGTAAGTGGATTCCCACTCATATATATATAATTTGAAAAGTATGGTATTTCCAAATTTCTTTTTTGCAATATTTAGGTAAAAAAAATTATACTTATCGTTCAAATGAAAGGAAAAATAAGAAGCATGCCTTCTTCTCAGCTCTCACAAACCATAATACAATTTTTGATAACTAAACTACATCAACACAGACGACGCGAATCAATAGTTATTTTGCAGCGAAATTTTGAATTTCTTTTTCTAATTTGAATCTTTCGGCTTGTACCTTTGATCAAACTCAGAGATCGAGATGAACATATTGGTTCAAGAAATGACACAGTTTCTGTCTCAGACTCTCAGGTAGCTGTCTTGCGCGCTATAGGATAGGATTTAGGGTCATTGAGAACTCCTCTTTTATTTAATTTCCCTTCTTTCTTTTCCTTGTCAGCTGTCACATGTGACCACCCCCTTGGGACAATTATAGCTTTAAGTTCATAGGTACTTTCCATAGTGGCGGCAATAGATGGTGTATCTATCCACCACCTATGTGGGGAAAAATCTGTCAGAGGGGTTCCTTTGTTAAAATATTCTATGTATGGGCCTAGTTTTGTAAAATTTTCCTATAAAGAAAAATAATAAAAAAGGACACACATTATGTCACAGCACATCACGTTAGTGTTTTTTCATTTTTTTAGAATAGTTTTTCATTTCTTCTTCTTCTTTTCGACCAACGGAAAAATTTGTTGCAATTAGAACCGACGAGAAATTTTTCGCAGTTAGAAACGACGGGAAATTTCCAATGGTTAGAACTAACGAGAAATTTCCAATGGTTAGAACCAACGGGAAATTTCTTGCGGTTAGAATCGATAGGAAATTTCTCGCAGTTAGAAGTGACGTAAAATTCGCCGTAGTTAGAACCGCCGAAAAATTCGTTGCGATTTGAACATTTTATTAACCAAAAAACAAACACACACTATATTGTTTAGCTACATTGTAACGCATGGTTGAAAAAAAAAAGAGGAAAAAAGGAAAGGAAAGTGTGCATGGTCATCATATCAACTTTTATATATATATATTAAAATAAATACATTGTCACGTCATCACGTGATCCACAAAACCACATCAATTATTTTTTTTAGTTTTTTTCTTAAGAAAGAGGAAATTAAGTCTCTATGAGAAAATTTTATCACTATAGTTCCAAAGACTGAAATTTTTGGTACTATAGGCCCTAGTAAGGAAGTAACCCACTTGATTAGTTTTGAAGGTAACTAGCACGCGTTTCGGTGAATGACTAGGTAGTAGGCTCACGCCTTCGATTTGTTTGTCTGAGTCTTCGCAATTCACAGTGACACATAATAGAACTCACCAAAATCTAACAAGTCCATTAACAACAATAAAAAAAAAAGAACAATTTTTTCTTTCATTAGTGCAAACAAAGGCTTTTTTACCTAAATATTGCAACAAAAAAAAGCAGTTGACATTTAAGTAAGAAATTGGCTCCGGAGGATCCAACTTCTCAACATGGTTTTCACTTCCATATATATAAAAATTATATGAAATTATAAATAAAATATCATTTTGATCCATCAAATGCACATGTCATCAACTTAATCATCGAAAAAATTGTGTGACCATTTTTTTGCTAAGGTGATCATAGTGAAAAAGTCGAGCGAGAAGAGGAGAATATGCACAAACTTCACAGACGTTAAAGTCTTTCTATAAAGACTCTTACTCTCTCATGACTCATGAGCATTGATCGCCTGGTTGAGCCACTATGGATTACACCCTAGTTAGCTTCATAGTTCTTACTCCAAATAGAATTAATTAGATTTACATGCATCCATAAGATGAAGACAAAACCAGCTTTATGATTCAGTCAGCTAATTGTTGTTACAAATCATGTCCTTGGCCTTGAGAAAGGTCCACATACTAGGGTCTTGTGGACAAGGTCTTTATAAACCAAATTAGTTGCAACCTAGAGGCCTATGTTTAACAACATGGTCATCAAATTTGCCTAAAGTGAAATCGATACTACATATCTCCTTTAGTCAGAGGAGTTCACTTTTAGAGTTCACAAAGGAAAGTTATTGGGTTTCATGCCCACCAGCCTAGGGATTGCAGCAAATTGCCATAAATGCATAGCGATCATCAATGTTCTGGAGGTCAAACCAGCAACTGGTGGGGTGAACGGTTCAGTTAGCTTTGAAAAACGAACTAAGAAAGAATCGATGAAACCGAGTACAAACCGGAAAAACTTGTTTAAACCGATGTGTTAAGGGTTCATCTGGTCTCAGAAAAAAAATTGAAAGGAAAAAGCCAAACGGCATCGTTTCGGTGGCACTCTTCCCCCAATTTTCAATTCTCTTCCTCTGTTCTTTGATAGAGTAAAGGGATCAAGACTAACACTTCATTTCTTCTCATCTTTTGAACCCTAACTCCCCTTTTCTCCTTGGTACATCATTGTTGTTGCGCCTGTTGTAGTTGCGTTGTCTGTCTTCACCTTCGCATTTCGTGTCATTGAAAAGCAAGAGAAGAACATGAACAAGACAAAGATGACAACGTTGAAGAAGAGAAGTGCGACGACGACTTTGACGAAGATGAAGAAGAGAGAAGATATGGTTGAGACTCAAAATCAAATGAGAGAGAAAGAAGAAGCAAAGATTGTGCACAGAAGTAGAAAACAACATAAACACAAACTCGATGTTTAGGAGAAATAGAGGTGGCCATATGTTGTGTGCAATGTGGAAAAGTTATTTAAGATTTAATATCTTTATGGGCTTGGTCTTTTTTTTCATATGGGCTTAATCTTTGAACCATAACAAAAAAAAAACTTTCAACATCTTTTTTTTGTAAAAAAAACAAACACTATCAACAAAAAAAAACTATCTTCGTTCCTTTTTATTTGAATCTTGTTGAATTTAAGGCATACTCTTAATTTTTTATTTAATTGTGGGTTGTAGATTAAGAAATTTTATGGGGTTTAATTTAGTCTAAGTAAAAAAATATTAAAAAAGTAAATATGTTGAAAAACATATTAACATAAAATAAATAATAATAATAAAAATAGTATATTTTGTTAAAATGGTTGAACCTCGATTCAATCATGGTCTAACCATTAAACTAAGAACTAGTGTCTTAACTGGTTCAATGACCGGTACGGTTTTCAGAACATTGGCGATCGCATAGATAAAAAGCCTAACCTCTGATAATCAACAACTTGCAAGCTAGATTGCCGCCTTTTGTAAATTCATCTTGAAGAGGCGAAAAAGTCACAACCCTTGTTTAAGAGGCAAGACACATTAGCTAGTTACTACATTAGTAGAAGCCTCCATGGACCATAAATGCAGTATCAGCAACTTGAGAAGATTGTGCTAACATGAGAAAATACGTTTCTATTTTTTTAAAATCATAAAAATTACATTATTTTCAGTCTTCAATTATTAATATTGAGGACTAGAATTATATTTGATATGTTCGGTATAACTTC
This sequence comes from Cyamopsis tetragonoloba, assembly GCA_037177725.1. Taxonomy (NCBI): domain Eukaryota; kingdom Viridiplantae; phylum Streptophyta; class Magnoliopsida; order Fabales; family Fabaceae; genus Cyamopsis; species Cyamopsis tetragonoloba. The sequence goes on from CM074119.1 coordinate 65,711,954, forward strand.
AAGCAGTCGAGACTTTAAGGTGGTGTTTGGTAACGGTACAGAGCAGAATGGAATGGAACATAACAGAACCGTGTATTGTGTTTGGTGACCAAGGAACATAATAGGACCATATGTATTATTTTGTATTTAGTATGGATTAAAATGTAGAAAATATTTTTTTATAAAACATATAAAATTTTACTTTACTTGACAGAAATTATAAAATTAAAGAAAAAAATAAAATAGTATATTTTTTTAATTTATTTTTAAAAAAATTATGAGTATAACTAAACTATAATTTAAAATATATTAATTTTTGTATTAATATTTTATGAAAAAAATAAATTATTAAATATAAACTTCTCTCAATAAATATAATTATTAAATATATTTTTAAAATTAATTATTAAATATAAATTATATTGAATATATTTTTATGATGTAAATTTTTTAAAAAAATATTTTTTTAAAAAATAATTTTTGGTTGGAAAAAAAATAATATAAGGCTTAAGAAATTTAAATATATATTATTTTGTTAATAAAAAAATAACTCTATGAAAATAATGGTAATTCTTTTGTTTGTATTTTGTTATGTTCTCTTCCGTTCCACCATTTTCAATGGAACCAATCTGTCCCGTTCATTTGCCTCAGTGTCCTGTTCCGTTCCACTTAACTGACATACCAAACGAGGAACAATACATATTGTCCCGTTCCGTTCTGTTCAAACACGTTTGCCAAAACGCTACCTAAGGCTAGCTAGTTGTTGACGATGCACCAAATAGTTCTTTGCAAGGAACACTAAATGCCAAAGTCTATATAACACCAGATAGTATCCTCTTAACTTTAGTTTCATACCATAGGTGTTCAAAGTTGAGAGGAGTGCCTACGAAATACCAACAAAAATGAAATCAAAGTTCAAATATTATCGAAGAGTGTTTAAAGTGGACTATAAAAAATGGCTTCTCAAATTCATAGAAAGAGGCATAGATAGAAGAATGACAATGAGATTTGTCACATATGAACAAGAGGACTTATATAGGCATAAATTAGGGTTATACATTATTAACAAACAAAATGACATTTTAAGCCTCCATTGTGTAATTACCCTGTTGCCCTTCATATTTCCCTCCAAAAGTTGCTCCCAACTACCAACTACTTATAAATTTTAATTTAAATATTTAGAACATTTTTTAAGATTAGTTCAACTAGTTAATCTATTAATTTAAATTTAAATATTATTTATGGTTAGATAATATAATTATTTGATTAATTAATTATTTTAATATTAAACTTATATACCCTCGTTGCACTCACTATACTGCATATCTACTAATTACTTACTTATAACCTTAAATATTTAGAATATTTTTTTTAAATTAGTTCACCTAATTAATCTACTAATTTTAATTTAAATAGTATAATTTTTTTAATTAATTAGTTTAATAATAAATTTGTATACTCTTGTCGCACTCAATTAACCTCCTATTTATTAACTACTTATAAATTTAAATATTTAGAATATTTTTTAAAAGTAGTTCACCTAACTAATCTATTCATTTAAATTTAAATAATATAAATATTATTTATAATTAGATAATATAATTATTTGATTAATTAATTATTCCGATAATAAATTTGTATTCTCGTTGCACTCACTAAACTTCTATCCATCAATTACTTACTTATAAATTAAAGTATTTAGAATATTTTTTAATTAATCTAATAATTTTGATTAAGTAATCTGATAATAAATTTGTATATTCTCATTTTACCCACTAAACCCCTTTCAACTAATTACTTATTTCTAAATAGATGGTAAGATGAGGATGGAGAGAATTTATAAAATGAGACTTTTTTGGAATAAAAGATAAAATGAGAGGTTTTTTTTGGGAATAAAAGAATGTGGACTCTTTTTTTCTGGAATAAAAAGACAAGTAGTTTTTTTGGATGAAAGAGTAAAGGTTTTTTTTTTTTAAATAGAAGGATGGCTTTTTTCTTTGTTTGGTATAGAAGGAACGTGAGATTTTAAATTTTTAAAAAATTTAAAAAAGAACAAAATGATACATCAGGAAAAACTTAGTTTTTTCTTTCGATTTGATTCTGTAACTATTAAATATTTTAACTTGGTCCTATGATTTATTTTTTTATTTCTATTTGGTCCTGCAACTATTAAACGTTCTAACTTGGTTTTATAACATATTTTTCTGTTTTGATTTGATCTTATAACTTATTTTTCATCAACAAATTCGTCTTTTTTATCAAGACCAAATTCAAACAAAAACAAAAAGTTACACAACCAAATCGAAACAAGAAAATAAGTTATAGGACTAAATAGAAGCGTTTAATAGTTAAAGGATCAAATTAAAATAAGAAAATAAATTATAAAATTAAATTAGAATATTTAATAATTACATGATCAAATCGAAAAAAAATAATAAGTTACAGCAATTTAGCCTAGCTTTTTTCCTTCTCACATAATTGCTTCGTAGCGCAGGTAAAATTAATTTTGTTGTAAAAGAAGCCTAACCAAACAAGTTATTATTAGTTGTTAACAAAATCTTTGTTTCAATCAGTATTGGTTAAATGAGTTTATTGTCATTTTCTTTTATTTATTGTCATTCTTTTTTTTATTATTTTAGTAATATTTATATGTTAATATTATAATTTTATTAGTTAAAAAAATTTTAATTAAAAATATTAATAAGAAAATGAAAATAAAAAAAAGAGGAACAATACAGTCACCCATTGTTTTCATCAACCATCAAGTACATAAAGATTGAATAACGACTGTTAGCAAATTTGATAACGACGGGAATATAATCGGTCAATATTGCATATAACTTAATAACGCTGAATATCTAAAAAAAATAATGCTAAATATATATCTTTTTATAAATTTATTTATTTATTTAATTTTGACCGATGTTATTTATTTTTTTAAAAAATAAATATTTAATAAAAAATAAAAAATACTTGTCAAAATTAAATAGATAAAATTACAATCGTTATTTTTTAATTTCTTAAGATATTAAAAAAAAATAATGACTAAAGGCTCGTTTGATTTCTCTTTTTGAAATCTGTTTTTAAAAACAGAAAACTAAAAAACCTGTTTGGCAATCAAGTTTTCAAAAACAGTCTTCGGGAATCGTCGTTGTTTCTCAGTATTTAAAATCCAAAATATGAAAACATGTAAAACATGTTTTTGTTTTCAGTTTTCTGAATTTACACACAAATTTGTATTGAAAACTCCTCTCACTTTTTTAAAAAACCGTTTCTGAAAACTGTTTTATAATACAATTTTTAATAACTAAAATTCAAAACTATTTCAAACATGTCCTAAGGGTTTGTTTGATTTCTCTTTTTGAAAATAGTTTTTTGTTTTTAAAAACAAAAAACTAAAAAACTCGTTTGGCAGTCGAGTTTTTAAAAACAGTTTTCGGAACCGTTTTTGTTTTTTAGAATTTAAAAACCAAAATATGAAAACATCTGAAATATGTTTTGACTTTCAGTTTTGTGAATTTACACATAAATTTTTATTGAAAACTCCTATCATTTTATTAAAAAATTATTTCTAAAAACTGTTTTATAATACAATTTTTAAAAACTAATTACAAAAACGGTTTCAATCAAACCCAATTCTCTTCGCAAAATTAAAATCGCAAACGGTTGTTACTTGTTAGGCTTAAATCAATCTAGTAGTTATATATAGTCATTCACGTATATCTAATATCTCAATTCTTCAGTAGGTCTGTGTCACACTAAAAGCCTGACAGTTGCGAGGATTATTATTATATCTTAGACTTGTGGTTTGAATTTGAAACATTAATGTCCAGTGTCCACTAACTAGAATTAAAATATCTGTTTCAATTTTTTTTCCACATTTAATTTAAGAAAAATTATACACTATTAAAGAGACGGAAAATTTTAATCACACATTATTTTTTAATTGAAAGAATAGGAAAAATAAAAAGAAGCTAATTAAGCACTTGTGGTTTTAATGAGAGATGCTACAAAATATATATAGAAGCCTTGAATTGAGTTGCAAATCGGTTAACACACCAACTACTATCCTGTTAAGGGATTTTCAGTTTTTGTCCTAAACTGGTTGCAATAACCTTTCCTTTCCCTTTTGTTAGCTCAAACAAGATGAAAGCAAATAAAACACTAGTCTTTCATTTTGAGGGTACCGTGCTACGTTCTGCTTCATTGTTCCCATATTTTATGCTTGTTGCATTTGAAGCTGGTGGGTTACTAAGATCTCTCATCTTATTCCTTTTATACCCTTTTGTGTGGCTTGTGGGTGAAGACCAACTAGGTTTGGAGATTATGGTTTTCTTGTGCTTTTTTGGAATAAAAAAGGACACTTTCAGAATAGGCTCTGCTGTTCTTCCAAAATTCTTCTTGGAGGATATAGGGTGGGAAGGATTTGAAGCTGTGATGTGCTGTGAGAGAAAAGTAGCATCTAGTAAGTTGCCTAGGATCATGGTTGAAGGTTTCTTGAAGGATTACTTAGGTGTTGAGAATGTGGTAGCTAGAGACATTAAGTCCTTCAATGGGTACTTTTTGGGATTGTTTGAGAAAAATAAGACAAATAGAAATGCTCCATGTAAAGTTGAAGAAGGTAAAAAGGGCAACAAGAATATTGGTAGCCAGATTGAGAGTACTTTGACCAAGAGGGGGTTTTCCACTATTCCAAGGTTTGGCCATTTTCATAATTTTAGATTGTAAATATGTATAGTCTCTTTGTGTAGGGATTAAAGTATTCTATTATACTTATATGAGTCATGTTTATATTTTACTAAGAGGTATTTTTAAAAAGTATAAAATATTTTTAAAAAGTTAATTTTTAAAAATATTTCATATTTTTTAATTTTGGTAAAGTGATCATATGATCTCAAATTTTTTTTACACCACCTTAAAACTACCCTTAAGTTTAGGTGATTTTAAGATGGGCAAAAAAAAATTAAGGATAATATGGTTACTTTACAAAAATAGAAAATATGGAGTATTTTTAGAAAGTACGAAGTATTTCTAAAAAATTAACTTTTTTTAAAAAAAAAATACATCATATTTTCTATTTTTTTTGATAAAGTGGCCACATAATCTCAAAATTTTTTTATTCCACTTTAAAACCATACATTAAATTTATCACATTTTTTAAAAAACTGAGTTATAACTTTTATAAAAATTAATTTAAATATAATTTTAGTCTTTATATTTAACATATTTTTTTAATTTGATCTTTATACATCAAATTTTTTCTATTTAGTCCCTACACAAGCAAACGTTCTCAAGTAAGTTTCTGTCGTCACCCTCTCATTATATTATAACACTGTTAGCGATGATATGATGTGACCAAGCAATGTGGTCACCTGGCATGACAGCTTGGTGTGTATTGACACTTAGGATGGTCTCTATTTCCTAACTCTAACCCTTAAAGTCTCAATTTAGAACCTCAAATTTGAACATGATTTATGTCCCTCTCTTTTGTGGAGTGCAAGTTCTCTTCGTAGATCGCTTTTAAGGCCCAAACAACTACAATAAAAAATTTAAATTCTTAAATATTTAAACAAAATAAGGTCCTTACATATACTTTTATTATTAATATACATTAATAAAAAAAGTATTTAAGTTTAGTAATGTATTAAATATAAATAAATATATTATTTCAAAAACTTGTACTATTAATGAATAATACACTAACTGATATACTTTGTTGTATAACTAGTTTTGGTTATTTCTTAATGTGTGTATTACTTTTTTTAAGTATATATTTTTATTGTGAGGATAAAAGAATGATTATTGTGTAAATAATCTTGTTTTGTGTTCTTCTTTTTGGTTTATAAAAAACTAGTATAACCGGAGATGGAATCTCGTACTTATACATATGTCCCATGCGCTGAGCTACATGACAGGAACCAACTCGTATTCTCTGTATAATATAAATATTTTAATTATTTCAGTAAAAATAATTTTTCCACAACTAAAATCATTAAAATATTTTTCAATATCAACAATATTTCAATGAATATTAAATAAAAAACTTTATCATAACTTAATTAATTTAATGAAATTTTACATAAAATTAATTATAATGGTTTAAAAGTAAATTTACATGTTAAAAATTTAACATAAATTTAAAATAAAATTAGAATATTTTCAGTTAATTATTATTAATAAAATTAAAATATTTTCAATTAATTATTATTAATAAAATTAAAAGGATCTGTATTAAAAATTTACTTTAGACATCTAGATATATTGGGCCGCCCAAATCTCTTTTCTTTTATCTTCTAATATGGGGCTACATCACATTAAATTGATGCCAGAAATTTGTAAAATGATTTGTCACGTGGACGAATCTGAGTCTTATTCTCTAGATTGCTAAGTTTCCTTTAGGATATACCTTACCAATCCCCTATATCTGTATTATTCTTCTCCACCACCCCCATCAAAATCACAAGCTCCTCCTTTCTATTTAAAAGTAGATGCAAACCATCATGAGCGGAGCGTAGTATATTAATGGAGGGCGTTTATTGGTCCTTCTAAAATTTTTTATTTATATGAATATTTTATATATAATATATATTTTGGTCTTCCTAAATTTTTTGTATTTGGCTTCCCAAATTTTTTTATAATTAACAACAATAAAAAGTCTCAAGATAAGGTTGATCACATGGATCACACGAGGTTATTGTGTTTAATCATAAATTATATTTTTATAATCGTATATTTAAAAAATAGAAATATTTCACTTACTAAGATAGTAAAATATTATTAGTTTGGTGATTTATTTTTAAGAAGATTTAATTTATATTTATAGTTAATACATCATATTTTTTTATATACCTCATCATTGAAATAACTTTGATATAAATTATTTTAAAATTGGGAGAGAAGTTAGTAGAATTTAAAAAATATTTGATTAACATATTAATTGTTTTATTCTAAAGCATTTAGTCCTAAAAATTATAACTATAGAGAATATTTTTAGTAAAAAAAAAAAAATCAAAGACAAGAGTTTAAAACTAAATTGAAGATGAATTCTTAGATGTTATTGTAGCCCAAAGTCATGCATTGATGCGTTTGACTTTAAAATACTATTGAGTTTAACTTTTCTAAATAATTATTAGAGGGAGAAAATGCTTGAACTTTTTGTTTCTAGAAGTTGATCTTTTATTCTATTTTTTTTTTAAAAAAAACAATCAAACAAAATAAATTATATTGTGTTTTTTGTTTTCTTTTATTTTCTTTTTTCTCATCCAAACAATAGCTAAACAATGACAGTAAATTTTTGTTTTGATTGCTTTAATTTATATTTTATATTGATAATATATAATTATTTTAAATTATGATAACTTATTAAGTTTGATATTTAATTTTTACTATTGTATTTGACCCCATAAAATTCGAGCTAGCTCTGCCCTACAAACCATGGAAACCACCACAAAATCTCCACCTACTTGATCATCACTCTTGCTCTTCTTGCAATTGCTTTCGTTGTTGTTGTTTGTATCGGTGCAATCTATAATGGGCTTAGCTCATTGAAGAGAGTACCTTTAGGATAGCAAACAGAGGAGTTTCGTAATGGGAGGATGAGATTAACACCATCTATATTGGAAGTGACACTATCTTTTTTATAGGTAAGAATCATAAATGGAGGATGGGATTAACACCATCTCTATTAGGAGTGTCACCATCATTTTTATATGTAAGAATCATAAATTTATATACTAAAAAAGATGGTGCCACTCCCAATAGGGATAATGCTAATCTCATCCACCATCATAAATTTATATTCTAAAAAGGATGGTGCCACTCCCAATAAAAATGGTGTTAATCCCATCCCATCCTCCTAATAGTTTTATTGACGAAGAACATGGCCATATGGTCTACACACCAAATGGTATTCGCACCCCTATTCTCTCCAAGATGAACAAAATGTGAGAAAGGGAAAATGTTACTTATTTGGGACTGACGACAACACTATTCATTGTCCTTTGCTTCGCGGTGGAGGTTTTGGTTACCCATTGGTTGCAATGACTCTTTTTTTTCTTACGAGAGAACAAAGGAAGACGATGACAATGAGAAGTAGAAACAAAAGGAGACAAGAGGTTTCATAACTTATGTGTTTGGGTGGGAAGCAAGTTAACTTCTAACTTTGACTCATGCCATTTCATGTAGTCCTATGTGTCAAATTTGAACACATTGTCATGCCACATAATCTCTTCGTTTTTCGCATGAATTAGTCACCAATGCTATTAAGATGGGAATGACGCCAAGGACTTATTTAAAAATATTTTTTCATATAGGGATTAAATTAAAAAAAATATATGTAGAAGGACCAGATTAAAAAAAGCGTGTCATGCATATAGATCAACATTATATTTAAATTATAAAAATTTAAAATGAATTTTTAAAAGCGTGAAAAAATTTAATTGGTAGAACGTAAATATTGCACACATAAGTCTAAGAGGAGGTTTTAATCCATCGTAGACACTTACATGTCATGGCGCTTTTCTTTTTTTACGAGAATAAAAAATATTGCATTTACGCCCTTGTCAATCTAGATAACTGTTTTAAGTGCTTTCTAACTACACATTTTTAGGACAATGATTATTGTACATTCACTATTTTTCATATCATCATACTATTAGTTTAAAAAAAAATTATTTTTTGTCAGAATTAGGTGTAGATGGTAAATTGCGAATAGTGGTAGTATATTTAACATTTTCAATATTTTTATCTGCTGCAGGAGGTTTACTTAAGGCTGAGCTCTCATGAGAAGAGAAATTGGCATTTTCTACCAAGAGAGAGATACCCAAAACCATTGATCTTCCATGATGGAAGATTGGCTTTCAGACCAACCCCTGTATCTTCTCTAGCTCTCTTCATGTGGCTACCCTTTGGATTATTTCTTTCAGTTTTCAGATTTATAATAGGCATATCAATTCCCCTCAATGTCTCTGCTCCAATATTAGCATTCTTAGGGACAAGAACCACTCTTTCAAGACCCCAAAACTCATTATCTTCAATCCATAATGAAGAAAATCAAAAGGGCATGCTTTTCGTGTGCAATCACAGAACCTTGCTTGACCCTATTTATATTGCAATTGTTTTGGGAAAATCTCTATCTGCAGTCACATACAGCCTAAGTAGATTCAATGAGTTACTTGCCCCAATTAGAACCATAAAACTAACAAGAGACAGGGAGAAAGACAGAGAAACAATGGACAAATTGCTGAGCCTAGGCAACCTTGTTGTCTGTCCTGAGGGAACAACTTGCAGGGAACCGTATTTGTTAAGGTTTAGTCCTTTGTTTGCTGAGCTCACAGATTATATTGTTCCAGTTGCTATAGATGTCAAGGTTAGCATGTGTTTTGCTTTGAGGCCTTAAGATTAATTATTCAAAATTTAGTGCTTGGTTCTAGTTTTGGCTTTATGTTTAATTTGAATAAAGTAAACATGGATAGATTTCATCATAACTAAAAGTGAATTCCATGTATTATATTCAGGTTTAGCTCTTTAACCAAATTTAACGTGAAGCCAAACATTCACTTAGAGGAAAATGAATTTTGATGTCACCTGATATTGTTCTTGTTGCTGTGAATGTGAAGGTTAGCATGTTCTATGGAACAACAGCTGGTGGGTATAAATGTTTGGACCCATTTTTCCACTTCATGAATCCAACTCCTTCTTACTTGGTCAAATTTCTTGAGAGGTTACCGCTGTCACAAACATGCCAGGCTGGAGGAAAACCGAGGATTGAAGTTGCCAATTTCGTGCAAAGTGAGATATGCAATGCTTTAGGGTTTGCAAGCACCAACTTGACCAGGAAAGACAAGTACTTGCTCTTGGCAGGAAATGAAGGTGTGAGCCCACATCTTAATTGCCAGACTCAGTAGTTATAAGCCCATATCCTCCAACAAAATATTTCTAGGAATTCTCCTACTTATTTGACGGATATGCATAGAATATTAAAAGCTTGTTTGATATCTCTTTTTAAAAACAGTTTTCTGTTTTTAAAAACAGAAAACTAAAAACTCGTTTGGCAGTCGAATTTTCAAAAACAGTTTTCGAGAACAGTTTTTGTTTTTCAGTATTTAAAAACTAAAATACCAAAACATCTAAAACATGTTTTGGTTTTCAGTTTTCAGTTTTCTGAATTTACACATAAACTTGTATTGAAAACTCCTTTCACTTTTTTTAAAAACTGTTTCTAAAAACTGTTTTATAATACAATTTTTAAAAACTAAAAATCAAAACTGTTCCAAACAAGCCCTAAGAGTCTATTTGGTTTGCATTTTCATTTTTTTATTTTTATTGTTTCTTGGGCTGTGGAATTTTTGTAGAAAAACTAAAAATGACTGGATACAAAAAAAAAAAAATCCTTTTTCAGTCATTTCCAGTGTTTTCAATACAAATTCTAAAGAACAGAAAACTAAATGAAAATATGAAATAAAAATGCAACCAAACATGTCCTAATATTTTCAAGATAAATTAAGAGGATACAACTACAAGTATCCCTCCGGCTAGGAAGTAAGAGGATACAATGCTACTATTGTTTATGATGATAATGAAGAGAAAAAAATGTAAAGTTGGTGTGAAAGCAATGTGTGAAATTATGAAACTCCCAAGAGTTGGCATTGCTCATTAAGTCACTATCTCCGTTAATCTAGCGCTTCAATGTAGAGTACATTTGATGAGCCATCTCATCATAAGTTGCATTACACAATAAGTACCTACAAGTTATTCTAGACACTACAGACACGAATACATAGCACGATAAAATAAGAATAATTTTTTCTCATGACCTATTTGCCTACATCCTACACCTTTCAACAGAGATTTATGAATTTGAATTTTACAGGAATTATTGATTACATTAAAGCTAATTTGAAATAATATGAATTATAATTTATATGAACAAGACGTCGTATACATATTGACAAAAAACCCATAGAACACAGCTAGCAGTTCAAACCCCAGTCATAAGGCTGATATATCACCTTCAAATCAGAAGTGGCAAGCAGGTCCAACAACAATTCTGCATCAGCTGGATCTAGGTAGTTTGACACATGCTTCATTACCTCTACCTCAGTCTTGCCAAAGTCTACACTAAACCTGCGTATCAAAAAAGAGAAACGCTAGAATCCTCAAAAAGAACATTTCCTGCTCATCTACTCGTTATCAGCTATTTCATTTAATGACCATAGGTACAGAATCACAATAATGAATGCATGTATTATACTCAACATATTGTACATAAATTATGGCGAATTTCAGACAGAAATTTAATCAATATGTTGTACATTTACCGATGTGTATTATACTCAATATATATAAACGTATTTAGTTCAAGGGATAGTGCTAACTAGACAAAAACTTCAAATTTAAACTTAAAAACTTATAAGTTAGAAACTTAGAACCATTCAGTTAATTATAGAATTTGAGGGGTCCACCTTCTCGTTGTGAAACAATGTGCTTGAGAACACAGAAATATTGAACTAGAACAAATTTGCCTAAAAGCAGATCAATCGGAGTCCATCAAAGAATGCTTACCATTTAAGGATCTTACTGGCATACGCAACCTTTGCAGTAAAATCTATCAAAAGGCCTCCATTCCTTAAGAAATCACGAGCTGCATCCATTAATTCTTTGTCAATGTCCCCCGGAGAATAACACCGAAGTGCAGGCCCAGATCGAGTACCATAAACTAAAGCAAAATGAACAAGAGGCTCAAGGAAAGGGAGGGCCACCTAACCAAAAAGGAGTGAAGAGTGAGAATCAAGTCATTAGCTCTACTAATGAGGTAATGAAAGCATATAGAACAAACACCAAAAGATAAACCTTTGTTACATCCCTAATAGACCAAGCAAAAACTAATGATACACAGACTCAAGGCCAGGACTAAAAGAACACAATGTGATAAAATAGCATAAACCTTGAAGATCATTTTATGCTATTGCTTAAACATATGACATTTATAATTACGAAGCATATCTTATCCAACACCATAAATGAAAAACTTCTCATTCAAGGATGAGACTGCATAACTTACTCTCAAACGTTTATCCTTCGCACCAAATGGCTTCATAAGGGTATATGGTGGTCGCTGGTTCGCCCTCAAAATGCCATTCTGTATAACTGAAAGTGAGTAGGTAGACCCACCAATAACATATTTGAAGTCTGCAAACAATTTCCTCCTTTCCAGGGCTCCATCTGGATGACCCCATACTAAGATTGCATGGATTGTCATCATATTATATAAATTAATAAAGAAAGCAAGCTTCTCTTCTCTAGACAAATCCCATACTTCCACTCTTTGGAGTTCTTCTGCAGTTCTTAGATACCTAAAACAATAGTTGTATAAATAATGGCAGAAGTTTATAGGAAAAACTAAATGGATTGTGATCATTGTATGGCACTCCTGAGTCCTGAGTTTTGAAATTTAAAGTTAGGTAAAAGACAGATAACAATAAATCAACCTTGCAAACTCTTCACTTCCATGCATACTTCTATAATCAACATGACGTCCATCTTCGGAGGCATAGGCTTCAAACATTGCATAGGACAAAAACCTCAGCCTTGATGCAATTTCTGTTATACGCTTAGGTTTCACAGTGATTATCCCCCTCGGAATGTTGTGACATTGGGAAGCCACAATTGGATCGTCATCCAAAAACCGGTAGAAAAAATTACCATCCTCAAATAGATTCTCCCTAAAGCAAAGCAAAGCCATTGGAAACATATAAGGTTTGTCAGTTGTTCAGTTCCGTAACAAAACATAATGAAAACATCAAATGGAAACACCAAATAGAGAACTTGAACTCACTCAAGAACATGCTGAAAGAAAAGTTTGCTAGCAAGCTTTCGTGCAAACACAACAGCCTAAACCATCAGACGAGTATTAGGAAGATAGAAAGGACATTATGGTGCTAGGAACTGTATCAAATTTTAGTTGGATATACAGTGGATGATATGTTTGACCATGTGACTGCAAATGTAGCAAGACCAAAATTTCAAAAACAATAAGTGCACCACAAAAACATTTTAATGGGATGATAGATGTCACAAAAATTAAAAGGAAAATTTGTTAATAGGAGGATTGACCCATGTTATAATGCATTTACAACACTAACTGCATTTTGTAAACACAGAAAATCAAACAGCGACTTTTATGAGGACATAAAAATTTAAATCCATTTATTATGTCAATAGTCAATACACTGACCTAAATAGTTTGTTCAATTGAAGTAACTACTAATGCAGATGAACGTGCATACAAACACATATGGATAAGTGCTTCAATTTTCACAGCAGAGCACTATTATCATGGCACAGAATATCAGACTCAGTACTAATTGTCCTAGGCCTTTACATTAAAATATTATTTCTCCTTCCAGTCATTATGTGGTAGTATGGAGGCACATACCGCCAAAGAACACAAGCAAAGTCGAAGAAAGTAACTCTTTTTGGATGTTTGGCTTTTATTTTTGGGTATCAGTGGGTTGCTAGTCGAATTCAAACTTCAAAATGTCCTATATAAATCATAGAAAACACAGTTGCAGAAAAAACAATGTGACAGCCATTTCCACAAACCAAAGAACAAAACACATAAAAATTATAATAAAAAAATCAAAATGTGCAATAAGATACTTTCCACAAAGAAAGCAACGACCATTAAAAACCTTTCAAGTCAGCGTCAGATTATAAATATTACAACCTTCATATAGAACAAAATCCAGAGATGGATGGACATACCATTTGTCTTTTCTTTGTAAAAATAACAAAAGCCGTAATAGGCGAATAAATGAGACAAGGATGAAGGGATAGAAAAAAAAAACACAAAGTCATTATCTAATGATAAATAATATCTTCAAAATAAAATCTAACAGAAACTTAATGGTATCTAATAAAGAGTTAAAGACATTCATAGTAGGAACTACAATCAAACTACCATCAACATCCAACTCCAAGTTAAACTAAACCAAGGTCTTGGTATTATCCGTGACTAAAAAGAAATCAAGAGAAATTAGATTCTCAAACACCCATTACATTTTTGTTTTGGGCAATCAGATTCTATCTATGCAATAAATTATCATGTCTGAGGTTTAATACATGGGTTGCTAACAGAGCACTAAACCGTGCCCCAAACTTAAGATCAGGCTTACCTCTTTCCTTTCCAAATATTGATCTTCTGATAAGAAGTCCACAGCTTCAAAGCCAAGAAAGCAGCTAGTAAACCTTCGCAGTTTGCTAAATCGGTCCTTCACAACAATAGTTTCTTTCATTTTGCGGACAATTAGAGCCATTTCATCAACTGGCCCACTACTTGATACATCATCCTCTCCAGAAAGTGGTGGAAGTGGGCTTTCAATCGAAGGTGCTTCAGTAATAAGGAATTCAATCTTCTCATCAAGCTTGCCAGACTCATCTAAGGCCTTTAGTTCACTCAAATTTCCAATAAGTATTTCATTGAAAAAGACCTTTGGAACAGAAGAAGATCCAGATCTCTTCTCCAGCTCCATCTTTCTACTGGGGTACACGTCAATGTTAATCTCAACATATCTAAGCCTTTTTATATACAAAAACTTCCTAACCTCTTTAGATTCTTGGCACCCTAGTCTTGTGTAAAGTATTATCCTTCCTTTCATGGATATAGGTTGCGGTGGACCTTCAGTTACTGGTTCCTCCCCCTGATTGGTTTTATTTTCTGCATCAACATCAGATGACATTTTAATATAATTTAGGGGGTTCCAAGTCGTGTTCTCCAGTGTCTTCTCAGAAACATCTTTTGATGCATTGTCTCTTTCAGAAGCATCCTTACCCACATCATCAGAATTACTTAAAGCACCTTCATTACTTCTTCCAGTAAGGCGACGCAACATAGTCATGACTACTACCGCACTACTTTCCCTAAGAAACTTTCTAAGAGCTGATGCCCTTTCAATCAAAAGTGGGGTTTCCGGATTGGCATCCAAAGTATGGATACATGTGCTTGAACCAACTTTCTCCCCAGGAACCTTCGATCCATCAAATACAGGCTCCATATTGTCGTCCTTATTAGTATTGTTATCAGTATTATGATTCATTTGTGTTGACTCCATACTTTTACTGTCATCCTTCTCTTTAACCAAGACATTATGTCCAAAACTATTTTCTGGACTTACTTCTTGACTTTTAGACTGAACATCTCCACTTTCGTCCAACTTAACACTGGAAAACTCTTCTTTGACAATATTAACTTGAGTTTCAGGTTTTATGGAATAGCTCTCATCCACCTTTTGAAACAAGTTCTCTGGAACAGTACTGGTCACAAAGTTTTCTTGTTGAGATCCACACTGCGAATCGCAATGGTCATCTACCCTCTGAGCCAACTCAGATTCTCCAGTTGCATTTTCTTTCATTTCTACATTGGTATTCAACTTCACATCTACCACCTTATCATCTTGCCTATTGTCAAATGTGGGGCCATCATGATCAATATTTTGAATTTTTACCTCATTTGCTTCCTTGTTGTGATCTTCATTCTCAACTGCAAAAGCATCTCTTTCCAACTTTTCAACAACTTGAGAACTTATTTTGTCTGATGTATCATCATGTTCATTGCAAAAATCAGGGCCATCACGGCCAGTATTTTGAACTTTTGCCTTATTTGATTCCTTTTTGTGATCTTCAGTCTCAACTGCAAAAGCATCTCCTTCCTGCTTTTCAACAACTAGAGAACTTATTTTGTCTGATGAATCATCACGTTCATTGCCAAAATCAGGACCATCGCGGCCAATATTTTGAATTTTCGCCTCATTAGATTCCTTGTCGTGATTTTCATTCTCAACTGTAAAAGCATCTCCTTCCTGCTTTTCAACAACTAGAGAACTTATTTTGTCTGATGAATCATCACGTTCATTGCCAAAATCAGGACCATCACGGCCAATATTTTGAATTTTCGCCTCATTAGATTCCTTGTCGTGATCTTCATTCTCAACTATAAAAGCATCTCCTTCCTGCTTTTCAACAACTTGAGAACTTATTGTGTTCGATGCATCATCTTGTTCATTGCCAAATTCAGGGCCATCATGGCCAATATTTTGAGCTTCCTCCACCTTTGTTTCCTTATTGTGATCTTCATTCTGAATGGTAGAAGCATCTAGCTTTCCAACAGCCCGAGGACTTCCTTCATTTGTCTCCATTAGCCCTTCCTTCTCCATGGCTATATTTCATGCAGCCAAGAATCACATCTTCCAAATGCTATAATCTAGATACTGCAAGAAATTCAGACACTATATAAATAAAAATTACATTAATAACGTTGCTGTCTCTCAACAGTTTGAGAACATTAGCCATCAAACTCAAAGGACAGACTCTAGATCAACGCACAACTGAAAAAAAATCCCAAACCCTTAGCAGGATCTTTCAGCACCATTGTTATATGAAATTAAAGCCAGAGTAATATTAGTATAACGTTAAACATGAAAGCCACTGCAAGAGTAACACAGTAACAAAAACCCCCCAATTCACTACCACATACACAATAGTCAAACAAATGTGGCTTCGCATTGACAATTACCTTTCTTAACTAGTCTTCCTGATCCATTTTGACTATTTCCTTTCACAAGGAACCTGCCATTGCAATCCATTCCAAATGCAAAATATAAGAGTGAAGGAAACAACTGCGCATAATTGAACCAAGAGCTATACAAAAATAACAGCCAAATTTTACTAGGTTCCTCATTAGAACTCAGTACCAAGGTTTCTGACCATTAAACAGGTAAAAAAATGCGAAAATCTGTTATGCAAAACAATAACAACAATATTGATAATAGGACAATCTAAATTGAGTAAATTCATATCACAAAAACCCGCATATCAATCGAAGGAGAAAGAAATGAGGAAATTTAAAAATTAATAAGAGAGAGAGAGAGAGAGAAAGGAGAAATGAGAGAGTTTACAGATCCGGTGGGAATTGGCGCAGAAAAGTTGACGAGAGAGAGAACAGAAAAGGGGGTTAGGGTTGTGTTGAAGGAATGGGGTTTGAGTAGAAGGGTTGAAGAAAGTGGAGGATGGAGGAACGACGACGTGACTCTTCGGACAAGACAGGAGGTGCGGGAGAAGCGGGAAGTTCATGGGCAAAAAATTAAATTCGTACCAAAAACTATTTTAATTTACGTTTTAAGCCCTACCAAAAACTATACGAGACGCGACCTGGACACTTTGATATATGATTAATATGGAATATCTAAAATTAATATCGAATATCTAAAATATAAGAAAACGAAACACCGCATATAAATATTAGATAAAAAATATTAAAAACATGATACAAATATATAAATAGAAAAATGAGATATTTATATTTATCTTTCTAAAAATAACTATTTAAATATTATTCCCTTCGTTCCAAAACTATAGTCATTCTAGAGTGTAGATAATTTTTGCTTAAATTATTTATTGAATTGGTTCTCCACTTTGTAACTATCGGGCATTTTAGTCCTTGATTTTTTTTAAAAGTCACTTTAGTTCTTGATATTAAATAACACTATCAAAATGACTACATGACACGCTAATGTCTATATGGATTCAAATCTAGTGTCCCCAATTATGTCTCACGAATAGAATATCGTCACGTCATTAAAAAGTTCTATTAGGAAATTAAAAATTAAAATTAAAGGAAATATTTTTAATGACGTGACGATATTCTACTCGTAAAACATGATTGAGACATAATTTGGGACACTAGATTTGAATCCTGCCTATATGGTAGGTTAATTGACACTTAGAAGTCCAAGTAAGTGATTAATTGAATTGGTTTGCTTAATCTCAAGATAGGGAACTCAATTAGTCCTCCAAATCGCTTATAATATAACTCAATTTTAAACCTCAAAATGCTGTGTAACTAGACCGCTTTATTCTGTCTCTGAGGAAAAACGCCAACATCGCTGATTTGATTAGGAAAACGGGTGAAAATTGGAAATGGGGTTTTGAGTGGAGGAGAGAGTTATATAGTTGGGAGGAGAGTGATTTTACTAACCTCAAAAACAATATTATTTCTTCTATTTGTTTGCCGAATAGACCTGACTATTGGTGCTGGATACAAGATCCTATGAATGGTTACAACTCTGCTACAACTTATAATATGTTAATTTCAAAGAGATGGGAGGATGAAGGCTTCAAAGAAGATGAATTGGAATTTTTGAAGATGCTATGGAAACTAAAAGCCCGTCTAAGGACTCAGATCCTAGTTTGGCAATTAGCACAAGAAATGCTTCCTACAAAAGTAAATTTAATCCATAGAAATATTATACCTTCATCTCAAAGTGAGGTTTGTGTGCTGTGTAATCAAGAAGCTCAAACTGTAACTCATATGTTTTTTTATGTAAATTTACATATTCTGTGTGGATGAAGATTGCTAACTTGTTGGGATAGTGGTATTCCCAACTTGCAGTCATAAGAGTTTATTGGCTTTCAAGTATTTGTTGCTGAAGAAGAAGATAGGATTTCAACTAGGATGAAATTTATATCTATATTCTAGGGAGAGGATCTCATTTTTTTCAATCTATTCTACATTCGATATACAATTTATTTGCTTAATGATAAAATAGACTTTGTTGGTGCATGAATTGTACATTTAAGTAATAACATTATGGTCTTTATAATGATGGCTTTTTCCTAGCTATACATCATAGGAAAGTAGTTACTCTTCAAGAAGTTAACTCTAACTCTCTAAGGAAAGTATAGCTTTAGGAGTACAAAGATTGTGAAGACTAGGTTCTTCAACAGAGACCATGTCATCTTAGCAAGGAAACCTCAACTCAATTTTCTCCTATAAGAACTGGTTTCAATTTCTTTTGAACCAAAGCATTATTCATGAGCCCTTTAAGTCCTTCCACAAAAATCAAAAATAAAAAGAAGGCACACGGGTCTCCTTGTTTTAGTCCCTTAGATAGATGGATCAACCAAGAGGGACTCCATTAACTAAAATTGAGATAAAACCTAAAAAGAGGCACACCTTCATCCATTTACCCCACAACAAGTTGAATCCCAATCTTCCATGATATTCTCTAAGTAGCACGAAGTTACGGAGTCATACAGTTTTTCAAAATTTGCTTTTAAGATTAAACAGCTCATGCTAGAACATCTCACTTCATCCACTACTTCATTCAAAATAACAATACTATCTAGGATTTTCCTATCTACAAGGAAAGTTGTCTGGGTCTAAAAATTTCACATTTAAGCACGGATTTTAATCTCCCCACCAGAAATTTTGCTACAATCTTATATAAGCATCTGACTAGAGAGATCGGCCTAAAAGCATTTATCCTTTTGGGACAATTAATTTTAGGTGTCAAAGAAACAAAAGCAGACATAAATCCTCTCGGAAGAGAAGCATCCAAAAAGAACTCATGCATTAATTGAACAACAGGTTGAAACAAGTCACAAAAATGCTTTTAAAAAAAGATAAGTTATATCCGTGCTCGGACCTTTATTTCCTTCAGCAAAAAGGATGACATTGCCAATTCTTCAATCTTGAAGGGACTTTTAAAAGCTTTTGCTTCAGCTTTTGACAACTTTTTGAATCCCACCCCATTTAGTTTTGGGTCTATTGACAACACCTTCCTTAAATTTCCACTTGAAATGGTGCTTTACAAGCACTTTTATCTCGTCAACTTGTTCCACCCAAAATTGACTATCCCACATTAATTGCATTAATATGGTTATGTCTTCTTCTCAAATTCAAACAAGTGTGAAAATATCTCGAGTTAGCATCACCTAGGATAACCATTTGAACCTAGACTTTTGAAAAACCAAATTATCCTTCAATTTTTTTACCACAAAACAATTGTGCCATGATTCCTTTTCTTTTCACTTGCTCCATTGCAGATAAACACCCTATCCTCCACTAGTTGATCCGACTTGTTCCATTCAATAGAGAGGATCTTGATTTTTGTGTCCAAGTCTCCCACGTGTTGTGCATTCCACCTTAAGTTATATTTTTTTTTGAAGTTTAAGCTTTTCGTTTAAAACGAAATCACTCCGCCCATTGACTTCAATTTCCCCCAAACTTTTCCTAACAAAAACATCAAAATCCTTGTCCTCAAGCCAACAATTCTGAAATCTAAATGCTTTAACCCTTAGTTTGTACATCACTTCGTAAAACTAAGGGGCAATAATCTGATACGTCATGATTCAGGGCTCATAGATAAGCATAATTCCATTTATTGATCCACTCTACCGAGACAAGATCTATGTCGATTCTACTCATTACAGACCTATTAGATTTATACCATGTAAAACTTTTTCCATGAATGGAACATCAATCCCTTCTAGATCCTCAATAATCTGACTAAATGCTCTCATTTAAGAACTCCTTGATTATTGTCCATCACTTTTTCTTTCTCTGTTGCTAACCACAGTCTTGAAGTCTCCTATAATGCACCAATAAGCTCCTTGAAATCTATCTCCAGCTTTTAACAAGTCCTTCGACATCTTCTTTTTCTTTGCTGATTCACGAGAAGAGTAGACATTAACAATAAACAATCCACCTCCAACAATTTACAATATAGACACACCCCAATAAACCCCTCTCCTTTAAATTGGGATTGCAGACAGAACACATTAGAATTCCAGATACTTAGCAATCCACTATAAGTTTCTTATTCAAAATCAAACTCTGAAAACCTCCATATTTTATCACAGAATAGAGTATCAACCGTACCCAACTTGGTATATTTTATCACATAATAGAGTGTCAACCGTACCCAACTTAGTTTCTTCAATAGCCACAAAATTCACCTTTTAACCATAAATAAGAGCTCAATTTCTTCTATTTAATCCTCCCCCAACCCAAGAATATTAAAAGAGAGCAATTTATTTCAAACCTGATTTTCCACAACCAGAAACAAAGTTCCCTTGATCCCTTTCATCTAATTGAGCCAACCTACCCTCCATCTTCTAGTTAATTTTTTAGATGAAATCCCCGATTCTTTGCAAAAGGCCCAAATCGAACCCAGATGAAACCATTTCTCTGAATTTAGAAATACTGAATTGCATTAATATATTTTAGAATGAAGTATAGAGGACCTACAACCAGAGGATGAAGAAGCTTTTTAGTTGTCCCCCATTGGTTGATTATGTGGAATACGCTCAGAGATGCCTTCATCAGAAATAACAGGAGCTTTGACTTCCGTCTTCTTTCTTCTCTTCTTCCAGAACCCTGAACGATGCCCCTGACTGCACAAGACCTTGCTTAACAAATTGATGAACAAGGGAGGTTGCTTGTGTCTCTTTTTAACGCAACTTTGAGTTGGATTGAAAGCAGATGTCACATGCACTAGGTTATGGGTATAACAAGTAAGAAATTGTTGTTTACAAGGGAGAAGTGGATTGCGAGATTAGCTTAGATGGTTCCCTAGGAAAATCCAAAGTTGGGCTCTCCTTTGAGGAAATAGATGTTGGGCTTGAGATGAGCACACTCTCCTCTAAAGAACCAACCAACAAAGGCCCACTCTTAGAGAAATTAGGAAATGGGCTTGAGTTGGATACACTCTCCTCCACAAGCCCAAAAGATGAGGAATCACTATAAGTAGTATGTGCCCAATTCTTAGATGATTCTATAAATACTGAATTTACCAAATTTACCTTGGTCGAACTACCCAACCCTTCCTCGCTCTCTTGAACACAAGATTTATGAGTACCTGAATATATCATTGTGATACTGGAAAATATATAAACGAAAAGCATGAACAGAAGTCAAAACAAAGCTTTCGTTATTCATTTATTACAAGGGTAGACAAGGAAAAAACTAATAATTGCTTCTTGAACTTCTTGAACTATGTAAGGGGTCTTATATATAGGATCAAAATTTTTTTTCCAAAGGGTCTTATATTTAGAACCGGAGGTAGTATAAAGGGATGATGAGATTTCCAAAATTGGGTGGTCTCAATCCCTCCCACCAATTTAACCATAACCATATTCAATCCACATCCAAACTGGCCCAAACCAAAAAAAGATCCAATTTAAGTAACTGGTGGAAGGGATTAACACCATCCTTATTGAGAGTGACACCATCCTTTTTAATATATAAATTTATGATTTTTATATATAAATGAATAGTGAGATTTCTAAAATTGGGTGTTCTCAATCCCTCTCACTTAAGTAACTTGGATTTTGACCCAACCCATTTTTTTAAAAATTGGATCTAGAATATCTGGTGCATTTAATTTGGACAAAAAACCAAAAAAATCCATTTGAAACCAGATAAAACATCCTCGTGTTATTCTTCTCCAATTCTCCTCACCCTCTGTCGCTCACGATAAAATGCTTATCTAAATTAAATGTCTCTAATGTCTATGTATCTAAATTTTCGGGGAGTATCTGAATTGAATAAAGCTATAACGGTTAAATTGCATTTATTTTTTTATTAAGGAGTAAGTTAATGGTTTACTGGTTTAACTTTTTTGTTAGTAATGTTATGCTATGGGTATATTATGAGTGGCATTTTATAAGCAAGAGTTGGTTATTTTACAAGTTACAGAAATAAAATGGTAATGAGAATATACTTTTCCTTTCTCCTTTGTTTAATTCTTTTTTTTTGAGGAATCCTTTGTTTAATTCTTACGAGGAAGAATTATTTGATTAGTTATAAATTATTAGATTCAGTTATAAACTATTTGATGCCAATGTGGCAATATTCTATAAGTTCTTATTCGATTTTAAAAGGGGTTAAAAATCAGTTTTTGTTCTAAAAATGGATTTCAAATGATTTTTGAAATTGGTTTAAGGATAAAAGGGATTAAAAACCGGTTTTTAAAACTGGCTTGAGTGTGAAAGAGGTTAAAAACCAGTTTTTGAACTGGTTTGGATGTAAAAATTGTCAAAAAGTAGTTTTTGAAACTGGTTTTGGGTGTAAAAGGGATTTAAAACCGGTTTTTGAAACTAATTTGAGTGTAATATGGGTTAAAAATTAATTTAAAATTGGACTTAAAAACCGGATATTGAATATAAACCGGTTCAAAATCGGTTTTTAGATTCGGAACCGATTTGGATTTAAAATTGGTTTAAAACTTATTTAATAAAATCCAAACTGTTTTACATAGACGTGGTTTAAAATTGAATTGATGAAAAACTGGTTTGATTTGGATATGAATTTCTAAAGAATCTCAACTATGCCCACCCATAAATAACATTGGTGTGAGAGCACACACATTGATACTTTTGGTGGGTGTGCAGCTACAAAGTCATTTTCTTTTCTAAGCATATCCAAATGGGATTTAAATCTCGTGTCGCTTAATCCCACAAATCATTATTTGTCATGTCATTTATCAAAATTTGACTCTTTTAATTTCTATTTTTGGCACTGTTTCGTTAAGTTACCACACTTTTTTTAACGTTTTTTAGGTTTCCAGGTATCAACAAAAAAATTCTCTCTCCACTTTCTCTCTGTTGATTTCACGCTGCCTCATCTGTGAAGAAAAGGAATTCCATTCCGGTAAGTCTACCTATCACTGAAGACAAAAACTTTGTATTGGATATTGATGAAAGCTGTTTATCCAAAAAAAATATATTGATGAAAGCTTACTTTGTTAACATTCTTTATTTTAATCAAGGTCTAGTTGAGCGTATTTGTTTTGACATTTTCAATGTGATTTTAACCCTAAAATTACGTTAAAACGGGAAAAATGGCGATAGTTCCACCACCCATCATAGTGGTTCCCTTTATTCACCCCATTTTCTCTTCCTGTATCCTATTTTCTCTTCTTCTAATTTATTTTTATGGAACTCTTACGTTACAAATTTTTTTCTTTTATTAATGATATTTTCTATATTTTTTTAATTTATATTATTTTAGGTTTTATTGTAATATTTAAGATTAATTATGGCTTATTTTAGTGTTTAGGATTATATATGAATTATTTTAGGTTTTATTGTAGTATTTGAATTCTATAATTTATATTATTTTTTATTTTGTTGTCTAGGATTAATTTGTGTAAATAAACGAAAATTTGCAATATTAGGTCTATTAGTTTTGTTTGAAATATGCAATTTATGTATTATTATATTTTTTATTCAAGTAATGTATTATTACATTGAATATTTAGGGAATGATTTAATCAAGTGACATATTAGGATGTTTGAATTAGAATTGTGTACTAGAATTATAATTTTTCACTTTATTAGAATTTAATATGTTTGAATTATAATTATTGAGTATGTTACATTGAGTATGTTTGAATCAGAATTGAGCACTTGAATTAGATATGAGTAAGTTTCAATTAGAGTTGAATATGTTTGAATTGAATTAAGATTGAGTATGTTATATTGATCGATGAGGAATTAGATATGAGTAAGTTTCAATTAGAGTTGAATATGTTTGAATTGAATTAAGATTGAGTATGTTATATTGATCGATGATGATTAATTAGGATTTGTTCTTGTTGTAGATGGTATATGTTTGCTTTGTTTTGTTAAGAGCTTACGGTGCATTTGAATTTTTTTTGGAGCTTATGTTTTTGGAGTTTGAGGTTGATACTTTATTATATTTTTGAAATTAAGATTAAATTTAGCAAAGCTCAATAGGTTAGTGGAGAGAAAAATTTATTAACTTTTGTAATTAAGATTAAACTTAGCGGCATACTTAAATATAATGCATGCGTGTTTGCCGTTTGTTATTGGAGAGCAAAGCTCAATAGATTTCTGGTTGTATGCTGACAGTTAAGTTTATTCACATGTGTTTGTTGTTTGTTAGTGAAGAACATATCGAGCTCAATAGGTTTTTAATTGTATGGATTGACCGATGATTTGCATGTTTTTGCTGTTTGTTAGTGGATAGGTTTCAAGATGTTTGATATTCATTTAGTTTATAATTTGCAAATGTTGATATCTAATTGATGAAATTTTCCGGGAATGTCCATATTTAGGTCGTTATGCTGTCCGTTTTTTGGTAAAAAAAAATGGGAAATGTCCATATATTAGACGTTATGCTACCGAAACTTTTTCTTGATTTTGAGAAATGTACATATTATTATTGAGTTTATGTTGAAATTGTTTTACTAAATTGTGGTGTCATTATACTTAATGTAGAACATGGATCGTAGTTGGATGTATGATAGGGTTGACATTGTTATGAGTTAATTAAGAGCTAAATTTATTCATAGTGTTAAAGAGTTTGTTAAGAAGAGTAAGAAATTTGCTTACTATAAATGTGAGTGAGGGATAAGATGGAACATAAAAATTTTGGGGGAAACTGACGTCATATTTCATTTGTACAAAGAGGGTTTTAGGGTTGGTATTGGATTTAGACTAACATGGTGAAGAGAGATTGAAAGAATGAACATAGCCGGTGAGTCGAGCAATCAAGATTGGATTGATGATGATAATCAGTTTGAGATGATGGATCATATGGTAAGTGATGTGTTATTTAGGTTAGTTTCTTATGATAAATCACATATGATAGGTTAGACAGTAAATGAGGAGGAGTTTTCGAACACAAAATGTCAAAGGTTTTATGATATGTTGATATTAGCTAACCAACAAATACAAAAGATGTTCTGAATCTAAGTTATCTATTTGTTAAACTATTGGTAGCTAGGTCTAACTAGCGCATTTCTCAGAAGTGTGTAGATTATTTTGCACAATTGCTTATGGCTGTTTAACCCCCAACAAATAATATGCCTAAGTGTTGTAATGAAGCAACAAGGTTGGCTGTTAAATTAGGATTAAAGGTTGAGACGATTGATTGTAGTGTGGATGGTTGGTTACATGTTATTCTATAAGGAAGACAACAATTTAGATGCAAGAAAATTTTGTAACAAGTTGAGGTTTGCACCTAAAAGGGACGGGGTGAGTAGGTATAAAAATGTACTAATGAAGAGAATGTTTTATTTTCCTATCACTACTAGGTTGCAAAGATTATACGCGTCAACAAAGACTACGAGTCATATGTGATGACATCATGAGAAAAGAAGTGTTGACGATGTTTTATGCCATCCATCTAATGGGGAAGCATGGAAGCATTCCAATATGTGTTATCCTAGTTTTGTTGATCAGCCAAGAAATGTTAGACTCGATTTATATGCGGATGAGTTTATACCTTACACTCAATCTTCTGCACAAATTAGCGGGGGCATTTTTATCTATTTTCTGGTGGTGTTTGGTGCCTAGTTAGCAAAGGCTGGGCCCCTGCAAATTAGTGAGGGCTAATTGGTTGTTGCTAACGATTAGGAACGCGCATTGCTGCTTTATATAATTTAGCAAGGGTTTTCACTGGTTAGCAAAGGTAAATGACCCCCGTTAAAATATGCTTTTCTTGTAGTGATAGATAAATAGATATAATGAATTTTATCTTCATTGCTGCCTTTTTGGTTTCAATATGTGAGATATTTTGTTCCCTCTTGGGTTTGTTCTACTATCATATAAACTTAGTGACAAGGGATAAAGCATGCAAAGGGGATTGTTCCACCATGCACTTACATGGCGGATCAGGCCTCCAATCTGGTCTCCGGCGCGGTGGTTGGATATCTCCGGCCACTCACCTGGCGGTGAAGGGGTACCTGCAAGCACTCCGACGATCAAGTCAGTTGTGTGTCTTAAGCAGGAATTCTCAGATCTAGAGTTATGATAAGCGTACCAAATGAAAACTCATCAAACGTATTTATAGTGTAAACAGGGTCACCAAAGTCAAACCTGTCACTGTCACACTTCCGTGAATTGCGGCGGTAGTTACGGATCTGTAACGGTCCTCACGTGGGGGTGATGTCCTTTGACCTCATGTCGGACGCCCATGTTGTGGATACACGACATGGAACCGACGGCTTGGGCCTCCCACGTGAGACCTGCACGTGTCCTTTCCGCGGGTTAGGTCCATAACAGGGATCAATGCATGTTTATTTCAAGCGAATCAAATTACATTTAGTTGGGTTGCTGTTACCATTATTCAATCAATGACTATTATCAAGATGTCTTGTATGCTTGTGATAAAGCCCCTTCAGATTTAAATTGTCACTAAATCATGTTAGTGCATTTTGGGGCACATTCTAGGGAAAATTAGAAGGCAAAATCTAGGGAAAACTGGAAGGAAATTCTTGTGAAAAATTGTAAGCCCAAGATATTTGTTTGTGGTCACCATTGGATGGATTCCAAATGTATAAATTTTGACTACATTCCAAAAGTATAACTATAAACCCTCAGCAAGAACCTATGATTTGAGTTGGGATACAACTTCCACGTACACCAACGTGGAGGTTGGGGAGGCATAAAGTTGAGCTTGAGCACAATAGAAGTAGAATATCATGAAGCGATGCATCAATGTCTTAAATCAGATTTCAAAATCATCACCTGCGATAAGCTGTTTGAGTCTCTGTGGATGTGTGACAGCCAGTTCAAAGTGCATGTCAGCAAAATTGGAACTTGTGAAGAGAGAAAATCAACATTTTAAATAACAATTCATGTGGCATAATTGGGGAAAAAACCATGTTCTTCATTCCTCTCTTCATGTTAGGGCACACTTGATTACTTTGTAGAGAGAGACAAGTATGCAATTTGGTACATCCCCCAATAAGCATGAAAAGGAAAATAGATTTTGAATTACAAGGACAGAAAGGTGTTTTACTCTGTCACAAGACGCCATCTTCGGTGGATACCGTGGACACCATGTGCTTGGATCCGCTAGAGAGAAACTACAAAATAATGTGTCATATCACCGCTAACTCGAATGTTGATTAAGACTATGGCTCTTCTACGTTTCGAGGATTTGCACTATGAATAGAGAATGGA
The DNA here is from genome assembly GCA_037177725.1 of Cyamopsis tetragonoloba. Classification (NCBI taxonomy): domain Eukaryota; kingdom Viridiplantae; phylum Streptophyta; class Magnoliopsida; order Fabales; family Fabaceae; genus Cyamopsis; species Cyamopsis tetragonoloba. The sequence continues at coordinate 65,739,704 of CM074119.1, forward strand.
AGTAAGGGGAAGAATCATGAGTAAGCGGAAAATGGAGAGACTACATAAGAGAAACAAACCTAAGAAGCGATGGAGTTAAAAACTAGCCGACTTGTATACTGGGAATCTGCTCCTCTCTTTGTAATTGAGCATATTTATATATCTATGTTGTCGGTTAATGTTATTGTTAACCCTAATCTATCTATTTGCATTACAAATATTGTAAATGTTTTAATGATTATTTTTATTAAGTATGAAATAAATTTAAATTTTGCTATGGCTGGGGTTATCCTTGGTAAACAGAAAAACAAAAATTAAATTTTATTTTTAAAATATTCATATAATTAATAGACTCATTTGCTTTAAAAATTGATATAAAAATTTGTTTATAAATAGAATCAAGATAACATTTTTTTTGTTTCTTATAAAAAGGATCAGAGCTAGAATTGAGGTTAAATACACTATTTGGTCTATATATGTGTGTCTTTCATTTTTATTTTAGTCCTTATATGTAAAATATTTTCCTATTATTCCCTATATAAAAATTTTCTTTTAAGGCTAAATTAACTATTTAGTCGCTATACATGTCTTTCATTTGAATTGTAGTCCATGTAAAAAACTTTCCTTTTATTCCCTAAAAAAAATTTCCTTTTAGGGATAAATTAACTATTTGGTCCCTATATATGTCTTTTATTTTTATCTTAGTCCTTATAGGTAAAAAACTTTTCTTTTATTCCCTATAAAACTTTTCCTTTTTAGTTCTTATAAAAAGGACCGTAGGTAGAATTAAGGTTAAATTAACTATTTGGTCCCTATTTGTGTCTTTCACTTTTATTTTATTCCTTATATGTAAAAAATATTCCTTTTATTCCCTATGAAAAAGTTTCCTTTTAGAGCTAAATTAACTATTTGGACCCTATAAGCATCTTTCATTTTTTATTTTAGTCCTTATATGTAAATAACTTTCTTTTATTTTAGGCTAAATTAACTATTATTTGATTCCTATAAGTGTCTTTTATTTTTATTTTAGTCCTTATAAGTAAAAGATAATCTTCCTTTTTTTTAAGTTCTTATAAAAAGGATAAGAGGTAGAATTAAGGTTAAATTAACTATTTGGTCCTTATACGTATCCTTCATTTTTATTTCAGTTGTTATATGTAAAAAAATTTCCTTTTATTCCCTATAAAAAAAGTTTCTTTTAGTCCCTACACGGGTTTGCGCTTCTTTTAGAATAGCCTTAAATTTCGGTCAACATGAACTGAGGCGAAGAAACGATTATTCCTCCTTGTGGAAAGTTGTTGTGCTTTTTCCATTAATCAAGGTAAGTACGTAGATTCACAAGGAAAGCTAAATAGAATGGTTAGATCAGATACGAGTTTGTGTTTGAATTAATTTTAAGTGAAGAGATTGTAAAGAACATAATTAAGTTTCACATGAACTAAGAGTATAAATCTAGACAATCCTCAATGTATGAGTTAATTATAAATCTAGACAATCCTCAATGTATGAGTTAATTTTCAAAATAAATCAGCAAGTACATTGTTACCTGATCAAAATCTCCTTGTTAGTGGTTGCAATAGTAGAGGTGGACCCAATCGTAGGAAAACTGAAAGGATTGATGCTATTGCATGGACAATTCCTCCTCATCTTGTGTTTCATAATCTTTTGGTAATTATGGTTTCTAAATATCTTTTGAAAATAGCATGGTAAGTTGTCCACCATGTTATCAACATCCTTCTCACATGTCACATGACTATTATCCACCCATGCAAGCTCCACCATATTATCATTCCTCCATCATTTATCAAGAGGCTTATAATCTATCATCACACATTTTTACTGGTTAGCCACAATGATTAAAACCACCGAGGAGCTCAAGGCTTTTTAATTTTATTATGTCTTTGGACGGACGAGATACACTAATAATCAAAGTGACAATGAATTAGTTAGTTACTCCCACATTAGCTGTATTTAATATATTAGTTGTTGTCTATTTTGTTTTGGTTGAGGTAATCAATTAGGCATGAACAACTATTGTGTCTGTGATATTTGTGTTGTACGAACCTATTCCAATGCATTAACAACTATTTATTACTCCATTCGTTTCATAATATAAGTACCTAGCTGCATTTCACATAGTCAAAGAAAAAGTAGTTATTGTACTGGTTTTTTAAAAAATAATCACCATTACAATTTTACCCCTAAATAAATATATTCCATTATCTTGAGAGTTAACAATACTTGTAATAGGTTATTTTCATAAATAAGCATAAATTTAGAAAAAATTAATGAATGAAGCTTGTATTATGTGTAGGTGCTTAAAATATGAAACATGCACAGTTTTCTCTAGGTGCTTATATTTTGAAACGGAGGGAGTATTAATTTATTTTATATTTTTATCTAATAATTAATTTTTTGTTTGAAATATATTACAATTATGGAAAATAAAGACAACACTAAAGTTTAATATGAATTATACAATAATCTAATTACAACATCTGTCTAAATACATATAGTGTAACACGCTTAGTATGTCCACACACACACAAACGCACGCACGCACAATACATATATATAAAACCCCTACCCTATGTTAGTTAAGTACACGAATAACAAAGGAGTGGACGTGCTTCCTTTGCATTCACCAATGGCCCAACAAAAGAACTGATACATTACAACTGTGAGATATATAAACTATATCCAAGTAACCGTCTAGAATTGAACACTCACAATGTTTCCCGAAGTGGAAAACGATTTCAATCACACACACCGGTTTAATATATTACAATTATGGAAAATAAAGACAACACTAAAGTTTAATATGAATTATACAATAATCTAATTACAACATCTGTCTAAATACATATAGTGTAACACGCTTAGTATGTCCACACACACACAAACGCACGCACGCACAATACATATATATAAAACCCCTACCCTATGTTAGTTAAGTACACGAATAACAAAGGAGTGGACGTGCTTCCTTTGCATTCACCAATGGCCCAACAAAAGAACTGATACATTACAACTGTGAGATATATAAACTATATCCAAGTAACCGTCTAGAATTGAACACTCACAATGTTTCCCGAAGTGGAAAACGATTTCAATCACACACACCGGTTCATAAACATATTCAAATTAATCAAATCACACAATTAATACAAATAAACAAGGGGTTTTAAAAACTTTCATGTTGTTTTAAGACATGAGTTGGTCGACCTCGAATGTGCTAGCAAGTCACCGAAGGATTGAGCTCATCCTGGAACATGGAAGCGTCCCTCCATGAACCTCATAGCCAAACTCAATCATCATAACCAATTATCCGATGAAAGTTTCCTTACCACCCTTACAAGCAATATGATGAAGGCTTTATCACAAAGAAATGTCAAAAAAATGACTTACCTAGATTTTTCATCCTTTTGCTGCGGCAAAGGCAATTCTGCTATAGCGAAAACGCCACAGTTTTAGGTCACCAATTCTGAAGCATTTTCGCTGCAGCGAAGTCATTTTTGCTCTAGTGAAAACACTATATTTTGGATCCCAGATCCTAAGGCATTTTTCCTATAGCGAAATAAGTTTCGCGGTAGCAAAATTACTTCAGTCAAGGCCCTATTTCTTGGCATTTTCGCTGCAGCAAAACCATTTTCACTGTAGCAAAAATGTCGCGATTCAGTGCAATGAAAATCCTGTTCTTTTGAACACAAGAACCCATTTCTTTCCAACACATAAGACTTCCTATCACCCAAAACAACTCAAAGCACACTCAACTCACAAGGCACTAACACCAAACATTTACATGCAATAGTCTATGTTACCAAATTCAAGTATAATGTTTCACATTTCCAAGCAACTTAAAAGATTCATGCTCAAATTCTAGTAAAGGCAAAACAATAGTGTAAATTGAACCATCTATCACAATCACGCGTCAAATTTACAAACTCACACTCAATCAAGCATCAATCACCAAGAACCCCCGAATTTTCAACAACACAAAATCAAGAGCAATAAGAGAGTTATGGTTACCTTGTTACCCAAAAGTCTCTTGTTTTTCTCTCCAATCGAACTTCTCCTTCCTTTAACACCTTCTCTCCAAATGGACCTTAGTCCCTAGACCCAAACCGAGCCACAATGTGAGAAGGGAGATTTGAGATACTTGGTTGCATGTGGTTTTTTTTTGATAGGCCAAACACACACACCCCCACACTACACTACTCCTAAATCTACTCCTAATTATACCCCACCGGGGATTGAACCCCACACTTTCAGCTCAATGAGCTTCTCCTTATGCCACTTGAGCTACAAACTCTTGCATATGGGGAGAAGATGATGATTTGTGAAGATGATAGCATGGAAGATGGTGGAAAAGAGAGGATTTGGGAAGAAGAGTGTTAGGGTTTGAGAGTGAAATGAGAAGAGAATTGTGAGAGTGGAAGTAAGAATGTGTGTGTGTTTTTGGTGTAGGAGAGAAGGGGAGAAAAAGTGAGTTATAACATGTAGAAGGTACATGGTAGTTAGTGTTATCCCCATTCCATTTTATTAAAAATTTGTCCTTAAGTCCCTTGCCCCTTTCAAGTTTTCATAAAGGGTCTCTTACTAATTTACTTAGACTAAGGAACATTTATATTTCTAGATAAATCTTAGTAAAATTGGGTATGTTACACTAATAATTTTAACATAATTTGTGCAAATTTGTGAACAATTCACAAAGCATTGACTGCAATCCACAATGCAGTACCTGCAATACTCATAGTTGTGAAATCTGTGACCCAAATGCAATTGCGACCGCGATTGCAATTTAAAACCTTGCTATTAATAAAACTAAATGAGTTGGTGCTAATTCTATTTTTTCTTTGTTACAACCAAATCCTAATTTGGCCCCATTGAATTTTGTAACCTTTTTCCAACCTATTCTTCAGTAGTTTCCTTTTTTTTTTTTTTATGTTTTTCCAATAAACCGAATTTGGTGAAAATAAAAGTATGCCTTGCTGCTCAATCTTGGGAGGAGGTTACAACGACAGCTTATAGCTAGAGAGGTTTCTAATGGTTCTTGATCGCGTAAAGGAGAAGGTTGTAGTGAGATACTCTAGTGACCATGGAATATGCTTGACGTGATAACATTGCAGTTGTTGGAATATTCTTTAACCAAATAGAAACATCCAAATGACAATAGGAGGCCGTGCGTGGTCATGAACGTCACGATTCATCTACCTCATCAACTACATAAAGACAAAGCAAAGAGGTTAGAGAAAGTGTGGTGTTGTGGTCTTCCTCAACCAAACCTCTTGAGTCCCAATCTGGGATGCCTCACTCCGATAGGGAAGAGTATACGGCTAGACAAAGGTTTGATGTATTGGGAACCATCGCCTCTTGACAGGTCTATTTATAAATCGCATACTAGGGTTCCTGTTATGCCCACCGCAGGCTAGACCTAGGTTTCCACTCATATGAGCCCATCTCAATACTAACTAGACAGTAACCCGCGCGATGCACGGACGTCGGGAAGAACATATTATATATAAAACTTGCATTATAAAATAAAATTTATGTAAATAATTAATTTATATGAGTGTGCAATTCATTTAATAAAGTTTGTTACATAAGAATTTAAAACATAAATTATAGTAAAAACTTCACAAGTGACAAAATGCATTGTATATTATTATTTAAATAATAATTTATTATTAAAAGTTAAAGAGGATTATAAGTATTTTTCGTTGATTAACTTGAAGAAGAATTCGGGTGAACATGTAATTTAAGTATTTTCAAATGTTATTTATAAAATTACATTCTACTTAAATCAAATGGTTGGGAAAGTAAAAAATATGAGAATGTGAATTAGTTTTTATCACACTAAAATTTGAAAACAAAAACTACATTTTCATCTAATTGATTCATTTATAAAAAAATATATAAGTTATTGATTATTTCCAGGATGAAGATATTTCATAGTGGAAAAATAGTAATCAAATGTATTAAAATATTAAATGTTATGTGATTTAAAAAGTGGTATATAAAGTATTATTTTTTTTAATTTTTAACATAATTTTAAAATAAAATAATTATAATTCCATTTTTGTTTGTTTATAGAAAAGTAGTACAACCAGACCTCGTATCCACACACATGTCTCCATGTGCCCACCAACTGAGCTACATGATTGAGACTACTAACATTATGTATATGAACATAAAATATCGCCACCTTAGTTATTACCAAAATAAAACTGCCCCCATAATTATTATGCTAAAAAAATTGTCCCCATATTTTTAATATGATTCTTGGAAAAAATAATATTTTTTCCATCTAAATATAAGTATCATCAAGTTAATCTTTTAAAGTTTTTTGTTACAATTTTAGTTGTTGAAACATCAAAATGTTGCCTAATTTACTATTCTTTTAACATATGATCAATTTGGTGACATCTCAATCTTTAAAGAACTAAAATGGTGACAAAACGAACTCTTTTTGATATTTGAATTATATTAAAATTTTAGTTATAATATTATTATTTGTATTTGTCTTATTTAAAAATGTTATATTATTATTATTATCTTTTATGATAAAAATTTAAAGAGGTTAATTGTAGGGAGAGAGAAGAGAAAAGAAGAGTGAGTTAGTGGTGAGACGTATTGTTAGTCATTGAGTTGTGTCACATGAGTAAAATTGCTGATGTGGCGAAATGCTATGAAAGGATTTGTGTTATGTGTCAATTGTATAGCTTTTGCTTCCTTTTAATATATATATATATATATATATATATATATATATATATAAAATAGATAGATTGTAACCCAATGGGCTTACTAAAGTGTTCATCACTTGGAGATGGCCCAATTTAATGCGAATAACTAATATAACATTTACTAATTAATATTTAGCTCACACCAAATAATTACTAGAAATAAAATATTTCTAACGTTTGACATTCCACCGAAGGAGAAGGTTGTAGCGAGACATTCCAATGACCATGGAAGACATTTAACATGATAATGTTGCAGTAACCATGGATGCTCCTCATGAGGTTGGTTTTGGTGCTTTTTGTTTCATTGATGTCAATAGCGGAAGGAGAAGGTTGTAAGCAATGGCCATGGAAGCTTCTTAGGGGGTTGGATTCAGTGGGAGAAGGTTTGTATGAGAATCGATTTCGACGGCAATGGCTTCACAAGAAGAGGAATGGTTGTAGCAGGAAGACCATGTAGTAGGAAAACACTGCAGTGTCCATGAAAGGTTTTATTTTGTTACCTGTGTTAAGCTCGGCCCAATTGATAATAATCCTTATTTTCGAATGAATAATAAGCTAGAACAAATAGAATGGTTTGGAATACATATAATATAAACTCCATTAGAAGGTAACTTTGCCACATGTCATCAACTTATGCAATAGCTTTCAATAATATACTCTTCTCCATACTTTCCTTTTATAGAATACTAGTATATATGATTATGCGTGCTACATGTTGGAATGATTATTTTGTTGAATGTAAAAAATAAGCTGGCATGAATAGAATCATTTAGAATATGGTATAAAAGAGCTATAATTTTTTTTAACAATTACCTTTTATCTAATGTAAATACATGCCAATATATATACAAATGTTATATAAGTATTTTATATGTTTCTAGTTAAAGTTTCCTGTTTGCTAGTGTGAATAGTCTCTTCAAAAATGATTATTATTTCATTCAAAATAATGATAGCTCATTTTTTTCCCAATCATATAGGTATAAAAATTATTAATAATTCTTTTTAAGTATGTAATATATTATTGAAATCGACACACTAATAAACTTAACTTGATAAAACAAATTTAAAAATTGAAAAAAGTCTTTAGACTAATAGATAGACAATGTCAATCCTAATAATAGATTTAAAATTTCAAAAAAAATATTATCAAAAATCATAAATCCTAAGCCTCAAATCTTAAACCCTAAAAATTGAATGGACAAAAAATAAATTTAAAAAAATCCAATTTTTTAATCGTTCCCATATACATTATTGAAACCAACTAACTAATAAATTTTATTCAATAGATAAAAAACAAATATAAAAATAAAAATACTATTTATACTAATAGATAAATAATGCTAATCCTAATAATTAATTAAGGGTTTTTCTAACTTATGCCCATGGGGCACAAGATAACAATGACCGCCAACCAATAACATTTTATGTAAGGAAAGTTATTAAGTAGTGGGGTGTTGAGGGGTTTAGTGGGTGCACATAGGGTATAGTAAAATGAATCAAATCCAACCATTAAAAAGTCTAATTCAATCATGATTAACTTATGCCAAAGGACACAAGTTAGAAAAACCCATTAATTAATCAATGGATAAGAATCAAATTTTAAAACATATTTTGCTAAAACTAACAAACTATCCCATAAACCCAACATCTTAAAACTTAACCCTAAACCCCAAACGTGAAACCCCTAAACCCTTATAATTGAATGGATAAATAAAAAATTTAAAAGTTCTAGTTCTTAGTTTTGTTGGATACATAATTGATTAAATATCATGGAATAGATAAATATCTTTATTCTGTATAAAAATTAATAGATATATAATGTTAGTTCAAATAATTAAATAGATAAAAATTAAATTTAAAATTTATTAATAAAACCGAATGACTAAAAAATTAACCCTAAACTTCAAACCTCAAATCCTCTTTTTAATTGTGAGTAGACATATTACTATAACTGATTGATTAATAAATTTTATTCGATAGATAAAAAAAAATTTAAAATGTAAATATTCTTAATACTAATAGATAGATAATGCCAATTCAAATTATTGATCAATAAATAAAAATTAAATTTAAAAATATATGACTGAAACTGACGAAAACCTTAAAGCTAAACCTTAAACCGTAAACCCCTAAACCCTTAATCCTAAAGCCCTAAACCTTATTAATTGAATAGATAACAAATTTATAAGTTACTAGTTTTTTAGTTGTGCTTAGATATAAAATTGATTAAATATCTTTGAATAGATATATAAAAAGAAAATTTTAAAAGTAAAAATAAACTTTAGACTAATAGATAGACCGTGTTAATCATAGTTGTAACATCCCCAAACTTGCACTTTAGAATTTCATTTGATTGAAATTTTAGATGATCAAAATGTTGCAATATGGTCTCTCCATCCACAAAACATCAACTTAAAATAAATGGAAATCAAACCGAGGAGAGGAAGAATATATGCAAATTCAACCAAGTTAACGACAATAAATGTGATAAATTGTCAGGCTATATGATATTAAAGCAACCTTTATGGAAACTTGCTGAGCAAACAAATCTAGTGACACAACAAAGTAATATTTCTCATATTCTCAACAATTAATTAGGTTATGTGAGTTGATTATTAGGTAGAAATATTGCTCATATTAGGAATATTTCTGTAGCTACTTAACTAAATAAATACTTTGTAAGCTAATATTACCAGAATTACTAACAATTCAGCAACTAAAAAACTGAAAATCTTTAGTAGCAAAACCTAAATCACGTGGACATTGATAGTGTAGCGGTGCTAGCGGAAAGAGAATAGTAGGTGCTCTTTACTTTATGAAAAAAAAAAACTTACTGGGTGAAGAAAATCCAATATTGGAAGATAACATGAGTCCCATTTCATGAAAAAAAACAAAATAGTAACAAACCTAGGGAAGTCGTACTCCTTACATTGACACTCCTCTGGTCATCCTCAGCGGCAACCCTATTGTGTGACATACAGTAAATATATCAGGTATGGGAAATGATGTCAAAACTAGAAAAAGAAAATCTTAGTGATTGAAAAATGGAACAATGAATAATTTGTTCCAATGCTATGTTCGTCTTTGATGAGAAGAAGCTTGAGAGGTTTCTTGGACTGAGATTTCATGGTGAAGTTAGGAGTTCTTGAAAAGTGCACTAAAAAATAGAACCATTGTGAAGTTTCGCTCAAAATTTGAAATTCAAATTTGCATCATTTTTAAGTTCAATATAAGCCATTTGATCAAATTGGGTCAAAGCAATCAATGACCAAAAGTAAAATGCAAAAATCGCAAGAATACTTTTATTGGCATTGTGATACGTGTCTCATTTAGATCTTGGATTATATGATGATACGGTGATATATGATTGATTGCCCATCTCACGTTGACACATACCCCATACCCAACTCCCAAGATGATGGTATCATGTAACATACATAAATAACTCCAACTATGTAGTATAGCACAAAACTGTACATAATCAGAATTCAAAAAACATCCTTTGCTGCATGGACACATCAAAAAGTTTAAGATTCTTTAATAGATTAATCATTAAAGAAGGAAAAAAATTAAATATCTTAAATTGAATTAGCAATACTCTCACTCGGCGTAGGTGCATAGCATTTCAATTTACTAACTACACTCGGCATAAGTGCATAGCATTTAAATTTATTAACTATACTAGGTTAAGTAATCCACGTTTTTTGTCACATTGGTTAACTACTTTATATTCATATCAATCTCTTAATTAATGGTATTTTCATATTGGTAAAGTATATTGTCACCTGGGAAAATTATCAGTTGAGCATCAATCAAGACAATGATATAAAAATAACTGACAACAATATATAATTTAGAAGCAATCTAAAGGTTATAATATTTAATTATCGACGGTGAAGGCTTATCTAGATCAGACTAAACTGCATATCAAATCAACAAGGTTAGCTTTCGACTTTGTGTGTTAACAATTTGTTTCATATCATAGTAGCCATTAAACTATTTCAACACCTAGTAAAAGATTGGAGGAAATGAATTACAAACACTAGCACAATACTTATATCATAACGAAGTAACAATATGATGAAATAACATGATGCAAAAATGCATATTTCAAAAGTTAATGTACTAAGTCCCACTAACACTTCTTGACATGTGCCACCAAACATTTATGTGTTCTTATTAGTTTCCATGTTTCATAATGCTAGGAGGGTTCACGATACAAAAGCTGAAAATTGTGAAGTTAGGAGAACATTTCACAACCAAATTGTCCTATCATTCAGCTTGCTAATTGTCATTAGGGAGTGAAAGCAGAGACTCTGTATACATAACCACATCACATGCCACAAATCTCCTTTGATAATCATAATAATAGCGATGTTCTTGAACTTCTCCTTTATCATTAAATTTCACCAATCCTCCACCATCATTTCCAACTATATCACCGCTTTTGGTGCCACATATAGGAGTTACAAATCGACCAGAAGTGCAATGTGGTGTGACAATACTACATTTAGTCCAAGATGATTGCACGTTGTATTCTTCCATCACCCATATAAAACCTGTAATGTTTGGGTGGCTTAGAGTCCAAAAATCGAGACATCCACCAAGTACAAGCAATTCACAGTAGTTACCGCAAAATTCAAGTGGTGGAGCTATTTCAGAGAAACTTCGATCCATTATATCAAACACAACAATGACCATCTTCTTTTGATTGCAATTATAAGCAATCCAATGAATAGCCCCACTAAAGAGCAACCCCATCCTAGGATGAAGATAAACATTTTTGTATAAGAAACTAGGAGGCTCCAAGTCCTTCCACAAGTTTTCTTTAAGTGAGAAAAGCTTCACCCAGTTCTTATTGTTGTTGCGGGACACTAGAATTACCAAGTAATCATCTGTTGATAGGTCATATCCAAAACCATGGAAAAATGGCACTTCCTGGGGAAAACTAGAAGGCAATTTCTGGGAAAAAATGGAAGCCCAAGATATATGTTTGTGGTCACCATTGGATGGATTCCAAACATATAAATTTTGACTATATTCAAAAAGTATAACTATAAACCCTCTACAAGAACCTATGATTCGAGTTGGGACAAAACTTCCACACCAACATGGAGGTTGGGGATGCATAAAGTTGAGCTTGAGCACAACAGAAGTAGAATCATCGTGAAGCGATGCATCAATGCCTGTAAATCGGATTTCAGAATCACCATTGGCCATAAGCAGCCCTAGTCTCTGTGGGCGTGTGGCAGCAAGTTCAAAGTGCATGTCAGCAAAATAGGAACTTGAGATGTGAGAAAGCCATGACTTAGACACACATTTGAAACGTTGGAGAGACTTTGCTGGTAACCTAATCAGAATTTTATTTAACAAGTCATGCGGCAGAATTGGGGAAGAAATCATGTTCTTAGTTCCTCTCTTCATGTTAGGGCACACTTGATAAATTTGTAGAGAGAGATAGGTATGCAGTTTGGTACCTCCCCCAATAAGTACTAAAAGGAGAATAGATTTTAGATTATAGAGGACAGAAAGGTGTTTTACTCTGTTACAAGACGCCGTCTCCGGCTCATACCATGGACGCCATGTGCTTTGATCCGCTAGAGCAAAACTACAAAATACCACCTCATATCGTCGCCAACTCGAAGGTCAGTTAAGACTAGGGCTCTTCTATGTTTCGAGGATTTGCACTGGGAAAGGAAATAAGGGGAAAAATCGTGAGTAAGCGAAAAATGGAGAGAGTGCAGAAGAGAAACAAACCTAAGAAGCGGTAGCGTTAGAAACTAGCCGACTAGTATACTGGGAATTTGCTCCTCTCTTTGTAATTGAGCATATCTATATATTTATGCTATAAGTTAATGTTATTGTTAACCCTAATCTATTTATATCTATGCATAACAAAAATAAATAAATATTGTAATTCTAATATATTTAATCATACTTTTTATTAAGTATGAAATAAATTTAAATTTTATTTTTAAAATATTCATATAATTAATAGAATATTTTTCATTAAAAATTGATATGTGTTGTATTGTCAAATAATTAATTAGGAGTAGAAATATGATTTTTAGAATTAGAATCAAAATAACATTATTTTTTGTTTCTAATAGAAAGGACCGGAGGTAGAATTAAGGTTAAATTAGTTATTTGGCATATATGTGTTTTAGTCCTTATATAAAAAAAGTTTCCTTTCATTCCTTATAAAAGAAATTCCTTTTAGGGCTAAATTAACTATTTGGTTGCTATATGTGTTTTTTTTTTTTAATTATAGTCTTATATGTAAAAAATAAATTTTCTTTTATTCCGTATAAAACAAGTTTCTTTTGGGGATAAATTAACTATTTAGTCTCTATAAGTGTCTTGTATTTTTATTTTAGTCTTTATATGTGAAAAACTTTCCTTTTATTCTCTATAAACTTTCCCTTTTTAGTTCTTTTTAAAAGGATATGAGGTAGAATTAAGGTTAAATTAACTATTTGGTCCCTATAAATGTATTTCATTTTTATTTTAGTCCTTATATATAAAAAACATTCCTTTTATTCCCTATAAAAAATTTCCTTTTAGGGCTAAATTAACTATTTCGATCCTATACGCGCCTTTCATTTTTATTTTTGTTCTTATATGCAAATAAATTTTCTTTAATTCCCTATATAAAAAGTTCCTTTTAAGGCTATATTAACTATTTGGTCTCTATACATGTCTTTTATTTTTATTTTAGTCCTTATTTGTAAACGACTTTTCTTTTTTACTCCTTATAAAAAGGATCGGAGGGAAAATTAAGGTTAAATTAACTATTAGTTCCTTATACGTGTCTTTCATTTTTACTTCAGTCGTTATATGTAAAAAACTTTCCTTTTATTCCTTATAAAATAAGTTTCTTTTAGTCCCTACGAGTGTTTGCATTTGTGTTTTTGTCCTTGTCGTTATACTTTCATTGACGTAGAAACCGTTGCGATTATAATAGCTTCCAATTTCGGTCAACATGGACTGAGGCAACATGACAATTATTCCTCCTTGCCCCCGCTCTTTATTTCTATCAAGCCCATCATTGATTCCACCATCGAGGAAGAAACGTTGAACTCATAGAAAAAACAGTTCAACTCAACAACGTTCCATGCGTCAATCTATTATTGGCATAATCAAATTACTTTTGAGGGGCAAATGTCATCAAATGTTAAACACAATACCTACATAGCCGTAAATTACACGTTTAGGGACAAAAATGAATATTTTTTGTTGTATATGGACTATTTAAACAAAAAATATATAGGAACACATATAGGGATCAAATTATTAGTTGCATGAGTCCTTTATACAGACTAACGCGATGTTAATGGGTTAACCAAGTTCAGAGACTTATCCGTAAAAAACATTTGTAGGGACTAAAAACATATGTTTCTTTTGCATAGGGACTACAACAAAAAATAGGGACATGTATAGTGAATAAAAGTTTAATTTAACCTAGTATTAATTATAACCTTTATTTTTATGTATAAGCACCTACAACAAAAATTACATTCGTTGTAAAAATGCAAACATCAAAAAAATTATGTACTGAACTTTTAAAAAGTGATGAAGTCTTTCCATTGTTACCAACTTACCATTATTGAATACCAATCAATCAACTTTCTTCATTATTTTAAAGTGAATAATATAGCAAAATAGTCACTGATTTTATAGGTATTAGGTGATTTAGTCCCTAGCTTAAGAGAAATGCTCCGTTTGTCCCTGACTTTGTCGACCGTTAGTTGTTTTGGTCCCTAACGTTCACAACTATTAACATAATGTATATGTGGCAAGTTAAGTTATAAATGCCATGTCATCAAACAAAATGTTGTCATGCCAAAAGAGATCGGGAGATCATGCATTTTGGTTCCTGTAATGGTGCCCAACCATACATTTTGGTCCCCGTAATGGAAGTCACATGTTTCTCATCATCTTTGTCTTCTTAAAAAAAACCATAATCTCCTTTTTGAAAATCCGTCTTCATTTAGCAACAACTAGAAAAGAATATAGTGTGGAAAGTTTTGCATTTCCATTGCTCAAGGTACGTAGATCCAAAAGGAAAGCTGAATATAATGGTTAGATCAGATAAGGGCTTGTGTTTGAATTAATTTTAAGTGAAGGGATTGTGAAGAACAAAATTAAGTTTCACATGGACTAAGAGTATAAATCTAGATAATCCTCATGTATGAGTTAGTTTTCACAATAAATCAGCAAGTATATTATTACCTTATCAAAATCTCCTTGTTGGTGGTGGCAGTAGTAGAGGTGACCAAATAGTAGGAAAACTAAGAGGCTTGATGCTATTGCAATGGACGATTCCTCTTCATCTTGTGTTGCATAATCGTGTGGTGATTATGGTTTCCAGATATCTTCTAAAAATAGCATGATAAGTTATCCGCCATATTATAGACCTCCTTCTTATCACATGTCACGTGAATATTATCCACCCATGCCAGCTCTACCATATTATCATTCCTTCATCAATTATCAAGAGACTTATAATCTGTCATCACACTTTTTTAGTGACCGGCCACAACAATTAAAACCACCAAAGAGCTCAAGGCTTTTTTGTTATGTCTTTGGAGGGACGAGGTACACTAATAATCAAAGTGACAGTGAACACTCCCTCCGTTCCTTTTTATATGTCCACTTAGAGAAAATTTCTTTGTTATTTATTTGTCCACTTATATTTTCAATGGAGTATTAATTACACTTTTATCACTTCTACCCCTATCTTTAATTGGACGAGTAATTAATGTTTCATTGTCTAATCAATATAATTAACAGAGATAAAAGTATATTATAGAGAGTTCAAAAACTATTTTGGTGAAAATAGGAATTAATTATTGCATTTTTTAATATGTGTAATATACCCCAAGTGGACACATAAATAGGAACGGAGGGAGTATGATCTTGCATGACATTCTACTATAGACTAATTAGTTAATCACTCTCACATTAGCTGTGTTAAATATAGCAGTTGTTGTTTATTTTGTTTTGGTTGAGATAATCAATTATGCATGAACATCTATTGTGTTTGTGATATTTATGTTGTATGAACCTATTTCAATATATCGGCAACTATTAATTACTTCCTCCGTTTCATAATATAAGCATCTAGCCACCTTTCACACAGTCAAGGAAAAGTAGTTATTACACTAATTTTGAATAAAATAATCACCATTACAATTTTATCCCTAAATAAATATAGACTTAAATATATTTTTAGTCCTTGTAAAATAGGGACCTTTTGGTTTTAGTCCCTGTAAAATTTTTTTTTTGACATTAGTCCAACACTTTGAGAAAATTGTTTGGTTTTAGTCCCTAAAGTGACACTCAATATGGACTAAAATCAAGTTATTTCTTTAAAGTGTCTGCTTCTCCTGTTGTCGTCCCTGGTTTACTTTTTGTTGGCATTGGTTCACTGGGAGCTGTTGTCCCATTCCCTAGGCAAGGAGAATTTGTTGAAACTCCTGCTGCTGTCCATTCAGCTCTTTCTCTGGCCATTTGTTCAATATCCTTAGCCTGCTTCTTAATCATTTCTTTCAGGTCATTTATCCCGTCTTCTATCGTCGTCATTGGTTGTTCAGAAACAGTAGGTTCGACTCTTCTAAGCTCCACCTGTTGAATTGGTCAGGTTTGTTCGCAGAAGGTTGTTCTTCTGGGTCCCGTCCTGCCTGAGCAGCAGCATTCCCAGCTTGGTTCCTTTGCCTTATGTTAGACACGATGCTACATTTTCAATGGTTTGTCAGTTTCATCCTGTTATCTGTACTAATACAAAGACACTGAATAACACTCAAACAAGAAAAGACAGGATCAATGTTAAGCTCAAGCCAAAATCCAGCGTAATAATAAAATATTTAAGCCGATAATAGTATCTTTTATCGATAAAATCAAACGCATGATCTAATCTGATCTGGTCAGGATTATCAAATTCGAAGAGATAATCGGTGAAAGCTCAAAAGAAAACCTGACCCTTTCTATTAATTAGTGAAAAACCACATTTCTACCGATTAATCATTCGAAAATCACATTTGATGACAAGAGAATTATCAAATCAACAGCTAGATTTAATATCACAACGTGTGATCGAGTATCTTGTTCCTGCAAAACCAACCAGATAACCAAAACAAAGGGTTAAGAAAAGAAAATAGGAGAAGAAATAATTCTTTCTTACAAACGACGCCAATGATCCGTCATGCTCTCAGGCATGGTGATCACGATCTCCGTTCTGGCTTCCAGCGCGGTGGTTTAACTTCTCCGACCACTCACCTGATGATGAGGGTGGTGTACCTGCAAGCACTCCGAAGCTTAAGTCAGAAATAACACCAAGAGAATATAATCTGAATATTAATCCTAATTGCAGCCTTATAGTGAATATCTGTGGAGCAGTAGAGAAACTGACTCAATTGTTGAACAGGGTAGGTGATGTCTATCCGAGATGAGGTGAGGTAGAGAAGCCTTCCTATGAGTCTTCGATATGCAAATTTGTCTTCTAAGGGAATTCCAGCTTTCTTGGAGAGTCTTAAAGTGGAATCCATTGGGGTGTGGAAGGGTTTACAGCCAAGTAAACCTGCATCTGATAGAATTTCCACGGCGTATTTCCTTTGATTGATGCAAATGCCTTGAGGAGACCTTGCAACTTCGAGGCCCAAGAAGAAACGTAAGTCACCAAGGTCCTTGATGTTGAATTGCTGATGTAGAAAATCCTTGACTTGAGTGATTTGAGCAAGGTTGTTTCCAGCAAGGACAACATCATCTACATAAATTAGAAGAACAGTGAATGCAGGTGAAGAGTTCTTAATAAAAAGGGTGTGGTCAGCACCACATTGCGAGAAACCAAGAGATTTTAAAGCAGAAGAAAGCATATAAAACCACTGATTACTCGCCTGTTTTAGACCATATAGAGATTTCTTTAAGAGGCAAAAACTGTCCTTGGATGGAACTTTGTAGCCTAGTGGTGGCTTCATGTAGACAATTTCATCAAGCTTGCCATGAAGGAAGGCATTGTCGACGTCTAATTGCTGTAGAAACCAATTCTTTGCAGCAGCAATAGAAATAAGCAGTCTTAAAGTAGCTATTCTGGCCACTAGAGAGAAGGTTTCCATGTAGTCAAGGCCTTGGACTTGAGTGTAACCTTTAGCTACAAGCCTTGCTTTGTATCTATCTATGGTTCCATCCTTTTTGTATTTGATCCGATATACCCACTTACATCCTATGGGCCTTTTATCGGTAGGCAATGAAACAATATCCCATGTATGATTTCTCTTAAGAGCATCGAGTTCCTCCTTCATTGCAGTATGCCATACCTCATGCTTGACAGCAGCAGCATAAGATTTGGGTTCTATGGTAACGGAGAGGTTGGCAATGAAATGTGAGTAAGGTTTGCTGAGGTTGTCATAGGACAAAACGGAGGATAAAGGATAGAGGCAGTTAGTTGGTTGTGATTGTATGAGGTTGAGATGGGACATTTTTTGAGGTAGGTATTGACAATGATAATTTCTGAGGTAGGATGGAGGGTTGGAACGTCTTGAAGAATGTCTAGGTGCAGTTGTGGCAGTATCTGTTTGAGAATCATGAGGTGGAGATGATGAAGGATCATTAGGGGTGGATGTGGATGTTATGGAATTGTCAGGTAGAGGGCTAGCAGGTGCAGGAGGGTGAGCAACATCAGTATAACCTGCATTAAAATGATCATTGTAGCTAGGAAGGCATAGTGAAGACTGCTCCTTTGCTAATGTTAGTAGGAGATTGATATGGAAAGTGAGTTTCATAAAAAATGACATTCCTTGACATAAGAACTTCTCTGTTGTGAATATCATATAGAAGAAAACCTTTAGTTCCATGTCTATATCCTAAGAAAATACATTTAGTGGCCCTAGCAGCAAGTTTGGTTCTAAGAGAAGTTAAAGTGGAAGCAGAACATAAGCATCCAAAAACACTTAACATGGAGAAATCAGGTTGATTAGAATGCAGGATCTCAAAAGGACTTTGGTTATTCAGAACACAAGATGGAATGTGATTAATCAAGTAAGTGGCATGACCAACAGCAAAGGACCAAAAACATTTTGGAATGTTAGATTGAAAAAGCAAAGCCCTTGCAATGTTTAAGATGGATTGATGTTTGCGCTCAACAATGACATTTTGTTGAGGTGTCTCGACACAAGAGGTTTGATGGATAACACCCTTCGAGGCAAAGAAAGAAGACATCTTAAATTCCAATCCATAGTCAGACCGAAGACATTTTATTTTACATTGAAACTGAGTTTCTACCATGTCAAAAAAACTTTGAAGAATTGATCAGACTTCAGATTTGGATTTTAAAAGAAAAAGCCATGTGTATTGAGATTTATCATCAACTATAGTGAGAAAGTGTGTGTGTCCATCAATAGAAGGTGTAGCAATAGGACCCCATATGTCAGTGTGAATTAAATCAAAACAATTCGAAGAAACATAAGTGCTTACAAGAAAGGGAAGACGTTTTTGCTTAGCAAAAAATGACAAACATCACAAATTATGTCTTTATTAGCAGATATGAAAGGAAACTGTTTATGGATTACAGTAAGTCTATCATCAGCAGCATGGCCTAACCTATAGTGCCAGATGTTTGAAGAAACAGAAACATTGTTACAAGATTTAAAAGATGGCACAACAAGATCATCATGTGTAGCAGGTTTGATTTCAGAAAGAAGATAGAGACTGGATGAATCATCAGCAATACCAATCTGTCTCAAGGTACTTGAAGTCTGTAACCAACAAACTTTGTTAGAGAAAATCAAATGACAATGTAAAACAGAAGTGAGTTTAATGATAGAAATCAGATTATGATTGAAATCAGGAATGAAGAGAACATCAGTAAGATAAAAATCTGAAGAGAAATAAATAGTTCCACAGATATTGGAAATAAGAACATAACCATTAGGGAGATGAATCCTAGCAGGACGTATTCTTTTATAAGTAGAAAAATGAGAAAGAGAACAACATATATGGTTTGTTGCTATGGTATCTAAATACCATTGCATAGAATTACCAGGACAAGGAGACTAAGAATTGTTTCGTTCTACAGAAGCCATGTTCAGCTGCACTTGTTTCCCATCAGCAGGAGAATTAGGGAGAAGAGAGATGAGAGATTTGTATTGATCAGCAGTAAAAATGTTGATCATCCTTCTCTGAAGTAGAATCTGAGGTTGGATCTTTGTCATCCTTAGAGGCCATATTGGCAGATTTGTTAGCAAACTTGGATTTTGTAAACTTGAAACCTTGTGGGAAGCCATATTTCCTATAGGTGGCCATTTTTGTGACAATGAGTGCAAAATTTATCTTGTTTGTTTGCGGGGGAATTGTTATAGGTGGATTTGGAACTGCTGGTAGAGGATCCAGCAAAAGCAAGAATGGGAGAAGAGTGAGAGTCATCAGTCAAGAACTGTCGTTCTTGCTGAGAAATCAGAGATAGGACTTTAGGCCGGGGAGGTAGGGGATCCATCATCATGATATGAGACCGAACGGAAGAAAACTAATCATTCAATCCTCTTAAAAAATGAACAAACATGTCAGTATTGCGTTGGGATTTTAGTTTTTGTAATGCACCGCAAGAACATGATGCATAACAGGAACACTCAGGGACATGACTCAAGAGATCCAATTCGTCCCATAAGGTTTTCATGGCAGTGTAATACTTATTGAGAAATCACCTTGTTTGATGCGATAGACTTCCTCTTGAATATCTGAGATTCGAAAAATATCAGCGTGACCAAAATGTTCCCGTAGTTCCAACAAAGCTTTGTGAGCCGTAGGCACCAGGAGAAGGGATTGAGCAATCTCAAGACTCACCGAGCGAAAGATCCATCCAAGAATCAAGGTGTTGCATCTTTCCAGAAGGGGAAAAGCGGATCATTGAGGGCAAGTTGTTTGATTGAGCCATCGATGAAGCCATCCTTATTTTTCATTTCCAAACACATACGCATGAATGTGGACCAAGTATAGTAATTTCCATCCGTGAGGACCAGTCTGACAAGAACCATAGCCGGATTCTCGTTGGGATGGATGAAGAATGGACTTGAGACATCTTGAGCCTCCTTGGAAGCGGCTTCTTTGGCAGCGGAATTAGCAAGATCCATGGAGGCAAGAGAGGGAAAGGTCAACTGATACCATAACAAGGTTTAAAACCTACGGATAGAAGGAAACAGAAAAGAGAGAAGGGTAGAGAAGGAAGAGAACGAAACAGAGAAAGGAAAAGAAAAGAGTTTTATTATTATTTCAAATTATAACTGATACAAAAAAACAGAGAAGGCCTCTTTATATACAGAGGAAGCAGAAAAACAGAAAACAGAAGAAACTAACATAACAGAAACGGAGAAGGGGAGGACCTAGAGGCAAAAAAGAAAAGATAAGATAACAAAAGAAAAATAGCAAAGAAGGACAGGAACATTAAGTGACTTGATCAGATATTTGCAAGTTGGGTCTTGCGGTAGATGGCGATGGAGGTTCAATGGAAGAACCATTGTTGGGGAAAATATGGGACTCTGACTTTTCTTCTGTTGTTAGAACATTAGGTATTTATAGAGATATCAAGGTCACAAAAGTCAAACATGTTGTCTAAACTCTGTGAATCACGGCGCAATATGTGGATCGATAACTAACCTCACATGGGGAAGATGTGTCTCGTGCGTCATGTCGGGATTCCATGTGATGGTTGTCCATGACATGATGCCAACGACATGTCCTCTTCACGTGAGTTCATCACATGCCCCTTTCACGGGTTAGGTCCATAAAACTTTACAAAACACGTTTTAAAGGCTATGGTTTTAAACTATTGCTATGAATGAAAGGTGAAAGACAAGCTCTATTAATGACTTCTCAAATTTACACTTACATAGCCTTGACAAGAAATATACCATATTAAGTCATTAGGGTTCTTGACACAATCCAAGCTAATTAGTTTCTCTTTCATAATATTATAAACGCTTGGTTATCATCAACTGGAGCATAATTGATTTTTCCATATATTTTTTTATCATTGCTCATATTAATACTTGGACTATCCTATAAGACATTTCTCACTTGAAAATCGTAGTTAGTCCAAACTTCAAAACTCAAAATCAAATATGCTTGGTTTATAATTAAATAACTCTATTAGTAAGTCTATCAAGCATTTATGTTAACATATGTCATGATTATCTTCTTGTATATCACAATATACAACACATAATCAAGAATGGTATAATGCACTCCATTAAGCTTATTTAGTAGCATGTTCATTCCTAATTTAATCTTACATTTGTCATCTTCAAAACATACTACTCATAACTTATTGCTGTGGTATTTCTCATCATCAAAACATAATATATTAATCATTAAGCACAAATAATTCTACACAAAGAAATCTAGTGACACAACAAAATAATGTTTCTCTTATTCTAAACAATTAATCAGGTTATGCGAGTTGACTATTAGGTACAAGCATTGCTCATATTATGAATGTTTCTTTAGTGGCTTAACTAACTAAATTCCTTGTAAAGAAAATATTACTAGCATAACCAATAATTCACTAACTAAAAAACTAAAAATCTTTAGTAACTAAAACTAAAACACGTGGACATTGGCAGTGTAGCAATACTAGTGGAAAGAGAATAATAGGCTCTCTTTACTTTCTAGAAAAAAAGAAACTTACAGAGAAAAGAAAATCCAATATTGGAAGAGAACAAGAGTCCCATTTCACAAAAAAAATAAAAATAAAGTAGTAACAAACCTAGCGAAGTTGAATTCCTTACTTTTACACTCCTCTAGTCATCCTCAATCAGCAGCAACCCTATTATGTGATATGCAGTAAATATATCAGGTAGGGGGAATGTTGTCAAAACTAAAAAAACAAAATCTTAGTGATTGAAGAAGATGGAACAATGAATAATTTGGCCCCATGCTCTGTTTGTCGCTGTTGAGAAGAAGCTTGAGAGGTTTCTTGGGCTGAGATTTCATGGCAAGGTTAGGGATTCTTGAAGAGTGCACTCTCATTCTCAAATTCAACCATGAAATTTCTTCCTTGTTAACATTGAATCTTAAATTAAAGCATTCCAGGAACCAACCTCTCACACAACAAAAGGAAAAAATGAAAGATGCCGTCTCAAATTAGTAAAGATGGAAACTTGAGTTGTTTCCATTCTTACCTTCTTGAAGTACAAGCTAAGATTTTGTTGTTGGAGCATAAGAATAATTTTTTGTCTCAAATAGGATACATATTTGATTCACATACAAAGCTTTTGGTATAGATTGATCCATAGGGAAAACCAACAATCATTAAAGAAGAAGAAGGGTCCTGTCCGATGAGCTCGAGAGATTCAGGATATTGTTCTGCTTCCCCCTTCTTGAGTAGTGGCACATAAGCTTTGACCATCTTTCAGTGATATCTAGCAAATAAAAGGTTTGTCAAAAATGTAATAGATTCAAATTAGGGCGCAAGAGAAAGAGATTGACAAAATAGGGTAAAGATTAGGGTTTGATCATTTTCACCAACCTTTGTTAGCAAAACCAAGCGCAACCATCACTAGAAATAATCTGTCCCTTCTGCCCCAAAAAACCTGATAAGCACCGTAAGCCACAACCACACTTTCCCCACCACCGTGTAAGCAAAGATGAATACAACTTCATACCCACTTTCATATAAAGCTTTGATTCCGAAAAAAGGAGCTTGCTTCTCTTTGAGTTTGTATCATTAACAGAAAAAAATAGAGGGAGTGAGCAAAGTAGAAAGGGAGGGACACCATTACCCGTCATTGCCGTCTAATTTCCCTTGACAAACCACGGTCGCTGAGAGGAATAAAGTGTAAGGGAAAAAGAAAAAAAATCAAAGAATATTGAGAAGAGGAAGAGGAGATGAGGGAAGAGAATGAGGAGAAAGAGAAAGAGAATGTGAGAGGAAGAGGAAGAGAACGAAACCGGAGTAGAGCAACAAGAGAGAGAAATAGTAGGTGAGTGAAAAATACAACTATTATGAACTTGTATTCCAAATTTAAATTTGTTTCATTTTTCAATTTAATATAATCCATTTGTTTGAATTGGGTCAAAGCAATCAATGGCCAAATGCAAAATGATAAAATAGCAAGAATATTTTTATTGACATTATGCTACATGTCTCATTCAGACCATGTATTCTAAGATTATATGATAATATGGTGATAGATTGAACCCCAATCTCACATTGACACATACCCCATTCTAAAGAAGATATGGTATCATGTAACATATAAGACATAAATAACTCCATCGATGTAGTACAACATAAAATTATACCTAATCAAATTTCAAAGAACATCCTATGCCGCATCGACAAATCACAAAATTTAATTTTCTTTAACAGATTAACCATTAAAACAGAAAAAAATAATTACCTTAAATTAAGTGAGCAATTCTCTTCAAATAGCATTTCAATTTACTAACTGTACTGGGTTAAGTAATCCTACTTTTCTATCACATTGGTTGGCTACTTGGTATTCCTATCAACCTCTTAAGTAAGGGTGTTTTCATACTGATAAAGTATATTGTAATCGGGAAAATTATCATTTAAGCGTCAATCAAGACGATGATATAAAAATAACTGAAACCAATGTATAATTTAGAAGCAAAGGTTACAATATTTACTTCTCAGCGTTTAACGTTTATCTAAGACTAAACTGTATATCAAATCAACACTTTCAACTGTGTGCATTAACAATTTGCTTCATATCATGCTAGCCATTAAACTATTTCAGCAACTAGTGAAAGAATGGAGGAAACGAATTGCAAACACTAGCATAATAATTATATCATAACGATATAACAATATGTTGAAATAACATGATGCAAAATTGCATATCACAAAAGTTAATGCACTAAGTACCACTATCACTTCTTCACCTATGCCACCAAACATATATATGTCCATATTAGTTTCTAGCCCTGTCTACATAATGCTAGGAGGGTTCACAATTCAGAAGCAGAATATTGTAAAATAAGGTGAACAATTCACATCCAAATTGTCCGAACATTCAGCTTGCTAATTGTCATTAGGGAGTGAAAGCAGAGATTCTGTATACATAACCACGTCACATGCTACAAATCTCCTTTGATAATCACAATAATAGTGATATTCTTGCACTTCTCCTTTATCATTAAATTTCACCAACCCTCCACAATCATTTCCAACTATTTCACCGCTTTTGTTGCTACATATAGGGGTTACAGATTGACCAGAAGTACAACGCGGTGTGACAATACTGCACTTGGTCCAAGATGATTGCACTTTGTATTCTTCCATCATCCATATGAAACCTAAAATGTTTCGTTGGCGAGGAGCCCAAAAACTGAGACATCCACCATGTACAAGAAATTTACAGTAGTCACCGCAAAATTCAACTGGTAAAGCTATTTCAGAGAAACTTCGATCCATTAAATCAAACACAACAATTACCATCTTCTCTTGAACGCATTTGTAAGCAATCCAATGAATAGCCCCTTTAAAGAGCAACCCGATTCTAGAATCAAGATAAACCTTCTTGTATAAGAAACTAGGAGACTTCAAGTCCTTCCACATGTTAGCTTTAAGTGAGAAAAGCTTCACCCAGTTCTTATTGATTTTAAGGGACACTAGATATAACAAGTAATCATCTGTTGATGGGTCGTACCCAAAACCACGAAGAAATGGCACTTCCTGGGGAAATCTGGGAGGCACTTCCTGGGAAAAAATGGATGCCCAAGATATTTGTTTGTGGTCACCATTGGATGGATTCCAAATGTATAAATTTTGACTACATTCCAAAAGTATAACTATAAACCCTCTGCAAGAACCTATGATTCTAGTTGTGGCATAAGAACTTGGAGGTCGAGGAGGCATAGAGTTGAGCTTCAGCACAACAGAAGTAGAATCATCGTCAAACGATGCATCAATGTCTACAAATCGAATTTCAGAATCATCATCTGCCATAAAAAGCCCGAGTCTCTTTGGTCGTGTGGTCGCCAGTTCAAAGTGCTTGTTAGCAAAATAGGAACTTGAGATGAGAGAAAGCCATGACTTAAACATGCATTTGAAACGTTGGAGAGACTTTGCCGATGACCTAATTAGAATTTTAATTAAAAAACCATGTGGCAGAATTGGGGAAGAAATCGCGTTCTTCTTTCCTCTCTTCATGTTAGGGCACAGTTGATTACTTTGGAGAGAGTCAGGTATGCAATTTGGTACCTCCCCTAATAAGCACGAAACAGATAATAGATTTTAGATTATAGAGGATAGAAAGGTGTTTTACTCTGTCACAAGACGCCGTCTTCGGCGGATATAGTAGTCGCCAGGGGCTTCGATATGCTAAAGAGAAAGTACAAAATACCGCCTTGTGTCGCCAACAACTCGTAATGTCAGTTAAATCTAGGGGTCTTCTATGTTTTGAGGATTTTCATCATGAATAGGGAATGGAAGTAAGGGGAAGAATCACGTGTAAGTGAAAAATGGATACAGTGCAGAAGATCAGAGAAACAAACCTGAGAAGCGGTGCGCGTTAGAAACTAGCCGACTAGTATACTGGGAATCTGCTCCTCTCTTTGTAATTGAGCATATCTATTAATCTATGCTATCAGTTCATGTTATTGTTAACCCTAATCTCACTCTCTCTCTCTCTATATATATAGGTAAATATTGTAATTCTAATATATTTAACGATGCTTTTTTATTTAGTATGAAATAAATTTAAATTTTGATATTTTAATTTATATTTCTGTCAAATAATTAATTAGGAGGCCAAATTTCCGGGAGAAAGCGTCAGCCACGCAGCGCGATCGGAATTAATGTCATCCTAAATGTGGGGAACCCGTGGTTATACCAAAGAAAAAATTATTTAGGAGTAAAAATATGTATTTTATAATTAAGACCAAAATAACATTTTTTTTATTTCTAATAGAAATGGCTGGAGGAAGAATTAAGGTTAAATTAGCTATTTGATTTCTATATGTGTCTTTCATTTTTATTTTAGTCCTTATTATATGTAAAAACTTTCCTTTCATTCCCTATAAAAGAAATTGCTTTTAGAGCTAAATAAAATATTCGGTCGCTATATATGTCTTTCATTTGAATTATAGTCTTTGTATGTAAAAAAAATTCCTTTTATTACCTATAAAAAATTTCCTTTTAGATAAATTAACTATTTTGTCCCTCTACGTGTTTTAATTTTAATTTTAGTCGTAAAAAACTTGCCTTTTATTCCCCGTAAAACTTTCCGTTTTTAGTTCTTAAAAAAAGGATAGGAGGTAGAGTTGAGGTTAAATTAATAATTTGGTCCTTATAAGTGTCTTTCATTTTTATGTTATTCCTTATATGTAAAAAACATTCCTTTTAATCCCTACAAAAAAATTCCTTTTAGGGCTAAATTAACTAAATTAACTATTTGGTCGCTAGAAGTGCTTTCTCAGGTTTATTACAGTGTTGAGGATAGACTTTGAACTTGGAGGTTGAACATTCTGTATTTGCTTATACCAATTGGTTACAGCGGAGTGGTCTAGTTGGGGGTGGTATTGTGATTGGCATACTGTTTTATTGGTGATTGTAACTTGTTATGTGAATATATATTATATTTTACTTTTTCAAAAAAAAAAAAACTATTTGCTCCCTATACATGTCTTTTATTTTTATTTTTATTTTAGTCTTTATATGTGTAAAAATTTCCATTTTTATTTCTTATAAAAAGGATGAGAGGTAGAATTAAGTTTAAATTTACTATTTGGTCAATATATATGTCTTTCATATTTATTTTAGTGGTTTTAGGTACAAAATTTCCTTTTATTTCATGTAAAAAGGTTGTTTTTTTTTCTCTACACGTGTTTGTGTTTGTGTTTTCGTCCTTGTCGTTATACTTTCATTGTTGTAGAAACCGTTGCGATTAGAATAGCTTCCGATTTCAGTCAACATTGACTCAGACTACAAATCGATTATTACTCCATGCTATAACTTCTTAGTGCTACCAAACACCTAAACCCTTATAATTAAATGTATAAATAGAAATTTAAAACTTCTAGTTCTTAATTGTGCTTGATACACTAATACATATTTTATTAAATATCATGGAATTGATAAATATCTTTATGATGTATAAAAAGCTAATAGATAGACAATGGTAATTCAAATAATTAAATAGATAAAAATTAAATGTAAAAATATATTATAGAAACCGACTGACTAAAAATTTACTGAACCCCAAACCTCAAATCCAAATCCCTAATAATTAAATGAATATAAAAACACAATTGAAAATTCCACATTTTTAATTGTGATGAGTAGACATATTATTGTAACAGATTGAGTAATAAATTTCTTTCGATAAATAAAAATTTTTAAAATTTAAATATTCTTAATTCCAATATATAGATAATGTCGATTCAAATAATTCATCAATAGATAAAAAAAATAAATTTAAAATAGATGACTAAAACTGACTAAACCATAAACCATAAACCTTAAAACTAAACCATAAAACCCAAACCCTAAACCCTAAACTCCTTTACCCTTAACCCAAAACCCCTACCTTGTTAATTGAATAGATAAATATCAAGATTAAAAGTTACTTTTAACTATGCTTAGATATATAATTGATTAAATATCTTTGAATAGATATTTTAAAGAAAAAGAATTGAAAATTAAAAATACACTTTAGACTTTTTTTTTTATAAGCAAAACAATATCATTGATAGACTAAAGAGTACAAGAGGTGCTCATAGAGTCTATACAAGTAGGGGAACAGAAAAGAAATACAAGAGAGGGAGGGAGAGGGGGAAGGAGAAAAATTAAGGGCTCCTTAAGCAAAGTAAAGGAGACATACACCAATCGGAAAAACAAAATCCCCTTTTCCTAAACGGATAGAACCAATTCCAAGCTAGAATCTTAATTAAATCAGAGACCTGTAATACATCAATGTCACCAAAATTAAAATACACTTTAGATTAATAGATGGAGAATGTTAATCATAATTTTGACATCCCCAAACTAGCACCTTAGAATTTCATTTGATTGAAATTTTATATAATCCAAATGTTTGAATATGGTCCCTCCATCCACAAAACATCAACATTACATGATAAAAGTGCATTTTAGAAAAAACTTGTTTTTCCTTCTCAGAACCACCATCACATAATCAGCCCTCATTCACTACATGAGAACCAAAAAAAAAAAGGATTGTAATGATGGAAGAACAACTTAAAATAAATGGAAGCCGAACAAAGGAGAACAAGAATACATGCAAATTCAACCAAGTTAACGACAATAAATGTGATAAATTGTTAGGCTGTAGTATTAAAGCAACCGTTATGGAAACTTGCTAAGCAAAGAAATCTAGTGACACAACAAATTAATATTTCTCATATTTTGAACAATTTATGTGAGTTGATTATTAGGTAGAAACATTGCTCATATTTGGAATGTTTGTGTAGCTGCTTAACTAACTAAAATATTTTTCAAGCTAATATTACCACCATAATTAACCAACAATCCAGTAACTAAAAACTGAAAATTTTTAGTAGCAAAAACTAAAACATGTGGACATTGATAGTGTAGCGGTACTAGCGGAAAGAGAATAGTAGGGGCTCTTTGCTTTATAGGGAAAAAAAAGAAACTTACGGAGCGAAGAAAATCCAATATTGGAAGAGAACATGAGTCCCGTTTCACAAAATAAAAAAACAAAATAGTAAAAATCTAGGGAAGTCGAACTCCTTACTTTGACACTCCTCTAGTCATCCTCGACAACAACCCTATTGTGTGACATGCAGTAAATATATTTGGTAGGGGGAATGTTGTCAAAACTATTAAAAGAAAATCTTCGTCAATGAAAAAAAATGGAACAATGAATAATTCGACCCCATCTCTGTTCGTCCCTGATGAGAGAAGCTTGGGAGATTTCTTGGATTGAGATTTCACACTGTGGTTAGGAGTTCTTAAAGAGTGCACTCACAAATAGAACCATTATGAAGTTCTATTCAAAATTTGAAATTCAAATTTGTCTCATTTTTTCAGTTCAATATAAGCTATTTGATCAAATTGGGTCAAACCAATGAATGGCAAAAAGTAAAATGAAAAAATAGCAAGAATATTTTTATTGGCATTGTGATATGTGTCTCATTCAGACCTTGCATTCTTAGATTATATGATGATATGTTGATATACGATTGACCCCAATCTCATGTTGACAAATACGCCATTCTCAAGATGATGGTATCATGTAACATGATATACATAAATAACTCCAACTATCTACGTAGTACATCACAAAATTATACATTATCAGATTTCAAAAAACATCCTTTGCCGCATAGACAGATCACAAAGTTAAAGATTCTTTAACAGATTTATCATTAAAAAAGGAAAAGTTAATTATCTTTTATTGACTAGCAATACTCTCAATCGGCATAGGTGCATAGCATTTGAATTTACTAACTACACTCGCCCTAAGTGCATAGCATTTCAATTTTACTAACGGTTAAGTAATCCTACTTTTCTGTCACATTGGTTGGCTACTTTTTATTCATATCAATATCTTAAGGGTATTTTACTATTGATTAAGTGTATTGTCATCGGGAAAATTATCATTTAAGCGTGAATCAAAGACTATGATATAAAAATAACTGAAAGCAATATATAATTTAGAAGCAAAGGTTACATTATTTACTTTTCAACAGTTAACGCTTATCTAAGACTAAACTGCATATTAAATCAACAAAGTTAGCTTTCAACTGCATGTGTTAACAATTTGCTTCATATCATGCCATAATAATTATATCATAATGAAAAAACAATATGTTGAAATAACATGATGCAAAATTGCATATCACGGAAGTTAATGCACAAAGTACCACTAGCACTTCTTCACCTATGCCACCAAACATATATGTGTCCCTATTAGTTTCCATGTATACATAATGCTAGGAAGGTTCACGATTCGAAAGCAGAAAACTGAATGAAGGATATTTGAGTCTGGATGCATTCTAACCTGAGAGAGTTAGATCATGATCATAAAAAGGGGAACTCCTTGAAGGTGGGAGATGTTCCACGATCCTCCTTGTACAGTAGTGCTCTGGTGTGGGGGGCTTGTACCTGTAGAGACTTCCGCACCCAAGTCAAGGACTTATTTGGGCTTGTACCCGTAGAGTCTCTAGGGTTTGGTGAGTGCCTTAATGGGCTTCATGCTTATTAGGCTTGGACATAAGGTCCAATTGAAGTATAATGCTCTATGAGGCTCATAAACTTAATCCCAGTACACAAGACCGATATGATAGTTTTATAACAAGATTCTGACATGCCTAATTAATGACCGAGATGCTGGTCTACAATATATGGTTTCCCCCTAAGCCGGCAGCTTACAGCAGGTGAGTTGCTAACTTGATTTATGATTTTTTATATGATTGTTTCCCTTCATGCATAGACGTCAGCCAAAGTTTAGCTATATTATTCACTTCACATTTATTGCAACTTAAAGTTTCTTTGAGATTCGAAGCTCCCTATCCTTGATTTGTAAGTCCGATTGGATGTCAGATTTTAGACTTCGTATATCCAAACTCACTATCCTCAATTTATGATAAGAAGAATTAATATTTATCATGAATCACTTTTAGGCTCTTTCACTGCCCCCATGTTGATGTTCGACTAGACGTAGAATCTTGACTTCAGTACATCGAAGGTCGGGCCTAATTACATCTCATAAGATAAATTGTTTCTTTTCTCGGTTCTTCCGGTTCTTCCGGTTCCTCAGAGTCGGATGATTCCTCTTCTGATCTTTTATTCATTCTGTCACCACAAAATTTGGAAACTTTCAAAATTCAAGCAATTAGACCATCCTGTCTTTGCCAATTAATTTGGTCTGTAATGGTAGTAGTAGTATGCCCCTAGTCGGTGTAGTCTATTGAAAGTGGAACTCTAGTTTAATTATGTCCCTAGCTAAATTACTTATTCTAAGTCGAAATTCAAAGTAGATGTCGAATTCTAAGGTGCTATCAAAATCTGGTCTTCCATTTGACTAACTTTCCAAGGTTATAAATGCCCCTGAGTCAGTGATCCACTTAAAGTAGAACTTTGACTCCAGTATATCACACGTCAAATTTGGATTTTGTCAAAGTGTCAGGGGCTATGCTCTTGGCCAGTGTGAATTTCATGTCAGATAAAACCATTTTGGATCTTTATGTCAGATTCACAATTTTTGTGGTCTCCCAAGTTGGTGGGCCGTGCAAATTGATTATCAAGGTTGGCTTATCATCCTCAAGTTGGGGACTTGTCCCTGTTGGAACCAACGATCCTTGTTTGAGCCTGTATCACATGGTTGACATGGCATTGGAGTTGAGTTGGGCTAAGTGTCGAGATGAACTTGGCTAGGATGCAACTATGAAATTGACATGTGCTAATCGAGATGCTTTTGTCGAGATAGACTGGTGCATGTTCGAAGTTTGATCCGTAATAGTGTAGACCCCCAAGTCAGCAAGCTTCTTTAAGCATATTGTTGTCTTTGGGTTATTCATGTCGAATCTAATAGATGCCAATCTTTATATTCTTGTTGTTGATAGTAGTGTGGGCTTTTCGCCTAAGTCTTTAACTTTCATCTTGTTAAATTGTTATTTCCATATAATGTCTTGAACCCAAATTAGGGACTTACCTAGTAAAGGAGCTTCAAGGTCTCCCCAAGGGAGCTAGTAGTAGTCCCAACGCCTTCCATGATTGCATTTGCATGATTTAATTTCTCAACCCCTAGAGTTCGATTGAACTAAAATGGACTTCATCATCCCTTTCAAGGGATCAAAGATGGTAAGCTGTACAACTTCTCAGAATACTTCATATACCTAGCTAATACTCTTGCTGAAGACTTAGTCCCTTATTGGGTTTATAATTTCGTGGCATATCCTATTTTTATTGTTGCTAGTTAAGGACTTTGTCCTTGATGAGCATGTAGCCTTTAATTGGGGTCTTTGACCCTTATAGGGGACTTTCATCCTAAGTTGTCTTTGTTGACTTTTATATGTAATTTTCAACTTTAAATAGGGACTTTCATCCCAGATTGGCTCATCACCGTTTTGCGAAGCCTTTAACTTTAGTTGGAGACTTTCATTTTGCATTGGGGACTTTCATCCCGGACTGGCTTTTCTTTTGAAATCTTTGACTTTAGTCGAAGACCTTTATCCTGAATTTTTTTGTGGTCTTTCTTTTAAACTTTTTGACTTTCGTGAAGAACTTTCATTCCATTTTGGTTTGTAGCCCTTTTATGATATTGTTTTACTTTCGTGAAGGACTTTCATCCCAAATTGGCTTTTTAACTTTGGTCAAGAACCAGGGAATTTCATCCCGGATTGGCTTTTAGTCTTTTTATGAGATCTTTTAATATCTTTGTCTTTCCTGGAGGACTTTCATCTCGGTTAGGCTTGTGGCCTCCACATATATCTTTGACTCTACTAGGAAACGTTCATCCCAAATCGGCTCATGGCCTCTTCATATATCTTTGACTCTACTGAGGAACTTACATCCTGAATTAGCTCATGACCTCTTAATATATCTTTGACAATACCTGAGACTTTCATCCCAAATTGGCTTTTAACCTTTTTAACTTTCCCAGATAGGGGACTTTCATTCTGGATTATCTTTTAGCCTTTTCACTAGATATTTTAATATCTTTGTCTTCCCGCAGGACTTTCATTCCGGTTGGGGGCCTCCAAATATATCTTTGACTATACTGGGGAACTTTCATCTCGGATAGGGTCAAGGCTTCTTCATATATCTTTGATTCTACCGAGGAACTTTTATCCCGGATTGGCTTATATTCTTTCTTCACAAATCCCTATCTTTAAATGGGAACTTTTGTCTGTTATCGACTTGTAGCTTTGATAAGTGCAATTTATATGTATATTTGTGGTTCAAAAGTATACACATTGCTCGTTTTAACTTAGTTTTTGATGAAAAATTACCTCAAATCTAATATTTTGAGTTCTTGAGTAAATTTTAGAGTTAGAGTATATTTTGGTCTTAAATTAATGTGAATTTTAACTTAGGTTAAAGGCTTGGACGAGTTTGGAGGCTTCAAAGTGGATTGAAGGACCTGATGAAGCTTGCTTAAGCGAGTATTAAATGCACTTCTGAATCTCCTTCTTCATTGTAACTTCCTCGCTTGAGAAAGGTATGTCTCGCTCAAGTGAGGTTGATGCGTGGCAGTCAAGTTTTATCTTATCTTAGGCGCTTACGCGAGGAATTTCGTGCTGATCAAGATCTTATTGGGCGTAGAGAAAATACAGGACCATATCTTATTAGATTTCATTCGGATTTTTATTTTATCTTTTTTGTGTATTTAAATAAATTATCACTAGCTGATTAGAATTTTAATTAGATTAGATATATTAGATTAAATATATTTAGAAGATAGATGATAAAGTTAGAAATTAAAAAGTGACTTGCTGAGGAAGGCTTGCACACACTATAAATACTTGTACTTAGCATTAGGCTAGTAGGCGATTTTGAGACTTTCTTTTGTGTCATGTTAGCCATTATGCGTGGCTAATCGTCTCGTACTTTGGGATTGATGTAACTCCTCTACTCCTAACTCTTGCTTAATTTATGTTATTGATTTGTTTTACTTTCTAATTTGGGTTTTCTTTTCTGTTCTTAATGCTTGATTGAGCTTGATCATCTTGATCTTGATTCCATCGGTTTTAAGCTTGGCTGGAAAACATGTTTTTACCGTGATCTAAATGAAAACCTCATTGGATTCATCAAGCTAGGAATAGTTGATGGATTTAATGATTGCTTTTAACGCCCATTTTTAATGCAAAGTTTTTGGATCTTTTATGCATGGGAATTATAAAGGGTTTAAAGGATTTAGATTTATAGGTGTGGGGAATCAATTTATAAAAACTTTTATGCTAGCATCAAAGCAGCCCAATCAATAACTGAATTATTCAATGAGTTAGGAGTAGACGGTAGTGAAATCAATCCCGAAGGCCTTCTTCTCCTTGATATCTTCTTCTTAAATCACTTTAATCCTTGGTTTACTTTGATTTAATTTCTACTTGTTTAATTTCTTTTAATTCTGTTCTTAAAAATTCCATAAAAATCTCTTTAATTTTCCTACTCTTAAATCAATCAATTTTCTTGAAAACATGAATGCTCCCAGAGGACAATAAACATTTTTTACACTATACTATTACTAGTTTAATTCTAGTCTACACTAGAATTTCAACAAGCTTCTACTGAAATATCTAACTTTGATTAGGGGACTTTCATCAATCTCTATTTCAGCTTCGAGGCATTGGCTTCGATGGTTTGAGGCTTCATCTTGCTTTTGTCTTTCACATTTGAAGCCTTTATGGGTTTTGTCATTAATTGAATCGCTAACAACTTGATTTTGGCATTCACAATTCCACTTAACCCCATTTCGGGTCTACCATCTCGAGTTCATCAATTCTGATTTCATCTCGGATTCTCACTAAACCTAGTGCTGGGTATGCGGGCAGCCCTCACCGCCCCGCAATGGCCCTCGGATTAACGAGTTAATCCGTATAAGCCTGCGTCTTAAATGGGTCAATAAAATTATAGCTCGCATCGCACCGCAAATCCACGGGCTATCTGCAGGCCTCTTTTTTCTTTTCTTGTATTAAGCCTATTTTTTAGTTTTTTTTATATAAAAATATGGTTTTTTTCTTCTATGATAAAATTAAACGTGATTTTACTTACTATTTCTATTATTCTCTTATTTCTCTATTTCAAAATTTTTATTTCTGTTTCCAAAAAAAATTTAAAAAACCCAGGCCTAGCTACATCTCTTTTGGGCCCTTAAGCCTTATAACTTCAAAAAAAAAAAAACTCAGTATTAAAGTATGTGGGGTTCGCATAACCCGCGGGACACGCGAATTATATCCGTTTTGCCCGCAGACAAACAGGCTGGCCCGCATAAGCCCGCAATGTAAATGAATTGATTTTTTTGTAACCCAAATCAGCGTTTCCCGCGAGACCGCATATCGACCCGCGAACTCGTGTGCCCCAATCCATATACTCAGCTCTAACTAAACCCCATCTCAAGTTAGGATATTTTGGTCATCATCATATCATTGATTTTGACTGATTTCATTGGCACCGACTCCATTTTAGTATTGCCTTTTGACTTGAGTAGTCCCATCTTGGATAAGAGCTGGAGAGGCCATGTTGGCTACATGCCTGATGATAGCCTCAATGTCACATATTTGAAAGAGCATCTTGGTTTTCATGATCATCTCAGTTAAATTAAAATGGGGACCATCTCTCGGCTATAAATAATGATAAGCATGTGTGTTTATTACTTTTTAATTGAAAAATAGCATCATGTCTGTTGTGATCTAACCTAACGAGTATGTAGGATGAGCAGGAGGGTCTCCTTGATCAGCAAAGGGCAATAGGATTGCTTCTGAGTCCTGAGCTCCGACGGCAGTAGTGTGCACCTGCAAGTACTCCGATGCCCAAGTCAGTGAGTATATTAGGGTTTATATTTCTCATAATATATCTTACGTATCTTGCATGGTGCATTAATGTTAGTATTTATAGAGTGAGATAAGCGACCTAAATGCGGTCCGTATCGGGCCAGGATCTGTCACCTGGGCCCAACCTCATTATATGGGCCTTGATCTTAGGTCGCGCCAAACTTACTGGGATGCCCAAGGTACTTGGTGGCTGCTGGACCCGGCATGCAAGTATATATCCGGGATGCCATTATTCTGGTCCACAACTGTTGTGGACCAAAATGACAGTATCCCGGAAGTGAGAATACATGCCGAGTCAAGTAGCCATCAATTACCATAGGCATCCCGGTAAGTTGGACACGGCCTTCGATCAAGGCCCAGCTAAATCAGGATTGGGCCCAGATACAGATCTTAGCCCAATACAGACCGCATTTAGGTCATTTACCTCACTCTATAAATACTATCATAATGCACCATGCAAGGTACGTAAGATATATTATCACATATACGAACCCTAATTCACTGACTGACTTGAGCGTCGGAGAGCTTGCAGGTGCACACCACCGCCGCCGGAGCTCAGGATCCTGAAGTAATCCTACTGCCCTTTGCTGATCAAGAAGACCATCTTGCTCGTCCTATATTCCTGTCAGGTTAGATCACAACATTGGCACCGTCTGTGGGGAACGCAACAAAAAGTCTCGTTTCCATCCATCATCAACAATGGTTGGCTCAACCAGAAATAGGGATTACAACGATCCCAGTGTGCAAAACCAAGGAGCTGGACAGCAGGATGGTGCGTCGAATCAAGCAAGGGCATCCCAGCACTTTGATATTGAACCAGAATTTCGCAAACTGCAACAGTTGGTGCAATCCTAAGCCAAAGAGATTGCAGATCTCAAAGAGCAACAACGGAAGGGCAAGCATGTTGTTATCGAAGATGATTCAGAAGAGGAAAGAGCTGAGAGGCATACCCAGGCAAACCTTGAAAATCCGGGAATAGATAACGACAATGCGGAAAAGCAGCAACAAAAGTCCGCAATTGAAGGAGATAAAGAAGGAAATCCGAAAACTCAAGAAAGGCAACAGGAAGGACGCGCAAGTCGCCGACATGACGGGCCCCTGCATCAATATTGGGTTGAGGGGGCCAATCTGCCACCTGTTCCCCCTGGGGGCCATCAAGCCGGACAACCCGCCGGCAACCAGGAGCATATGGCTGAAAATGTCCCGGACTTTGGATACATTGACAATCCCTTCACGCCCTGGATAATGTCCCATGCTCTTCCTCATGGATTCCAGTTCGCAAAGAAATTGAAGGAATATGACGGGACCAAGGACCCCACTTTACATGTGAGCACCTTCGAGAGAGCAATGTATTTTCAAGGGGTAAATGAGGCTATTGTATGTCGTGCTTTCCCCCTCACACTGTCAGAGGCTGCAAGACGTTGGTTCTCAGATCTTCCTACACAATCCATTAGCAACTGAAAAGCCCTTAAAGATAAGTTTATTCTTCATTTCACTAGCAGTAAAAGAAAGTTCAAATCTGAATTCCACATAAAAACTGTTAAACAGGGAAAAGATGAATCTCTACGAGACTATATAACACGTTTTAACAATGAAGTATTAGAAGTTAGGAATGTTGAACCTAACTTGGTGTTATATTTCTTTGTAAGAGGATTGAAACCAGGAGCCTTCGCCAAGCAACTAACTGGAGATAAGCCCACCTCCATGGATGACTTGAAGGTCAGGGCTGAAAAGTGGATCAGAATAGAAGAATGGGAGAAGGCTCAAGCCGCCAAGAAGGATGACAAAGCAAAAATTGTCCCTCCAAACCAATCCCGGGGTAAAGAAGACAAATCCCGGGATAGGTCTCCCAAGAAGCGCAAGGGTCTGTTAAACAATTACACTCTGCTAACAATCCCGCCAGCTTCAGTGTTGAAAGAAGTGATGCATTCTGAACTAAGGGAGCGGCCACCACCTTTGAAAATAGTTGTAAAGCACAAAAATAAATTTTGTGAATACCATCGGGATCGTGGGCATTCTACCAATGAATGCATCCAACTCCGGGATGCAATCGAAAAGTTGATCCGACAAGGGAGGTTGAGAAATTATTCTCGGGCATCCCCAGAAAGACAGGATCGTCGCCGAAGCCCATCTCCTCGGATACAGACACCCAGATCCCCTCCTAGGAACCGAGATCAACGAGCTGAAGTCCGTCAGAGGTCCCGAAGCCCAAGACGAGCTCAGGAATCCCCTCCTAGGGGAATAATTCAAGTAATAGCTGGAGGAGCCAGCTTAAAGGGTCTCGAAGATAAGAAGAGGACCCGAGTTGTCAGGGATTCTTGTTCCTAGGTAGCTGCTGTAGCTAATCCAGTTCTGTCTTTCTCAGATGCAGATTTCCCGGAAGAACGGATCTGGGATAACGAACCATTGGTCATAGCAGCCAATCTGAACGGTTTTAAAGTCCATCGAATCTTCATTGATCAAGGAAGTTCAGCTGACATTATGTTCTGGAGCCTGTTTGATAAAATGGGATTAGGATCCAAGGATTTAATCCCCCACAAAGGTAGCCTAATTGGCTTCACTGGAGATACAATCATTCCCAAAGGATATGTTGACCTTAGGGTGAATTTTGGCAAAAAGCCAAATACCAAAACAATTCCCGCTAGGTTCATAGTGGTGGATTGCCCCTCAGCTTACAATGCAATCATTGGGCGGCCAACTCTGAACAGCCTTGGCGCCATAGTCTCTACTATCCATTTAGCCATGAAGTTTCCAGGAGAAGATGGCTCAGTAGTAACTGTCCGTGGAAAGAGCAGTGATGCGTGAAAATGTTATCAAGAAAGCCTTAAAATCACGAAATCCCCATCCATCTTGCCAGTAATGGTAGAAGAGAAAGGGAAGCAAACGATGGAAAGACATGATTTGATACGGGATGCAGGGGTCATGATGACTAACCTAGATCCCAGAGCAGATTTTGAACACCAGCAACCTCAACCAGAAGGAGACCAGATCTTAGTCAAAATAGGACTTAAAAAAGATCAGATTGTCAAGATTGGGGCTAACCTGCCCCCCATCATCAAAGAAAGACTCATTGAATTACTGAAAATGAACAAAGACTTGTTTGCTTGGGTTTCCTCCGACATGCCAGGAGTGGACCTGGAATTTGTGTGTCATCGGTTATCTTTGAAAACGAGATGTATCCCCGTAGCCCAGAAGAAGAGAAAAATGGGCCCAGAAAGACAAGCAGCTATAGAAAAACAGGTGAAGGAGTTGTTGGACGTAGGGTTCATCCGAGAAATACGATATGAAGATTGGTTATCAAACGTGGTAATGGTAAAAAAAGCTAATGGGAAGTGGAGAATGTGCACAGATTATACAGATTTGAACAAAGCATGCCCTAAAGACCTTTTCCCCCTGCCTTGTATCGATAAACTTGTTGATAACTCTGCAGGTTACAAGTATCTATCTTTCATGGATGCTTACTCTGGCTACAACCAGATCCCTATGTACCCTGAAGATCAAGAAAAAATGGCTTTCATCACTGACATGGGTGTTTACTGCTACACTATGATGTCGTTCGGCTTAAAGAATGCCAGAGCAACTTACCAGTAGATGATGAGCCAGGTCTTCAAAGAACAGATTGGCAGAATCCTTGAAGTCTATATTGACGATATGATAGTGAAGACCCCAGAGGACAAAGATCCAGTGGCTGATTTGCATGAAACTTTCCAACAATTACGCAGGGATGATTTAAGGCTAAATCCTAACAAATGTACTTTTGGGGTCGAAGCTGGAAAATTCTTAGGCTTCATGCTAACCAGTCGGGGGATTGAGTTCAACCCTGACAAGTGTAGTGTCGTGTTGAATATGCAGAGTCCCAAAACTATTAAAGAAGTCCAACAGCTAACTGGAAGGATCACTGCAGACGAGATTCCTCCCAGATTCAGCTAGGAAATGCCTACCTTTTTTCAGGACCTTACGGCGTAAGGAAGACTTCCAATGGAGCGCAAATTGCGAAGAAGCTTTCTAGGAGTTGAAGAAAATCCTCTCAGCTCCACTAGTTTTATCTCACCCGGACCCTGGACAGAACCTATATCTTTACTTAGCCGTCACAAATGAAGTAATCAATGCGGCCTTAGTAAAAGAGGAATCCCGGGAACAAAGTCCGATATATTTTGTCTCTAAGGCGCTACAGGGATCGGAGTTGAACTACCAGCGGCTTGAGAAAGTCGCCTATACTCTGTTATTTGCATCCTGGCGGTTGAGGCCATATTTCCAATGTCATCTCATCACGGTAAGAACTAATCAACCCATTAGAAAAATCTTGCATAAACCTGACTTGGCAGGAAGAATGATGGCCTGGGCAGTAGAATTATCACAGTACGACATCTCGTATGAACCACGTCAGGCAATCAAAGCACAAGCTTTGGCTGATTTTGTAGCCGAGATGACACATCCCAGAGAAGAACCAAAAGGATCCTGGACCATTTATGTTGATGGGTCCTCAAACCCCAAAGGAGTAGGCGCTGGTATACTGATCGAAAATGATGAGGGGATAACGGTAGAATATTCTCTGAAATTTGAGTTTCCGACCTCCAATAATCAAGCAGAATATGAAGCCTGTTTAGCCGGGATACGCGCAGCAAAAGAACTAGGAGCTACCGCGATCACTTTATGTTCAGATTCCCAATTGGTGGTATCCCAAATAAAAGGGGAATACCAGGCAAGAGAACCATTGTTGCAAAGGTATTTGGCAAAGGTTAAAGAAAGTCTACTTGGTCTTTCTAAATTTGAGATCAAGCACATTCCAAGAGAAGAGAATAGTCGCACTGATCTACTTTCAAAATTGGCCAGCACCAAGTCATCCTCGACTTTGAAGTCAGTGGTAGAAGAAGTTCTGCCTTCTCCTTGTGCTATTTTGCAGGTTGAAAGCGAAGATTGGAGGACTCCAATAATAGAGTATATTACTAAAGGCACCATCCCGGCAGATGCCCGGGAAGCAAAGCGGTTGGCACAAAATGCCTCCCGGTATTCCGTGAAAGAAGGACAACTATTCAGAAGAGGACTATCAACTCCTTTGCTTAAATGCATTGGACCATCCGAAACATGGTATGTTCTCACTGAAGTGCATGAAGGAAGTTTCGGTCACCACATTGGTGGCAAATCGTTGGCAAGGAAATCCTTGCGGGCAGGATACTTCTGGCTAACCATGAACAAAGATGCAGCTGATCACGTGAAGAAGTGCTAAAAGTGCCAAGAACACAGTCCGTTATCCCACATCCCGGCTGAAGATCTGCACAGCATCTCCACCCCTTGGCCTTTTCACACCTGGGGCTTGGACCTCTTGGAACCTTTCACTCCAACCACAGGTCAGTTTAAACATCTTATCGTTGCTATTGATTATTACACTAAATGGATTGAACTAGAACCCTTAGCCAGCATAGCGTCAGTGAAAGCCCAAAATTTTGTCTTCCGGAAAATAATATGTCGGTTTGGTATCCCGGCAGAAGTCATCTGTGATAATGGGACCCAATTTACCGACAAAGAATTCCGAGAAATGCTAGCAATGCTCCACATCAAGCAATATTTTGCCAATGTAGAGCACCCACAATCAAACGGACAGGCAGAGTCCACCAACAAAGTCATACTTAATGGCTTGAAAAAGAGGTGTGAGAAAGCTGGAACTAGTTGGGTGGAAGACCTTTATCAAGTACTTTGGAGCTACAGAACTACTCCTCATAGCTCCACTGGAGAAACTCCATTTCGAATGGTATACGGATCAGATGCCGTAATCCCGGTAGAAATTGGGCATCCATCTTGGAGGGTCATGTATCCCGCACAAGAGAATGAACAGCTACTCAGAGAAGAGTCCGACATGGTCGAAGAGATCCGAGAAGCCGCCAGAATCAAAGAACTATCTCGAAAGCAACAAGTTGCTCAAAGATACAACTTGAGGGTTGTCCCGAGGAGCTTTCAACCTGGCGACTTAGTTTTACGAAGAGCCAGCATCGGAAATCGGAATGCTAAAGACGAGAAGTTTAGAGTAAATTGGGAAGACCCATTCCGGGTCAAGACCATTGCAGCTAATGGAGCATATCATCTAGAGACTCTCAAAGGCAAAGAGATCCCAAGAACGCTTAATGTCGCAGACTTAAGGAGCTATTATAGTTAAGTTATGTAATTTACATTCTTTGTAATAAAGGGGTACTCTTTTTCCTGTAGCAGGTTTTATCCCTAAGGAGGGTTTTACTACTAGAGGTTTTAACGAGGCCCCCATTTGTTATTTGCTTCTTATTATTAATAAAGTAGCATTCTATTCACTCTTACACAAACAAAGTTAGTTCAATTCTTAATAGCAAGCAGATCGGAAGAAAGTATGAGAAGTACAAATAATCCGAGATTGAGGTGTCAGCAACAAGCAGAAACCGACATACATACAAGGCCAACAATGAGTCGAGATACCATTACGGGTAATTCTCTGCTACAGACTCAATAGGGGCCCTTCACGAGTTAACCCTGGCCATAAAGAAACATGAAGTACCGCCAAGGCCATACTCCAACTCAAACTTAGAGAAAATACAAACTACTTTCCCTCCTATCGAGGAGCTAAAAGGGCGACATCACAAATGTATCCCTAACAATTAAAATGACATGAGAAATCCCCATGTCAAGCGGGATTTAGAGGCACCTTAAACGGTCAAGCCTCAGCCACATACAGAAATGCAATAAATAAAGCATGAATCCCGGAGCACAATGAAAAAAGCAAACAGAGCCACACATAAAGAAACATCCCGGAACACCAGGATGGAAAAGTCTACATTTAACAAGAAACTTGTTTGTAAGAATTACAAAATAAAAACAAAACAAGAGAAATGTAAAAACAAGAAACAAATCATGCAGCCCCTCCAGCATCTGCATCTTCGGGTTCCGGAACGGGATCAGTAGGAAGAGGAGGAGTGCTGTAGTCAAATGGCTCCAATCAGGGATCTGCAGGGTCAAGAGGCACGGGATTGTGAGGATCATGGAAATCCATAAACATCCCATCCTTCATGCCACGATACTTACAAAGCCCACGAGTATTCAACTCAATTCCAAGATTCAAGAAAAGGAGGGTCTTCACACAATCCCGGTAGGAATCATCCACCGTGGTGTCCATGTCCTGGTAAGCCTCCTTTAGTTTCTCTTGAGTCTCCCTTAGCTCCACTTGAGTCTC
Organism: Cyamopsis tetragonoloba; assembly: GCA_037177725.1. Classification (NCBI taxonomy): domain Eukaryota; kingdom Viridiplantae; phylum Streptophyta; class Magnoliopsida; order Fabales; family Fabaceae; genus Cyamopsis; species Cyamopsis tetragonoloba. The sequence goes on from CM074119.1 coordinate 65,783,108, forward strand.
ATGAAGCTTAGAAGCTGCCCCCAAAAGCTCGGACTGAAGAAGCTTAAGAGCAGAACCATCCTCCTTTGCCTTAGACATCAGTTGGGAAACCTCCCCCCTCAACTCGGAGTTCTCAGCAGCCAAGCCGACTGCCCTCTCCTTCTCTTTGGTGAAGCCTTCCTCCATAAGAGAGAATTTCTCCCTCAAAGAAGCCAGTTCCTTTTCAGCCCGAGATTCTGACTCCTTGACACTCTGGATCAAGGCTTCCTTCAGCTCCATGTCATCTCGGAGCTCCCACAACTGAGCCCTCAAGGAAGCAGCCTGACCCATGTCCTCTGCTTGGTGATGAACATGTTGGAGCATAGCCATGCTCATAGCCGTCCAGCCCATAAGGGATTTGGCTTGCTCCTACAAAGACAAAAACAGCAAGAGGGCGTTAAACATATATATACCCAGATTAGTCATTATAAAGTTGACGAGTTCAAATGACAAAAATATACCTTCACGGTAGAGGCTCCACCCTTGGTGAAAAAGTCCCCATGTTGGAACCTAACCAACGGAGATTGGAATCCCTCCCAAGTAGAAGACGGAGTAGAAAAAGGCGCCACCAGAACCGGGTTCATCCCGGCAGAAGCCCCATGAGTACTTCCAGGCTGGTCACCTACAAATTGAACTGAACGATATAATAAGAAGGTAACACACGGTCCCTGCATAACTGAAAATCCCAAAAGATAAAAGCATACCGGACTTGGAAGTACGACGACGTTTCGGCTGCACGTTAGCCACCTCGGCTCCAGAGGATGGAGGAACGGACTTCTTAACAGGAGAAGGTCCCCTGGTAGGAGTTGCATCCGAGATTCTAATCCCTGGTATACCGGGATAGGAGCAGGAATTGGAGCAGGAGAAGGAGGCGGACCTGAATGAACAATCTTTCCTTTTCCCTTAGCATCCCACTTCTGTGAACGAATGGCGTAGTTGGCCATGATCTCGGCTGCAGAAAATAGAACACAATTGTTAGTTAAAGCAAAATAATCTACGACAAAAAGAATATAAATGACATCATACGATAAAAGGGTAATTTCCTACTTAAGCATGCTGCCTGGTCATGACGAGAAACCCCCAGGACATCCTTACAGTGGATAGGAACCCCACCCTGTTGAACAAGATCGCATAAATTCTTGAAGGTTTGCTGATCCCCTTCTTCAAGAAATCCAATCTCCAACTCTTTCAGGGATAGGGATTTTCTATAATGCTCTTCCGTCCAGTAGAGTGGGAATAAGGGTTGCTTATTCTCCCCCATCCAGAAAGGGGTACAATCCTGAGTTCGGGGGACAACCTTAACAAACAGATCCTTATGGGCCTTGAACGACTCTTCATAGGGAATAAAAAGTTGGGGAATCCCGAAACGATGGCAAAGAGATACCTAGCTTTTCCTTAATCCACGGTAGGGACCAAAAATATACAGAAATAAGGCAGAGAGCACGCCCAACCATTGGCCCAACAGAAAACCTCAAAATCTTGAAGAAATCCCCAACCGTTGGGATGGAGCTGCGTAGGAGCAAGGTGGAGGTTATGTAAAACCTCGATTTGAAGATCCGAGAAAGGGAACCTAATTTTAAGTTGATGCCATAAAGACTCGAGCATCATAATATAGGAGACCTCGCCTTCTGAAGCCGGAGTGCAAAGCCTCTCATTCTTCCTAGGAATGACTAGCTTATGGTTGCTAGAAGGATCGATAGAGGTATTAGTATCTGGAGTATTTGGCCCATAGTGGAAGCATTTCCTCCAACACTTCTCCACTTTCTTTAGCCGGGCGTTGTTGGTCACAGAGCATTCTTCCCGGATAAAATCCCAGGGAACCCACAAATATCCCCAGATATTCTTCAATTCCAGAAACTCGGGGGGACAAACATTTGAGGGCTGAGAGGTACTAGCCTCTCCAATCCCTCGAGCGGCCACCTCGAAATCATCGGTGTTTAAAGGACCCGATATGTGGGTAGAAGATCCCGGAGCATCGAGAGCTACAAAGACAAGAAGATTGCCTCGAGTAGACTCCATATCTACATGATAAGAGGAAGCAGAATCAGATCCCGGGGAGGAAGGACTAGGAGAAGAAGGAGCATATGCAGGGTCAGACTCATAATCTAAGGAATGTGTCATAGATGACGGAATAGACTCTCTATCTTCTATAGAACTCCCGGGATGGGAAGACTTAACTTCATCCCCCACCGGAATAAAATTAACGGTGGCACAACGATCTGAACCCTGCTCGACCGGAACAGAACTATACTCATCAGGAAGATGGGCTGATGCAAGAAGAAGAGCAGAAGGTTCTGGGTTCAAAGTTTTGAACGACCCACTCACATTTGGGTAACTGACTCACCACTCTCTACTCGTCGCGAATATAGAGGATAAAACCAAAAATGGCAAGATTCACAATAATCAGGATTGGCTATGGAGGGCGTACTAGGACAAGGGTATGGCTCATTAGAAGACCTATGTTTGCGAAGCCCCCTCGCAAAACTCTCAAGAAGTTCAATATCATTCGATTCCGAAGAAAAACCACTTGTCAATACAATAACCCTATCGGCCATTTTTGAAGGAAAGAAACCTAGAAACTACAACTAAACCCTAAAGAAGGGGGAGAATGCAACAAAACAATCCAGGAATCAGGAAAGAATCGAATAAAAGCACAAATCAATGAAAAGAAGAAGCAATACTTGAAAGAAGAAGTGAAATGTTGCTAGAAAACAGGACTGGAAGATAGGCGCGAGGAGGAAGAAGAAAGGTTTCACAACTTTCTATCGCAAGAAATGAAGAGATAGGAAGCGCGAAAGTGAAGAGTAAAAACTTAAACGAAGGAAAAGGTGAAAATGTAACGGGTGAAAAGAAATAAAGTAAAAATCGTCACATCACCTTAATGGACGTAGGCCCAAAAACCACGCTAATCATCGCGCACAGTGCCCAGAATGGAGCGCGTGAAATACACGCGCCCAAAAAGTAAACCAACCGTCATCTCATGATATTTCCAGAATCAATATCTACAATCCACCCGGCATGATAAACGAACTCGTCAACTTATCCCAAGAAAAGCTTGACGACTTGGGGGGCAACTGTTGTGGACCAAAATGACAGTATCCCGGAAGTGAGAATACATGCCGGGTCAAGTAGCCATCAATTACCATAGGCATCCCGGTAAGTTGGACACGACCTTCGATCAAGGCCCAACTTAATGAGGATTGGGCCCAGATACAGATCTTAGCCCAATACAGACCGCATTTAGGTCATTTACCTCACTCTATAAATACTATCATAATGCACCATGCAAGGTACGTAAGATATATTATCACATATACAAACCCTAATTCACTCACTAACTTGAGCATCAGAGAGCTTGCAGGTGCACACCACCGCCACTGGAGCTCAGGATCCTGAAGTAATCCTACTGCCCTTTGCTGATCAAGAAGACCATCTTGCTTGTCCTATATTTCTGTCGGGTTAGATCCAAACAACAACAATGTCAATATATCACAGATTCAGGCTTGAATCGCCATGTCATGTTGGCTATAATAATACTTGATGTTAAATGTTTGTTATATGTTGACAAACCAAATAGCAGCATGTTGACTTATCTAGATTTTTTGGTTGAATCACCTAGCCATGTCGGATATAATAACATTTTTGGGTGAGGCTTTTACTTCTTTTTTTCTTTTTTTTTTATTATCACTCTTTTTTTAATATTTTTTGGGTGTATTGGTTTAGGATTGTACGAAATTTTAAAAGATTTTTTTTGGGTAAAAAAGTTCGTTGGTATTTAATTAGGATTTTCTATCACTTAAAAACAATCCACTAGTATTCAATCTAGATTTTCAAGACTTTAAAAAGAGCCTGTTAAAATTCATTGGTATTTGTTTGAGAATTCCTAGAACTTAAAAACAATTCATAGGTATTAAAAACTATAAGGATTTTAAAAGATTCTTTTATTAAATAGATTTTGAGTGTCTTTTTAATAGTATCTATAAATACCAAAACCATCAAATAATCCCACCCAAATTGAAAGGATTTCTGAACGTGACTTTTTAAGTGCTTCATTCTCCAACAAGCACCCAATCACAGAACATTTCTTTCTCTCTCTCACCTCTCCCCCCAGAGAAGTGCATAGTCACAATACCACTATTATTAACTCTTAGATTTTTTATTTTCCCTCATCTCCCCTCCTCTCTGTTGAACCCAACAGACCCTAAAGAAAGAAAGAAAAACCGAGAAGAGAGAAAGAAGAAGATAGCTGAGAGAGATTGGTGAGAGAAGGATGAGCGGCGCATAAAGGATGGCAGCCACTATTCACACCACACATTTCTCAAAACACACCACACATTACATTTTTTTTCCAAATCTGCCCTCCAACCGAAAATAAATACCCATCCTAACCGGAAATAAATATCCAAGCGAATCCAGATTATAACTTCTGGTTAGTCTGGATACCATGATACTCACCCCAACCAGATAATAATGTATGTTCCTAACCGAAAATTATTTTCCGGGTCTCCGAATATGAAAATCCGGTTGGATATTATACTTAAAAGCGTATAAAATGTGATTCTGTTCTAACCGGATTTGAGAATCCGCTTCTAATCATATATTATTATCCGGTTGAAACCATATATTATTATCTGATTCCAACCAAATATTATTATTCGGTTAGGACCAAATATTATATTTGATCAAAATTTTATTATCTTGTTGAATTGAAAATTTATATTTCAATTTTCACCAAACTTTAGTAATATGTTAGCTAAATCTCTGATAAAATTATGTGATATGGATTCATCATCTCTAATCTGCAAAAATTACAATATTATTTATTAAAAACTTCAATAATTCACTATAACATTAATTATATTTCTTACATAATACAGATTAATATAATACAAACCTTATATAATTCATTATAAAAAAACATACATTATAAAAAAAATTAATATAATACAAAACATTATATCCTAATAATATAGAGAAATAATATTCTAATAAATTATAAAATTTCTTTTTTTCATATCATAAATTAATATTACAATTTTTCAAATATTTTTTTTATGCAATTACTTTTTTCAACAAAATCAAAATAAGCAAACTACTTTTTTAAAAAAACAAATACCAACTGGATAATCATATCCGGTTCCATCCGGAAAATAATATCTGGTTCCATCCGGAATATTATATCCGGTTTCGCCCGGATATTTATTTCCGGTTTAAGGGCAATTTTGAAAAAAAAGAGTAGCATGCGGTGTGTTTTGAAAAGTGTGTGGTGTGAATAGTGATAGCCATAGAGGATGAGTGAGTGTGTCTTGTGTGTTTTAGGGTTTCTTTTTCTTTTTTATTTTTGTTATCAAAAATGCCCTTATCTCCAATTTTTTAAAATAAGAAAAAAAAATCGGGCTGCACTCTCTTATCACTCTTTTATTTTATTTTATTTTATTTTTAGAAATAGAGTAGAAGTAGATTAGTGTACAGTACTTAAAATAATTTTGAAGTTTTTTAAAGCTAGTATATTATTAATACCGAAAAGTTTTAAAAAACAAGATAAGTATTTTTCAAAAAATTATCATTTTAATTTAATAAAATTAATGATACTATTGTTCAATGTAAAATTAACTCCACAAATTATAACATTATAAAGGTACTTATGCAATTGCTCTAAACCTCAAGTTAATTTGATTAATTTTAATAAAAACTTATGATGTGATTTTTTTTCTTCAAAAAAAAAAGATGAACTCACACAATCAAAATAACATCGAGAAAATATTTGGCATTTTTAAATCAAGGTTTACAATTTTTAAGTCAGTCTCCATTTTCATTAAGACACAAGCAGAACTTGTATTAGCATGTGCAGCACTACATGATTTTCTTTGAAAAGAATGTCGTTCGGATGAATTTCCAATTGAATACGTGGAGGAGTTTCATCTTCAACATTACCCGTTAATGAAAACCATAATATTGAACCTATTATTCAAAGCCCAAGAGCAAGGATGAGAAGATGATAACGCTTGGAGGACTAGTATAGCTATGAATATGTGGAAAAATGCTATTTAGGATGACATAATATTATGGTGAATTAACTAATAATTGTATTATTTTTACTTTTATTTATCCCGACTTTTTTTTAATTATTTTTGTGTCTTTTACCCTTTTTTAAATTTGAATGTATGCAAAAGAATGTTGAATTCTTATTATATGTAAGAACTTCATGAAGTCTTGCAGTTGCAGAGTCTATAAAGTCCTATAGTCCACAAAGTCCCGCAGAGTCTATGATACAAATTCATTAAAATTCCGACTTAAAAATTCTTGCAGAATCCTTAAAAGTCATGAAAATCTTATAAAATTTGCAGATTTTTTTCAACTAAAAAAGTCTTTTAAATCCTAAACCAATACACCCCCTAAGATTGAATCGAAACATCCAAATGTAATCTTCTAAGATCTTTATTTTTGGCTTGGTTATTCAATGATAACCCAAAAACAAATTCTTCAAAAAAAATTTATCCGACAAACAAACACACTACACTAAATCTTCTCTTAAATCTACACCACTGGAGATCAAACTCCACACCTTGAATTCTAAGAGCTCCACCTAATCCCACCTCCTGGTGTCATTTGAGCTACAAGCTCTTGCAATTCTTCCAAAACTTTGATCAAATCAAAATTAAATCAAATATTTGACCAATACAAATCTCATGCAAATAATCAAATCAATAATAAAATCTTATCCAAAAATTAATGGAACAAAGATTGGTGCCATCACATTATGATAGATCTTTTACTAATAAACCCCGAGTTAGTTTATTCAAATAATCAACCTAGATTTGATTATTTTAATATTAACTTATGATCTCGTCTTCTTGAGCATATAATATTATGAATCTTGAGATTTAAGCAAATAATATTATACAAGAAAATAAATCAATACAAATCACATCCAAACAATCAAATCAAATATCAAATCTTATCCGAAAATTAATCGAATAAGGATTAGTGCCATCACATCATGATAGATCTTTTACCAATAAAATCTAAGTCAATTTATTCAAATAATCAACCTAGATTTGGTTACTTTAATATTAACTTGTGATCTCCTTGTTTTGAGCATATAATAATATAAATCTTGGGATTTGAGCAAATAATATTATAGAGAATACTGACGCAAATACTTGATAACAATGATAATAAAGAACTGGTATGAGTCATGTGTGATTACCTCGTGTTCTCACAAAGTTATCAAAGAATAAGCTCTCCTACTAATGTTAATTTGATTATCCAGTTCATATCGTATCGGTGGCTTTCATTGTTATTTGACTCTTGAAATTTGTTTTTGCTCTTTCTTTGATTTGAATAAACTTTCTCAGAATTTTTTTGCATAATCGTGACAGGTTGCCCCAATAATTCTAGTTCCTTTTCTTGTTTCCATTGAAGCTCTTTTGTTTGCTGTCAGCCAAGGTATAAGATGGGAAAAATGTTTTCACCGATTTCTCACATATGACACCAATAATGCGTTCTAACCTGAGAAGGTTAGGCAGGATGATAAAAGGGGTACTCCAAGGTGAGAGATGCTCCACAGACCTTCTTGTACGACAGCGGTCCAATGTGAGAGAATTATACCCAGAGGCTCCGATGCCCAAGTCAATAACTTATCAAAGTTAAAGAGATTAATTAGATAGGTTAGTACTTTCCATGTATGATGTGATGTATATATAGCAGACTCTAGAGTTTGGTGAGTGTCTTAATAGGCTTCATGTTTATTGGGCTTGGACATAAGGCTCAATTGGGTTGTAACACTCGATAAGACTAAGCTTTATCTTCGTGCACAAGACCAATATGGTAGTTCTATAATAGAATTTCAATATAGTCAATGACCAAGATATTGATCCACAACAAGTCTACTAAGTAAATTCATCGTAATTCCAAAGCAATTACCTCATCGGTATAAATGCCCTTTCGTATTTTCTTAATTATTATGAGTATTTTGATCCTTCTAAGCAAAACATGTTTCTGTTGAATGATTCATCTAAACCAATTTTGATAGTTTTCATTGAAGTGTCCTATTTATTTTCTCTACATGTCGTGTTCATACCACTCTCCGATAGTAATTGAGTAGAATGATATCTATAATTTGCTTGATTTCAAAACTAGTGTAATTAACTTTCTATATTTTCATCTTTTGAGAGCATTTTAACTACCGTATGTAACTTGAATAAATGTGTTCCATCATGCACTTGGATCTGGCCTTCTATCTTGTCTCCAGTGCGGTGGTTAGATATTTCCGGCCACTCACCTGGCAGTGAGGGTGGGTACCTGCAAGCACTCCTACGATCAAGTCAGTTGTGTGTCACAGGAGATAATTCTCCTGATCTAGAGTTATGATAAGCGTACCAAATGAAGAAATCACATGTATTTATAGTGTAAACAGGGTCACCAAAGTCAAACCTGTCGTACTTCCGTGAATTGCGGCGGTAGATACGGATCTGTAACGGTCCTTACGATGGGGTGATGTCCCTTGAGCCTTATGTCGGATGCCCATGTCGTGGGTACACGACATGGGACCGACGGCTTGGGCCACCCACGTGAGACCTGCACGTGTCCTTCCCGCGGGTTAGGTCCATAACAAAATGTGATTTTCTTTATAAATAATGTCTATATTTGAAACTTGTAAATTTGATTTTGGTTGGTCTTAGCTTATAAGCTAATTTTGATTCAAGTTGAGTTTGTCTTAGTTTAGCTTGATTTAGGGAGCTCTTACCATTTTAAGGTTTCAGAATTTGTTTAGGGTACTAAATGCTTGACATAAAACTAGTGTAACTTTTGTGTGTGACTTTTTTTATAAACAACCAGCTTGGATTATGTTTGAATTAAGTAAATTAATATTGTACCTTCATTACAATAGATTAGCCGTGAATTTTTCATCATGCTTGTATACATGAGTCTAGTTAATTGACAAAGTGTGTGCAAGAGACACTTGCACAAATATTCTGTATTTAACTATTAAATTAAATTTTCAATAGGTTAACTGTGGCTTTGATATAGAAAGAAAGTTTCTCGACTAGGGTAGGGTCTTATATGCATTGATTTTCATATATTTGAAGCTTGTAAATTTAATTTAGTAGTTAAATACATAATGTTTGTGAAGTGACTTGCACAAACACACATACTTGTGTTATCATAGGTTAGTAGTATATATAAGAAACATCAATTATGAAAATCTCAAAGCGAAAGTGAATATATAACCGGTTGAATGATATAATAAGCAATTGGCCTATAAGAAAGAGTTCTATTAAGGTATGTAACAATTCATCGAGTTCGCTACTAAGAGAATTTTGCGATAAACAACTTACTAAGAAGTAAGTGTCAATGGCACAAAATAATAGACGAAGTCAATGTTCACTTGTTTAATAAAGACTTTATGCCTATTGCCTAATCATTACATATGGATGTCCCATAGAGAGAAATCGATAATTTTTGCTTTTATAATTGTTGATACTTCATACTATGCTCTAGAGGAAAGAATCTCTTTACTGAGAAGTAAGTGTTATATAATAAAATATTATTATGACAATCGTATATAACAAATTTTAGAAAAATTAAACATTCTAAATATGTCTTCTAGTTTATGACATTTGCATACATTTTTTAAAGTTTTTAATTAACCAAGTTTTTTAGCAAAAGTGTTTTCAAAGATATTTTAAAACATGTATTTAATGAAATCAGCTTCTTAAATGGCTAAGATTGTTTCTACGACTATAAAAGGAGGTGCCAAAGCTAAAAGCTAAAAGCTCTATTAAATGAAGACTTTTACTTGTTTTACATATGGTTAGCCTAAGTCCTATTTTAAAACATATGTTTGTTTGGAGATATTAAAAGTGTGCTGTTCCTCATTGCATATTTGCATCCACAGCTTTAATTTTTGAGATTTCAAAAACTAATTAATCTTTGATAATTATTTTTGTCATTTTCTACTTACTTTTAATTTAATATTGTTCAAAAGCTCCAAAAACTAACATGTCTACCATTTTAATTTGATATTTTTAAAATTCTAAGTATACTAAAATAACTAATCTCTACCGTTTCAAGGACTAAATCTTTTGTGTCCTGAATAAAAACTAATAATAAATGTAAGTAATCTGTGGGTCCAAAAGTTAACGAATTTATTTGATCATTTGTGACCCATAATTTTCTCATCCCCTTGATTCATTCATTCACTCTCCCTTTTTTTTTTGTGACCGTTGTACCCTACAGACCAAGCTGATCCGTAATTGTACGGATCAACTTTATACATAAAATAAAATTTTCTTTTGGATGAGGTTGATTCGTAAACTCACGAATTGACTTATTTCGTAAGTTTTGTCTAAATTTACGGGTAATGCTAATCTATAAACTTAGGATATGTTTACGGATTAACTCAATCCATAAGTTTACGGATCAACCTCATTCACAAGGAAATTCTATTTTACGGATTAAGCTAATCTATAAGTTTAGATGTTAGCTTGATCCGTGGGAGTACAACGATCAGAAGAAACAAAGGGGTTGAATGACTGAATAGGGGGTGAAAAAATTATGGGCCTGATTTTGTTTTGAAAACCTCTTATATTTCAATGTAAAAATTTTGCTATATGAAGTTGATAAATACCATTTGCACCACCCATTTTGCCACTTGCACCATCGTTTTACATTCCAATAGTTAATAACCACACCACACTTTTTAGTTGAAACGTCATCCCCTTTTTCAAAAACTTACCTGGAAGTAAGGGTGGTAAAATAAGTCAGCCCGGCTCGCCTGATCTGCTCTCCTCTGTTAACCCACCAAAAAAATGGAGTGTGATGGGCCAGCCTGCCAAAAAATGACCTAATTTCTCAGCCCAGCCCGTTTGTAATCAATGTGTGCAGGCCATAGATGGTGGAAGGGATTAGTACCATCCCTGTTGAAAGTGACACCATCATTTTTAATATATAGATTCATGATTCTTATATATAAAGGAATGGTGGGATTTCTAAAATGGGGTGGTCTCAATCCCTCCCATCGCCATAGATTGACATGCCAAAAAACCTGTTTTTATTAAATAAAAACAAAATTTATTTCTAGAATTAAAAAAAAAAGTCATAAATGTTAATAAAAATTAAGAACATTGTATAAAATTCTCTATGTGGACTACCTTAGTACATGTTAATCCGGAATCTACTTTGGAAAAAAATATATATATGCACATAGTAACAGGGTAGTCCCAATTGTATCCACCTTTGATTTTTGCTATTTTAATGGATCCCGATAGGTATAATTTAATTTTTTTAATTAAATTAAGCTAAAAATATAAATAAAATAAAATATTAATTTGAAACAAATATACAAAAATTAATGTAAGTTAACTTGTGAGTCAATTTATTAGATTCTCTTGAGTTATATCATTTGTGATTATGTATAATAATGGTCGAAAGCCACACTACAAAAAAAAAAAAAAAAAAAGACATCTAGCTATAGTGACAGAAAATATCCATCACCAACTAACACTCAAAATCCACGCTAAATTTACGCCTAAGTATGAGTATGAGATTGAAAAATCTATGGTACTACCGTAATGTATACATTTTCCTTTAGACATTGTTATATGTATGCCCTGCTTTTTAAAAAATTCATATAATCTCACCACATACTATGTATTGCGGGTTCATTATTAACTACACATTAAAAATAAGAATATGTATTACCAAAGTTAAAAAAAAAAATTGCTCCAAAGACTAACTCAAGGTTATTTTACATGTAGTGACACTTGTTTGTCACTAAAAGTCAATTTTCTTTGTAGTACTGCAGAAACCAAAATAAATAAATTAGGGTTTGTTTGATTTCAGTTTTCAAGAACAGTTTTATGTTTTTAAAAACAGAAAATTAAAAAACCTATTTGGCAAACGAGTTTTCAAAAACAGTTTTTGTTTTTCAGTATTTAAAAACCAAATTTTGAAAACATTGGGCTTGTTTGAAAGAGTTTTGGTTTTAATTTTTAAAAATTGTATTATAAAACAGTTTTCAGAAACAGTTTTTAAAAGAAGTGAGAGGAGTTTTAATACAAATTTTGTGTGTAAATCTAGAAAACTGAAAACCAAAACAAGTTTTAGATGTTTTTATATTTTGATTTTTAAATACTGAAAAACAAAAACTGTTTCGAAAAATTGTTTTCAAAAAGAGAAATCAAACAAGCCCATCTAAAACTTATTTTGGTTTTTAGTTTTCAATTTTGTGAATTTACACACAAATTTGTTTTAAAAAATCCTCTAACTTTTTTTTGAAATCGGTTTTTAAAAATTGTTTTATATTACAATTTTTAAAAACTAAAAATTAAAACTGTTTCAAACAAGTTCTTAGTATGGTTACGCCATTAAAGATGCTCTGAATACTGAATAATATTACAATTTAGGCACTCTAACAACATGAAAATTCAAGCATACAAAATTCATCATCACCACATCATCACTAACCCTAATGAGTACTAAAATTATATTCATGACATTATTTCAAACCAAAGCAAAGATTAGGAGCATTATTTAAAGTGTGACACCAAAAAGCTTGAAGCTAGTGGCAATTATGGCAAGAAGCTCCTCCAGGTACACCCTCATTACCTGCTAAGATCATATATTTCTCTTTCCTTGTCAAGCTTGTGCATGTAAACCCTAATGCATTCCCAATCTCATGTTGCACAAAATTGGCAACTTCAATTCTTGATTTTCCACCTTCATGACAAGTTTGTGTTGTTGGTAACCTGTCTAGGAACTTAACGAAGTATGTAGGGTTTGGGTTCATGAGGTGAAACACTGGGTCCAAGCATTTATGTCCACTTGCTGTTGTTCCATAGAACATGCTTACCTTGACATCCACAAAAACAATTTCAAGAGTTAAAATAAAATATTCATGTTTAATTTTATTCAATTGTAAAATATTAAAATTTTTATTGTTAATTGTAATAAAAAAAAATTACATAACTCGTTAAAATCTATTTTAGTAATTTTTTTTGGCTTAATTGCAAATTTAATTCTAATTTAGTCCCCTTGTTTTCATTTTGGGTGATTTTGTGTCCCTGAGTTTTAAATGGGCGATTTTGATCATTTTTGTTTCAAAAACGAACAATTTTTGTACTTGCGTTAGTTTTTCTTTCAAATTAACCATTATCTTTAGTCAATTTAATTTCAGGATAGACTAAAGTCATTTCCCGATAGAATGTATTCTCAAAAACTATTAATTAGCTATAATTTTCCTCCAAATTATTTTTAGTGAATGATTTGAAACTTGTCGTTAATTTAGAGAAAAGTTGTTACTAAATTAACATTTTTTAGAAAATTTTCTATATTTAAATGATTTTGGTCTTCTGTCATTAATTTGAAGGAAAACTGTCACTAAATTGACTAAAAATTGCGGCTAATTTGAAAGAAAAACTAACAGAATGACCAAAATCATCTGTTTTTGGAAACAATAGCGATCAAAATTGCCTCTTTAAAATTTGAGGACCAAAATCACCCAAAATTGCCTCTTTATATTCAACTAGGCACAAATACCTACTATTTTAGTAATTATACCCCTTTAATTAATTTTGATGAAGAATATTCATAACATTATCTCTAAAAATCATATTTTTATATTAGTTATACACAAATAAAAATTTGTTAATTTTAATTTTTTTTAATTGTATTTTGAGTCTCTTAGGTGAGGTCAATTAGCTTTGTTCCCCTAAGTTTTTTTTTGAACAATTTTAGTTTTCTAATTTTTTTAAAACAACCAATTTTGGTAATTTCTTCAGTTTTTTTTTTCAAATTCTAATAGATTATGCAAATATTACACCTAAGCATAGTCTATGAAAACTAAAATAAAAAATTGAAAGAAATGACTAAAAATGAACGTTACAAAAAAAAGGGAACCAAAAGGGTTCAAAAAATGAGAAGACTTAAGTCATACATTTGTACTACTTTTAGGGATATAAAATAAAATTTAATAATCAAAATCAATTTTACCATTGCAAAACTAAACATCCACTAACCTTGACATCCACAGCAACAGGAACAATATCATCTGTGAGTTCAGCAAACAGAGGACTAAACCTCAACAAATAAGGTTCTCTGCAAGTTGTTCCTTCAGGACAAACAACAAGGTTTCCTAAGCTCAACAATTTATCCATTGTTTCTCTGTCTTTCTCTCTGTCTCTTGTTAATCTTATGGTTCTAATTGGAGCAACCAACTCATTGAATCTACTTAAACTGTAAGTGACAGCAGATAGAGGCTTGTCCAAAATATATGCAATGTAAAGAGGATCAAGCAATGTTCTGTGGTTGCACACATAGAGCATACCCTTTTGATTTTCTTCATTATTTTTGATTGAAGATAGAGAAGTTTTTGGTTTTGATGCTGTGGTTCTTGTTCCTGAGAATGCTAATATAGGAGCTGAGACATTGAAGGGTAATATAACCCCAAATGTGAATCTGAAAATGGAAAGGAATAATCCAAGTGGTAACCACATGAAGAATGCTAGAGAAGATGCAGGGGTTGGTCTGAATGCTAATCTTCCATCATGGAAGATCAATGGTTTTGGGTATCTCTCTCTTGGAAGAACACTCCAATTTTTTCTCTCAGCTGAAGTTAAAATTAAGCAAAACTTCTGCAAAAAAAAAAAAACAAAACAAAACTTGTTAGAAAAAAGGAGTTGTTTGGTGTAAAATTGCTTGACATAATGAGTGTGCACATGTGTGCATGGTTTCAAGTTGTACTAGTGCCCGCATGCCTGTTAGGAAACAAATCAAATCTAGTTAAATAATTGAAACATAGAAACTAGTCTATTAATAATACTAGTTTCACGTTTTGAATCTATGTTTGATCGGATCTAACGTGAATTCAAACACATAAATTTATCTTAATATGAAACCAAACACACTTGACACATATATGGTTTCACATAAATCTCGCCAAACATGAAAGTTACACTTGATGATATTGAAATGGATCCATATTTACCTCATTCAGATATAAAAACAAACACACAAATTTATGTTGAATCCATATTTATCTTATCAAAACATGATACGGCCACTGTCCGCATCACATGATACACCCACAATATCATGATTTCAGTCGTACGAAAATTGCATTTGGCCATAGTTGTGATTTGCAATGAGCACTTCCATCACACTGCAATGATGCGCGACAGTGACCGCAACCAAATTTAAAACATATGCATGTAAATGTAAGTTAAGGACAGAGTTAAAAAATAGCCAAACCTTGAGATGAGGGAAAAGTTCCTGGTCAATATACTCAATATGGCTACCAATAATACCAACACTGTTGTCACTTCCCACTTTATCCTCACATGAAGCACTTCTATTTGTCTTCTTCTTTTTCTCAAACAATCCCAAAAAGTACCCATTGAAGGATTTAATGTCTCTAGCTACAACATTCTCAACACCTAAATAATCCTTCAAGAAACCTTCAACCATGATCCTAGGCAACTTACTAGATGCTACTTTTCTCTCACAGCACATCACAGCTTGAAATCCTTCCCACCCTATATCCTCCAAGAAGAATTTTGGAAGAACAGCAGAGCCTATTCTGAAAGTGTCCTTTTTTATTCCAAAAAAGCACAAGAAAACCATAATCTCCAAACCTAGTTGGTCTTCACCCACAAGCCACACAAAAGGGTATAAAAGGAATAAGATGAGAGATCTTAGTAACCCACCAGCTTCAAATGCAACAAGCATAAAATATGGGAACAATGAAGCAGAACGTAGCACGGTACCCTCAAAATCAAAGACTAGTGTCTTGTTTGGAAGTTCTGATGTTTTGTGAACAGGTTTCATCTTGCTTGAGGTAACAAGATTGGAAAGGAAAGATTTTTTTTTTTTTAATTATTTGGGGGCTTTGCTGTTTCTGGCTTTTTGTATGACCTTTTTAGAAAAGAATTGAAAATGGTTTCACAAGATGGGGTATTGGGTTGTTAGAGTTTAATCAATTATGTAAGGGAGTTGGAAGGGTAAAGAGTACTTATCATTTAACATCAGTAATATATGATACAGTGGAATGTGATGTTTCAAAGTTAGAGTAGCCTAAGTAATAAATAAGGCAAGATTACGTGGCACACCAGGGTGGTTGTTTTTTATGGGTAGGAAAGACATTTTCGAGTCAATAATTAAAAATTAATCTTTTTAAAGTAAAGTAATCACTAAAATGAATATGACTTTTTTTAACAATTTTTTTTATTGTTAATTAGTATACTTAAAAATTTAACTATCTATTAATTAAGTAAAGTGTGAGCATAGTGGTTTTTACTCTTTCCGTCTTTGAACGTAAGACTGAAATGAGTATAGTTTGTTTTTTTTTTATATGTGAAAGTGCGTTCATATGTATTCAAACTATGAAGCTACTATTTGAAGCTATACTTCTCACTCACTATATCAACTTGTTGAATGCAATAGAGCTTTTTCTTAAGAAGTGTTTTTCATAAATATGGCTAAGATTTAATCTCCAGTCGAAATACTTAAAGACCCAACTATTTATTAATTATTGGAGCTCTGTTTTGAATAGGATAGCTTTTAGTGACTCTTTGGTTATAAACAACTTTTTAGAGAATCTTTAGTTTTTCATTATCAACAAATTCAACTATTTTTACTATATTTAATAAAAATATTTAAAATACTCTATTAAAATACTCTGATACCAAATGATGTGTTTGATAGGTGGATCTAGCTTCAATTGGCTTTGATTCTTGATGAATTAGAAAGAACTAGGCCGCAGGTGAAGAATGGGTTTAAACCCAAAATTTGGAACTAAAACCGAAAATATGGAATTAGGGAGAAGATGGAAGAAGATGTGAATGGATGTTACAATCCTCCTAAGAAGATTGATAAATCCTATTTTGATCCGTCACAAGGGAGCTAAGACTCTATTGATAAAAATCTAGTTTTCAAAGCTCTGAAGTTATGAACAAGAGAGAGAATTTCCTCTCAATCAATTCAATTCAATTTCATTCAATCAAAAAAACTATCAAATGTGTTTGTACAAAAAGTATATGTAGTTGCTACCTACAAGGACCTAAGTGTAAAGAGGCTAGAATATGAGGACCCCAATGTAAAGCCCCTAAACATATTAAAAATATCAAAGCAGCCCCTATATTAACAAAAATACAAAACGGCCCCATATTTATGCATTTATTACAATCATGAACAAGTGAAAGCATTTGTAAAGTGTGTTTTTATGAAGCTCTAACTTTGAACTCAATAAGTCTTGAACAAGGACTTCAAACTTCTTATTACTCACATCAAATATACATAATTATCTTTATACAATAAATATGTTAAGGGCTACTTCAGAAAAAAAATACGTTTTATAAAATAAGTAAGATTAATTAACTTTCTCAATGAATCTATAGTAAATTATTTTTGCTTATCAGCAAAGACAGAGCAAATATCATGCTAAACGGTGTAAAATTTAAAAAGCTTAATGTTGAAATTAATATTGACATTTACAATATTTTATTAATAAGTTAATAATCAAAACGACATTTATATTGAGCTTTGATTTTGATGATATTCCGCCGTCTGAATCCTAATAACAACATTAACTTTTATCATGAGCATAAGGTTACAACTTGAAAAATGTGAACAATTTACACAAGTATTTTTCGCAAAATATTAGTCTTTAAGTAAATTCTAAAAAACAGTATTTTGTCTTAAATGCCAGATGACGGCACAATACAGATTTATCACCCCAATATGAACATGTGATCAGTGTCTTTAATTCTCTGAGTTGAGGTAGCTTGAAGAAAATCTAAGCTGAGATCGGACAGTACACCAACTTTACAAATTTTAAGGCCTTAATCGAAGAAGCTAGAAGTATTCCTAAGTACATCATACACATGTCCATACACATGTAAAAAGTTAGGCATGTTAAACTCTCAGTCACTGTGGTCATGTTCCTTTTATGTTTCAATCAAAAAATTTAAACTCAGAATCACTATTTATCAAAACAACTCAACTAATTATAACAATTTTTTTTTTTTTTTAATGAGAGTTATGGAATGTGGGTGAATAATAATTATGTTAGAATCTAGTGAAATGGCTTAGTGTAAAGGTTGCCATAAAGTTTGAGGTTACGTTTTCGTAGATGAATAAAAGAAGGACACTGATGAAGGGCTGACACCATTAATCATCCCCGCTGTAGGACACTACCCTCTCTGTTTTCATTGTGACATCTACCTACTGAACTAATTTTCTTCCTTACTGCTTTAATGGTGCAAAGTTTTAAATTGTTTCTGTGATTGGATTGTGGTCATAGCCACATTAATTTAAATGTAGAAAATATTGATGATGATAGCCACAATTTGGGTGATTGGTAATGGCCAAAACTATCACAATTTGTCTTGGCAATAGTTTTAAAAAATAGCTATTGAGAACAGTATTTTTTTTTTAGTTTTTAAAAACTGTATTATAAAACATTTTTTAGAAAATTTTCAAAAAAAGTTAGAAGAGTTTTCAATATAAACTTTTATGTAAATTAAGAGAACTGAAAACTGAAACAAATTTTAAGTGTTTACAAATTTTAGTTTTTAAATACTTGAAAACAAAAATGTTCTCAAAAACTATTTTTTAAAACTTGTCTACCAAATAATTTTTTAGTTTTCTATTTTTAAAAGCAAAAAATTATTTTCAGAAACAAAAATCAAATAAACCCTTAAAACTTGTTTTAGTTTTCTGATTTAATTTTTTAAATTTGCATTAAAAATTCGTTTCATTTTTTAAAAGTAATTCCTGACAACTATTTCAAAATACAGATATGAAAAACTAAAAAGCAATTGAGTCTCTTTCAGCTGAATTTTTTTTTCATCTATTCAAGTTTTGAACCGAGCGACCTTTTGTTTTAAGTGAAATTAATCATGTACCACTTAAGTGATTTATGGGTTGACAATCTATTTTAGGAATAACTTCAATTTTAAACGTTCACATTTGCCATTCAGATTCCTTATCATAATAAAATAAGCATTTAAAACTTGAAAAATTACTTTTAAATATTTTTCAATTGATACATGCTTAATTAATCTAAATGTGAAAAAAAAAAAAAACACACCCTATGAATGACAAAATTGTTGTGGTTTTAGAATCCAAATTGGAAACTTCTAATTAAACTACAACTACCAGCTGATATATGAATTCGGTTACAGAACAAAACGAACTAATTAATATCATGGTATTAGTAACAGAGTTCTTATTACTAAATTTTAAGGCAGCTATGTTTTTAGAACTTAAATTGGGAAGTTCTAATCAAACTAAAAGATTAATTACTAGTAAAAACTGAAAAATGAACAATTCAATTACTTCATTTATTATCACCTCATCTAATTTTTAATACTGATAGTGAGTTTGAGACAATTCGTAGAAATAACTGAAATGTTAATTTTAAAAAGTATTTATTAAAATTTTTAAATTATATTTGAAAAGTGAGTTGGCCTGTCACTTCCCATTTTATGGTTGATCAAAATGGGACAGATTGACTTGCTTACCAATTTTATATTGTAATGTGCCTAACTAAAAAACTAATTTTCTGTTAATATACAACTAAATAAATAAATAAAATGCTGAGGAATATATATCCATTCTCATGTTCTTTCTATATTCTTCTTTACACATTTTCATGATCCAAAATATGCATGATAAAACAATGTATTTTTAGTGGCATGAACCGTGCTTATTTCTATCCGACAACTGAAGACAAATTTTTTTAGATAAAAATATCACTGAAATAAGTATAATCTTGTACAATAAAAACTTTTTCATATACAAAATCTTAATTTAATTCTTAACTAATATACTTAAATAACTGAGTTATCTCCTAATTGTGCCAGCCTCCCAATGCCAGGTTTTGTTAGCTGATAAACCAATATGTATTGTTGCATCACAAGATGACACATGGAGCATGTTTGATTTTGAAGTGAGAACCAACAAACTCAGATTAAGACTTACCAAAAGATTTAAACCATTAAATATCTTGTTTGGTTTTATGTTTGTTCAGCAAACAAAATCAATTTTGATTTTTGATGGGGTGTGTCTAGTACAGTAGTACTTTTGCTTTTACACCAATTTTTTTAAATAAAATTAAGTACCCAAATAGAAATTAAGTTTTTTTAAAAAAAAATCAATTTTACATGAAATTAATTTTGCAAAGTTATATTTATTCAAAATCAATTCTACAGTCACAAAATCAAATACACACTTAATAATTTAATCTACTGCAATACTTGGTTAAAATCAGACAAAAAGGAAAATTAATTTTGGGAATTCTCTTGTTTTGGTTCACACAACACAGCCATGTGATTTCATTAAATTGTTCCGTATAGCTTTTCAATCCTTAAGGTATTTAGTGTAATTTACATTAAAGTTACAAATTCAACCTTCAGAATTACCATTGTGCATACAAAAAGCTTCATAATCCCCCTCCAAGTGGCAACAACTGAGTCATTCATATTTCCTTTTCTAATTTTTTTTTAAAGAAAGTATAGTTTTATTATAATCTTGATGTTAAATTGTACATCTAACACTACCAAATGGCAGACACTAAATTATAGTATTAAAAGAAAACAGATGTCAAATCTAGCTACCAATTCAGCATAGCATTTAAGCGAAAACGTATAGTCATGAATATGGCAATGGGTTAGCTGGAAAACAGAGAATCACATAATTGGTTATTAATAGAGAAGAAGGTTAATTAATTACTGATAATTACATGCCATTAGAACTGGTGAAAAGGTAATAACAAATCATCAACCGCATGTGAAGAAAACAACATAATGAAAATAATAATAATAAAAAATCACGTGCAAGTTAATGTTTCACAAAGTAACTAGTCTTTTGAATAGTGGCCAAGTGTTTGGTTAATTCTTCTTCAACCTGAAGGGGTCAGAAACTAGAAAGTGCAGCGAAAAAAACAGTATGAAACTGGAACCATCCATTTCAGGAGTCAGAATCGGAATTTAAGCTTGACAGAGCAGATTGCAGGACCAGGGATACCGGATATGCGTAGAGATGAGAAATTAATTAATAGTTCCGTTTTTTTTCAGTTTTGTATTTTAATTTTCAGTAAAATACAGTTTTGCTCCTTTGTGTTGTCAAAAAGTCTCGGTCTCTGATATTTTAAAAGTTTCAATTTGGTTCTTTACATTTAAAATTCAATACAGTATCTTTTTAGTTCGGAAAGAGATGACAACTAACTTAATTCCATATAGGTGTCACATACGGAGTTCTGTTAACTTAGACTAACGAATTCGAACAAGAGTCCAATATTGGTAAAAAAAACAAACGTAAAAGACCAAATTGAGACACAATAAAGGACGACTTCGACAAAACATAAACAACCAAATGTGTATTTTAGCCTTTCCAAAATATACTACCCCCTCCATTCTGAAATATTAGTCACTTTAATTAAAAAAAATTGTTCTAAAATACTTGTCACTTTTATATTACCAATGTTATACTACCTCTGGTCCTAAATATAAGACCCTTTAGAGGAAATTTATTGGTCCTATATTCCTCCATTATCGAATATAAGCAATTTTTTAGAAACTCCTATGTTATTTTTTATAAGCAAATTTAACTACTTTTACTTGCATTTAATAAAAATTTATCTAAACTACTCTCCACTCAATTCACTCACTCATTTATTGTAGTGGTTGTAAAGTAGAGAGAGTATAACATGACAAAGGGTGTTGTAGGAAAATCCATTGCTTTTTAGATAGTTCCAAGAAAATTAAATAGGACTAACTTTCTTAAAAGATGTGAGGTAGATATTTTTGTTTATAATTGAAAACAGAGGGAGTATATAAGATCCCCTACAAATTTCAAGAGGTAATTATTAGTTTTTTCCTTGTTTATCCTTGTAATAAATGAAGGGATAATGGGTATAATTAATGCATTTGCTGAAAATTTTTACTTTAAATAAGGATAAATTTAGTAGATTGTACTATTTTTTGAAAAAACAAAACACTAAATAAGGTTTTTAATAGTTTTCTTAATCCGTGTGATTGGTTATAAAGTCCTATAAAAAGGACCAGAGATAGTATTTATTAACTATTCTCACTTTTATTATTTTAATAGCCAATAGCTTTTGAGTAAACTCAAAATCAATAATAAATTTAGTTTACCTATGTACTTTTTGTTAAATTCTATAGAAATTAATTGTTCTTTTTAATCCACGTGAAATCCTCTAAGGTGACTAATATTTCACAATAGAGGGAGTAAATAGAACTCTATACGTATGGTATATAGTATATAGTATATACTACTCCCTCCGTCCCAAAATGTAAGACCCTCTAGAGAGTTTTTGTTTTGTCTCATTTTATAGGACCCTTTAAGAATTTTTGTGCACATTTAATTTTTTTTACCATTATACCCTTGCTAACGTAAGTCTCAACTAACATTTCACACCGTTTAAAAAAAATGGTTAAATTATTAGAACTAGAAGTATTAATTAGATTATTGAGATGTTACACCAATTAAATTTAAACTCAAATAATTTCTATTGGTTGGATGACTTTGAAAGTTGAAAAATCATAATAAATACTTCTAATTTTGTGTGTAGAAACTTATATTATGGGATAATTTTTTTTAGTAATTAAGGCTTATATTATGAGAGAAAGAAGTAATTAATATTGGTGTTTGCATAGATTTTGACTATTGAACATGTTAATCCCAATATGATTAAGTGTGTTAAGATGTTAATTAAGTTTCACACAGACTATGAAATTAAAAGTAGTAGAAATTCTTTTTTGAAATTTTAAGATGTAATATGCTTACATATCCTTTCACAAAATATGTAAAAGTGCATTATATTAACGTACTTCAACATATTTTGTAAAATCAATATTTTTTTATCATTCACCTTTTACTTCTGATCTATTTTAAATTCTTAATTTATAACCGGTTAATATAAGCATCTTAGAAAGAAGATAATATATTAGCAAAACCTAAAAATAAATACACCAATTAATCTATATATAAAGAAAAATGAGGGAGAATAGATGTTGTTGAATATTCATCTGAAATGATTGAATAAGAAAACCTCACTCACGATGTTTGCAAGACTTCTTCATATAAGGATTATATTAATCTAACGGCTACTTGATTAACTATCTATTTAATGGTTAAAAACAGACATGAAGTACAAGACTAGAATAATTAAAATGTGACTAATGAGAAATTAACAAGCTTTCGGTATATGGTGTAATATCTCCTCTCTCAAACTCCGAGCAACTATCAATTACTCCCACCTAGGAGAGAAGTTAGGGCCGGCGCAACAAATTCAAGCGCCTAAGACAAATTTTTTAGATGAGATTTTTTCTTAATTTAATAAAAATAAAAAAGTATTAATTTTTTTAAATTTTATTTAAAATTTATTTTTTGAGATTTTTTTATTCAAAATCACTTATAAAATTATCATAATCGATTTCACTTAATATTTCTTTTTCAATTGATAATAAAGCTAATCCATTTAATCTTTGTTGAGACATTGTTGATCTTAAATAAAACATTGATTGAGGCACATGAAAGAGAGTGATCGATTGAGACTCAGAGAGAATAGAAAAAGTTGAAAATAAGAATAGAAAAACCAAAAAAAAAAGAGAAATTAGTGATTGGGGGATTCAAACCAAAGACGCAAATGTGCAACGAATCAAGAAGACCAACAAGCCAGAAACCGCATGCTCGTATAGTACACGTTTTATTAATATTTGTATCTAAAAAAGTTGTTTTTACTTAAAAAATGTCTAATAAGTAAGAAAAAAAATTTGGGGCCTAAAGCGAGGGCTTGGGCCGCTTTATTGTTGGGCCGACCATGAGAGAAGCCTATAAAGAGGTGTTGATTCTAAAAGTTTTGTAAGTATATTAGCAATTGATTATCCATCAAGATAGGTAGCGGTCACTACTAGAATTCGGCCATTTTGTTCCGAATTTTTTGCGTGGGTCTGTAGCCGATGATAAACGGGCCGAAATGAATTTTATTATTTAGTGCCGAATTAGACTCATGCATATTTTTTTCACCTTTTTACGCCAAAAAATCAAATAAAAAATCGTTTGTGTCGACCAGGTCGGTGCCCACGCAATTTTTTTCACGTTTTTATGCCAAAAATTGAAATAAAATACCATTTGTATCGGCCAGACCGACACGCACACAAATTTTTCACCTTTTTGTGCCAAAAATTGAAATAAAATGGTCGGGGGCCATGCAAATTTTTCCACGTTTTATGCCAAAAATTAAAACAAAATAGCATTTGCATTGGTCAGGCTGATGCCAATGCAAAATTTTTCACCTTTTTGTGCAAAAAATTGAAATAAAATACCGTTTGCGTCGACCAGGCTGAAGCCCACGCAAATTTTTCCATTTTTTTGTGCCAAAAATTGAAATAAAATATAATTTATGTCAGCCAGGTTGATGAAAAATTTGTGTGAGTCTGGCCCACGCAAAATTTTCCACGTTTTTGTGCCAAAAGTTGAAATAAAATATGTTTAAATCGACCAAGTTGACAAAAAAAATTTCACGTTTTTGCGTGGGCAAAGCCAAAGATAACCCCTCTTTAAAGATAAAAAACACATCAAGTTCACTTTACTCCATTTCTTTGTTGTCCCCTTTCTTCTTGAACCCTAATTCCCTTTCTCATCTACTCACTGCCGTCGTCACCCACTGCCACCATTGCCCACCCCACGTGTTCTCCTCCACTTCCACTGCTCTTTTCCTCTCTTTTATCTCTCTCGTCACTATACCTTTCTCATCCTCACTTTCTCACGCCACCATGCACCACCGTGGTTGAGCTACCACATGCACCATGCACTGCCACTTATTGTCATCTACGACAAGTTTAACTCTTATTCTTCACCATTGTTATGTTGTGCTCCGTTTATTGTATCCTACTGCGTTCTGTTCACCTATTGGTTTTAATTATTTTGCATTTTCTTAAGCATATTTGCTTTGCTTAGTTGGGGTGGGTTTCATATTTGTGTTTTTGCAACTATTCCTAAAAGCAGTTTCAGGTTACACTTTGTATTTTATTTTGTTGCTTATTGAAGATTTTTGCTTCGTTTATTGGTGTTTGTAATAATTTCTTTAAGTAAGAGTACATCTTGTGCTCACATTAATGAATCATTTTGGCTTTATTGAAAAAATTGTTATGTTTTCATATAACTAGTAAAATTACTTAGATTTGTAGGTTCATTTGTAGGGTAAAATGATGGGGGTGCAAGAAAAACGGCTCTATTTTGTGTTTGGGTTCAACATTGTTCAGCTTTGTTAAAAAAAAAAAATTATCAGGCCCATGCAAATTTGCATCCAGATTGAGTTTGAATTTCCAAGGGCCAAAAGCCCATGCAAATTTACATCGGTCAGGCACACACAAATTTGGTCCTTTAGCGTGCAATTTTGGCGCCTTTTTCGGCAGATTTGTGTCGGCTAGTCCCAGGAAAATTTCCATCGGCCAACTGGCCGACAGAAAATGAGTTACTTTGACCAAAATTTTGATGGCCTTGTGGCCGACGGAAAACCAACGAAAAATTAATGTCTGCTTGGGATTTTGGGAGTTTTCGGTGGATACATTGTCACAGTACATAAGTGAAGGATTATATTGGTGAAAGGAATTTGCAGATTTTTTGTATTATCAGGTTTTTTGCATTATTATCCATATTAGGTGATGTATTTTGTCAAGGATGAGAGTGAAATTGAACATACATGAGGCATTTCTAGTTTATTGGCTTTTCAAGATTTGTGGCTCAAACCTTGATGACAATAAATGAATCAGAAATGCTTCATACTCTGCTTCACTCTCAATCTCCATGAAATGCATCATGGATAAATATGATACACTTTTGTTTTGCTGAACACTTTCAAAATCAATGAGTTTTTCTTCTATCACATTTTATTCGTTTAACTTAAAACAGTGAAGAAACAAGGTCACCCAAAGCAAAGTAACCCTTAATATACAGACATTAGCAAATTTGTTTAACAAAACACTGACAACATAACTCTTAAAATACAAAATTCCGAAAAAGAAAGTCATTCAGATATAAAATTTTATAAATGATAAGGTAAGTTAAAAGCAACCAAGCAACACCTATTGAGCACTGCTCTCCACTAACAAAAAACAATCACATATACGTTAACTACAAGCATCGTGATATTTTTCATCATGGTCTCACCTAACAACAAACACACACTCACACACGCACCCACACCCCCACACACACCCACACCCACCCACACACGCACACGCACACCCACCCACACGCGCCCACACACACCCACACACGCACGCACGCACGCGCACCCACACAGTTCTACTCTATAGAGTAACGCAGTCCCTAAATTTATATATAAAAAAAAAGTCGTTGATTGATTTTTTAATTAATAATTTAAAAGACTGAACCGATTAGTGTTAAGGTGTTCACAATGTGGACTGAAACAATTTTAAAAGGTAAAATCATCTTATTCAATTTATTTATACACTTTTGGTTTAATTTTTTGGTCGAATGCACCTTTTGGTCTTGTATCTCTTATATGTATTTTATTTCGGTCATATATCTTTTTTGGGTTACATTTTGGTCTTGTATCTCTTATAAACATTTCATTTTGGTCCAATTTGTCAACTCTGTCACCACCGTTAACA
The DNA here is from genome assembly GCA_037177725.1 of Cyamopsis tetragonoloba. Lineage (NCBI taxonomy): Eukaryota > Viridiplantae > Streptophyta > Magnoliopsida > Fabales > Fabaceae > Cyamopsis > Cyamopsis tetragonoloba. Next base: position 65,809,789 of record CM074119.1, read on the forward strand.
GAATTTACCTAATAAGAACAGAGTCAAATTACGTCATTTATCTTCAAATCCAAAAAAAACCATAACATACACATACACCCTAATAAGAACAAAGTCAAATTACCTTTAACAAGGTGACGAAATTGATGGACTGGATCAAAATGAAACATTTATAAGAGATGCCGGACCAAAATGTAACATTTATAAGAGATACATAATCGAAATGAAATGTACATAAGAGATACAGGATCAAAAGGTACATTTGGCCTAATTTTTTAAAAGAAATAATCAAAACCGATTGGAAGTCTCAATCATGTAATTCAGTTGGTGAGCACATGAGGACATGTGTATGTAGATAGAGGTTCGATCCCTGAATCGATTTAGATGAGTTTGATTTGGTTTGAAATTCGAACCAATCTACTATAAAATTTTGTCTTTTATTTATTCAATTTTGATTTTCAGTTCAATTTTTTATTTATTTTATCCGGTTTTAAACACCTTTAACCAACAGTGATTTTTTTTTTATTTTCAACCGTGATTAATTAATTTTAGGGGCTAAATTGATTAAATTCAGGAGCTAAATGGATTGATCTATTGATATATAATTTAAAGACTAAATTAATCACATAGACTAAGCGTGTTTGGATGAGATTTTTTCTAAATATATATTGGATAGTTGTTTTTTGCACTTAAAAAAATTTTTGATTATTTTTTTTAACAAAGGGAGAAGCATTTGTCCTTCAGCTAAAAATTGGACATTTTTTTAAAAAAACTTCAAAATCGCTTTTCACAACTTAAACTTATCTTAAAAATCACTTCTGACCGCAAATATATCCAAACAAAAATCGATTATGTTTCAAACAAACGATTCTTTTTGACTTTTTATTTTTACAATATAATTAATCACAGCTAATCCGCATTAAGTGGCAACTATAAATTTTAAGAATTAAAATAGTTTTCATAATTTAAATAACTAAATTAATGTTTTATTACTCGTTATACAAATTATGTGTAGATTTAAATTTTCACAGAGCGTGTGTGTTTCCATTTTAAAATGTATTCCTTGTCAAACTGTACCCAAAAAAAATGTACTCCCTGTCAAATTGACTTATGCTTGTATGATGATTTATTTCAAAGAGAACAAAAATAGCTGACTCTTGAAACATTCTAATAATAATAAATATTTATTTAAAAAAAAAAAAAGGAACAAAATCGTAACTCTCCGCGAAACACCCGAACTTGAGAGACAAGAAAATTCAGAGTCGACGGCTTACTACTTTTACTTGTTCCACAAGCCAATTTCATGTCTATATAAACCCAATCCCATCTTTCTTCTCCCCACAAAAAAACTTCGAATATCATTATTTTTCACTTCTAGTTTCTAAATTCTTAATTTCCATGGCAACGTTGGGTCTCGCTGAATCGTACGTGATGCAGAAGCTATACAAGGAAAAAATGAAGAATCAGAGAGCACAAGAAGAAGAGGAGAAAATAACCAACACCGAAATTCATACAACAACTTCTGATCACAAAAAATCAAGTGGTTGTTTCTCCTTGCTTTCCAAGCAGCGCCGTGCGAAAACCTCTCGTGTATCGGATATTCAAACGACGTCGCACAAGCTCCCAGTTCCTAGTTAATTTTTTTTTTTTCTGATTTTCATTTAGATCCATTACTTGGTTCTTTCAATTATTTGTATTTGTATTAAGGAATGCAATTAACTATATTTTTTTTAAAAAAAAATCACCGTATTGTATTTGTAATGATATCCTTATTGTACCATAAAAAAATAAGATTTTTGTATGGAGAGTTTTTTTTGTGGATGTATATGGTGAATGTATCTCGCAAATTCGCAATGCTCTTCGCTTCTTCAGTGTAGATTGATGAAAATCTTTGGAATTGGAGTAAAGAATTAGGTTAAAATATAGTTGTATCTGTTGCATTGTTGAAAAGTTTCAATTTAGACTCTTATATTTTAATAGTTTTAATTTGGTCTCTTCTGTTTTAAAAGTTTTGGTTTGGTCCCTTATATTATATTTATGAATTACTTTCGTCCTTTATATGTTATATTTTTTCTAAGTAATAATCCAAAATGAGGGACTAAAATGATTCAAAAATACAACATAAAGAACCAAAGTGATTCGAAAAATACAACATAAGTGACTAAAGTGAAACTTTTTAAACATAAGCGACCAAATTAAAACTTTTAAAACATAAAGAACTAAATTAAAATATTTTTGACAACGTAAGAAATCAAAAATCAAAACTATATTTTAGTCAAAAAAAATAATAATAATAAATTATTATACAACCTCTTATAAGCGAAAGTGCATTAATAAAAGTTAGAACTAAGGAGCAATTATTTAAAAGCTTAATTTCTTAGTCTCTAGATTAACGATGCAGAAATTATATAAAAATGTTTTTACTCGTAAATTATTACAGCTAATTAGCTGATTAATTAGTTTGAATCAATTAGATTGATTCTTTCTAATTACTCTTTAGAAATTAAGAGACTAAAGAAGTTTAATTTGAAATGGTTTTCATGCCTGAGATTTTGTTTGCTGAAGAAAAAAATTTAGAGGAAAGGAGAGTGGGAAAAGAAGAGATAAGGTAGAAGAGAAGAATACCCAGCAAGCAGTAGTAGGGAAATATTTTCAGTTATAGTGTTGCATATAAATGGAAAAATAATCGTAAAAGTATATCGTTTCATCTCTTGGTAATAAAAAAAACTACACATTTCAATATCTTTTTATTATATTGAAGTTCTTAAATAGTGTCTTTACGACACTAAATATCATTTAAGTTTAAAAATTTATAAAATTTTATTAATTTTTGCTATCCACTATATATTGTGGGTCCGGTATTTTTTATTTCCACCGCTCTTTATAAAAGGAAGTACATAAAGAGTACTAACAATTTATTCCAGTAGTAAAGAAAGAGATAAAAAAAATATTAAAAAAAAAACATATCACCTTGACTAAAATGAATGGTTGTATGTGTGAATCTCTTTTTGGAGGATGGTATTAGTATCATCTCTATTGGGAGTGACACTATCCTTTTTATATATAAGAATCATAAATTTATATACTAAAAAAGATGGTGTTACTCCCAATAAGAATTGTGCTAATCACATCCACCCTCTTTTTTACTGATGTTATTAATCAGGCCTTTTAGACTTATCCAAATCCTATGGAAGACAAAAGTTCTTATCTTGAGTTGTGTGAACCTAGATCCAGATTGGGGTACCTCAATTGATTACTCATGATTAGATCTACTGGTGTTGAAGTTTCCGCAAGAACAAAGAAGACAAAGCTACAATTTGCGAAGGCTAACGACTAAAATGAATGATTTTAGCTTAAAATTGAGTCTCTATTACGTTTGAATTAGAAATTAATATGACTTATTTTGTCACTTATGTAATCCTTATTTCTTATTTTGTTCTTATTATGAATGTATTTGCAATTGACTGCATATTTATCTAATTATTTTTCTATCAAATAGAACATACATTCTGTTCTTTTTTGGTTCAGTATATTCTATTCTTTAATATCATTGATTTTGATTACATTGTGTGAATTATTGTCTTAAATATATGACAAACTGTCTTCCACTCTTAAATTCAACACACCAAATGTTACAAACACATGCGATGTGAGATCCTCTAAAGAAGTAATCTCTTTCCTTGAATTGAGATCAATAACTTTGCTCTTTATCGAACAATTACCAAAAATTTGAGCAAACATGGGTCAATCCATATAAGCGCCTATATATAAATGAGCCTATAATTTTTAAGCCCACATCACTTAGCAAGTTTACACACCAACTAGGAGACTATCAGTATAAGATTTCTAGAAAATTTCTTTAAAAAAATATTTCTTAAACAAGAAATCGAATTATAATGAAGATAAGATTTCAACAAATTCATCGAAGAGTGAGAAACGTTTTATTGATTCTCTACAGATGACACCAATGATGTGTCAGAGCCTCTTCACTCCAAACTTCGAGCTCCCTCTCTAAAGGGTGCAGGTTTTCTTGCAAGGAATCCGATGCTAAAGTCAGAGCGAGAGAGAATTGTTGTAGAAGTTTTTTAGTTATGATAGGTACCTATTAGTTATCAAACCTACTTATTTATAGCTTACCCTCCAAGTGACAGCTAGAGATGGCAAAACATGTCAGACTAGCCCGTTTAGCCCGCCACACAATTAGCCTGTAAAAAAAAGCCTGCCTGCGATATTTATACAGGCTCATTTTCCTTGTGCGCCCTATTTTTTATTAGCTTGATGGGCCACAGGCTGGCCCGTTTAGCCCACCAAAACTAAAAATAAAAAACAATTTTGTATATAATAAAAAAGGAGTTTTTATTAAAAAATGTATGTTTTCATGAAAATAAAATGTTTAATTGTATTTATTTTATTTTGAGATTTTAACCTCTCTTCACATAAATCAAAATACATATTTTCATAAAAATGAAAAAGAAAAACAGGCAGATTGGCAAGCTAAGCAGATAACAGGTTCTAACATATAACCCGGTCCATCAATTTAAAGTGGACTAAGGAACTGATCGGTTAAAGCAAATCCATTTTATCACCCTACTTAAATATATGATCTACCACAAAACTAAAATAAAAATACAAGTCACGTCAAAAGACAAGGGGCCCAAAGTACTCATTGTACTATTAATCTAAAAAAATATCCAATTTACTCTTCTCAGTAGTTATACTTATACAAAAGAATAATTCTGCATTTTTAATAATTTTAAAAAAATGCAAAAAATTGCGACTCTCCACGAAACACCTGAACTTGAGAAACAAGAAAATTCAGACTCGACGACTTCCTACTTTTCCTTGTTCCACAAGCCAATTCCATGTCTATATAAACACAACCCCATCTTTCTAATTCCCACAAACAAACTTCGAATATCATTATTACTCATTTCTAATTTCTAATTTCAAAATTGTTACTATTTTCCATGGCAACGTTGAGTCTCTATGAATCATACGTGATGCAGAAGCTATACAAAGAAAAAATGAAGAAGCAAAGAGCACAAGAAGAAAAGGAGAAAATAACCAAAACCGAAATTCACACAACAATTTCCGATCACAAAAAATCAAGTGGTTGTTTCTCCTTGCTTTCCAAGCAGCGCCGTGCGAAAATTTCTCGTGTCTCAGATATTCAAACGATGTCGCACAAGCTCCCGATTCCTGGTTAATTTTTTATTTTTTCTGCTTTTAATTTAGAATCATTAATTACTTATTGGTTCTTTCAATTATCTGTATTGAGGAGAATGCAAATGCAATGAACAAGTATATTATTTTATTACCTTGTAGATTGATGAAATCCCTGAAATTGGAATGAAAAATTATTATGCAGTTAAGAAAAAATTGGAAGCGAACCGGAATTCGTTCGTTTCCACTTTAATCTTTATTTGTTCCTAATGGATTGGAGCAGGACTTTTTTATTTTGGTACAATTGGAGTAGAACTTCAAACTTCGAATCAGATATCTAGGACTTGTTTTGTTTCGAATTGTTGATTTTTAGTTTTTAAAAATTGTATTATAAAACAGTTTTCAGAAACACTTTTTAAAAGAAGTGAGAGGAGTTTTCAATACAAGTTTAAATTCAGAAAACGAATTTTTTAGTTTTCTCTTTTTAAGAAGAGATATCAAACAAGCCCTTAGCTTTTTTTTTTGAAGAGCTTATAGCTCAAATGGCACAATGAGAAACTTTTGAAGCTTGAGGGGAGGGGTTCAATCCCGATGGAGAGTTTTAGGAGTAGTATAGTGTGGAGTGTACGTGTTTGACCGATAAAAAAAAAAAAAGATAACAAGTTTTTAGTCAAAAATAATCTTTTTTTTTTTTAAAAAAAAAAACGAATCTATTTTAAAAAATATTTATCAAATTGAGGTTTGAAAGTCGAAACAAACCTACCATTTTTTTTTTGTCAAGCAACGTACCATTTTTTTGTCAGTATACCTTTTCGTTTTTTTTGGTATACTGTTTTTGGCAACATTGGTGAGTTTTCATTTGTAGGCGGTCGGCCCAACAAAAGATAACATGATAGTAATAAGCAACTTTCTTGAACAAAAAAAGTTATAAGCAACTTTGTAAAAAAAAATACTGAATATACATATCTAAAGTGTTTCATTAAATAAATCATATATGAAGTATTCTAGATAATTTACTTCATTGAGCAGAAAAAACGGTAAAGGACACTAATCGTGTTTGAAAATTTTTTTACTAACACTTCACCTCAAAGAAATGTTTTACAATAATATGGGCGTGAGAATTAGTGTTAAATATTTATTGTGAGAATTTCATTGCTCTTTCAAATTTAAGTAGTGTTAACAGTAACATCTTAAAAAATGACATGCAGATTTAACACTCCTCAAAAACTAGCTCACAAGAAAAGTGTTGTTTAAGACCTTATAAAGGCTATTATAACTCTTATTCTAAGTAATGTAGGACTTTTTCTCTCAACACTCCCTCTCAAGTCCAACTGATTTTTTTAGCCTAGTTGTGACTTATCCTTTTTTTTAATTGGGTCTTTTTTTGTTTTTCAATCTATGGGCATAATTTTTTATTTCGCCCTATGTTTTATTTTTTCGGATAGGCTCTGATACCATCTTAGAAATGACATGGGTCTAACTCTCCTCAAAAGCTATCTCACAAGGAGAATATTGTCTAAGACCTTATAAAGGTTATCATAGCTCTTACCAATGTGGGACTTCTTTTCCCAACAAATGATACTAGAATTTTTCCATTTTATGCAGTGACGACTTGCTTCTTGTTCTCTCTAACCTTTTTTTAATATAAACACGAGTTTCTTACATTTATGATGAGACTAATCTCATTTGTACTGCGTAGCTGACACTAATCACCGAGAATTTGGCATAGATAAAATTCTCTCTAACCTTTTTTCTTTTATTATATCTTTTTTCCACTTTTGTTTTCTCCTTTTCTTGAGTTTTCTTTTGTTTTTGGCATCAAGCGTTTGAAGTTAGATTCTCTAGCTAAATACTACCTCCGGTCCTAGTTATAAGTAAAAAATTTAAAACTTTTTGGTCTAAAATATAAGCAAATCTTAACCTCTCTCTTAATTTTAAGCATTTTTCTCATTTTCAATATTATTTGACCTATCCAAATGAGAGAGAGAGTGTTTTTTTTTAATTAAAATTTATCTTTTTGAATAAAATCAAGAGAATTAAACACAAGTAGCTAACTTTCTTAAGATATGCAAATTATGTTTTTTTTCTTATAACCAAGACCTGAGATAGTATCTAAGAATGAGATATGAACTTGGTTGTCGCCTTCCGACGACACCAATCATTTATTCTAGTCAATGCTATTTCCTTTCATTAACTATGCACAAGAGCAAATGATTTTACTTCAATAGTTAAAATCAAGGTGTTAACTTACATTTACCGTCTCCTTAAATACAGTTTTGATGACCATCAAAAATTTTATTGGCAAATGATATTTAGTGTCCTAAAGGGCACTATTTAAGTAGTCAAATGTAGTAAAAATGTATTGGAATATGTAATTTTTTGTATTCCCGAGAGATGAAACAATGTGCACTTATGATTGTTTTTCTACTTCTAGTAACTTTAACTAGTGCTCTAAGAGCACTATACATCAAGACCCATTTTTATATTAGGGCAAATTAATCTAAATTTAAAACTTTGGTTGAGATGTACGGTTAGAATCAAAGTCTAGTTAAATCTTAAAGCACATAGAGGATTAAGGGGAAAAAAGAACTCTTGCGGTAAGTAGCCATAATTTGAAACAAAATGATAATTTTGTTTTATTGTGTTAAATGAAAATGAATTTAACCAAAAAACAATATACAATTCAGACTATATACATGCTGCCAAATGGACATAAAAATAAAACAAATTTCATTGCGTTAATTTATTTATTATAATTAATTACAGCACTATTGCATCTAACAAATTGGATTAGTGGTTGGAGAGTAAAACTTTGAATAGTGTACTAGTCTGATGGTTAATAATATGAAAATGGTATGCATTGGTAGATGCTGATAGTGACATTTTAATTATTTTAATACCCATATAATGAACTTAATTATATTGAAATCATGGGATCCAACTTGATACTGTTAATCCAATATTTTATTATTTTTTTATTTTTTGGGATTCAAGAATCCAACTTGAATCATACATGACAAAATGGATGGTAATATGAAAATGGTATGCATTGCTAGATTCTGAAAGCTGACATTTTGATTATTTTAATAACCATAGAATGAACTTAATTATATAATAATTATGGGATCCAACTTGATATTGTTAATCCTTTTTTAAAAAAATTTTGGGTCCAAGAATCCAACTTGGATTGAATATCCTAAGTTGTTTCCAGATCAGCATTTCCTGTTTGACACAGATGTTCTGTCTCCTCAATACCACACATCTTTTTGTGATTGTCAAGTTGCTAAAATAATTATTAGCTGATATCTTTAAGAGGACACCTTTGAACTAAAGAGAGAGAATACAGATAAAACAATTTACAAACTCATAAATTTACAATTTATCTCAGCTTTTAGAATTGTCTAGTTTCGTATATTTTTTCCCTTGTCATTCTACTAAAAATTTAAAACACACACTCAATTGAATTGATTAATTAAAAATTGAAAAGTAAAATATCAGCTCAATAGACAGCTCCCACCAGTGGTATTACATTCAGCATGACATAAATCACTAAGTACCATACCAAGTTGCAAGCTCTTCAACACTTCTCTTGTCTAAAAATTATAGGAATTTACATAAAAACTCTGAACAAACTTTGAAGTGTTTATAAACAAATTGTTCTGAGGAGGAAATAACTTCTTCAAATTTATGTAATGCAACAGCCTTTTTATCACAGATTCTACTCTTACAAGTAGATTCTCATAAATTTATTCTAACAATCACTAACTAAACTTAATTCATTTTAACCACTAACAACGTACTTTAGTCAATAGCCTACTACTAAACCCTTTAAAGAGATCACCAAAATAAATTTTACCCATCTTAAAAAATTATTTTCTATACACAATCAAAATTCAAACTCATGCCATACTGTCAATTTACTCTACATTGGGAGAAAGCTGCAATAATTAATTATGCATTTATGTTTACATATAACTAGTTATCCTGTGACTAGGACATCAATCAAAAACTAAGTGAAAGTATATGAAGGGTGTGCAATGTAAATTTGTGCTTGTAATAGTTCCTTTCACTACTTATGTTAATTGTGAGTTTGAAGCACCTCTAAGACGAGTAGATGTCTAAAATGAAAAAAATAAAGATGTATTCACCCTTAATTTAAATTTAAAAGGAAGGGCATTGTAATTATAACCCACTCTAAATCAAGTTTGGATACAAAATTCACTCACTTTGAGAATGAAACCATAATTCTACTAAACAATGAATTGGTTGATCCTAATATGATTGCAATAAAATTGACTTGCAGCAAGCATATCACAGTCAAAGCTATAAGTTTCTATGGAACAATATATACGTTTTTTCTTACATAAAATTTCAATTAACTATTCACCAAAATAAGAAAATAAAAATTAAATTTACACCACCTATTATAGCATTTGTCATTATGATGCACCTAGGTCAGAATACAGACTCAATTCAAGATGCTAACTTAGATAACTTTCAATTAACAGACTTGCTTCCTTGATTTGTTGCTTGATATCAATCTAGATATCAATAACTTGGCAACTGATCAATTCAGCCTGTCCAAGACCTCCATTAGCAACTACTTTCCAAGCAACCGAATCGGTTTCAGAAGCCGCCGATTCCGGAGAAAATTCATGTAACCACCTCTGTGATAGAGGTGTTGTGGCTGATGGTGAAGAACAATCCAACTCACTGTTCAGATCAGCCTGCAGAACAGTAATATCATGATTGGCATCTTTTGTAATGAAATGAAGCTTTCCTTGTAAACCAGCAAGTAAATATGGAGATTCGGAATCAGTAAAATCATATATTGGGACTTCCCCAACAGCAACTTTCCATTTATCTTCTCCTTGATCATATACCTTAATCCTCCCACTGTCGAGAGAATTAGAAGGATCAAAAGCATACAATTCGCCATTCACGACAACACTTAATTTCGTACCCGCCTGCCGTGCAGGCCAACCCTCGCCCATTCCATTCGGCATTTCCATCCACGAATTTGTTTCGGGATCATAGGTTTCTCCCCCAACATCTACGAAAAAGGGCCATGAGTACAAACTTTGGGGAACATATAACCTTCCCTTGTATGATGTCAACCCTGTGGCAATAGGCTTTAACATGTCTGCCAAAAAAGCAGTAGGCAGGACTCCGGCTCGTGAAAATGGCATGTTAGGTACCTCTGACCATGTATCTGTCACCGGGTCGAAAACTTCTGCAGACCGAAGTGGAATCAATCCGGCTTGACTTTGACTAACCCCTCCAACAACGTAAAGCTTGTTATTTAAGATACCTGTCTTACAATAGGCCCTTCCCGTAGACATAGGACTCACCTTGTTCCACGTATTTTGTATCGGATCATATCGCCAGACACATTTCATAGTTGAAGCCTTAGAGAATCCACCTAGAACGTAAAGACATCCATCAACAGCTCCAATTGCACGACCACAAAACGGCATATCATCCAATGCATCTTTCTGGCCAAGTAGACCCTTGATAATTTCAGAAATTCTGATACCATCTACCATGTTCCACATCCAAAGCCGAGACGAAAGCTTCTGCGATTCTTCTTCATTAACAACATTAGGCATGATGGGCAGCCTCTGCCATAATCCAGAACGCGGGTCTAGAGCATGCCATAAGAGCTTATGTCCTCCAACCCTAACCAAGAGATATAGCCACTCTTCGGTTGTTCCAAGCTCTTTCCTTAATTTAAACAATTCAGAGCTTGTGACAGTTGCCTTCCACTTCCTAGACACCAACCTTAAATTGAAGTAAGAAATTCTAGGAACTCTAGCTATAATCTGAAGTGATAACTCATCAGGGAGATTAGGAATGAGCCTAGGACACTCATCAACAATGGTGTGTGACATTCTTTGCCTCTTGCAGGTATCACTCGGAGAGACTTCGTTAGACTCGCTTCGATTCGAATGGGTATTAGCCGTACTAAGAAAAGAACCCATGTTTGGTACAATTTATATGCATGAAAACCAAATTTCCAACAGTATAGGAAACTTGACTTCAGTCCAGCTGCTGCAAAATTAAAGGTATGGTACTTTCTTAGTATCATTCTGTTGGAGGTAAGAAAAACACAAAGGGATCTCACACGATCCTCTGCAGTTCAAAATTTAACTGCAGCGGATTCTAACCATAAAACAAAAAGCTTCAAACAATGAAAGAAAAGTTAAAAATGCAAAACTTCAAATATCAACCATTACATACAACTGCATGGTGGTGAAGTTACAAGTGAACTCTAGAGGACACAGACAGAGCAAGGGGCTAATACTATCTAATCAACATGACATTTTAAGTAAATATCTGCAGAAAAAACTCAGGAAAGAACAATGATCAATCTACAAAAACATCATTAATATTGAATGCTTTTGATCCTTCTAATTCTCTGCTATCTAATCAACATGACACTAGAACACCACAAAATCACACAAACAGAGAGAGACAAATTAAAATGGTATTGGATAAACAAAAAACCCCCATCCCCACAAAAGAAACAGAGTTTCAATTTTAAATGGTTTCATGACTGTGATTACCCCTCACCCCCTTTCCTTTTTATTAACTTCATTATAAAACATCAATTACACAGAAAATTAACAATCAAATTTATAAGATGTCAACTGACACAAGTGAGAAGGGGGAAAAAAGCGTGATAAATGATTCTCAAAAAAACCAATCGCTTCATAATCTGCAGATGACAGAGAACGCAGTTCTAAGCAGTGATGAACAAATAACCGTAACAAAGACGAGTGTTGAAACTAATTGAACGAAACAAAGATCTAACTTAATTTCTGAAATAATTTTTCCATCACAACATTTCAACTTCATAGTTTATTTTTATTTTTGCTTTTCATTCACGCCAGAAATTCTAGGAATCAAACGCAACGAAACATTAAAGCCAAATGAAATCGATAGAAAGAAAAAAAAAATTGAAACAGAGATGGAAGTGCATAGGCGAAGAGAAATAAAAATTGAAAAACGGAAGAGGAAGAGAAAGGATGTACCGCTTTCCGTTTCTTGCTTTGTTGGTTTGGTGCTTCTTTCTTTCTTCCCTTGGGTGTGGTGGTGTGAGTGTGACTAAGAAGTCTTTATGTACTATCGTACTTACGATTATATATTAATTAATTCGATAATTTAATTAAAATAATCCTCCGGATTCTATACTAACTGGGCTTTTTAGTGATCAGGATAAGGAGCTTGTGATAAGATAACATATCATATCATGTTACTATCTGTAGTTTGTTGAGCCAGCAAGATATGATAAGAAGCTTATCATATCCTACTCTCTAATACAAAATGTTATCCTAAAGGAGAGTTGGGTTAGAGACCAATAGGATAGGATAAAGATTTTTATTTCGTATTTTATCCTTGCTTATATAATACATATTCTTATATTAACATTTATTTTTATAATAAAAAATTAAAATAAATGATAAAAATTAATGATAATAATAATAATAATTATAAATATTGATAATAATAATAATAGTAATAAAAATAAATAATAACAATAGTAATAGTAATAATAATAAATAATAATGAAAATTAATAATAATAATAGTAATAAAATAAATAATAATTATTATAGTAATAAATCATATTAATAGTAATTATAATAATAATATATATAAATAATTAAAAAAATACTAATAAAAATAAATAATAATGAAAATAAATAAAAATAATAAAATTAAATAATAATAGTAATAGTAATAAAAAATTAATAATATTAATACTAAAAAGAAATAATAATAATAATAATAATAATAATAATAATAATAATAATAATAATAATAATAATAATAATAGTAATGTAGTAGTATCTATTCTGATATCTCATAGACACACCAAACACCGGACATGATAAGAGTTTATCAAGGCTTATCCAACTCTTATCATATCATGTTGTTATCCAACCGTCTTATCATATACTACCTTATCCTATCTTGTCCACCAAACAAGCCCTAAATGTTTCTACAAATTCTCTTGTTCACTCAATTTTAACAAGTGTCTTTTATATTTTACTAAAGATTTTTTTTGAAGATAGATGACACTTGTCAAAATAAGAATCCGTAGAAAGATTTGTTGGAGAATTTAGTAAAAGGATTTAGTATAGGATTTAGCATTACTCTTTTGGCTAATATCTCGTCTCTCTTTTTAGGGAACCAGCCGAATCTCTGCTTTCTGTTTTGTTGACTTTCCCTCTCGATTACTCTTCAATCAACGTGTAAAATTTAATCAATAATTGAGATTAGTGCTGATTTAGAAGAAATAGGAGAGGGTTCAAGCACATACCATAACCTCTTTATATAAGAGTCCTGATTTTTTGACACCCAAAAATCATACACTAACTTTATACCCTCATTATTTTATTATTTCTTGACCCCTTTAGTACCCTTCATTTCCCTAATTTTAATTCATTTAAAGCAAATAGTAATATTATATTATGGGTGTCAACAAAACATTATTCCTCTATACAATTAGTACTATTTTTATTTGAGGAAAATAAAACTTTTTTTTTGCATTGTATTTTATTTTTTTTCACCAAGTGTATTCATAGTGGAGAATTGAAGATTAATTTATTCTTATCTTCAAAGTGTAAAGATCATCAAAACAAATTTTGTCTATCCTAACAAAATAATTTTTATATGTACGATCAAGATTGAAATTCTTGTAAATATACTTAAAAGACCCTACTATTTTCTTTTTACGGATAAGCACTTGTTATTTTAGAGAAAATAAAACAAAATAAGTTACCATGAAGATTATTATATTCATATTGATATTGATATTGACGAGTTTTTCATGCAATCTATGGGCATTTAAGATTAAAAATATGTTTTAAAAAAACAGATTAAAAAAAATTAAGTTAAAAAATGGTATTACTTTTATATAACGATAGTTACTTTTCTAAACTTAGTTTGAAATTTTATTTAAATAAAATAAGATTATTGTCACTTCAAAATATTTATTATATTTTTTTAAAATATTATTTAATTAAAAGTATATTATTCGACTAATAAAATTAAAAAATTATTATAAAATATTATCGGAATAATTAAAATAGAGTTACAACAATCTCATGCATTCTTTAAAAAAAAACTGAGTTTATATATTTTTGTCCACATAAACTTTCAAGTTAAAAGTTTATAATAGTATGGTTTAAGCTAACAAATAAAGCGGATTTATCAATAAGTCCATATATCCATATCTATTAAAGATCCAATTTAGCCTAGGCTGGTAATGGACTAATGGTTTCGATAATGCTCGAACCCAAGTTGAGGTGATGTTTCCGGACTTGTTTGGGTCAAATCCTGTCAAGGAAGTATGAGACGGGGACATCATCTCACTGTCTTCCAAAGCAATTGAAATTGAACCTATGTATAATAATGCAGTCTTGGTAAAGTTCTTGCAAAGTCTTACTGATGAACTCCAATCCATTGTTGGAGATTTAGACAAGGGAAAATCAAGGTTAAGCCACATTTTGCAATTGTAATTGATTGATATAGGCAAGGGTTTGTTAGGGTTTAGCCACATGTTGTGCTTTCTAAGTTGGTTAAAAACTTCATGGAGGTCTGTTGCGTGGTGCTTACTTTCAACGGACTTGACGATCACGTCATCTACTTAGGTCTATAGGTTATAGCTGACTTGATCTTTGAAAATTCCATATATCCACGAGTCGTGGGTTGGGGGCTCTATCATTCTAGAAGCTAAAGGGCAATACTCTATAGCAATTATGGTAGTAACTCTTCGATTGCCAAGTTCATAAGGGCACCGTCAAGTTTGGACGTTTTTCCCCCAATGATTTAGCTCGCAATGTTGGCAATAACTCCCAAATTGTGGGATTAGAGTGGCATTGTAATGATGATCAAGGATGTCTCTCACAAGATCAAACTAGTTTCTAGTGTCTCCAGTCACAACTACAATCTCGGTTTCTTCCTCAATGCTTGTCAAGCATTTCCATGGTGGCACTTTGGTCGAAGTACTTGGCCCACGTGACATCATCTAATGAGTTGTTTAATTTGGATTTTTAATGTTGACACTCATTAGTGGTGTGACCATAATTATTTTTTTGGAACGAGAAATACTATCTTCGATCAACATTTTTAGACAGTATTTAAGTCGGCGATCCTGGAGCACATTGGTGTTGTATACCTCTTTGAGGGTCATTTCTCTTCGAGTGTTAAATGGTGTATAATTATCGAAGTGGAGCCTTAGGGTCTCAAGTTATTTCATAATTTCCCTTATTGCAGGAGTCGTTAGTTTTCCCATTGTATTTTCCCATGCCTCTTTGGCTAGCCAGAACTCTCACCATTTGGTATCATTAGCCTCCTCCATTATCACGTACCTCTTCATTCGCTTCCTTAGCTCATTGTTATCACTATAGTGGTCTAGTATGAGGAAGTTGGCGAACATACCTCATTTTAGTGTAGTGGTCACAGTCTTCATGGCCACCTACTAAATAAGATCTAGAACCGTGCCATAAAATCTTGCATGGATTCATCTAATCTCTACATCGTAATTATGAGGTTTTGGGGAGTTGTGTTGTGGCTTACTATAGTGAAATGCGCCTGAAACATGAAGTTCAAGTCTTAGAAGATGCTCTCCAATTTAGGTGAAAAGTTCCTAATTAAACACATTGTTGTCCCTTCTAAGGTTGTCTGGAATGTGCGGCATATTGCAACGTTAGTTTTCACCTGCCATCATCTTGTGTGTGTTGACAAATGGAGAAATGGTGCTCAAGCTAGTCAAACCATCATACAACTTCATGATCATAATATTAAAGTTCTTAAGAAGTGTGTACAGCAACATATCCTATTCAAAGGGCTATGACGCAGTCGCTTGAGGGCCTTGCCGTTTCCCAAAGGTTGCTTTCTAATTGTTTTAGTGTCATATTGTCCTCGTCCAAGTAGACGGCTCCCTAAGAAATCCTTTATGTTAAACCTTAGAAATGGAAACTCTAAATAAGGCTTTAAATCCTCTTAAACAGTCCTTATTGGTTGCAACTCATCATAGATGGCATAGTTGTAATTGCATAACTTATAGACAGAGGTTGGAAGTGACCTGACAAGGTCACCATAATTATGTGCTTGTTCCTGTTGATCTAGGTTAGAATTTTTCTATCCAACGTTGTTTGTCAACCGCATTATTGCTTTTTTTCTTCAGAAGGATAGGCATATATTGTGGCATAGGGAATTTTACCCCACTCGCCAGTGGGTGTCATTTTTCTCACCTTAAAATGGAGAAAATAGGTGAGGGAGAGGTGGTATATGTTTTTGGATAGGAAATGGTGCTACGAGGGGACAAGGAGCTCAAGTTGTGGCTTAAATTGTCTTCTCGATGCACTAATATGTTTTTTCTTCTTTGATATTCGCATTGCATTCGGCATGCATGGCGATAATTGGTTTTTTCACTTATATTGTAACACTCATGATACATTGATTAAAAATATACTTAATTAACTTTTGGAGATTTTATTTCAAATTTTGAAACTGGTTTACAATTTTTAAGACTTTAGGAACTACTTTACAACTTAAACTATAACCTTTTATCTATTTCTCAAAATTTCAAAATAATTTTGCATTCATAACTTTCACTTAAAAATATGGCTATCATTTTATTCCAAAAATTTTGTACTACAAAATGAATACTTTAATGATTTAAGGGAATCTAGGGGCATTTTAGTCTTTTACTCCTAAAAATTTAAGTATTTCAAAAAATTACAGAAAAATATCTAAAAGCTTTAAAATATTATTCTAAGTATAATGTGTATTTTTTCCTATAATTTTCTTGCTTCTCTAGCTATTTATTTTAAAGAAATAGTGTTATGTTAATCAATGCATGAGTAATTTGATCATTTTACATAGAAAAATCAAACATTTATCGATATGTCATCTTATAGCCGACATTTGCTCATGTTTTAAACAGTTTATCATTCATTGAATTGGAGTTGATTGATGAAGTATCAACAAATTTTTAAATCATTTGAAATTTGGTGCAAATAATCTATATGCTAAGAACTTTCAATTCAATAGATGAATTGACGAAAACCAATGTACATATGGAGGTATTGAGCATAGTAAGTCGCACAACATTTTTTTTATCGGCCTAACACACATACCCTCACATTTCACTACTCTAAATTTACTCCACCGGAGTTTGAATCCTTCCCCTCAAGTTCCAAGAGCTTCTCATTATGCCAATTGAACTACAAACTCCTAGCAAGTTGTACAATACTAACTCTTAAAGTAATTAGATCCCTAATATATATATATATATATATGTATATTGTATAATGCATGTACGTTTGTATTCTTGTCTTTTATTTATTGGCTATAATATAAGTTTAACCCTTTATACTTTGTGAAAACTTTGATGTGGTCATTTATCTTTTATTTTTATCAATTTCGTCATTGACATTTATTTAATATCTCAAGTTAGTTATTTATTTTTTTTATGGTCAATTTAGTTTCTTAAATATGTTTATTTATAAGTTTCATAACTTTAATGCTTTTTTATGAAGTTATGATAAATAAAATTAAGACTCTTGACAAATAATAAAGTACGAAATTGAGACTATAGAAAAGATGAAATTATGAGAGATATTGAAGAAACACTAAGAAAAAGATTGACAAAAATAAAAGATAAAAGATAAAAATTATAATTTTGACTAATCATATATTGTAGTCTTACTTTTTATTTTAGACTTAATTATACTTTTATTTATTATATTTAAGTTTGTGATTTTTGTAATTTTAGTCTCCCCCTAAGCTACCTCAGATTTCAAGGAAATACATGTTTTGAGGGATAACATTATTTGTAACTTTTAAAAATTTAAAGGACTAAAACTGTAAAATTAAAATTTAAGAGATCAAAATTCTTAAAAAAAATACAAGCTTAATGGATTAAAATTATAATTAAACTTATTTTTTATTAGGATATATCTGTTTATATATACTACCGTTATTGAAATTTCACCTAAGAGTTAATTATTTTTAGAGACTAAAATTTAGATTTGTATTTCCGAAAAGAAAAAGATGAATTAACCTTTGAATTTTATGTTGTAAAAGAAGATATACTCCTTTCTGTCCTTTTCTTTTATTGTTTTAGTTTCTAAATTTTTTTAAAAAGTATTATTATTTACATTTTTAAGGTTTATTTAATGTTTTTTAAATTTATATTCTTATTAAATATAGGTTATTAGTAATAAGAGTTAGAAAATATTAATAAATTATGGCTAATAATATAAATAAATTTATTTTAACTAACAACATAATAATAAAGTATAATTTAATTAATATTTTTTTATTATATGTATAAAAACCTTAATAAATTTCTTCAAAGAAAACCTTAATAAATAACGAAACAAAAACACTGGAAACAAAAACACTGGAAGGAGATATATATTAGTACCTAATTTGAAAACGACTAAGTCTTTATTTATTATTTATTCATTATTAATTGAATTGAATTCAATCGCAAGCTATATATGGAGTTACCATCAACTTCTTGAAATCCTTTTCAATCTTCATTTAACTCATTTCAGTCTGTAAGTATTATTTTCTCTCGGAAGTACAACATATTTTTTAGATTTCGAGCTATTTGTTATTGTTTATTTTTTAAAATAATATTTTTAATAAAAAATTAATTTTGAATGTTTTTAAGATGTTTATTTGTGTTTTTTTTAAAAAAATTAAAAGTAAAAAATAATTAGATTTTTTTATAGCTACTTTGAGCTGCTATTCAAAATAATCAACTATAATAGAAGAAAGAGAAGATTAAGGGCTTGTTTTGATTTCTCTTTTTGAAAATAGTTTTCTGTTTTTAAAAATAGAAAACTAAAAAACCTATTTGGCAGTCGAGTTTTCAAAAATAGTTTTCGGGAACAATTTTTGTTTTTCAGTATTTAAAAACCAAAATATGAAAACATCTAAAACATGTTTTAGTTTTTAGTTTTTAGTTTTCTGAATTTACACACAAATTTATATTGAAAACTCCTCTCATTTTTTTAAAAAACTGTTTCTGAAAACTATTTTATAATATAATTTTTAAAAACTAAAAAAGTAAAATTGTTTCAAACAAGCCCTAAAAAAGTGATCCTTCTCATTTTAATCTAACATAAATAACTTCTTATTTTTATCGTAATTAATTAAAAAATAATTAATTAGCAACTCATCTTTAAAATCAATTATTTTTAAACAATAACAAACTGCCTTAATTTTACTACATTTTTTATGAATATATAGGCATTTTTTCGGTAGACTTGATGAATAGATTTTACTAAGAGTGTGTTTGGTAATATTTTAGTTTATAGCTTATATATAGCTAGTAGTTTATTATAGCTTATAGTTTATAACTTGTAAAAGCTAACTTAGAGTGTGTTTGACACAACTAACTTATAGCTTATTTAGGAGCTTAGCTTATACTTTAGGGGTAAGTGGAGGTGTTTGGTGAGCTTATAAGCTATAAGCTAGCTAGCTTATGAAAAGTTAATTCAAGTAGTTTATAGCTTATGAAAAGTAGCTTTCAATAATTCTTTCATATTTTACCCTCTAGTTACTTATTACATTTTACTCTATCAAATAATTTATTACATGCAATTATTACTTGTCCTTTTAAGTCATTTAACTAATATAAGCTACCTAATAAGCTAATTTTACCAAACACCTTCTATTTAATTATAAGCCACAAGTCATAAGCTATAAGTCATAAGCTATAAGCTATAAGCTAGTGTTACCAAACAGAGCCAATTTTACTACTTGAGTAGCTTATAGCTTGTAGCTTATAACTAGCTTTTAATAATTTCTTCTTATTTTTCCTTAGGTAATTTACTACAATTTACTTTTTTAAATCATTTATTATATGTAATTAATGCATGTCCCTTTTAGTCATTTAACACACTTTTAGTTTGTCATAAGCTAATTTTATCAAACATCTCTACTTAACCATAAGTTATTATAAGCTATAAGTCATAAGGTAGCTCACTTTCGTGTTTAATATACTTCTTTGTTTTTTACCAAAATTTTAATACATTTAAATAGCTATTAAGTTAAAAATTTATTAATTGTATATTATTAATATATATATATATATATATGAGTTTGGTTTAAATGACATCAAGGTGTCAAAGTTAGTAAATGACATTATGCATAATTTTTTATAAAAAACGAATCTATACCTCTTTAACTTGGCTTTGCTTGGTAAGTGGGTATGACATTTAAAAATAGAGGAAGGGTCATTATATATGAGTCAGGGTGTTAAAAGCAAGGTACGATTCAAACTTAGTCTCTTTGAGTGTGGGTGTAGGGGTTGTATCACATTGGTGGGAGGATATTTGTAGTCTTTTTAGTCTGGGTGGTTGTTGCTCTTGGCTCATAGTCAATTTGGAGGTTACTCTTGGTAACGGTACGCGGGTTGATTTTTGGAATGATTGGTGGTGTAATGGTGAATGTTTGTGCATGTGTCATGAGAAATTATTTAATATAGCTATTAATAAATTGTGCTTTGTTAGTGATAGAGGAGTATGGGTGGATGGAAGGTGGGAATAGTCTTGGGACTGACGTAGGAGGTTTTTCGCCTTTGAGAACGATTTGTTTGATAGTCTGTGCCAGGACTTGGTATGTGTATTTGTGTCTGCAGGAGTATCTGAAAGATGGGTGTGGTGTGGCGTGCTTCTGAGTCTGGTGTTTACTATGTGAAGTGGGCATACAAAGTGGCGGTTGGGAATACTACTGACCCTCTGCTACGATCCATTTGAAGCTTTAGAATTCTGTCGAAGGTCATCACTTTTGTGTTGAGAGAGCTTCAAGACCGCATACGTTCTCGGGATGGTCCGACCCGCAAGAGTATTATACAACCTGAGCAAGCAATTTGTGCTCTATGCAGAAGCTCGATGGAAACAACACAACATCTATTTTTTGGTTGTTCTATTTCTCTACAAATCTAGTATAAAATTCTTGTTTGGTTGGGCGTCATTACAGCTCTCTATAATGATCCTAAATACCATTTTTATAAATTCATGGGTTTTTTTTAAAGGTTCGAGGAAGAAGAAACGTCATTGGCAAACAATTTGGTTTGCGGTAGTTTGGGCCATTTGGTTAAATCGCAACATGTTGATCTTTTCCCAAGTGACCTGGGATGCAAACAACATCTTTGACACGATTTTTGCTCATTCTTGGCTATGGTCAAAGGCGGCTAATAGTGATTTTCATTATACTTTTAGTAATTGGACTCTGAATCCACTATGTTGCATAACTTACACATAGTTTTTGGTTTTTCCTTTTTGTCGCAGACTGCTATGTTTAGGTAGCCTTACAAGTTATTTTCTTTTAATTTGTTTTGTTACTTTCTCTTGAGTTCAGCTTGTGCATGTGCAAGCTAATTCTCAAGTTTTCTCTCTATATTATTCATGAGTATTTCTTGTGCTCATAGTAATAATATTTCTTTGGTTTATCAAAAAAAAAGAATTTCGTTGATCCAATCATTTAGTTGAAAGTTTATATGATATAGATTAACCATACAAAAATTCATACGATTTGGAAATTTGTAGGTATATAATCTTACTAAAGAAATTTACTTATATTTTAAATAATATATTAGGCGTTTAAGCAAAACATTTTGATAATGTATCAAATACTTTTTAAATTATATGAAGTTTTATATCGTTGATGTACATCATATAAAATTTCAATTGAATTGTTGAATCGGTGAAATTCATTGTTTATAAAAAGTTATGCGCGGTGTCATTTACTATGACACATTGATATCATTTGAACCTAATCCTATATATGTGTGTGGTTGAATAAATTTACAATAATATAAATTGACACCGATCCTTACATGGTTAATATTTTTTTTTTCAAATAATTTTGTTAAAAATGTATTGTTGGATTGAAAATTCTTATTTGTATTAGATTATATATAAAGAAATTGATGTCAATTTAAAATCATTTACTACTCTAATAATTAATGTATTAAAAATTTAAAGTCATATATAGTTTCATAAAAAGAGTTAAGATAACAATCATGTGATTAATTACTTATTGTTACGTTGTTAGTTTTTTTTTTAATATATAAAATTTAACGTGATCCATTAACATAGTACTATATACTTATCATTATTCAACGGTCTAAACTCATAACATATATAAAGTTATTAGTGTTGTAATAAGAATTGATGTTAACTTACATTCCTATAAATTGATTTATTATATATAAAGTTAGGTTTAAATGATATTAAGGTAGTAAAATTAGTAAATGATGCGACGTTAAAGTTTGTAAATGACATCACGCATAAATTTTTATAAAAAACGAATTTTGTCGATTCAAGCAATCAGTTGAAAGTTTATATGATGTAAATCAACTATGCAAAAATTCATACAATTTAAAAATTTGTAAATAAGTAAACTAACGAAAGAAATTTAATTATATTTTAAATAATGTATTAGATGTTCAAGAAAAATATTTCGCCGATAACGTATCAAATACTTTTCAAATTGTATGAATTTTTTGCATAATTGATCTTTGTCATATAAACTTTATTAATACATTGGTTAAAAATTGTATATTTTTCTCAAAATTAATACATCAGTTAAATTTATAATATATTTTATTAGTACACATAATTTTCTTGAGGGTAGAGATAAAAATAACTTAGGCTATCTGTCATGGGTCTAAGTCTAGCCCTATATCAAGCTCCGAACAAATCAATATAATTTAATAAATATGTCAAATTAATGCTTATTTAAAAGTCTAATTAACTAATTAGGCTAGACTTCATACTATTCAAAAAGCTTTTTAAGCTTAATAGGCCGGTTACATATATAAATAATTTTAATAATAATAATAATAATTTTTTAATCGACCAAACACACTCCACCGGAGATCGAACCCCTCTCCTTCAGCTCAAATAATAATAATAATAATAATAAAATAATAATAATAATACCATTGTTCACACTATTATTATTATTGTTATTATTTTTTAAGAATTTTGATATTATATTTTATGATCATATTTTAATTATGTTTAAGGATTTAAATCACTATTTTATGTATATGTTTATACTAATTAACTTGATTTAGAAGTAGGTTATTAATAATAATTTTTAGGACTTTATTTAAAGTAGGCTTTTAAATAGACTTCTAGGTTTAGTAGGTTTTTTAATAGCTCGGGCTTATGCCGGAAAAATAGCCTATAACAATTAACATGTTAGGTTCAGGTTGTCAATTTAAAAAAGTAAGCCAGACTCGGGTCATACAAGATGTAATTCAGCCTAAGCTATTTCCATCCCTACTTTTTTGTTTTGATAATATATTTCTATCCCTACTTGAGAGTAACCAGTAAAATTAGATATTTTTTCTTAGAAAAAGGGAGATACTATTGTAGGGGCGGAGTGTAGTTGTCCGGTGGGGGGGCCTCGGCCCCCGCATCACGAAAAAAATTTATTTGTATGTATATATGGTTTGACTGAACGGCCCCTCCATCAGAATTATTTTTGAAATTGCTAAAAAAATATTATTTATATATTAGTTATGGTGTTATTGGATCACTTATTTACTTTTAAATATGTATGAACTCTCTCTTTTAAATTTTAATTTAAGTAAATACACAAATTAGTTTTTTAGATCGTATGAGTATCTCATTTTAATTCTTAACTTTATCAAAGTTTCACTTCAGTCTTTACTTTATAAGATCGATCATATTACTTTTTTATTATATAAAAAATTAGTCCATTTAGTCATTGACTTATAAAATAATTCTTCAAGTCTTATTTATATGAATAAAAAGTAGTTGACAAATTCAAAAATATATAATTAACTTAGATTATTGTTCAACACTTTTTTAATCCAATCATGAATTTTCTACCCAAATGGATTTAACATTTGAAAGCGTACAAGGTCCAATAGTTTGAAAATGTATACTGAGATATTCACTTCAGTAAGAGGTTGTTAACTCAATTCCTGCCAGAAACATTCGCTTGACGAGGAAGTTTACCCATATCACTCTAACTTTTGAAACTATGAAATTTTTCCTACATAATTTTTTTTGCTTGTAAAATAATTAAGAATATTTTTTAAATGTGTTAATTATCAGTGTATTTAATGCTATAAAGTATTTTTGTATTTTACTTAAGCAAAAATTAAATTTTAATTTTTGATTAATTTTTAATATATTAATTTAAATCTTTATGTCTGGCCCCCAAAAATTATCGTCTTGCTCCTTCTCTAGATTATTGTCACTTTATTTTTGTCTATTGTCATTCTTCCTTAATGTTTTTAATTAAAAATATTCTTTTTAACCAATAAAATAAAAATAATAAAAAATAAATACTATAAAAAATTTAAAATAATCTATATAAAATGATAATAGACACTCCCAAAAAGAAATTCAATCTTTCACTTAACCACTATGTGCCACTTGCCAGACGCACGGTTGCACTTTTGTAAAGCCAGATATGTGGGTCCTAAACCTTTTTGTTTTTGAAAAATGTGAATGCTTTTTTCTTTATATATACAAAAATTGTGAATGTTTATAATAAAATTAGGTAAAAAAGAAACTTCCAATTATTATTGATCAACAATAATTAATATATTTTATAATTTTAAAATATTTTTAAAATTAGAATAAAAAATTAATTTTCTGTTTTATAAATTGTATTAGAAGGTGTATTTTTTTTAAAAAAAATTTCTATCAGTTTACCCATTTGCTTATAATATATAAAAATACAAATAAGTAATTGATGAAAATGCCATCATTTTTTGGTAAAAAAGGAAACAAAATATAAAAATAAAAATAAATAATTGATGAAGATGCCATCATTTTTTTTGTAAAAAAAGAGAAAAAAAAATAAAGAGAAAAAAATAAACTAAGATCCTCTTGGGAACACAGTCCCGATCTTATCAGCTAGAAGAGCAAAAATAACTATGGGAAGACATTCTTCAAGAACAAGGGTGTCTTTTACAAGGTTAATTGCTTTTTTGGCCAAGATATCTGCGCAGCGATTGGCTTCTCGAAGGCAATGAGAGACTGAGACATTCTAAAGCTATGAAGCAAAGTCCAAATGTCAGCGATGATAGCAGTATAGGCATGGAAGCATATATCCATAGTATCCGAAACCAAACTCACCGCCAATAAAGAATTAGACTCAAGAAGTACAGACCGATAGCCATGATCCAAAGTTAACGAAAGATCCACTAAAATTGCTTAGAGTTCCAGAAGAGTGATCTCAAAAGCTTGACATTTATCTTAGATCTCGAAAAATCAGACGCCATCATCATTACGACAAATACCACCTATACGCTTAATAACCATCATTTCACTACAGAGAAAAACATATCTTTTCTCTAGTTTTTCATATTACTCTACCCATAAAATAATAGTAGTAATTAATTAATAATTTTTCATATTACTCTACCCATCTACTCCGATAGCATAAATTAACCGTAGGATTTTCATGTTATCGGTTGCGTCATGCATGATTTTATTTATGCGTCATGCGTGATGCATTTAGAAAGTGAAGAGTTTGTTTGTTACTCTTCAAATCGTCAGCTCTATTATGCATGGATTAAGATTTAAAATTCACCGTTGAAAAGAAAAAGATTTAAAATTTATTCTTTGTGACACTATTTGATGTGATATGTGATTCTTTTCATATTGAAGTTTTTAAAATGGTTAAAAATAAATAATTTTTAAAAAAAATTTTAGTGCAGTTGTAATTAATTTTAAAATGTGTATTTTGGTCCATTAACTTTTTAAAATATGTATTTAAGTATGAAAGTCATATTGATTTTTATTATAATTAGTGACAGTTAAAATTTTTGCTAAATGCGACTTTATACTTAAGTGCACACTTAACAAAGTTCAGGAACCAACATGTACAATTTATAAGTAATTGCACCTAAGTGCACATATATTAAAGTTCAATAAACTTATTTATTTTTAAGTCTTTTTAAAATTATATTGTCAACTTATTAACTACTTAGTTTGAACTTCTATGAACGCACTTTCACTTATAAATAATAAGCTCCACGATTTGAATCTCTATTCTTTTTTGCCTATAAAAAATATATATTATCAACTCATTTAACTAAAAACTTTTATATCAATATAATACCTTTTAAAAATTTTATTTTTAATTTAATTTAAAATTTTAAAGTTTTGATTAATTTGTTGAAAATTATCAGAATTCTTTTCATTATCTTATATCTTAAATTTTGAACTTGAATTATACATAGTATTTATTATTCTTCATTTTATATTTATTTATTTTTTGTATTTAATAAAACTAGGCCGAATTAATATGTTAGCAGTTGTGCTCTTAACTTTATATCAGGTTTAAATTTAATTCTTTATTTTTTAAAATATTTTAATCTTTTATGTTTTATTTTCTAATGATCCTTTTTTTGTTCAATATTTTTAAATTAAATGATTAACTAATATGCTTGCCCCCAAACAATATTATTTTAGTTTAAGATTCTAGGAGAAGTTATATAACTTCCCATGAAATTTGCATTATTTACACTTATACACTCTTAGATTTTAATAATTCACCAACCTCCCATGTAAGAAAAATATAATTAATTATATATAAAGATGTTGTATCGTACAATAGATTAAAGAAAGTTGAACTTAATTTTTTTTCGAGTCCTGATTTTTGTACTCACAATTTTTTATACTCAATGTATTTATTGGTTACGTACATAAAAAAATGATTATATTAGATTTTTTTTGTTACAGTATTTTTTTGGATTTGGTTGTCACACATGTAAAAATATGTGGTTACAACGTAAAAATAAAAATTCAACAAAACTTCTATGTGTGTAACCAGATATTTAAACGTGTGTAACCATGAGTATAAAGTGGGTACAAAAAACGTGAGTACGAAAATCTTTTTTCTTTTTTTTCTTTTTAATTTATTAGTCACATTTTTCTATGAATCAATACAATCAATTCAACTAATTGAAAACATATTGAAATTAATTTTCACATTATCATGCATGTTGGTAAACTTATTTAGTTTTTTAATTAATGTTAATCAATTTAAATATGAGTTATTTAACGAAAAAACATTATAATTTAAATTATTTGATAATTTTACATAATATTTTTCAGAAAATAGAAAACATACATTTAACCTATTTTATATTATATTATAGCCAAATTATATTTTCAACATCTGTTTGTAAATGATATTATATTTTATATACTAGAGTTTATGATTATTCATTCATTGTAGTGGTTATTTTAACCGTATTAAATTGAATAAATCTAAAACAAAATTATTTTTCAACATAAACAATAAATAGATAAACATAAAAAGGAAATAAATTTTAAATGAATTTTTTTTATCGGCTATACACACATTACTTCTAAATTTACCCCACCGGAGATCGAACCTCTCTCCTTCATCTCACAAAGTTGCTCCTTATACCACTTGAACTGCAAGCTCTCGACAATTATAGATGAAAATTGATAAGAAGTAAAGTAAAAAACAAATGGGAAAAGACATTGAGAATTAAGATTATGATAAATAATGATTATCACGTTACTTCCGAAAGTGTTGCGACACTTACTCTGCATGTAACTCCTACTACAAGAAAATTTAATATTAGCTACAAAAAAATAGTTACAGATTTTTATTCATAGCTAAGTTATATCTAAATAGCTACAGATTAGTTACTAAAAAAAATTTCGTAGCTAATACTAATTAGCTACAAAATTAGCTTCTAATTAGCTACAAAATATAGCTACCAAATAATATCATACCTAATTTGTATCTAAATAGCTACCAGTTAGCTACTAAATAAAATTTCCTAACTAATTTTATTGATCACTAATTAGCTACTAAATTAGCTACTGACTAGCTACCAAATATAGCTACTGACTAGCTATCAAATATAGCTACTGATTAACTACTAAATTAGCTACTAATTAGATATGAAGTCCATAATGAATCAAAGTCTCACATTGGATAGTTAGGAGCAAGTTAAAGGGTTTACAAGTAGATGGACTCATGCACATATTGTCTTGAGGAATTGGGTTGTATTTAGATATTGGTTGTATTGTGGTGTCCTACACTTGTGGTCCATTCTCTTGGCTTGTGTGTTTGGCTCTACTCTCTCTGTCCAGATAGTGGTATCAGAGCCCGGTTGATTAGCTCTCAAAAATTCGATAGCTAATTGATAACTAATCCGTAGCTATTCTATTTTTGCTATCGAATTGTTATAAATTAGCTACAAATTTTTGCGTAGCTAATATGAAAAATTCTTGTAGTGCCATATACAGATCGAATTTCATCAATCCAATCGTTGAGTCATTAGATATTATCATGATGATTATGTATACCAAAATTTAGTAAAATCGGACATCTCTAAATACGTCATCTTATATGTGACATTTATGTATGTTTTAAAATGCCTTTTATTTATTAAATTGAAGTTAATAGATGAAAGATAAAAAAGTTTTTAAATTAAATGAAATTTTTTATAATTGATATATATACTATAAACTTTTAATTAAACACGGATTAGTGAAACTCGATATCCATATAAAATTATAAAATAGAATAAATATCACAACACTTACTCCGTTACATAATACTCTTTCCGTCCAAATAGAGAGTTTTTGCTTGTCCCATTTTATAGGACTATTTGAAAATTTTTGTGCACATTTATTTTTTTTTACTATTATACCCTTGCTACTCAATCAATTTTGATGAATCCAAAATATTAATTAAGAGAGAGAGTGAAAGGTGATAGAAAGAGATTGAAAGGATAAATTTGAAAATTAATACTTTTTGTTAGACAAATTCAATGCATTTAATTAAATTAACCACTTTTCTTAATTCATGTAATATTATTGATCTTATATTTTAGAACGAACACAGTATAAGATATAGAATATTAATTAGATCAGTTAGGATGAACACTAATTATATGTTGTGTGCATGTGAAGGTCCTAGAGCTTGGATAAGAATTTGACATTTTGGATGCTGGCTGGTGATGTGCATGGCAAGTGGCAAGTATAATGGGTAAAATTAATAATCAAATAAAAAAATGCTAAAATTATATTGGAGACAACGGAGGCAGCAAAAAATAATTAAAAAAAAATAGAAGGGGAAGGGTTGTGAGCTTCTGAACATGGATAAGGCTGAGGAAAGCAATTCAGATTTCTCTTCTTTTTTTTTTAGGACATGATAAAGGAGGTCTTATACTGATCAATATAAATATAAAATTTTTTTAATACGTACAATATTGCACAAACTGAAAAATTAAAAATAAAAATAAAACATATCGTTAATTGTATGTTCAGTATAATTTCATTAATATAACACAGGTTAAATAAATTCGTAAGTATATACCCACACTAAGAAATGGGTTCTACTATGAAGGCCACGTGTCTCCTATCATTTAGAGTTAGATGCTTTGTCATTGGATACATGTCTCAGAAACATTCTCTCCATGTTATAAAAAAAGAGAAAAAAAAAACAAAAAACATTCTCTGTAGAATTAATCAAAAAGAAAAAAACATTCTCTCTAGTCATGATCATCGATATAGAGGGTAAAAGATTTATATGTATTTTTTAATTTAACCAATTAAAAAATTATATATATTTAATAAATTACAAATTAATAGTATTAATTTTTTGGTAGATTAATTAGTATTAATAGCAACGAATTTTAAATTAGTAATTTAGTCTCAATTTTTACAAAATTATAAATTAATGTTATTTTTTATTTATAAAAAATATAAATAATTGTATTCTTTAATATCTCTTTTAATATATCTTTTAATTTGTCATTTAAAGGAAAATTTATCTAGAAAATAATATACTTAAAAATATTTATCGAATCGGCCTTCAAAATATATAATTACCAAATTAGATCTATTTATTGTTTATTTCTAATTTTATTAAATAAAAAATACAAAAATTCAGGAACAACCATATGACGGGACCTAGATTTTTTTAATTCAAAATAATATAAAAGATTGAAAATTAATTTTAAATATTAAAAAAATATAAAAGTAATATTAAATATTTAAAAAACTTAATAAAAATAATATACAATATAAAAAATTAAAAAAATATTAAACTGATAAAATAATAATAAATTATTTAAAAAAATTGAAAAATAAAAGGTTTTTATATTCTTTCTAGTTTGACCAATTAAATGTGACATGTAAGATTAATAACTTGTAGATTACTAAACTAGTATCAATTATTATAAAATTATAAATTAGTCTTATTTCTTATTTACAAAAACTATAGAATAATTTTATTCTTTAGTATCTTTTTTTTATTTTTTTAATATATCTTTTAACTTGTCGTTCGGAGGCAAATTTACCAAAAAAATGTTGTTTATAAAAATATTTATCAAATTCGTCTTAAAAAAATATAATTACCAAATTGGGTTTATTCAATATTCATCTTCGATTTTCTTAAATAAAAAAAATTCAGGTGGCACCACATGGCAAAATTTAAAAATAATATGAAATATTTTTAAAAAATTTAAAATATTGAAAAATCATAGAAAAATAATATTCAATATTTACAAATTATTTTAAAAACTAAAAAATATTCAACAATATTAAAAAATATTAAATATATTAAAAAGTAAAAAAAAAATCAGATATATCCTAACTATATAAATGTGAAAGTTGTACTTGAAATTCATGTTAGTTGAATTTAAAACTTTAAAGTATGATAACTTTTGTTATACTTTTTAGATTCGAGCTTATATATATCAATTTTTATAGTTCAATGTTATCTACGCACTGTAAACCCCTTTTGAATTCTTAAAAAGGTCATTTTCTATAACTTTTCTATTTTTATAATATTTTTAAGCTCGTTTTTTCATTTTTTTATGTCTAGTTCACATAGTTAGGTTTTGAATTTTTATTAGAAATTTTTTTTGTTAAATAACATGATTTTAGGATATTTATTATGCATTTGTCATGTTACATTTTTTTATATCTAGTTCACATGGTTATACTTTGAATTTTGGTTTGAATTTTTTTTATTGCGTGACACGATTTTAGGATATAAGAGATATGTTTTAAATTTTTTTGAATATTTTAAATATCTTTTATAATTTAAAAAAATTTCAATATTATTTTATTTTTCAGTTTTAAATAATTTTTTATTATTTTTATTAGTTTAAAGTTTTATTTAATTTTTCAATAGTGTATATATTTTTATTAAGTTTCTTAAATATTGAATATTAGTTTTATATTATTTTTAATATTTAAAATTGTTTTTAAATCTTTTATATTATTTTTCAATACAAAAATCCAGGTCTCGCCATGTGGCAACACCTAATTTTGCATTTATTTAAGAAAATCGGAGATGAACAATGAATAGACCCAATTTAATAATTATGTTTTTTAAGACCGATTTGATAAATATTTTTAAATATATCATTTTTTTAAAAAAATTGACTTCGAATGAAAAGTTAAAAGATATATTAAAAAAAAGAGATATTAAAGAATAGAATTATTTTATAGTTTTTGTAAATAAGAAATAAAATTAATTTACAATTTTGTAAAAATTGATGCTAGTTTACTGATGTAGAATTCATTTTGATTGATAATAATTTATCTACCAAAATATTGAAACTACTAATTTATAATTCATTAATCATATATGTCGTATTTTGATTGATTAAATTAAAAAAAGGCATACAAACTCTCTATTATGAAAGGGCTTGTGAGAAACGTCCCCTCATAAAAAGCAATAGGAACTCGATCTTTTCTCGTAGTTGAATATTTATGTTTTGTTTGATTTAGTTTTTTTTCTAAATTTATTAAAATTATATTATAAAATAATTTTTAAGAATTATTTGAAAAAGAGAAATAATTTTTTAATATAAATTAGTATGTAAATTTAAAAATTTAAATTTAAATAAATTTTAATTATTTTCAAATTTTAGTTTAAAAAATTGAAAAACGCATCTAATAATTCCCAAAAATTATTATTCAAACAAGCTCTTAAATTTTTTTTTAGCCTTCACATGACATATGATGAGAGACCTACTAAAAATTCTCTTTGTTTCTGTTATATAAAGTAGTGTCTAGTAATCACAGAGAAAAACTTAATAAGTGCAATATATTTATTATAAAATATTTCAAAAGAGTATTGCGTGTATTCGAAATAAATTCAAAAAACAAAAACGGATACTATTTTGTGTATTTTACGAAGAAAGAAGTGGAGGATAATATTTCAAAAGAGTATTTTCTGTTCAACTAAAAAAAGAGTATTTTCTGTATTCAAAAAACTATGTTTTTATGATCCTTGCTTGTTAAGGTATAAATAATTGGCTCAGGGGTGGAGGCTAGTGTTGCAATGGAGGGGCCTTGACCCCATTGAGAATTTCTTTTATTAGTATGTATATATAATTTTTTATAATGGCCCCCAAAATTTTTTTAATGCCCTCACCCCCCATTAAAAGTTATTTTTGGATGTGTACAAAACGTAGTTTACAACAAAAACGTACTAATCCCTCTTAGATATAAAGATCATCAAAATTACTGTAATAAGATAGATGTGTTTTATTTTTTAGAAGATATTATATAATAATATAAAATATAATAGCATAAAAGTATGCCTAAAATAACTTTAATAGATGTATTTCAGATTTAGAAAATATTATATAATAATATAATATATAATAGTAACATATAATTACAAAAACATGTCTAAAATAACTTTTGAAGATATGTTTTAAATTTGAAAATTATTATATAATAATATAATATATTATTATTGTTAAAACTTACTCAAGAAGTTAGTTGTTTCACAATTTTCGTTTGGTCTCTCACACGGTAACAAGCCACCTCTTGTTCTCTTCTCTCTATATGTGAATTTTCAAAACTCTAAAACCAAACCCCTCAAAATTTTCACATAGATATTATTTTGTGCCCTCTAACCTTGAAACATACTAACATAGTGTGCTTGTACATCATCGCTCCTCACTCGTTATCTACGCATTGGTCAGTGAGTTTTGATTGCTCTCCTAATTTCCTAATTTGTTTATCACTTTGAAGTTTCAACGTCACAGCAATATTGCGTCTTTGTCTCTTTATTGACAATAAGTTTTGCAGTTTTAATATTTTTTAATTGTAACTTATAAAGTTTGTTTTTATTCTTTGGTCTCGTGTTATTGTTTGAACTAATAAAGTGTTATGTATTATTATTAACAATGTTAAGAGAACCGGACCGGTCATCGAACCAGTGAAGGCACTAGTTCAAGGTTCAATGGTCGGATCGCGGTTGAACCGGGGTCGGACCGGTTCAATTAAATATATTAAAATTTATTATTATAGTGCCTTATAAAATTATTTAGCAAAAAAAATTATACAAATAAGTAATGTATAACATTAAAATTAACATAATTTTACAATTACTACATCCAAATATCCAACAGTTTAAATGAACAAAAATAAAAAATGCATAAAACAAACATTTTATAATCCCTTCAAATAACAAACAATAAAAACTTATCAAGAATCTGCTCCTATACTCATCACAGAACAACATGCTAAAACAAAAACAGGATACAAGCAAAAAGCATTTTAGGTTGCAGCTATCAAAAAGAAAAAGAAAAACTTCCAGCAGCACCACGCATATAAGTTAACAGAGTCACTCAAGTCAAGAATAACAACTAATGCACAAGCAATGAATTTGAAATAAATAAATAATGATACAGCAGCACCACGCATAAATAAATAATCATATGTACAGGTTCAAGGATCATATATTGAAAAAAATAATGATACAGTAACACCACGCATAGAGAATCTTGCTTCAATGAATTTGAATGACTAATAATTATATGTATAGATTCAGTAATAAATTTGAAATAAGTAATCATTTTTTTCAATATATATGTACAAGTTTAACAATGAACAAATTAATATATATATATATATATATATATATATATATATATATATATATATATATATATATCAATGAGCAACAAAACAAATTAATCAAAGAGCAATATATATACCAAAAATTGAAAGAAGAAATCAAGGGTTTTAGGTTTGGTTTGGTTTCTGAAACACAAAGAGTCATTTTTCTGATTTTTTTTGTTTCAATTTTTAAATAAAAACCGGGTAAACCGGTTCAAACCCGGTTTTACCCAGTTTCATCCCGATTCATCCTGTTCTTGGCCAGTTCTCCTCCAGGCCAGTTTTCAACTTACGTTGGACCGCAAAGTCACCGGTTCCCGATCCGACCGGTTCAACCGGCTGGTCCGGTCCTCTCAACACTGATTATTAATTAATAACTTGATCATATTAGTAATGTATTGTGTTTTTCTCATGTTAATTTTCTTTGTGGTTACCAAGTGACTAAAACTAAATTGTGATTTTTCAATAATAATGTATTTTATCTATTGTAACTATAAGTAAAATGAAAACAATTTATAAATTTTTAAAAGGAATACAATTGACGAAGTAGTTTTATTTTTGCAAATAGCTTAACTCTTTATATTGCAAAAGAAATAGTTGGTCGTTTCACTACTGAATCAATCATAGATGAATTCAAATCTTAAAAACATTATCAGGTTCAATTTTCTTAGGTAAAAATTATGAGTTTTTAATATGTTAATTTTATAATTAAATTTATTTTAAACTATTAAGTTTGGCCCCCCCAAAAAAATGGGCTCCCTAAATCGGCTTAAATAAGTTTTTTTATCCCTGCAAAATATTTAGTTTTAGTTTTTTGTCCCTAAAAAAATTGTTGTATAATCCAAACATTTTAATTTTTTTTGTCTTTTAGTCCCTACTATTAACTTTAACGGTTAATTGCTGACATGGCTAATAGAGAGCCACGTCAGCCTGCCACATCAATCTGACATGGCATTTATGTTGTTTTGCATTTAGTCTCTACAAAATTCATGTTTTTTACTTTTGGTCCCAACAAAAATCATGTTTTTTTTTAATCTCAAAGTCATTTCTTCTTCTTCCTCCACCATCTTCTTCTTCCTCCGCCTCCGCCACCGCCGCCACCACCAATACCTTCCACCTCTGCCACTCCCTCCTCTTCCACCACTACCAACACCTTCCACTCTTCTTTCTTACTTTCAATCTCTAATTTTACTGTATAAATTCTGATTCCAAACTCTAATCCCCTTTTGTTATGGGACAAAGATCTGTGGTTTGTTTGTTGTTTGATACTTTTTTATAATTCCTTATACCTTGTTCAATTTTCTGAATCAGGTCCAAATGTTGAGCCGGTTGAGGCTGATTGCTTTGTGGATAAACAAAAGGTAATTTCAAACTCCATTTTTATCATTTTATTCTTTTTAATATGAATAATTCCTAAATAAATCCTACTAAAAAATAAATAAATTGCAAAGTAAAAAGTTTATGCTGGTTTTTCATGCTTTCAACTTCTCAATCATAATTTGGGATGGTCAATAACGAGTTAACAAGTAACTCGTTATTTAGCTTCTGAAACTTTGTTAAAATAAATTTGTAGCATTAACCATTTAACTATTCCAAGATATAAATGAGTATAGCAAACTTTCCACATATAAATAATGATCATCTACAAGAGGGGTCCTCATTGATTGGTTAATTCCCCGGCACCTTACTGACAACTTTTGTTCCACTGGGAGTTGATTGAAGGCGCCATTACAATATTGTTATTTACTTATATTGATAAGAACTCATTATTGGAGTTATTTGATATATTTGTTCAGGAAGATTCTTTTAGTTAATTTGATAGATGCAAGTATGAAACAAAAAGCAACATCTTTTGAAATTGTTTTGATATTCAATGTTGCTTGGAGGCTAGAGATTTTCTATACAAAAGTATATTTGATCAAATTAGAACGTTAGTTTCAAATGTCATGAACATAATTGACTCTTTAATTGATACAATGATTTTGTGTCTATCAATAAAAGTCAAGTTTTGGTGTTGTCGTATGGAAGATTTGAAGGTTCATATTACGTCTTCCTAACATGTGCAACGGAAAAAAAATGATCTATTTGTGTTAATTCATGCATACTGAGTAACGAGGAAAACCAAAGAATTAAAAATACCTCTGTGATGGACTTTGAAAAATGTTTCCTTCAAACGTGTGAAGGTCCTACACATGTATCCACACTGATCTTGTCGTGTCAACCCTTGACTAGTGAAACTAAAATGAGTATACTTAACCGTGAATATTTTTCTCAGAAAATATTTTCTAAACAGAGAAGAAGAACGTAAAAAACAATTAATTTACATTTGCAAGTTCAACCATATATATAAGCCTAATTGCTGAGTCAGGCTATTGGCTCTGATTCTATCAAATAAAAACCACATTGACTCACTCTTCTCAGTCAGTTGTTGCTGACTGACATAAATAATTGTTTTTTCTACAATTAAGTCTGTTTCAATTTCCACCAACTACTTCCCTATTATTTTATTTTATAAAATAATATTATATCAAATTCATAATTTAATATATATAAGTCACCTTCCATCAGAAATGCTTTGACCAAGTCTCATTTAATCAAATAACAAATACTTTAATTATATATTAATTATATTTTTGTGCTAGCAAAAAATATAATAATATTTCACTTAGAGAAGATACATTTATCACATTTAATTAAACTCTTTAATTTAATCAATAATATTTTCTCGTCCAACAAAGACTAGGACACTCATTAGTGTGTGACCCTGTAGGTTCATTACTAAACCGGTAGTAAATTAACTTATTAATTTACTAATCAAGGTTGGCATCTAGCAACACTCCTTAACGGCCATAGGAGAGGTGGTTTTTATTTGATAAAATCAGAGCCAATAGCCTGACTCTTCTTTCATTCATTATACCCTGGCCAAAGTCTTTATTTTGATAGAGCTCAAACTCATTACCAAGAGTTGATGGATTCTTTCTTGATTAAACATTAATCCTACAAGTAATTAATCACACTTGACAATCATTCAACTAATGTCACAAAGCATTAGGTGTCCGATATCAAAGTATAATAAATATCTTGTTGATTACCATGATAATCTCAAGTCTAAGAAAATCATATATTTCTTCAAAAGAATTTCCTATTGACAATTCAAATGTAATATTAACCATTAGGAATTCTCGTTTGAGTCAGTTCAATAGTCATATCTCTATATGCACCATTTATATGTGTAATTTAATAAATGAGATCTATTAATCTTTATCTAATAAAGACCACTACACATATATTGATCTATCCGGATTAATGATATCCTTTCATCAATAATCCTATGATCAAGAACAATTTAGATTAAAATTATATAAGACTTATTTCTCATTATTATAATCTCTATTATAATAACAAGTCTTTAATTTTAATCAAGGACTTTATCATATGAATTAAATAAATATGATAATGAAATAATAATAATAATAATATTAATCACAACTATATTATTAATTACTAACTTGACAGATTGGATCTAGGGCATACCTCAAATCCAACAAGATTGACTAT
This sequence comes from Cyamopsis tetragonoloba, assembly GCA_037177725.1. Taxonomy (NCBI): domain Eukaryota; kingdom Viridiplantae; phylum Streptophyta; class Magnoliopsida; order Fabales; family Fabaceae; genus Cyamopsis; species Cyamopsis tetragonoloba. Next base: position 65,847,434 of record CM074119.1, read on the forward strand.
CCAACTGATTATATTGCTAAAATCATATACAAGGTGGAGAAATGCCTATATTGCATTTATTGTGTTGTTCTTTTTCCTTGCTCAAACTTGTTGTGAACTACAACTGTATTTTGGCTTGGCCTCAACTATTTTTGCTTGGCTTATTTGGCTTCAGATTATTGTTAGAATTTGAATGTAAACAAGTAATTGACGATCAATGGTGGACTTACAAAATGCAATCAAAACTTAAGGTGTAATTGGCGATGTGCCAATTTGTTTGTTTTTCGTTCAATTTATAGATAAGTCACTTTCAAATTCTAGTAAACCTTTTTTGTTGAATCGTCCATTTTGATTTTGATGAGCTTCACTCCGTTTCAGTTCAGTTCAGCTTCTTCACTTGGCAAAGGGGATTAGAGTTTGGAATTGGAGTTTATATAGTGAAATTAGGGATTGAAAGTGAGAGAGAAGAGTGAAAGGTGGTACTAGTGGAAGAGTAGGGAGTAGCAGAAGTGGAATGTCAAACTGGGCCACTAGCCCAACCTAGCACTAAACCACATTGGACAAGGCCAAAAAAGTACCAAGGTAAAAAAATAATAATAAAAGGGCCAGAGTTCATAGGGCCAACGGTAAACAGGGCCAGTAGTTTTAGGGCCAACCCACAAGGCCAGTTTAGTGTTTTCAGAAAATATATGTTGCTGTAAAAAAAAATGTACTCCTCCATTTTTTTTACGCTGGATATCATCAATACCAGCAAATATACTAATTCATAAAGCAATTGACCTTTGTTTTCAAAAATAAAAAATAAAGCAATTGACCAATTGGTACGTAACTTCTCTGCCTTTCTCTTTATCTTCCAACTTTCTCAACCAATAATAATAATAATAAGATTTAATTAACTATTTAGTCTTTATACGTATTCTCCTTTTTTATTTTAGTCCCTATACAAAAATAAAAAGCTTCTTTAGTCCCTAAACTTTTAACCATGTCGTCATATTTTCGTCGCAGAAGAAACCATTGCAAACAAACTAGCTTCCGATTCCAGTCAAAGTGGAATGATGTGCCTATCCGTTTAAGAGACTAATGATGTTAATTAATCTTCAAACATAATACTTGGATGCCTATCCGAAAAAAAAATACATGTGTAAGAATTAAAAGAAACAATTTTGTTGTATAGGGATTAAAAAAAAGGAACATTTATGTTATTTTTTTCTTTTAGTTTGGTCCTGTTAAAAAACATTCCTCTCAAATTGGTCCTAGATATTTTTTATCGTGCCAATTTGGTCCTAATCTGCCGATAAAAAAAGTTGATCCTATCCAATATATATTACCTACTAAAATTTATCATATAAACAATAATTGTATGAAGGTATACGGCCAGTTACTAGTCAAAGTAAGTATGGATTTACAATACACAACTTTAAATTTTAGAAAGATAAAATAAAGATAAAAAAATAGTGTTGCTTTTATTTTAGATTCTAACAAATTAATATCCAAAGAAATAATATTAAAAAAATTTGATATTCAAAAGGTAATTTATGTTCAAAATAATATATAGTAAGTTAATATTTAATTTATTATTAAAGAGAAATCATTAAAGAAAAATAGTGCTGTTATGTGTATTTCTTTTTTAAAAAAATATGGATGTTGAGTTTGAAGCCTTAATTTAAAAGGTCATCAGTAGTAATTAATAAAAAAACATTGTTTGAACTTTTCTCCGATAATCCCAAATTTTACACAATACACAGGATTATAGGGCTAACATTTAATTAACCTAAACTGGCCCACTTAACTCAGGGCTAAATCTGTCAGGGCCAATTTTTGTTTTGTTAAATAATAGCATATAGGGCCAACATTTAATTAACCTAAACTGACCCACTTAACTCAGGGCTAAATAGGCCAATCTTTGTTTTGTTAAATAATAGCAGGGCTTGGCTGGTTGAAAGTGGGACTAGGCTGGATTGGCCTCAGGGCTAGAGCCCAAAGTGGTGGTGGTAGAGGAAGAAGAAGATAGTGGAGGAAGAAAAAGAAATGAATTTGGGACCAAAAATAAAAAACATGAATTTTACAAGGACCAAAAGCAAAAAAACATGAATTTTGTAGGGCTAAAAGCAAAACAACATAAATGATATGATAGACTGACATGGCTCTTTGTTAGCCACGTCAATAGTTAACACTCAAAGTTCACAATGGGAACTAAAAGACAAACGTTTAAAAAAGTTTGGAATGGGAACTAAAAAAGGCAAAACTAAGTATTTTGTAGGGACGAAAATCTTATTTAAACCTATTTGTAATTAACCTTATTTAAAATATAAAGTTAAAAAATTAAAAATGCCACTCTTCTTTATCTATTACTACTCCCTTTATAATATTTTTTAATTTATAATATTTTGATAACTAATAAAATTCAAGTATTAATACATAAAATAACCAAATAACAATTGGCTTTTGTTTTGTCAAGAAATAACAATTGGCTTTACTCTCTGTTTTAGTCGACCAATTGACTTTACACTTTAAAGCCCATATTTATTTGGTCAACCTGTTTTGTTTTTGTCAGATATTTTTGGTCAACCTGGTCTAACTTAAAGCTCAAAATTTAAATTATTCGAAGGACAGCCCAATAATATAGGCCCATATTAATTCAATTACCCATTTGGAGAACGGTTCCAATGCGAACTGAGAAAGGACCCCAAGTTTTTTTGGGGACAAATGTACCCTAATTTTTAACCAACAACAATCCAAACCCACTCCCTCCATTTTTTATTATAAACAAAAGTTTGGAGAATATTATGCTTTTTATTATAAATAATTTTAGCTAGATTCATTACTACTTTTAATTAGAAGATGTCTAAAATATGTTTAATTTTATGTACTTTTTATTTTCAATAATTCATTTATTAAGATGACAATTTAGTAAATTGACTTGCTTTTTAATTAAAATAAAAAAAAAGAAAATGAGCTTAATTAACTTTCTTAGTTAACACGAATTTAATTATTTACTTATTTTTGCTTATTGCTTATAGTAATAAAAAATGAAGTAGTATGAATCAGCACTTTATTTTGTTCTTTTGTTGTATTTTAATATGATTTCACCTTGGACTTGAATTAGCCCAATATGCGATTTTTATTTTCTTTTCATCGAATTGGGCTAACAAGTCTTTATTCCTGTAAGACCACGTTCAACACTATTTTAATCATTCCATTTTCATTTTGAAGTCCCAAAAAAAAAAATACTATTTAAATTAACTGAGTGTGTATTTGGTTTAGATGGAGGGATTGAAACCACCCAATTTTGAAAATCTCACAATCCCTTTATATATAAGAGTCATAAATCTATTATTAAAAAGGATGGTGCCACTTCCAATAAAGATTGTGCTAATCCCACGGAATTATCTATCCATTAGTAACACACATGACTTATAGGTTCCAAAATTATCTATCCCACGGAATTTAAGACTCTATATAAAATACTAAAATGCACCACACCAATACGGAATTTGAGAATCTGTATGATGTAAAATCACATGAAATCTCAAAATTCGTATAATATAAAATCATATGGAAGAGAAATAAAATTTAGAGTTGAGTTAAAAGTGTTTTTATTGTTTTTTCTTTAAGTGAATTTTATTAAGAAAAAAAAAAGAGATAATTAACTGAAAATTTTGAATTTTTAAGGTTAAAGGTAATTCATAAAAGATGATTTTATAACATACTTTAAAATTTTGCTTAGATTCCAATTTCCAAAACTGAGGGAATACTAAATACTAACGTTAGATTTTGATTTTTTTTAAGAAAAATAAAAAAGAACACTTTCCATTCTGATACAAGTGGTCCCTGGTTGGCGTAGGAAGAAGGATGATGGGTCTTTGGGCAAAAAGAACTTCCTTTTATTTTCTTTTCTTTTCCTCTTCGAAAACGAAATTCAAAAAGTTTGAAGTTTCCACTCTTTTTCTTTTTCTCTTCTTTTCTTTTTTCAATTAAAAATCAAAATCAAAATCAACGGGAATCCCACCAACTACTACTACTACTACACTACAGCTCCTTGTTTTCTATGATAGACACGTGGTTATATCGATTGCGTGTTTTCAGGTGCCTCCTCGTCCCCTGAGCTTTCAATTTCCTTAATAACCGCTTTGTCAATGTCGATACTCAATTACTCATACTTTTATATTTTGGATTTTTTTAATTTCCATCCATGGATAAAGTTAGTAAATGGTGACTGCTTTAGTAGATACACACGACGATATAATAAAAAGAATTAAATTTAATTATTAAAAAATTTAATTTAATTATAATTAACTTGATCATAAATATAAGTTAAAAAAATTCTTATATTTTATAACAGTGAGAAAATTTAAGTTGGCTTTCTCATATTTAATTATTTATTTTAGTTTTTAATGACTGTTTTATATTTATTTTGATTTTTTTACTGTTGTAACTTTTTATTAATTGGATCTCTTATATTGTAATTTTTAAATTATTCTACTCAGATTTATATGTAAGTCATTTTTAATTAAATTATTAGAATTAAAAAATAATAATTATATCATTAAATTTATCTAAAATTGTAACTTTTTTCTAAATATCTCCTTAACTTAAATACTTTAATAAATTCTAAAAATCAAACAATCAATTAACCATCACTTTGTATGTGTTTGGTTTTTGGTCTTGGTCTCATTTCGTTCGTTTCATAAGGAGAAAATTTCTCCTTTTCCTCGTTGTAACCTTGTTTGGGAGAAAACTAAACACACTCTTTTTCTTTCTCGTTCAACTATTTATCTCATTTCTCTATTAATTTAGGGTCCCGTGATTGAGGAATTTTTTTTTCGTGGGAATGTGGACAAAAATTCCTCGCAATACATTTGGGGATAGGGACGGAGACCATGCTCCCCACCCTGTGAGGTCCTTGCATCCCCGAATATATATATATATATATATATATATATATATATATATATATATATTTACATCAATTTTTACACCAGTTAATAACTATTTGTCAAAGTTTTTTTCACGAAACCCGATTCAAACTACTTATTGTATAGATCATGTCTACAAAATTTCATATCCTTCCGAAATCATTTAATACTCCATTACAATGCTTGTTAATTTCATATATTTTCAAACTATATTTTACATTACTTTTTTAGCACGTTGACAGAGGACTAAACGATTTCAAAATAATGTGAAATTTTGTAGACATGATCTACATGATAAATAGTTTCAATCCTACGTGGGTTTCGTGAAAAAAATTCAAGAAATAATTATTAATCGGTGTAAGAGTTAGTGTAAGTTACACCGGTGTCATTTAATCTTTCCCATAAACACACTCTTTTTCTTTCTCGTTCCACTATTTATCTCATTTATCTATTAATTTAGAGTCCCGTGATTGAGGAATTTTTTTCCCGTGGGGATGTGGACAAAAATTCCTTGCAATACATTTGGGGATAGGGACGAAGACCATGCTCCCCGCCCTGTGGGGTCCCTGCATCCCCGAATATATATATATATATATATTTACATCAATTTTTACGTCAGTTAATAACTATTTGTCAAAGATTTTTTCACGAAACCCACTTTAGGATTCAAACTACTTATTGTATAGATCATATCTACAAAATTTCATATCATTCCGAAATCGTTTAATACTCCATTACAATGCTTGTTAATTTCATATATTTCCAAACTATATTTTACATTACTTTTTTAGCACGTTGATGGAGGACTAAACGATTTCAAAATAATGTGAAATTTTGTAGACATGATCTATATGATAAATAATTTCAATCCTACGGTGAGTTTCGTGAAAAAAATTTGAGAAATAATTATTAATCGGTGTAAAAGTTAGTGTAAGTTACACCGGTGTCATTTAATCCCTCCTATATATATATGTATACGTATACGTATATATATATATATATATAATTACATAAATACTCTCATTTAATATAATTATATAATAAATTTAAATTAAATATATGATTAATTTTTATTTATTATTATTTATTATTATCCTTATTCTTAGTTCTTGTCCCAGCTTGCATCAATTGTTGTGCTATTCGTTCGTTCATTCCTGCATGTCGTTCATGCTCAGCATGCTCATTCATGCTCTTGCACCGTTTGTTCTGGCTTTTATATTGGTTCTTTCTTTTATTACTTATGTTCTAGGTTTTTATACATTTTAGAAATTTTTTTTTAGATTTTTGAATATCTGCGGGGATCGCCACGGTTCCCGTGGGGAGGCGGGGAATGGGGATGGGGGAGAAATAATCCCCGTCTCAGGGAGTGAGGATGGGGAGGAAACTGAGGAGCGGAGATGGGGAGTGGGAGAGTACTCCCTGCCCCCGCCCCGTCCCATTGCCATTACGGGTGGAAACAGGCTAGACTAGGCTTTGCCTAAACATGTTAGATCTATTTTATAATTGATGGAGCTAAGCCTGACCTATTGGTCTATCATAGGCTTATTTTTCAAGCTAACCCTAGCCTATTTAAAAGCTTATTTATAGGCCTACTTTGTCCTTAAGCCTCTAAAAATACCAACAATTCTATCTTAAATATGCCAACAAACTATTAAATAGGCTAATAGACCTTTTTAAACAGCCTCTAAATAAACCTAATTTATAAACATATTATAATATATATATATATATATATATACATGTATTCTTTTTTTAACATAATATTTTATTTATATTTAATATATATATATATATATATTAAATTTATTAGGCCGGCCTATTAGGTTTAATAGATTTTTTTAAAGGCCTACATTTTTGTTAAAAAGGCTAGGCCAAACCAGACTTTAAATAGGCTAGGTCATAGGCCCCTGTTAGGTCGGTTGACCTTTTTCCACCCCTAATTGTTATGCCTAATTAAAAAAAGATAATATTTACATATTTGTCCTTATTTAAAGCGAAATCACATCAATATTTGTATTAATTATGCCTCATTATTCTTTTAATGTTAAATAGAGCATTTAAATTTAAGTAGTCTCATCTATTAAGTTTAGTGGCATTTAGAAGTGCAAAAATCATGAAGAGTCCAAAAAAGATTATGAGCAAAAATGAAAAAAAAAAAACATAATTAACATTGTAAACATTTGTGGAGGGTCTAAAAAAAGGAACGAGTGAAGTGGCAAATTGGACCCCCACTTTGTAGGGTTTGTGCACATCAGTCCATTATATTTTGGGATGTGCAAATATATCCCTCACTTCCTGAGACGTGATAGAAATAGGTCCTTGATGTTAGTTCAATGCTAACGGTGTTAACATAAATCCAATGTGACACCTTATATGCCATATTGGACCCAAAACATGGCCGTTTTATATTTGACATGACATTAACTCACTTCAAAAATCAGGGTTTATAAGTTGTTGTTGTTGTTTTCCCCCAATTTTTGGGATCTTGAAAGTTAGAATTTCCACTTCTTCTTCTTTATTCTCCCCAATTCTGCATCCAAATCAAATCATGGCAAGAAACCGTCAAAGATTTTGAAACTATGTAATTTACTTATATACTTATAATTTAATGAAATTGATGTCAAGTTGTTATGGAATCAGAATCGAGTTACAATGTGTTAGTTTCAATCAAAACTCTAGTTATAAACTTGATATAGACCTATTCGAAACCGGATATAAAATGTTTAAAAAGTCCCTCAAATTGTAAATAACGATGCAACTAGGGATGGGAATGGGTCAGGCCGCTCATCGGGGGCTAGGCTGCTCGTCTGGGGCCTATGGCTTGGCTTGTTTAGGGCTTTAGTTTTTTTTAGTCAAAGAGGTTTTAGTGTTAAATAGGCTATTGGGCTGGCTTTTAACAAGGCCAGGCCAAGCCTAAAAAATTAGCCTATGCCAGGTCAAAGACCCAGTCTCAGACTTTAAGTTTGTATAATAGGTCAGTCCTATTTAACTTTCGGCTTGACTCGGCCCATTCTCATCCCTAGATGCAACTAAGTCTTTTGGTTTGGTATAAAATATTCAATTAAGTTCCTATATTCTTTAATAAAGTTCAATATAGTTCTTTTGTGAACATTTTATAAATGTTCAGACAGATCCCTCAAATTGTAAATAACAATGCTAATATGTCTTTTGGTTTGTTATAAAATGTTCAATTAAGTTCCTATGTTTCCAATAAAGGTTAATATAGTCCATATGTAAACCTATTATAAATATTCAAAAAGGTCCCTCAATTTATAAATCGATGCAAATAAGTTTTTTAATTTTTTATAAAATGTTTAGAATTTGTGAAAACAGGTCTAAATGACGAAAACAACCAAAGGCAAAGGCCGATTAGGGATGAGAACAACGAAGAACAAACTATTACTACGATTTTGCATTTTAAGTTTTAGAAATTGTTGGGATAAAATGTGAAGGAAGGTGATTTGGTAAGAAGTGATGTGAACAGAGGCTTTTCCTTTCCGTTTCAGTTTCAAACTTTGGGTTTTTTTAGTTTTTGTTTTCTTTGTCTTTTACAACTTAATGACGTCATTTTGGGTCCAACTAGTATTTAACATGTCACGTTGAACTTCTGTTAACGGTGACAAACTTGTAATGCCTCACTATATATAGTCACTAACCACAGGGACCTATTTGCATCACTTTCTAAAAGTGAAGCATGTATTTGCAAAGTTAGCGATTAAAGAGAACAAACCCTACAAAAGTTAGAGACTAAACAATGTATTTTCTTAAAAAAAGATACTAATATTAATTGAAAAGAGTCTTATAACAAAGAATAGATGGAGTAAATGAGAAAAAGTGCAAGGCAATGGAAGGAATATACTATGGGGACTTGGGGTGTTTGATTAGTATGTAAACTACAAACATTATATTATACTTCCTCAGTTCCAAAATATAAGACTCTCTAGAGAGTTTTTGCTTGTCCCATTTTATAGGACCTTTTGAAAATTTTTGTGCACATTTAATTTTTTTTACCATTATACCCTTGTTACTCAACTAATTTTGATGAATCCAACACATTAATTAAGAGAGAGAGTGAGGTGATAGAAAGAGATTGAAAGGGTAAATTTGGAAATTAATGCTTTTTGTTAGACAAATTTAATGCATTTAATTAAATTAACCACTTTTATTAATTCCCGCAATATTAGTCTAGAGGGTCTTGCATTTTGGGACGGAGAGAGTATTTTTCACTTTCAATCAACAAACTGATGAAAATAGGATTAATATAATAAATGTAACTTATTTAATATTTTCTTCAGTTTATTTATTTTACTGTTTAATATTTTTATGTATATATTAAGGAAATATTAATAATTGGAAATAGGAAGTATTTTATTGTTTAATATTGTGTAATGTTGTATTTCAGAGAGTTGTTTTGGAGTTAGTTCCCTCTGAGGATGAGAACCTGATTCCGGCAACAAATATCTTACCGGCGTAGAGGGCTTCATCGATAGCATTGAGCCAAGCCTCTTCCTTGTTGTTCGAAGGAAATTTGCTTATGTTCGTGCTAAAAAACACTACCTCCGCTAGTGAGATGGTGTCACGAGCCCTATGGTGGCGTCTAAGGGCTTGAGGCGCCGACGGCTAGGTGACCTCCGCAACAGGCTATGCCTATCCCTGCGATACATAAGGGTGCAGCGACCATGGCTTATAAGTTGGTGTGTTCTCCAATGGTTCTAAACCTGGTGGTGAAAGGTTTGGTGTTCACTCGATGGGCCCAAACCTAGTGGTGGGTTGTTGTTCAGTGACAGATGTGGTCAAGTGCTCTTTTGGTTTTATGAAGATTATTTCTTATAATTTGCGGAGTTTGGGAAGTCAATTTAAAAAGGCATCGAATCTACGCTTGGCATTGTTCTAAGGTTTTAGTATTTACAATTTCGAGATATTGCTCATTTCTCAAAGAAGAGGAGGAGATGGTGGCATTTGGTCTGGTTCTTGGTAATTTGGACAATGTGGATAGCTTGAAATTATGTTATTTTTTAAAGATAAAACTTGAAATACTCAACATGTATTGGAGTTGGTTAAAGTTCTGTCTTGACTTTGGATTAGGGCTTCATTGCCAAGCTTTTGTTATTCAATGATGAATTAGTTCTTCAATCAATTTCAACGTTTGGCTCTTTGATTTTTAAGTTTAATTTCTTTATGCTGTTAGCATGGTAGCTTTATTTGTTGTGGAAGTGTTTGTTTCTTGATTTGTTTTTGTTTCTAGCTTTGGATTTGTTTTCATTGTTTTATTTTTCCTTTTTCTTGATGGTTTGACCTTGTTAAGTCTTGATTTGTCTTTTTGAACTCATTGTATTATTATAAGAGTATTTTTTATGCTCTTTGGTAATAATATGTTTTATACTTTGAAGACAAATTTTAAAAATTTAAAAAAACAAGACCGAAAAATTTCTTTAAACTATTATAAAAGTTATACATTAACTAGTTTTTAGCTTTTAAAATAATAAGTTAATATATAAATTCAAATAATATATTTTTTATCTTTGATTTCTTTACATTCGTTATTATTTTTTATAAAATATAGTAGTTTTACTTTTTTTTTCAACAAATATAGTAGTTTTATTTTTTCTTATCGGCCAAAGTGCCAAACATACACCCCACACTACACTACTCCTGAATCTAACTCCTAAATCTCTCCACTGGGGATTGAACCTCTCCCCTCAAGCTCCAAGAGTTTCTCCTTGTGCATAAAAAATTAATATTTTTTATAAATTGAGTAGGGATGACAATAGGGTGGGGTATGCGCGAGTTTTGCTCTCTTCTCCCCCACCCCTACTAAGAGCGGGACGGAGTCAAGTTCGAAGAAAAATAAGTCAGGATGCAAAATTCAGACCCAATCCCACACTCGTCGAAGATAAGGGAACCTGCGGAAAACTCACGAAAAATTTATGCTCACATTTTTTTATAAAATATAATTCTTACTATATTTTTACACAAATTAAATAATTAAAATATTTTTAAAAAATTAAATAAATCACTTTAACTCACATTATATATGAAAACTAATAGAAATATAATAAAACTCAATTTTATTTTCACTAATCTTGTTAATAATAAAAGTATTATGTGTATAAAAATATGTAAATAGATATAAATATATAAAATGATAGTGGTGGGACAGGTTCTCAAGTGAGGGTGCGACAGATAATCAAAATTCTAAATCCGTCCCCACTTGGCTAAAAGCACACCAAGAAAACGTGAAATTATAAAAAATTTGGTCAAAGCAGAGATTCTTTGTCTATGTCGGGACAGGGTTGATCGGAGATATGCAAGTTTGATTTTTGTTGCGTATGCCTTAAACTCAGGATTGAATTTGAATACTCACTGATATATTTTTAATGAATTACACGATAGAGACTAATACTATATGGAGTAGTAGTTTTTTTTTAATAAATAATAAATAATAAATAATAAATATAGTAGCTTTATATACTCTGGAATGATCTCAATAAAACCACTAGCCATTTGTCTCGCAGTCGCAGCCAGCCTTTTGCCATTTTGGATTTTTTCTCTTTCACTTTATGGACCACTATTTTAATATTAATCATCATACTCATTCATAGCTAGCATACTATAACCACAAAAGAAAATGAGATTAAAGAAAACATATAAATAATAATATATTCTTTTTGGTTGGTTAAAAAAAATAGAAAAATTTAAAATAAAAAATAAAAAATAAAAAATAATTGACTTATAAAAAAATGATTTTTTTATCTCATTTTCTCTTATTCCTCCAACCAAACTTGTCTAAATTTCATTTTAGACTTTAGAGAATATATAAGTGCTTCAAATAATAATTCATATAATATTTTTGGACGGATTCATATATAAAAAAATGAACTTCTATATATATATATATTAATTATATTTAATTTTTTAATGTCATTTAAAAGATATATTTTAATTATTAAAGTATTTTTTATGCCATTTCTTATAAAATATTATTATTCCTTTAATTTAGAATCAAATTATTGTTAAATAAAGAATAAAGAACATAATAAAAATAAATAACTAATAACTAATAATTAAAAATGATTCATATTTTAAACTAAGAAATATATAAAATTTATCAAGAGCTTCTAGTTGAAGTGATTTAAGAATTAGGGTAAATTCAAAAAAAAATAATATAAGAAATTTCTTTTTCTTATATTGAATCCCAAAAGAGAATTCATATTCATAATTCGTATTCATAATTCAAGTAGTACTTTAACAGATTAGACGTATGCCTTTCCCCTCTATCCCTTCGCCACGTTCACGGGGGAAACATTATTGGAAACCACAAAGGTGCGCACTGCGCACCTCTTCTCTCTCTATATCACCCTTTCTTCTCCATTTCAACATTTCCTCCTTCTCTTTCTCTCTCTCTGAACCGAAAAGCTTCAAACTTGGCTCCACCCCACTTCCAAATTTCAGCCTCAGACACCGTTTTACTCAAAATTAACTGCTTTTTGGCACACCCATTTGAGCATTAGTTCCTGTAAACGACACTCGCTGAACAGAAGCTGAGCTTTTTTTCTGTTGGGATTAGCTTCTAATGGCGATTAACCTTCTTCTTTGGCTGTTACTAGCTAAGGGTCTTCTTCTAGAGGGTGCAGTTTCGCTCACATTTTCTTCGAGGCTCGTCCACCGGTTCTCTGAGGAGGCTAAGGTTCATTTGGGTTCAAGGAGAAATATGGATGAGGTTCAATCATGGCCTGAGAGGAATAGCCCTCAGTATTTCAGGTTGCTTCTGAACAATGACCTTACAAGGCAAAGGGTGAAACTTGGTTCACAATATCAGACTCTTTACCCTTCTGAAGGAAGCCAAACATTCTTCTTTGGCAATGCCTTTGATTGGTGAGTGAGTTTGCTTCTATTTTGTTTCTGAGATAGTTTTATGGGAAATAAAGTTTGAGTCTTTTGCTCCTAATTTTGTTATTTATTGTTATTATTGTTATCATGCTGTTGTTATTGTATCCTACTATTGCTTAGAATGTGCTTCACCAAATTCTGCCAACCATGAACTTACAAGCTTCATTTCGTTGTTTTTTAAAGACTTTCTTTTTTTTGTTTTAAAAAAATAAATTTACTGACTTCACTACTAATAGTGTGTTTGGTTTGTGACTTAACTTTTTTTTTCTTTTTTTTTTTCACTCCTTACCCCATGGTTTGGAACCCAAAATCATGTTGAAAAGCAATACAACTTGATTTTTGCCCAAATGTTTTTGGATAAAAGTAAAACTTCATTTACACTCTCCAAGCCATGGTTAGAAGGTTACAAATGGTAATTCAAATATGCACTTAATTGTTATTTAATCTACACTATAACCGTTGTTTTTATGGGCTGAATTTTCGTTGGAGAATAAAAGTGGCTACTTATATTTTCAATGATTAAAATTTAAATGATTAGAAATAGGAGAAAAAAAAGGGAGGATAGAGACATAGAGTAGATGCTGAAAAAAGTTTGCAATGGCATTTATGAACTGGTTCCTTGTGGAATTTCAGGTTGCATTACACATGGATTGATATAGGGACTCCAAATGTTTCTTTTCTTGTTGCATTGGATGTTGGAAGTGATCTGCTTTGGGTCCCCTGTGACTGCATTGAATGTGCTCCCTTGTCAGCTGGTCATTACAATGTGTTGGTAGGTCTAAATAATGATTCGAACTTCATTTCCCTTTTGGTTTTTTTCAAAAATTTTCTATCTCTATGTTTTCCTGTTATTTCATTAGTCATTACTATGTTGATCTTATTACTCCATTTCGCTTCAAATTCTGTTTCTTGGTTTCGTTTTTCACCTTGGATGACATATACTTTTTGTGAACATTCATCTTGTAAACATATGTGATTTTGGCGATAATGGTTAAGCAGCCCTTTTGTAGACATTAAACGCAGATGAAGCACATAGGGTATTAGGGTTTAAAATACGGTAGGGGCTATCAAAAGAAACACATGATCCTATGTATGCATTTGCTACTTAATGTAATGATTGTGGGCCCGTTTTTGTATACTTTTACTACAAGAAAAAATACTTTTGGAGAAGTAAGAATGTCTTACTTCCGTTAGATCTGCATTGGATTTGAAATTACTACAAATAAAAGTACGTTTGAGGAAAAAGTACATGTATCCAAACATGTACTGTATGGTGCATTAATCAAAATCATAACGGCATACTTGAAACTTTGTTGAATCGCAGCATAAGTGAGTAATGTCCTGTGACATTGTATTCATATTTCTTAGCTATCTGTTAATGGCCTTCCTCTGTAGACTCATATTTCATGGAAGTAAATATTAATATGCTTTAAATTTTACTTTTTGGGGCTTCTTCATGGTTCTCCTAAGAGCGGTAAGAGATTTAGCAGTTAATTTCAATGATTGATTGGCAGATGCTCCCTTGTAAATGGGGGCATCTCTCATGCAGGATAGGGATCTGAATCAGTATAGTCCATCATTATCCAGCACCAGCAGACATCTACCTTGCAGTCATCAGTTGTGTGATATGAGTTCCATTTGCAAAGGTTCTAAGGATCCTTGCCCTTATATTGCTCAGTACTCCTCAGACAATACCTCAAGCTCCGGGTTTCTTATTGAAGACAAACTGCATTTGGCATCTGATGCTGTACATGCAGCAAAAAATTCTGTGCAAGCCTCTATTATTTTAGGGTATGCTTTTTATTAGCTGAAAATTGTCATACTGTTTTGTTCTTTGAGGTTCAATATGTTGCGTGGCATTACAAGCCTGAAGTTTGATCTGCATCAATGCTCAAGATAATTGATTTTTATGAGTGCAGCTGTGGTAGGAAACAAAGCGGTGGCTATCTAGCAGGAGCTGCTCCCGATGGTGTTTTGGGGCTAGGACCTGGAAGCATTTCTGTCCCAAGTTTGCTCGCAAAGGCAGGACTTATTCGGAATTCTTTCTCAATCTGTTTTAATGAGAATGCATCGGGGAGAATTCTCTTTGGCGACCAAGGGCATGTCACCCAACAATCTACTCCATTTTTGCCTGTAGATGGGGAATTGTATGTACCTTGTATAATTCTCTTCATCTTCTGCTCAATATTAGATGTCATTTTCAAACATTCAATTATTCATAACCTTCTCTGCTTTCTTGCTTGTTAATTGATTGATTTGCTGCAGTATTGCCTATATTGTCGGAGTAGAGAGCTTCTGTGTTGGGAGTTTCTGTCTCAAGGGAACTAGACTTGAATCACTTATTGACAGTGGAGCATCTTTCACATATCTTCCCAATGAAATCTATAAAAAAGTCGTAGCAGAGGTAATTGCTTTTACCATAATGTAGTGATGACGATCGTGTACAAACTCTGCTAAAAGTAACATTCACTGAATACAGTTTGACAAACAAGTAGAGGCAACCAGGATTAGCCCCCAAGATTATCCATGGGAGTACTGCTATAATGCAAGGTTAGATACTAAATGATTAGGAATGTAGGCCTATAAGCTTCTTAAGTTTCATTGTAACTGATAACTGTCTTTCATTTGGCAGTTCACAGCAGTTGATTAACGTTCCCCGGATTCAACTCACTTTCTCTAAGAATCAAACATTTTTAATTCAAAATCCATTGTTTACTTATCCTGTCAGTCAGGTAAGCTAACCATTCAATATTTCCCCTTCTCTCTTTGATATATGTTACATGTATGTGATTGAAAGTTTGAAATTTCTAATTCAAAATTTAAAAATTATGGGTGAAAATTTGGATAAAACTTTTTCTTGGAAGAAACATGTAGGGGTGGTGAAAAGTTAAGGGGATCTCTTTTGGGACAGAAAGCTAGAAGCTTTCACTGAATTCACAAGAAAAATCTACTGGAGAAAAATACACCATCTTCAAAGGATTCCAAAGCTGCTGCTTGAAATTTGAAGATGCTATCTTGCTAGAAAAACTTTTTCTTGGAAGAAACATGTAGGGGTGGTGAAAAGTTAAGGGGATCTCTTTTGGGACAGAAAGCTAGAAGCTTTCACTGAATTCACAAGAAAAATCTACTGGAGAAAAATACACCATCTTCAAAGGATTCCAAAGCTGCTGCTTGAAATTTGAAGATGCTATCTTGCTAGAAAATCTCTGCTATTGAATTTATGACCAAGGGCCCATTTGGTTTAGATTTTAGTAGAATGAGAAGTAAAAACACACAAACCGAGGTAAATATTAATGGGTGAGATTATTAATGCACAAAAATCGAGATCATCCAATGGAAGAAAATATTTTTAGCTTCGGTAAAAAGTAATTTTAACCAAAACAAAATCCAAAAAAATGGGCTCCAAATATTTGTGACGAAGAATCGTCAGAGAATGTCCATGTTATTCAGAGGAGGTGGTAAATGGGTTTGTGAATTGTGATTGAGCCTTTGTTTGAAATTTTTATATTATGTAAACATTGCTCATTTACAAGGCGAATATCTTTCACGATTTTGTCTTTCTGGCATTCACAAATAGTAGACAGTTAAAATATAGGTGGTTTAGTTAATTACACATGGAGTATTGCAGATTTAAATTTTTGGTGGACAGCTGAATATACATGATATACGCTAATAAACCTGATTAGTGCTGAATAATCAACTTGAATGCAACAGTATAGTTGATAGAAAAAAAGAGAGTACACCATTATATTATGTTATCAGAAAGTGACTTCTCATCATATGTTGTGTAGAAAGGGAATTGACTGTTTCTCTGTTTTCCAATTCAATGATAGTTAACAAATAAATTATTTATGCTTCACCTGATGTTGGTTGTTTTCAATAATACCTATTGGATTTAAATGTTTTAGGTCTGTCCTATAGTCATAGAAGATCTGCTTTTCTTGTTTCTTCCTATTCTTACAAGAGAAAACTATTATAAAAAAAATCAAATGCTGATCAATTGAAGGAGATATCATATGAACAATTCTCAGTTGTCCATTTACAAATTTCTCCTTGAATCACCTGGGATGTTGTTATGATTTGAAATTTCTATTTAGTTTCTTTATATTTTTGCACAATCTCTTTTATCTTCCCAAGGTGACATTCCCTTACTAGTTTATATGATTTTGATGAAATACAAACTTCTGGTGCAGGATTATACTGTCTTTTGTTTGACTGTCATCCAGTCTGACGACGACTATGCTACCATTGGACGTGAGTTTACCACTGCCTGCAATATCTGAAACTAAATTTGCATACCCTCCCTCTCTTTAGGGCATTCATTTTCTTTTCCAGTTTTTTAAGATTTATTTTTCTTTTATCTTTGTTGTTCTCTCTAAAACCATGAATGTGATGCCTCCAACAAGTTTGAGATCAAATGCACGTAGTTGCTCAACATGAACATGTAAAAATGCAAATAAACACTTTTACTGGCAGACAATGATTGTTGCCTTCTATTGACATATTTTTGTTTCAGAAAACTTCCTGATAGGTTATCGCATGGTCTTTGATAGGGAGAATCTACGGTTTGGCTGGTCTAGATCCAATTGTGAGTACTTTTTCCACTTTAAAATTTAGTATTTAACATAAATTTTCCCAAATCTTGGTGAAAATGATCTCCTGTTTATTTTGTATTAACGAAAGGAGGTTTCTCAAATCAAACATTGTGGGATTATCTTATGTTTTTCATGCTTTTATCTATATCCTTTTCATTTGCTTCTAGTCTATGAATGTAAGGTGTAGTTGATTCTAATCTCTCAAACTGCAGGTCAAGATAGCAGCAAAGGAGATAATAGAGCAAATTTCACATCACCTTCCTCCAGTACTGGATCACCAAACCCTTTACCTGCGAATCAGCAGCAGAATGTCCCTAAGACTCATGCCGTACCACCTGCTATTGCTGGACAAGCTTCTCCCAAACCCTCTGCAGCTACACCCGGTCTTAACTGTTGGCATTTGTTAAATTCATTATCACTGTTGTGTTATCTTTTGCTGTTTCTATTTGGTTGATGTTCTTCTGATCTACTAGACTTTTATGGGGTTTATTACTTCAGTTTTGTAGGCTGTTGTATGTACTGGGGGTAAGGGGTTTAGTGAATAGTGAGAGATGTCTTGTTTTTTTTTTTTTTTGGTATATTTTTTCGGTTTGTAGGTAGGTCTTTTTAATTCTCTATCATGTGTATGATTCTATTAATACGGCTAGTGCAGTTCTCCCCTTTTGCAAAACCTGTCCTTATCAAGTGATATGTTAATTACTCAGTGCTTTGCCACTACTGTAGCTGGTAGAAATAGCTTAACACTAGTGCAGCACGGATTTGGATTTTGTAAAATCAGGAACCTCTACATAACTACATTCATGCTTGTCACGTAATTTGAGTTGTTTGATCAAGATTGAACTGCTACAAATTAATTGATTGAATAAAGGTTGTCCGCGGTCAAGATTGGCTATATTTAAGGGGTTTTGAGGCTTGATGTCATTCATGATGCTATCTCTTCGAGTCTTCAAATACTGTAATTGTGAGCTATATGCAATACATAAAATTTAGTAACCTCTCGGTCTTAAAAACATTCAACAATATCTCAAGTAACTAGGTTGCAAAATTGTTGCAAAATCTCCACTAATCAATGAAAGTAATTTGGTCAAGCAACTTAACATGAATGACTTTCATATAAGTGTACTTAAATGTGAACCAGATTTCGTGTGGCCTAACTAGACATAACTACGTGAATATTGTGACCATATATGAACGTGTATACATGAATCCTCACATGACATGAAGTATGGTATCAAACATAGCATGATGTGAAACATGACATAGAAAATGACATGACATGGAACATGAACCATAACCTGAGTATAACATAATCATGAACATGAACTTGATTTTTTGAGTCCTTTATTATTAACATCTAATGCACTGAGATATTTACTGAACGTGCATGCAGTAGCACGCAATTGAGCTCGTCTGGCCCACTGAGGCAAGGTTCCTTACCACTGGAGCACTGTCTTATGCCCCCTGAAGGGCAAATTTTGAATCTGATGTTTGAGATTTGCCCGCTTTAATGGAAGGGAAATCTACTCACTTACACAACCAACTGGCTGAAGGGGGAACAATGTCGGTTGAGTTGCCTTATGGCTTCCCAATCTAAATTGAGTGTTTTTATATTGCATATCATGAAATTATCAATATTGAATTGACTTAAGTGCTCAACCCCCCAGCATTGCAAGGTCATTACCATTAGCTTATCATTTATAAACCATTCATTATTTAGTACATGATCTTTAATTTCATACTTAATGGATTTGAGTGAAATTGGTGCTATTTGAAAGCTAACGTTGAGCTGTAGAATACTGTAGAAGACCTTGAGAGCTAATTCCTCTGCCAGGCTCTCCTTGGAGCGAAATTTCTCTCTTTGCAGTGAGAAGGGCACATATATGTTACTACAATGTTTTCGCTTTTCGCTGGAGCGAAAATATTTCGTTGCAGCAAAAATGGCAAATGCAGAATCACAAATTCTACCCCATTCTCAACATTTCCTCCGAATCCAACCCACTTCAAGGTTTCATTCCTTCTCATACAAGTTCAAACACTCAAGAATCAACATCCAAACCACAATCCAATATCAAAATCACACAATTTTAACACATGCATTATCAAAACTCACATGCACATTCAATTCCTCAATTAGCCGAAACTAAACAAGCATCAAGGGAACACATTCATGATATTCATCATCATCATCATCTTAAACATGAAACTGAAACTAACATCAACCTTATTCAATATCATAATAACATGCATGCAATGATTCACTTGAACATCACTCAAACATGCACTCTCTTCATACATTAAGTGGAGTTTTGGTGAGGTTACCTAAAGCTACAAGGTGAATTTCACCATTGCAAGCTTTATTCTAAGCTTCTTGAGCCTCCACCTCTTTTCCCTCCTTGCTGCCTTCCTCTCTTAAATTCAGTCTCCCTATTGATCATCCCCAAATTTTTGAATCCTAGTAGTTAGAAGGGCAAGGGCAAGTTCTGGGTGCGCGACAGTTCATTCGAATTTTAGAATCTGGTAGTTCACTCCAAATCGATTCAAGAATTCAAATGAGTTTTTTTTGGGTTCCAAGCAATTAATTTCATTACACAAAGTAAGAAAAACTTCCCAGAAATACAACATCATTCAGCGTGGGTAACATAATCCTTGTAAATCCAATCAGTACTATAGTACACAAAGAATCAGAAAACTAGAACAGGTACACCTGTTTGGTCACAAAAAAAATTGGAACATAATCACCCTTGTTCAGAAAGGGTGAAACCCACCAATTAAAATAGGAATGGGCAGCATTGTCAATTCCAAACTTGAGAGGGGATGGAAACCTTAGCAACCTGAATTCTTGACATAGTAGAGCAGGACATGTTCAAGACCTTAACATTATTAATTTTAAACTAACGACGGAGACTGAAGTGCATAACAAATCACAATCTTTGGGGCTTATATAAATCTCCAAAATTCTTAACAATTACATATGAGCACTCTTCAAAAACTTAAGAACCGAAGCGCCCTTTCACTCAACCTGTAACTTCTTTTTTAATGTTTTAGGAAATCAGTAGTACGTATATATATTTTTGAAACAAAAAGAATCAAAAAAAAATTTTGGGCTTGAAAAAAAATCAAAACTAGAATAATAAATGTGAGTAATATATGAAAATGATTATTATTACAACAAAATGAAATACTATAAAATGCATTTCACTATGAATCAACAATCTTATTATAAACTATTGTTAACACCATAACATTTTAACTATGAGATTATATATGTTAATAGACTGATATTGTTCTTTTTTAAGACTAGCTAAGAGTATATGTTTAGGTATTTTTACTTTCAAGGTATGTTGAATTATTTGATTTTGTATTTATAAATTAAAAATTAGATATTGTTTCAAAAAGTTTAAAAACCGCTTTACACAGCTAAAAATTATCTTAAAAATTGCTTCTCACAACAAATATATCCAAACAAAAATTAATTATATTTGAGACAATCGATTCTTTTTTACAACTATTTTTCACAATTAATTCAAACACATTCTAATTCATTGATTACTTTGATGGTTGTGGAAGAATATCCTAAATTAAACATTAATAACTCAATAAAATAAAATAAAATAGTGTTTTAGTCTTTGCACTATCCCAAACCATACACTAAAAAAATCCGTTTTGTGACTAACAAAATTGATCGCTAAATTTACTTATTCGGTTACTAAATATATTAGCGACAGAATTAACAATCGAAACGGCTAACAATGTCATGTTTAACGATCAATAGTCTTACTCATTTGATCGCTAAATCAATATTTTTTTCGTGATAATTATTTTTTGCACAAACATAGATGATTTCATCATAAACCCTATTCAATGAAGCAAAAAAATGTTGCCAACTAATGGTGATTCGCTTCACTTCTTTGTGCTCTATTCTATTTCATATTTCATATCATAATAAAAAAAATAATGAAATGAGCCAACCAAAGCATGTGTGACTCTTTCCTTAGACTCATGAATCTCTTCGCCTCCCACCCTTTTCTCCTTTCATCCATTTATAGCCATTCCCTTCCCTCTCTCCTATCCAACTCGCCCTTCTTTTAAGCCTCTTCTTACATGTTTTCATATAATTATTATTATATTAAATAATTTTCTACCCTTTTTCATTCCTAAAAAAAATTAAAATACAAAATTAAAAGAGGGCAATTTAGATCTTCTCCTACCCAGATTCTGCATTTCCTATTTCTGCATGCATACGTATGCACAAATGTTATTATTATAGATAATACAACAACTCACCGTCGAGATTATGGGTCGTGTTAAACTTGAGATAAAGAGAATAGAGAACGTAACCAATCGACAAGTTACGTTCTCTAAACGCAGAAATGGCCTCATCAAGAAAGCTTACGAATTATCCATCCTTTGCGACATTGATATTGCTCTTATCATGTTCTCTCCATCGGGAAAAGTTAGCCACTTTTCCGGACGAAGAAGGTGCACAATCTTTATTCTGATTGACCCATTGATTTCTTCTTCAAACCATAGATTTAATTAAATTTTGTGATCAATCTCTTTGACGAAATTTGTTTGTTAATTATGTATTTTACCTCTTTGTATATGAAATATATCTACTTATTTATTAATTTTTTATTTTGAAAAATTAACAATGAATGCAATAGGTTAATGCCATGGATCCATTTTAAGAAAACTTGTTCCTTCTCCATTTTCTTCCCATAATTTGCACTTCAATGGGTTTATGAACATGAATATTGCAAGTAATAACCTGTCACATTATTTTCTGTATGACTCATAACTAGGGGATTAGGATTGAGATTGTTCTTAATCAATTAACTTTCCTTTTTTTTTTTTATTTCTTTCATTTTGTGATTTCGTAAAGTTGTTAAGCAGTTAGTTTGTTAATGTTCTACGTATTTTAGTGGAATGAGCTTATATCAATATAATGTCCTTTGTAATAGGATCTTGACCAATATATGCTATTGATTCTTTGCCTTAAATTAAAATTTTCCATAGCCATCACAATTAATTTCTTTTTGGTGAAAACCTTCACAATTTACTATTGCATAGGAGCAACAAATGATTTACTATTTTTTATTTTGATTAAAATTTGGTTCCTACTAGTGGTGATGAGATTTGAATATTATATATTATGAGTTTTAATGATTTATTGTTTTTGTTGTGGTAATCTCAGGATCGAAGATGTTTTTACTCGTTACATTAATCTTCCTGATCAAGAAAGAGATAAGTATGTTTGAATGGTTGTTCTTAATTTCCTATTTAACGAATTTGACTTTTTAATTTGATTATTTATAGTAATTTGTTCCTAGCAGCGCTGTAAGTTTTCCTGAGCTTCCATACCGCAGGTATTTATACTCTCCATCTCAAGAATGGATTCAAATCACGTGTTCCCAGATCATATCCCACCAATAGAATATCGTCACGTCATTAAAAATATTTCCTTTAATTTTAATCTTTAATTTCCTAATAGAATTTTTTAATGACGTGACGATATTTTATCGTGGGACATGATTGAGGACATGATTTGAGGACACCTGATTTGAATCCCTCAAAAACTCTGTTCTTTTCATAAGTTTATTAGAATAGCTTATTAAATTAACATATTTTTTACTTATTTAAACAAATTTAATAATTTAATCTATGTATTAGCTCCTATTTAATAAGAATTTATTATATAAATACTTAATCTGTGTTTTCGAATTTACTATTTTACTTATTTTTATCCTAATATTCATTTGTAATTTGTTGGTTACTTATACATTTATTTATTAATTTTGCAGGGGTATTCAAAACAAGGAGGTAACTTCACTAACTATAATTAATGGCATTAAACACAGTTAATATTATGCCACTCTCATGTGTTGGTTGCTGCTACTCTTATTTGGTTATGTTTTTTTTTCTTAATATTTATAAGTTATTAATTTTATTACTAAAATAAAAAATATATTTTAAATAAAAAATAATTTTTAAAAAGAGTGTAGCTAGAGACAAATGAATTGACAATATACTCATTCTGAAATTAAACCCTTTCCAAAAAATTTGAGAATGAATTAGTTGAAAATTTACAATATTTCAAGAAATAAAAGATCAACAATTGAAATAACTACAAATCTAACTGACGGTGAACATTAATTCACTTGGTTATGTACCAAGTCTTTAAATATCTGTGTGAGTATTTATTGATAAAAAATTACAAATCTAACTAATTTATAAATTTTTGGGTATCCAACAGTATTTGCTTAGGACCCTACAGCAACTGAGAAGTGAAAATGACATAGCTCTTCAGCTAGCCAAGTTAGTAAATAAGTTTGATGTTTGAATTTTCTTTTGAATATTTTTTGAAAGAATTTTTTATGATTAATTCGATGGTGCTAATTTTTTTCTCCTAATGTTTAATTTCATCTCCTGCTTCAAAAAAGTCCGGGTGATATTAACTCGGAGATTGAGGTGAGTAAACTCTGCTATATGAACTAACTATTTTTTTTTTTTTTTGAATATTCTCTGTTTTACAGTATTGTCTTATTTTTTCCCCTACAAAAAAAAAAAGAATAAAATGTTGATTTTTTGTCTTATCTCTTAAGTGTTAACCGTATGTGTGTGATTGAGTTAGTTAGCGTCACTAACAACTTTTTATTTTTTGGTGAAAAGCGTCACTAACAACTTTTTTGATATATTATTCTGAGAAATGGTAACAAAAGACCTAATTTTAGTTATGGAAAGATTGTTGTGTAACTATTTTAATTGTTAAAAGGTTAAAAATATCACCAAATTGATTCAATCCATGCTATTTTTATTTTATTTATTTTTTATTTTTCGTTTTTCTTATTATCTTGAAATTATCTTGTTAATTAGGAACTCCAACAAGAAGTTAGCAGGTTGCAGCAACAACTTCAAATGGCCGAGGAGCAGATAAGGTTCCCTGAAAACAAAATCAATTTTTATTTATTTATTTATTTATTTTTAAAATAATACTGTTCTAGTATTTAATTTTTTTACTTATTTTTTTTGAATAATGGTTTTAATATTGAAATGATAATGATAATTATCATAGGGTATATGAACCTGATACATTAAAGATGACATCCATGGCAGAGCTGGAAACCAACGAAAAGAACCTTGTGGATACCTTGACACGTGTCATGCAGAGAAAGGTTTCATTTCCGTTTATCTTTTTTTTTTTTTTTCACAATATTCTGTTTTTTATTATTTTATTTTATTGGTTTTTATGTGATTAATTAACTGTCGGAAAAATGTGAATGCAGGAATTTCTTCTAAGCAATCATCTATCTTCATATGATCCATCTGGTATTCAGGTAATTAACTAGATGCAATTATTAATTTTAGTGATTCAATAGTTTTGTGAGTGTAATAATAAGAAATTCATATAGTAATTCCTCTGTTCCTATTTATCTATTTGGAGAGAGAACTTTTCTTTGTTTTATCTTTTAATTGTAATTTTGTAATAATGTTTTATCTTTTTTGTAATAATAAGTTGTCGTATCTTTTAATTGTAATTTTATCAATTCTATCCTTATTTTTAATTGGATGTTAATCAATGCTCACTATTTCACCGATCAAACCATGAGAGATAAGGGATATTATTAAGGGTTTAAAATTTATTTTGAGAAAAAATATAATAATTAATGTATTTTTTAATATATGTGATTTTCTCTCTTTGGACAGTTAAATAAGAACGAAGTAAGTATATGTTTGTAATTTTAAATAAATTAATTAAAATTAAAAAATTGTTTCAGGGAATGCCAACTTCTTTCGAGAATGTGAGTTGGTTGCAGGATGGTAGTCAGAACCATCCCCAAATTTTTGACGCATCAGCTCCTTTGGATCCTCTCAGGTTTCAATTTCACGTTTTTTTTTCAGATTCAGATTAATATTTATTTCTTTTAATTTTAAATTGTAGAGTTATATTAGAAAAGAGAGATATAAAAATTAAAAAAATATTAAAAATAATATGATAAATAAATAAAAGAAAGAATAAAAAAATGAGTTATAAAATAAATTAGGTGAATGAATAATTATCATATTATGTAACATGATGGTGATGATATATATGTTCAGGGATTTATCCACCACGGTGTATGGTTCATTTTCACAAGGGACGAGTTCAAATCCAAACCCACAAGGCATGACAGAATGCCACGTGGCAAATCCAAGCGACGGAAACCTCTCAGCATGGCCACAAGGATACACTATGTATCCTCATCATATTCAACATGACATGGTGGGACATCATCATGACATGCCAGATTTGATGCCACACGGACAAGTCAATCTTCCAATCACAGCCTCACACGTGGAACCACCTAAGAACGAACCTTCAGATTATGATCAGTGTAAACAACAACCCCATCATCATCAGCTTAATGCTCAATGACACACATACATGATTGAGAAGCAAAGTCCCATTCTTAAGTATTTTTCATCTTATAAATATGAAGCTAATTGTTGCCAGTTGCAAAATGCAATGTTAGATTCGTATGTGTAAGATTAGCAACATGATGATCATGTGCATAAAAATTGTATAAGTGATGGTGATTGTATTACCTCAAAAAAAAAAAAAAAATAGCGAGAAAGAAACGACAGACAATTCTTTTAATCCTTCTCCTATGTAGGAAGGTACCAATTTTGTGATAATAAAAATCACAACAAAAGAAAATTCTTATACTTAGGTTTTATCATCAGCTTAGCCACCTTATATTGAAGGTTAATATAAATTGTATAACAAATTAATAGTTATATATAATTTTATACTAATAATGTTTTTAAAAAAATATATATTATCTGTTAATATAAACATTATATACTTAAGTTATATCAGTAGATTATTAAAGGAATTGATGAATTCATAACAGATAAAGAGAAAGATGAGCTGAATGTTCCTCATTTTATTATCAATGTGTTATATTGAATTGCATTACAAAAGGAAAAGAAAAAACTACTTATATACATGAAGGTGTAATAATGGATGTAATAATAATTAAGAGGGTAAATAAAACTAACATACATAACTACCTGCCATGGTTAACAAAGGAGCTAACCAACTCTCCTAAGTAACCTTTCCTAAAATAGAAGAATCTATTTGATTTATATCTTTACAAGAAGTATTAAAATTTGGTTTATCCTTCAATATCCGCCGCAAGTTGGGGGTAAATGTTGTTTACTCTCGACTTGGACAAAAGGCGACTGAAGGCTATAGGTTCAAAAGGTTTAGTAAAAATGTCGATTACGATGTTTGATGTTTAGAACTGATAGGAAACAGGTGAATTATTTGTCGCAGCTTTTTCCTTGTAATTTGACAAACAATCTCAACGTGGTTTGTCCTTGCATGGAACATAGCATTTTGAACAATGTAACACGTTGATTGGTTACATTGTCACCATACAAGAGAGCAGGCTCGGTGAAGGGAACAACAAGATCTTCTGACAGATTGGTAAGCCACTGAACTTTACAAGTAGTAGCAGCCATTGCCCTATATTCAGCTTTTGTGCTGGATCTAGACATGGTTGTATGTTCTTTGCTTTTCCAGGACACTATGGAGTCACATAGGAAGATACAATAGCGCTTTAAAAATATAATCTCCTTGTTTGATTGAATTTAGCATAATCACTATTGGTGAAGGCTTTATTTTAGATTGCCAAGGTCCTTTATTTTGAAAGACTGATAAAGTAACTTTTTCAAAAGTATGATATTAGCATGATTAGTGCCGACAAGTATAAGGTCATCAACATATATAAGAATGGTAGTAAACAAGCTATTTGAATGCTTAGTAAACAAAGAATGGTCATGCTTAGATTGAATATAAAGCAAATTATGAAAAATAAAACATTAAGCTTAGTAAATCATTGCTAGCTTGTTTTAGGCCATAAAGAAATTTGTGTAGTTTACACACTACATTTGACTCTTGAACATCAAGGTCTTGAGGGATGGTCATGTATACCTCCTCATTAAGATCTCCATGCAAAAAAATTATTGTTAATATCAAGTTTTTATGTACAATTCTTAGTTTAAATAAGATGCAATGCTACGGAGAAGTCTTACCGAGCTTAATTTGCTAACTGGAGCAAATGTGTCAAAGTATTCAATACCTTCAATTTGATTATACTCTTTAGCAATCAAACGGTTCCTATACCTTTCAATAGTACCATCGGACATATACTTTATTTTATAAATCTATTTGGACCTATAGGAGCCTTTCCTTTGGGCAAAGGAACAAGGGACCATGTCCCATTGTTAGCAAGAGCAGAGAGCACATCATGCATGGACTTTTTCCATTCAGGGTTCTTGATAGCTTTCTTTTGGGTCTTTGGTTCATTTTGGACAGAAATGTTAAGAACAAATTTGGAGTAAAGTGTAGGTAGATAAGAGAACATAATTGATGAAAGATGAGAGAGGATACTGACATCTTTAGCATTTACAGGTTTAGTTCTAGCAAGGAGTTGTAGTGAAAATCCTTGTAATCAGAAGGAAAGATTTTTGTTCTTGTTGATTTTCTTTTTGCAATAGTTTAAGTGCTTTCAATAGAAGAGTTGTCAGGATGTACATGAATAACAAGTTCATTATGTAAGTGGTTGTCAGAAGGCATAGTAGAAGGAACAGAACCAATTGCATTATTTATTATGCCACAAGATGCATTATCATGATTGGTGTCATGATCTTCACTATGAGTGTTCTTATCACATGGAACACTATTAGATGTTGTAGAATGTATGTAAGGAAATACGTGTTCATAGAAATTATTTTTTTTGGAAATGAAAACATCTCTAGTGTGTATGTCAAGGATAATACTCTTTAGTACCATGATTCCGTTAAGTACTAGCAAAGCATAGGGAACCAAACACCTTTAGGTCAAGTAAAGTAGGAGGTATGCCATGTAACAATTGAAAAGAAGAAAAATCATGCAACACAACAGAAGGCATTTTGTTAACATAACCAAGAGAGTGGCATGGAAGACATCATGAGACATGTAGAATGTAGGGATATTTGAATGACTCATGATGGTCCTAGTCACATTAAGAATGTGCCTATGTTTCCTTTCTATCACAGAATTTTATTGTGGTGTCTTGACACTTGATGTTTGATGTAATATGCCATGAGATGCATAAAAATATGGCATGACGAACTCAAGTCCATTGTCATATTAAATAATTTTGATGTGTTTTTTAAATTGAGTTAGTGCATATGCAATGAAGTGATGAATGAGCTTTCTGATCTCAGACTTAGAATGCATGCAATGAACTCATGTATGTCTAGAAAGACGTCATCCACAACGGTAAGGAAACATTCTATGTGCATGGATGAAATAAAATGAAATTAGAGCCAAAGTGTCCATGTGAACAAGATCAAAGATAGGTGGATATTTAGTATTACTTTTGCCGAAAGAAAGACGAGTTTGTTTGCCAAAATAACGTGAATCACATACAAATTTATTATTGAATTTGACATAAAGGAATTGTTTGTGGATCATGTATCAAACATCATTACTGGGGTGATCCAATCTATAATGTCAAAAATAAAAATTATTATTAGTTTATGTACATGAGAACTTATAGTAGAAACAATATTTTCTAAGTCTAAGCTATGCTTAAAAACATATAGGCTATTTCTTGCATCAGCATGCCCAATCATCCTCATGGGATGTTTGTCTTACATGGAGTAAGGGGTTCTCTAGAAAAAAAATTGCATGTTGAGGGATTTAACAAGCTTATTAATAGAAATGATGTTGGAATGGAAATTTGGAATAGGCAGAACATCATCCAAGTAAAAATTATCAATGAAAAGAACTTTATCATAGAGAGTTTGTGAAGTGTGTGGCTTAATAGTTAAATTTACTGGTTTTGGTGGCTAAGTTGGTTAGGATGTTATTAACTAACTAACTAACTTCATCTTCCTCGATTCCATGAACTTCTTTTATCCTTGATTCATGCATACAGTTGATTCTTAGTCTCTTTGTAGTGTGTGAATTGTTACAAGATTTCAGAAACTATTCTAAGTTAGAATCCTAGTGTGTGAGTGATATCAAGTCATAGTTTAGAGATGAAAACATAAGAATCTCATAAGTGTTAATCATGCTTATCTTGTTGTGCATTCTTCTTGGAGATTAATAAAAGTTAAGCTGCTCTCTCTCGTGGATGTAGGACTACATTGGGCTAAACCACATGTATCAAGTTTTTTCCCTTCTTCCGTTATTTCTCTTTTATTGGTTTAATTGTTCAATTTTGCTGCATGTTTCTGTTTTGACGTTTCTGCATTTTCTTCGGTCAGTCTGTGTGTTTGTGCTTTTGGTTGTCTTTTAGATTCTTTAGACCTTGAAGGACCAACAGAGTTGCAACAGAATTCTCACCATTTGGAAGTTTCATAGTGATAGGGGAAATAATGGAATGATAATAGCTGAAAAGCAGCAGTAACATACTTGTTTTTAAACTTGAAATTTGAAGGGAAATCGTGTTTAAAGTAGGTTGCTAAGGTGTGATTTTCCTTACCATAGAAGGTACAAATCTTACCATTGAAGGTGAATTTTTTTTATTACATTTGCCTTTTTCACGGGATTGATCATTTACATTGGTGGAATTCTATTTCCAGCTATTGTTAATAGCAGAACTAGTGAACAAGGGCTTGGCATTAAGAAAGGATGAAGGGTGTTGGCTGTTGGTTTGCTTGAGTTCTTGTTGTAAGATCATTGAAAAAACTTTAGCTATGGAAGGCATAGGTTCAAGCATCAAAATGTTGCTTCTGACCATGTCATATTTGTCATTCAATCCTTTCAATATACAAATGACACACTCATAGTCATTGTATGCTTGAAAACTACTCATCAACGGGAAACGACCGTCTTAAAGAATGGATTCTTGAAGTAAATATGAAATTATGAAATAGTCCCCTTTTAAGTATCGTTCTTTGAGATCTCTCCATAAATATGGAGCTTTATCAATGTGATAGGCGCTCTTAGCAATCTGTATAGAGACTGATTTGGTAAAACACCTCAAGATCATTGTGTTATTGCGAACCTAAACTATGTAGAGAAGAAGATTAGTGGGTTCAGGAACAAGTTTGATGTCATCGACATAACCAAATTTTCTTTGGAAAGAAAATGTCTTGTCATCTCACAGCTCCATTATGGATAATTGGATCCATCAAGCACTGTGCTTGTGGCCACTGCACCTGGTTGTTCACTAGGATACATATAGTATAAGCTAGATGGCTTGTGAAGAACTTCATTCTTGTCCTTGGAGATGTGTATAGGATCAACAACAGCCATGATTGCAGGATGGAGAAGATGGATTGCGGAAGACAAGATGAACCTCACTCTCATGGAGGCCTCGAATACCATAAAGAAGTTGATGAGTTCATGACAAATACCGAGAAAGATGAGTTGAATGTTCCTCATTTTGTTATCAATGTGTTATATTGAGTTATATTACAAAAGGAAAAGAAGAAACTACTTATATACATGAAGGTTCAACGGATGTAAATACCTACCATGATTAACAGGGAATCTAACCAACTCTTCTAACTAACCTTTCCTAAAATAGAAGAATCTATTTGATCTATATCTTTACAAGAAGTATCAAACTGTGATTTATCCTTCAATAATTATGTTAGATAAAATATACTCTAACAAATGAATGGACATTCTCTTTTATCTAATGTGTCCAAGGACACAGTTGCCACAAGTTATTAATTAATAGGTAAATCAAATCTAATCGTTCCTTTGGATGGGTGGAAAAAAAAATAGAAAATACCAGGAGAGGAAAAACTACTACAAAAGATTTTTTTCTCGTTTGGATAATAAGATAAAATACATTGGAAATATAAAATGTGCTGCAAATCATTTGAGATAAATTTTCTATGTAGACGAGAAAACATGAGAGTGCTTATTACAATTTCAACCTTTCCTTGCTTCACACCTATGGCACAAAACATAAAAAAATACTATAAACTGGTGAGGGCTTTTTTTGGCTTGAAGTAAAGGTGGGAAGCTACATTGGTGTAGGGGCGAGATTTGTCAACAGCTATGGGCGATGGTGGTTGCTATAGGGTGGCTATGGGTGATTTGGGGCTTTGGGCTTACAACTTAGGGCTATTATTTTATAACTTAAGATTAATACTATAAATTATCATTATATTGTTACTTAATTATTATTCAACTTAAAGTTAATCATTTAACTTAAATGGCTTGGATTTTGAATTCATAATTTTTTCTTAAATGTTTTGTAATTTTTAATGAGGATAGATTTGAATTATGCAATTCTTAAACTTCCCACAATCACAATATTAATTTTTTAAAAATAAATCAGGAACTTTCCACAATAAAACAATAAGAGAAGCATAAAATACTTTAATTTTTTTTAAAAAAATACTTTTATTGCAAAAACTTGCACCACCGTAATTCCACAATCATTGAAGTTCATCAATCAATGGTCGCAAGTAGAAATTGTTAGACAATGGCTTCTATGCAAAAAGGGAGAGGATGTGAGAGGTGAATTGAGTTTAAAAACTTTTCGTAAAAACTTTTCTAAAAAATACATGCTAGCTTTTGTATTGGACACTTTCGAAAGATATAGCAAGAATAGAAGATGAAGATGAATGCTAAAAAAACCAAATGTAATGCACAAAGAAAAGAGTTTAGGGTTAGAGAAATTAACATCAAGATATATATTGGTTCGATCATAAAATTTGCTTGTGTTCTAAATCTAGTCTTCAAACAGCACCGTAAAAAATTTGTATTAATTCTTCAAAAATCAATCCACATTAAGAGTACTCCCCACACTTAATCCCTCACCAATGTAGAGCTTTAACTAGGGATACCTCACTCTTAACTAGAGACTAATTTGATTCTTTCACAATTTTAGCTCTTAACTTGAGAAATTTAGAAATGTTACCCAACTCAATCATAAACAGCCGTGTCTTTGAGGATTGAACTCAACCACGTGGTTAAAAGACACTTATCCCTCTACCAAACCAAGATTTAAGATGGCTTTTATTTTATAGTGCTCAATTTTTTATTCGTCAACCCCATCTAAATTAGTGTTTTTTTTCGAAAATATTGTTTACTTTAATATGAATTACTCAATCATTACTAGTTAATTTAAAGTATTTTAGTGTTTAGTTTAGATTAGCTTTTCATAAATACCCATTAATTTTGATACATGGAGATAAGCCAAAAGTTTGAAATAAAATTAGCTAAATGATTTTTATGATAAATTTAAAATTGGATAAAAGAAAAAACATATGCTTGTAATTATATTTTTAGATTCTCAAAATATTTTTTACATTTTCTTTATTTCCTAGCTGAGTCGACGACCAATCTTTTCGAGAGGTAGATAAAAACTCTCCATTCATTAAATTACAGTAAAATTGTTTAAACCAATATGTACAAATGCTTTAAATGTTTATATTTTTAATATTAATAAGTTATTGTTTTACAAATAATTTATTAAAATGATTTCAATTTATATTTTGTATTTTATTTATACTTTTAAATATCTGTGTAATTCACACGATATATCTGTTTCCAGCATTTTCAGTTTTTCCTTTGTAAAATTTTAGAAAAAAAAAACAGAAAATAAAAATACAAACCAAACAGCCCCTAAATATTTCTAAAATGCTTTCCTAATACTTCTTTTACAAATTTATCTTTTTTTTTTTTATATTCTTTACAAATTTAATTTATCTTAGAGAGAAACAAAAGGCTAAATAAAAGGCAAGCACATTTAATACATTTAAAATTTATATAATTACATTTTTATTCTTTTTTCTCTTGGAACTTTGGCATATAGTCGTCAATATGAGTCACAACCCGTGAGTTAACCCGGCTCACTGCGGGTTAGAGCCAGGTTAGGTTACAAAAAATTTAGCTCGTTTTACTGTATAACCCGTATCACTCAACCCGCAGCTCACACGGGTTAGAGCCGGGTTGGCCCGTGGGTTGAGTTAACTTTTTTAAAAAATATATTAAACTTCAGTTTAGCTTCCTCTTCCTCGTGAACTTCAACCTAAAATAAAATACACTTAATTTTTTCACTCCCTTCCAAAGAGCAAAGACCTTAGGTTAGACACCAAACTCTCTCTTTCTCAGTTCTCAGCCGTGTTGTGCCTGTCTGCGCCATCGCCGTTGCTGCCTCAAGCTCTTGCTTCCTCGCCGTCACTGTCACCGTCGTCGTCAGTTGATTCTTCGGTCCTCACCTTCGTTTTTCCTCCGCTGCTTCCCGTCTGTTCTTCTTCAAAAAAGTGAGGGTTTGATTTTATACATAGTCACATAATTCGCTTACACTCATGGGAACAGCGAATTGGTTCGTGGGTACCAATTCGCGGTACTTTGGGGAATTGGTACACTCCAATTCGTTTTGGAATTCCCCTGCAATGGCGTACCAAGTTGAAGCTTAGTATTTTACTCATTGACTGGATTTTGGGTATTGGGAGGACGATGGAGGCGCTGCAGTGGGCGATTGTAGTGCCGAAAGTTTAACACTTTTTAAAGCTGATTCTTTGCACAGTGCAAAGCAATAGAGAAAGATGAATTTTGTACGGCTTCCATTCTTAAACAAAAACATGAAGCCGTTAAACGGTATCGATGATTGTAGAGAGAAAGCTATACTATGTAGAAAAGGGAGTTCAGAGAGTCACACTCTAAACTCTTCTAAGTACTAAATTCCACCGTTCTCACTTTCTTTTGTTTTCTTTTTTTGTTTCAAAATTTTTATTTTACTATTTGTTTCTACTTCTTGAAAATTGAGAATACTAATTAGTAATTACAACTACCAGTATTGTGAAAATGTCAAGAGTTAGTCTCAGTATTCAACAAACCTTTGAAATTTAATTAATTTACCATAAAAATGACAAATTAATACTAGTACTAGTATCTTTATTTCTATTACATACATAATTAAATATATTTCTATTTATTTCAATTGCGTTAGAATTTTCATTTAAATAATATCTTGTTTCTATTTTTTAAAACTAATTTTTACTATGTATGTATTATATATTTATAACTTACCAATTTTTTATTAGTAACAAACTGATTAATATATTAAGACGTACTGCGAACCCAATCAGCGTACCTACTAAGTATACCCCCGACGAACCAGGTTCTTTTTATGTAGCGAACCACGTACCCGAACCCGTACCATGTACCGGGTAGTACCGCGAATTATGTGACTATGATTTTATATTTCTATCTATGTTGTTTTGGGACTTGGATTAATAAAATAAAAATTTGAAAAGAAACCCAAACACCTCGTTCACGCTATTCACAAAAGAAAAACCCTTGTTCATGCTTTCTTCTTGTGTCAAAAACTTATTTTCCCATCACAACAGTATTTGGGTCATTTTTTTACTCTAATTTTTTTTTTTAAAATTTTTTGTTAGTTTGATCAGCCAGCTCGTTTAACCCACAACTCGGAGTGCATTGGGTTGATGAAATTATGGCTCGCAATCCGTGTGAGCCAACTCACGTGAGCTAAATTTTTTTTCAACCCGTGGTGAACCAATCTGTGTGAGCCGAGTTGGCTCACTTTGACGGCTCTACTTTGGCAGTGCCTTTTTCATTTTTAGTTGAGTTAAAAATTTATACATTAAGTGCCTAATTTGATTGAAATTATTTTATCACCATAAATGGACATTGATTCAAAGAAAAAATAAATGTTTCTATTGAACATGTGGAGGACACCCGCAACAAAGTCAAAACCGTTTATTTTGTTTCGGATAATTCTAAATCCTCCTATTTACTCATTAAAGAATGCTTTCAATGCTTTTTATATTTTTAAAGTTGAAAGTGCATTTAATTTCATACTTTATATGATATTAGGAGAATAAGTAAAAAAATTATTAGGAAGATATAACATTGTTCATTTTGTTTCATACCACTTGTCTCCTTAAATAGAAACTTAAAGAAGCTAATTAAGACGACTAATTTTGAATTATAGAAACTCTAATTCACTTCTTTTTCATTAATACCAAATATTACTCTAAATGATAATTTTTAAGTCAACAAAGGAAAGTTTTATAATGTTTGAGACTAAAATAATTGACACATATATCAAGGACCAAAAGAGAATTTACTCCTCTTTCTTTATCTAAAATAACTAGAAAGTTTATATACTTTATGTTTTTCATAGTCTCCCACCCCACCAAGGTTGAAGACTTTTTCCTGGAGCATAGTCATGCTTTCCCTCTAATCTAGTATCATCTTGATGTTTTGTTTTGAAAAAAAGTTTATTTATTTTTATTTGTCACTTTAGATTTTCCATAAAGTATTAATTACTTTTTTTTCTCATATACTATCACTAATTTATTAGTTTACAATTTATTATAAGAATGATAATTATTTCTTTGTTAAAATGCACATTTGATTCCTATACGTAATACTGATTTACAGACTAGTATTTATCACTGCTAAAATGTGTTGATTTAGCCGCGTAATAATAGCATCGGCCACAACACGAATGCTAATAGTGGCGGCAACCGCAACGCTAAGCAGTCGCAAATTTGGCAGAGTTTTTATTTTCAATTAGTGTCAATCTAGCGTCGGATGAAGCCGAAGCTAACTTTAGCGTCGGCTAAAATGAATGCTATTTTCGCTTCTTTTTGTTGGAATTTAATGCGTCTTCCAATTAGCGCCGGCTAGGCTCATGCTGATTTCTATGTTTTAGTGCCGGAATAAATGAACCAACCACATAGCCTTGGCCTAGCAGACGCTATGCATAATGGCAGCTAAAGTCGACGCTATTGACACAACATCCTAGGCCATGTTTCTATATTAGCGTCCGCTTGGCCAACACTAACTTCAATTTTAAATATTGTCAGCGGTAACATCGGCTAAAGCCAATGGTAGGTTTTAGGTTAACAATGCGATTAAACCCTTTCTTCCTTATTTCTTTTCCTCTCTTTTTCTTTCTTTCTGGCACCAAATTGCTGTCATTGTCCCCAAACGCTCCAACCACCAAACGCGATTGAACCATCATCCAAGCATGTGGGCCCTCATTCATCCATGACTCTCCCTCTATTCGTTACTTTCCTTCGGTCTCTATCTCTTTGTCTCTCTCAAAACCTTTGCCTTATCTGCGGCAAATACCACAACAATCACCGTATACTTCCACCACAACCACCATAACCGTGACCACAACACCTTGTCTCTCTTCTCCGTCTTCTCTGTCTCGGTTTACTCTCGCTCTCACTGTCGCCTTTTTTTCGGTGCCACAACACAATCGTGGCATCACCATGCCTCTGCTTCCATCACCGGTAAGAGTTCACACTCCATATCTCTATTTTTTTAATATTTTGTTGATTAGTGGGTAACTTAGATGTATGTTAGGGTTAGATTAGTATAATTTAGTTCTTAATATAAAGATTAGGAATTAAGAATTAGGAATTAGGTATTAGGAATTAGATATTAGGATTTAGGATTTAGAAATGATGAGTTTTGAATTAGGAATTGAATCTAGGATGAATTAGTAGAGCATATAATATAATGTGTTAATTATATGTCAATATGAAAAAAAAAGTGTTAAATTGTCTTAAATTTTACTACTAGTGTGTTTTTATTTTTTATTTGGTGTAGATTGATATTTTATTTTTGAGCTTGGACTATAAGGTATGTTTATAATATGTTATGTGTGTAACATAGTAAGAGGAGGTGTGCTGTGCTATGAAGGGGGAGATCAAGCGATACCGCATAGAGACAGAGAGAAGAACAATCGAGGCAGAGGAGACAACATGTATAATAAGAAATTGGATAATAATTTTTATTAACAACCAATGATATTGATTAGTTTTCTTAAACTATATAAATTAACCATAAATGTCAAGTAAAAAGGGACCGAGGGAGTTAATTCATAAATTAATTCACATATTTAATATGAAACTAAAAAGAGGAGGGATCCCTTATTCCATGGACTCAGAGTATGTGTTAGACACTAACTTTGTTTAATAACTTCATATCAATATCAAATTTTATCAATCCAATCGTTGATTCATAAGATAGTATCATAATGAATATATGTATATACCAAGTTCTAGAAAAATCAAACATATCTAGGTACGTTATCTATTGGCTAATGTTTATGTATACGTCTAAACAAGTCTTTTATTCGTTTTATTGAAATTGATAGAATAAATATCATGAAGTTTTTAAATCATACGGAGTTTTATATACTTGATATATATAGTATGAACTTTCGATTTATTATTAAGAAGAGCAAGTCTCACAATATATAATCAAGGAATATATAACATTTATTTATATTAATTATATTTTACTATCTTAAGTTTCTCTACAATTAAATAAATTATTTTTTCATTTGTTAATCTACATAACAAAATTAAAAGAGGGCTTAAAAACAAATAAGTCCCCTAAACTTTATTGTATATGCATTTAGGTGAAATTACTTTCAAATTATGCATTTTTGTCTCCAGTGCATTTTAAAGTGTGCACTTAAGTACGTCACATTTAGTGACGATTAAAGCCGTCACTAAATTTGATAAAAACCATCATTAAATATGACTTTTATACTAAAATGCTCACTTCGAAAAGTACACGGACAAAAATACACACTTTGAAAGTAATTGCACCTGAATGCACATACACTCAAATTCAGGAGACTTATTTGTTATTAACCCTTAAAAGAATTACTATTATTATATATAATAACAATTAATATTATTGAATCATTGTCATATTTTAAAAAAAACGTCTTTGAATGGAAAAACATTAAATGCTAGATAGATTCAATGGATACGTTTTTAGTACTTTTTTTTCTGGTGATTGTATTATACTATAAGTACTTTTCGTGTGACTCGTAAACATCGTTCACCAGCCTTCTTCTTTTTGGGAAGGATAGACACCGACTGGCCTATTCACACCAACCTTATGGAAAATCAAGTAAGCATATTTGTTCTTTTTTAATATGACGCACATTTCAAATCTATCTATTTGTACATGTTTTTCGAGTGTTCATGTAACTTTCACCGATTATCATGAGCACATGCATATGGGCGATCGAAATCGTCCTGGGTTTTTAGGATGAAGAAGTTTTTTTGATGATCGATTTGATTACGGGATAATTAGGGCTTTTGTTTAATTAGGGTTTTTGTCTGCTAAATTGATGGTTAAATTGGCGAGTCGCTTGTATTAACTATCTAAACACATAAGCCATACTAAAATATATATTAGATATTCGAGCTATTGAAGTCAGCTCCATCATGTGTGCTAACCCAACCAAAACTAGGTGACGAGTTGGTATAAGTGGGTGAAATAGCAATTAAAAAAGTTTGGCTTATTTTGGCCTACTTCTTTAAACTGTGGTTCAAATGGGTTGCACGGGGTTCAACTTGATTTTGAAGAACTTATTTTGACATTGTGGGTTTACAACCGCTTTAACATATTATTAATATTTTTTTGGGAATATTACAACAACTTTTCGAGAGATTTGCGCACATTACACTTAGACCCCACATGTCTATGCACATTACACCAAATTCAATATGTTTTAAATCAATGTCAATCCTTACCTGATCTAATATATCATGGAAGTGCATTTAGTGACCAAACCGGATTTTAACTTGTAAAGGTTTTTGACTCAAATTAGAGTTATCTCGCTTAAAAGATATGCTGCTCTAACGATATGTTAAATGTGATAGAACATTACTATACATTGAACAAAAATACAAATGCTATTTTAATTCTTAGTGTATGTTTGGATTTCATTTGACACTAGAGTTTATTTCGAAATGAATTTTGTTCAATAGATTGAAAGTGATGCTTATACTCTTGTTTGATATCATTTAGAATTTTTCCTATGAGTTAACTAACTTTTAGTGGGTAAACTAAACACAATTACACATCGTTACATCACCAAGAAATGAAATTCAATTTGATTGTTTCATTGGAAATCCAAACATACTCATAGTTCAGGACCAAGTATGCCATTGTTACAGTGATATCTGAATATGTGAACTATTCTATGTGAACCATAGGGAGGAACAGGGATTGGCAGAGGAATATCAAATGGACAATTGTTCATCAATAACCAAAGGCCCTTGTCATCAGCTTTATGGAACCCCAGGTAAATCATGTGAGGTGTATGTACTTATGTTTCTCCTCTTTAAGTATTTTTTTTTTTATTTGCATGCTCTATATATTGATCATGACAGCTATGCGTGTATGATCTTGGAACTATAGGCCACAACAGAACCAATTTTTTGCAACTAATATTGTCCATGATTCACCTTATAGCTGCAAACACATTCAGTATGATTCTCTGCATCTTAAAAGAATTGCATCATATTAGAGATTGCTTGGTTAATTTTTAATTATAAACAAACAATGCATAAAATATAATCAATTAATTTTCTTTAAGACTGCCACTAGGGTAGTTCACTCCAT
Organism: Cyamopsis tetragonoloba; assembly: GCA_037177725.1. Classification (NCBI taxonomy): domain Eukaryota; kingdom Viridiplantae; phylum Streptophyta; class Magnoliopsida; order Fabales; family Fabaceae; genus Cyamopsis; species Cyamopsis tetragonoloba. The sequence continues at coordinate 65,887,234 of CM074119.1, forward strand.
ATTTGATTCAACTTCCTATGTACCAGTCTCCTAGGTAGTCTATGGCAAATTAAAGTCTTTTATGATATTGGTGGATGAAAAAATAAGTCTCTTGAGATTTAGTATATATGCATTTAGGTGCAATTATGTCTTTGGAGTAAGCAAATAAACACAAAAACTTTGCAAAATGTGCACTTAACAACAAAAGCCACATTTAGTGACGGTTTTTATCCGAGATTTTGTCCCTAAATGCTTACTTCGAAAAGTACATAGACTAAAATACACATTTTGAAAGTTATATTAGACTGCAGATGAAGCAAAATTCAAGGGACTAAAATGTTTTTAACCCTTAGATTAGTTAATTAAATAAATAATTTATTGAACTTACGATATATCTTTCTAATATGAAATTCTTTGCATTTTGCTACTCTTGTTACGTTGGATTCCACAAATTTTAGTCAATCTGATTCGGCCGTTACTACACTACCTCTAAATCATTATCAAGAATGCTTTAGACCCATGTTAACTCAGCCTGTTATTCTAAATTCTGTGTAAGATCATTCGTTCAAATTTTTTGGTACATGATCATTATTCTTTCAATTTGAAGTTTATAATTTAATTACTTGTAAAATATAATTCGATCATCTATTATATTATATTTGCGTGTAAACCTGTTCTAGACCCATTGATATTCACATGAGGAATGAAGGTGGTCGATTGCTGCATGGAACTAATAGGGGGTTGCTAACAAGTTCTCAGGCCCTAAACCCATCAGTTCCAACAATAAACTCAAGTGATGTGAACCTTTTGCTTCCGAGAAGGTTTGAATATCTATGCCATTTTGAGTTTAATTTTTATTTAGTTATTTATTTTTACATAACAAAATTCTTTTATGTTTATTTCTATAAATAGTGCTATAAAAAATATTTATCATGTCTTGATCAACCTTATCCTTGTATTGGCTCGGGAAAAGCCTACTTTTTATCGTGTTTAGTTGTAGTTATTAGTTAATTGATAGTTTGTTAATTTTCATAAGTAGGCTGATTGAAAGTCATGCAATCCAACAATTTTTTGGAAATTCCATTTCACAAGAGTATACTAGTCTTCATGAGCTTGGGAGTTTGCAGGAATTCTTAAACTTAAGGACTCTGAACCCTTCAATTTCTCAGAGGTTTGAATATCTATGTCATTTTGAGTATAACTTTTAGTTAGTTACTCATTGTTTGTGTAACTTTCAAATAAACATATTGTCCTTGGCATGGTACGATTCATGTAATTGATTTTATCTAGTAGAAAAAAATGTTGTGTATAATGGTGGTATAATTGATGCACAAAGTTTTTTAGGAAGAAAGATCACTAAACACTATCTTTAGATTTGCATTTGGAATATTAAATCATGTGTGATTCGTGAGATCCTGGGTGCTAATGAGAGTGGAGAGTATCAATGGTGCAATGATGCATGGGCAATAAGCGGCTCCGGACAGGCTTTAGGGACTAGACATATGAATGAATTGAATATATATACTGAAATGAGATAGATCCAAAGATGGTATAGCTATGAGTTATAATGTTGATGATAGCTTAAAAGAATTGATTCGCACTATTTATACTAACAAAATCTATTTAGTTTTCGGTAGTTCGTCACTTAAGAACTCAAAGGTTAAGCGTGCTTGACCTGGAGCAATTAGAGTAAGTCATTCGGAGGAAGTGTGTGAGCGAGAACAAAACACATTGACAAGTCTAGTATTCATCCCGTGGTGTATCTAGGACCCAAAGCTAAGAGGTGCAACTTAAATAAAAATAAAAGTATAAAAAAATTCAAGTATGAAAAATATGTAATTTTAAAGGAGTTTTGAATGAATTCTAATCAATATTTAATGATATACAGTTGACATAAAGTTATAAAATTGAGAAGTTAAATATAAAAATTTAAGTTCATGGGTTCAAAATATAAGTTGGGGGAATACAAAATTTAAAAGAATTGATTCGCATTACCTATATTAACAAAATGCATTTACTTTTCGGTAGTCATCACTTAAATCTTTAAATTTAAGCGTGCTTGATCTAGAGCAATTAGGATAAAAGTCTCGTTTTAATCTGTGAGGGCCTTCGTCAATCTTAAACAAGCGGTCGAGGCGTACATGATTTATATTTGATAAATTTAATTGTCTCGGAATAACCTATTCAAAAAAATCATCTTGAATTACTGTTCATAAGTGAAAGAAATATTTTTTTCACCTGGCTAAACTATAATTACAACTAAACTTGACAATATAATTTTTTTGTGCATGATCATTCTTTTAATTTGAATTTTATAATTTAATTACTTGTAAAATATAATTCCATCATCTATTAAATTTGTGTGTAAACCTGTTCTAGACCCATTGATATTGACATGAGAAATGACAGTGGCCAATTGCTTCAAAGCTCCACTTTGCATGGACTACCTAGGGCCTTGCTAACAAGTTCCCACGCCCTAAATCCGCCAGTTCTTAGGTGGTTAAAATATCTATGTCAATTTGAGCACAATAATTATTTATTTTTACATAACAAACTTTTATGTTTATTCCTATAAATAGTGCTATGAAAATACTCATTATCATGTCTTGATTAGAAAATCCACAATTTTCAGTGTTTAAGTGTAATCATTTATTTCATAAGCAGGCCCATTGCAAGTCAGGGAATCAGTAGAGTTTTTCAAAGCTCCAATTCGCATGAAGCTACCAGTTTTAGTGTAGTCAAACCACTAAACTCAAGTGCTGTGAACTTTTCGGTTCCTAAGAGGTTTGAATTATCTATGTCATTTTGAGTATAATTTTTATTTATTTATTTATTTATCTTTACAAAACAAAAACATTTACTCTTTGGTTGCTCATCACAAACTCCAAAGTTAAGCGTACTAGACCTGTACCAGACCTAAACTGCTGAACAAGCAAGACATTAGATGATTTATAGTTGATAAATTTAATGTTGTCTTGGAATAACCTATTTAAAAAATCATATTGGATTAGTATTCAAAAGTGAAAGAAATTTGGTTTCTCACCAGGCTAAACTATAATTACAACCAAACTTGACAATACAATTCTCTTGAAAGTAGCTTTTGAAAATCATGATTGATAATTGTGTTGGTAAATGGTAGTATGTTTATGCGATTGCTATTTGATCATTTTAATGATACTAATTCTTCAATTTAACCAGGCCTGGGCTAGGAATGAGTATGCAGAATCAACATTTGGCCCCTGTTCATGAAAATAGAGTCATCACGGAAAAAGTCAAACTATTGACTAATCTACATTCTAGATCTCTGTAAGTATAGTAGACATGGTTTTTGTTATGTTTGTGACTTATGTTACATAAGATGTGTTTTTCTGTTGTTATTTATATGGTTAAATTGAGCATGTAGGAGGAGGCAAGTACCCTCATCAGAGTCTTCTTGCAACATGGAAAGCCAGAATGCTAAATCAATGGTTGTTACCTCTCGTCCTTCCATTTCTATTACTCCTCAACAAATTCAAAGTGTGAACATACAAAATGGAAGCAGGGTAAACATTCTTTGAATTATCACTTCTTATCTTTTAATTTGAGTCAAAGATAACTTTTTTTTGGTAAATAAGTCAATGGCAATTAATAATTTACAATCACTGGAAAAAGATCTGAGTTTCACATTAATATGCATTGAAGGGACAAGAAGAGTTACCAAGTGGTGATCGTTGCCTGGAACGATTTGAAGTAGGAGGATCCTCTGCTAAACGCCCTAAGGTAGGAAATTGTCTCTGACCATATATGTATGACTTTGACTTTGGTACTCTTTTTGTAGCTAGAAAGAAAAAAAAAGGCCAAACACAAAAGAGAGTTCTTTTTTCTCAATTTTCATAGATTCCACTTGTATTTTCTTTTTGACGTGCTTTTCGAATCCTTAGGTAGTTTTTCAACATCTTTTTCTCTCTCATTTTCTTTGAATCGGTTTTCTTTTAAAACTAACATTGAGCCACATTATCATGGTTTTGCTAGTTTGTAAAACTGCGTAAGACAGTAATTGTGGTTAACAATGGCCACATTTGATCATGTTCGACCACGTTCATTTAGCACACAACACAACCGTAGCGCAAATTGAAATCTTGCTTAAGACCAACAAAAACATCATTTCCTCTTGTGAACATGGTTGTTAAAAGAATGAACACATGATGAGTTTTTGAGGTTCTTATTCTTTGGTTTGTTTTGGGTGGCAACAGAAGGAACAAGGAAGAGAAACAGAGGCAGTTAGAGCCCAACAAGTGAACCAGATAACTCCAACTGAACTGAAGCCAAATCTGAACAACAATGTCACAAACCCTTCCATACAAATTCCATGGTTGTCTTCACTTCACATGATTTTTCAGCTGTTTAATTTCTTACCATTCTCTTGTGTTGTGACTTTAAGTTTTTGAGTTTTCAGGGCAATTCAAAATTCTCTCTATGATCCCTCATTTGAGGCTATGGGTCTTCCACTGCCTATGAGATTGGTCAAAGCACCTCAAGGTATTTCCATCAATGACTTTCTTTGCACCATCTTTATTGTTGTTCCCCACTTGTGATTGTTATACAAAAATTCATATTGTAGTATAATCCTTTGTTATTTGAGTCTTACTCTTATTAAGCTACTGTAGGTTCTACATTTAAAATTAAATTTACATTAAATGTGAGCAATACATTTTGGGAAGAGTTCATCAATCCAAATCCTCTCTAGTTGTATCCTCATTTGTTTTTGTCCACTTTCTAACAAAATCTCAATCTTTAAATTTATTTGATATGTAGACGTGATTAGAATTTTTAAAAGTTATATGAATGGAGAGAGGTAGGAGAGGATCCAACTAAAGGTGATTCGGATTTAAAGTTTATCGAGATTTCTTTTTTACTATTATCATATCTTTTCACGTACTTTTGTTTTCTGAAATATTTCAAATTAAAGGTACTTCAAATTATATAATATCATTAATCAAAAATATTTTAAAGATAAAGTAGTTACAAAATGTTAAATAAATTATTTAGTTGTGATACACATTCCCTACATTTTGAGCTAGGAATTTTTTAAGGTTGTGACAAGAAAGCTGTTTTTTCTACTGCAGATGCAAAGAAGTCATCTACTCAACTGAAACGAAAGAGGAATTCTCCATAGTGGATGACTCATATGGTGTCAATTGACTCAACTCTATTTGGTTTGAGACACTGTTAATTGCTCAATCAATTTATAGAGAAATTAAGAATATTAGTTCTGTCCCTTTGATTTCCAATAAGTGTATTATGATTATGAGACCTAAGTACCGAATATCTATTCGGTACACATAAACTGTCGAGTCTGAACAGTACCATTATCTTTTGAAAGTCACCAATTTTTGTGTAATGTCTTTACCATTTTAACTTGATTGGTGGATTTATCTTCTGAAAATCTCTAAATTTAAAGGAAATTTGGTAAAAAAAGTTGGTTCCATATTAAGAGAGCGTTTCGTTCTAAGGAAATTTTAAAGGAATTTGGTAAAAAAAATGGTTTGCTATTAAGGGAGTGTTTGGTGCAAATAATGGGAGGATATGGGAGGGGAATAAATTTGATGGAAGGGAGGGAAGAGAAAATAAAATCCCTCAAGTATGTTTGATTCTAGAATAATGGTTTATCCTTTTAAATATTTTCCTAATTTTTTTTAAAGTGTGTATTGAAGGAGAAAATTAAATGTCTTTATCTTAAAACTATAAAATATATTTTCCACCTAATAATTAGGAGAATATTTAGGAAAATGTTTTAGGAGGATATTTTAGGAGGATATAACATTGCTCTTTAGAATCTAATGTAGAGAAGAGGAGGAGAAGGAGTATTAGTTAGATAACAAAGAAAAGTGACATTTCCTTTGTTATGGGACTAAGTGCTAGTTAATACTTGTCATTATATTATACACTAGTGAAGCCTATTTCTTTTTTATTGAGTTAGTTGGTTCTTAGGTTTGGATAGTAATTAGTTAGTTTATTTAGTTATTCGTATTAGCATGAGTTTCTTTTTATATAAGGGGTTCTACCCTTTACACTTTTTAGTTGAGTAATAAAAAACACATTTTATCAAATCTTTTTATGGTGTCACAAATCTCGGTTAAGATGACTCTTTTATCTTCGCTCCACACTAACCAAGATCTTCTTCCATGTTTGAAGAAGAGTAGAAGACAAATCTTCAAATTCATCTTCACAGAAAATAATCAAGATAAGATGCAAAAATGATCAGAGACGGATCTAGAGGGGGCAAGGGTGGCCTTAGCTCCCCCTCCTCAAGCAATAATAATTATATACTATAAAGTTTGAATATGAAATTAAAGTGTTATGTAGCACAGTGGCATCCAGCATTTTTTTAGTGGTTTAGGTCCTAGGTTAGATCCTCTAGGTGGTGTCATTTTGCTTTTTTTTTCCTATTGTTTCCCCCTTCCTCTTTGTTTTTTTTTTGTCTTTCTAATATTTTTCCTTTCATATTTTTCTATTAATTTTTCCTCTCTTTTTTTTTTCTGTTACTTTTTTCATTCATTTCTCCGTCTTATTCTTATACTATGTTTTTCTTATTTTTAAATTCCTTTAGCATTGTTTCTATTTTCTATGCTACTAAATATATTTTTTTGTTATTTAAAAAAGTTATATTGTTTTAGAGAGCTAATATTTAATTTCACAATAAATTATTATTGTTGTGTTTTAATAAATTTTATAACGATTAATATTATTATTTTAATGTTCTTAATTATAAATTTGAAAACAAAAAAATGGTATAAATGACAACATATATTTTTTTATACTCGATGGCTTTCGTGTTGTTTTTCTCTTAAATTTTGAAATATTTTTCTCTTTATTTATGAATTCTCTATATGTTTAATAATTTTAATTATTGTCATTTTAAATTTTGCTCTCCAATAAAAAACAATCGACCTCTCCCACCTAGTCTTTCTGGATCCATCCCTAGAAATGATGTTTCTCCAAAAGTTTCAAAGAGTGTCATGAACATTGATGATGCCAATGAATTTTGATTGACCATGGGGGACCATTTCAGAAAGTGTGGCCTTCTTCAAGATCTGGAGTCAATAAAGCATGCAAATCACAATTTCTCAGCCCTCTACAATGAAATCAAAACTTTGTGGGAAGATTTAGAAGTCTTGAGACCCCTCCCCTCATGTACCTGCTAGGTGAAATGCTTGTGTAGCATTATGAAGGGTCTCAATGAGTAGTATAATGATGTGAGGAGACAAATATTCATATGATGGAAAAAGAACTACCTATCTAGAAGGTTTTTTCTTTCTAATCCAGCAAGAAAGACAATGCACCGATGGTGTTATGGACAAAATCTCACTAAGGGCATTGTCGTCATTGCCTCCACCCCTCAAGGACATGGGCGTATACCAGAACAACCTCAAAAGTGGAGGTAATTCTGGCATCCTGCCTTGACATATTTGTCCTCTCACTGTACCATTCCAGTACGCAAGTCATTATCTTTAGATTTGGGCCTTGGGCCCAGTAGGCTTGGACAATCTCATGGCACGCCAGACTCTAATTACCTAATATATAGCTTTATATTAGTCAAAGTACCAACCCTTTATGAGTAAGTAACCATTCATATTCTTAACACATGCTCTCTCTAAGATAACTTAAGCTTCAAATTGCCATTGCATGTACTCGACCTTTGTTGCTGCCCTTCAAGTTTAGACTGCTGCTTCCTTGTGTCAGTGTTTGGATCCTAAACACTAGAGCCACCATCTACGCCAAGAATTTCCATAGTTATTATCTTAGCTATAATAGCATTGAACCTATTCAGATCAACTTACCAAATGGTTGTGTAACCAATGCAAATTATTCCAGGATTGTGTCTTTTAGTAGTTACTTTTATCTAAATCATGTGTTGTATATACCTGATTTTGATTTTAATCTCATTTCAATTAAAAGGTTAGCAAGAAACTTTGAATCGTGTACTGATTTTTGGTACATCCTCATCACGATATGAATTCTTGGAGAATGATTGGGTGAGATGAAGTGGATAACAACCTATATACTCTTCAAGATCCTAATAAATCTATTGTTCCTATTGTTTCTATTGTTTCATCTATCAATACTTGTAAAGAAAACAATGAATCTATGTTTGATTTGTGACATTATAAGCTAGGCCACACCTCTAATAAAGTTTTATAGCATGTAAGTATTGAGTTTCCTTATGTTCAGTACAGTTCAAACATTAAATGTGATCATTTCCATCTTGCTAAGCAAACTAAGTTGCCTTTTCCTAACAGCAACACTAAAACTAGTTCTTGTTTTGATTGAGTTCATATGGATGTTTGTGGACCCATTTCTATTGCTTCCATATATGCTCACAAAAACTTAGGGCTTATTTTTGGATTAAAGGTCTCTTCACCCAAAAAATTAGGGCTTAGATATTAGAAATTAGAAGTGCAATTTAACTAGTAAATTAGGATTGATACATGTATTGACCTGATTAATATTGTAATTCATTGAAATTAAAAAAACCTAAACCTTAACATATTCATCCATTACATCTTAATCGTTTCTCTGCAATTCACGTAATTTAGTTCTATTGAAATTTAGAAGTTTACTTTTATTTAACTAATCTCATTTATTTTAGAATTTTATTTAATTTCATTATTTATTCCAAATTGTTATAAGATTGTGAAGTGGTACTTAAAAAACTTAACCCGAGAATGATATATGGTATTTACCGTTTTTATAACTTGCAACCAACCTCTAATGAGGCTGCAGCTATATACTTAGCTTCACTAGTTAAGAGTGCCACAACTTCTGTTGGGGCTCCTAGAAACTTAAACAGAAATCCAGTTGTTCTCTTACCATCATTAGGATCTCCACTCCAATCAGAGTACCAGAAGAGGTTGCAAACTCCAAGGTGCAGCAACAAAGAGAAGCAAAAAAATTGTAGCAATGAACTGCAACATTTCTCTCAAATATGGAAAAAAAAAGTGGTAAAAAATCCATACTAAGTAAACAAATAAAACTTAAGTCCAACCTTAAAATAAAAATTGACAGAGTCAGCAATATTAATAAGTTTTTTTTAATAGGCGAAAGTGCATCCAGAGAGGTCTGAATAAGGGAGCTACTATTTAAAGTAACACTTCCTAGCTAGTAGACCAACGGATCAATTTCAATAAAGTTGTCGTTTTAAATAAAAATTATTTAAATGATTTAAATTTAAATTTTTTATTTTATTTATTCTTTTAAATATCTGTGTAATGCACACGATATATTTGTTAATTTTTTTCTACAATAAAGGAAATGCTAAATATTTCAAAAATACTTTCCTAATACTTCTTTTAGCATTTTCCTACTTCTTTGTTACAAATTTAATCATCTCAGCGAGAAACAAAAGGCATGTGCATTTAATGCCTTTAACATTTATATAATTACATTTTTATTCTTTTTTTCTCATGGCACTTCGGATGCCATGTACCCTTTTCCGTTTTAGTTGAATTAAACATTTATAGTGTAAGTGCCCAATTTGATTAAAATTCTTTTATCACCATAAATGGACATTGAACCAAAGAAAAAAAAATGCTTCTATTGAACGTGTGGAGGACACGAACGACAAAATCACAATCGTTTTTTTTTTTTTTGTTTCATACCGTGTGTCTCATTTGACTGAAAACTTAAAGAAGCTGATACTAATTTGGAATTATAGAATTTCTAATTCACTTCTTTTTCATTAATAGCAAATACAACTCTAAATGATAATTTTTTAAGTCAACAACTAAAGTAAAAGTTATATAATGTTTGAGACTAAAATAATTGACATATATATATCAAGGACCAAAACATAATTTACACTTTCTTTATCTAAAATAACTAGAAAATTTATATACTTAATGTTTTCCATAGTCTCCCACCACACCAAGGTTGAAGACTTATTCCTCGAGTGTAGTCATTCTTTCCTTCTAAATTAGTCCCCTCAATTTTAGTGTATATGCAGTTAGGTGAAATTACTTTTAAATTCTGCATGTTGGTCCTTTGTACTTTTTAAAATGTACAATTAAATATAAAATCACATTTAGTGACAGTTTCAACCGTTGTTAATTTTCATAAAAACGACACTTTTATACTTAAGTGCACACTTCTAAAAGTTTATGGGACCAATATGTATACTTTAGAAGTAATTGCACCTAAGTGGTCATATACTAAAAATCTAGGGACTCATTTTTTTTATTTCTTTTTATTTGTAACTTTATATTTTCAATAAAGTATCAATTATCTTTTTTTCCTCTTATACTATCACTCATTTTTTAGTTTACACATTTATTATAAGAAGAATCATTAAAAAATTCATGGTTAAAATACACATTTAGTCCCTAAACGAAATACTAATTTACATATTAGTCTTTATCACTACTAAAATGCGTTGATTTAGCCGCGTAATAATGTCATCGGCCACATCACAAAAGCTAATCTGGGTAGCAACTGTGATGCTAAGCCGCCAAAAATTTGGCGAAGATTTTATTTTTCAATTAGTGTCAAACTTGCTTCGGATGAAGCCATAGCTAACTTTAGCATCGGCTAAAATGAACGTTATCTTCGCTCCTTTTCCTTGGAATTTAATGTGCTAGCCAATTAGCATCGGCTACACCTAGCCGACGCTACTTTCTACATTTTAGCACCAAAATAAATGAATTGGCCGTCTAGTACCACTATGCGTAGTGGTGACTAAAGTCAATGACATTGACACAACATCTAAATTCGTGTGTCTTTGTTAGCGTCCGCTTGACCGAGACTAATTTAAATTTTTAAATTTTAAATATCATCAGGTGTAGCATCGGCCAAAACCAATGCTATGTTTTAGGTTAATAATGAGACCATTCCCTTTCTTCCTCATTTCTTTTCCTCTCTTTTTCTTTCTCCCTCACACCAAAGCCCCACCATTGTTCCCAAACGCCCCCAATCAACAAATGTTTTCAAACCACTGTCCAAACACGTGGGCCCCCATCCCTCCACCACTCTCCCTCCATTTGTTACTTTCCCTCGGTCTCTATCTCTCTCAAAACCTCTGTGTTATCTGTGGCCATCACCACAACAATCACCATATACCACCACCAAAATGACCACGACCCCCTTGTCCCTCTTCATCATCTTCTTTGTTTACTTTCTCTTTCAGTGACCCCTTTTCTCTAGCACCACACCTCTGCCGCTATCACTGATAAGAGTTCACACTCATTATCTCTATTTTTTTAATATTTTGTTGATTAGTAGGTAATTTAGTTGTATGTAACGGTTAGATTAGTGTAATTTAGTTGTTAATGTATAGATTAGGAATTAAGAATTAAGAATTAGGCATTAGATATTAGGACTTGGGATTTAGGATTTAGAAATGATGTGTTTTGAACTAGGAATTGAATCTAGGGTGAATTAGTATAACATAATATATAAAGTGTTAATTATATGTTAATGTTAATGAAGTGTTAAATTGTCTTAAATGTTACTTATAATGTTTTTAGTTTTATTTGGTGTAGATTGATATTTTATTTTGGAGCTTGGAGTATATGGTTTTGGAGTTTGAAGTATATTTATAATTTGTTATGTATGGAATATAGTAGGTGGAGATCGAGCGATACCACGTCAAGTTAGAAAGAAGAGCAGTTGCGATGGAGGAGACAACACGATCACTCTAGCGGTCTTTTGAGTCTGTCATTGCTTAACTATCGCATTGCTCAACTATCGTAGTGGAATCTTGCCATGATGCTTCGAGTTCCAAGCCACGCCATGGCAATGCTCACTACGAGAATGCATTAGATGATGCTCCCTCTCCGCCCCATCCCACCCATCGCCAATATTAGTTTTCTACTTTTCTTTTCATTTATCATATACATTGTGGTTTAATACAATGTGTTTTTATGAATGTTGGATTATTGTTAAATTATTTATTTATTTTAATTATTACTAATTGTTATAATGACATTTATTTTATATTTAATGGCTTTTTAAATGTAATTATAATAAATGTCTAGGTATTATTAAGTCAATTATAATCTTAAAAAACTAATTAAAATGAAAAATAAAAAATAATAAAAACTTAGCGTCGGCTTTAGCCAACTTTAAAAGGACACGGTATATAGCATCGGCCTTCAGTGGGCGCTTAATACAGTATCGGCCAAAGTCGCCGCTAATATCTGAGTCACATAGCATCGTCCTTAGTCGTCGCTACGTAGCGTCATCCATAGTCAGCGCTATTTTTGTTGGATTTTTTTGTCGCTATTAGTGTTAGCCAGGGCCGGCCCAAGGGTAAGGTCGGCCAAGCCCTTGCTTTAGACCCCAAAAAAATGTACAAAATTATTAATATATTAAGGCCCCATTTTAATATATTCTTATTTTTAAAATATTATATTACTTTATAATATAAAAAGTTATCATTCGTTCTGATAAAATATTATTTCTTTCTCCTAAATAAAATGCATGTGATGTTTACTCAACAATGTTAATGATTTAGAAAATGTTCATTATGATAATTCGCTTAAATTGGTTGAGCCGGCCCTGGTGTCAGCTTTGCTGAAAACTGCAACAACATCTCAATCTCAGATTAGCATTGGTTTAGCCAACGCTAATTAGCGTCGGCCTCACTTGGTCAATGCTAAAAGTTAGCTTAGAGCAGTTAAGCATCGTCCTGGTAGCCGACGCTAATTCTGACATAGCATCATATTTACCTAATAGCAGCAACTCTTGGCTGATAGTGTTGAACTTTTTTTTGTAGTGTATACTAAAAACACTAGCATTCAGTCACTAAGTGAATTTTTTTTACAAAAATAAGTTCCTACCAATAGTGTTTTGGCTTAATTGTGCTTTTGGTCCTTCCAACTTTGTATTTTGTGTGAACTTAGTCCCCCTCACTTTCAAATGAGAGGTATTGGTCCCTCAAGTTTGCAAAATGGTTGGTTTTAGTCCCTCTGTTAGTTTTTTTAAAATTAACGACGGTTTTTATGTAAATTACCGACTAAATTTATTTGAATTAGAGACGATTTTCATCCAAATTAGCGATAGAGTGACTAAATTCGACCATTTTGCGAACTTGGGACCAAAACTGAGCATTTAAAAGTCGAGGGACCAAATTCGCACAAAATACAAAGTTTGGAGATCAAAAGTGCAATTAGGCCTAATGTTTTTTGGGGTATTGGGACTAATCTAAAAGTTAATGCCACTGTAAGGACCAAATCTAGTATTTTAACTAAATGTGTCAGTGTGGAGTTCATAATCCACACCAGCATCCATTAATCTATAACAAATAGTTGAGGCCTTATTGTAAAATAAAATTGTGTAGGGACTGAAAAATTAGAATTTTTAAGTATAGGGACTAATTTGTAAGTTAATGTCACATATAAAAATCAAATGTGTATTTTAACCTTGTTTCATAAATTTTAAAAAGAGTTTAATAAAAATTAGATAATAATTTTTATTAACAATCAATGAAATTGATTAGTTTTCACAAACTAAGTGAATTAACAATAAATGACAAGTAAAAAGGGACTGAGGGAGTAAATTCATACATTAATTCACATATTTAATATGAAACAAAAAAGGAGGAGGGGTCCTTTATTACATGGACTTGGAGTAAGTGTTAGACACTAATTATATTTAATAACTTCATATCGATATCAAATTTTATCAATTAAGTTGTTGAATTATAAGATATTATCATAATGATCATGTATACTAAGTTGTAGAAAAATCAAACAATTTAAGCTATGTCATCTATTGGGTGACATTTATGTATATGTTTTAACAAGTCTTTTATTCATTTTATTGAAGTTGATAGAAGAAATATCAAGAAGTTTTAAAATATAATAAATTTTTATATAGTTTATACATATAGTATGAACTTTCAATTTATTATTAAGAGGAGTAAGTATCACAATATATAATCAAGGAATATATAACATTTATTTATATTTATATTTTATCTCAAATTTCTCTACAATTAGATAAATTACTTTTTCATTTGTTAAACTAAATAAAAATAAATAAAAGAAGGGTTAAAAACAAATAAGTGCCTTAAGTTTTATTGCATGTGCATTTAGGTGTAATTACTTTCAAATTGTGCATTTTCGTCCCAAGTCCTTTTTAAGTTGTGCACTAAGTACAACGTCACATTTAACAACTGTTAAAACCGTCACTAATTTTAATAAAATTCATCATTAAATGTGATTTTTTTTACTAAAGTGCTCACTTAGCTTTGAAAAGTACAGAGAGACCAAAATGCACAGTTTAAAAGTAATTGCACCTAAATATACATATACTAAAGTTTAGGGGACTTATTTGCATTTAATGCTTAAAAGAATTACTACTTTTAAAATATAATAACAATTAATATTAATGAATCACTATCATATTTAAAAAATGTATTTGAAAGGAAGAAAATTAATGGCTAAATAGATTCATTGAATACGATTTTGGTACTTCTTAATCCGTGATTGTGTTCTACTATAAGTACTTTTCGTGTGACTCGCAAACATTTTCAGGTGAAACGACTCGCCAGCCTTTTACTTCTCGAGAAGGATAGACACCGATCGCCCTATTCGCAGCAACCCTATGGAAAACCAAGTAAGCATATTTATTCTTTTTTAATATGGCACACATTTCAAATCTATCTATTTTTTCATGTAACTTTCATCGAGTGTTTTGAGCACATGAATACAGACATTCGATATAGGCCTAGGTTTTGATGATAGTGAAGTGTTTTGATGATCGATTAGGTCACTGGCTAATTAGGGTTTTTGTCTGTTAAATTGATGGTTAAATCGAAGCTAATCCATCCTGTGCGCTAACCCTGCTGAAACTGGTTGTCAAGTAGGTATGAGTGGGTGAAAAAACAACTAAAAAAATTTGGCTTATTTTGGTAGGCTTCTTTAACCCGTGAGTTCGGATGGATTGCACTAGGTTCAACCTGATTTCGAAAAACTGATTTTGATACTGCGGGTTTAACAACCACTTTAATTTATTATGTATACTTTTTATGGTAGCGGTTGTTATCTGGAACTGTTGGCATAAATTATCCTTTGGCAGCGGTTATAAGAAACAACCGCTACTATAGATGTCATTTTAGTAGTGTGGGTAGTTGAAAACAACTGCTTAAAGTGATTTTTTGTAGCGATTGATAATCGCTGTCATATGGCTTTATGCCTTTAGTAGCGGATTCAGTGGTAGCAGTTGACAACCGCTGTTGTATGGTTTAAACAACCGCTAACATAGGGTTTTTATGGTGTAGTGCTGCCGTGTTTGTGCACACAACACCAAAGTCAATAAGTCTAAAATCAATGTCAAGACCTACCCCATCTAACATATCATGAAAGTCTATTTGTAGTTAGTAAACAAGATTTTAACTTGTGAATGTTTTTACTCAAATTAAAGTTGTCTCGCGTAAAAGATATGCCTATGTAATGATATTTTAAATTTGATGGAACATCACTTTAAATTGAAGATAAGTACAGATGCTATTTTATTTTTCAGTGTATGTTTGGATTTCATTTGACAGTATAGTTTATTTCAAAATGAGTTTTGTTCAATACATTGAAAGTGATGCTTATACCCTTGTTCAATGTCATTTTGAATTTTTTCTACGAGTTACCTAACTTACAGTTGGTAAACTAAACACTATTGCACATCATTACATTACCAAGAAATGAAAGTCAATTTGATTCTTCAATTGAAAATCCAAAGATACTCTTAGTTAACAACCAACTATACCATTGTTACACTGATGCCTAAATATGTGAACTATTCCATGTGAACCATAGGCAGGAACCGGAATTGGCAGAGGAATATCAAATGGACAATCATTCATCACTGACCAAAGACCCTTGTTATCAGCTTTTTGGAACCCCAGGTAATTAATTTGAGGTGTATGTACTTATGTTTCTCCTCTTTACAATAGTTGTCAGTATATTTTTTATTTGCATGCTCTATATAATGATCATGACACTTATGCAAGTATGATTTTTGAACTGTACGTATAGGCCACAATAGAACTAATGTTGTGCAACTAATATTTGCAAATTAAATTCTTTTATTAATTTAATTAATTAAATAAATTATTTATTGAAGTTATTGTATATCCTTGGTTATGAGGCCAAGGATTTAAGTTTCACCTCGGTAAATTTCTCCATCGTTGGTATGCTATAAGTAAATTCCACGGTAAACCCTCGCTAAGATTAGTGATTCTCCTTGGCCTTAAACTGGGTAGACTTGCCTTTAACCTAAATTTTTATGTACCATAAAAATATGAAATTCTTTGTATTTTGTTACTATGATTAGGTTGGGCTTGACAAATTCTAGTCAGTCTAATATGGCCGTAGCTACAAATCTACTAAATCTTTATCAAGAGTGTTCTACACCCATGTTACCTCAGCCTGCTATTCTAAATTCTGGGTAAGATCATTCATTCAATTTTTTTTTGGTACATGATCATTCTTTCAATTTGAAGTTTATAATTTAATTACTTGCAAAATATATTTCATCATCTATTAAATTTGTGTGTAAACCTGTTCTAGACCCATTGATATTGACATGAGGAATGACAGTGACCAATTGCTTCAAAGCTCCACTTTGCATGGACAACCTAGGGCCTTGCTAACAAGTTCCCAAACCCTAAATCCATCAGTTCTAAGGTGGTTAAAATATCTATGTCATTTTGAGCACAATTACTATTTATTTATTTATTTATTTTTACATAACAAACTTTTATGTTTATTTTTATAAATAGTGGCATAAAAATTCTCATTATCATGTCTTGATTAGAAAAATCCACAATTTTTAGTGTTTAACTGTAGTCATTTATTTTCATAAGCAGGCCCATTGCAAGTCCGGGAATAAGTAGAGTTTTTCAAAACTCCAATGCCCATGAAGCTATAGGTTTTTGTGAGATCAAACCACTAAACTCAAGTGCTGTGAACTTTTTGGTTCCTAACAGGTTTGAATTATCTATGTCATTTTTAGTATAATTTTTATTTATTTATTTATTTATTTATTTTTACATATTAAAAACATTTTATGTTTATTTCTATAAATAGTGCCATAAAAAATATTTATCACCTCTTTGGCCAACTTTACCCATGGGCTGGATCTAGAAAAAGCCTACAATTTATAGGGTTTTTTTTTTTTTGGATACATGCAATTTAAAAATGTGTTGTTGTAGTTATTCGTTAATTGGTAATTTGTTGATTTTCATAAGTAGGTTTTTTGCCAATCATGAAATCAGTCAATTTTGGGGAAGTTTCAATTCGCAAGAGCCTACTGATCTCTCTGTGCTTACAAGTTCGCATGAACTACTAAATTCAAGGACTCTGACCCCTTCAAATTCTTATAGGTTTGAATAACTATGTCATCACTGAACAACCTACTTTTTAAGTCTTTATAGTGTTTAGTTGTAGTTATTCATTAATTGATAGTTTGTTCATTTTTATAAGTAGGCTCAATGCAAGTCATGGAAACTCCATTTCAGAAGAGCCTATTAATCTTCATGTGCTTACAAGTTCGCAGGAGTTACTTAACTCATCGATTATGAACCCTTCAATTCTTCAGAGGTTTGAATATCTATGTCATTTTGAGTGCAATTTTTAGTTAGTTATTCATTGTTTGTGTAATATTGTCAAAAAAAAATCATTGTTTGTGTAACACACAAATAAACATATCTTCCTTTAAGGCATGGTAGGATTCATGTAATTGACTTTATCTAGTAGAAAAAGGTGTTCTATATAATGGTAGTATAATAGATGCACAAAGTTTTTGCGGGAAAGATCACTAAATGCTATCTTTAGATTTATAATTAGAATATTAAATCACGTGTGGTTTGTGACATCCTGATTGTTAATGAGGGCGAGAGTGTTGTCGGTGCAATGAGGTATGAGTAATGAGCAGCTCTCGGCAAATTTCTAGGGACCGGACACATGAATGAATCAAATATATATTGGAATGGGAGGGATCCGAAGACTGTATAAGTATATGGGATTGTACAGTTGAGAATAATTTGAAAGAATTGATTCTCACTAATTTTACTAATAACAAGCATTTATTTTTCGATTGCTCATCATGAACTCCAAGGTTAAGCGTACTAGACCAGAATTGAACAAGCAAGACATTAGATGATTTATAGTTGGTAAATTTAATGTTGTCTTGGAATAACCTATTTAAAAAATCATATTGGATTACTGTTCAAAAGTGAAAGAAAATTGGTTTTCCACCAGGCTAAATGATAATTACAACCAAACTTGACAATACAATTCTCTTGAAAGTAGCTTTTGAAAATCATGATTGATAATTGTGTTGGTAAATGGTAGTATGTTTATGCGATTGCTATTTGATCATTTTAATGATACTAATTCTTCAATTTAACCAGGCCTGGGCTAGGAATGAGTATGCAGAATCCACATTTGGCCTCTATTCCTGAAAATAGGGTCATCACCAATCTGTAAGTAAAGTAGACATGGTTTTCGTTATGTTTGTACATAAGATGTATTTTTCTGTTGTTATTTATATGGTTAAATTGAGGATGTAGGATGAGACAAGTACCCTCATCAGAGGCTTCTTGCAACATGGGAAACCAGAATGCTGCACCAATGGTTGTTACCTCTGGTCCTTCTATTTCTATTACTCCAAGTATGAACTTACAAAATGGAAGCAGGGTAAACATTCTTTGCATTATCACTTCTTATCCTTTAATTTGAGTCAACAGTAATTAGTAACTTACAATCACGGTAAAAAGATCTGAGTTTGACATTGATGTGTATTG
This sequence comes from Cyamopsis tetragonoloba, assembly GCA_037177725.1. Lineage (NCBI taxonomy): Eukaryota > Viridiplantae > Streptophyta > Magnoliopsida > Fabales > Fabaceae > Cyamopsis > Cyamopsis tetragonoloba. The sequence continues at coordinate 65,905,988 of CM074119.1, forward strand.
AAGGGACAAGAAGAGTTACTAAGTGGTGATCGTTGCCTAAAACGATTTGAAGTGGGAGAGTCCTCATCTAAACGCCTCAAGGTGCCCAATTTTCTTGTGTCCATATATGCATGACTGTGTTTTCCTCTTGATGTGCTTGTCCAATCAATATGTAATATTTCTACATATTTTCTCCCTCATTTTCTTGGCATCGATTTTCTCATAAAACCAACATCGAGCCATATTATAATGGTTTTGCTAGTTAGTAAAACTGCCTAAGACCATGATTGAGGTTCACAATGGCCACATTCGATCATGTTCAACCACGTTCATTTAGCACACGACACAACTATAACTGTAGCGCAAATTGAAATCTTGCTTAAAACCAAGGAAAACATCATTCCCTCTTGTGAACATGCTTGTTAAAATAATGAACATGTGATGAGATTTTGAGGTTCTTATACTTTGGTTTGTTTTGAGTCGCAACAGAAGGAACCAAGAACAGTAACACAACCAGCTAGACCCCAACACATGAACCAGATACCTCGAACGGAACTGATTCCAAATCTAAGCAGCAATGCCATAAATCCTTCCATACAGATTCCAAGGTTATCTTCAATTCACATGATTTCTCAGCTGTTTAATTTCTTACCATTCTCTTGTTTTGTGACTTTAAGTTTTTGAGTTTTCAGAGCAAATCCAAGTTCTCTGTATGATGCCTCATTTGAGGCTATGGGCCTTCCAGTTGACCTGCATATGAAATTGGTCAAAGCACCAGAAGGTAATTACTATCAATGATTTTCTTTGAGCCATCCTTTTTCTTTGCAAAATCTCAATCATTAAAATTATTTGATAGACTAGATTAGAATTTTTAAAAGTTATATGGTTGGAGCGAGGAAGGAAAGGATCCATCTGAAGATGATTCAGATTTAAAGTTTATCTAGACTTCTTTTTTACTATTATCATATCTTTTCATCTACTTTTGTTTTCTGAAATATTTCAAATTAAAGTTATTTCAAATTATATAATGTTATTAATCAAAAATATTTTAAAGATAAAGTAGTTACAAAATGTTACATAAATTGTTGAGTTACTATACACACTCCCTATATTTTGAGCTAAGAATTGTTTAACGTTGTGACAAGAAAGTTGTTTTTTCTAATGCAGATGCAAAGGAATCATGCACTCAAGTGAAACGAAAGAGGAATTCTCCATAGTAGATGAATCAAATGGTGTCAATTGACTCAACTCTATATTGATTTGAGGCACTGTTAATTGCTCAATCAATTCATAAAAAATTTAAGGATATTATTTCTGTCCGTTTGATTTCCAATAAGTTTATATTGATGATGAGACCTAACTATGCACTGAATATCTATTTAGTACAGACATTATGCCAAGTCTGAATGGTACTGTTATCTTTTTAAAGACACCAATTTTCGTGTAGTGCTTTTACCATATTAACTTGCTTGGTGGCTTTATCTTTTGAAAATCACCAAATTTAAAGGAAGCTTCGAAAAAAATGGTTTGATAATAAATTGTTTTGTTCAAATGATGGGAGGAGAGGAGAGGGGAATTAATTTGATGGAAAGGAGGGGAGAGGAGGGAATAATTGGTATTTTGATGCTTGTTTGTTGAATAATTGGTATTTTGATGTGAGTATACAAGGGTCTTGCTTGTTTGTTGAATAATTGGTATTTTGATGCGGATTTTGCTTAATTAGTAGAAAGAAACCTAAAAGTTCAATTATGTTCTGGTTTTTTAGAAAGAAAGAAAAAGGAAGAAGACAATAGATGAGAGGGAGGAGGAAAGAATGGTTTTTTATTTTAAAAAAGATGGAATTAAGAAGATAGAGGTATAGCGTGACAAGGGCTGGTGGCTGCTCTGTTGTTTATCAAAAACTAAACTGAAACATAGAGATTAAGAAAAGGAAAGAGGGAGTGATTGGTGAGGTGTGTGGTTATGTGTCGTATGTGTCATGAGAGAAAGAGAGTGAAATATCAAAGGGAAAGAGAAATTTGTTAACAAACTTATAGGCTAATATTGATAAGACTCAGTTTTAATTTGTTAAACAAACTTATGTATAGAACAATATTTTATTTAACTTGTTTGAAAGTTGTAAAATTCTTATTCTTTTTACAAATTTGTATAAGATTTGAAGACAAATAAGTTGATGGGAAAATAATAGACTACTGCTAAAAGGATATTTTAAAGATAAACATGTGCAAAAGAGCAAGAGTAGTTTGTCATAGTTACTGATATAGTAGTGACTATTGCTCATCTGGTATACTGTGTCATGGTAGGCATTGCTAAATGTCTTGGTACATATTTTATTGTCATATAGTAGCTTATTAATAAACATTAGCTTATTCTCATACAGTTTCATTTCACTTTCACTTTAGCTCATTGAGAATAAGAAAGATTAAATAAATCAATTTGAGTGTCATTGAAGATTTTGTTTTACAAATTGACCACTTCCTCTATTTGTGTTGGTTGTGTGAGAGCATGTGAAAGAAGTTTGATATGATTGTAATATTAAATTAAGCACTTCCTTTACGTGAATTTTGTTTCTAAAGTAGGTTACGAACATGGATCGAAAGTGGATGTCTGCAAACGGTTTGTTTAGGGAATATCTCGATGGGGTGGCTGATTTCATTAGATTTGCAATTGAGCATGTTGAAGATCCTAGTAGGATTATATGTCTTTGTACATGTTGAGAGTCAAGTGTGAAGTGAGAAGCAAAGTCTCACATTGAATGCTTAAGAGTTAAGTGGAGGGTTTATAAGTGGAAAGGTCCTTACACCTAATGCCTTAAGCTTTTGGATTACTAGTGGTGTCCTTCACACAACACATCATTGATTAGACACATAATCCAAAAAGTTCCTCATGCCTTAAGGTTTTGGATGGCTAGCGGTGTCCTTCACACAACACATCAGTGATCAGACACATAATCCAAGAAGCTCCTCATGCCTACATCCCATGGAACATCCAACAAGCTTTATCATCAATGATGTTTCTCCCAAAACTACAAAGAGTGTCATGAACATGGATGACGCTTGTGAATTTTTCCTTGAATAAGGGGGACCATATCAGAATGTCTGACCTGTTAGAAATCTTCTTAAACCAAATAGAGAAACCCGATAACAATATGAGAATGTTGCATTAAATTATAGTTAGAGTTTATTAGAATGACCTGGATTAGATCTCAACTTTTATAGCCACACAAAATGCAGCGAAAGCTTTATTAATCACGAACATTAGGATCCTTCTACATCACAAACTCATCAACAACATAGAGACAAAACAAACATGAAAGGTTAGAGAAAAGATAGTGTTGTGGTCTTTCTCAACCAAACCTCAAACTAATTCCTAACTCTAGAGGAGTGTGCAACTATGAAGCAATTTCATGGGTTGAGATCATCATCTCTATACAAGCCTATTTATAAAATCAGGGTTCCCATCGTGTCCACCGCAAGCTAGACATAGGTTTCCATTCATATGAGGCCCACGTAAATATTAGACTATAATCTAAACATATTTTAGTGACGATATCTCTACCGATCATGTTGATCACAATACAATTAATTCAATTAATGTGAATAATAAAATATAATAAAATATTAATCTTTTCCAATTAATATTTACCCAGACAAATAATTACTAAAAGTAAAATATTTCTAACCATCTCACAGTTGCGCTACTTTATCAGTATGAGTTTGAGTCCTAAATTTACAAAATTCAAACAATAAGTACCTAAATTCACTAAAATCTAGCTCTTATCAGTATTGAGCAGCATTGATCCCAACAATATGCATGTGGTATTCTCTCTTCTTTTTTGATAAATTTACAAATTGATAGAGGAATAACCCCTCCCCCCCCACCCCATCACATATTAAACCGAGGTTAAAGAGATTGGCATCATCCGACTTGGGAACGACATCATTTTTTTGGGACAGTAGCATTTTCAATTTGTAAAATAGTAAAAATAAAAAATAAATCACTCTTGTTTTTTTGGATAGCAGCATCCGAAAACACATTCTCGAGCCTTACTATCCGAAAATGGACGGTGTCTTTCTCAAATGGAATGGTGCCAATCCTTTCACCCTTAAACGGAACAACCAAGGTATATGAGGCCCATTGAAAAAAAAAAAGGGTATAAGAGGCCCAAATTACTTCAAGGACATTACTAAGAGTGAAGGGATTGCCATCACCCCACTTGAGAACGGTACCACCCTTTCTGGATAGTAGCGTCCAAAATTAATAAAATAGTAAAAATGAAACGCAAATCACCCTTATTTTTCCGGACAGCAACGTCCGAAAACACATTTCCAAAAGCTACTCTATGAAAATTAATTATATTTTTTTTAAATAGGGTGATGTCAATTATTTCACCTCATTACTAATCTTCAATCACCATAAGTGTTTGGTATTACAAGTGTATATTTTTGAAGCATTGAAAAACTATATTTTTGAATTTAAAATAGATATTACAAGTGTTCTAGTAACCCCATTTAAGATAATTTTATGGTAACTAGTCAGCAAGATCAGACTATTTCAAAGGATTTATCCAAAAAAGTTTTAAATTAAAGTCCACTCTATTACATCATTATGCATCGTGAAGATTTTAGTGGTCATTGAAATCACACTAAATAATAAATTTGGTCCATAAAGACTGCACCCAATCATATTTATGAATATACAATGTAACGAGGTTAAATGCAATCGTTAGTATGCGACCACAATTGAAATCTTGGGTTTATTATATTCTATAATTCTATAATCCCATCCCGATCTTGAATATGTCATGTGTCAGTTCTATTATGTAACTCCTACATGAAAGTGATGAGGTGCACTCTAAGCGATTTGATATTTCTTGCAGTCATGCACACTTGCATTATTAATTATAAATGTAATAATGTAACTGTTAAAGACCGTAAACTCTCATTTCATGTCTTACTGAAAATAAAAAAATAAAAAAAATAACTGGCCGCTGAAAAAATTTACCAGAGAATATACTTTTTTTCACAAGGGTTTGTGCCTTCGGAGATATCCGATAAAATTAGAACTATACAAAAAACACAAATTAAAAGATGCATGATGACAAGATTTGTGATTTCAATCCCACTTCTCCTAGTGAGATAAACTGCCAATTTGCATTAATAAACAATGTCACTTGGATTATTAGCTCCTTATGCATTTATGCATGGACAAACCTTGGTAATGCTTGCTGATGGGAAAAAATAGAAAAAGTTTTGTTAATTCATTTAAAATAGCATGTTAGCTTCTCTTGGAGGAATCTTTACACGTGGACTTGCTCCATGCATTTGTATATAATATTAAGTAATTAAATAAGAAATAATTATCAATTAAAAATGGACGTGTTAATAACATGTAAAGTAGCTACTTTGAAGAGGCTGGAGCATAGGAATCATGTTCATTGAATCACATTTGTCTAGCTCTACCATTTTCAGAGAAAAGAAGAGATTACTCAAAGATGCAACCTAGGCCCATTTGTTGGAATCACAACATTTTGCTTTGATGGTGCTTATTTTCTTCCCTTTCTTTTGTCACCACGAAGAATATTTGCAGGATTTGGTCCTCTAGTGCTTTAGTCCCTTGCATCTTGCCCAATGTTCTATTAAATTTGTCAGCTAATAAAGTTTAAGGGGTACCTTTGTTTCTCCTGGTCGAAAGGAATAGTGAAATTGTTCAAAGATAAGAATACAAGAGAGCTAAATTACCTTAAGACCTCCTTTAACTCATGTTCACTGTTTGTAAGATTACAAAATTATATCTTCATTTTTGAAGTAGTTAATCAAATTGAGAGATATGTAAAGAATATTGAATTTTTCGGCAGTAAATTGAGTTAATCAAAGTAACTCTGTTACCAAGCAAATTCAGATATTATGATTTTCCTCTACATGTTCAATGGAAGCAAAAAATTTCAGCTTCCATTCAAAGTCCATTAACGATTTAAAAGAAACTTAACCAAACGAGCACTTAAGTTGCATAAGATCACAACTTTGCCCTCAAATAAGAGTGATTTGAACTGGAGTCTTGAATATGCATGTTCCTATTATTATTTGATCATGAAACTTTTTATGACAAACCAAGGATGAATTCTCCTACATGCTAAAGTTATCAAAGTTATCAGGTGTAGTAGGTTCATATCTCTGTGCCTATATTATATCTGTCAACAGTTTCTACTTGCAAAATCAATGAGAAAGTGATACAGATTATTTTTGCAACTAGTTCATGCATAACAAAAATCTCTCAAGCTTAGTTAGAAAGCAATATAATTAAAAATTACATAATATATTAACTGAACTGGCAAACTATATGGAAAAGCTAATCGCAGAGAATATAATCGCTATTAGCTAGATGGTAAGTTGTAATATTCACAAAGTTTCTAATATGAAATAGAATCATACATAGGAAAGATCATTCCACAGTTTCCTTTGCCAAAGTTATAAACTTCATATTTCTGAAATATATTGCTACATAAAATGATTTTGAAAAAACACATTCTGTAACAGAAAAAAGATGAACGCCACCCCAGGACAAAAAGATGAATGCCACCCCAGGACAAGCTCGACCATAAACAGCTTTTTGAGCCAAAGAAAGCAGACCTCAATAACGGGAGTTATCAAACACCCATGGCTCGTGCATAAACAGCTCCCGACCATTCATTTGGACTGTTCCTGCCACTATATCTTCAGCACGTTTCCTGGATACTTCAGCTTTTTTGGCTGATTCAGCAGCATCCTGAAAAGAGAATTACGCATATTATCAATATGGAGACCACATAACGTATTATGAATATGGTGATTCCCAGCAAAAGAACAAAGTTTCTCACAAGCAACAAGCTTAAAGGTGTCTCAATCTGTTTGACCGAGTCTTTTGAATGGGCAGTTCACTAAATCTCATTCTTTATTATCCCTAGTAATGAATGACAAGGTCATTTATTGAATCAATTCTATTTTCAACTTGAAGAAATTCTCTATCGTCAAGTATATTCATGCCAAAAACCTTTGCTTCTAAGTAAATCCCCAGACCCACACCCCGTCTACTCCCTTCCAGGATTAAAAGTTACAGAACAAATTAGACAGTTATAGCAGGAAGCTTGTTCGTTTTGTGTTAACTGTTAAATACATCTAAATTCTTGGCTCTTCACTTTTCCACTTTCTTTTCATAAGTAATAATCCAATGTAGGTAGTCACTTAGCTTAGAATGCATTATCTCTTGTGCACCCTCCTACTCTACAGGAGACACCTAGAACTAAAATCAATGAAATTTACTAACATATATCAGAACAATCTAGTAATCTATGAAGCTATCAGGACCGCCAATAATTTTATTTAGTGCTACTAACTTGCTACATCTCGGGTCATGGTGAAAGTATTAACTATCAAACCCAGCATATCAAAAAATTGACTCAAACTCACTATGTGAAAAAGTGGCAGAAGGCAGGGATAGTCTTCTTAGGTCCAAATGATCACAAAAATTAGATGGGAAAAGCAAATGAAAAGAACAAAACCAGTGCATAAACTAAATATCCACCAGTATTTAAAATTCTTGTTCAAAACAAGTTCATCAGACAACAGTAAAAGGTAGCTAATTAACCCATTTTCTGTTTTATTTAACAATCATATAGCATGCTAATAAACCCTCATTCTTCAAAACCAACGCTATACCCCCTTGTTATCACCCACTATTCACCCTCCACACTAACATTCATTCAAGATGAAAAGGAATTTTGTTAATCCGAAACTTCATTACAATCATGATTCAAAATAAACATATATTTTTAACACAACTACATCTCATTAAATCATTATAAGAATATAAAATCTTACAAATTTCAAATTGCCTTTGCAGTTGAAATTATTGTAAAAAACTATATAACACCTTAGGTATAATAAGAAGAATAGAATGAAACAGAATCCAAACAGAGAAAGAAACAAAACCCTAATCAAGTAAGAGGGGAAGTTAGAGAGGAAGATACCTTCTGGCGCTTCCACAAGAGGAACTGATCCTGTGTGAGAGTAGTTGGAGAAGGCCTTGGCCTCTCTTCGGCGGGATTTTGCAGCGATTCAGCTTCTGCTCCCATCGTTCGTTTCCCACCCAAATTATTTCTCTGTGGAAGACAAGGGCACGATGAACCACTGACTCAGGTACAAACGCCCTCGACAAAGTGTCCTTTTTATTAAAATTAAAAAAAATATATATTACCGGAATTATTATTTAATTAATGAGTAAAATTGGTAAAAAAATTAATTTGGTTGCTCAAATTACAACCATTAATTTTTTTTCGTCCATGAAATTATTAAAAAAAAATAGTCTTTAAGCTTAACAATTGCTAATCAATTTACTAAGAATTTAGAAAAAAAGAAATAATAGTTCCTTTAAAAGTTCTCTAAGTACTTTTAAGAAACATTTTTTCTTGAAAATAAATTCCACTAAACACATACATAAATGTTTCATTTAAATTATCTTAATTGAAAATAGTTAAACATACATACAGTAAAATAACGTATATATATGATGTGAAATAGTACATTTTTTTTTTTTCTGAATCACAATGGTAGGAATATTGGTATCTTATTTTATCTAGTAATTACATGTGTGCAGGTTTAAATATCTATTAATAGGAATAAGAGTTATTATTATTGCATACCTATTAAGTCTTACAATCTATTTATAACTATCTAATCAATGTCATTAATCACTCTAATGTGTTATTTATTCATTTTTTATTACTAAAAAAATTAATAAAGAGAGTTGTAAATGAGTTTACACATGAACAGTAGTGTGCATTTTTCTTTTTCTTAGAAATAAAGAGATATTTTGTGATCATGCCGTAACTTCTTTGTGTGAGCTCAAATTCGGAGGATGAGATTAGTTACTACTTCAATCAATGAATATCTTAAAAAGAGAACTAAAAAATAGTAGAGTTAGATTGGTAAGTAAGAAATAAATCTAGACTCAATCTATTACCAATCAACAAATAAAACACGAAAATGTCTCTAAAATTTAAAATAGATACATCCCGAACAACTGAGGCTAGGAGTGTGATTTCCGTCCTCGTACTTGTCACGAGGCAGGAGGAGGGGAGATTTGTCCCCATCCCCATAGAAAAAATTCCTTGAAATCAAAGCCCTATTCGAGAGGATCCCTGCAAGAATCCCCGCGTCCAGAGAAAAATTGCTATCTTGGGTTGCATCATAGTCACCAACAATATAATCTAAGTTAAATTAATTATTTGATTCTTATATTTATCACTCATTTTTATTTTAATGCATATATTTATTAATCGTTTTTTAGTTCTTATACATGTCTCTGTTAGTCAAATTAGTCCTTTCATCCATTCTTCCGTTAGTCTACATATATTTTCGTTTTAAAATAAATTTATGAATTAAACAAACACCAATGTGACAAGGGTAAAAGAAAAAGTATAAGGACTAAAACGAAAAAAACATATATATGTATAGCCATAGGGACTAAAATATATAGTTAACATAAATATATAAATATAAAGATTAAAATGAATAACATAAGTCGTTCATGTGTGCATCATTCATTGGCTCATTAAAGTTTTGTTAGCCATATAGAATGTGATCAATGTGGTTAGCATATAAACCAATGTTAGAGACCAATCTGAAAAAATTGATATGTATAGAGATTACAAAAATTATTTTTAATATAAAGACTAAAATAAAAATAAGTGACTAGTATAAAGACATTAATAAATTTAACTTATAATCTATGTCATCAAGTTTTGAAAAAACAAAAAAAAAACAATTATCATACTGGGCAAATATTCTTAATAGTTCTTTTTAATAACGGACAAGTCTAATTTTCTATTCAACAGTTGCAATGCAAAACTTTACTATTTTATTTTATAAGCATAAATTAAACCGTAGAGATTTCGTTCATTTCTCAAATAGAAATGTAGAGGATTGCTGTTGTTTCATACTCCTCACCAAATCAAGGTAAGTAAGTAGCATCATCCTTTCAAACATTTCAAAAGTAAAAATATTTATCCTTTCAAACAAAACCAAAAAGGTAAGTAATATTATTACCATTATCATTTTTCAAATTAATATCAAATTTTAGAGTTTCCTTAAAAAAAATTTGAATCATAAATTATTCCTGTGACGATTCTAGGACGCGAAGTTGGGGGTACAATCTAATTAAAAAATAAAAGATAAGAAAGTAAAAAAATTATATAAATATAAAAAATAAGTAATTTTAAGGAGAATTTATAATAAATTTTAGTATATATTTAATGATACAATAGACTAAAATTATAAAATTAAAGAGTCAAAACTTAAGTTTAGAAAATTTAAAAATATAAAAATAAGAATACAAACTACAAAATTACATTATATTATATTACTCATAAAAATTTGAAGTTGCATCCCTCAATAATATAACATGAGTTCGAATCGAGAAATAATTGCTTAAAGTTTTGTTCTCCAATACAACATTTGGTATAGCTGACCAGCTTGTGTATGTGCTTGGATGCAGAATTGTTCATTAAATAACATTTCAACAAAATCCAAAATTTAATTAGAAATGGTAACACAAGATGATATGATCAATTAATTAATTAAGCTGTAGCAATTTTGGAATTGAGACATGCGTCAACGGCTTCACCAACAGTAAGAAAAACCCATTGTTTTCCAATTTTGTCCACCAAGTGTGCAAGCTTAAGCTTGTGAATCACTAGCCACCTTGGGTTCACCATTGCTAACTGTAAAAATAAAAAAATAAAAAAAAATAAAAAAACCTAACTGTTAGGAAAAATTTTGGATGACAATAGGACAAAGTCTGATTATTTTATTTAGTCTAATCCGTCAAAATCGTTTTAAATGATAATCATGTAATCAAAAATTATTTTGATAATTTATTCATAATGAATCAGTTCGAATTCCTGAATGCATTTATTTAACTTAAAAAAAATAGTATTATGAAGTTACAATAATGAATGTACAATTTAGTTCATGACAAGAAAAATGTAATTCTGAAGATTAACAATGGTTTATTAAGTAATTTGATTTTTAACGATGAATTTTGTTGTTAATTGTTTTAAAAAAGTGAACTTAGTCTCATATTTTTTTAATAAATAATATAGAGGCTAAATTTACTTATTTTTAAATTATTAAAAGATTAAATTAATTGTTAAGAATAAAAAATTATTATCTTTAGAACTTTTTTTTTTCATAATTTCGTAAAATAAATTTTTTTTTTCTATTAAAACATTAGAAGTGCCTTACTTCTACACCACGTGAAAGCAACCTCTTGTGCAGTTCCTCAAGTGCCAGAATTCCAGAAGTATCAACATTCATCAAGTCTGTTAAAGAAAAATTGCAGAGGATCATTAAATAATCGTATAATATCAAATTTATGAGAAATTCCAAATTTAAAAAAAAAATGTTACAAAACTCACTTGTCATGTCTAGGATAATAGCTTGGACTCGAGCCTTGGAAGTTTCTTTAAGTCTATCTTCTTCTTCCAATACCCACTTTAGTATTCTGCAACAAGTGAAACAAAATAAAAATCATACACACGATATTCTAATTTTATCTAAATATTATAAAAAAAATAAAAAATAAAAAATTAATTAGCTTGCCTTTCTCTGACAAAATTGGCATTTGCAAAGCAGAGTGAACCAGAGCTTATCCGAATGACTATGATGCCAGGAGTGCTTATAGCCATAGGATATTGAGTAACATCACAGAAGGCTTCTGTTCTTGGAACTCTTCCAAGAATTTCAATTCCAGGTCGAATTGATTGTATTAATATCTTTGCAAACGAAATTATCACCTGCATACATATTAAAAAAATCCGAAAATTTTAATTAAAATTTGTATGTAAGTTTTCACATAAGTATGTTAGCTATGAACCAAGTGGTTTAGCAAGCTTCAATTCTTGCTGTTATTATTATTATATCACAAAAAGAAAAGTTTTTAATTTGGTGCATAGAGAAAATTAGAAAAATATTGATTTAGTCTAGTTTGTGAGTGTATTTTATAAAAGTCTCTTACGTTAAGAGTGGTATATCTTTTTTTTTATATATATATAAAAAAGTACATAATCAATGATTGAACCTGAATGTGCAAACACACATATATTTATATGTGCTTACCAACTCAGTTATATAACTAGAATTAACGGCGGTTCATATTAGTCTCTTAGATTAAAGTTAGTTATTAATTTAATCCCTTACATAAGTTGATAATTAAAATTATTAAATTTAGTTCATATTGGTTGGCGAAACTTTAAATGATTCAATTAAGTCATTGTATTTATTATTAAAAATTTAATTTAATCTATATTTCTTTTTTCATAAAAGTTCAATTTAATCCAAGATGCACAACAAATCATAATTTAAAGAATCTATATAAACGGTCAAAAATGTTACTCTCTCAATTCTTATTTATAAGTCCCTAGAACAAAAGTCACAAAAGTGATAACTATAATAAAATGCATTGATTTTATGATCTTTTTACAGTTATATTATCATTATCTAAGTCAAACTATATTATCTATCTAAATAATATTAAATTCTTCTACAAATTCTCCTGCCGAGTAGAAGATACATAATAATGGTCAAAATTAAGTGGGTACAAAGATTCGTAGAAAGATTCAGTAATAGGATATATCATTTCTCTATCTATTTATATTATTTAAAATTAAACTTTACGATTCTCTTTAATTAAGATAAAATTAAAAAATTTCATAAATGTTCCTACTTTTTATAAAAGGTGCTTAAAAAAAATACCAATTTATTTATTTAGATACTTACTATAAAAAGTAATGAAAGGAGTAATGACTAATGTTAACATCATTCAAAAACTCAAAGCATCTCTTTTATAGCTGGATAACTGAAGCAGTCAAGTAGCAAAATTAGTCAGCAGAAATCAACAACAGTCACCTGAAGGTTTTAAATGAATTTTACGTCATTTCCTGCTTATAAGGATGCTAATTAATGTTCAATAGACTAACCTATGTTTGGTTTTCAAAATTTATTGAGAAGCATTGGAAATCTAAACAGAGAAAACGTGAAAGCAAAAGTTAAGGTTGAGATTATTAGGGGCTACATAAAAACACTCAAATGTAAAAGTAATTTTACTATATGTACCAAAGAATTTTACTTAATTTCGAGTTTATTTGTAATGGTGAAGCAACTCAATTTACTTATGTAACTATGGTCTAACATGTGTCATGATGTTTAGATTATTGGACGAAGGTTCGTTAACTCAAAGGATAAAGGGTTTTATAATTAACATTGAAAATAAATAGTATCTTTTTATTCCGCCGAACAAATGCGAAATTGTTATTTTAGTTGAACATAATTATAATATGTATTCAAACAAATCATATGCCAAAGGTTTTGAAATTTTGATTATAGTTGACGTTGCAGTTATAATTGTGTTTAATTAAATGTGGTCGAAAAGTAGCCATTGCAAACCTCAATCACCGATGAGATGCAATTTTGTTGACAACCAAAATCTTGATGTTGCACCAGGTTTTTACTGAGAGATCCAATTATAAGGCTGGTCCAACTAATTTTTAGACCTAAATCGAATTTTTTTAATGAGCCTTTTTAAAATAATGAATATATCTAAAATTATTAACATCACCCTATAAATAATATATGCATTTTACTTAAGAGATAAAGATATTTTATAAAGAAACAGCGTAGGCTTTTATGTCATAAAAAATTCTAATATTTTCTAAAATAAAAATATATAAAAGTGAGACCGATATTATTTAATTTTAAAAATGTGTATTTTTTGTGGCTTAAAACACGGGCTTGGTCGGCCTTATCTTTGTATTAGTCTTACCTTTGGGTTGGCCTAGGACCCAAATTTAAAATTTTGAGATTTTTTTAAATCTTTTTCCAAAGTATTCTCGTCAGAAAGAGTGACTAATTCTATTCTAAAAGTTGAGCTCGCATGAATCGACTATCAAGTAACTACAAAATGTTACTTTATTCCCATCACCAGCAAAGAATGAACTCCACACATATGATATAGAGACGAGATATCACCACTCCACACCTCGTGATTAACTTGTAAACAAACATACAATAAAAACTAAAAAGTTAAAGAGAGGTGAAGAACTTACTGCAACAAGAAGACCAATCTCCACAGAAGCAAAAAGGACACCAAGGAAAGCACCAATGCAAGCAAGAAAGTCCAATTTGTCAACCTTCCATATATAACAAGCCTCACTTATGTCAATGAGTCCAGGAAGTGCAGAGAGGATGATAGAAGCAAGAATAGCCACAGGTGTATAATATAAAAGCCTTGTAAACAATTCAAGAGACAAAATCACAGTAATAGCCATCACAATATTTGACACTGCTGTTTTACATCCTACACTGAAATTCACTGCTGTCCTTGAGAAAGATCCTGCAAGTTTTGAACAGGAAAATGTAAACCAATATGCTACACAAGAGAAGTATTACAAATCAGCGTGTTTTTGACTTTACGTCAAATCAGGCAAAACATGGATAGAAGGAACTCTTAGTTGTATTGAAATGAGTCCACGTTTATCTCTTCCAAAATGTGAAATCAAGCACACGCTTATTGTGTTTTGCTTCAAGATCCAATAGAGTAAACTTTGATGGCCCATTTGGTTATGCAGTAAAAGTACTTTTAGAGGAAGTAAGAATTTTTTACTTGTGTTAAATCTGTATTTAAATCCGAAATCACTACCTTTGAAAGTACTTTTGTGTTTTGAATCATGTTTAACTTGATTTGACCCAAAACCAAATACACACTTAATTGCATAACGATTAGCAAAAGAAATCACCAGTTGCCACATAGCATGATGTTAAAGACCCTGCAATGTTCATGAATCCCATTGATAACATCTCTTGGTTCCCATCAAGATGGTAGCCCTTAATGGATGCAAAAGATCTACCAACTGCCATTGCTTCCTGAATCAGAAGTTCATATTTCCATTAGGTCACAGACCTTACAACTAAGAAAAAGAAATAATGAAGTAAACTCTGTTATAGTCTTTGAGATTACATGAATTTTCAGCTTAGTCCCTAACTTTAAAGACAATTTGAAGGTTTAAAGTAGAAATTATAGTAAACTAAGAATTTTGTCCTTATAATTAGCACATCTTTCTGTTTTTGTTCCTATATTGAAAAACTCCTACTCTTATACCCTCTATGACAAAATAAAATTACATTTTAGTCCCTCGTATTATAACAACGTTAAATTTTAGGTAATTGACTAAAATTTTATCTCATAAGATACTGAAGTAGAGACTAATCTACAAATAATTTTACATATTGGCATAATTGCAAAACATTAAAAAAATAATAAAAAAATAAAAAAAAGTCTTAAAATTAAAGACCAAATTCTAATTTAACCTTTGCGAAAATATAGAAACCAAGTAACTTACAGTGAGGGCAATAACTGCACAGATCAATCCAATTTTTGCTGCTTGACCAACATGTTGACCATGCAATTGCAACAGAGGAGCTGAACTTGGATTAAGTCCTCCTTTGACATGTTTTATTATATTAACTCCATGATTTTCAGCTTTTGATAAATACACAATTAGAGTTGATAGTATAACTGATAGAAGAGGAGAAATAGCTGGCAACCAGAATAGTTTTTTGCTTCTTCGTCCCTGGAATAAGGTATACATTAAAAAACATAAAAGTAAAAATTAATCTGAGGTGGTGAAAAGTAGTATATCTAGATTCCAGAAATTTTTTTACTTACAATATAGCGAGTAATCAGAAGGAAAATTAGGAATGAACACCCCAGGACAAAATTCAGAGGGCACCACTGTAATAAAAAAAAAAAACAGAGAGACATAATATTATATTATATACTAACAAAAAGACTGTCAAATGTGTCTTTTTAAGTGCCAGTTTGGTTTGTGAAGTATTCTATGTTTTCATTTTTTGTTTAAAAGTTTATAATAATTTTTTAAGTAAGGATATGAAATTTGGAAAATAGAAAACAAAGTGAAAACAATTTTGTTTTCATTTTGTTTGATGATCTTAAGAGTTTGTTCATAAAAAAACCGAAACCATTTTCTCAAAGCAAACGTACCTTAAACTTTATCATATCATAAATCAAATGACAAAAGTACAAAACCAACTCACTTTTTCACCAGAAGTAATTTGTTGGTGTAGTGACTTATAAACAGATGCCAAAACTGATACAGCATCTGTTTTGGAAGTAAAGTGCCTGATCCCAAGCAACCCCTTTAACTGTTGAAGACCAATTATAATAGCTGCTCCTCCCATGAATCCAACTAGTGCAGCATGTGAAAGAAAATCCACAAGAAAACCCAACCTGCATAAAAAAAAAAAAAAAAAACACACCCATTTAGAATGAAATTTACAAATTCAGAAAAAAAAAAGAGAACCTAGTGCTACAAGAGCTCCTGCTATGCGCAGGGTTCAGAGAAGGGCTGGAAAATTTAGGAATTTTCAAATTAAGAGAAATTTCACAAATCAATGAGGAAAATAACCACCTGAAAATACCAAATGCAGCTTGAAAAATTCCAGTGAAAAATGTCACAGTGAAGACAATGTTTCTATGGGCTTCAGGGTTAGAAACAGGATCTTCCACTTTCTGGACCAGTGAAGATAATAGCATTGATACTACAGCTACAGGTCCAATTGCAATTTCTCTTGAACTTCCCATCATAGCATAAATGAGAGGAGGAACAACACTTGTATCTGAATTGAATAAAACCAAACCAACAATTAAATTCCAAAGATTGGAATTGGAAATTCACATTAATGTTGTTACAAAAAAAATCCCTTTTTATTCTTTCTGTTTTTTCCCTTTGCGATGCCAGGACGCCGATTCTCTCCTATATGCATTGGACTACACCTGAAGTCTTTCACCCTTAAGCGTTCGATTAACAATTCACCTATGGATTAGTCACAACTACTATAGGTGACTATTCAATCAGCTCGAAGGTGAAAGAGACTACAGGTACAATTCTACCGAAATAAAGAGAGGATTTACGTTGAGATAAATATACTTACACAGCCCAATTTCAGGGTCAACTTTGGCTAAACTAGCATATCCTATGCTCTGCAACATTCAAACAAAAAATTAGAGGAATTAATGAAAAAAAAAAACTGGGAAAATGCAATAATACCGTTTCAGTTTCTCTTGCATTGATCTGAAAATTAAATTCACGACTCAGAAGTACAACTTATGAGAATACCTGAGGAATTGAGAGACTTGCAAGAGTTAAACCAGCCAAGAGATCATCTTTGAACTGAGAAACTCTGTAATCTCTTAACCAAACAAGAATTGGAAACAAACCCTTCAAGAATGAAACAGCATGTCCTTTGAAATTTTTCTTCTGGGATGAAGAACACTTCTTGTTCTTATGTGGCAAAATGATCTTTTTGATTGAATTTAACAGTTTCTTCCATAGAGGAGGAGGATTGGGAGAATCAAGAACCCACTTGGTTCTCTCTATTTGACCAGCATCATCAATGTGAACAACACCTTGCTCTCCTCTCATGCTTCAAGAACATTCAATGCATGGTGTTTTGTTTTTTTTGAACTATGAAGTGTTTGGGTAAACTCTTTTAAGAATGTACTACAAACTTGTGAGTTATATAGTAATACCAACACCACTCCTTTTGGTAAAATTACTCAATTTATTTGGATGATTTCTTAAAAGGGGAAGAATAAAAATTTTCTATTTTTTTTTCTCTTTATACCCCTCAGGATAACCGGTATTCTTGGTGAGACAATTTTGTTTGAGTCGAGAACGAAAGAAAAAGAACTTGTCATAGAGAGAACACCCACACCACTCCTTTTGCTAAAATAGGTCAATTAATTGGGATGATTGCTTGAAATTAAAGGGGCAAAATATAACTTCTTTTAATATTTTTTAAATGAGATAATTTTGTTAAAATTGAGAATTGAAAACTATACTGGATGAGAGGTAGTTGTGAATTGTGACACCACATTGATTGGCTTATGTCAAAAGTTGTGAAGGGTGATATAATATAAGGATTAAAGACTCCTTCAATAAGCTTCCATTGAAGAGCATCTATTCCTAGAAAAAAAAAGGGTATATTAGATTTCATTTCTCACATCATTTTGCCTGTAATGGAAGGAGAATATAATAAAGGTATTGCTAATAAATGTCTTTAAGATCCTTATTAAGGTTATTAAAATTAAAAAAAATAATCATAAATATATACTATTATATTATCTCTTATAAAAAAAATTATATTTTTTAATAACTTTTTATTATACTATTTAACTTTTAAAAAAGTATTCTAAGAGCCGTGTGTAACATTTTCTATAATCAATTAATATGTGGTTCCCCAACAACTATGATAATAAAGCTAGTTTTAAATCAACGGGACTGCATTAATTAAAATTGAGAGTTTCATTTGAATTTCATAAAAAAATAATCACAACACATTGTGCAGGCCATTGTTGTCAGCAGTGTTATACTATTGGCAAGAATAAGAATTTCCAATGAATGTCATTTAAGTCTTTCATTTATTAGTATATTCCCTCCGTTTTAAAATATATTTTTTTCTTACATAATTTAAAAAATAGTTACTTAATTTTAAAAAAAAATTAATTACTCTATTATAATTTTACTTCTAAATAAATGTTACTCACTATCTTAGAACTAACAATACTTTGGTCGTGTTCTACCGTCATAGCTGAATTCTAGGGATTGCTTCATGCCTCCGTCTTCTAGTTAGATTTCATCGTGCTTTGGTAGAGGTACATTTGAAGTCTGTTCTTGCTTTGGTTCTTAATGGTTGTACTTTTTCATCCGTGCTAGAGAATTGTTTGCAGCATTCTCCTTCGTACCAATACGCGCATTACAATTAGTCATGTCTTTCGAGAGGCTAATTGGAGTGCAGATGCTAAGGGCCTTGTTATTTTAGAGTTGCCTCATAATTTTCTTGTTTACTTTCTTCGAGAGGATGCTTATGACATCTCGTTTCTCTATTTGTTAATGTAATTTTCTTTGGACCTCAGTGTCCCGTTATATATAAAAGAAAATACTAATAGTTAAGTTACTTTAGCAAATAAAAATAAAGTTAAAAATTAATAAATACACTTTATGTTTTGTATAGATATAATGCTTGTAACATGAAAATAAATATTTTACTTTTAATGCTTATATTTTGGATTGGAATTGTAACCGAAAAGTGATTGTTGGTATATAATGATACAACTTTCACTTAAGATTTTTTTTACTGCCATACAAAAACAAATAAAAATTGTTATTATTAATTATAGAGTTGTATGCTTGTATATTATCTCCTCTGTATCTTTTTAAGTGTTTATTTAATAAAGAAAAAAATGTCTTTATATAACTATTCACTTGTATTTTTAATAAATATTAATTGCAATTTTATTAAGTTTATCTTTATGTATAATATTTGGGATAGTAATTAATTGTCTATTATTAATTCGACAAAATAAAGAAATAAATGGTAATAAAAAAAGTTTGGGTGAAATTAAAAATAATTATTACTATTATGGACTTATCTCATGACTTATCTCGTTGTAGCCTCAAAGGGTAAGGCCACCAGTATAACTCGTTGTAAATAGGTAATGCCGTGAACCATGTCAGCAAAGTAGCAAGCTGACTTCACGGGTTGGGGAGATGAGCACGCACGTGGTTGGTTACGTGAAGGTTATAGATCCGGAAATTACGCTGGGTAATGCGGAATGCTGACGTGAATGATGTGAACGTGGACACACAGGTGAAGTGTTATAAATACCAGATGCTAGTAAAGGAGAAAGGTGTGCTATCATTCTAAATTTACAACACACCTCAAGAGAAAAGTTACTTGATCATTGGAGTCTCTGCAGGTACCACCACTGTTGGAGTTCTCCACAGACCCTGCACCACCGTTTCGTGAACAAAGAAAGGAGTAAACCCCTAAATTGGTCCCTGAGATTGTAGGTGTCATGCAGATTAGTCCCTGAGATTATGAAAATCTTAGATTAGTACCCGACTTTGCAAAAAATCATTCATTTTAGTCATTTTCTATTTAGTTTTTTAATGTCGTTTAATAGGTAAAATGACTAAAATGTATGTCGTTTTTCAAAGTCAATGACTATTTTGAGGCTTTTAAAATATCAGGGACTAATTTGCATAACACATACCATCTCAATGACCAATTTGAGAGTTTACTCACAAAAAAAGTTATGATCTATCCAGCTTCCGAGCCTGACGCATCAAATACTATATTTCTTAATATACATAATTTATTGTTAAAGTAAGAAATTAGATAAAAATAAAGGAGGTAACATTTTTCTAGTGCAACCGTGTGCTTTAGGTCTCTTGGTTATGTACCAAGTCTTAAGGTTTGTGATATTGCACATGCACACACACGTCCATGTACACGTGCACACACTTTCATTCAGTTCTTAAAATATATTATGTAAGCATACATAAATATAATAATCCCTCCGTCCCATATTAAGTGTCGTTTTAAAGAAAAAAAATTTGTCCCACTTTATTTGTCATTTTATAGTTTTAATGAAGCATTAATTATGTTTTACCAAATATACCTTTGAGTAGTTGAATCTTAAATAAATGTTTTGAGAGATGTGATTCACTAATTAATAAGAGTGATAAGGGGTATAACAGGGAGTTAGATAATTATTTGTGTAAATACAAGAAAATTAATGACATTTCTTAAACTATGTGTAACAACCTTAAACGACACTTAATCTGGGACGGAGGGAGTACTTCTTAAGTTGGTTATCTTTTTTCCACTACATCAGAAGATCGGAGAAAGTTCTTAAGAATAAGATTAAGCTAAAGGAATCAATTTTTTCTTTTCGCTTTTGTAAAATAATTGTTTTACTCTTGAAGTTGAAGGTCTAGCATTTGGTAAAATAATTCAACTTAGTATATGTGGGGGCAATTTTTCAAGAATGTGGTGTTACCCATAAAATTGAGAAGAAAAAAAAATGGGTTTAAGCTTGTTAATTTATTTGTGTGGAGCAACAAAAATATAGGTACGTGAACAACCTTTTATATATGTATGTAAAGTTAATAAACAAATTAAGGACATAAGTGGGGGCAATTGCCCTCAACCTTTTGCATGTAATTTTGTCCCTGTTTGAGAACCTTGAAAAAAGAAAAATAGTAGACTGGAATAAAGAATTGCAACTCCACATAGATAACCATCTCCTAACAGATGCCACCACAGGCTCCCACAACACCTTCCTCCTATGATCACCACCACGAAGAAGTCCCAGATAAATGAAGATGCATTCTTCTTATCTACATTGAAGCAAGCTCGAAGCTTATTGTAACCATACATCATCAATGTTAAAACAAAACAAATTGCTCTTATGAAAGTTAACGCACATGTGATATTTATGTGAAAATTCATGATATATGCCTTGAATTTTCCATAATCTCTCACATGTTTGATCTTTGTTTATTATGTTTCAAAGCAATTTGTTGGAATTAGGATGGTTATAATGCACACATAATTTCTAGTGGTAGTTCTCTAAGTCTTTTTGCTCAATTTTGTGGTGTTTTATTTGTTTGGATATAATGAAAAGAATCCTCATATTTTCTCTTTTGAATTGAATAGAAAAATTCACCAATTAGCTTTGGAGATGCAAAGATTAATCATTAAAAGCTTTTGGAAGGCACAAAGAGAAAAAAAAATGGGAGTTTGTTTGCTGCCAAATGAGCGCTTAGGCGCCCAAACATAACGCCTGAGTGCCTAGTCTTGTAAAGCCAGCACCCAATCTCCTATGTGTGCACCCAAGCGCCCAAAATGAGCGCCTAGATGCCCTAAATACACCCAATTTCCATAACTTGGCACTATAAATAGAAAAGGTGATGCCTAGGTCGAATATACTTGCATTTTTTAAAATTTGAAACACCACAAAACCCTAAATAGAGAGAGAAAGGAGGAAGGAGAAGCATCAATCACCAACCTCTCTTCATCTTCAGGGAGTTTCTTCTATCTCAGTTTCTTTTCTATGTTTCTTTCTTTATGTTTAGTTGAACACCCGTTGCACTTGGAAATGATGTAGTTTGATTGTTTGGTGAAGCTTTAACCTTGACCTAGTTATTCTATACAAATTTCTCTTGTTTGAGTATCATTTGCTATGCTTATGTTTTTGGATGCTTGATCACCATTCAAATGTTGTGTTAGCTCGTGTTCATGTTAGGAATAGTGAGATATGAGTATGCTTCTTGCAATTGTTATCTTAAATGTTGTTAGTCTAGGAATAGACAATGATATGCA
Organism: Cyamopsis tetragonoloba; assembly: GCA_037177725.1. Taxonomy (NCBI): domain Eukaryota; kingdom Viridiplantae; phylum Streptophyta; class Magnoliopsida; order Fabales; family Fabaceae; genus Cyamopsis; species Cyamopsis tetragonoloba. The sequence goes on from CM074119.1 coordinate 65,928,247, forward strand.
TGTGGTCTTCATGAATTCTTAATCTTCAATCGTTTTAACTTAGGAGAGTCAAGGAATTGATATCTTGAGTTAGGTCAAAGGGTTAATAAGTCAAGGAATCGAACTTTAACTAGTCTAGTGAATTTTACCATCAACAAGAAAATTGGGATTAGGATAACAAAGTCAAGAGTAATTCAAAGGGTGTTTTTGTCGATGAAGTGTCCAGATTCATAATAAAATGAAATTAGAACCTTAGTTGTTTTACTTTATTTTCCTTTAGTGTTTGGTTGAATTCCTAAAAGAAAAAAAATATAAATAGATTTCTTTATTTTAATTGCTTGTTATCATATTTCCCTTATCTTCATCCGTCTAGATAGTTGTGTAACTTGGGAAGTAGAACTTGAAACATAATCTTCGAGGATGATATCTGGTATTCACCGTTTTTATCACTTGCAATGGACCAGTACACTTGTTGTGTTCACATTAGGAAGCAAGTCAGACGTTAACTCAAAGAGAGAAAACATAGACTTTATAGATAGAATGTTGGCAATAGAAGCTTCCCCAAACAAGATGGTGACATCTACGAACCGCAAATAAGAAATCTCTACCCGATACCTACCAATCCACAAATTCGAGTAGGCCCCCAAAAATTTCGTCTTTCACATCAGACGACTAAAGCCTTCAACCACTAGTAAAAGCAAGAATGGTGACAAAGGATCTCCTTGCCGGAGTCCCCTTCCAGGAGAGTATTCCTAAGTAGAACTTTCATTTACTGGCAATGACATAGGAAAAGACAATAAACATTATAGAACCCAACGTCTCCATAAGGGATGAAAACTCATACAATCTATGACTTGCATCAAATGATCCCAACTCACAAAGTCGTAGGCCTTCTTGAAATCAACCTTTAACAAAAAGCTTGGAAATTTCAAATAATGAACCTCATCCATCACTTCATTAGCCACCAAAATCCCTTCTAGGATCTGTCTACCAGAAACAAATGCAGACTGCTCCTCCGAAATAAGGATTAAAATGACATCTTACAGATGATTCACAAGGAATTTTGATAACACTTTGTACATACACCCAATCAACAAGATAGGTCTTTAATCACCCTCACCTTGAGGACTAGTCTTTATAGGAATCAGGATAATAAACAAGTTATTGCAACTCCTAACCAACCTCCCATTAGAATGAAACTCGCTTAAGAATTTGACGAAATCCCCTTTAATTGTATTTCAGAATTTCTTAATAAACTGAAAGTTCGCCCCATCTAACCTGGGGCTCTTTTCACTACTACAACCCCAAACTGCATCTTTGGCTTCAAACTCTTCAAACAAAGTAACAAGCTTCAAATTCTCGGACTCTAAGGGCTTATAATAATTCAACATATCCATTTTGATAGAAACTTCATTACGCCGAGCAAAAAGAGATTTGAAATGGTTGAGGACAGCACCTTTTACCTCATGCACCTTCTCCACCCGCTCACCTACCACAACAATGCTATTGATGGTACCAAAGCTTCTCTTGATCGCTAAGCATTTATGAAAAAAACCTAGAATTGCAATCACCTTCCTTAATCCATTTCAACCTAAACTTTTGGGAAAAGAGTTTCACTTTCATCTTCGAGTACTTGTAAAACATAGCCAATGTTGCTTGATGCTTGTCAATCTCACTCTCACTAAGCCTTGAAGAATCCTCAAGGTGTTCAAGTCGACAAAGAGAGATTACAACTTTCTTCATATGATTGTCTATGTTACTAACCACATAAGAGTTCCACTCTTCATAATTTAGACTTTAGCATTTTAAGCTTATCCTTCAAAACAAAAGAATTAATAAGTTAAACCCTCAATAGAGAAAGGGTGCCATGAATCCTTCACAAAGTCCACATACCCATCTTGTCAGCGCCATGCATTCAAAAATCTAAAAGGTTTAGGGCCCAATCAACATTTATATCCTTTAGTAGGAAAGGAACATGATCATATAACCTACAGTGAAAACCCCAAACCGCAAAAGGTTACTAAGAATTCAACCATTGTTTGGACACTAGAAATCTATCATACCTACTCATAGTACGAGCATTGCCTCGAAACCAAGTGAATTTCCACCAAATCATAGGCAAATTCAACAATTCTACATCATCAATAAAAGAATTATATGCCATCATTTTGCCCGATATGCCGTGTGCATTTCGAGCCCTTTTTTCTAATGAGCCCCTAACATTGTTAAAGTTACCATAATGCACCAACAAGCCTCACCTCTATTCTGCAACGGACCGAAGAGATCCTACCACAAAACTCTCCTGCTATTAGCTTCACAGAGTGCATATATATTTATAGTGTGCACATCCACATCTTTCTCTAACCATAACCCCTTCATACCAACAAATGATTCACTCACTTGAATAGGGTCTTCTCTTCGGATGGTAAGGATATGACCAAACGAGCCATGAGCCATTTGCAGATTTATGAGTCCACTTGACACCTGAGCCACCCCACAAAATATCACAAAGTACACAATTTATTAAAAAATATAATTATAACAGTGACAATAAAATTCAATCATCACTAAATTAATTCTTATGACTTTTTCTTTGTTTGCCGAGTAGTTGTTTCACCTTACTTCTAAGGTAAAAGATTGATTCTTGAAGCACAGTCTTGTTTGTCCTCCCAACCTCTCTATGGCTTGAACTATGGTTCTCTAATTGGAATCATAGTGTCATTCTTGCTATATCAACACCATTTTCAGTAATTCTTATAGTCAATTATAATTTGTCCCATTTACTTTACCTCATGTGTGATTTACAACAACTACTTTAAAATATGTAGTTTGTCTCTTATACTTTTTTACGTGTACAATTTACTGTAAAATTCATAATTAACAATAACTTTTGTTCAAATTAACGACGATTTTTAGACAAATCACTCATTTTTAAAGTAAATGTAACGAACTGCACAAAAATAAATCATAGTTGGAAAATTATAATTTTTTTTTCATAAACTAAAGAAATTTTATTAATTAGAATACTAGTTCTACTCTGAAAATACAAACAAATCCAAGCAAATTAGCCAAAAAGAAAACTTAAAGGATCAATAAACCAAGATGAAAATGGTAAAAAGATATCTCCGTTGGCGCAAATCCACTTCCACGACCGAAATTGAATTAAATCAAATACCTCATATGTCTCCAGAATTTCTGATTTAAAAATTACAGCATTACGTTGAATCCAAATCGACCAAATCACAACAACCCAAATCATAACTTCAAATTTCTTTTTCTTCTTTCCGGTAAACAACTTCCTAAACGTAAGGAAACTTTCCACCAAACAACGTGAACTTACTGTTTCAAATCCTAACCATTTATAAACCTTCATCCAAATAGCATAAATTGACCCTAATTTTTATAAGTTTAAACCATCAAATTTATTTTAAAGTGATATGAAAAAACAGAAGGATTATGACAAAGTGGGAGACATTAGACAAAAATTATAACACATTCAAATTGATAATATACATTCTACTAAGGATTGACATAGTGAGATATTAGATTAATGATAGTGGGATAAGATAACTTCGATTAATCATCTACTTAATTTTAATGGCTAAAGAGTAAAGATTTAAGTAATAATTCCTTAATTTAAGTTTATATACGTTTATTTGACTTTTTTTAAATAAAAAATAAGGTGAAAGGTATTTGAAAAATTAAAATTGATCAGTGACACTTTTTGTTTTTGAAATTTACCTTATAACTAGCTGATATATAAGTAGAAAATTATAATTGGGATACTGAGCCTTTTCTTTGTAATTTTTCTTTTACAAGGTAGCTTTTACATTTGATCTCAAGCAGAAACAGCATCTCAATATTATTTAATTTTTTTTTGATAAGATCAGCATCTCAAATTTTTATACTTATATATTAATGTATTATTATATATTATTACAAGTTGAAAGATAATTATTGGTAAGTGTTAAAATAATTTTTTTCACCAAAAAAATATTCGATTTTCTTTGTAGTCTTATGTAATTTAGGTGGTCCAATGAAAAATTAAGTAAAATGAAACGTCTAATTTGGAACCTTTTCTTCACGCTGGATTAGGTTTGTTTTATTGGTCATCCAGGTTGGATCAGGTTAAATATAGTAAATTTTAAACGTAAAAATTACTGTTAATAATTTTAAAATAAATTTATATTTATCTTATCTTAACATAAAATCGGACACCTAAAAAAAATATCTTTTTATATTTGGATTTTGTTTTTGTGTGTAAAATAAAAACAGTTCTTCTTGCCTCTGCCCCTTTGTGATCGAAAGCAGCACCACTAGCAAGTTGGGTTCCGAAAAAAATTAAAGTAACAACTAACAACAATCACATATTTAAATTAATAATTACGAAAGTATTAAAATTAATCGGGCATCTCGCATGGTTAAAAAAATAAAAGTTAAATTAATTATTTAGTTTTTATAAGTGGCTTTTATTTTTGTTTTAGTAAAAAATATTTATTTTAGTCTCTATACCTATTTTAAGTTTTAATATTGGTCTTGAACAAAAAAATAATAAATAATATGCTTAAAAAATATTTTAAGTTTAATGAAGTTAAAAAAGAAAAAAAACCTATTTTTGTTTGAATTGTAAAGTAATTTTTTAAAAAATATAATTATATTTTTGAATTTTTTATCTCATATTTAGAAATTATTTTAGTTCATTAAAATTTTAAATAAATATACTTTTCTGATATGAGATTTACCAAAAAAGAATCATGGTTAGAGACAAATTTTTTCAAATCAATGACAATTATCCAAATTAATTATGATTTTAACCATGATTAAATAAGATTTTATAATAGTAAATCGCACATCCTCTAATAAGTACAAAGAACAAACTGCACATCTTTAAAATAAAAATAATAATCACACATAAAATAAAGTACATGCACAATATTTATATTTATTAATATATTATATGTTAATTATGTATCAATTTTAACATACTGGAATATTAGAATTAAAGTAGTGTTTTTTTATGAACCAATGATATCCCCGGCTGATAGTTGAAGACTTATCCCCTTGAGGGCTAGAGATCATCGAAGTGAGTTTTGTCTCTCCCAACAAAGTTTTTTCTATACACACCGCCAGGATTCGAACCCCTATCAAAATGTTTAAAAAATTTAATTATCTACCAATTATGCCGGATTTTATTAGTGAATTAAAGTAGTGTTTCTACTCTTCGTTTCTTAGCTATTCGCTATTTTATATGTAATATAAAAAGATTTGCCCTTCCATTATTGTTCTTTTTACTCGAACCGGTTTCTTCCACTAAAAACGTAGAATCTTTTATTATCATTATAAATAAATTGTTATTCATTAAAGTTTTTTTCTTTTGTTAAACTAGTTTATGTTAGTATAGATTTTATTTAACAATAGATTTGTTTGTTAATATAGCTATTAAGATATTTACTAACGATTTATAAATCGATAATATATATTAATTATATATTAAATTATTTATTTTTTAATAATTATATATTTATTTATTAATACAAATATTATATACTAATAGATTAATTTTATTAGACAAAATCTATAGCAATAATAGATAACAGTATTTGTTTTAGTGCATTATACCTATGGATAAAAATACTTTTGGAGTCTCCAAAAATACAAACAAACATGTTAAGGTTTGTTAGAAGGACTTTTTACTTGAGATGTTGGTCTGTCATGTGCTTTGATCCCTTTTGGTCTTTATTATAAGATATAGTTTCTTATATTACATGTATCAATAAAAATGTATACTTTGTTACATCAATTTTATCAAAAATTTATACCATATATCTATTTTACACTTTTTTTTAAAAAAATATTTAATATTTTATATTACATGTATCAATAAAAATGTATACTTTGTTACATCAATTTTATCAAAAATTTATACCATATATCTATTTTACACTTTTTTTTAAAAAATATCAATAATAAAAATAGGATCTTGATATATAGTGCCCTAAGGGCACTAGTTAAGGTTACTAGAATTAGAAAAATAATCATAAGAGCACATTGTTTCGTCTCTCGAAAATACAAAAAATTACACATTTCAATATCTTTTTACTAGTTCTTATATAATGCCCTTAGGACACTAAATATCATTTGCCATAAAAATATATGTATAAAAACTTATAATCATTTTTCTAAATTACATTATATCCTATAAAAAGAACCATTACAACATATTATTTCGTTTGGTCTTTATTATAAGCTATAATCAACAAAATTACACTTATCAATAAAAATACATATTTTAATTGATTTCATATAGATATATAGTGTAATGTATTTTCTTTATCTTTCTTCGAATAACGTATTTAATAGTTGTAACTAATAGATATTACTAATAGTCAAATAACATACCTGAAAAACAATACAAAATACTTTATAAAAATTATCAAATGCCTTATAAAAATAACTATTAATTCTTTTTAAAATGCATGTTATAATAAGGATAAAAAGTATCTTATAATTAGCATTAGAAGAAGGGCGTCTTTGTTTTGAATTTTTATTTGGTCAAAATTACTTTAATTCAAAGCTAAAAATATTTATTTCTATTGGATGATCTCGATTTTTATGTATAAATAATCTCAAATTCTCAACCATTAATTTTTATTTCAGTTTGTATATTTTTCACTTCTCATTCTATTAAAATCTAAATTGAATGGGCTCCAAAGAGTTGGCTATTTGGGCTATAATTGAGATTTTGGTAGTTTAGGTAGGGCTATTTTTCTACACCGGTACTATAAAAGAAAGTATCAAAGATGCCCTGCTTTATGACTGATGGTAGCTTTAGGAAGTTCATATTTCAATTCAAGTAATCAAATTGATTTATTAGTTTTTGCATTTTAGTGTGTGTCCTCGTTCTACACAGAATTAATAAAAGCAATCGTGAACTTAGACATGAATTTGGACGCAATGTGAGAAAGATTCAATTTGTAAAGAGAAGTGAACAAGTGTGTGTAAAAAGGCTGCAACTTTTTCCATCTTTTTTCCGCGCGCAAAGGAAAATTAAAGCTGGGATTCATTTACGAGCTTCTTAACTTTTGAATCGCCAATAGGAAGAGACTGACACAGACACACAGTGAATCACATCACATCTCACTAAAATTATTTTTTAAAATTAAATTTAACATAATTTACATTCTGTTTCACATTTTTCCCCGAAATGTTTTACTACAATTGATTGTTTTACTCCACTCATAATACAAGTCACGTGCTCTCACGGTTTGCTATACCATTTTTTTTTTCAAACACAGCTTTTTTTTTTTATTTGAATCTCCAAACTAGCTTCGTTCTTCTTCGTTTATGTTCTTCATCCTCTTTTGCGAGAACCCATCATCCAGCCTATTAGATGACAAAAATAAATCATAAATTTTATTTTCCTTTGGTCCTCTATGTTTGCTATTGGGCCTTTCTGTTTTTTCTCGCTTTTGGACTCTCAACCTCTGAGGCCATGTCTTTTGTATATATCAATCTATCAGGGTTTCATTCTAATAACACACAACTTTACATTTTCTCACATTCACAAAAACGTATCTCTTCTGCAGAGGATGTGATTGACATCATCTCTATTGAAAGTGGCACCATCCTTTTTATATGTAAAAATCATAAATTTGTATACTAAAAAGGATGGTGTCACTCCCAATAAGGATGGTGTTAATTCCATCCACCCTCTTCTGCTTCCTTTATGGTATCTCAAAGCCCTAGGGTTTGAGGGCGTTTGGGTTGCATCATCGTGGCTCTTCCCCTTCGTCTCTCTCTCCCTTGATCCCTTCCGCACCTTCTTTTCTTGCCTTACATACCTATCTCTTCCACCATGGAAGCTTTAGAACAAACTTCTTCACAGAATTGCTTTGATGTCACACAAGATCCTTTGAGTCTGTTTTATCTTCACCCAGCCGATAACCCTAGTTCAGTGATGATCACACCTCTCCTCGAAGGCGCCAAGAACTACAATATCTGGTCTCGGCAGATGGCTCGCGGACTCAACTGCAAGGATAAGCTAGGGTTCGTGACAAACGTGATTCCAGAGCCTCTGATCGACGATCCTCATCATAACCAATGATTAAAGTGCAACAACATGATAATCTCATGGATTACCAAGTCAGCAAGTGTTTCTATAGCCCAAAGCACCGCTTTCTTTGATAAAGCTTCCGATCTGTGGCAAGAACTCCAAGATTGGTTCTCTACAGGTGATTCTTTTAGTTTCTTTGAATGACTTGCGGCAATCCACTCGTTTCGCCAAGGGGATCGCGATCTTGCGACCTACTACACTGAACTTCAAATGTATTGGCTAGAACTCAAAGTTCTTCGCCCTGTTATCACATATGTTTGCACCATTCCCTGCACTTGTCCCATGGCTACTTATTTTAAGCAATACCATGACAGTGAATATGCTATGTGTTTTCTGAAAGGTCTCAATGAGACATATGATACTGTGCGAAGACAGATCTTGTGCATGACACCTTTGCCCTCTGTTGCTAGGGCTTTTGCTATGGTTCAACAACATGAGAGAAATCAATCTCTCTCTGAGGCTAATAATGGTAAATTTGTTAATAATGTTTCTGATGGCTGTAAGTCTAATAATTCACAGAAAGGGAAATCTAAGACAAATCCCTATTAACCTCTTAACCCTAATCTTACAAAGATTTATAGTTTCTGTAGGAAAAAGAACCATACGGTCGATACTTGCTACTTTAAACACGGATTTTCAACGAATTTCAAGTTTAAAAATAAAAACACCACTTTTGTTGTTAATAATGTGAACATGAATGATTCTGCTGGTCCTAGTTCTAATTCTGCTACTAAACCTAATACGATTCTAAGTACTGAAGACTATTCTATTGTCGTTGATATGATAAAGAAAGTTAAAACTCAATCTAAAGAGCACAGTATCAACTAACTCACACACAACACCACTGCACCTAATGACACTCAGGGTAATTCTGTTTCTAATAGTTTCTGGATTATTGATAGTGGTTTTACTGATCATGTTTGTAATAATTTGCATTTTTTCAGTGATCTTCATGCTATTCCACCTATTAATATCAATTTACCTAATGATGGTTCTTCTTTTGCTTGCATTTCTGGAACTGTGTCTCTATGTGATGGCATGTGCTTGCATGATGTCTTATATATTGATGGATTCCAGTTTAACAATCTATTTGTGCATAAGATCATTGACTCTTTGAATCTTGAAATTACCTTTAACAAACGTTCTTGTGTTTTGTAGGACGCTGTGAAACAGAGGATGATTGGACTTGCTAAAGTCCACAAAAGCTTATACATTTTAAATCCTGCTACTGATTTGGTTTTACAAACTCCTATGCTTAATAATGTGTTTCAAATTGAGAACTGCTTTGACCTATGGCACTATCACATGGGTCACCCTTGTGATGATGTCTTAGCTATAATAAAGGAACAATATTCATACGTTAAAGGTTTTTCAAAATTTCCTTGTGATGCATGCCAACTAGGAAAACAATCTAAATTGCCTTTTCCAAACAAAAATCATCGCATTGATTCTCCTTTTTCTATTGTTCATATGGATATATGGGGATCATTAAATATTGACCGCATTCAGGCTCATAAATAATTTCTAACGATAGTTGATGATTTCTCTCGTCATACTTGGATTCACCTAATGAAGAATAAATTTGAAACAAAACTACTTGTTGAAATTTTTTTTGATATATGTGAAAACTCAATTTCACATTTATGTTAAATGCATTAGGTCTGATAATGAAGTAGAATTTAGACTACATTCTATGTATGATAGTAATGGCATAATACACCATACCTCTTGTGTGGAAACACCGGAACAAAACTCAGATGTTGAACAAAAACATAGGGATCTTTTAAATGTTGCTCGTAGTGTTATGTTTTGTTCTAACATGCCTAGATCATATATATTGGTGCTATGTTGTTTCTTATGATGTCCACATCATTAACTTCCTTCCTAGCAGGGTTTTAAAGAAGGCTTCACCATACCAGTTGTTGTTTGGTAAGTCACCCACTTTGATGCAAATCAAAGTGTTTGGGTGTTTGTGTTACGCTACCACTCACACCCAAAACAGAACTAAACTTGACCCTAGAGCCAGAAAGTTTTGTTTTCTTGGTATTAAATCTGGAACAAAAGGTTATGTGCTTTTGGATTTAGAAATCAGAGAAACTTTCATTTCAAGAAATGTTGTTTTCAAATAAGATTATTTTCCTTTTAAATCAGAACAAACTAAAAGTGTTGTTCTTGATTCTGATGACTCTTCTTTAAACTCTCCCAATTACTTGTTTTATGACTCATTGCCTTTGGAACAAGATGTTCCTATATCAAATCCAATATAGGAAACTGCATCTAGTACATCTCTTACCTCTGAAAAACTAAATTTTTCTGATAACAATGATGTTGATCCTCCTTCTAATAGTGATATTCAAGAGAGTCAACAAATTTAGAGGTCTACTCGAGTAAAATCTTTGCCTAGTCACTTGGTTGACTATCATCTTTATCTCCTTCAAGGTAGTATTCCGAATAAACTGAATAGTTCAGCTAAGTATTCTATCTCAGATTCCTTGACGTATGATAGATTATCTTCTGCTTATAGTAATTTTGTGCTAAATATCAGTGTTAATGCTAAACCTACTTCATATACTTCTGCTTCTAAACAAATCGAATAGGTTGACACTATGAACAACTTAAAGCTTTAGCCAATAGCAATACTTGGTCTTTAGTTGAATTACCTAAGGGTAAAAAGGCAATAGGGAAGCTAATGGGTATACAAAATAAAGTACAAATCGAATGGTGAAATAGAGAGGCATAAAGCTAGACTTGTAGCAAAGGGTTATAATCAAATTGAAGGAATTGATTATTGTGAAACGTTTGCTCCTGTTGCGAAACTCACCACTGTTCGCCTTCTTCTTGCTTTAGCTTCCGTTAAAAATTGGACTCTTCAACAACTCGATGTTAATAATGCGTTTTTACATGGTGATCTAAAAGAGGATGTTTATATGAAACCTCCTCAGGGTTTGAAAGTGACTAATAAGAATCTAGTTTGTAAACTCAATCGTTCCTTATATGGTCTTAAGCAAGCAAGTAGAATATGGTTTGAAAAATTATCTTCGTTTTTGATAAATCTACATTATAGAAAGTCTCACCATGATAATTCGTTATTCATTAAAAGTATTTTTTGTGTTGTTCTGGTATATGTGGATGATTTAACTCTATGTGAAAATAATATCCATGAAATCAATGCTTTAAAATTGCTTTTGGACAAGAAATTATGTATTAAGGACTTAGGGGAATTGTGCTACTTTCTAGGTCTAGAAATAGCTAGGTCGAAAAATGGGATTTTTCTTAATCAGAGAAAATACACACTAGATTTATTTGAGTCTTGTGGGCTTCTTGCAGGAAAGCTTGTCAATATCCCAATGGTAAAAGATTGCATGAAAAACACTGAAAGCACACCAGCTTATGAAGATCAGGCTGGATACAGAAGACTCATAGGTAGAATGATATACTTAAAAACTGAGTACCAAGACATAGCGTTCGCGGTTCAGTAGCTTAGTCAACATATGAGCAATCCAAAGCAAGGACACTATACAGTTGCTTTCCGGATCATCCATTACCTGAAAAAGGACCCTAACCAGGGTCTTCTGTACCCACCAAATTCAGAATTAAAGTTGAAGGTCTTTAGTGATGTTGACTGGGCCACATGCCCATTAACGCAAAAATCTGTGACCGGCTACAACGTTTATCTTGGAAATTCTCTAATCTCATGGAGGTGTAAAAAGCAGAGCACAATATACAGATCGTCATCCGAAGCATAGTATAGGGCTTTAGCAAGTACTGTTTGTGAAATACAGTGGCTTACATACTTCCTAAAAGACCTGAAAATTCAATTTACGTCCCCAGCTCTCTTATTCTGTGATAGTGATTCCGTAAGATACATCACCCAAAATTCTGTATTCCATGAAAGAACTAAACACATAGAGATAAATTGCCATGTAGTTAGGAAAAAGCTTGAAAAAGGCCTCATACATCTGCTACCAATCAATACAAATCATCAACTGGCGGACATCTTCACCAAGGCGTTGGAACCAAAAGCCTTCCAAGAGTTGCTCACCAAGCTGGGCATATATAGTATATACTCCCCAGCTTGGGGGGGTGGGGGGTGGGTATTAAATGACAAAAATAAATCATAATTTTATTTTCCTTTGGCCCTGATTGTTTGCTATTGGACCTTTCTGTTTTTTCTCGCTTTTGGGCTCTCAGGCTCTGAGGCCCATGTCTTTCGTATATATCAACCCATCAGGGTTTCATTCCAATAACACACAACTTTACATTTTCTCACATTCACAGAAACATATCTCTTCTCCTTTTTTTACAGCCAGTTTTCATCTTCTTCCTTCCTCCCAATTTAGCTGACGTTTTGTCCGTCTGATTGCATCCTCTTTCTTATTCAGGTGTTCGTTCCGACTAGTATCATGGATTATTAGGGTAATCATTCTTAAACCTTTGTATTCTGGTTGTTCTTGTTATTTTATGGTGTTTTTAAATATTGTTTGATTATGTTGTCTTGTTAGGGTGATCATTTCTAAATATTGGAGTTAAAAATAGAATTGCATGTAACATTATTTGGGGCAAAAGTGTGAAATAGAAAGTAAATTATGATTAAATTAAATTTTGAAAATGGTTTTAGTGGCATGTGACGTGGGCATGTGGCTCAGTCCTATTGGTTCAAAAGTGATGGTACTAAATCCACCAACAAAGTGGTGGATTTAAAAATAATGATCTCAAAATAAATATCAATCAAAACAAATAAAAGTTATTATTTATGAGAATATAGGGTCAATTTATATTTTTCACCTTTAGCGACCTCTCGTCATAGTAAATTGTCTTACTCGGTCATTATAGACTGTGTCACTTTGGGTTACGTGGGCCGTCGGCTTATCGTAATCAAACAAAAGTAACATATTTTTCAAAATTTTAAGAATAAAGATTCGAAGAACTTAGTTCATAAATATTTATTTTTAGTTAAAAATTAAATCAAAATTAACAATAGTTAATTAATTTCGTTCAAGAAATTAAGAAAAATGCATTTAAATCCCCAATATTAGCAATTGGCAATAAATTTAGTCTTTAAAATTCAAAAAAAAAATTACTATACAAATTTAATAGCCGTTAATCAATTTAGTCTATCGAACTATAAAAAATACATCAACTTAGTCATTAAATTTGAGTATCTACTTAATACATTAACACTGATAAAAACTAATATAGTATATTTAAATGTTATGTGTAAGTGACAAAGCAACAACTAACCGTGATATCTTACTATTTAACACTTAATTCTAAACTAATACAAATATACTAAAAAAATATAAGAATAATTTATCATTATATTGTAAAATTCAAAATATAGTACAAAACGTAGTTTAGCTAGATCTGGCAAAATAACTTATCCCTATAACAATGTCAAATGAGTGTGGTAGATAATAAAATAATTTTAAAATTTAGTGAATGATTTACCTATAAATGAAACATCGTCTAAGTAATTTTATTAAAGTGATACAGTTATAAAAAATAAAATAATAATTTATCTCATATCATAAACTTATCGTTCAAAAAATAAGAATTATTTGTTAAAAACAACTCATTCTCATTCCCTCGTCATAACCATATCACATAGTTATTGTAAAATATCAATAAAATAATAATTTGTCATTAATGTTAAAATTCAACATTTAATTTTAAAAATAGTTTAGCCATACGTGAGAAATGACTTATCATTGTAATTATTTCAAATGAGTGCGGTAATAATAAAATTTTATTCTGAAATTGAGTGAATGATTTATCAAGTATACAATATTTTCTTAACTATTTTGTTTAAATTAATATATTTATAAAAAACATAAAGTAATAATTTACCTCCATACTATAACTTTTTGCTAAAAAAATAATAAACTCTTGAATTGAAAATTTCACAAAACATAAATATTAGATAAAAAATTACAAATTTAAAAAATAATAAAATAATAAAAATACTTTTAATTTGACCATCATTTAATCGTCACATATTTATACAAAATATTTATAAATTTAAAATATTAAAAATGAGAAAAAAATACTTGCACCAACAATCCTAGTTCATCATATATTTATACAATATAACATCCAACATGTTGGTCTAGTGGTTGAGGGTGAAGCTTTGAGTAGCAGCTTCACAATTAGAACCCTTGTGAACGCACTATGCCCTATTAAAAACATTCTTTGTAAAGTTGGTTCACATTAGTCCTTATATAAAAAATAATTAAAATTGAGTTAGAAACTTCAAAATAAATAACACATTATTTTTAAAAAACTTCAAATAATTTAGGTAAATTAAAAAGACCATATTCATATTTATTTTTAAAAATAATGCATTTATCAAGTGTATTGTACAGGGTTTCTAAAAAAGTTTGTTTCAATTTTAATACATTATTTTCAAAAAGCTTCCAATAATTTAGGTAAATTAGAAACATCCTATTCATTTTCATTTCGAAAAATACCATATTTTTCAAACGTATAGTACACGATTTCAAAAAAAATATTGCAATTTTAAAAATATAAAAAATATGCTAATTGAGCAAGAAAGCTTCTAATAATTTATGTAAATTAAAAACACCCTATTCATTTTTATTTCAAAAAATACCATATTCTTCAAGTGTATAGCTAGTACACGATCTCTAAAAAAAATTTAAAATTTTAAAAATATAAAAATTGTGTAAATTGAGCTACTAATCTCAAAGTGAATAACAAAATATTTCCAATAATTTAGGTAATTTAAAAATACCATAGTCATTCTCATTTCGAAAAACACTATGCTTTAAGTGTATACTACATGAGCTTTGAACAATGGTTGTAATTTTAAAAATATAAAACATTATGTAAATTGAGCTAAAAACTTTAAAGTGAATAATACATTATCAAAGCATCAAATTATTTAGGTATTTTAAAAACGGCCTATTATTTTTATTTCGAAAAATACAATATTCTTTAAGTGTATACTACACGATCTTTAAAAAAACTGTTTTAATTTTGAAAATAAAAAAAATATGTAAATTAAGAATTGTAATGCCTTAATTTTTTTACTTTTTTTTTTTTTCAAAACACTAGCGGAAGCTAAATTTTGCTTTACAATAAATAATAAGGATTACAACCTTTTCAGTTTAAACGAATTCTTATATAACTGAACAAATTAATATTTGAACATAAAACTTAGGTTCATCCCATACAATTATACCTAAGGACACTCTGAAGCTCACCTCATCTATGACGCTTGCTCCTCGTATTATTCCAAAACCTGCAATATTGAGACCGTCAATTATATGTAACCCCTGGTCTAAAAAAAGAGGCTAAAATGCATATTTGATCCTTTATGTTTTGCCAAAATCCTATTTTGGACCTTTATGTTTATTTTGTCTCAATTTGGTCTTTTACGTTTGTTTTTTGGACCAACGTTGCACTCTTCTTTGAATTCGTTAATCTAAGTTAACAGAACTACATACGTGACACTTATATGGAATTAACGACGTTAGTTGACATTCCTTTCTAGACTAAAACGACATTATATTGATTTTTTTTTAAGCGTGCCTCCGTTAGCCTAAGTTAACAGAACTACATACGCTTAACAAAAAATTCAATACAGTGTCATTTTAGTCTGGAAATAGATGACAACTAGCGCCCTTAATGCCATGTAGGTGCCACGTATGCAGTTCGGTTAACTACACTAACGAATCTAAAGAAGAGTCTAATGTTGGTCCAAAACATAAACGTAAGGGACCAAATTGAGACAAAATAAATATAAAAGACCAAAATAAGACTTCGACATTACATAAAGGACTAAATGTGTATTTTAACCATAAAAAGATTTTACAATATTGCTGCAGTCTAACTGAAAAATCCCCAACAATGCAATCATACAATCAATACTATACTTCTAATTACATCATGACTAATCAAAAATACATTTCACATACATAACTTATGCACATACTTTGATCTCACTAAGATTCCACAGTAGACGCAGGTAGTATGCACAATTTGAGCTCAATAATTTTCCCGGTAAACGTTCTTACCTGGTCTCAGGGATACTGCCGGGTTATACTTGTCCATTTCGGGATAATCCAGGACTATACCAGCCAATTCTTGGGATAGCTCTTTCTGTTCAGGTTATCTTACTCCTTTTGGGATAACCCTACATTTTTAACTTGTCTTTATTACCTACTAACTCAATAATCTTCTTCGAGGAAGTTTAAATATATAAATTTCATTCTCATTACATGTTATCATGAATTTAACATATTCCAACATCCATCACTCATCATATCTCAATTGCAATCAATAACAATCAAGGTATTCATTAGTCATGTCATAACATAGCATAAAGTAATTTCATAAATTACATCCAAAGTTTGGGATTTAATCTTCAATCAGAACCACACAATGGTTAGGGGAATTAGAAAACACCTTTTAGAGTTAAAACTGTGTGAAAAAAAAAAGAGTTTTTAAGGACATATAGCAAATGGGCTTCTCGCTACAGCAAGGGGATTATCGCTATAGCAAGAAGAACACTTTCATGAAAATTATGTTAGAACACAACAGAATAGTACATCATCACCCCATTTGACACAATTTCGGTAAATTGATCATAATTAGAGTTGTAAATATCCAAATTTAGTGAACCTAAGGGCATTTGAAAGATAACATAATTATTTACAACTCTTGTTAAGACCTCAAAACCAAGTTCTAACAATATTATAGCTAAAAACAGCCATGTTGAACACGGAAGAACACTCAAGTAAACCCAGTAATTCAACATTGACTCTGTCTCAGTATTTGGGTCATAACTAGAGTTATAAACATCCAAACTGAGTGAAACCAAAGTCATTTGAAAGATAAAAGAAATATCTACAACGCTTGTGAATACCTCAAAACCTAGTTCAATCAATTGAACTATCAAATATATCCATGTAAACAGGGTCAATGGTTGGCAACCAAACATGCAAAACTCAAACAACCAAAAACACTTTCAAGGTAAAGAACCATCATTCATTCACAATTTCATCACACATACAAGCATTGAAACCAACATGAATCCAATATTTTATCATACATGCAAGCAATAGAACCAGTATCAATCAATTCAAAGAACAATGACACTTGACTCCCTAATTGGGGTTTTAAACTTGGGGTTACCTCAACTCCAAAATCTTAGCTTGCCCTTCAACCTCTTTAGCTCCTAAGCATTCAAAATCTCTCCCATAACTCCCCATCCAAGCCCTTCATTCCCTACAACATTCAAACAACCCAAACAAGATAAAACCCCAATTGGTTATAATCATGGGTTGCATGTGAAGTTAAAAGGAAGAATTAGAAATCCCATGGCTGAACTTAAAGGAAATCTTGAAGGAGAGGAGGAAGAGAAGTTTCTTGTACCCATTTCTCAAGAATTTTTGTTCTTGAGCTTGATGGTGGCAACGATCTTGAAGAGAAGGAAAATTGATGAGCCAAAGTTGATCAATCATCCATTGCATGCGTGAAGTTGAAGAGAAATGTGGGGAAGTTGGTCGATGATGGTGGTGAGGACGAGTGAGCCCTATGGAAGAAGAAGAAGAAGTGTGTTTTGGAGAGTGAAGTGGCGTGAGAAAAAGAGGGAAGGATTGAGGAATTGTTTTCCTACTTTGCAACTAATTGGTATTCTTTGTAATTTTGCAATTTGGTCATTCTTTTCTATTTCCATAATTTTGCAACTAAACCCCTTCAATTCTCATTTTCTTTCCAAAATATCTCTTTGAAGAAAAAATTGATATTTTTACTAATTTAACTCTTAACTTGGGCAATTTGAAGATGTTACAAGAATGAAACTTCAAAGTGAATAATACATTGTTTTCTGAAAGCTTCAAATAATTTAGTTATTTTGGAAACACCCATTTCATTTTCATTTCGAAAAATACCCTATTTTTCAAGTATATAGTACATCATCTCTAAAAATTTGTTGCAAAACTAAAAACATAAAAAATTATATAAATTGAGGTAGAATCTTCAAAGTAAATAAACAATATTTTTAGAAGGATTCAAAAAATTTAGGTAATTAAAAAAATATAATATTGATATTTATTTCTAACAACACCACGTTCTTCAAGTGTATACTACACGATCTCTAAAAAATTATTGCAATTTTAAAAATAAAAAATATATATAAATTGAGCTAGACACATCAAAGTGAAAAAGACATTGTTTTCAAAAAGTTTCAAATAAGTTAGGTAATTTGAAAATCATGTTTTTTATTTTATTTCGGAAAACACCATATTCTTCAAGTGTATAATACACAATCTCTAAAAAACTTTGTTTCAATTTTAAAAATATAAAAAATGATGTAAAATAAGCTAGAAACTTTAAAGTGAATAATACATTATTTTCAAAAAGCTTCCAATAATTTTGGTAATTTAAAAACACCCTATTCATTTTCATTTCGAAAAACATCATATTCTTCATGTATACTACACAATTTCTAAAAAACTGTTACAATTTCAAAAATATAAAAAAGTATGTTAATTGAGAAACAAAAATCAAAGTGAATAATACATTTTTTTTAGAAAGCTTCAAATAATTTGTGTGAATTAAAAACACTATGTTTATTTGTATTTCAAAAAACATCCTATTATTCAAGTCATTGTACACGATCTCTAAAAAAATATTTGCAATTTTAAACATATAAAAAATTATATAAATCGAGCTAGAAATTTTAAAGGGAATAATACATTATTTTTGAAAAGCTTCCAATAAATTAGGGAATTCAAAAACACCACATTCATTTTTATTTCGAAAAACATCATATTCTTCAAGTGTATATAGTACACGATTTTTAAAAAACAAATACAATTTCAAAATTATAAAAATTATGTTAATTGAGAAAGAAAAATCAAAGTGAATAATACGTTTTTTTAGATTGCTTCAAATAATTTGTATAAATTAAAAACACTCTATTCATTTTCATTTTAAAAAACACTCTATCTTCATGTGTATAGTACACGATATCAAAATAATTGTGATAATTTTAAAAATATAAAAGATTATGTAAATGGAGTTAGAAACCTCAAAGTGAATAAGATATTGTTTTTAAAAAGATTCAAATAAATTAGGTAATTTAAAAATGACATTTTCATTTTTATTTCGAAACACCCCATATTCTTCAAATGTATTGTACACGATCTCTAAAAAAACTATGACAATTTTAAAAATATAAAAATATTTCAATTGAGTTAGAAACTTAAAAGTGAATAATACATTGTTTTCAGAAAGCTTCAAATAAATTAGGTTATTTAAAAACACTCTATTAATTTTTATTTCGAAAAACATTATATTCTTGAAGTGTAAAATGTAAAAAATTGTATAAATTGAGCTAGAAATTTTAAAGTGAATAATAATTTATTTTCAGAAAGCTTCAAATAATATTGTTAATCTAAAAATTACATTGCCATTTTTATTTCGAGAAACACCATATTCTTCAAGTGTATAGTACACGATCTCTAAAAAAACGGTTATGTAAATTGAGTTCTAAATTTCAAATAATTTAGAAAATTTTAAATTGGGGTTTTCATTTTTAGAGCCCATTTATTTAAACTTAAAAATAATTGATTATTTTTATAAGTAAAAAATTGATTATTTTTTTAAGTAATTATCATAAGAATCAAAAGCTATGTATGTTTGGCTACAATAAGAATAATAAGATTTTTTGCTTATTTTGAGAAGCAACTTGGTAGCTGCTTCTTAAAATAAGTAGAAAATCTAATTATTTTCTGATTCTGATAATTTTGAGAAGCACAAACAAACAGACTAAAAATTTTTATAAGTACTTTTTTATTAAAATAAATACTTATTTTACCAAATAAGCTTAAACAAACGGGCTCTTATTTTGAAAAGCACCATATTATTCAAGTGTATATAGTACACGATCTCTAAAAAAAATTGTTGTAACTTTAAAAATATAATAAAATTTACAAATTAAGCTAGAAACTTCTAAGTAAATAGTACAGTGTTTTGAAAAATGTTCAAATAATTTTTTCAGCTCACGATCTCAAAAATAATAGTTGCAATTTAAAAAATATAAAAAAATTTATAAATTAGGCTAAAGACTTCAGAGTTAATAATACATAATTTTTAAAAAACTTCAAATAATTTACTTAAATTAAAACACCATATTCATATTTATTTTGTAAAACAAACGAGGGTTGCGCTCGTTGCGGCCTTACGGCACGAGTTGACGACAGCCCTTACGTGTCAAGTGTATAGTACACGATCTCTAAAAAAAAGTGTTTCAATTTTAAAATTATAAAAAATTTCGTAAACTTGGCTAGAAACTTCAAAGTGAATAATACATTGTTTTCAAAAGCTTCTAATAATTAAATTAAATTAAATCAAATTAAAAACACACTACTCATTTTCATTTCGAAAAACACCATATTATTAAGTGTATAGTATATGATTTCAAAAAAATTGTTGCAATTTTAAGAATATAAAAAACTTTGTTAATTCAGCAAGAAAAATCAAAGTGAATAATACATTTTTTTAGAAAGCTTCAAAAAATATATGTAAATTAGAAACACCCTATTCAATTTTATTTCGAAAAACATACTATTCTTCAAGTTATTCTACAAGATCTCTAAAAAAATTGTTCTAATTTTTAAAATATAAAAAATTATATAAATTAATCTAGAAACTTCAAAATGAATAATAAATTATTTTCTAAAAGCTTCCAATAAATTAGGTAATTCAAGAACACCACATTCATTTTTATTTTGAGAAACACCATATTCTTGAATTGTACAATACACAATTTTCTAATAAAACTGTTGTAAATTTAAAAACATAAAAAATTATGTTAATTGAGCAAGAAAAATCAAAGTAAATAATAAATTATTTTATGAAACATTTAAATAATATAAGTAATTTAAAAACATCATATTCATTTTTTTTCGAAAAGTATCATATTCTTCAAGAAAACTCTTTTTATTTTTTTGCAATTTTAAAAAAAATAAAATAAAATTGAGCTAGAAAATTTAAAGTGAGTAAGACATTGTTAACAAAAATCTTCTAATAATTTAGGAATTTAAAAAATCATGATTTTATTTTTATTTGAAAAGCACTCTATTATTTTTTATTTCAAAAAACGTCATATTCTAGTACACAATGCCTAAAAAAGCTGTTACAATTTTTAAAATGTCAAAAATTGTGTAAATTGAGCTAGAAATTTTTAAGTGAATAATAATTTATTTTTAGAAAGCTTCAAAGATTTTTGTTAATTTAAAGATCGCGTTTCCATTTTTATTTCAAAAAACACTCTATTCTTGTGTACGCGATCTCTTAAACAAACTATTGCAATTTTAAAAATATTAAAAGTTATGTAAATTGAGTTAGAAATTCCATACTGAATAATATATTATTTTCAAAAAATTTCAAATATTTTAGGTAATTTTAAAATCTCATTTTAATATTTATTTTGAAAAGCACTATATTCTTCAAATGTATATATAGTACGAGATCTCTAAACAAATTTTTGTAATTTCAAAAATATAAAAATGTTTAAAAATTAAGCTAGAAACTTCAAAGTGAATAATATAATATTTTAAAAAAAATCAAATAATTTAGTTAATTTAAAAATTAAATTTTCATTTTTTATTTCAAAAAACACTATATTCTTCAAGTGTGTAGCACATGATCTTAAAAATAACAGTTGCAATTTCAAATATATAAAAAAATTATGTAAACTAGGCTAAATAAATCATAGTGAATAATACATAGTTTTCAAAAAGTTTCAAATAATTTAGGTAAATTAAAAACGTCATATTCATATTTATTTTGAAAAACACCGTATTCATCAAGTGTATTGTACAGAATCACTAAAAATATTTGTTTCAATTTTAAAATTATAAAATGTTATGTAAAAACTGAGCAAGAAACTTCAAAGTGAATAATATATATTTTTAAAAATCTTCCAATAATTTAGGTAAATTAAAAACACTCTATTCATTTTCATTTTGAAAAACACCATATTTTTCAAATGTGTCGTACACGATTTCAGAAAAAACTGTTGCAATTTTAAAAATTATAAAATATTATGTTAATTGAGGAAGAAAAATTCAAATACTTTATGTAAATGAAAAATACCCTATTCATTTATATTTCAAAAAATGTCATATTCTTCAAGTGCATAGCTAGTACACGATTTCTATAAAAAACCATTTGCAATTTTAAAAATATAAAAAATGTGTAAATTGAGCTTTTAGCTTCAAAGTGAATAATAAATTATTTTCAAAATGCTTTCAATAATTTAGATAATTTAAAAACACCCTAGTCATTCTCATTTCAAAAAACACTCTATGCTTCAAGTGTATACTACATTATGTAAATTAGGCTAGAAACTTCAAAGTGAATAATACATTATTTTAATAAAGCTTCAAATAATGTAGATATTTTAAAAATACATATTTATTTTTTTTACAAAAAATACTATATTTTTCAAGTGTACTACACGATCACTTTAAAAAAAAAAAACTATTGTAATTTTAAAAATATAAAAAAAATTATGTAAATTAAAAATGAAACTTCAAAGTAAATAATACAATATTTTTTTAAAGTTTCAAATAATTTATGAAATTTAAAAACACCCTATTTGTTTTTATTTCGAGAAAGATCTTATTATTCAAGTGTGTGGTATATGATATCTAAAAGAACAGTTGTTATTTTAAAAATATAAAAAAAAAATTGTAAATTGAGCTAGAAACCTAAATGTGAATAAGATATTATTTTCAAAAAGTTTCTAATAATTTAGGAATTTTAAATATTGTGTTTTCATTTTTATTTGAAAAACACCTTATTCTTCAAGTGATAGTACATGACTTCTTAAAAAAATTATTGCAATTGTAAAAATATTAAAAACTATGTAAATTGCGCTAGAAACTTCAAAGTGTATAGTACATGTACTCTGAAAAACTGTTGTAATTTTAAAAATAGAAAATATTATGTAAATTGACCCTAAAAACTTCAAAGCAAATAATACATTATTTTCATAAAACTTCAAATAATTTAGGTAATTTTAAAACACCCAATTCATATTCATTTCAAAAAGCACCCTATTTTTTAGGTGTATAATACACGATCTCTAAAAAATTGTTGCAATTTAAAAACATAAAAATTATATAAATTCTGCTAGAAAATTCAAAGTAAATAACACATAGATTTTAAAAGGATTCAAAAAATTTCGATAATTTAGAAACACATTATTCATATTCATTTCAAAAAACATTCAATTTTTCAAGTATATAAAAGATTATGTAAATTAAGCTAGAAACCTCAAAGTGAATAAGACATTATTTTAAAAAAGATTCAAATAATTTAGGTAATTTAAATTTTACGTTTTCATTTTTATTTTGAAACACACCATATTCTTTAAATGTATTGCACACGATCTCTAAAAACACTATGACAATTTTAAAAATATAAAAGTATATCAACTAAGTTAGAATCTTAAAAGTGAATAATAACACTGTTTTCAAAATATTAAAAATAAATTAGGTAATTTAAAAACACCCTATTAATTTATATTTCGAAAACATCATATTCATGAAGTGTATAGTACAAGATCTTTAAAAAAACTTTTGCAATTTTTAAAAATGTAAAAAAGTGTTTAAATTGAGCTAAAAAATTTTAAGTGACTAAAAAATTATTTTCAGAAAGCTCAAATAATTTTGTTAATTTAAAAATCGCATTTCCATTTTTATTTCGAAAAACACCATTTATTCAAGCGTATATACACTATTTCTAAAAAGACTATTGCAATTTTAAAAATATAAAAAGTTACATAAATTAAGTTAGAAATTTCAAAGTAAAAAATACATTATTTTCAGAAAGCTTCAAATAATTAGATAGTTTAAAAATGTTAATTCATTATTATTTTGAAAAACATCATATTCTTCAAATATATATACGATCTCCAGAAAAATCGCTACAGTTATAAAAATGTAAAAATTATATAAATTGAGTTAGAAACATTATCATGTTGACATTTTTTATTTTGAAAAACACCATATTCTTCAAGTGTATAGTACCAGATCTCTAAGAAAATTGTTGCAGTTTTAAAAATATAAAAAAGACATGTAAATAGCGTTAAAAACTTCAAAGTAAAAAATGCATTATTTTAAGAGAGCTTTAAATAAAATAGGTTATTTAAAAATACCTTATTCATTTTATTTAAAAAAACAACCTATTCTTTAAGTGTATAGTACACGAATCTCTCAAAAAATCGTTACAATTTTACTAATATAAAAGTTATGTAAAATGAGTTAAAAACTTCAAAGTAAATAATATATTAGTATTTGAAAGCTATAAATAATTAAAATAATTTAAAAATACCATATTCATTTTTATTTTGAAAAACATCATATTCTTAAAGTGTATATAGTACAAGATCTCTAAACAAACTATTACAATTTTAAAAATATACAAAATTAAGTAAATTGAGATAGAAACTTTAATATGAATAATATAATATTTTCAGAAAGCTTCAAATAATTTAAGTAATTTAAAAGCACCTATTTTTTTTCGAAAAGCACCATATTCTTTAAGCTTAATAGTACATGATATCTAAGAAAACTATTGAAATTTTAAAAATAAAAAAATATGTAACTTGAGTTAAAAACTTCAAAGTGAATAATATATTATTTTTCTTCTAAGAAAATACATTATTTTCAGAAACCTTCAAATAATTTGGGAAATTTAAAAACACCTTATTCATTTTTATTTCAAAAAACACCTATTCTTCAAATGTATTGTACACGATCACTATAAAAAATTTTCAATTTTATAAACATAAAAAAATTTGTAACTTGATTTAGAAACTTCAAACTAAGTCATACATTGTTATCAGATAGCTAAAGCATATTAGTCATTTTTATTTTGAAAAACACCCCATTATTTTGACAAACACCACTGTTGCAATTTTAAAAATATAAAAATTTATATAGATTGAGCTAGAAGCTTTAAAATTATCAATACATTAATTTAAAAAAAATTTAAATAATTTATGTAATTTTAAAACACTTTTTCATTTTCATTACAAATAACACCATATTCACCAAGTTGATAGTACACGATCTTTTAAAAACACTTTTTCATTTTTATTTTCATTTTTATTTTCATTTTCAAAGTGAATAAGATATTATTTTCAAAACTCTTCAAATAGATAATGTAATTTAAAAAATGCGTTTTCGGTTGTATTTTGAAAAAAACACCCTTATAAAGTGTATAATACATGATCTCTTAAAAATTATTATAATTTCAAAAATATAAAAAATTATGTCAATTAAGCTAGAAGCTTCAAATGGAATAATACATTGTTTTAAAAACACCTATTCATTTTTATTTCAAAAAACACCTTATTCTTCAAGTATATAGTACAACATCTCTAAAAACCCATTGCAATTTTAAAAATAATTTAGATAAATTAAAAGTGAAAAAGACATTGCTTTCCAAAATCTAAAAATAATTTAGGTAACTTGAAAATTTCATTTTTATTTTTATTTCAAAATACATCATATCTTTCAAGTATACACGATCTCTTAAAAACAATTACAACTTAAGTAATTAAAATTTTTGTTAATTGAGTTAGAAACTTCAAAGTGAATAATACATTGTTTTCATAAAGCATCAAATAATTTGGATAATTTTAAAACACCCTATTTATTTTCATTTCAAAAAACACCTTATTCTTCATGTGTATAGTACATGATCTCTAAGAAAACGGTTGTAATTTTAAAAATATAAAAATTATGTCAATTGAGCTAGAAATTCAAACTGAATAATACAATGTTTTCAAAAAACTTCAAATAATTTATGTAATTTAGAAACACACTATTAATTTTTATTTTGAAAAATATCATACTCTTCAAATGTACTATACGCAATCTCTAAAAACAAATGTAGCAACTTTCAAAATATTAAAAATTATTTAAATTGAGCTAGAAAATTCAAAGTGGATAAGAAAATGTTTTCAAAAAGCTTCATAAAATTTAGGAAATTTAAATAACGCGTTTTTATTTTTATTTCGAAAACACTGTATTTTTCACGTGTATAGTACACGATCTCAAAAAAACTATTGCAATTTTTATAAAAAGAAATTGTGTAAATTGTGTTAAAAATACTTCAAAGTTAATAATAAATTATTTTTATAAAGTTTTCAATAATTTAAGTTATTTAAAAATATCCTATTCATTTTTATTTTGAAAAACACCCTATTCTTCACGTGATAGTTCACGATTTCAAAAAAATACTGTCACAATGTTAAAAATATTAAAAATTATGTAAATTGAGTTAGAAACTTTATTTTGAATAACACATTATTTTTAGAAAGCTTTAAATAAGACCCTATTCTTCAAGTGTATAGTACACGATCTCTAAAAAATAGTTTTAATTTTAAAAATATAAAAAATTGTGTAAATTGAGTTAGAAACTTGAAAGTGAATAATACATTATTTTTAGAAAACTTTAACTAATTTACATAATTTAAAAATAAACTATTAATTTTTATTTTTAAGACACCATATTTTTCAAATGTACCATACACGATCTCTAAAAACACTGTAGCAATTTTAAAAATATTAAAAAATATTTAAATTAAATTAGAAACTTCTAAGTGAATAATATATTATTTTTATTAAGCTTAAAATAATTTAGGTAATTTAAAAATTGCATTTTCATTTTTATTTGAAAAAACATCATATTCTACAAGTGTACAATACACGATCCCTAAAAAAATTATTGCAATTTAAAATAATAATTTTTTTTATTAATTGAGTTAGAAACTTCAAAGTGAATAACACATTGCTTTCAGAAAGCTTCAAATAAATTAGGTAATTTAAAAACACCCTATTCATTTTTATTTCGAAAAACAACATTTTATTCAAGTGTATAGTACACGATATCATAAAAAATTGTTGCAGTTTTAAAAATATTAAAAATTAATTAAATTGAATTAGAAGCTTTAAAATGAATAATATGTTGTTGTTAGTAATCTTAAAATAATTCGGAAATTTCAAAATCACATTTCTATATTTTTTTTCTAAAAACATCATATTCTTCAAGTGTATATAGTACATGATTTTTAAAAATATTGTTGTACTTTTGAAAATATAAAAGATTATGTAAATTGAGTTAGAAACTGCAAAGTGAATAAGATATTGTTTTAAAAAATATTCAAATAATTAACTTTTGTTAGAAACTTCAAAGTGAACAATACACTATTTTTAGAAAGCTTTAACTATTTTAGGTAATTTAATAACACCTATTGGTTTTTATTTCGAAAAATACCATATTTATCAAATGTATAGTACATGATCTTTATAAAACTATTGTAATTTTAAAAAAGATTGTAATAATCAAGGTGTGTTAAAAATCGGGTTTTCATTTTAATTTGAAAAATACCACATTTTTAAAATGATAGTACACATTGTTTTAAGAAAGCTTTAAATAATTTAAGTAATTTAAAAATACCCTATTCATTTTTATTTCGAAAAACATCATATTCTTCAAATGTAAAGTACATGATCTCTAAAAACATATTGCAATTTTAAAAATATTAAAAATCATGTAAATTGAGTTATAAACTTCCAATTGAATAATACATTATTTTCAGTAAGCTTTAAATAATTTAGGTGATTTAAAAATCATGTTTTTATTTTTATTTCGAAAAACATTCTATTCTTCAAATGTATAGTACATGATCCCATAAAACTATTGCAATTTTAAAAATATAAAAGATTATGTAAATTGAGTTAGAAATTTCTAAGTGAATAATACATTATTGTCAATAATCTTCAAATAATTTAGGTAATTTAAAATTCGCGTTTTTATTTTTATTTCAGAAAACACCATATTATTCAATTGCATAGTACATGATCTCTAAAAAACTGTTGCAATTTTTAAAGTATTAAAATTATATAAATTGAGTTAGAAACTTCAAAGTGAACAATACATTATTTTTATGAAGGTTCAAATAATTTAGGAAAATTGAAAATTGCATTTTCATTTATATTTCAAAATGAACTCATTCTACAAGTGTATAGTACACGATCTCTAAAAATTTTGTTGCAATTTTAAAAATATAAAAGATTATGTAAAATGAGCTAGAAACTTCAAAGTAAAAAATACATTGTTTTCCAAAATATTCAAATAATTTTAGTAATTTAAAAATCGTATTTCTATTTTTAATTCGAAAAAAAAACCTATTTTTCAAGTGTATAGTACATGAACTCTAAAAAAACTTTTACAATTTAAAAAAACAAAAAATTATGCAAATTGAGTTAGAAACTTCAAAGTGAATAAGAAATTATATTAAAAAAGATTCAAAAAATTTCGGTAATTTTAAAACACTCAATTCTTTAAGTGTACAAGTATATAGTACACGATCTCTAAAAAACTATTGCAATTTTAAAAAAATAAAAAATTATATAAATTGTATTAGAAACTTTAAAGTAAATAATAAATTAGTTTTAGAAAGCTTCAAATAATTTAAGAAATTTAAAAATTGCGTTTTCATTTTTATTTCGAAAGCACCCTATTCTTTAAGTGTATAGTACACGATCTCTAAAAAATTGTTGTGGTTTTAAAAGTACAAAAGATTGTGTTAGTTGAGTTAGAAACTTCAAAGTGAATAAGATATTGTTTTCAAAAAGATTCAAATAATTTAGGTAATTTAAAAATCACTTTTTCATTTTTATTTCAAAAAATGTCATATTCTTCAAGTATGTAGTATACGTTATCTAAAAAAATAGTTGCAATTTTAAAAATATAAAAATTATATAAATTGAGTTAGAAACTTCAAATTGAATAATACATTGTTTTTAGAAAGCTTCAAATGGTTTAGGTGATTTAAAAACACCATATTCATTTTAATTTCGAAAAACAACCTATTCTTCAAGTGTATATAGTACACAATCTCTAAAATATTTTTGCAATTTTAAAAATATTAAAATATTATGTAAATTGAGTTTGAAACATCAAAGTAAATAATACATTATTTTTTCAAAGCATCAAATAATTTAGGTAATTTAAAAATTATATTTTTATTTTTATTTCAAAAAACAGTCTTTTCGTCAAGTGTATATATAATACACGGACTAATGTAATTTTAAAAATATAAAATTATATAAATTGAGCTAAAAACTTCAAAGTGAATAATACATTATTTTCAGAAAGCTTCAAATAATTTAGGAAATTTAAAAAATGCGCTTTTATTTTTATTTCAAAAAGACCCTATTTTTTAAGTGTATAGTACACAATCTCCAAAAAAGATTCAAATAATTTAGATAATTTAAAAATATCCTATTTATTTTTATTTCAAAAACACCCAATTCTTCATGTGTATATAATACACAATCTCTTAAAAAATCTGTTGCAATTTCAAAATATAAAAAATATGTAAATTGAGTTATAAACTTCAAAGTGAATAATACATTGTTTTCTTGAAGCTTCAAATAATTTAGATAATTCATAAATAACCTATTTATTTTTATTTCAAAAAACACCTCAATCCTTACGTATATAATACAATATCTTAAAAAAAACTGTTATAATTTTAAAAGTATAAAAATAATGTAAATTGAATTAAAAACTTGAAAGTGAATAATACATTATTGTGAGAAAGCACTAAATAATTTAGGAAATTTAAAAATCACATTTTTTTCTTTCATAAAAAACTTAATTATTCAAGTACATTATATACAATCTAAAAAAACTGTTATAATTCTAAAAATATAAAAAATTGTGTAAATTGAAGAATTATGAAGAATCTGATAATCACTATCATTTTATATGAGTACGATAATCTTTATTTTCACTATTTTATTATCCGAATGACAGTGTACACTTATTCACACTCCGCCACGTGTCATTAACTGAGGATAAGGATTAAAAATCATTATTTTCAACGAATAGGAACCAAAAATGAAAAAACATATAAGGACCAAAAGTAAAAAATTTCCTATTTTATTAAGGTCAAAAATATATTTTCCTTATTATTTTTGGTAACAATATATTTTCTTATTTAAATATGATGTTGAATATCACTTTAGTTGAAAATATTAAAAAAAAAGATTTACTTGAAAATCAGTATAGATAATCTCGTATCTCTACATGCTGAAATGAGAATGAATGTGACCCAATTAGAGGGTTGATTCAAGCGTTTCCCCCTGAGTTGCACGTGTGGGGTCACCCGCGAAACCAACACGACAGCGCAAACACAAGCATTCACCGAACATACGCAAAACAAACTCTCATCAGGTTTTTGTACTTTTGACTTTTTAATTTTTAATTTTTCATTTTTCCATTACCCCACACAGCCTTCAACTGTGTCTATGTGTCACTGTTCCATTCCACGTTACAAAACAACGTTCTAAGATTTGCTTCCTACTATCTTCTATCACTATTAATCGATTCATGAAAAGTTTCAATCTTTTTATGTGACAACAATTCGTGTTTCCAAATTTCCCTAATTCGATTTCTGGGGAACCAAACGCGGCCTTGAAAGGAAAAAAATAATAAGTGCCCAGTAAAGATAATTGATTCATCGAACCTGGACAGTGATTGGGTTGATTAGTTTCTTTAATTCTAAGTCTCACTTTTTTATTTTTTTTCAATGCTTCAAAATAAAAATCGAGTCTTTTCATGAAGACACACGAGAACCATCGAAGGTGGAGGAGAATTGAAAGCCATGTAACTGTTTCTGGGTATTCTCTTTTTTTTTATGTAAGCAAATTAAAAAACGTATAACTTTATTATTATTATTATTATTTCCTTTTGTGTGGATTATTTCTCGATGCTTATCTCTTGTTTTGTTGTTAATTTGTGCTTCACTGAATTTGTGACAGAGCGAAATTGGGATCCTCCACTTTCAATGGCTTTCCTGAGAAGCGTAGGAAGGAGAGGTGAGTTTTGAGTCTAGTTATGTTTATTATTACACTTTATTTATTCTTCAAACTTAATATGATTTTTTGAAATTGACATTTCGTGGCTCTAGAGAGTTTGGAAAAGTTCATGTTTAGGTTCTGTTTTCTTCTGATTCAATGAAGGAACAGTCCAATTGTTCTCTGTTTCTGTTCTGTCTGCTTATTATATATATAAAGTGAAAATAAATAAATAAAAAAATTGAAAAGTTAAATGCTGCGGCGTTTCGTTAACGACCATGTGTGCTATTATATTCTCATTGCTGTTATTATATTGAATGAGAGATTAATTAATTTTGGCTTTGTTATTGAGCGTTGCTTTGATTCTGTGGAACAGTCAAACAGGATTCTGTTGTTATTTTTATTTTGAAAGGTGGAACTTGTTGCTTCTGAGGTTTAAGAATTCGATTCCTTGGCCATCTTTTCTCTGAGCAAGATATTTTGAAAGGGACTTTTTTGATTAACAGAGAGAAAGATTAAAAAAAAAAAACAGAATTAATAACATATACATGAATGATAGTGAGTCCTATTAATAAATTGAACCTTTGTGCTTTGTTGTTATTTCTTAGGAACAACATAAGCATATGATACTTGAGCACTTTGTGTCAAGTGGAATAAAATATGAAAACTGTATTTTAATACACATCAGTGAATACTAAATTTCACTATCAGTTTCCCTAAATTTCACACTGACTAGTCTTTCTTTTGATTAAATCAGTCTTGAAATTAGACATAGGAAACCCTAACATAGGCTTCTATTGACAACAAGTGTAGTCAATTGCAAGTTTTGATGGTACGAATTCTGCTAATCATT
Organism: Cyamopsis tetragonoloba; assembly: GCA_037177725.1. Lineage (NCBI taxonomy): Eukaryota > Viridiplantae > Streptophyta > Magnoliopsida > Fabales > Fabaceae > Cyamopsis > Cyamopsis tetragonoloba. Next base: position 65,960,108 of record CM074119.1, read on the forward strand.
ACTCTTAGAACAATGGTTAAGCACTTCATAAGTATTTTGTTTTGATAAAAATGTAGTATTTATAGCTATGAATACACCTTTGAAGTGTTTTTCAATGCAAATTTTTTATCTATAAGTTACTTAACTGTTACCCTTACAGCAATGAATAAAAAACCCTAATTGTCTTTAAATAAGCACAGCAACTATATGATGTCACATGATTTTACACTTCATAATAAAAATAACTTCTATTTTCTGGCTCCTAATAAATCTTGCTTTCCCTAGTCAATATACTTCTTAATACTCTATATATTAAATTATGGGATTGCTACATGAGCACATAAATTTCAGTTACTCAGCATTCCTTGGATTGTTTGGTCTGTATTGAATACTGAACTACTTTAGTTAATTTATAATTATAATAATACTATTTTTTTTATTATGCATGACAGTGACATGTATGTGACTTAGGTTCACACCTTATTTTATTTACATGTTCTCTTTCAGCTTGACCCTAACTTTTGACTTGAGAGTTATATAATCCAAAGTAGCTTCACTTCAGTCTTCTGCTCAAGAAGTCTTCACATCTTCAACCTACTGACCTTTCACTTTCAGGTTTTTCACTCAGGTTGGTTCAATGCTTCTGAATCATTTCTCAGTTAGTTACATCTCTTTTACCATTAATTAATTCACATCTCAAATCCCATAGAAGTGTGTGCCCATGTACCTTATTTTTGACTTTTTGTTAGTAGCAGCATGCTATGTTTGACTCTAAAACCATGTACATAGTGTATGCTTGATTTCACGATAAAATATAGGTCAAACACAGATCCATTTCAACGTATCTGAGAGTACCTTTTACGCTTGGGGTCTACGTTTGACCTGATTTCATAAGCATCAACCCACTTTTGAATGCTATATAAAGTGTAAACCATACTCTTCTTGAGATTTAATTCTTAACTTAAACTATTTCCATCAGTGTCTCAGGTGAAAGTGATTTTCTATTGTCTAAAATGGGTAATCCAGCTGAAGAAAGCCCTGAAACAAAAGAGATGGATATGGGAAGTTTGTCATCTTCACATGGCCATGAACCATATGTTCACAAGGTTGGAATTCCTCCAAGGCAGAATCTCTTCAAAGAATTCCGAGCCTCTGTGAAGGAAACGTTTTTCGCAGATGATCCTCTCCGCTCCTTCAAGGACCAGCCTAAATCAAGGAAGTTCATCCTTGGCATTGAAGCTATATTCCCCATACTTAGTTGGGGGAGAAATTATAATGTCAAAAAATTTAGAGGAGATCTTATTGCTGGCCTAACTATTGCTAGTCTCTGCATTCCTCAGGTAAATTTGCTTTAACATGTTGCTTTTGAGCTTATGAAGAATCATATTACTATGAATCTTATAATAGAATTATGAATTTGTAATTCATACTTCTTGTTCTCAATAAACAGGATATTGGATATTCAAAGCTTGCAAATTTGGCTCCACAGTATGGACTGTGTAAGACTCTTGTCTCAAAAAAAAGAGCTCAAGTTGCCTATGTGTTGTTTTCTTTGGATGTTTAAACTGAGCTTCTGTTTCCTTTTGTTCTGTTATTCCTTTACAGACTCCAGCTTTGTTCCACCACTAATTTATGCTGTCATGGGAAGTTCTCGTGACATCGCAATTGGACCGGTGGCTGTGGTTTCTCTCTTGTTGGGGACTTTGCTTCAGAATGAGATTGATCCCAACGAAAATCCGGTAGACTATCGACGACTCGCTTTTACTGCCACTTTTTTCGCTGGGATTACTCAAGCAACACTTGGTGTTTTTAGGTATGATACTATGAATTTAGTGGAGTTTAAATCTGAATCTTATTCCTAAGACTATAGTTTATGCTCTCTACCCATGCCACCAATCTCTAATGAAATGCTCCATGCTCCACTTTCTAGTACAAGTAATTCTTATATGAGTACAAACCTAATGAAAAACTCCTAATAACATTACAATAAGGTTAAAATAATCATATGGTCCCTTTAGTTTAACCTCATTTATAGATTAGTCCATATACCAAAAAACCGTAACTATTTATCACAGTACGTTTTTAATCTTATGCTTTCATCTGTACACTTTATACTTTTGGTCCTTACACCTCATATCCGCATGCAAATGTGAGGGACAAAAGTGAGGTTAAAATCGTATAGAGATCAAAAGTTACAGTTTTGGTTAGAGGGACTATTTTGTAGGGACCGATGATTATTTAACCTTAAAATAATAATAGCACAAGTTTTCAAAGTAAAGGTTATTACCATTTTAATACCTTCATACCTTTCGATTTGCTGCACTTATAGACACTATGCCCACACAAAACGTGCTCTTTTGGTACGCCATGATGATGATCTTGTTGGTTGAATCATGTGATCAGGTTAGGATTTTTGATAGATTTCCTGTCTCATGCTGCAATTGTTGGTTTTATGGGGGGAGCTGCAATCACAATTGCACTTCAACAACTTAAGGGTTTTCTTGGGATTCAAAAGTTCACTAAGAAAACTGATGTTATCTCTGTGATGCATTCAGTATTCTCTTCAGCCCATCATGGAGTAAGCTAATTCTGTCTCTTTTTTCTCTGTATACATGAAAAAAAAATTATTATTGGGAGTTTTATTCTGAAGGTGTGTGTGTATTATATTGCAGTGGAATTGGCAAACTATAGTAATTGGAACTACCTTTCTGGCCTTTCTTATGTTTGCTAAGTATATTGTAAGCACTCTAGTTAATTTATTTTGATATGTATTCCTTGAACAGATTTTTGGGTTTGTGAATTTATTTTACCATTGTTTTATGATCAGGGAAAGAAGAACCAGAAATTCTTCTGGGTGCCAGCAATTGCTCCTTTGGTATCTGTTGTTCTCTCCACTTTTTTTGTATACATAACTCATGCAGACAAGCAAGGTGTTGCAATTGTAAGCATATATACATATTTCCATTTTTCTGAATATTTCAAAGTATTATTGTAGTTATATGATTTATGCCTGTTTGGTTGAGCTTTTTTCTTAGGAAAATAATTATTTTCTTTTCGAAAGCTTTCTATGAATGCTATGGAAAAGAAAAAGCTTTCCTGGCTCAAAATAAGTGTTTCTTGTGTTTAGTTTATTTTAGAGAAATAAATGGTTATTTTTGTTTCTTCCCAGAAAGAATTTTAAAAATAAACAATTATTTCTCTGAACTGAAGTATTGTCAAACATGCACTAGGTCAATTCAAAAACACAATAATCATAAATAAAACTGAAATAATACTGATTGCATCAGTAGTAAAGATTTTTGTCTGTTGATGTCTGAAGGTCAAAAACATAGAGAAAGGACTCAACCCTTCATCTGTTAAGGAAATTTACTTTACCGGCGACTACCTCGGAAAAGGTTTCAGAATTGGCATAGTGGCTGGCATGATAGCACTGACTGTAAGCAAACTCTGACACTATTATCTTCATATGAAGAATATTTTACCGTTTAGTCCTTTACTTGTGCCTGTTGTAACAAACCATTACGTTTTGGTTATCAGGAAGCCATAGCAATTGGAAGAACATTTGCTTCTATGAAGGACTATCAACTTGATGGAAACAAAGAAATGGTAGCATTAGGGGCTATGAATGTTGTTGGTTCAATGACTTCATGCTATGTTGCAACTGGTGAGCTCAAAGAAATGTTTTATGAATTCAAGTGAAACTTTAAGAAAGATGTAATAATTAGTCATGTCTGAAGAAATAAAATCTAAGCTTTTTCCTTTATCTGCCAAAAGTAAATACTAAAATAGAGGAGAAAGAACAAGAAGAGATGTTAAGGTTATACTTATTATTAGCAGTTTCACCCTTTTTCAAATACTCCTTCAGAAAGGGTAAAGTGTAACATGAATGTTGAAAAAAAATACTCTAAGTGTAGAAAAATTACTAAACCAAAGTCAGGAGTGAAGTGTAGAAAAATTAATAACTTTAGGGGGTAGGTTGATAAGTACTAAACCATGAAGTTTTTAATTTAAGCCAAAGTTAAGAAGATTTAGTAACACAGGAAAAGGAGTTATATGGAGAAAAATGAAACTACAGGGTTAAGTTTAATTCATCCTAGCCCATGTTTGAGAATGGTTATTTTCAGAAATAATCGCTTATTTTTCAAAAGCTATCTTAGAGAGCCGGAAAATTTAAGCGATTCTCAAAATTAAGTTGAACCAAACACGAACTTAGTTATTTCATAATAGAATGATTCATAATCAATCATGGAAATGCATGTATGTGGATAATAGACCAATTTTCTATAGCCTCTGATGTACCTTCTTGTTATCTTCAGGTTCTTTCTCTAGATCAGCAGTTAATTACATGGCTGGATGCGAAACTGCAGTGTCAAACATTATCATGTCTATTGTTGTGTTCTTAACATTGCAATTCCTCACTCCACTTTTCAAATACACTCCAAATGCCATTCTTTCTTCAATCATCATTTCTGCCGTTGTCAACCTTGTGGACTATAAGGCAGCAATTTTGATCTGGAAGATTGATAAATTTGACTTTGTTGCTTGCATGGGAGCATTTTTTGGTGTCGTTTTCGCCTCGGTTGAGATAGGACTCTTAATCGCGGTAAGTACTTACACTTATATATCTTATCATTCTATTTCTCTGTTGTCAAGAAACATGGAAGAGTCAAAAAGAGGAAAATTGAGAGAAAGTTATTGGCAATAGCGTTATGTGTTATTGCTTCAAAAGAGTGCATGATTTATATAAAGAAAAGGCTAATCAAACTGCTAATAAGTTACTGGCCTGTCCGATAAGTTCAAAACTGTTGAGTTGTAAGTTAAGTCACACATCGCTAGGAATATATGGACAAAGGTATTAGAGCCTGACCCGTCCCGACGTGGGTCACTCACATATGAACTAACTTTTTGGATTGAATTAGCCCTAAGCCCAAATTTAAGAGTAACAAACAACAAAAAAATGTGATTAGAAGAATTTTATCAGAAAACATAATCATTGCAACTTCTAATCAATAACTTGACTACTAACTAACTAATATATATCAGGTATCTATTGTCTATAATGTCATAGTAGTTTCTGATTGGTAGTATGATTTGTTTGGTGATTGTTACATTACATGTTGTGGCAGGTTTCTATATCATTTGCAAAGATCTTATTACAAGTCACAAGGCCTAGAACTGCTATTCTGGGGAAGATTCCAAGGACAAATGTCTATAGAAACATCCAACAATATCCTGAGGCCACTAGGGTTCCTGGTGTTCTGATTGTCAGGGTTGATTCTGCAATATATTTTTCTAACTCCAATTATGTTAAAGAAAGGTAAAAATGTGTTCCTCCTTTGTAAGTTGAGTTTGGTCTAATCCAATTATATCTAATTTTTGAGTAAACATGCATGCCATTAGAACTTAAATCTAGTAGCAAAATGGGAGTGTTAGTTTTGGATTCTAAACAGAAATGATTAAAGATAAAGGCACATGGTCAAAAACCAAATAATGCAGGATGAACCAAATGGATAATAATTAGAAAATCTGTTTTTTGTTAGCCACACCACTCTACTCTATGGAGAATTTGTATCTTAAAATTTTCCCATAAAAATGTATTTAAGTTATTCTACAACTACAATAGTGTTTCACCTTCTCTATGGTTTTTCTAAGACAGTAATTTTACAATTTATTTCCTTTTTTTGTTTTCTTATGGTACTTATTCTAAAACCTATTTCTGATGCCTAACCCTAAGCACTATTCTGTTGCAGGATATTAAGATGGCTAATGGACGAGGAAGAACAAGTGAAAGGAGACTACCAAACAAGAATCCAATTTTTGATAGTTGAGATGTCACGTGAGTCTCTACAAATTTTCCTTTGTCATCATCACAATTTCCTCAATTAAGCACATAATTTTGTGCAGTTCTTAACTTGTAACATGTGTTAACTTATTGCAGCCGTTACTGACATCGATACCAGCGGCATCCATGCGCTTGAAGAATTGTTCAGAAGTCTTCAAAAGAGAGATGTTCAGGTATGTAGTCGGTAGTTTTGTTTTTCAAAGGTCTCAAAGCTAAACCGAGCATATAATGTGACCATTTTCTGAATCAAACCATACATGCATGTTTGAAAATGCTTAAATCTGAAAATATTAGGGTTTATAAGTTTTTCTAATTGAGCAAACACTTGATTTCTTTTCTGAATCATATCATGTGTTAATTTTCTAAACCAGTTACACATGCATGTTTAAAAATGCTAAAATCAGAAAAAGCAATCGTCTATTTAATAAATAAGTGATTATTTCTGTAATGCTACAATTCTAAATCATATGATCAAGTGACAAATTACCTTACCAAAGAATTTTTTCCTCTTTGAGCAGCTTGTTCTTGCAAATCCTGGTCCTCTAGTGATAGACAAGCTTCACACATCCAACTTTGCAAATTTGCTTGGTGAAGACAAGATCTTCCTCACTGTTGCAGAAGCTGTCACATACTGTTCTCCAAAGCTAACAGAGGACCCTTGAACTTGAAGAATCAAAAAAAGAAAAAAAAAAGTGATTTTGCAATTTTTAGGATCATAGGAAAAATGAGATGAGGAAGAAATGAATTTAGGGGTTAAATTGAAACTTGAGGCTTTCAGCTGAGTCAAGAATGATGTGGGTCACTACATAAGGTTTCGTAGATGAAGTGGCACTTTCTATTCCTTATCCTTATTAAGGGGAAATAAATAATAAAAAAAAAAGAAAAAAGAAAACTTATAAAGGTGCGTTTATTGTGCACTCCAATATGCATTAACTTTGGTCTTTTTTTTTATAAAATTACTGAAATGTCCACAGAATCTAACTCAAAGTGACTGTATGAGATATTTTTTTGGTTTTTGTATTTTGAGCTGAGTGTCTGTTTCAAAAATGGTCTCTTTTTCCATTATGTAATGAATGAATGTAAACTATAGCTTCACAGAGGAAAATATTTATTCCTCCCCCTTTCTTCTCGATCACTCTAGTCCCATTGTCCAAAAAGTGAAGGAAAAAAAAAATTACAGTTTTCTTTTGAAATTTTTTTTTTCCATGGTGATATCACAAATACTAGTAACATCAAAATCACAATTCTTGCAATTCATTGCATTGTGTGCGTTAAGACATCATATCTCAGTATCATGGTTTCGATGTTTATTATTATAACTATCAAAATTTTGATTGTGATCTATGATTATGATGTCTTGGGATCATATTTGATCGCAATGCAATTGTAACTGCAATTTGAAAGTAGAAGTAGAAGATAAGGTTAGTAGGACTGGTAGATTGATTTTTAAATCTGATGTAGATTTGGATGTTATTTTAGGTTCAGTATGAACAGAGACGCAAAAGAGGCCACATTCATGCAAGTGGAACCGCAAACAAACAGAGGTTTTATTACTTTAGATATAAACGTTATGAATAAGAAACTTTAACACAATTGGCGTACAGTAAAGTGCTTTTTCAGATTAAATTATTCTTACATATATTCTATTGCTTGTTTTTCATGTTGACATTGAGTATTTTATTGCTTTTACTACGATTTGATATTATTTTATCAGAAAAGTAATTGATATTATTCTATCACGAACAGATCGATCTGAAAAACATATGGGTAGTAGGTGCATCATTGATTATCAAACAAAGAAAAATATTTTGTATACTGCACTGTAGCATATAATTTATTTATAATCAATTTTATGGTTAAATATAAATAAATATATGGTTAAATTAGTATATTAATTAGTTAATTGTTATATAGTAATTTAATCATATTTTATAGATGGTTAAAAGTGAAAAAAATATGGTTAAAGTACTAGATAACAATTAACTGATTTATGTATTAATTTAATTATTTATTTTTTTACATTTAACCATAAAATTGATTGTACATATAGATGGTTAAAAATAAAGAAAAATATACTTAAATAATTACTAATTAACAATTAACCAATTCATATACTAATTTAACTACATATTTTTTATATTTAACAACAAAACCGATTATATATAAATTGTTCACAAATAAAGTATATACCAATTACTACTATCTCAAACATAAAGAAAAACATACAAGTAGTGCCGTATCCAAGTTTTGGACCTAAAGCAAAATTTAAAATTAAGCCCTATTTTAATATTTTATGGCTTAATATTATGTTACTTTCAATGATAAAAGATTAAAAAGTTGAAAGAAGAAAAGAAATTTAAAAAATCTAGAAGAGATTGACAATGTTAAGAGTTTTTTTTTAGCTTGTGCAATTTTATAATTATTTAAATATTTTTTATTGGGATATATGCAAAGCATTAATTGAATTATCGCATTGATTTTTATACTTATTTTCTTCAATTAAAAGTTTTTATTTTTAAGTTACTAGATTAACTTGTAACTCATTGGGGTCTTAGTCTAGTGGTGGAAAGCCACTAGGATTGAGTTATTAGTGAGAGATTTGATAGGTAGGAAACAGTATGCATAAGGTTCTAAGTTCAAATATTAGTACTCACATTTTTATTAAAAAAAAATGAAAAATAAATTAATTATTTAGTTTTTATACGTGTTCTTCATTTTTGTTTTAGTCCATATATGTAAAAGACGTTACCTTTAGTTTTTATATGTGTCCCTATTAATACTTTTGGTCTTTCCGTTATCTTACCATTAGTTCTTACTAAAACGAAGAAACAACATAACTACAAGGACTAAAATAAATAAATACATGTATAAGGACTAAAACAAAAAACTAATATATAATAGGGACCAAAATAAAAAAATTGTACATATATAGGGACTAAAATGAAAAATAAGTATATGTATAGGGATTAATTAATTTTCATATCAACAGTCTATGTGTCCATCATTGAGTGGCTCACAAAGTTTCCGTTAGCCACATATGACGAAGTTAACACTAGAGATGGCAAAATGGGCTTGGCCCATAAAAAATAAGCGAGTTGGGCTCGCATTTGCGGCCCACAGACTAATGCGGCCCACCCCACCTAGCTCGCCAGCCCACCGGGCTACAAAGGTGGCGGGCCGAGCTGCCCCGCTGGGCTAGTGACACTTTTTTTTTAGCTTAAAAGTGAATGGTGAGAGTTCTTTTTATATAAAAAAAAATTGATAGGGCCTAACAAAAAATGCCTAAACAAAAAAATATAACAAAAAGTTAAGCCCATAGTTAAAGATAATAAAAAATTAATTTGTTGTATGGTGCAAAAAGCAAAAATCAATAAAAAAAAGGCAAATTCAGATTTTTCAAGCGGCTGGCCAAGCTAGCAAAACGAGTCGTAATGGCTTGGCGGGCCGCAGGCCAAATGGGTCGGGCTGGCCCGTTTTACCACCCCTAATTAACATTGTTAGCATTGAAATCGACTGACTATAGGTACTAATCTGAAAATGACAAACACATATAGGGACTAAAAGGATCTTTCTTTATGTATAAAGACTAAAACAAAAATGAGAAACACGTATAAAAATTAAATGATTAATTTAACCGGAAAAAAAAAGTTTAGTGGTGGAGATTTGGGTAGTTTACATGGAATCATAAGTTTAAACCTCATTACTCAAAATAAAAAAAAAAAAGATAAATTAAAAAATAAATATTTATGGTATTGATCAAAATTATTTTAATGATATAATAATATTAAAAGTTTTAAAAATATTTTTAAATAATTTAAACTATCAATAATATGGGAAAAAATATTTTTTGTCAATTACGGAGCCTTAAATTATTGCTTTTTTTTGGAAGAAAAAATGATATGATTTTATTTTTTAAAAAAACAGAAAAAGGTATGATTTGAAAAAATGACCTTGCCTCTGCTGATTCTCTAGCAAAATATGGGCATCGGATAGAGTTGGGCTTAGTACTGGGTATGCGGCGGCCCACCCCGCCCCGCCCCACACCAATTTGCGGATAAACAGATCAACCTGCATAAGCCTGCATGTTAAATGGACCGATGAAATTATGGTCCGCGTCCGCACCGAAAATCCACGGGCTACCCACGGGCCCCCTTAAGTTTTTTTGTTGTTTTAATTCAATTTTTTGGGTTTTTTTTTTTATAAAAAAGACAGCTTTTTTTCCTTCTAAATGTAATTTGGTGGGTTGGGTCGCATACTCACATGTTTGGTTTGCCCAAAATGCTTGGTGGGTTGGGTAACATACTCACATGTTTGATTTTTTTTAAAGCCCAAGTGAAATTGATGAATTTGTGAGCAAAAAAAAGCCTATATACACACCTACGCAGGTACCTGCATAATCTACGGGCCCGCGGATAAATGGGCCGGTCTGCTTAAGCTCACATACGGTCTAGATTTTTAATAGCCCAAACCCACGTAATCCGCCAATCCGCGGATCGGCCCGCATACCCCAATCCGTATACCCAACTCTAGACTTGGGCTTAAGAGTTTTCAATTATATGGGCACCACTTTTACTAATATTTAGGTTAAAAATATTTTAGCCCATGAATCTTTGTCTTGTGTATATTTTAGCATCAAAATTTTAAAATATATATTTTATTTTTTTTTAATGTGCATTTTTATTAAAAAAAATATTTGGTGACAATTTTTATCTAAATAGAGGACGGTTTTTTAAATTAACGACGGTTAAAACCACAACTAAATGTGCTTTCTATTAAAATGTACATTCTAACCGTCCATGGTATCAAAATGCATAATTTAAAAATTTGATACTAAAATGCACACATGGCAAAGTAGAGGGACTATCATGTTTTTAAACCTTAATTATCACACTATCTTTCCTAAGTTCCTTGGAAAATGAATGCCAAAAAACATCTTGGATGTTGGAATTGACACCACCTAACTTAGGTTTGCCACTATTCCAATAACATAAAAATGACATTGTTACCCTCTCTATTCCAGATGTTAGCATCCAAAAAGTTTCTGGACATTGAAATTCAAAAATTGAATTATGTGTGACATTTAATTTCTTTTTTTATTAATTTTTTATCGGCCATAGTGCGGCGTTTAGTTTCTTAAAGATAAGATTTTGAAAATTCCAGACATGAGTATCCGAAATAGGAGTGGTGGAGATGTTGTTGTCATCAAGTTAAAATCCGAACATTTGTGTCCGAAAAGGATAATTTTATATATAAAAAAGAATTACTAGAATGACGCCAAATCTATCTTGAATAGTGCTAATTCCAGCCTCATAACATTTTTTTTTTAAAAAAGTGCATTATGTTTTTTGGGCTAACCTGAAAAGCACACTTCGGAAGCACCTTCTTTTAGGAGGGGAATTTATAGCACCACCATCCCCAACTTACGCCCATCACCACCCCCTTTTTATTGGAACTTTTGCAATGACAAAAATGTCCCTCTCAAAAGAGGTCTTTCCAAAATTAGATCCGGAAGACCCTTACAAAAACTTATTACTATGAAAAATTGAATTTTATCTAGCCCTTTCGAAAAATGAAAAGACCTTATCAAAAAATGGATTTTTGAAAATTTTTGGAAGAGGGTTTTTTGAAAACATAAAAGTAAAATAGCTTTCAAAAGAGGACATTTCAAAAAGGCAAAAATTTTCAGAAAATGGGCTTATGAAAATTTCCATAAAAGGACCTTTTGAAAACTCGGGTGGTGTTTTTCAAGATAAAATTTATAATTACGCAACACAAAAAAATTTAGGGGTGGTGGCTGAAATAATACGTGCGGTGCATATATAAATGGCCTTTTAGGAAACACTTTAGGATTGGACTTTCTAGCAATGGATGATGCCATTATATAATGGGTGGTGCAAATATTATCCATCCATAGCCTTTAGTTTTGTTTATTCTTTTGGGCCTTAAGTTCTGTCTCTCATATAAGGTTCATACTATTATTATCACACATATTTCCCTCTCACCACACATATCACCATACTAGGTCGTGTGGTGTCATGAGAAAAATGTGTGGTGAGAAAAGTGTTGTCCTTCATATAAAACAATGGAGCAAATAAAATTCCAGATTTAATATTTGTTTTTTTGTCTTAATTCCATATTTGTTTTTGGTTTTTGGTCTAATTCTTAATTCCAGATTTGAAGCGATGCTAAAACTGACTTGGGTACTTGAGGCCTGTAATTTTCACACCCCCTGTTCATTTACACACCCTTTTTTTTCTGATTGTTATACCCCACAGATCAAGCTAATTCCTAAACTTACAGATTAGTTTAATACATAAAATAAAATTTTCTTCCTGATGAAGTTGATTCCTAAACTCACGAATTGAGTTAACCGGTAAGTTATGTGTAAATTCATGGATAAAGCTAATCCGTAAATTTAAGATATATTTACAGATTAACTCAATCTGTAAGTTTATAGATCAGTCTTATATGAAAGAAAATTCTATTTTACGGATTAAGAGTGTGTTTGGTATCACTAGCTTATAGTTTATTTAGGAGCTTATAGCTTGTGGCTATTATCAAGTGGAGGTGTTTGGTGACACCTAGCTTATAATTTATGACAAGCTACTTGAAGTAACTTATAGCTTATCAAAAGTAGCTTTCAATTATTTCTTCCAATTCTATCCTTATAATTTTTAAATAATGACACCTATTACCCATCACTAATTGGACTTCTCATTTTCTGTAACACCCTTATTACATTTAAGTAAACTTTAACTAAATGACCAAATTTTTAGAGAATTTTTTTTTAACCTAAAAATATTATGAAATATATTACAAATACATAACTCAATCAAATCCAAACTGTTTTTCGTAAAATACACACATAAGTTAAACTCTTGGATCTACCCATAAATATGTTACAATAAGAGTAAAGATCCTTATCAGAGTTTATTGGAAAACACATCACAAAACACTTATAGAAAATCTTGAAATTTCAGTGATTTATGCCACTGAAGTTGACATCATCATCCCTGACCAAATGAGCTTGCTCACCATCATCACCTATATCCCCATCATGATTTTTATAAACAAAAGAAATATAAAAGAGGGGTAAGTAGATATTCATTGAGTAACAATAAGAGATAATAATGAAATTAAGAACATAAAAAAAATAAATTAAATATGGTATAATAATAATATAAACTTTAAAAGAAATTATCAACCAATCACATCACAATATTCACATTAATGAATGCTTATGATAATGGAATGTATGCATACTGACTCTCATTATCTTTTAATGTTTTAACTGGTTGGTGCACCACCAAACTTTTTCAAAAAAAAACAACTTCGGAAACATCGGGAGTACATGTGCTCTTTTTACAATTCTCGTAACAATATCCGGATCTCATAATATTAAGAGCACACTCTCAACCGATATGGATGCCTTAAGTAGTTGTCGGAGTTGGTTAAGTCCGCACGGAGATGCCCCGGTTACCTGGGCGCTCCCACTCCATTGGGGATCTCCAACCTAACCGCGTCTCTCCCAAGTCTTGTCACAAACAAGATCCCTACTATTGGCCCCCCAGATATTTCTGCTTGTTTCCGTTTTCGAAAAGCATAGTTTCAGCTAATGATATATATTTTCAAAACTCACATGGACTATAGAATAAACGGTTAAATTCTCCAACATATGTATTTTTTTTTTTAACCGTTCAACTATCTACCCTTCATTCTCATATATCATTTCACTTAATTGAAACCATTTTTTTTTCATATCTTTCTCATGATTATATGCAAATGAAATGATGTAGTACTATAATCATCCATAATATCACAGAAATACACAATAATTCTACAAACAATCATAACAGATAAAATTATAACTTAATAGAATAATAAATACCAATAAAGAAATATTAATTATAATATAAATTTCTCACAAATTATAAATTATTATTATTATTATTAAAGGTCTTTTCTTTATTTAATAAATAATATAGTCCATAGTTGTTCAATAATGCTTGGAAAATTATCCAAGATGGTCTTTGGTCTCAAGGTCCAAATGAATCCAATCTCATAGAAATTAGGTTCTTAGGTCTCCGGTCATAATTCATTGTCCTCATGCTGCAAAGGTATATATATATATTATAAGTCATAAAATTATAACCTTTTAAGTTAATAATATTATATCTTAACCTTAGCTACAATTATATTTTATAATATTTCAATATCCACAACTTAACTTATAACTTTTACAAGTACGCTGTGAAATTTTTGTCTATATTACAATATAATATTAAATTAATAATAAAACTAAAAAAAATAAAATAATCATATTTAAAGAACCCATAGTAACAATTAATTCAAGTAAGATAATAATAACATAATCAAAGTATAACATGAAATTTATATAATATTTAAAAGCAAATATAATAAATCTTACGAGTCTAGGGCAAACCCATAATTCTTAATTCATTACTACCCTTAAAACCCAATGATTCTCCCTCCCCCCTTACCTTGTATATGAGTAGAACTTGAAAAAGATGAAAATATCCCCAAACTTGAAGTATTAACAATTTCAAAAGAAATTACTAAAATAAGTGATTTATTTTTGAATTTTGCTAAATATAAGTAGAATTTTTGTAAAATAATTTGGGAAGGAGAATTTGAGAGAGATTATGGAAGAAGTAAAGCTTCAAGAAGAGTAGAGAATGGTGTGTATTTTTTTCTCAAAGAGAGCTTGCTATTTATAGGGGAGAAATTGAATAGTAAATAATTTCTTTAATAGATTTTAAAAGAATAAAAATTAATAAAAATTCACTATATGGACCTATCACCAAGATCATGAGTTCTTCACTATATTTTGTCCTCAAATATTACTTTTTCATAAAAAAATATTTTTTTAACTTTTTAAAAAATTATTTGTCATTTTGCAATCATTTTGTGAGACAAAATCTCCAAAATTCAACAAGATTAGGTAAAAGATGGAATCTGATGAAATTAATGACTTAGGCGTCAAGTGGTCACATAATGTTAAAACTTGATGTTGGAATAATTATTGAAGGTATTTTGGTAATTATAACATATTTTGGAATTCTTTTTGTCCAAAATTTGAGAAAATTACCAATTCATACAAAAATATAAATTTATGTATTTATAAACCTTTGAAATATAATATAAAGGCTAAATTTCTTAAATTTTTCGGAATTTATTTACTATTTATAATGAAATATTTAGTATAACAAGGACTAATTTATAAATAAAATTATAATTTGTAAAATATTATAAAAAAATTTATAAAATTTTATATCCACATATATTACACATAAACTGATTTTATTAAAATTATTAAAATTAAACTTCAATAAAATAAATATTTTAATTGTTTTAGGAATTGTAGGGGCATTTTTGGTCTTTATACAAAAACTGATTTTCTTGAAAAAAATTCAGAAAAAAAATCTAAAAATACTAAAATATTATTCTAAGCTTAAAAATGTTTTTTCTATAATTATCTACAATTTTCTATATTCTTTAGCTATTTACTAAAAATACCTTTTATTTAGACCAATATAGGGGTATTTTGGTCATTTTTCAACTATTTACTTTAAAAATAAATAAAAATATCTATTACGTAGATAATTGTCATGTGGAATTCAATTACAATAAGTAAAACTTTGAAAATCTTGTAGCTAAAATTATAGAATTTCTAATATGAATTAATTTTTAAAAATTCAGGTGTTACATTTTTCCCTTTTATTATTTACCTAAACAATAATGTTTTAACATATCGTATTTTTGTAGAATGCAGTAATCAATTTGATTATTTTTATAAAATTATTGTAAAAAAAATATTTGACACCTCCTAATATATGATAATATATTAATATAAGAAATAATCATAAGAAAATTTTGTATAAATTTTGTTAAAGTATTTATCCAAATTATTTAAATATTAAAGAAATAAAGTTTGGTAATAGGACGGAAATTATTATGAAATAGTTAAACATAGTAATAAAAAAATTTCTAATGAATACATTTTTTTTAAAGTAGAAAAATAGTTTTTAATTATATTATCAATTGATCGTAAGTAAATATAAAATTAAATATTTACTATTTTAGTTAAAAGTAATTGTAAAAAAAAGTATGTGAGAATTAATATTAATATTATATTAATATATTTTAAGTATGTTCTTTTATGTCATTTGACATAATCTAGCTTGTAATAAATTAGTTTTACTAAACACCTCAACTTACTTATAAGCTGTAAGTCATAAGCCTATAAGCTAATTTTACCAAACAGAGCGTAAGCTTCTGATCTGTAAATTTACGGATCAACTTGATTCGTCGGAAACAACGGTCAGAATAAAAAGGGTGAGTGAATGAACAAGGGTGGGAAAATTATGGCCCGATATGAGCTTCAAAATTGGTAGTCCAAACTTACGTAGTTGTTTTTCGCACCACCATATTTCTAAGTACACTTATGAAAAATAAAGTTTTAGATATATTTTTTATTTTGAAAAAAGGTGAATGGGATTAGCACCATCTTTATTGGGAGTGACACCATTATTTTTAGTATATAAATTTATGATTCTTACATATAAAAAAGATGATATCACTCCCAATAGAGATGGTGCTAATCTCATCCTCCTTGAAAAAAATAGGAAAAGAACTGCATCTTTTGATCTCTTGACAAAAAAAAATGCGCTATTCATGTATGGTTAATATGCAATTTTAATTGCTCATTTTTTCTTAAATATTTTCATTTCTCCATGTTTCAATAGCTGTAAATTTTGTCTTTTATCAGACATTTTTTTTAAAACAAAAACCTAATAGATTATGTGTTAATGTTTTTTTTTACAAGATTACACTATAAGAAATACATAAAAAACAAGATTTTCTTTCAAAAAATCCGGCAATCATTCCTTTACCAAAAAAGTCATCTGAAAAAAATTCCTAAAAATATTGCATTATTGTTACTGTTTGATTGATTACTGGATTAGTGAAAAGCTAGATTCATCATGAATCTGTGTTTAATGCTGACATAAAGTTTCTCTTTTATTGTGAACACTGTCATTAAATGATTTTCTTTTTCTTTTTTTTGGCCAACAAACTTATGTTTTTGAATTTGTGGGTTGTGGTTGGACTTGCCCATCAAGCAATTTTTATAGTAGGCCAATAGCTCCCTTTTTTTTAAAAAAAAAACAGAGTTATTCAGGTTGATAAGTTCGATCCCACAGGTCTTTTGAGCCTGAGCCCATGTTTTGGGCTGAAAAGACAGGATTTTATTTGAGACTAAAATTTGGTGAAAGAGATTAACACCGTCCTTATTGGGAGTGACACCATCGTTTTTAATATATAGATCTATAATTTTTATATATAAAGAGATGGTGAAACTTCCAAAATTGGGTGGTGTCAATCCCTCTCACCCTAAAATTTAAGTGTTCAAGTCTATCTATTTTACCCACTCTAGTCATCCGTTGAAAATAAGAAATAAAAAATACTACTAAACCAAAAAAAAATTATAAGTTTAATTGTTTCAATTCGTTAGTAAACTAATAATTTTTTATTATTATTGCAATAGTGAGGGGGAGCTTTTAGTTTACCAATAATACTGATATTCCTTTGTTTTATTATAAGTTGTCCTGTGATTTTTTTATTATAAACAAATTTAATTCTTTTTACTTTATTTAATACATGTGTGATGTGTGTCTAAAATATCCGGTGTAACTAGCTGAGTTGTAATTTTTAATTAATAGGATTCTCTCTGTAATAAATGTGATAAGATTAAAAAATTAAGGGGCATATCTAATAAGATCATCTAATCTTAACCACACAATTATAAATAAATAGTTGATATTGTTTTTCTTAAATCAAATCTCAACCATTACCAATAAAAATGTAGTTTCCCAATGATTAAATTTAAAAACAAACAGGTTCTTACAAAGGATCATCGCATTTCAAATAGAACAATGAAGGTGTGCCAGAGCTACAGGCATTGGACGGCTATACGTATAAATAAGAAGACGAAAGTAAATCCAAATTGTGGATTAACAATTAACAAATCAACAACAAAATAATACCCAAAAGATTAAGAATTAATATAGTCAAGTTTTGTATATATACACATTATACATACACGCTTCATTTGTGAAGCATTATTAGTTTCATTCATATTTAGGTACCAAAATGTGCTTCAGAATCTGCAGGGAACTCACCAGAGAAGAGCTAAAGCAGAAAGAAAGAAGGAATAAAGAAAAAATCAAGGAAAAGGAGAAAAATGCCAAAGAAAAAGAAAGAAGAAAGAAAGAGGAAGAGAGAAAGAGAAAAGAACAGAAAGAAAGGGAGAAACAGAGAGAAGCACAAGAGAAGATGATAAGAACTCAAGAGAAAGAAAGAAAAAGAAGTGAAGAGTTGAAAAGAAAAGAAAAGGAAAAGAAACAGAAATTGAAGCATAAGAAAAAATAAACAGTTAGTATATATATTAATTATATTATCATTTGTCAAGTAGAGTAATTATTGATGTATCACCCATTGTATTTCTACATGTCATTTTTTTTTTCATCTATTTCTTTTAATACTTTTTTTTCTTTCTCTCTTTCCCTATATATTATGAAACATTGACATAAGATATATAATACAAATATTAGAAATTTAGTTTAAAATGTGTGTGAGTATTTACTTATAAAAAAAATTTGTTTTAAGGATTTATATTATAGGAAAAAGTTTTTTATACACCTACTATTCATATACTTATTTATTCTTTTAATTTGATTGATGTTAAGTTGGTTGTAAATAAGTTGTACACTATAATAGATATATACGAATCGCTTTTGTATATTATAAAGCCGAGGAAATATGATTAAGCTATAAATTTCACTCATAAGATGACACAACTATGATTCATCCAAAATACTATGTCATAATTTAACGATTATATTTATTATTAAATTCATATTTCATGAGAAATTAAAGACAAAATAAATTTCTTCGACTTATTCACAGAGTCAATGAATCTGTTCCAAATTTTTTAAAAAAAGCTATATACTAAACAATAACTAATTCACTGTCTCATAAACTACTAAATTAAAATTAATAACATCTACCCTAATAAAAATAAAGAAATAAAATAGAAATGAGAAGAGTCTTGGACTTGGACTTGCCACCTAAGGAGATGGTGTGGGACTTTTGAGATCTGGACTTGGGTTTGAAGGGGATGGTGCTGAACTTTTGGGCTTTGGAATTGGGCCTGTTGGGATGGTGCAGGACTTTTGGGCTCTGGGCTTGGGTCTGATGGGGATGGTGCAGAAGCAATTTTTAACATAATTTTAAGCTGTGAAAAACGATTTTGAAACCATGTTCAATATTTAGTTGAAGGACAAAAAGTTTTTTCCTATGTTTAAAGAATAATTAAAAGCTTGTTTAAGTGTAAAATATAACTATCTAATATACATTAAAAATAATCTTATCTAACCACACCTTTAAATGTCAAATGAGAAACAAAAGATATGGTCCAGAATTTTTTTAAAAAAAAAAAATTGACAAACAAGAATAATTTATTAATTGACATTTATCTACAAACATATATTTAAAACTAATTCTCTAGACCGAAAAGTATAACTTATTCTGGATAACCAAAAAATTCGTAACTAATTGAATGCAATTAGAACTAATTTCAGATTTAGACTATAATTGCACAACATAGTTAGTTCCAACAGTCATTTACATGCTTCCTTAGCTAAAAACAAGTGATTTAATTTAATTTTAGGCATCAGTAAAGTATGACAAAATCTCACATACAATAATAGATTAGAACTTTGAATTATATATATATACGATAAATGTAGATATTTTGATAAGTTTTCTTCAATTTGAAGAATTTATTATTATTTTTTTTTTTTTTTGTTGTCTTGAACTTGAGGTATTATCAAAAAAATTATTCATAAAAAGAAAGTGATTTAAATACCAGGGGATGATGCAGGGTTAACATATATACCATTTTATTATGAACTTGAAACGTTATTGACAAAATTGTGAACATGTGTAAATTTTGAAGACAATAAAATTACTCCCTCCTAAAAATAATTGATAAGTTTTTAAAAATGTGTTTGATTTGCTAAAGTATACGGCACTGAATAATACAAAAACTTTATTCGACGTTTGATCATAAAAACTTTATTCCACGTTTGATCGTAAAAACAGACATGTCATAGTACAAAATTTGAGGTTTTTGTTACTCACTATCCTAGAGGACAAGAAGTTATTCCATGGTACAAGATGGTTGAATACAAAAACACCCTCACTCACATCCACTATCTCATAAAATTTTAACTACATCTCCCCACTCCCACACTTAAGATAGTTACTATAATAATTTTTTTTTATTTCATGTAATATACAACAAGAAACTACCTCATAGATATATATATATATATATATATATATATATATATAAAATTTAATAATATTTTTTAATAAAAAAAATAAAACATCTAAAAATATATCAAATTATTTGAAAAATCTAATTTTATATATAATTTTTTTAGATATAATATTATAACAATTTTAAAATTTTACAATATTAATTGTCAATTTTTTATCTAAAATAAATAGTTTAAAGTGCAAAGGATATTATAGTAAAATTAACTTTATATTTCTTTTGTTGTACTTTAATGATCCAACAACAAACAACACGTGCTGTAACTTATTAAATTGTTATGTACTATACTTCATGTATTTTACTTGTCCATGCATCAAACGCACCCTATATATTACTTTTCTTTTATACTATACGACCACTATTCATTTATTATAGTTTACATATTTAATTATTTATAGTGAACTAAATAATTAATTATCAGACAATCCAATAAAATATGAAATTATAAGATAAATTTTATGCAAATAAAAACTTAAACTGTTGAAATCAACCTTAAACGATGCTTGTTTAAGATCATCCAATGCAAATTCGTTTCCAAATAACTGCCAAACAACACGAATTACTAGCATGACATTTTGAGATCAAGGCAAATAATGAAACCAAAATAATGAAATTTTGTTGACATTTTTCTTCTATCGAGTAATCTGAAATTTGAAATTTAATTTTTTACTGAACTAACTGAAGAAAATTGGACTATATAATGGATTTGATTTGTTACTGTAATGTTGAATAAATTATGATTAGTTAGAAAGTTGTTTATTATAATTAAAGATATTTATCTCTGATTTTGAAATTTGATGATAAGTATCGTTATTTTAACAGCCAAGTCTTGATTTTTAACTCTAACTACCACCGTTTTAAACCCTATTACCCTAATAGATGTATTTTTGCCTATAAAAAAAATTACTATCATTTTAAAAATTCTGTTTTTATTTCCTCTGTTAGTTATAAAAAATGCTAAAAATTTGAGAATTCCTAGTGATAAGTTGTATATTTACGGTTGTACAAATATTATTGTTCTTAATGCTATATTTTATTTTTAACTTTTAGTTTTTTAATCTATGCAATATTGCAAATGTTAAAAAAAATTCTAATAATAATAATAATGCTATATATAAGTTGGACCTATAAATATTAATATTTGATAATATTTAATACTATTCCCCATAGATTCTTGCTTATCACCAACGTTTAATTGCTTTCTTAATCTCTTGGTCATGATAAAAGTTCTCAAACTCAAGAGTTTATCTAATATAAAAAAAATATTTGATGGCGTTAAATAACATACTGTATTTCACATAATATACTTAAATAGATAACATTATATATTAGATTGTAAATAAAATCTCAACTCTCCAACATTTAATAAAATTTCAAACATAGCATATAACATAGAGTATAAGTCATATAATGACTTTTAGATAGCACTTAGAACCTAAAGCAACTTTATAGAAAATAATTTGAATATGCAACTAAATTGAGTTATAACTAAAATGACAATAGGTCACAAATTCAGAGCTTTTATGATATGGTGTATTGATGGTGAAGTCAATACGTTATTTTGTGAAATATAGAGATGAGTTTGAATATAAGTCAGAATCATTCACTCAATTATAAACTCGTGATTCTATTGACTAGAGTCTTCCTAGAAAATAGTTTTAAAGCGCGAGTTAACTCATTTCACTTGCTTAGACTCGTAAACTCATAAAATTTTATAAGTTGGCTCGATAGTTTGACAACGTAATCATGGTTATGATTATTATGTGACTTTAGTCCCTTGATTTTTTTCTAGCAATTTTGATTTCAATTTTTGTAACGTGCACTTTTAACCATCTTCTCTAATCTTTTCCTCAATTTTTGATTGATCATACTATAATATATATATATATATATATATATATATATATATATATTTCTTAATGATATTATAGAAAAGAAATTGTAAAAAAAAAAATTCCTTAGCACAATCCTTTAAATGTGAGTAAATTAAAATATTGAATAAATTATTAAAATTGAACGGTACGAAATATGAGAGATGGGAAATGTTCAAAAAATATTGAGGGATTAAAATCATTCATTAACTATAATTAAGAGACTAAAATCTTGCATTCACTTAGGATTGATTTAGTCATTCTTGTTGACTAAATCCATGAGCCACCAACTGTGCTTTGTGTTTTCAGATGGAGTCATCTGAGTTATACTTTATTTTGAAGATCTATTTACACGTTATTGTTTTTTTTTTTCTAGCCGATAAAGTCATTAGATCCGATACGCTTGTAGTAATGAAGGCTTTTGGCTTAAATATACCATCCTTGGCCCTTGTGGTCATAGGAAATTGGTTAGTTGTTGAAGAACTTGGTAATGAGGTAGCAACAAGTACAAGTGTCTAGTTTGGAACATATGGTGAAGTATCTGTTAGAGAGACCATAGCTGTTATAGTTGGCATTGAAGTTCCAAGCTCATGAGCAAGACTGAGTTCTTGATCATATGCAAAGAGTAGATTGTTAGTATTGTGTAGAGGTAGATGAATTGGTGAGTAAGTGTCTCTAAGGGTGTTTATCGGATCAAGTAATTGGACAAATCTGACAAATTAAACCAACTCATAATATTATCAAACTAGTGTTGATTAATTATTTTGAATCTAAATTCATTCAACAATTTTTTGAAAGTTAATAACAGTGTTGATTTGAGATAGATAATATATCAAAATCTTTTAGAATTCGGTGGTGGATTCTCTTTTAGAGTAAATATGCCTAATATGCCTAATCCCTAACTATAGATGAATTGGCTTACTTCTATCCATTTGACTAATTAGGCGTTAAGAGAAAAATGTTACAACGTAACTCACAATCTCAATATATCTTATGTAAATTTGCATCCATAAAATGCCGAGACCCATTGAATGATTGCCACAAGCTAAGGATATATCTAAAGATGTACTAAATTTAAAACAGCGATTTAAAAAAAAAATTAAAAAATGAAAGAAATTGAAAACAAGAATAGATTTAATTTGGATTATGTTAACCTATTAACTGCTATGAGTAGAGTTCAAGCATTCACAAGGCTCGTTAGGATTGATCAACAAAAAAACAACAAAGACTAAAACAAAATTTGAGAACACAATAAAGACTAAAAAATTTTATTTTATAAAAATTAAAGCTAAAAAAAAATACGAATATAAGGACCAAAAATTAATTTAACCTTTAACTTTTTTATGGCAAAAGTGAATAGATTTAAATTCATGAATTGATTGTGTGGATTCATTATTTGACGAAATAAAATAATAATAATAATAAAAATAATAAAAACAGAAGACCTTGGATAGAAAAACTCAGGACCTGATAATATAATTTAGGTACTTATAAAATTAATTCCATTAGTCTTATTTTTTATAAGCAAAAAACACCTGAGGATTCAAAACCAGAAG
The DNA here is from genome assembly GCA_037177725.1 of Cyamopsis tetragonoloba. NCBI lineage: Eukaryota > Viridiplantae > Streptophyta > Magnoliopsida > Fabales > Fabaceae > Cyamopsis > Cyamopsis tetragonoloba. Next base: position 65,983,778 of record CM074119.1, read on the forward strand.
TTTATACTTAAAGTTTCACTTTCAAAAATCAACACAATGTCATAAAAATAAATAATTTTAATTTTAATCAAAAAGTACTCTGGATCAAAACTAAATTTAAAGTAAACCGTCCCAATCCTGTTAAACACAAATTAATTCCATGATTAACATCTATCCTTGGGAAAATCTGATTCCGCGAAGATAGAAAAGAATATATGGTGGATTACTAACTCCATAAACATTTCCATTCACTATTCTCAAATTCTTTCGAATATTCATAATTCTAACAACGAATCAGTCCACCACCACCACCACTGGCAAACAGTCCAAGAGCATTTATGCCATTCACAACTTCACAAGCCAGAAATTAAAATTAAAAAAAAAAAAAAAAAAAGAAAAACAACGAATCATGATATTCAAAATTTTCATTCAATTTCATCTATTGATTCAAAATCCCAAGGAGATGACTATCCAAAAAATACATTGCCCAGTTGCGCATGTAACCAAAGAACGCAACCCATTCCCATTTTCAATAAGGACCAACTGTAAAAAAAAAAAAAACCTAAAAGAAAAAAAAAAGAAGGTAAACGACAAGAGAGAAAGAGAAACGGAGAGCTATATGAACATAATTGACTAGGCATCAAAACGACATCAGAATCCGATCACTGAAACTACAACGCCACCACTGTCGTTTCGCTTTTTGCGGTGACCTTAGACCCAGATGGTGAAGCCACAATTTTTTTCTTCGACGTCACAAAAAGCATTTTCTCCTTCTTCTCATCCTGATTTATCTGCTCTTCACGGCACTCCAAGCTGCAGAAAGCAGTATTCCCTCTGCAACAAAAATTATTCCAATTTCTCGCAATTAAAATAACAAACCTTCAAATTAGGATTATTCTGTAACAGAATTAGTTTAATTTTTTCAGTACCGGTACATGTAGATGTCACGGCCGGAAACCAAACGGCGTCTGCAGCGGGAGCAAGAACGCAGGAAATCAGGGGTTCCAATTAAATCAGAGCAGTTCCTTCGATGGACTCTGTGCGGAGCTGCAGGACCCGGACCCGAACCGTGCTGGTTAAACGGGTCGGTAGGATCCGAATCCGGAACTGTGTTCAGATCCAGCGCCATCTCAGAGAAACTGGTAGTTCTCTTCATGGGAGCACGAGGTCTTTTTCCTAGCAACATCTTCCCTAATTGTGAGTGAGAAGAGGAGAGGGATGGAGGGAGAAGAAGGTGGGTGGGTGAAGGTGAAAACAGCGGAGAGATAAATAAATATAAATAAAAAAACTGAAGCCTGAAACCCAGGAGTGAAACTGAGCCGTTGATTTTCTTAATTGTTTTTTGCTAGGGTGATATACATAGATATTAATTACCCATAAATGAATTCCCACGTCAATACACCATTTCAATTAATTTCTCTATTTGACCAAATAAGGAATTCATTTCAATTTTCATTATTACGGTTTTATTTTACATTTATTTTGTTTCTCTCTATTCCGAATAAGTAAAAATATTTATTTTATAATAAATGATATTTAATGTTTTAAATAAATTTTTAAAGAGTAAAATATAGTAAAAAATTAATGAAAAATATATATATTTTTTTAATTCTCAAAAGACAAAATAATGTGCACTTATTATTATTTTTCTTTTTTTATAGGTTAAAGTATATCGATAGAAGTTCGAATCGAGGATCTACTACTCAAAGCAAGTCTAATCAGACTTATTATTATTTTTCTAACTTTAATAATTTTAACAAATGTCTTAAGGACATTTTTTAGAAGACCTATATTTTATTTTATTAGTGTTAATGTAGTAGTAGAAACACGTGAAGACATGTAATAAAATTATACTTATTTAATTGTTTTATCTCATTAAAAAGTAGTTTTGTTTTCTAAAATTCTGATGATATTTATCAATAATATTTTTTTTGTTTTATATTATAAGGTCTTATTTGAACAATTATACTTATTAAGAATATATGTAATAAAATTATCATAATTTTTTAAAGATAGTTTTTCTAACCTATACAATATTAATTGAGTTTTGTGTTTATCATACATTTATTACTTAATTTTTTTTTCTATTTTAAAATTTTTATCTTGTACGATAGTTGCTGGTTAAAAAAACCCTTTTAAAAATGTATACTCGAAAATCTCCCTAACTTACACATTTTCTTTTTTATCATTGTATTAATTGCCTCTCACTATTAGGGTGGAAACAGGCTAGGCCAGATCAGGCTTTGGCTAAACGAGTCAAATCTATTTTATAATTGATGGAGTTAAACTTAACCTATTGGCCTATTATAGGCTCATTTTTCAGGCTAAGTCTAGCCTATTTGAAAGCCTATAAAGCCTGAAAGTCTATTAATAGGCCTACTTTGTCTTAAGGCATCTAAAAAGGCTAACAATTCTATTTTAATATGCTAACAAGCCACTAAAAGGCTAATAGGCTTTTTTAACAAGCCTTTAAATAAGCCTAATTTATAAACATATTGTTAAATTTATTGTATTTAAATTTATAAAATTTATTATATATATATTTTATTTTTTTTGAAATAACATATTATTTTATTTATATTTATAAAATTTATAATATATATATATATATTAAAATTTAATAAGCCGACCTATTAGGTTTAATAGATTTTTTTAAGGGTTTGTACCTAGCCTTTTTATTTAAATAGGATTTTTAAAAAGCTTAAAGGTGACCTTTTTATTAAATAGGTTAGGCCAGATCATAAGCCCCTATTAGGCAGGTGGGCTTTTTTCTTCCCTTACTCACTTTCTGTTTATAAAATCTTATTAATTATAATGGACAAATATGAAAAAAATAATTAATGCTCTTAAAAAATTGTATAGAATTTTATATTATAAAACACTAATATTGTGTGGAAAGGGTATTATAATATAAAATTGAGATAGTACAGGATAAGCGAACAGATCAAGAACATATGTTTATTGTGAGAAATAAGAATATTAACATTAATATTAATAATTAGATGCATTCAACTAATTGATCTAGTGGTTGAAGACATGTTTTCGTCTATAAAAAATTAATAATTAGATTTTATTTTAATGGTGAAGATTGTAACAATAAATATACTCCATTCGTTCTGAAATATTAGTCACTTTAGGAGATTTCACATGGATTAAGAAGAATAATTAATTTCTATAGAATCTAACAAAAAATGTATAGATAAACTAAATTAGTCATACTTTGAGGTTTACTCAATAGCTATTGGCTATAAAAATAATAGGAGTGGGAAAAGTTAATAAATATAGCATTGATAATATAAATGTGACAAATATTTTAAAACAAATTTTTTTTATTAAAGTGACTAATATTTCAGAATGGAAGAAGTACTTATGAATGTAATTATTTCAAAAATTCATGTACATTTTATTTAAATCTTGTCCATTCAAAAAAATCTTATGACTAATATTAGAGTTACTATCATTTTTCACACTAAGCAAATGTTTTCACATAATATATTCCTACAAGATACTTTTCTCTTTATTTTAAAAGTTAAGTGATTCAACAAATAATACCTTTTAAAGAATAAATTATTAAATAGAATAGAAGTAATTGTAGTTTTTTTTATAATGAATTGTGGAGAGAAAATTTTATAGTCACATATTAGAGTAATATGAATAAACTTTTTTCTTAAGGAAATGTTTTTCACAAACATAACATCAAGGATCTCCTATTAAAATACTTTTGTACATATCTCAAATTATAGGAACCTATAGACATTTCAATTAGACCAAACCTAGGTTATAGTAATTGTTATTCTCTCCGATTTATAATAAGTGTTATATTTGGATATTTCACACACATTAAAAAATGCATTTAGTTATCTTAATTTTATAAAAGGTAATAATATTGTATTGGAAGTATAAAATGACCTATAATATAATATTGAAATAGAAAATTGATAACTAATATTGTATTGGAATTGTAAAATGACATATAATATAAAAATTTTTAAAATGTCAAACATGACACTTATTGTTGAAGAGAGGAAATATTTGCTTATATGTTTTTTTGTTACAATGTTAGTATTGATTTATATTTATATTATCAAAATTTGTTTATACGATTTGAAACTGTACTGAATAATAATTATTATCACTAATCACTAATTCTATATAAAATTAGCATGTAATTAATTTTATACAAATCAATAAAATATATTTAATAATATTTTTTATTAATAAAGTAATGAATTTAAATTTTATTTTTAAAAGTTTTTATAATTAATGATCCACGAACAAGAAAAATAAGTAAGATACATAAAATAAATTAGGGATTAAAATACTTTCATTTTTTCTCAACTAAAATAGTCTTAAAAATACTATACTTTAACCACGAGGTGTGACTTGATGGTAGCTCGTCTCGTCCTTTAATTACAAGTGTATGTGGGGTTCGATGTGAAAAAAGAACAATAAAATTATATTTTGCACTTGAGTCTATAATTATTATTTTAGAAATTGCATTTTAAGTCTCTAATGTTCAATTTCATACTTTACTATAAGCTTAATTACAACAAATTCATCATAAAATTATTATATAACAAGAGTTTACTTTCTTCTAAATTTCTACTACAATTTGTATAATATAATAATTTAACTATGACTTTAATACTAAAAATCAAAATTTTTGCAAAGATAATAAGTAAAACGAGAAAAATAATTTTATAAGGACTAAATATAAAAATGATACAGTATATTTTATAGAAATTAAAAATATATTTTATCAATTTTTTTATTTTTCTTTTTTAGGGTCAAACAGTCTTTGGATACTTTTGAGTCTCCGAATGTCACTTTGCTTGAGTCTTATTGGCTACCCGTATGTTCATATCACGATACGAAATACTCTCTGTTCCAATTTTTACGCATTTTAAGGTTTTAAGTTTTAACGTCTAAAGTTTTTTTAAAAATAAAAAATAAAAAATCAATGTTCTAAAATTTATAAAGAAAATAAGATTAATTTTTTTTATTATATATGCTATTTGATTTTTTTTAGGGGCACTATTTGACTTTTTATTAATATATACTGATATACTGATTTGAGGATAAACTAAAAAAGATCAAACAAATTTTAAATCGATATTGATATTGAAAAATGATTATGAACATGATATTTTTTTTTCTAAAAAGATATAGATAGTAAAATGGAAAGAGTGTTGAAATAGAAATTCATACTTGTTTCAATGAAGGACTTTAATACCTTTTATTACTATTTGACTGAAAAAGCAATAAATATAAAATTCATATGCATTTAACTATTTTGTCAAAAGAATTTAATGCTATGTGTGTGTTTTTTTTTGTTTACATAATGCTATACTGTATATTTATTTTGTTAAAAATGAATTTTGTAATTTAAATAAAAGTCAAAGGAACATAAATGCAGATGTCTGATATCTTAAATACTGAAAACTTTCTGTATAAAAATACTCCTTCCGTCCCAAATTGTTTGACCTTATAGGTTTTTGCGCATGAATTAAGGAATATAATCATTAATTTAAATTTTAGTATTAGATTGAATTTCCTATTTTTCCCATCAACTAATTTTATTGGAGTTCAACCAGTAATTAATACTAATAGTAGTCTTTTGAGTGTCAACTACTATAATTAATGCATCGGAAATGAAAAAATTTACTTGGGAGAGTAAAGCCTAAAGGTTAGTGGTTGATGAAAAAGTAGGAATATGTTTAATTAGTTAAGGGAAAAATTATAAAGAAAAAATTAATACTGTATTGGTATCTTAAATGGACAATCAAATTGAGACAAAATTTTTTTTCTAAAAGGCCAAATAATTTGGGACGGAGGGAGTATTTAGGGTCTTGATATACAGTGCTTTTAGGATTACTAGAAATAGAAAAATAATCATAAGAGTGCGTTGTTCTGTCTCTCGAAAATATAAAAAACTACATATTTCAATATCTTTTTTAACTACATTTGGGTTCTTAAATAGTGTCCTTAGGGTATTAAATATTACTCCTTCCGTTCCAAAATGTAAGATCCCCTAGACTAATATTGCGTAAATTAAGAAAATTGATTAATTTAATTAAATGCATTAAATTTGTCTAACAAAAAGCATTAATTTCCAAATTTGTTCTTTTAATCTCTTTCTATCACCTCACTCTCTCTTAATTACTCCCTCCGGTCCTATTTATAAGAAGTTTTCAACCAAATTACACAGACCAATAAAAGTAGTTAAATTTAGTTAACTTTATCGTATGAAATACCATTTTTATCCTTTATTGAATAATGTGTTAGCCAATTACAATCAAGGAGTTAAAATAGTTGATGCATTTAATGAGGGTAAAAAAGAAAAGAAGCAATAAATGCATCATGGAAACTACAAAATATCTTATGAAAAGGACCATAAAAACCTTCTAAATAATGTCTTATAAATAAGACCAGAGGGAGTAATGTTTTGGATTCATCAGAAATTGGTTGAGTAACAATGATATAATGGTAAAAAAAAAATATGCACAAAATTTTTCAAATGATCCTATAAAATGGGACAAACAAAAACTCTCTAAAGAGTCTTATATTTTGGCACGGAGAAAATATTAAATAATTTTGTTTTAGGTATTTAATGCTTTATCCCTGATACCTTGTACAAACCTAAGTTGAATTTTTGGTAAGACTCCTTGTATAAGAAAGTAATACTAGTACTAATAATAACTATAGTCATTAAGATTTAATTATCAAGTATATTTTAGCTTGGGATTTGCATGTGTGAGTACGGGGTTTGATTATCAGTTATATTCTCTTTGTCTTATAATATAAGCCTCAATTAACTTTTCACAGTTTAAGAAAAATGGTTAAATTATTAGAATTAGAAGTATTAATTAGATTATTGAGATGTTACACCAATTAAATTTAAACTCAATTGTTTTTTATTGGTTAGATGACTTTAAAAGCTAAAAAATCATACTAAATACTTCTAATTTTGTGTGTAGGAGCTAGGGGTGTACAAGAACCGGTCCGACCCGATCGGGTTATGACAGTTTTGGCCCGTCCAATTTAAGACAAAAGACACTAATCCGTCTTTTAAATTTAGACCCGGTGAGGAAAAGGGACGGGTTCGGGTTAGTGCTCATGTCACCCGACCTGACCCAATAGACATGTTTAATATTTATATATAATTAATATATTATATTATATATGTTATTTTTTATTGCTTTAGTTTCTTTCCTTTGTTAGCCTAAGGTTCAAACTTCAAAAATAGATATTGTTTTGGATGTAGAAGCCTAACTTGACTTGGGAGCCATTATATAAATGATGCAATTGTAGCTATTGTTAATGAATATTATTAGCATTATAGTTATTTCATTTCACTATTTTTACCTATTTACCACGTATTATTGATGTTATCCAGGTTTTTCCCCCTATCTTTTTGTTTGCTTATTTGTTTTTTTATTGATAATTTGTACGTGAGAATATAGGTACTGATTAATGTTCGGGTCAACCTGCGTTTGTCCCACATGCACCCGGTCCTAAAAAGACCCGGTAATTATCGGGTTCCTTTGGGTCAAGGGATGGGTCAGGGTTCAATATATGTGTTCGATATTAATTTAAGGCCGGGTGAAAGTCAATGCGAACCTCGTCCTTACCCGTCCTTTGTACACCCGTAATAGGAGCTTATATTATGAGACAAGATTTTTTTTTTTAATCCGTGTAATATTACATATGTTAAAAAATTTTAAAAAAATAAAACATAACATTAATTATATATCAAATACAATTATATTAAATTTTTATTTTTTTCAAAAAAAATTTTTAATTTTAATTTTTTAACCTGTGCACAAATTAAAAAATTTCAAAAAAGAAATGAATATAAATGCAAATATATATAATACTTAACTTAATTTCCTTTACAGGTGATAAAAATAAAATATTTTTTCTAATGTGTACATAGACACACAATAAAAATACAAAAATAAAAATATTTTTATTACAAACAAAGTTATTTACTATTGTACTTCAAATTCAAAAGTATCATTTAATGCTTGCTTTTAATTGTAACTCAAATTATTTATTACTCTCTCTTTATCTTTTTATTTGGTTGGATAGAGAAAATTTTGTTGTTTTTATTTATCTGTTCATTTATTTTTTTAATGTAACATTATATTAATTGTATTTTTATCAATTTCAACATTATGTTTAATTGGATGTTAATCAATACTCTACTATCCAATCAATCAAACAATAAGAGATAAAATGGTATTATAGAGAGGTTAAAAATTATTTTGAGGAAAATCATAACAATTAGAGTAAATTGTACTCACCGCCATTGAGATTTGACTAAATTGCACTCCACTCCATTCTTGAGGTAAAATTGCACTCCACCTCATTTCATTAACTATGGTTAGTTTCATTTTATTTTTCTACAGTGGTTAATTGATTATTTTCTACATTAAAATGATTAGTTTTTATGTTTAAATAAGTTTTTAATCTCAACAATTTTTATTTTTCATTTAATCCAACTTAACTAAAAAATTTTATTTTTAGTTCTTAATAATGTTAAATTTTTTCATGACATTTTTTAGGGGACCAAAAGAAAATTAAATAATAGGATTAAAGTTAAAAAAATTTAAATTTTTTATTGAAAACTAAAATTAAAAAATTCAAGGGACTAAAAATAAAATTTTTGAATTAATTTAATTCTTAATTGATTTTTTTGGTACATTAAAATGGTTAGTTTTTAAGTTTAAATAAACTTTTAGTCTCAACAATTTTTATTTCTCCTTTTAAAACAACTTAATTCAAAACTTTTATTTTTAGTCTCTAATAATGTTGGATTTTTGCATCACATTTTTTCAAGGACCAAAAGAAAAATAAATCAAATAACTGGATTAAAGTAAGAAAAAAGGGACCAAATTTAAAAATTTTAAAAATTAAATAACATTTTTTAAAATTTTTTCATAACATTTTTTAGGGGACCAAAAAAAAAATTAAATAATAGGATTAAAGTTAAAAAATTCAAGGGACTAAAAGTAAAACTTTTTAATTAATTTGTTCAAAAAAAAAAAAATTATAGGACGAGCCACCCTTTGGTTAATTCTAAACATTTGCTTTTAATCCATATAAAATTTTGTTTCATGATAAATATATAATTTTTTAGTCCTTGTAATTAATAATTTTTATATTTGGTCATTTTTTCTTACTTTAATCTTGTTATTTGATTTTTTTTTTTGGTCCCTAAAAAAATGTAATGCAAAAATTTAACCTTACTGGAGACTAAAAATAAAAGTTTTGAATTAAGTTGTATTAAAAGAAGAAATAATTGGGACTAAAAGTTAATTTAAACTTAAAAATTAACCATTTTAATGTACCAAAAAAATCAATTAAGAATTAAATTAATTAAAAAAATTTACTTTTAGTCCCTTGAATTTTTTAATTTTAATTTTCAATAAAAAATTTGAATTTTTTAGCTTCAATCCTATTATTAAGAACTAAAACTAAAATTTTTAAGTTAAGTTGGACTAAAATGAAAAACAAATTGTTGACACAAAAAACTTATTCAAACCTAAAAACTAACCATTTTAATGTAGAAAATAATTAATTAATCATTGTTAAAAAAACAAAAAAGAAACGAAACTAACAAAAGTTAATGAAATGGGGTGGAGTGTAATTTTACCTCAAGGATGAGGTGGAGTGCAATTTAGCCAAACCAGGTCAGTCAAGGGTGGTGAGTGCAATTTACCTTAATAAGGAGTGTTATATTTCTTAATATACGTGATTTTCTCTATCTGAACAGAGAGAGTATTTTACACGTATGTTTAATTGGGTACTACTTAATACTCTGCTATTAAACCAATGAAATAACGAGAGATAAAAGATAATATAAAAACTTTAAAAATTATTTTAACAAAAGTTAGAGTAATAATCATATTTTTTAACATTGTGTTTTACCTTTAAGTAGACAGATAAATATTAACAATTAGAATAATATTGTTCACGATAATATTAGCCATTTTTTTCCTAGGTACCCCATCCTTATTATAAAAAACATAGAAGATTATTTTCTTGATCGTAAATATGGTTGTCCTTTACATTGGTAATTTTTTTAAAAAGTTTGAATTCAAGTTTTTCAACAAGGACCATAATACAACTCTACGACTATGTTAAACACTTTTTTATTAGTTACATTAGCATTTAATTATTGTATGACACTTAATTTAAATATGATTTTTTTACATTTTTTATTATTTATTGAAAAAGCAATGAATATAAAAGCAGATGCATTTAATACCTAGAGACTTTTTTTCTAATCTTTAGAAGTGATAAGATAGTATTCCCTTCGTTCTTTTCTATGTGTCTCTTTAGGAAGTCAACAGAGTATTTATAGCTTCTTTTTTTATTATACCCTTTTTCATTTATTATCATGTACATTCACCAAATAGTGAATAATTAATGGTTTTAAAGTTTCAACAAGGGTATAAAAGAGAATTACTTCATAATTTTGACAACAACAAGAACATTAATCAATTTCTTTAATATATGTGATTTATTCTTAGAAGACACATAAAAAGAAACGGAGGAAGTAATATTAAATTAATTTTTCTATTGCTATGAAGCTTGAGAATTAGAAGAGGAAGAGATGAGAGAAATAGAGAAAATGATAAGAGTTTAATTTCATTATTGCATTGTACTTATACTGTAACATTCATGTCTTATTTATTGAGCAAGAACAATAGACACACATTCCATGGTAATTGACGGAGTTAAATAGAATTAATATGTTTGAAATGAATATGAATATTTATGAGCATTGATAACCATTTATGGGAAACTAAATTATAATGGAATCGTAAGCTTGCGAAATACATATAGATATTTATATCTACGTTGTAATTCTTCATAATACTCTTATTTGAATATCCATTATTTCATAATGTGTATAGTTAAAACCTTGTTGGAAAAATCTCATGAGACAGAAACTAGTATAGGAAAGAGAATAAAGAATGATGTTTATTAATACTGTCTTATTAAAAACTTTGTCCCAAAAAAAACCCAATGAAATAAAAATTATGGCAAAGGGAAAGAGTGTAGTTCATATTTAATTATTCATATCATGCGAACAAAAATCTCTAAGACAATGGAGTTTCTTACAAATTGGGTTTGGGTCTAACTCAATTTTAAAAGTTAGTTTGTAAGATGATGTTTGTCACACCCTTATAAACTCAAGAATGGTCATATTAGCAGCCGATGTGGGACTCCTAACACGTTCCCTCACGCCAAGCACTACACAGTTGGAACGTGGACAAACACGGATGGACAAACAAATGGGTGGCCCAAGAATACGCGACTAACAAACACCCAACAACAAATACGGGGGCCCAACAAACGGATCTAAGATAGGTTCTGATACCATCTTACAATTTGGGTTTTGGCCTAACTCACTCCCAAAAGCTAGCTCATAGGAGGAAGATTACCACACCACTTATATATTCTATGGTGACTCTCTTTCTAGTTCAATGTTTTTTACAAATATTTTTAGTAGATAATGACTTTATAAAATGGTTCGCTAGTTTTTCGCTTGAACGAACTTGTTGAAAATATATATCACTCACTACAATATGATGGACCTTTAGACATTAATATAATATTTTCAGAAAAGGTTGTAAATACAAAAATGTAACTTTTTTTTTTAACAATTTGACAAAATTTTTAAAATGTTTCTAAATTCTTTTGACAATATGTCTCTCTCTATATATATAATATTTTGTAAAAAATATTGCAAACACGTAAAAACAACATTTTTAACGGGAATACATAACATATCTAAGAAATAAATAAGCATGAAAGAGTTGTCACGGAAAAAGAAAAAGCCAAAAACAAGTACTTATCACAGTGATTTCAAACCTTCCTCTTCTAGGGATTGAATGAGGAAGTGCTTAAATCACTTTGAAGAAGAAAGGCATGCTATCAAATTTTCTACACCATTCAAAAAAGAAAAAAAAGAAGATGTATTTGATTTAGATTTAATCCAATGACATGCCCTCAATTGCACTAGATCAAAGACCTGTCCACATGACTTGTTGCTATTTTTGAAGCAAGTGTCATTTCTCCATTTTTAAATACTCCAAATCATTGAGAACGTTTCAAGTTGGCCAACTTTAGTTCTTTACGAAATCAGTTATTTTAGTTCCCGACTTTCATTATCATCGGTTATTTTAGTCCTTGATTTTTATTATCATCGATCATTTTAGTTCCTGTCTTTCAGGAACTAAAATGAATGTTCATATAATTTAAAGAGTAAAGTGACTTACATAATGTAAAATCAGGAACTAAAATGACTTATTCATATAAAATTAGGGATTGAAATGTTACATCACTTTCAAAAAATTATAAGAGAGGTAAGGTTAGTTGGAAGCTACCAATTACTGTCAAATTGCGAAATTGATCAATTATGCTCAACTCGACACAAATTTGATTTCTTATCTTAGCTAGATTTTATCATAAAAACAAAATCTAAGCACTCATATGTAATTAATTTGAAGTACTATTACACCTTATGTGTGGATTCAAATCACGTGTCACCGAATTATGTCTCACCAATAGAATATCGCCACGTCATTGAAAATATTTCCTTTAATTATAATTTTTAATTTTCTAATAATTTTTTAATGACGTGATAATATTTTATTGGTGGGACATAATTGAAAACATAATTTAGGGCAGAGATGATTTGAATCCCTTATGCGTGGGGTGAAGATTATGATGTAATACGCACAATAATATTATAGTAAAAAGAATGAAGTAGAAAAAGGTAAAGACAAATGTAATCTTAGTGGCAAATTACGCAATGACATCAAGCATAAGCAAAGCAAAATTAGTAATTATTTAGTAAAAGTTAATTGGTTGAGAACGTAAGCTTAGTATTATTTTCATCAGAAAAAAACAAAATAGAGTGAATCATATAATTTATATAGTGCTTGTAAGAGAGCCACCAAAGCTAGGAGAGTGACCCACAATGCTGGCCTCGTGTGGTTGCATTGTCTTGTTCGATTTCGATAGTACCTTTTCACAATCAGGGTAACTTCTCTCAAGTACAAGACACATTTTTGAGTGTGCACTAAAGATAAATTTTGTTTCTTTTAATAAAATATTTTTTATGTTCTAATTAAGATTTGAAATCTTGTTGACTTAATTATATATTTCTTTTGTTTTTAAATATAAATAAATTTTTTTACAATATTATGTTTTTAAATATAAGCAAATCTAACTATTTGCACTTGCATTTAATGAAAATTTATCTATTATACCCTCTATTCAATTCACTCTCTTATTTATTATAGTAGTTTTGAAGAGGAGAGATAGTAACTTAATGAAGGGTAATTTAAGAAAACAAATTGACTTTTTGATATATTCAAAAAAGAAATTAAATGAGGATAACTAATTTTCTTAAAGGGTGTGAGTTAGATAATTTTTGCTTATAATCAAAAACGGAGAAAGTATCTACTAGTTATATCAAACTTTATTAATGTATGAGAGAAAAGAATACAATAATTTTACGAATTTATGTTGTTAAGTGAAACTCACAATATTATTATAATGTTTATTTTTCTTTGGTTTAAATATGTTTTTGGTCGCCGTAAAATAGGGACTTTTTGATTTTAGTCCCTGTAAATTTTTTTTTGATATTAGTCCAACATTTTAAAAAAATAACATGATTTTAGTCCCTATTGAATGTCATTTAAGAGACTAAAACCATATAATTTTCTCAAAGTATTGAACTAATGTCAAAAAAATATTTTATCAGGACTAAAACTAAAAAATCTTTATTTTACAAGGACGAAAAACATATTTAAGCGTCACTTTATTTTAGCATAAAAAAATTTGTGAGGAATTCACTCAGAGGTGGCATCAATAATTTTGGTTGGTCCACGCACCTCTATTTTCACTTTAAGCTTTTTAGGTGTGCACAGTATACTATACCACATTTTTCATGACATAATGACCAAAAAGTATTCCCTCACCACTTTTTCTTGTTGTCTCCAATTTAAGTTCAAACTTTGCATCATTTAATAGTTAAGATCAAAATGCCCTACTCTAATTATTGTATCATGAGAAAAATTCCAAGCTTTTGGTCTTGTTTAGTGATGATAATTGAGTATGGCCACAAATTTTAGACAGGGGATATATTGTGGAGTCTGTTTCTTTAATTATTCTCAACTAAATATCAATTATTTTTGCGAAAGTTGAGATACGTATGGGGTAATTCTTTTTTAGTTTTTTTAAGGATATTTATTGTCAGAAATAATGATTAATTCATTTTAAAATTGAACTTGCACAAAATAGTTGTCGAGTGACCATAAACACCTAATATAATTTGCACACAAGTTCATATTATTCTATATTATGAGGTTTTAGCCAATTGGAGAATAAAATTGCTCATAAATTCAAAACCCAAAATGATTTGTCTTTGTGAAGGTACTAAATTGAAGAATAACAACCAAATCTAGAGCCAAAGAAATTGAAAGAAGAAAGTGAAATTAGAAGAATGATTTGGTTTTTGAAAATTTTGTCACTATTTCTATATCGAAATACTTAAACATTACTATGTTATCATTTATTGTATTGAAAGACCAATTTAATGATATTTTCAATCTTTTAAGAAACTTAAATGATAAAAAAAATTATTTTAATCTTCTAAAAATGTCGGTATCACCATTTTAAAGATGCCAGAACATATTGTAACACCAACCAGAGTAAGCTAGTCCAATAGCATCTCCTTTAGAATCTTAAACTAATTATCAAGATTATTAAACCCTAGGTCATAAATATTGTTACACCAACTAGAATAATCTAATCCAGCAGCATCTCCTTTGGAATATGAGCTAAAGCACTCCAAGGATCTTCTTCTAATGGCTTCAAAGACAACACCAATATCAAAATCAACATTCTGAAAGATACTCTAGTTTGTGTTAACAAACTCGTTTTAACATATCCGAATAAATTCTTACTCTTAATGAAACAAAGTCAAAAGAAGAAAACCTTACCCTGTTACTTCATGTAACAAAGGAATTGCGGTTAATTATTACTAGCACCTAAAATTGAAATAGGAAGTTGATCGAGCCAAAAGTAATTAAAGGAAAGTAAATATGCCATTTATTTAACCGAAGATTAAGAAAATATGCCAATTGGAAGCAATGGTTCCACTTGACTAGAACTTACTTTTCGTAAACCATATGTGTCTTGAAATTGATTTTAAATAGGAAATTAGGAATTGAGTTAAACCAGAAAAAAGAGAGAGAGAGATGGAGTTGAGTTTATGGTCAAATTAATTCTTTAAATTTTTGGAATATTTGGTTGGGAAGAAATAAGAATATTTTCAACTAAATTGCATTTGATTTGGAGAGAATTAAAATCTCCTCTTGGTTGTGGATAAATGAGGCTTAATCCATTCGGTTTTTGAATGGGATTCTTCATTCATATATGCAATTGTGTCTCTCCATCAAATATTAGGACTTTTATGATTGGTAACATTAGTTTGTGCTATTGGGTAGTGTAGGCTCTTTTCTTGTACATGGATTGTTTTAATGTTGCCTTTGTGTTTATTTATGGGAGTTTGTTCTCTTGAATTTTTTTATAAGCAGCTAGAAATATATTAAAAGAGAATACTTGGGGTACTCTAACCCATATACAAGCAAGGGCAAAGGATTAACTAGAAGAAAAATACACATAAGAGGATTCATACACTAATCTGCGAAAAAGAATAAGACGACCCCTAGCCTTAATCCAGAACCAACTCCAAGAGTGAACTTGATCACATTAATCAACCCACTCAATCCACCGGCTTTGAATTGAAAACATGACATTCATAGCTTCCCAAATGGACCAAATTATAGCATGCCAAATAATAGGAAAAGCTCTCTTGCGAACTTTACCTCGAATCAACCCACCCGCGAAACTAAAGAAAGAAATAAGCCATAGAGATGGAGAGTGCAACATGGGTCCCCAACCAAGCAAGCACACACTGCCAAATAGATCAAGCCACTATACAATAGAAAAAGAGATGCTCTGCTGACACGATTTTATCCTCGACCTGTATAGTAACCTTGACAGTGGCAAGTCTATCCAAGAGGGAAGATTCAAGCTCTTTCTCCCACACAAACAAATCATGCCTCCAAGGGAGGGACCAACACCAATCTTCACTTGAAAAAGCTCTAACATCTTTGGCGAAGGCATCCAGATAGGTTAAGCAAGAGAAGAGCCAAGGGAATGCAGACACTAAATGACAAGCACCAAGCCAAGTATCCTTCCAAAAACGAGCTGATCTCTTGACCTAACATTCTAATGGACATTTTGAGTAAACCATTTCGTAACCCCCATCTCAAAGGAGTCTAAAGAGCACAAATCCCTCCACCAAATTGATCCCTGAGAATTTAAAGAAAAACTCCAAAGGTCCGGATTTAGAAGAGAAGACAAGCCATACCTTGCACCAAGCACCAAATGCCACAAATAGCCTTTCTGAAAGAGGAAGCGCCACCTCCACTTAGCCAGGAGGTTTTAACCCATTCCACATTGCGAATGCCTAAACCCCCAAACTATTTCGAAAGGCACACATCACTCAATATCAGAGAAGGAAGTTTCCTTCTCTCCCCCACTCTTCCCCATAAGAAATTTCACTGCAACTAGATGAATTTCTTCACTACTAACTTAGGTATACAAATAAAAGATAGATAATACACTAGAATAAAATTGAGAACTGAGTTGATAAGTGTAATACGACCACATAAAGACAAATGTCTATGCTTTCACGAGCTAAACTTGCGCTTTACCTTATCAAGAAGAGGTTGCCAATAAGAGATCCTATGAGGTTTTGCCCCAATAGGGAAACCAAGATACTTGAAAGGAATAGAGCCGATATGACAACTTAAGAAAACACAAGAAGCCTCCACAAAGTCGTCATCCATATCCACACCCATCAATGGCTCTTAGGAAAGTTAGTCTTGAGACCTAAAACTATCTCAAAGAAGTGTAAGATGGCTTTCCATGCCCATGAATTTTTTGAAGTAGACTCACCAATAAATAATGTATCATCCATTAATTGAAGATAAGAGACAGATTTGTGTCCTAGCCCTACAAAGAAACCATTTAGAAACTCGCCCTCTTTAGCCTGACGCATAAGCCCAGCTAAACCCTTGGCAACCATAAAAAAGAGGTAGGAAAAAAGAGGATTAACTTACTTAAAACCTTTCTCAATTACCACCTTCTTGGTCAGACATCCATTAAGAATCGAGAGTTTCCCAGAACAAATATAGGATCTCATCCACTGAGCAAAGAAGCCAAACCTAGACAACATATAAAGTAAGAAATCCCAATTAATACTATCACACGCCTTCTCAAAGTCTAACTTGAAGATCAATCATCTCATTAACAATTATAGGTCATCCAACATCTAACGACCTGACAAAAAAGTCAATTTGTCTAGAGGAAATAATCGACAGTATCACCACTTTTAGACGATGAGTCAGGAGCTTCGAAATGATTTTGTTCAGACTACCCAACAAATATATCTAGACAAAAATCCTCCAAAGACTGAAGAGAATCCAATTGTTCTCACACCCTTTTCAAACCAATTACAATTGTTGCCCTTGACTTTCTCACTTATTGTCCACAGGTCTCTCCACCAACTTGAGCATTTCCTACACTGATTCTGTGTTAGCTGAAGCTTAGTTAAGGAAACTTCGCTATATCTTGAAGAGAGCATCTTACTCCATAAGGAATAAGGATTAGTCAACCACCTCCATCTCCACCGTGTAATCCGACCTACATTAAACACTTGTAAATTCCTCAACCCTAGCCCCCCTTATTTTTAGGTAAGCGAATTTTATCCCAACCCACCCACACTATGCTTCTCCCTTCCTTGTGATCTCCCCACAAAAACTTTCTTTGACTGAAAACCAGCTCAAATCACCTAAGGACATATTTAATTACCCCTATATTTTCCCACAATGCATCCCCAAAAATGAGTGTATCATTCGCAAACTGTAAGTGAGACACTTCAACGTTATCCTTTCAAACTGTAATACCTGAGTACACTTAAAGTTACTATTTAGTTAGCTATTTGTGAAGGTTATCTAGGTGAAATAGTTTGTTAAGTTGTATTGTTTTTGTTTTGTTATATTTACATCACTGGACTATACGCTTTGATGTTTTTCCTATGTAATCTAATACTTTTGTTAATGGGTTGAGCATCCCTTGTGCTTAATTAATTGATTTTTGTGCTTACAAAAAAACAAACTAGGGAGGTGGATCTCTACATTAAACCTCCTAAACCTTCAGCTACAAAAAAAAATAGAAAAGGTGCCATGGGATACCCTTGTCGAAGGCCCATAAACATATATAGGAAACTCTTGTGTAAGTCAACCATTAACAAGAATAGACATTAATGCCAATTCTAAACAGCACCTAATCTAACCTCTCCATTTGTCATAGAACCCAAACCTATCCACATCAAGTAGTCTAAGAATTTCTAAGCAACAAAGTCGTATGCATTCTCAAAATTAACTTTGAGAATAATACCGATTTAAGGAGTGTATGGTGCTCAATGGCAATGGAAGGTCGTCATAAGAGTGGGGGAAGAAGGGTGGGCCAATAAGAGTGAGGGTTAACGTCGGGTGAGGGAAGGTGAAAGATTAGGGTAAAATAGTAAATTTATTAACTTATTTTTATGGTTATTTTATTAAATGTGTCACATAAGAAAAATGTTATATCGCGTTTGGCACGAAATCAGTAAATAGGGATTAGGGACTAAAGACACTATTTTTTAAAAATTAGAGACAAAATGAAAGGAAAATTAATTTATAAGTATTAAGAGTGACTGTCTGTTTGATTCAGTTTTATTTTTCAAAACTGGATTATAAAAGAGTTTTCAGAATTTTTTTTTCAAAAAAGAAATAAATTTTCAGTGCAAATTAGTAGATAAAATTATAAAATTAAAAACTGAAAAAGTTTTAGATGTTTTTAAATTTTAGTTTTTTAATACTAAAAATACTTGCTGCTTTCAAAAACTGTTTTGGAATACTAGTCTGCAAAAAAAAAAAAAATTAATTTTGTTTTTAAAAATTTTTTTAAAAAAATACTAAGCCCTAAAACACTGTATTACAGAATAAAAACATGCTTAAGCATAAAAAATTGTACAAAGTTAATTTCAATTTATAATCCTAACCTATATATCTAGTGATGATAAATTAATATCTGAGGCTATAGATTTGGTGACAATCATTGTGAAGTACAGCAAACATCAACAACAATATAGAGAATTAGGGACCCCTTTGCCTTTCTCCCATTTATAATTGGTGGTCCATTATTATTTATTTCAAAGCTTTATATATTAAAACACACATTTATACAACAATCTCCTTTGAGGGCGAGATGGCAGTATATATACTCCATAGATCTCCAAACTTGTCACTTTCTACACAATAATCACCAAAGTCAAGTAGTGATGTGTATAACTTTCAAATTATGAAAATTTATACAACTTTTTATTACATTTAGTTCTTTAATTTATCTAATATATTATAACTGATATCTCGGTTTATAACAAAACTAGTATTTTTTTTGTCGATGTTGATATATTATGATCTTCTAATATAACATAAGCATATATAATATTTATATTAATATAAATATAATTACTTATAAATAAATAAATTATTTTAGTATTAATTTTTCCAATGGAGTGTGCTTCATCAGGTTTGGTGGAAAAACTAAAAATGAGAGTGGAAAACAAGGGAACACTTTATAGCAAGCAAGGGTTTAATTATTTATTATTTGACAAACAATAGGAGAAAAAATGAATGGAAATTATATAGTTATGATTAATTGTAGAGTGGGGAGTGAGTGTTAAGAGGGGCTAGAAAGAAAGAGTGAGAATCTAATAATAATGATGTTTCCCACCAGCATGGTCATGGACAAAAACTTATGTCTCCATAAAGCTTCTTGGGTCATTTCCTGTAGCCATCCATGGATACCACCATCTGATCTTCTTCAATCTCATAATTATACTTAATTTTGGTGCTGTATGTGGTAAATTCTTCCACACTTTAAATGCATATATATAAAAAGGGTGTGTTTGAAAATACAATTTAAATAAATACTTATATAATAAATTTTTATTAAAAATTAATTAATTTATTGATAAAATTGTAAAATTTATTTAAATAAATTTTAAAAAAAATATTTTAATAATTAAGCTGTTTTAAAAAGCTAATAAAATAAATTAAAAACAGTTTATAAAGAAATATAAATTATTTTCATAAATTACAAGTAAGTTTTTCTAAATACAATCAAATGCCTTTATTGTATTCCTCATCATGTCATAGTGGTGTAGTAATAACTACAATTCATCATCTCAGTGTTAGTTTGTTTTAACTTTTTAAGGTTTTGTGACCCCAAATAGCTAGAGTTTGAAGAAGTAATTACACTTTTTGTCTCTTTGTTAGGACTGATATGCGGCTTTGGACCTTTTTTTTTTTTTAGTGCTTTTAGTTACGTGTTTGATCTTTTTCAATAATTTTCTGAAATTTTGTTTGATTATATATGGAAATATAATATGTTTTTCAATGATATTTGGATAAAATATGAAAGAATGGGTTAAAGTTAAACATCACCAAAAATAAAAGAGAGACATGCTCAAAATACATATGTAGGTTGAAGTCATAGCTTAAATAAAATTAGTAACTAACGGTAGTGAGTAATTAAACCAAATTTAAAAGTAGTTAAAAATAAAAAAAAAATCTATTAGGTTGAGTATCAACAATCATTGGCACATATTTTAAATTGCAACTTAATAACAAAGTCAAACCAATTCTAAGCACGAACTTATCTCACAAATTCGTTTGCTTGGGTATCGCCGGACGAATATACTCAAATTCAACTTTTTTCAGCACTTTTGTTAAACAGCGAAATAACATAATGCTTGTAAGGTATTTTTTCAACACGATATAACAGCAATATAACAAATTAAACGAAAATTGGAAAACACTTTTACACCATATGTCACTACATTTAATTACATTATTTGAAACACCATTTTATTTGCAACATTTACAATATCTGTCAGATTTTAAGAATCCGTTAGTAATAAAATTTAGCCCCTCACTTGGATTCTTAAAGTCTAGGGTAACATGAGGACTTTACACGGATTCTTAATATCCGTTTCATGACTATGAGGTGTGGTTGGATGGCTCGGATTCTCAAATCTAGTGTTCTAATCTTTTGCTAGCTCGGATTCGAGAGGTGATTTATTTTTTTAAAAAAAGGAAAACGTGTGGTGAGGTGAGAAATGTGTGTAATGGTAAAAATACAAGCCTTACAAAAGCTAATATAGTCACTGGATCACGGTGGATGAGATTAGCATCATCCCTATTGGGAGTGGCACCATCCTTTTAAGTATATAAATTTATGATTTTTACATATAAAGAGATGGTGCGATTTCCAAAATTGGGTGGTCTCATTCCCTTCCACCGTGGATCACACGATTAGCTTGGCCTATTCTGTCCCTTTCGATTTTGGGCTTCACATCCTAGATTCCAATCCCCCCACCTTAATGCTAACTGCACCATTTTCATATTATGTTTTTTTATTTCTAGAGTGTATGGCCCGATCTAGAAAAATGATAGTGTGTTTTATCCAATAAAGGTGATGTTAATTGCAAAGATCTCAATGAGATGCTTATAGGTTTTGATTGGAAAAGCCCATTGATAGTTTCTCTTTGCGTTTTTTGGGCCCTTAGCCCAGTTGCACATTATAGAACGTAAGTTTGCACAGGTTAAGAGTCCAACAATAGTAATTTTTTATTGAGAAAAACAAAAAATAAATTACATTTATACTATATTATAATAAATGTTTTACTACTTTTTTTACTTTAGGTATCATTAATTTGTACAAATTTGCACATGATAGAAAAATCCTAAAAATATTTACTTCTGTTAGATAGTCTCAGTTTTGTGCATTAGTAATCTCAAACTTTAATATTTATCTTGATTGATGTGTTTTTCACTTTTCATCCTACTAAAATCTAAACTAAACGGGTCCATAATTGTTATTTGAAATCACAATCACATGGACTATAAAACGAATTGGGTTTCGATGGCAATTCAACCAAGAACTTATTATTATTTTTTGCTTTACAGAGTAAACTTTCTAAAGCTCTTCCTTTTGAGTCCCTAAGGGGCTGTTTGGTTTGTATTTTCATTTTTTATTTTCATTTCCGGTTTTTAGTTTGTTTCCTGTTTTCTGAAATTTTACAAAGGAGAACTTGAAAATGTTGAAAATAGAACATTTTTGTTTTCAGCATTTTCAGTTTTTCCTTTGTAAAATTTCAGAAAATAGGAAACAAAAAATGAAAATGCAAACCAAATAACCCCTAAGTTTTTGAAGCTCTATTTTTTTTTTCCTTATGTGAAAAAGATTTTCTAAAGCTGGATGTAACCATTCTTGATCATCCATTCTAGACTCCAATATTGGATGTTAGCATTCTTAAAAGCCCAATAAGCCCACCCAAATGTAGCTTGCCCATAAACATCTGTTTGGGCCTTGGCAAATCTTTGAAAGTCCTCTTTTGTAGCCTTCTTCACTCGCCAATCAGCAACCCATTCACCTTGTATAAGAATCAACAATTTTGATTTCAAAAAAGAAAAACAAAATCAATATTTTTTGTCAAAAATAGAATAAAAAGAATTGCCTATAAGAATCAATAATAAAGGGTGATTTAAAGACTTACCCACAAAAGTGAGAGGACCATTTGAGGTTGTAATAAAATTAAGCTCTGAAGAACGATTATTGTATATGAAATCAATATTTTGTTGGATTGTCATGTTTTCAAATACACCATCAAAGATGTTGTAATAGTGAACATCAATCACAGTTTGCATAAGGCCATTAGCAAGAGGGAATAGTTCTCTAGGGTTTGAGGGTCCTAGCCTATTTGACAAAATCACATAAACTGTGGAAGTGTGTTTGCGCACGGATTCATAACCAGCCTTGTAGTACTTGTTCAAGCTCTCTAGCGTCACGCCCGGTGAAAGCGGCTCGTTCATGAGCTCAACTGCATAAAGGCTTGCACTTTTTGCATACCTGCGATGTATTGAAGTAAGTGACGTATTCAGACATTTTAAATTGTTAGAGTAATTTGAAAAACTACTTGCATTGTATAATCAAAACCTCACTGCAAACATTTGCGTATAATATGTAGACTTTTAATGTCACGCTGTTTTGATTATTTATGCATGTATTATTAAAAAAGTTATAAGTATCAAGTTTTTATTTCACTAATTAGATTTAAATCAGAGCAACAAATTTAAGTGGTGAAACTAGGACTTAGACACATGAAAGTTAGGCTGAAGATTTTTATCCAATTATGCACTAGTTTGGCACAAAGATATAAATGATTTATGGAACATTGTACTATATATGTTCATTTTGAAGATAAAATGTTAAAAAAGCATTGTACTATTAGAAAGTAGAAACCTTGCTACTAGGAAGTCTATAACATGAAGTGTTTGTTGGATGTTTTCATCTGTTTTTCCCCATTCTTGAGAACCATCTCTTGAAGAGCTGTGTTGAAAGCCATTTTGGGAACCAGGTGCAGCATGAAGATCAATGATGATTTTCAGTTCATATTTCCTGCAGATAAATTGTTACTCTGAATATCAATATTTTATATCAATGTGCTACATGAATCCATTATTAATTATTGGGTCTTGCTAAATAATACCTTTAAGGGGCTTGTTAAGATTATTAAAATTAGAAAAATAATTATGAGTGCATATTATTTCGTCTATAAAAAAATATAAAAAATTACATTTTTCAGTAATTTTTTACTACATTTGTCTTCTTAAAAAGTGCCTTTAAGACACTAAATAGCATTTGTCTTAATTATTTTTACTTTAAATATGTTTTTGTTCAATATAAAATTCATGCATTTTTATCATAAAAAAAGCATTCGATTTTTGTCCCTAAGAAATGAATATGTTTGGTGTCCATCCTCATAAAAATATTTCATCATGTGTTTCTTCTTTAAGTTTCTTAATTTCTTTTTTTTTATCCCTACTTTTTACAAAGAAAATGACAAAAATCAAACAAAAATATCTTATAGCACAAAAAAAAAAAAACAAATTTTTTTTATACAAGGAACAAAAGCCAAATTAAAAAAGTGAATTTTACATAGAGTAAAGACATTTAAACCATTAAATTTTTACAAGGTTCTAAAAAATGCTTTTATATATACAAAGGATTACTCACGTGAGAAATATAATTTTATATGAAGATGAGGGGTAAATCTCGTTCAGTGAGTGTTATCATGAATAGTTAAGATTTAATGTTTTTTAAACTATTTAAAAGTTATATAACTTTTTAAACTTTGTTATGTTTTAATTATTTATTTATGATAAGATTAAGTGAACGAGATTTAATATTTTTTTTTGGCAAAACGACATTTTTGGTCCCTTAACTCTCTGTGTTAATTCACTTTCGTCTCCTAACTTTTTTTCGATCCCTTAACTTTTATTTTGAATTCAATTTGGTCTCTATTGTTACATATGTCAAGAACATTAACGGATTAAAAACCATTTTTGAATGGACCAAATTAAATAAAAATAAAAGTTAAAGAACTAAAACGGATAAAAAAAGTTAAGAGAACAAACTGAATTGACACAAAGAGTTAAAAGACTAAAAGTTTCATTTTGCGTATTTTTTTCTGGTCCACATTGCATTTTCATTTTAGAATCTAGCTTTAATATATGTACTTACTGTGCCCACAAGAAAGCATTGTCTAGTGAATTTAAGGAACCACCAACATAAGGCCAAGGTGGATTTGGATCACTTGCAATCCACCATCCAACTGGAATTCTCACACCATTCAATCCATTATTTGCTATAAATTTGAAATCTTCTTCCACAATAAAAGTACTCCAGTGTTCCTGACAAAATTAATGCACCCCTTCAATCATTCAAGTTTCAACGTTCTAGATATTTTTGATTTCATGGTGATATGATAATATATTAAAATAAAAAGGTTAATAAAAAAATTAGATAAAATGGGAGTGGAACTATAGAGGTCAACAAAGTTAAGCCCCTAGCTGATTTTTGAAAGTCTAAGCTTGGAGTTTTGACTGCCCATGTGAATGAGCAATTTGACATTCAACAATAATGATTAATGATGTCAAATTGACAATTGTCTATAGAATTTTCAAAAGGATAGTGTGTGATGTACTTTTTTTTATATAGGAAGATAGAGATTGAACTTGAATACTCACACATGTATATTTTTATGTGTTTGTCAACTGAACTACATGACTG